>OY728121.1:1951665525-1952915525 GCA_963277665.1 Viscum album | reverse complement strand
CTAAACCCTACTCCCTATACCCTAAACCTGCAACCCTTAACCCCCTCCCCTCTTACATAAACTTAAAAAACCCTTAAATCCCTTCATAATCCTTTAAAACCCTTAAAATACTTCCATAATACACTTCATACCCTTAAAATCCTTTAAAATCCTTCCAAACCCAAAACCCTTCTCCCTTTACCATAAACCCTCAACCATTCACGCTATCCCCTCTTTACTAACCTTAAAAAACATTAACTCCCTTAATGACCCTTTATAACCCTTATAAACCCTACCAAAATACACTTCATAAACTTAAAAATCTTAAAAATTCCTTTAAAATTGTTCCAAACCCTACTCACTAAACACTAAAACCTCAACCCTTTACCCTCTCCCCTATACCCTAACCTTAAAAACCCTTCAATACCATCACAGCCCTTTAAAATCCTTAAAAAATAACCAAAATACACTTCATACCATTAAACCCCATTAAAAACCTCTTACAAAAATCCTAAACCCTAAACCCTACTCCCTATGCCATAAACCATCAACCCTTCAACATATTCCCTCTTACCTAAACATAAAAATCCTTCAATCCCTTAACAACCCTTCAAAACTGTTAAAAAAATTACCAAAATACACTTCATAAAATCATTTAAAACACTTTAAAATACTTATAAACCATAAACCCTAAACCCTAAACCCTAAACCCCACTCCCTATACCCTAAAACATCAACCCTTCACCCTATCCCTTAATCCCTAACCTTAAAAAACCTTTACTTCCTTTATAACCCTTTAAAATGCTTAAAATCCCTACAAAAAATAAACCTCATACCCTAAAACCCATTAAAAATCCCTTTAATATCCTTACAAACCTTAAACCCTATATCCTAATAACTACTCTCTATAACCTAAAACCTCAACCCTTCACCCTCCCCCCTCTTACAAAACCTTGAAAACCCTTCACTCACTTCAAATCCTTTTAAACCCCTTAAAACCCTAACAAAATACACTTCATACTCTAAAATCCCTTTCAAACACTTTAAAATCCTTCCAAACCCAAAATAATAAACCATAAAACCTACTCCCTATACACTATAACCTAAACCCTTCACCCTATCCACTCTTCCCTAACATTTAAAACCCTTAAATCCTTTCATATCCCTTTAAAAACCTTAAAAACCCTACCAAAATAAACTTCATACTCTGAAAACCCTTTCAAAACCCCTTAACATCCTTCCAAACACTAAACCAAAAACCCTTAACCCTACTACCTATACTCTAAACCCTCAACCCTCACCCTATACCCTCATAAATAACCATCAAACCATTCACTCCATTAATTATCCTTTAAAACCTTACCAAAATACACTTTATTCCCTTAAAACCCTTTAAAACCCCTTTAAAATCCTTCCAAATAATAAAACATACTCCTTATACCCTAAAGACTCAACACTTCACCCTATACCCTCTTAAATAACCTAAAACACCCTTAAATACCTTCATAACCCATTAAAACCCACAAAACCCTACCAAAATACACTTTATAACCTTAAAATCCCTTTTAAACCCTTTCAAATCCGAAAACCTAAACTCGTATTCCTATACCCTAAAACCTGAAAAAAATTCTCTATACCATCTTCCCTAACCTTAAAAACACATCAATGACTTCAAAACCCTTTTAAACCCTTAAAAACCATACCAAAATACACTTCATACCCATAAAAACCATTAAAACCCCTTTAAAATCCTTCCAAACCCTAACCCCTAAATCCTAAACCCTCCTATCACAACCCCTACGCAAAAAGTTACTATAATGAGGGGAGAGAGATGGTTACTGTTTGAGTCCCACCTCCAGTAGTTTCTGAGTTGGTGACTATCATCAAGGGTATATAAAGCATGCATATGAGAGGTATTACCCTTTAAGAGGACATATATAAGAAAGAGATAAGAATGATACACCATACAACACCTGCATAGACGTTTGTATATATATATCCCTATTGAAAACATGCAATTTCAAATAGTATTAAACAACTTAATGGAAGATACAATTACCCAAAAGGTAAAGATGAAAGTGACCATGAATCCCAAACAACTCCCATAAAACCATGAGCTAGTAATATCCAACCCAATCTACAACCTTATTTGGATAACCTAAAAAAAAGGTTTATATATATTTAGATTGAGAATAATAGTATAGTCAGTAGGATCCTCCCAAGTTCCTCTCTTGAAAAAGACAAAGAAATCATGTTAAATCCTAGTGAAAAACAGTACAACTAAGTCATCAGCTAAACAGGTATACTAAGTTCCTAGCCTCACCATGGATAACTCTCAATAAGAATCAAATACAAGAGAGAATATAATATAATAATGAGGCATCAAGGGTACCCAAATCCAAATTCCCCACTGGCTTTCCACTCGGCCCCAACGTCACATGTCGAGATCCATCTCTCTCTAAAATTAAGTCATCCAAAATACACCTAGGAAATAAATTACAACATGTACCTTGTACATCACATCATCACATCATCCCATCCACATATCCATATATAGTAACCAAGTAGTTTTCAATAACCACCATAGCTCGTAATACATGTATTAAATATCAGTTATTATACCTCAATCCATTACATCCCGTACATTGAGTAAGTACCTCAATCCATCACAACCTATGCAATTCATACCTATAATAATCCTTTGGATACTATATCCATTAATACATGTGTGTGAAATAACCACAAAGCACTAAATTCCTCTACAAACATTTATGGGGAAACTAATTTCCATGTATACCATCATAAGTAACTACCAAGAGAAGATGGTAAGGCTAGATGGGGTAGTCATTCATCCATCCTCCCGCTGGGATTCTGGGGAAAACAATTTTCCATAGTACACTGGGTGTTAGTTTCCCTCCCTAACTTGGATGGGGAAGTGTATGAAATCACAGAATATACATATATATTTGATATAATATAGCTCAAAACCACACTTAGGGAATAACCTATTCTTACATTCATATGCAGCTAATGTCGCTTGGAATCCAAAATGACACTACTAAGAATAGATATACTATAAGAAAAAAAGCATTTAAAGGAGTTACATTAATTAATTCTCATATTTTAATCATTTACTTCCACTAATTTGTTCATTATCCATTAGGTAAACTTTAACATTATTCCAATTAATATTACATTACATTAATCATTTGAGTAAAGTAGATGCACTCAAGGCATAACCCAATCCATGTCCATGGTTTATCAATATTAACATATTTCAAGCATTTTCATTCCATAACCAACCAACCTCATGGGTTAAGAATCATTTATTCACTATTAGTATTATTATATATCTAGGTACTCTAGGAAAACCATCCTAAGATTCCACCAAGTGGAAACATAAAACCAAGAACATAAAACTTCCTCATGTAGTGGTGAAAGGAATGCAGATAAACAACAACCCATACCTTGGCCATTAAACAGATTCACAAGAGTGCATCCCATTTATCAGCATCACATCAATAAGTAATCCCAAATTCAACCCATTCAATCATCTTTGGTTCCATCCTAAACACCCACATGCATATACTGATGCAGCTCTCCATCAAAAGAGTCATCTACTTCCACATCATCTTGGCCTCCCCGCCCACATATCATGTCATCCATATCAAGCTCAGAAATCCCAGGACCATATCACATCTGGGCCTCCCCACCCCATATATTATCATCCATACCAGGATTATCCATACTAGGATAATAACACAAGGATCCTATCTATAGAACATCAAAAATGAAAGAGAAGAAAAAATTAATATCCAAAAGGGAAACTAGGCCCTCAAAACAAGGAATCCAACCATCCATAAATGAGATCTCATAGCTCCAAACTCAAGAAACTTAGACATCTCAATAAAATGTGAAACTCAAGACCTTGAAATTATTTTTATCAATAATCTGGTTCTTATTCCATATTGAATTAGTAAATTAATTATTCATAGGTTCCAAATATGGGAAACCTAAGGCATCAAGATATAACAAGATATAAATGTAAAAACATTCTTTTAGCATTAAAACCAGTTTCATAAAACTGTGAGAAATCCCATTATCAATTAACATTCCTTTTATTATAAAAAAACATTATTATTATTCAGATTCATTAACCAATTTTATCATCTCATGTAATAACCAATTCAATTAATCATGTGCATCAATTGATTATCATCAAATTAAAACAAACACTAGATTAAAACATGCCCATTTTTTAATTTCCTAAGACAATTATTTATAAATTGATTATGGATATACATTTTTTATTAATTTTATCATGATACTTCAAGCCTAAGAACATGTTAACAAGAAATCATAACATATATATCACACTATCTATCAAATCATGAGGAAACCCGCTATCATAGTACAAAGAAGCAACATCATCAACAAGTGATCACAAAAAATTTAGTTAATTTGTTCAATATTTTTAGATTAATTATATTTTCATCCAAATGGATAAATCATGATCAATTTATGATTTCATATAAATAGATAGATAATCAATGAATTTCCTACCACAGAATCCATCAACATTCTTCGTACAAGAATGAACCTTGTAGCAGATCTCTGATCACCTCTCCTGTAAGAAGATGCACCTATCTAAGGAGGAAAAGGCACAAAAAACCAATGAAACTTCATTATAAACATGGGAGATCAATATCTATCATAGTGAGAGAAGATACGAGAAGAAATGATATCAAACTGGGGGAACCCGCGAGAAAAAAAAAGAAATAATGAACCTTGGATCACCATAGATCACCACATATCGAAGATGGGAAGCCACAAATTTATCCCCATCCAAGGAATCCCTAAATAATAAAGGATAGGGTTTACCACCCCCTATAATGATAGAGTGAGGCACTGTAGGCCATTGGTTCTGGAGAAAACCCAAGTGGATGAAACATTTAAAGATGCATTTCACAAGGGATTTAAATGAGGCATAATCCCCTTTCACATAATGTAATCCTCGGAGTTAATTTTACACAAAAAAATGTCTCAAATTTTTATTATTTAACCCTAAAAATTTTCAAGTTGTGAACTATCTCCACACAGACTATGAACCACCCTTTCACATCGAGTGAATTTTCATGATTTGAATTCTTCCTTAATTCAATGTTTTGTAGCTAAACCCCTCAAGTGTTATTCCAAGCATCCTCCAAGTACCCAGAGCCTTAAAAACATGAAAAAGTTAAGTCTACATAGTCACACCCTTACATTAGATACCTCTAAAACAATTATTGAACTTGATAATCCAAAACTAAACCCATATATGAATCAAAATGGGGTCGTTCGAACAACCACCCATGAGATACCTCTCAAAGAGCTCACCATCTCAAGAGAAAAACCACCTCACTCAAACGAATCAAGTGTAAAACCATGTAACAGAAACAAAAATCTCCTAAAAACTCTCCCAAGGAAGATACCTCTTAAATGAGAGTAAATCCAAAACAAATAATAGTAGGAAACCATCTCATAAACTAGAAAGTCCAACATCTACAAAAGAATAATGTTACAAGATAATAGCTAAACATAAACCATATTGATGTAATGTGTGCATATCTGAAACTCACATTCCTATGTACTCTCCTCCATGCCACTATTTTTCCAAAAGGCACAAATGAGGGGAATATCATGCCCACACAAAACCTTCTCATGGAAGTCCTAGATCTCCGCAGGCTTCTCCTCAAAGTTCATATCATCATCAACATTGATATCACCCCAATTGATGACATGAGAGTCATCATGAAGATAAATATAGGTCTGTGAAATATAAAAATCATCATGTATCCATATCATCTATGGTGGAAGAGCTATCTAATACGCCACTACTTCAATACAAGAAAAAAACTCAAAATACCCAATAAACTAGTGACAAATATTACTTCCTTGACCAAAAATTCACTACACATAATAAGGATACACCTTTAAGAAAATTTGATCTCCAATTTTGAACTCTAGAGGTTTGCTCCTATGATTATCATGGTATTTATGATGATCCTGCGCTACATTCATCCTCTCATGAATTATTTGAACAATCACTGTCATATTCTGTACTAATTCCAGCCTGAGAATTACTTCCTCTCTAACCCCAGTCCAAAAAAATGGTGAATGGAAAGGTCAGCTGTACAGAGATTCAAGTGGAATAATACCAATGTTATAGTGGAAACAATTATTGTAATAAAACTCAACCAAGGGTAGGTTCCGCATCAACAAACCTTCAAAATCCAGGACACATGAGTGAAACATGTCTTCAAGATTCGGGATAGTCCACTATATCTGACCATCCATCTAGAGATGAAAAATAGTATTAATTGAGAGACAAAATAACACTAAATAAATCTCCACACCCTTGAGGTAAAAATAAGATCTCGATCAGGGATTATCATCCTTAGGACCTCATGGAGTCGTACCACCACCTCCAGATACTTCCTAAAAAAAACCTCCACTGAAATCAACTCCCTAGTCACTATGAAGTGGTATTATTTCATAAAAATATTCACTATCAACCATATAGCATCATAGCCACCCTGAGCTTGAGGTATCCCGGTAATGAAGTCAATCGATGTTTCCTCCCACTTCCACATGGGAACATATAACAGTTGGAGTATACCACTGGGAACATGGTACTTGGAATTCACATTCTATTAGAACAAACATTAAGAAACAAACTCTGAAACAACACATTTTAACCATGTCCACCAAAAATAAACTCTCAAAGATAAGTAAATCTTGGTCATGATGTGATTCACCACCAAAGGAGAACTATGTAACTCATGGAGAACCATCTCACACGTTGATGAAGGAATGAAAATACTTCCACAGAACAACACTTGGTGTTGTCTATCCTCATAAAATCCATCAGGGGAATCACTAAAAACAACTTGGTCTCTCCAGAAATCCACCTCAGAATATTCCAACTTGGAATTCTACACTTGTTTCACCAAATAAAATTGCACTGTCATCTAAAAAAGACAACCTCTTCCCCAACCTCACCCATATCAAGATTAATCATTGAAATTCTTTCCATCGCTCTCTAGGAATCTTTAGATTCACACACAACATCACTATGTGATTTATTGCTCAATACATCAGCTAAAAAATTTCTCCTTCCTGGTGCATATGAAATATAGAATTCATAATCCTGTAAGAATTCCATCCACCAAGAATAATTCAAGTTCAAGTATTGATGGGAGAAGACATACCTCAGTCTCTTATAGTTGGTAAATACTAAAAAATGTTCATTGATGAGGTAATGTTTCCACAAATTCAAACCAAACATAGATACTTCTAACTCAAGATTGCAGGTGGCATAGTTATGCTCATGGGGATGTAAATTCAGAGACCCATAAGAAACAACTAATCTATGATGAATCAGAACACATCCCAAACCAATACATGAAGAATCATAGAAAACCTAAAACTAAACCCCTTCAACTAGAAAATGAAGGACTAGGGAACATACCAACTTATCTTTTAGAAACTCAAATGATTCCTAAAACTTTTCAATCCATAAGAATGTTTGATCCTTTTGGGTGAAGGCTATCAGAGGAGTCCCAAATTTTTGGAAATTAGATATGAACCTCCTATAATTACCTGAAAGACTATGGAAACTCCTCACATATGCCAATATCTTGGGGGATAACCAAGAAACAACCACTTATATATTTTAAGGTTCCATAGATACTTCTTTCTAGGATACCACAATCCCCAAGACACAGAATTCAAAATCCAAAAACTCATACTTAGATAACTTCATAAATAGATTCTCATGATGAAAATATCCTAAAATAGCATGCAAATGATCTACATGCTCATCATCAGATGTAGAGTACATAAGTATTTCATTAATAGAAACCACCATGAACTTATCTAGGAATTCTATAAACCCTGCATTATCAAACCCATGAACACAAATATAGAATTTATAACACCTACTGATATCAAAACAAACTCATAATGCCCATGATGACAATGAAAATAAGCCTTATGGATATCCTCATTCTTCACCCACATATGATGATATCTTGACTGAAAATCAATCATTGAGAACCAACAAGATCCTTTAATATGATATAATAAATCATAAATCTGTGGAATAGGAAAACATTTCTTCACTGTCACTTGGTTCAAGCAATGATAATTTATATAAATCCAAAAAATACCATCATTAATCTTCACAAACAAAACTAGTTCACCCCAATGTGACACACTCAGTTGTAAAAATCCTTTCTAAAATATATCATTGATCTATACTTATAGCTCCCACAACTTAGAAGGCTCTATTCTATATAAATACCTTAAGATAAGAGAAATTCCTAACTATAGATAAACCCCAAACTAGATCTCCCATAGAGGGGGTAATTCTACAACCTCCTATAGAAATTCATCATGGTACTCTTCTACATCCATGGGACACACCAAATGCCTAAACTCTGACAAGATCAACATTAGATTTTCCAGAAAATAAGATAATTAAAGAACAATCCTATGCCTATTTAAGGGTCTTTCTCACCAAAAAACACTATTAGCTCTTCATAAGTATCATAGAACACAACCTGCCTCCAGAAGAAATCCATGATAGCCTGCATCGAATACAATCTATTGATTCCATGAATTATATCATATGGTTTTAACCACAAACATAGTAAATCTTACCAAGAGTGGTGAAGTTCCCAGTCAGGATCCAAGTATCACTGAGAGGGGGAGGAGGTGAATCGGTGATCTATTTTTCTTTTTAAGTTTCCTTCTTTTTGAAACAACCTTCGCCTCCTATTAAAGAGTTTCTTCCCTACTGAACACACACAACCACAGGAACACCATATTTACAAGGTTCACTACTCAACAAGAGTATCTATGTCCTTGGTATGGTACATAAATTATCCAGTACCACACAATCCACTAGAAAACAATCCTTTGATATGGAATACAACGAGTAGGATATACCCTTACACTCGTATAGCACTTGGAAAACAATCCACAAGCACGTGTGCACCCTTTTAGCACAAATAGGGAATTAGAGTATTTCAGTGCTTCTTTACAATTGAACAGTTGTATTCTCTGAAGTACAAATCTTCACTTTCCTACCCAGAAGCTGGTAATAACTCCCATATGCACAACTGAATATGTGCGAAGAACCCAAATTTTTCATGCAACATTTAGGATATCTTGTGTGCAATTCAAATTCCTTGTGCGTAACAAGTCCGTTTTGGCACGAAAAAACTTTTCGCGCAACTTCCCTTTTTCGTGCAACTTTTTCTATTTTCGCGCAACTTCTCTATTTTCGCGCAACTTTATCTCTTTTTGCGCAGCTGTCCTCTTTTCATGCAAACTCCTTTCTTTTTGTGTAACTCACTTAGCGTATAATTTCACACGCACCAGATCTTGAGATTTCTTCTAATTTTCGAGCATTGAAAAATGAGAGGGATTCACCTCGTATTTATAGGCCTTTTTAATCCTGCGCGAAAAACACTAATCCGCACGTAAAACCCTCTTCACGCACATAAAAACTCTTTCCTGCAACATCATATTTCGTGAAATGCTCCAATTTTTCGCACACCTCATTCCTTTGACAATTTTGAGCTTCTGATCTTGAAACACCTCTTGCAAAAAAAAACATCATTCTTCTTTTTCGTGCACCACACAAATATTTCGCGCATCCCCCTGATATTTTGCGCATCCCGCTAATATTCCTCACACCACATTATTTTTCACGCAAGTTTACTAAATTTCCACGAACTCCATGCCTTTTCCATTTTTCGATGTTCTGACCTTGAAAAATGCCTTGCACACAAAAATCTGAACCATCATCAATGTTGTGCGCAACATTCAATGTCAAAAACACATTTCTTCATCTCCCGATTTTTAGGCCCTAAAATTTGGCAAACACTGGAAAATGACGCCACCTTAAACTGTTCTTTTGTGTTGCCTCCAGATTTTCCATTCCATTATCATTTATTTCTTCACTGATTCCAAGAACCATTCTTTAGCTTTCATCATGAACTCCACTATCGTGATATATATCCTTTGATAGACCAGATTTAGCATCATCAGAGTTACAATGGAAAGTACTGAAACTTACCTTATCTTCCAGCAGCATCATTCTTCCAATCATAACTGTATATGAATTGCATCATCATTTCTCCCTCTTTACTTCATGAGGCTTGCATCACAAGTTCTCCTAACTTATGATATTTGTGAAATACATATCAGCAAAGCATCATCTGGTTTCCAAGTCCTTTACAAAGTGAATTGATTTAGATTCTTTGACAACAAAAGACAACACTCTGTAACTGTAAACTTTTCTTACTTCCTTATCTGTCCAACTTGGTCCCAACAAGCGGTGCTTCAACAACACTAGCTCATAGTCTTTACATACTTCATACATGTCAAATCATCCTCTGACTGGTGTGGTCATCACCAAGGGCACTGGAAGACTCTCTACCTCGAGTCTCAAAGAATGGATGAGGGTAGGTGATAAAAAGGAGTGTGTCACTCCTAAATTAAACAAATCATGTAACCATATAGGAAAAAAAGATAATGTTACCTCAAACAACATCTAGATTTCTTGGCGCAAGAAATGCTGAATAATGAAGCTGACCATGACCTAATCCATGGCCTCTTTGACCCTACCGATGACCACCTCCATGGACACAGTCTTATCTCTGAGGATGAGGAGAGTCATAGGGATATACTCTACCTTCCTCATATCTTCTTTACTGATCCCATATTGAAATACCCTACTGTTATTTCCTCAAATGAAACTACATCAATAGAGGAACCTAAAGTTGAACACATGGAATACACTAACTTCTCAGAAAGGTCATGAAATCCCTCAACTGATGACCTTATCCTTCATAAGAAAAAAATATGTATGGTCCCTTGGAATAAGTATGAGAGCCTCCAACCATGGAGAAATGAGAATATGTTGGATGGGACTTACCCCTATATGACCGAAAACACTTATATCAAAAAAACTAGGAACCCCATACCACAACTTTTCTTTGTGAGTAATCCTGACAAATCCCCTCTCATGAAAAATTGGTTTTAGACAGCATCCTATTGATAACTATTTATCTCACTAGAACCTCAAGATACATCTTTAGAATAAATGGGGTGACCAATAATTCAATATTTGGATGAAAATATTCCTAAAAACGACTCACCCTATTCTCTTCATCTAGAAATAAGTCTGAAGCATATTGAAAAAGGGGGATAAAATGGATCCCAAACTCCCTCATGCTTGAACTTCCCTACCAAAGGGTAAGAAGATCAAATAGAATGGACACCTTTGTAGTATAAGAAATAAAATATGATCAGAACTTGTCTTGGAACTTCTCCTATAGGATTTCCGACTCCTCACAATCACCAAGGAACAAGAACCACCCTTACCTCACTACGCCACACATCACCATCACTTCCAATGAAAACTAGTGCTATTTCTGATCATGGATCAAAATGAAACATAACTCAACCTCCTCTAACCAGTATTATATGAATACATCTGAAATATATCCCTCATAATTTTGTAGACTCTAGTTCTTAAACACTTAGAGTGTCCTCTGTTGGGCGGAGAAAGAAAGGAAGTGATGGCAAGAGGGGGGGGGGGTGAATTGCCTTTTAAAAAATAATAAACAATTTAAAAATCAAAGTGAAAGTGAAGCGGAAATAAATGAGGCAAGACACAAAATTGATAACGGAGTTCGGCCTAAAACCCGGCCTATGTCTCCGCTCCCAACTCAACCGTTGAGAGATTTACTACCGCTTGCTTTTCAATGGTTGTAGCAAGAAACCCACTAGACTTTAAGGTTAGTCTAGAACCTATTATAGCTTGCTTTTGTTGGTTATGCAAGAACCCACTTGCTTTCAATGGTTAAGAAAGAACCCACTAGCCTTCTTACAGGTGAAGGCTAGCTCACCTATGATTCAAGCCTTTTAAAAGGGAAGGCTTGACTAACCTCTTCACACCTTAAAGGTGATGTGAAAACCCAAAAGAATGGAGGATAAGAGAAATGGATTGGGGTTTGTAGGTACAAACCCAATTTGATGCTCAAAATGAATAAAACAAGAAAAACCGTAATTGGGGAGAAGCCTTGGGCGCCAATGGATGATTGGAGTTATAGACGTGCACTCCCAAGCTTCTATGGTGGTGATCCTTGGATGTGGAATTGGATTGGAGCAGTTGGGGTTCCTTGGAGGAAGTCCGCCAGAGGTTCGCCAAATGATGTAAAATGTGTCTGTTGGCTTCACAATAGTTCCGGCTATGTTCCTTGGACTTCTGGGGGTTCCTAGTCCTTTATTTATAGAGGGGGAACCCTCATATGGCCTTTTGTGGTCTTCGGAGCCGTTGGAAAGGGCTTTGGAGCCGTTGGGAGGCAAGTGGAGCAGCCTGGTCAAAGGCCCAACGGCTAGTTTGACTGGCTCCACCGGCTGACCGGTGCAGAGCCACCGGTTGGCTGGTGCTTGCAAAATGGAAGAGGGCTCGGGCTCAGGCTCCACCGGCTGTCCGGTGAGGAGGCCACCGGTTGGCCGGTGCTGAGGCAGTAGCATACACTGTTTGGGCTGGGTGCCACCGGCTGGCCGCTGGTGAGGCCACCGGTTGGCCGGTGCTGAGGCAGTGGCTCAGCCTTCTGTCAGGGTGCCACCGGCTGGCCGCTGGTGAGGCACCGGTTGGCCGGTGGTCTGGACAGAAAGATGCCTTCTGTCCAGGCCTCCATTGGCTGGCCGGTGGTCTTCCACCGGTTGGCCGGTGGACTGAATTTCAGTCCACTTTTGGCTTTTTGCCTTCTTGGCCTTCTTGGCCCAATTCCTTGGCAACCTGAAATTATGCCTATCATCCAAAAACACTTAAAACAAGATTAGATAAACAAGAGGGTGATTGTGATCATGAAAATTAAACCACAAGGGGTATGAGAGGTACAACATCCTCCTCTAAGGGTCATCATCATCGACCTCTACTATGTAGCAATTTGTTGGGACATCCTGATGGACATCTTTGACAGGAACATAATGAGGAAATCAACCTATATACATTAATGTAAAAATAAAAAACTATTATAACTCCTAAACATATAATATGGAATATTTAAAATTTATTAATTAATTAAATATCTTATTAATGTTTTAACTTATCCCAAGGTATTCCCATTTCAAACATAGGTGCAAAGAATAATTATGTATGATCATTTCCTAGGTATCTGTGATACAAATAGTAGAACTTCATTTAGTAGGCTCATTATATTTAAATGTTTTTAATAAAATCACAGGGTCCCTAAATAGTAGTGTCTTAGACAGTATCCCATGTTTACAATACTAACAAAACTCAGCTAACATAATCTCCCTACAAACCCATGTAACATCACCTATGCCTAAATCTAAAATCCATCATATCCCTCAACATGAACCTTTGATACCACTCTATCATGACCCCCTCCAAAAAAATATACCACAATGAGGTGAGAGAGATGATGACTTCTAGAGTTTTTCCTCCTTTAGGACCCGGGTTGTCAAATAGCACCAAGGGTATAATAAACATGCATATGGGAGGCATTACCCTTATAGAGAACATGTATAAGAGAGAGAAAAGAAGTATGCACCAAGAAAAACCTACTCAAACATATATATTTATATAAATAAATCCTAAAATCAAACATGTAATGTCATATAGTACTCAACAACTGAAAAGAAGCTACATATAACAAAAAGGTAAATAAAGAAGTGACCATAAATCCCAAACAGCTCCTAAAAACCATAAGATAATAATATACAACATGATATCAAACCTACTCTATCTAACATAAAAAAAAAGTTCATATATGTAAGTTGATCATTACATTATACTCAATAGAATCCTCTCTAGAGCCTCTCACACAAAAGCTAAGAAAGCATGCTAATGAATCATGAATAACAGTGAAACTAACTCATCACCTAAATAGGTATACTAAGTTCCTATACTCACCATGGATAACTCTCACCAAGTATCACATACAAGAGATCGTATAATATAAAAATGAAACATCAATTGTACCCTACTCCTACTTCCCCACTAGTTTTCCACCCTTACCCAACATCGCATGTCTTGATCCCTCTCTCTCCAAAATTTAGCTAGCCTAAATACACTAGGAAAACAAATAACAATATGCACCTCATGAATTACATCATCAAACAATTCAATCCAAAAATATGTATATAGTAACCAATTAGTTTCTTGGATCCACCATAGACCATGAAATGTATGTCAAACATCAGGTATTATACCTCAATCCATTATAACACATACACTGAGTAAGCACATCAATATGTGATATCCTATGAATGCCATACCTATAATAATACATTGGATACTAAATCTGGTAATACATGTGTGTGAAATAACCAAAATACACTATATCCCTCTACAAACATAAATGGGGAAACTAACTACCTTGCATACCATCATAAGTAACTACCGTGAGAAGAGAGCAGGGCCAGAGGGGGTAATAAACCATCCATTCTCCAACCAAGATGTTGGGAAAAAACATCCTATCAGATACCAATGGGTGTCATATTCCCTACATGGGAATAACCTATTCTTAGACTCAACTACAACTAACGTCACTCAAAATCTTGACTGCCACTACTAAGACAATATACCCTATAAGAAAACAAAAATTTAAAATATCTGCATTAATTAATTCTCTTATTTTAATCATTTCCATTTTCTAATTAATTAATTATATATTAATTAACCTTTAAAATTATTCCATATTACATTAAATTACATTAATCATTTGAGTAAAGTACATGCCCTCTAGGCATAACCCAAACCAATTCCATGGTTTATCAATATTAACATATTTTTGGAATTTTCATTTCATCATCAACCAACAACATGGGTTAAGAACCATTTATTTATTATTAGCATTATTCAATATCTAGGTACTCTGGGAAAACTATCATAATCTACCACCAAGAGGAAACAAGCAACCAAGAACATTCAACTACCTCAAGTAGTATCTAAATGAATGTAGATAAACAAGAAACATTTCCATTATCCATTAAACAGATTCATAAGAGTGAATCCCACCTCTCAGCATCACATCAATGAATAATCCAAACATAAACCCATTCCATCATCTATGATGCCATCCCCAACACCCACATTCATATACCAATTCATCTCTCAATCACATGCATCATATTTTTCCACATTATCCAAGCCTCCCCACCCACATATCATGTCAAGCATCCCAGGATTAGCCTTACTAGGCCCACATCACAACTGGGCCTCCCCACCCCATATATCATCATCCATCCTAGGCTCATCCATACCAAGACCATAGCATAATTATTTGATCCAGTTCACATCAAAAAATCCATAGGAACAAAAAAACATAGCCAACAGGTCAACGAGGACCTCAAGATAAGGCATCCGGCCTTCACACATAAATGATCTCTCATGGATAAAAAGTTAAGGATCTCATCATTCTCAAGAAAATAAGAAACTAAGGCCCTAGTAATTATATTTACCAAACTACCAGTTCTTATTCCATATTAAATTAAATGATTCATTATTTACAGATTCCATCTATGGGAAATTTAAGGCAGCAATATATAATAATCTATCAAAGAAAAAACATACTTTTAGCATTAAAACCAGTTTCATCAAGATTTGATAAAACCCATTCTCAATTAACATAGATTTTATTATAAATAAGAATTATCATGATTCAGATTCATTAACCAATTTTATCATCTCATAGAATAAAAAATTAAATTAATCATGTACATTAATTGATTATCATTAAATTATAACAAACATCAGATTATAACATGCCCTTATTTAAATTATTAAGCTAATTAATTATCAATTAATTCTGAATTTATGTTATTTATCAAATTTAACATTATAATCCAATAATAATAACATGATAACAACAATTCATATCATATATATCATACTGTCTAGTAAATCATGAGTAAAAATGCAATTATTGTTTTAGGGTCCTGAAAAATCCACTAAGGGAAGAAAATACTCCCAAAATCACTTTGGAGAAGGAAGAAAGTATTCCAATGAGACTAGAAAGGTTAATAGACTCAAATTTAGTTGAAAATTTTAGAAGAAAATTGAAGGCATTCATTTTTTCAAAGAATTTAAAGTGACCCATGTACCATCATAGGGAAGGGTCTGTAGACTAACCAGATCACGAACCACCAGTATGTGGAACGTTTTGCGAATCGCTGGCCTATGGAGTGATGTCTAGTGAACACAGTGGACTGTGAACCACATTGCTGAAGGAATCATGCACGTGAAGGTGATCCGCATACCGTCTCGTGAACTCAATAGTTCGTAGGAGAAGAAAACCAAAAAGGTTTGGAGAACCATGATCACGAACCTTGGCCTCCGAAAACCCTGGTTGACCGTGTCATATGAGGGTCAAGATATCTCTTCATGGGCCTCTACAAATGGTTCCTTATGCCCATATATACGATTTCCCTGATGATTTATAAAAGGAAAAATATGGAATTGAGAAAGAATGGATGATGAAAGCTTGAAGGGGACTCAGAGGGTAGTAGAAAGATTTCAGAGAAGATTCCTGCTTCAGTCTCAATTCATCGGTGAAGCCCGAATTGCGAACCATGCTCTCTGTAGGTACAACCAGCCGCAAACCATAAAACTGGGGAACTGATTAATAATAACAGAACTGCAAACCAAATTGGTGAACCAAAAACCACATAATTCTCATGGATGAACCCCCTACGAATGATAATCCCCTGGAACCTCCTTCAATATGGTGCTCTGTATAGTGTACCACTTCGTGGACTAATCTCGGCACCGCGTACTACATTAGTACGTGGATGGAACCCAAAGCGGCGTGATGGGACACATACTCCTATGGTATGTAGTGGTCTAAACTCATGCCTGTGTACCAAATCAGTACATGTATGACCCCTCTACCCATATACCACTACAGTATATGGAGCTTCCCCCATCCCGCATAAGAAATCAGTATGTGGAATGGGGTGTTTTCAGGTATTCTTTCCCCTAGGTCTAATCTCGCCCCTCCATTACCGTCCAGTCCTCCATAGTTCCTACACAAAATAGTCCTCCATAATCAGGAAAAATCCTCCTACAAAGACACCAGACCCATATGATCAGGCCATCAGGTGCATCAGCATTCCCTTTTGAGTCTACATACCCATGGTAAGCGGAGTCACGAAGGCTCTCCCTACAACGGTTCAAGCTTCAGAAATGTGTGTGGGTCTACATTCCCATGGTAACCCGAAGTACAACCTTGGGATGATGACGTGAACCTCCCTGTTCTAGGGATTAAGGGTGATCACTTTATTTTCCATTCAATGAGGAATAGTGATCAGTCAAAGGAGTTATGTTCGCTTCTCTTTTGACGAGGATGAAACTCCACCCCTTCCCAGAATGTATTTTGGGGTCCTCCCACTGAGGTAATTCACCAATCTTCTAAGGCTGATCTACATGATCTTTAATTTAATTTAACATTGAAAGGTTCATCAATCCATGCCCTTCCCCACCATTGACCCAACCTTTTCCATCAATGGATCTCCCTCTCCCACCAATAAGATAGGAATCTTGTGGTTGGTTGGATCTCTTGTATCTTCTTATTTCTCACACCGAGCATGAATCACGTGGGATGAGAGGTTTGTGATGATTAAAACATCCACACCATTTGAACTATTATAACTCTGATTCCTGATTAAATAAGGATATATAGGACGCATACTTGAAGCCTCGAGCTCAAAAGGGTGCCCTCTAATTAAGGGTTCACCCAATCATTTCTTTGTAAATGGGAAGCTTCCATGAATAAGACCCAACACATCTGAACTATGAGAACTCTAATTCCTGATTAAACCAGGATACGTAGGATTCCTACTTGAAGGCCTGAGATCAAAAGGGTTCCCTCTCATAAAGGGTTCACCCAATCATGTCTTTTTAAATGGGAAGATTTCGTGTGTAAGCCCCAACACATCTGAACTACTAGAACTCTGATTCCTGATTAAACCAGGATACGTAGGATGCCTACTTTAAGTCTTGAGCACAAAAGGGTTCCCTCCCATAAAGGGTTCACAAAATCATAACTTCATAAATGGGAAACTTCTGTGCATAATTCCCCGCACATCTGAACTATGAGAACTATGATTCTTGATTAAACCAGGATACGTAGGATGCCTACTTGAAGGCTTGAGCTATAAAGGGTTCCCTCCAATAAAGGGTTCACCCAATCATATCTTCGTAAATGGGAAACTTTCATGCGTAATACCTAGCACAACTAAACTATGATAACTCTGATTCCTGATTAAACTAGGATATATAGGGAGTCTACTTGAAGGATCGAGCTCAAAAGGGTTCCCTCCTATAAAGGGTTCACCCAATCATGTATTCATAAATGTTCATCTTCCATGCATAAGCCCCAACACATATGAACTATGAGAACATTGATTTTTGATTAAACAAGGATATGTAGGATTCCCACCTAAAGGACTGAGCTCAAAAGGGTTCCCATCAAAAAGGGTTCACCCAACCATTTCCCCCAAATGGGTAGCTTCCATGTGTAATCCCCACATAATTCCGAAATACGTGGGTTCTGATTCCTCTCTCGAGGATATGTAGGAAACCCATCTTATGGGTCTGATCCCAACATCAAATCACTTTTTATCCCACTTGGATGATGATAAACTCTAGAGTGCCTTATTGTATGGATCAAGTCAGTAGTACCTCTATAGCATCAAATATATGCATGCCTACGACAATCTTGAAAACCAAGGGTAGCCAATTGACACACTCTTTGGGAATGAACTAAGGATTCATGAGCATATGAACTCAACTTAAATCTATAAGAGAGTCCCAGAACAGGCAATAGTCCTCCCCCAGAAGGGTGTGGTGAGCCTGACTTCCCATCCACTTGACCAATGGAGTCCTCAAGTGTCGTTGGCTGAATCATCAGTCAATGAACGCCTTCCTTTGGAAAGTAGGTCCATGAATCATGGATACCAGGGTTTTTGGTTGTTTTTGGATCCACGAATAAACTCGTTGGAGACTATACAAGGAATTTATATCTGAGGAGGACCAATTTCACAAGTACCTTACCCCATGAAATCATCCGCTGGGACCGACTGACTATGGAATCTTATTCACAATGCAAAATGGGTGAATTGCCTAGCCCTAGTGGGGTTAATCCAACCCTCTTTTAAAGGATAATGACACAGAATGAGTCAAAATGAAAGAAATGGTGAATTTTACAAGAAACCATCTCTGGAAAAAGATGTGGTTGATGATTCCTATGGGACCATTTCCTCATCACCCGAAACATGCCACCTCGAAGGCCGAACAAAAATGGGGAACCCGACATGAATCCTTAACCAAGGTGGTGGTTCTACCCCAATGATAACAGAAACAAAAGGATATTGCAAGTCAGGCCATTTTTTTCTCCTCTATACGTGCGAAACATGCCACCTTGTAGGTAGAACAAAAATGGTGAACCTGACATGAATCCTTAACCAAGGTGGTGGTTCTACCCAACTCAAGCCACTTCACCCACAAAAAAAGGGAGAGGGTAAGGGAGGCCAAGCTGAATCTGTAGATATGAATATGTTTAAAAGAATGATAATTTGATGAGTTTTTGTGATATATATGTCATATATGTATATTGCAGGTTCCCGTAGTGCAACCTTCTATCCAAACTACATCCAAACGAGCAATGAAAACACGCGCATCAGCGATCCTGCAGGCAGTGAGGGCCCCAATGGAGAGCAGGACACCCTCGCCTACCCAGCATATTCAATGATAGGTATCCAACATGCTGATTAGGCAGTACCACTGAAATAGTACTCTCCCCACGGTGGAGGCCACGAGACAGGCCCTCCAGTCTTCAAAAACTCGCCAACCGCCTCTTCAGACACGACCAACACCCTAGCACAAGGTAGCCCTAGTGGTCATCTCAAACCGTTTCAGGATCCTATCCCCAGAATGTGACAACAAGTACCTCCCTTACCTTAGAAATGAAGATGAAGTCAATGCTAACAAATTCATCTCAACAGTACAGGGGTCCTACTCATGGGCCCCCACCAGAGAGTGTCACTGTCAACACCAGATGACCAGACCTCCTCCTAAAAAATAGAACCTTATGTCGAGGGCACCTGCTAAAGTCCAGGTGACCTGGGACCCTTAGGATTCCCACCAAGGGTGGAAAATATATAATCAGGAACATACTATCACCTAGGTTCATGAGGAGAAACTCCACCATACTAACACAGTGGCATTCAACGGGTAGACATACGACTCTTCCCCCTTCACTCAAGCCCACCATAGAAATAGGGTGGAACAATATGAGCACATGCACATTCCTAATTGTGCTTGTTGGTCCCTCCATGTAGACAGAGAAACAAACTACATGTAGATACAAATATCTACTGATGCACAACAAGCCCGTCCACCAAATAGGGCAGAAACTAGCTACACATGGGCACAAGTACCTGTTGATGCATTTCAAGCCTACTATCTAAATAGGTCAGAAACTAGCTACACACGAGCACAAATACCAGCTAACGCGTATCAAGACTGTCTTCCAAATAGGACGACAAGAAAATATGAGTAGAGTAAAATTCATGTGGATGCATACAAAGCCTGTGAGGAAAATACAGTAGTAATAGAGCTGATGAAAATCCCTGATTGTGAATATGAAGTCCACCAGTCAAATACATTGGCAACCATAGAAGACAACCGATGGAAAAATCGTTCCTCTATCTCGACACAGGAGATATGCCAGTATTTACTAGCAACTCATGGAGGGTCGTAGCAGGAAGAAAATACTACCCCGATATTGAAATGGGCCTTCATATTCGTTCCATCCAAAGAGGCATCTCATAACATCTTGTCAATGATGGAAGACCAGAAACCGATCTCAGACCATATCATCTAAACATGACAATACATTTTTGCATCGACAGTAAATGTGAGAAATCGGTCCCATGACTCGGTTTCCTCAAATGACATGGCTTACACACAAAATGAGTTTGTCACTATAGAGAAGTTATGCATCCCTAATCCAATCCAGGAGGCTCGACGGAAATATCCCATGATACACAGACAATCGGATTAGGAACAAATACTCATTCCAACTGGGGGACACTGGTCCAATGTGGTGGCTACTCTAGGATAGGAATATATTCCTTCCAAAACTCAAGATTCCCATCGGAGTATCCTGGTGACATCATGGGACCCAGTAAGATAGGTACCCATACATGAAGGATGTTACCAATAGCAGACGACCCCAGTTACCCGCAAGAGAGCGCTCAAAAATGAAATGAACCAAAGGAAACTGTAAAATGAAGAGCACATACATGATCCTACTCTACTGGAAGATGGGGTTCTTGAAACCCTCAAACATATATCAATTAAGGCTCAAGACCCTGTCAGTCCATCACTAAATTATGGAAGTGGAAATAGCAGTTTCGAAGGTCCTCCCCGCAAAATCACTACCAACAGCTCTGATGGTCCTCCCAGGAGCACCCACAAGGGCTCACTCCATGGGCTAGGAATGACTGATCAAGAGAGACTATCTCCTTATGTGTTTCGGGGTATCCCTCCCCTCAACCTAAAGATCAGATATCAAGAAGGTACTCTCCTTTCTGTCATCCTCCCGGATTTTCCTCCCCAAGATATACGCTACAGATATGCTTCTCCCTACAGTCGGAAATCAAGTCACGATGGTAGTCCTCACCATAATGATAGTTATTGAAAGGACCTCCCTATAATTTTAGTTGCTGTGAAGGCCCTCCCTATAGTAATGTCAAGAAATGAGAAGGTCCTCCCCTCATTGTAGTACATCCTGAAGGCCCTCCCCAAGATGTTCATTACATAAATTCTTCCTATATCTAGGTATCAAACCATGATAGTAGTCCTCTCCATCACAAAAATCATTGAGAAGGTCCTCCCCTCAGTGACATCAAGTAGCAAGAAGGTCCTCTCCTCACTGTATCCCACCCTGGAGGTCCTCCCCAGGGTATATGCTGTAAAAACATTTCCCACAATCGGGCATTTAGTTGCAATAGTATCCCTCACCATTGCCGCACCAATTGAAAAGGTCCTCCCTACAACCAAAATTCATACTGGAAAGAAGGTCCTCACCTTGCTGGAATAAATATGAGAAGGCCCTCCTATGATGAGGTGCTCAGAAAGATGGAGTCAAACACATTGGGCACTCTGTCTATAATAAGTGATATTCTTTCTCAACCAGGGGATGGCATGGGTCCACACTCATCTTTTGAGCCACCCCCATGCCATCTAGAAATCGATAAGGATCTCACCATCCCAGTTTCCTAAAATGAAATTATTAATAAGCAATCGATCTGGGAATATAAATTATAGGAGCATTCGGAAGAACAACAGTAGGATATGTTGCTTGTGAGAAGACAACTAGATAAGGATAACATACCTGTGATGTATTGGCCTACGACCAATTCTCACTTTGACATACCAGGATAGTTTTTTGGGGAATATATACATGACATTAGCCTCAATATATGGAAAACTCTTCATTATTTGAAATAAAAATTTCTACCCTATGAAGGGTATGTAGACCACGTCAACACGATAGGGGAGCTTAACCGTCTAATCGACCTGGAAGCTCTCCCATCCACATGGGAGCCACAATCAGAATGGTGAAAGAAAAAACTTGAACTGGATTGGCTCCATGTACTATATAAGTTGTGTCACCTCATTGGTGATGCTCTAACTAGAGTTCAAATTCGGGGATGGGAAGAACATGAACCTCTACACTTCACCCCTCTTCCCATCCAAAAAACCCCATTGGAAATGACATATTGTAATGTCATCACATAAAGGCAGTAATCAAGTGAAACCCCTGCTTAGGAATGATGGGATACTCAAAAAATATCGACCCTAAGTAAGTCTCTAAAGCATTAGGACTGAAGAGATCAATCCATAGAAAATCTTCTGATTCAGGAAACCAAGAAAATCCCGCAGGATTCCCACCTAAGAGAAGCCAACAGAAAAGAAGTGCTCATATCTCCAAAAGACCATAGACTCCATGAATACCCAATGCCATAATCATCTCACACCTATGCATGAGTATGTAAAATTTAGAAGGTGGAAATAGAAGAGGTTGTTGCCGCAATGTAGGAACAACCCCAACCCATAGGGCTGGGGGAATTTTTAAATAAAAATTCCTCCATAAGACCAACAAATCTAGGATGTAGTGCAAAAATAGAAGAATGGGAACAACCCTAGCCCACAGAGCTAGGTGCATTTTTACCTCAAATCCCCACACAACAGATGTCTGTGTTCTACTGTCTAGGAAGAATGATGGACATAGGAGTCACCCGTTCCACCCCTTCTCATGGTTCACACTCTCCGAGACAAAGGCGCATTACAAGGTCAGACTAGGGATCCCTTTTGGTCAATATTTTCCAAGAAATCTGAAGAATACTGTAGAATGGTAGGAGAAAGTCCAACAAAGGATGCAAAAATCCTTCCTACCATTTTGCATTGGGAACACCACCCCCAATGCAGTATGCCTTAGTGAACGTGGTAAACATCAACCCCACTGATCTCATAGGAAATGATGTAGAGGGAGAGGATGAAAAGGAAGACGGCTCCCTCCCAGAGGCAACCCACACTGAGCATAATAGTGTGCCTACCCAGAACTAGAGATCGATCTTAAATATGGGTGCCCCATCAATTAATACGACATTACCGCCTACATGAAACCCCAACAAGGAAAGAATAAGTCCAAGGTCATCTATAACCCACCTTATCCTCCCCATAGAAATTCATCCCTTAATCTCGAGGAAAGGTTCACCAAGAAGGAGGAATAAATGAAAGAGCTTAGGTGAATTAATGGTGAGCTATGTAGATGGAGCTATCTCACCAGATGTGTTACCCCTATGGAATGTCAACAGGTGCTCTAAGAAGAGGTGTCCTTGCCACAGGCACTCATCCTGGAAAACGAAGCCCAGCTCAGAGGCCCATCCAATCCAGCATCAAAACTAGAAACCTACTTAAACCCGAACCCAGAAGTACATCAATACTTTCCCCCACTGGGAAGGAATCCATAATATATTCAGGAAAACCCACACATGATACCTCTGGTTGGGTATCAACCCCAAATTCCAGCAACATCAGCATGCCCGGTTTTGGCCACTACCACACCATCCCAAGCTCAAGCCTGACATGATAAGCATCAAGGGATCTTGAACACCATCGAGCAATTAACAGCTCGACTAGAAGCCATGGAGGGGTGACACGCTTCGACATAGCTAGAGCATAAACCCTGCCCTAATTGGGTAAACAATGTTACAGCACCTCCAAACTTTGGAAACCCCGTATTCCTAATATTAAATGGATCGGGGGACCTAGAACAACAATTAATACACTATGACTCTTATTGTGACCCCATGATGGTCACTCCAGAGTAGAAAGAAGTAGTAAAACTAAGGTTCTTCATACGAACACTACAGGGAACGAATTTCGTATGGTATACTAGCCTTCCAGCTAACTCAATCATAGGCTAGGAGGACCTCTGGTGATAGTTTATCTTCCGGTTCAGTTCAACACTTCCTAAGATGATGGTAAGTGATCTCATTAACTACAAAAAGTGATAGAACAAAAGAGTCTCAGACTTCATTGCTAGATGGAAAGGCCTGACTTATTCCCTAAACTGACCGCTTCCCTAGGATGAAATGATCTCCATGTGCATTGATAACCTTCAGAATGAATTGTGAACACTTATAATATCGGTGAAGTACACAAGTGGGTTTAGATATTTCTTTGACATTGCCCAAAGAATATAAGACTCCTTGAAACAAACCAATATTAAGTTCAGAGAGGCCCCATCAGCCCCTGATAAAAGAACGAGAAAAGCTGAAGCAACTTCTGTCACGCTTAAGCCACCCCTGGCACCAGCTCCTATTGTGAGGCCCCCACTGAACCATACATAACACCCTAGACTCCAATAGCCACCCACACCTTGATAATATTAGAGAAAAAGTTATAAAATAAATTAGTTCAAATAAAGAAGAAATAAAGTTTACTTATTCTGAGATGACTAGGTCCGCAGATATTTCATAGTCGCTATGTATTGAAACTTTCTTTAGCTACCGGAGCCAAAGCAAGATGATGAAGTGGGTCTCAACGACCATCCAAAATATTGTCTCTACCATCTAATACTGAGACATACCATTTAGGAATGCTTCATTTTCAAGGATCTCCTAAAAAATATGGTGGATTCTGGGCAAGTCAAGTTGGGCTCGCCACTAGCAGAAGTGGTGTATATTTCCACCTTAGAATCAAGAGAGGAAGAGGAATGGAAAACAGTCGCCAATAAGAGGGATAATTTTTTTTGACAATTAGATGAACCAGAAGACCATCACTCGAGTTCATGGAATCCTCTAGTAGAATTTGAAACAACCAACCATTCCTCTAATAGCTCCCAATACAAAACATACATCCTCCTCAACCCCGGTGCCCCCTAAAGGTTAGAAGGGCAGAAAGTAGGAAGAAGAATATGGGCTGACACCAAAGTCGAAGTTAGTGTTGAAACTTTCAGACTTCATGCCAATAGAAATAGTACAATAGGAATCTCCCCATAAAATGGTACAATGGGCACCAACCCACCAAATAATACAATGGGCATCGACCCATAAAACGGTACCATCAGAAGAAGATAGTCAGACAGAAACATTTTTAGATCAAGAACTGATCTTCGACTCCATTAATGTCATTAACTTTATAGACACCTTCTCAGATGGAGACTATGGCCATGAACCCACATTAATCGTGCCTAACCGGAGATCTAGAGGAGGAGGGCACAAAGGTTGGAGGTTTCCTAGAAGGCATGATCGTGGTAGGAGTCAGATTCTCGGCCATGCCATATGTCAAACCGTTAACATCACGGAAACTCACAGAAGGACCCTCTGACATACACAACAAGAAAAAAAATGATCCTACACCCCTATCAGAAGAAATACAAGCCCAATTATCTTGGAATATACATCAGAAGAATAAAAAATATCAAATCACCCAAGGCATATAGGTGGACCAGATCAACCAAACATGGAAAGGATTGCAGCACCACTGGCCCCGGTCACAAAAGCCGAACTGTATACATTAAAAGCCTGAACCCCTAAAGTGTATGTGAAAGAGAAGCCCCAAGACATATGTTCTAGACTTTATAGTAGAATTATGATATTCTAAAGCATCTGGATTCAGTACCAGCAAATCTGTTAATCCAAGATGTGTTAATCTTGTCTGAAGATCTTAGGGAGACACTCATCATATCCATAATAAATCCCCATGAATTTGAGGCCGAAGTAGCTGTAGTCGAAGTCTATCAAATAGAGACCAGTCTGAAATAATGTCACTCCATCATCTCATTCACAGGCAGAGATAAAGAAGCCATCTTGAACAGTCACATCAAACCCTTATATGTGTCTGGTAAGAAAAATGGAAATGACTTCCGAAGGATTTTCATCTGCAACGGCACTGGAGTCAACCTCCTCCCACTGTGAACACTTCATCGGTTGGGATACCCTATCAAAGATGCTCCCAACCCATCCAAGGGACCTCAAACTACCCCTACCTCACTCACTAAGGCAAAAGACGATTTCTCTCCCAACATTGGAGAGTTCATATAAAAAATCCTCTCTCCATCAGAAGAGGAAGAAGTTGAAGGTGATGAAGAAGAAGAATAGGAAGAAAACCTCAAAGATTACACTCATGCATTCGAAGAAGGTGTATCCACCACAATATATAAACTTAAGGAGATAAATTTGGGCACCAAAGATGACCCATGTCCGACTATAATTAGTGTGGCGATGCCTGCTGAGGAGCAGAAGGCATACACCTCCTTCCTAAGGAATAAACGAGATGTGTTTTCCTGGAACTACAATAAAATTCCAAGCCTCGATCCTGAGGTCATCACTCAACATCTGAGCTTACCAGAAGACCACAGGGGCTATAAGCAGGTAGCCAAAAGGACCCACCCAACACATGCGGCCAAAATAGAGGCTAAAGTAGAAAAGATGAGCAAAGCCAAATTCATATGGGAGATCCAATATCTAATCTGGATGGAGAACATAGTTGATTTTATTAATATTTTCATAAATTATTATATACTCCCTTTACTTATTTTATATGAAATGTTCATAATTTTTGTGAAATATTAATTTTTTAATACTAAGTATAATTTTTGAGCATTTTTAAAAGTAGTCCAACTGAGTTAGTTTACTATTTTATTTATAACTATCACCCTAATAATCTGAATTATGTGGACTTTGTTTTTTAGGATTCCTAACTCAATATAAAATATTTCATTAGAATGGATAATGAGATAATTTCTCCATTTGAAGTCCCATATGGACCACACAAGATGACCCAAATAATTTGTGAAGAAACTGGACCAGCCATGATGATTGAGTTAATGGACTCACTACTGAAGCCCAAATTTTATGAAACTCCACCATGTGTTAGTGACTATCCAAAAGAATAATTGATAAAAATTTCAGGTCCCAACTCTAAAAACAAGGGGACCAAATGAAGATTGGAATTCTATCCCACCATTTTGTCTCGGAATTAACATTCAAACACTATTCATGACATTTCTCATGATGTATTCATAAAATCAATCTGAGATTTTGAATTGTGAAAGAGTAGATATAGGTGGCCTAATTTGTTGAATAAATCATTCAAATTTGAAGTCATCTTCATATTCAAAAACCCATTCACATTTTAGCCATCGAAAAAGCATTGATTAAAATGGATAGTTTAACTTTTTTAAATAAAACCACTTTAACTTTGGATACATAGGTCCAAATGACTCCAAATTTTTAGATAGGTCGGAAAAAATTATTATCTACAACTCTGAAGAAGAAGATGGCTTGATATTCGGATTTCTGGATGTCCAAATTGTCGATCCAAGTGGAGGGACAGATTGGGAATGCCAAAAGTCCACTTCCTTAGGCTATAAATACATCCCCCTCCTCTCCTTCAAAAGAGTTGGAATTTCAGAAGAGATGAGCATAAATTGGAATGAAAAAATACTTTCCAAAGTCTTGGTAGGACCTTCCATACTCAAGTTTTTACTTGAGATATATTTCCTCTACTCTTTGTTTCCTTTTACTATTGTGATTTTCATTATTGAAATCTTGTAAGTCTTTTTTTTGTAATTCTCTTTTAATGAATTTTTTTCTTCAATATATCTTATTCTCATCCAAATCATGTAGTTTAATATTAATGTTCTTAAAATATTTTAAATACGGTTGAATATCCTTCCCTTATTTTTCTTTCTCATTCAATAGAAAGTCCGTTTTTAATTCTCATCATTGTTCGTGTGTGTGTGTTCGACGCACCACTCTTTTCTTATACCTTTATTTTTCTTCTATTCTTAAATTATCATCATAATCATTATAACAAGATTATTAAACACCAAATTTTTTTAGTAAATATCTCATTGGGGTGAGTTATAATTTAGGTATGTTAAGTGATTGAGAGATTTTTCTCGATGAATATTCTTTGAATTAACATTGTGTATGTTGGACTTAATATGTCATGTATTAATGACTTGTTTTCTTTAACATGTGGTTTACATGGATTATTGGAACCATAAATACACCACCATCAACAAGATCTTATTGATATTAGAACCTTAAGTTAAGTTAAGGCTTGGATAAATCCTTAACACTTAGGAATTCCAATCAACGTTAACTTGTGACATGGGTGTTAATTTAATGCAATATAAAACAAAGCTCAAGGATATCAAAATCTTAACTACCTAATTATGAACTCACCCCAATATTTATCAATTTGTTAAATCAAACATCATCCATAAATTATTTCATAATCTCTACAAAGAAACCCCCCAATACGAATACAATCAACTAAAAACAAATGACTATTAAAAAGTATCATCGCCGAGGATTTGACCCAAGTGCTGCTATACACATTAGCAGAGCATCAGCACTTTTAACGTTCGATAGGTGAAAATTAGCCATGTGTTTCAAATGGATCTATTGCTGGGGATGGTGATTTAAGTAGTCGTTAGTCTCTAGTTATTGTAAAAAAACAAAAAAAAAACAAAATTTAAAAAAAATTGAAAAAAAACACACAAAAAAACCCGCCTTCCTCATAAAAATCATAAATGGAAAACACAAAGAAAAAAAACTGTCTTCATCTTTCTTCCAAATCTCTTTGAATGCCCCATAGCCTCCCAAAAAATCCCTCTTATTTGTTTGACCCTAAAATTGAGTGAAATATTCACCAACTTAGGAGGAACTTAAGGGATAATCAAATAATTCAAGAAGCAGTCCTTGTCCAACCAATTGAATTAGATATGGCCAATCCTAGGGAATAAACACTTAAAGAACTCGATTCCCCTGATATAAATTACCAACCTCTTGGTATTAGATATCAAAATATAGAGGATGACTTTGAACTCAAATCGGGTTTGATTCATCTTCTTCCTCTTTTTCACGGGCTAGCCGGTGAGGATCCACATCTCCACCTTAAAGAGTTCCAAGTGGTGTGATCTTCCATGAAGCCTCAAGTGGTTTATGAGGAACAAATAAAACTCTGAGCATTCCCTTTCTCCCTAGCTGACACTTGTAAGTCATGGATCTACTACCTTCCTCCTGGTTCCATAACCACATGGAATGACATGAAGTGACTTTTCTTAGAGAAATTCTTTTATGCTTCTCATACTGCTTCTATCCAAAAGGAAATAAGTGGTATCTGTCAGTTCCCAAGTGAATCACTCCATGAGTACTAGGAGAGGTTCAAAAATCTTGTTGCAACCAGCCCACATTACCGAATTCCTGACCAAATCTTGATCCAATACTTATATTAGGGGTTATTGGCTATTGAGAGAACTCTCATTGATGCCACAAGTGGCGGTGATCTTGTTGATAAAACTCCCGCAGCTGCAAGAGATATCATAAGTAACATGGCTGAAAACACACAACAATTACATACTCGAGCACATGCTCAATTAAAACAAGCCCAAGATAATCAATAAATAGAGATGAACAAGATTACTGAGTGGATGAGTGAACTTACAAGTCTTATGCAATAACTAGTTGTGGCTACCGAATCCACAACCTCATCTTCTCCACAATCAATGTTTCCTGGACCTGTTAGAAACTGTGGAATCTACAAATCTTCATCTCATCCAACTAACACATGTCTAAAAATTCAAGAGGATCAATCCAATTCATCTGGACCAATGGAGCTCAATGCAGCATATGCTCAGCGGAACACCAACCCTCAACTATCAGGTCAGTTTGTTAGAAACTTCAACCAACCTCACTCTAAGCCCTTCTCTTCTTCCTATAACCAAGGCCTGAGGTATGGTAATCCCATCTATCATCCCCCTAAATTCCCTCATCAAAACCCAAACCAGTTTCAATATGGTAAAGGTGTTGGTAATTTCCAACAACCTTATCCTTTTATTCCTTAACATCAAAGGAACAATCCTCCTCCTAGATTCCATTATTCTAGTGAGCCTTCCCAAGTCCAAAACCAATACAATCGCTTTCCCAAGAACCAAAATCTAGGTAATCCCAATCCAGGAAAAGCCTCTTCTTCCAAGAAACCATGGGAAAGTGCAGTGGAAGATCATTCCTCCTTCACCTGTTCCATCCTCAAGAACATTGAAACCCAAATTGGTCAACTTTCATCCCACCTTAGTTAGCATCAACCATCCAATTCTTCCCACCTCCTAGCTCAACCATTACCCAACCCCAAGGGTAATGTAAGTGCAATTTCACTTAGATCGGGGAAGCAAATTTCTATGCCTCAAGATAAGTCCTAAAACCCCCCTTTTAATGTTGACCTAGAAAATAAAAAGAAAGATAAACTTGAAAAGGAATATGAAATCATTCCCTCAACTCCTTCTATTCCACTTAGGAACCCAATTCATTTTCCTCAATCTGTTTTTAAGACAAATAAGTCCTCTGAACCCAATCCAGAAATGCTTGACATGTTTAGACGTGTTGAAGTAAACATTCCCCTCTTTGATTCCATAAATAAATTCCTAATTATGCCAGGTTTCTCAAGGAGTTGTGTACCCACAAGAGGAAACTTAGTACCTTCTAAAATGTTTCAACCCAAGAGTCCATACCCATTAAGTGAAAAGATCCAGGGACCTTTACGGTTCCATGCCAAATTGGAAGTTCCAACTTTCACGCTGCACTCATAGACCTAGGAGCCTCAATTAATGTCATGCCCAAATCCATATTCTCCAACCTTGGTCTGGGTCCCTTAAATCCAATGGGTGTTGTCATTCAATTGTCCAATTGAAGCACAACCAGTACTGATGGAATAATTGAGGATGTCCTTGTACGAGTCAATGATCTTATCTTCCCTGCTGATTTCTATGTCCTTGACATGGAAGGTGAGATGAAATCTTCTCAATCTCCCCTAATTCTAGGAAGACCATTCCTCATGACTGCAAGAACCTAGATTTATGTCCATTTGGGCATCTTATCCATGGAATTCGGTGACCAACTGGTCAAGTTCAACATTTTCCAAGCCATGCCTCCAATGGCCCGAAGCCCTTAATATTTTATTGATTTTTGATAATCCACCTTTCAAGGGGTGAGGTGGAACCATTAAAAGGATCGTAGGCATAAGTATTACATGGCCCGTAGGCCTTAGAGGAATTCATTGCCCGTAGGATTCAAACATTACATACAACCCAGACTAACTACTTCGAACTTCTCCTCCCCAGCATCTTCATCGTGAAATCAGATCTCCACCTTCGCATGGCTATTCGGCTAGGCATTCCCGTGCATGCACAGGCTTGTCCCGATGGTAGGTGCCATACCCTCTCATTCTGAGGATTACTCTGCATTCTCAATCCATGCTTCTGAGGACACTTCTAAGATTCAATAGAACCCCAATCCACCATGTTCTTAATGTTCTAATGACAAAGGATCTTGTGAAATCTACACCATGATTAACAAAGTAATAAATGGTGAAGTTGATGTGGACCTTTCATTCATATACTCTATCAATATAGAGGATCTTGAAAACTCTCTTAAATCCCACATCAACTCTGATCTCTACTGCTCCACCTTGGACTTTATTAAGGAAAATGAATCTGAAGAAACTAAAGTACCTTATTCCATTCCCGAGTTTTCTAACCCAAAAATGAAAGATGATACTGATCTAAAACCTCTTCCTGAACACCTGAAATATTCATTCATTTTCCATGATCACTCATATCATTTCATTATCTCTTATTCACTTACTGAAACCGAAGAGTCAAAACTTGTTCAGGTGTTAGAGGAAAACAAAAAGGCCATAGGTTGGACCCTAGATGACATACCAGGAATCAACCCTGCCATTTGCATTCATCACATCCATCTTGAGGAATCATACAAACCTATTAGACAACCACAAATACGACTCAATCCACTCATCCTTGAGGTAGTTAGGGAAGAGATCACCAAGCTTATTCAAGCTAGTATTATCTACCCAATTTCTAATAGTGAATGGGTTAGTCCAATTCAAGTTTTACCTAAGAAGGGTGGGATAACTGTTGTCACAAATGAACACGGGGAGGTAGTCACAACTTGAGTGAAAAACAAATGGCGTGTGTGCATCAACTACCGAAAATTGAATGTTGAAACAAGAAAATATCACTACCCTCTTACATTCCTTGATCAAATGCTGGAACGATTAGCTGGAAAGTCACGCTATTTATTTCTGATGGATACACCGGCTACTTTCAAATCCCAATCGCACCTCAGGACCAAGAAAAGACTACTTTCACATGCCCATTTGGAACATATGCATATAGGAGAATGCCTTTTGGACTTTGAAATTCTCCTGCAACATTCCAAAGGTGTATGATGAGTATCTTTTTAGAATTCATTGAACACTGCATGGAAGTCTTAATGGATGACTTCACCATTTATGGTGATTCATTTGAATCTTGTTTGAATTCACTCTCTCTAGTCCACCAAAAGTGTGTCAAGTGTAACCTTGTGTTAAATTTTGAAAAATTTCACTTCATGGTTGCAAATGGGATTGTTCTAGGGAACATAGTTTTAAAAGATGGTATTGAAGTTGATCCTACCAAAATTGAAGTAATCCAATCACTTCCTCAACCCACTTCTATCTGAGACATCCATTCATTTCTCGGTCATTCCAGTTTATATCAGAGATTCATCCATAACATTAGTAGGATTTCCCTCCCACTCACTCGATTTCTCCAAAATTATGTCACATTCTATTTCAATGAGGTTTTCAAGAAAGCCTTCATTGAACTCAAAACTGCTCTAACATCTGCCCTAGTAATCCAACCCCCATATTCCTCCTTACCCTTTGAGTTGATGTGTGATGCTTCTAATAGATCCGTTGGGGATTTTCATGGTCAAAGAAGAGAAAAGATTCCTCATGTCATATATTATGCCTCAAAAACATTGGATGAAACTCAATATCACTACACTGTCACTGAAAAGAAACTTTTAGTAGTGGTTTTTACCTTAGATAAATTCTAGCCCTGTCTCTTAGGTTCCAAATTCATCATCTTCACAGACCATTCTACTATAAAGTTCTTATTCAAGAAAAATGATTCCAAACCAAGGATAATAAGGTAGATCCTAATGCTCCAAGAGTTTGACCTTGAAATAAAAGATAGACCAGGAAAATAAAACTCAGTGGCTGATCACCTGAGTAGAATTTCTAATTCTTCTCATTCAAAAATCATTGATCCTGAATTCCCCACTGAGCACCTTTTATCTCTCACACCAAAGTTACCATGGTATGCCCCAATTGTAAATTACTTGGTTTCTGGGGGTTTTTCCTAAAAAAATTTCAAATGCACAAAAAATGAAGTTGAAAAGTGATTCAAAATACTATTTTTGGGAAGAAAATAAACTTTGAAAAACTAGGGAAGACATGGTAATTAGGAGATGTGTTGATGAAGATAAACATTTCACCATCTTAGAATTCTGTCACTCATTTCCCAAAGGTGGCCACTTTGGACCACAAAGGACCTCCCAAAAGGTCCTAGACTCTGGATTCTTCTGGCCTTCACTCTTCAATTACTCACATGAGTTCTGTCAATCATGTCCCACTTTCCAAAGGTTTGGCACAATTTCAAAGAGAAATGAAATTCACCAACAACCTTTAATTTTCTGTGAGATCTTCAATGTTTGGGGCATCGATTTCATGGGACCATTTCCCCATTCCAATGGATTCTCATACATCCTTCTTGCAGTTGATTATGTTTCTAGGTGGGTCGAGGACAAACCCACTATAAAGGATGATTCACATACTATTAGTGAGTTCCTCAAGACACACATCTTCCACCGATTTAGAACACCACGTGCCTTGATAAGTGACTTAGGAACCCATTTTTTGTAATAGAACCATGGAATCTCTTTTGAAAAAGAATGGGGTTGTACACAAAAATTTCAACTGCATATCACCCCCAAACAAATGGAATGGCTAAACTTTCTAATAGAGAAGTGAAAAGTTTTCTGGAGATAATTGTAAAACCCAACAGAAAATACTGGCCTAAAAGACTTGGTGAAGCACTTTGGGCTTATCGAACTGCCTATAAAACACCCATTGAGATGTCTCCTTTTCAGATAGTTTTTGGTAAAGAATTTCATTTTCCAGTTTAAGTCCAACATAAGTCATTTTGGGCTATGAAAACCTATAATTTTGATTGTGAAAAATATGGTGAAGAAAGATTTTTGCAATTGGATGAACTGCAGGAGCTTCGACATGAATCCGATGAGAATTCCAATCTGTACAAATAAAAGGCTAAGGTACTCCATGAAAAAAACATCCCGATAAATCTATTCCATGAAGGTGAAAAGGTATTTCTCTTCAATTCTCAATTTTGGCATCACCCAGGTAAGCTTAATTCTCGTTGGGATGGTCCTTTTATTATTTCTCATGTTTACCCATTTGGTGCAGTGCAAGTCCAGTACCCCTCTTCAAAAATAACATTCACAGTTAATGGACATCAGTTAAAGCATCACCATGAAAGGAAACACATCCCAGGAACCACCTAGACTTCCATCGGATCCCCAACTTCTACAGTTGAACCACCACTAGATGGAGATGGTGACCCGCCAAATCCAAACCAGGGGGCACCTCTTTCCCTTTAACTCTCTCTATCTCTTCCTCTCTCTCACTCTTTCTTATTCTTCATATCTATTTAATTTTACTACTTTCTTCATCAAACCCTTTATTTTTCTATTTATCTTTTGTGTGGGTGTGTATTTTAAAGAACACTAAAAAAACTAAAAAATAAAAAAATGTAAAAAAAAGCAAAAGAGTCATACTTACTCACCTTCAATTTTCAAATTTTGTCCAACCATTTTGGGGAGTCAAAAGACATGGTTTTATCTCAATTTTTTTTCATAATATATTTGGATAAATTTTTTTTTGTCAAGAATAATAAATTTTGAATGCTCAGTTATTGATTTGGAAAATGATTTTCCCCAACCATGAGAACCAACATTGGATTTCATGGCAGGGCTACCTATGGCCATATTTTCAAAATGTGTGTTTCCACCCCCATTTGTGAGTCTTGAGTTTGTGGACCTTCGAGCTGAATTTTCTACTTTAGTGTGAATTAATATGATAGAGGCATTTTATAAACCACATAATAATCACAATATCCAATAGCCTCCCATTTCCCTTACATTAATCCTCATTTTGAAAGCCCCTTCGAGCCTAAGAAAACATTTTCATTGATAGCCACATTACAAGCCTAAGACCTTATCCCACCCATTATCAACATGTATTTTTAATTGCATATTTATTTTTTGAAATTTAAGTGTGGGGGGGGGGATGGATTTCATTTTGGGTACCCTTTGTTTATTTCACCATGTTATCATATACTTGAGGGAAAACATCCATTTCAGTGTGGGGGAGAGGTTTTCATTCATTGTGTTTTTGGGAATGTATATATGATTATGGCATATTGTTCAAATTTTATTGACAAGTGTTCAAAAAAAAATAAAAAAAATGAAAAAAGGGTTGTGTATTGGGTATGTCTAAAATCACTATTCCTCAACCTTTGATCTTGTTATAAATATTACAATTAGTGTTGTGAGGAGATAAATCATGGGTTGTGATATGAGTGTGAGATCTTTTCCAAGTTCATCTTTCAAAAAAAGAAAAAAAAAGAAAAAAAAAGAACACTTGAATTATATTCTTATGTCATTGGGAGAAGTTTTGTGGTTTGTAAATATTTTATCTTCTCATTCCCTTCAAATTTTCTTCCTCTCTTATGTCTTTCTTTAGACAATCATTCCCTTGTAAATATGTTTTTTCATTTCCTTCCATGTTTCATTTTTAAAAAAAATGTGCATTTCTTTTTCTATGTTGGTGTTTTACCCCATTTTTTCTATCTTTTGGATATCATCTTCCTACCATCCCATAGCCACAGAAAAACCCCTAAAAGACCTCTTGATTTTTGAGCACTTTAGGATAGGGAATGGAAGCTGAGATCTCTTTCAAACTATATGATTTAAACTTTTGGTTGGTGAATGAGAAAAGATCCATAAATTAATTTTATCATCTTGAGAGGAGTAAGTTTTGTGTGTCACCATTTTCCATTTCTAAATTTGAGCATGAAAAAAATGAATTGTTTTCGGAACATTGTTTCTATAAAAACTTATGGTGGAATTCAAAATGGATGAGTGAAATTGTCTAAACCTCCCCTGATTGGAAAAAACAAAATTTTAATATTTTTTGGTGAGTGATTTTGTCATGTTTTTATATTTGTTGCACATGAGGAAATGAACAAGACTACGTGTGGGGAAGTTGATGATATTAATATTTTCATGACTTATTATATACTCCCTTTACTGATTTTATATGAAATGTGCATAATTTGTGTGAAATATTAATGTTTTAATACTAAGTATAATTTTTGAGCATTTTTAGAAGTAGTCCAATTGATTCATTTTACTATTTTATTTATAACTATCCCCCTACAGATCATAATTATGTGGTTTTTGTTTTTTAGGATTCCTAACTCAATATAAAACATTTAATTAGAAGGGATAATGATCCAATTCTTCTATTTGTAGGCCCATATGGACCACACAAGATGACCCAAATAATTTGTGAAGAAACTGGACTAGCCATGATTATTGAGTTACTGGTCTCACTAAAAAATCCCATATTTTAGGAAAATCCACAATGTGTTCTTGATTATAAAAAAGAATCATGGATAAAAATTTCAGGGCCCAAATCCAAGAACAAGGGGCCCAAATGAAGCTTTGAAGTCTATCCCACCATTCTGTCCTAGAATTAAAATCCGAACACTATTCATGACATATCTCATGATGTTATCATCAAATAAATCTGAGATTTTTCAGTGTAAAATAGTAGATATAGTTGGAAGACTTTATTGAAGAAATAATTCATATTTAAAGGCTTATTCCTATTCAAAAACCCATTCACGTTTTGGGCATCGAAAAAGCATGGATTAAAATGGACAATTTATCTTTGTTTAATAAAACCATCATAACTTTGGCTCCATATGTCCAAATGACTCCAAATTTTGAGAGAGGTCGACCAAAATTATTATATACAACTTTGAAGAAGGATATGTCTTGAGATGTGACATTCTGGATATCCAAATCATCAAGGCAATTGGAGGGATAGATTAGGAATGCCAATGGTCCACTTCCTTGGGCTATAAATACATCCTCCTCCTCTCCTTCAAAAGAGTTGGAATTTAAGAAGATAGGAGCATAAATTGGCACGAAAAAATTCTTGAAAAGGGATTGGGAGGACCTTTCATACTCAAGTTTTTACTTGATATACTTTTCCTCCTCTTTTTGTTTCCTTTTACTTTTGTGATCTTCATTATTGTAATCTTGTAAGTCTTTTTTTTGTAATTCTATTTTAATGAAAGTTTCTTCTTCAAAATCTATTATTATCATAAAAATTATGTAGTTTAATATTAATGTTCTTAAAATATTTTAAATACAGTTGAATCTTCTTCCCTTCTTTTTCTTTCTCATTCAATCTAAAGTCCTTTTTTAATTCTCATCATTGTTCATGTGTGTGTATTCAACGCACCACTCTTTTATTATCCCTTTCTTTTTATTATATTCTTAAAATAAAATTATAATCATTATAAAAAGATTATTAAACACCCAAATGGATGAGTAAATCTCTCATTGGGGTGAGTTATAATTTAGGTATGTTAAGTGATTGAGAGATTTTGCTTGATGAATATTCTTTGAATTAACATTGTGTATGTTGGACTTAACATGTCATGGATTAATGACTTATTTTGTTTAACATGTGGTTTCCTTGGATTATTGGAACCATAAGTACACCACCATCAAGAAGCTCTGATTGAGATTAGAACCTTAAGTTAAGTTAAGGCTTGGATTAAAGTCTTAACACTTAGGAATTCCAATCAACATTAACTTGTGACATGGGTGTTAATTTAATGCAATATAAATCAAAGCATAAGGATATCACAATCTTAACTACCTAATGATGAACTCACCCCAATATTTATCAATTTTTTAAATAAAAAATATTCCATAAATTATTTCATAATCTCTAAAAACAAACCCCCCCAATCAGAATACAATCAACTAAAAACAAACGACTATTAAAAAGTATCATCACTGAGAATTTGACTCGAGTGTTGATATATACATTAGCAGAGCATCAGAACTTTGACCAGTCGATAGGAGACAATAGTCCATGAGTTTCAATAGTCCCTATCAAAAATAATAATGGATATATTAGAATCTGTATTGACTTCAGGGACCTTTATTGGTATTTCCCAAAAGATGATTTCCCAATCCCAATCATAGAATTATTGATCGATGCGACCACTAGATACGAAGCCCTATATTTCATGGATGGATATTCTAGATACAACTAGATATGGATGAATGAGGGGGATGAATAAGCTACCACTTTTAGGTCCCCTCCGGGATTGTTTTATCATACGGTGATGTCTTTTGGTCTAACAAATTCCAGTGCCACATATCAGTGCGTCATGCATCGCATCTTCAAGCCCTTCTTGAGAAGATTTTTCAAGTGTTATGTCGATAATCCGGTGGTTAAATCATGAAATCGCTCAAACCACCTGGCCAATCTTGAAAGTGTCTTCAAAAAATTGTGGAAATATAGTTTAAATATGAATCCTCTAAAGTGTGCCTTTGGTGTTACCTCTGGAAAATTCCTCAGCGCCGTTGTACGCCATCACAACATTGAAGTCGACCCCAATAAGACAAAATCCATCCTTACAATATCCCCATATTGCAACCTCAATGAGTTGAGAGTTCTCCAGGGGCACATCACCTACATCTGGTGCTTTATAGCCAACCCAATAGGTAAATACTTACCTTTCACCAGGCTCATAAAGAAAGGAGTTACGTATGAGTGGGATAATGATTTCCAAGAAGTGTTCGACAATCTCAAAAGATATATCCTAATACCTCCAGTGATGATGCCATCGGTTGATGGGAGACTGCTCATTTTGTACATAATCGCCATATAACGGTCATTAGGTGCCTTCCTAGCATAGAATAATGATGTTGATAGTGAGAACAACCTCTATTACCTCAGCTGAAAAATGATTTATGTTGAAACTAATTATTCAAAAATTGAAAAGAACTGCCTAGCCCTAATTTTCACAGTTCAGAAACTCAGGCATTACCTACAACACCATGAGGCTCAACTAGTCTCCCGCTGCAACCCACTAAAATATATCCTGAACCATCCCATGCTAAATGGATTCCTATCATGATGAGCGATCATCCTACAATAGTTTGGCATACGGTACATACCCCAAAAACACCATAAAAGGCCAGGAATTTGTAGACTTCCTAGAAGAGAACCCCTTGGAGGAAACAACACCACTGGATGCCAAAATTCTAGATGAAGAAGTTTTTTCTGTCTAGGAGGACCTCCAGACATGGGAAATGTAATTCGATGGTGCTTCCCAAAGCCCAATAGAGAAAAGGATGGAGGATCCCAAGATCAACAAAGTGGGGCTGGGAATTGTACTCGTATCCCCTAAAAATTCCATCCCACCTTACTCTTTCCTACTTTTAGAAGGGTGTGAAAATAATGAAGCAGAATATCTGGCCCTCATTGCAGGCCTAGAACTAGAACATCATGTGAAATCCAAACACCTAAAAATAAAGGGTGATTCAAAGCTAGTCATAAAACAGATCAGTGGTTACTACGCCGTTAATAAAGAAGTATTAGTCCCCTTGATGAACCATGTTCAAGAACTGATGGCACGATTCCCATCAGAACCAATGTTGGCTTATGTTACCCGGTCACAAAATTCCCAATCTGACACTTAGCAAAACCAGCCACAACCTTAGTTGATCCAGACCAAGATGAAACAATCATTTACTTTTCCCACCACCTGATGGTCTTTCCATTTATCCAGGGAAATACGGGGAAATTGATGAAATTAGTCCCATTTTTGAGCTTTTTGGTCACACCATTGGTTGGATGATGCCTATTGAAAATTACCTTCAGAATTGGGAACTCCCACCAGATAGGACTGGAAGGGAGAAGGTTCGAAGATGGGTAGTTAACTTTGTCTCGTACAATGGGTTAAACCAAGAAAACGTTCTCTACAAATGAGGCCTTGATAGAGTCCTTCTTAGGTACATTAATGGAGAAGTGACTACTGATATCATAAAAGAAGTGTACACCAGAGCTTGTGGAGCACATCGATCAACAACCAAGCTCTCTACCTAAATCTAAAGTCTTGGGTATTATTGGCCCACTATGATACAGGATTGTTCCATATTCACAAATAAGTGTCATTCCTTCCAATTTCATGCCAATTTCATACACCGAACCCCGAAGTTACTTCATACAGCTAAGTACTTCTGGCCATTCGCCGCCTAGGGGATGGATATTGTGAGATGATATCCTCCCACCATAGCTAGAAAATTCAAGTTCATACTCACAATGACCAACTTATCTTCCAAATGGGTCGAAACCATACACCTTAAAGATATTGGGGTGAAAAACATCGTTAGATTTGTGAAGGTCAACATAATTACCAGATTTGGTGTCCCCCATACAATATTGATGGACAATGACACCAACATCTGCTCTGCTGAGTTGGACAGGTTATACTAGGAGTATGAAATAAAATCCAACTGGTCGTTTGACTTCCATGCGGTGGGAAATGGGAATATAGAGGCTTTCAACAAGACTTTGTCCAAAATACTCCAACAATATGATTAATAAGGATAAGAAATCGTGGCCAGAAAATCTCCTTCATGCTTTATGGGCTTACCGAACCACGACCCGCACTGCCACCCAGGCAACCCCATACTCACTAGTATACGGGGCAGATGTGGTGTTTCCTCTCGAAATCTAAGTGCCATCACTTCGTGTTTCCATTTGTGATCAACTGTCCCTGTACGAGGAATCCTAGAGATGGTTTTATGAGCTATAGAAACTAGAGGAAAAAAGGATGCACACTTTACTCCATTTGGAAATCTACCAAAATAGAATTGCATGAGCCTTCAACAAAAAGGATCTCCTTCAATATTTCCTCAAAGAAGAAATGGTGTTAGTCCTTAGAACCCTGATGATACTCAGGAATAATCCCTCAAAGCTTGAACCAAAGTGGGAAGGAACTTATGTCATACATAGGGTCCATTCCAATGGAGCATATGCCCTGATATCAATGGATGAACATCTCATCATGACTCCCACAAATGCAAAGTTTCTGAAGAAATACTTCACATAATAGAAACCCCCATGTCAGGGTCTACACTCTATGAACCTAAAATATGAGTTGTCATCCTGACCAACATGACAATAAAATGTATGTTATTATCCACAGTCCAAACTCTATGACCCTAAAATATGAGTTATAATACCCCCATGTCATGGTCCAAACTCTAAGACCCTAAACTACGAGTCATTTTCCTTTCCACATGACATTAAACTATAAGGAACTCATCCCTGAAACAAGACATTAAACTGTGAATCGTGTCCTCGATTTAAGATGTTAAACTACATGGAAAAAATCATCCTAATCGCATGATAATAAACTGCATGATCTCGCATAGAACTACGTACGGCTTGATTCCTTCCCTCGTAGGATACGCAGCGACACCTCGATCCTCGTTCTTGGCCCAACACCCCCACCAAAAAAATTCCTCCATCATATCTTCTACCTCCCCACACTAGCATGGGAAACCCTTGTCCCTTACTGTTTCTCACATCATGTATGACTCACGTGAGCTTAGGATCAATGGTAAGGATTCCTTTAGGGAAAAAAATTATAGGGAGATATGGTGTACCTAAAACCCGTAGAAAATGAAACAAAAATGACCCTACATATGGACCGAGCTTGATCAGTACAAGGAATGTGTAGAAATATGTACAGCTTGATTCCTACCCTCACAGGATACATAGTGACGTCTAGATTTGGAATCCCAGCCTAGCCACTAAAAAAATCCCTCACATATCCCTACACATCGACAAAACTTTTTAAGGGAATGTTAGGAACTACATGCATCTTGATTCATGCCCTCACAGGATACGTAGTGCCACCCGAATTTGGCATCCCAACCCAGCCACTGAAAAAAAATTCCCTCACATGTCCCTACACATCTAGAAAACATTTATATGGAACGTTAAGAACTATGTGTGGCTTGATTCATTCCCTCATATGATACTTAGTGACGCTTAGATTAGGCTTCCTGGCCCAGCCAACATAAAAAAGGGGCCCCTTTCCCTATGCGTTGTTCAGAATTTTATGGGGAGTCCGTAGAAGGTCCTAACTGCAAGACAATAAAAAAAAAATTTCTTCAAGAATTATGTGTGGCCCCATCCTCAGTGTTATGAGATCCCGCACATGCCCCCACTCATGAGAAGTCAAAAGATCCTACTTCCCCCTATACATATGATTCAAATCTATGTGGAAGCTTTAGTAGCTCATGGGTAATCACAATATGGATATTTCTCATTTTCCCAGGAACATCTATCCATTTTTTAAACTCTCTACCCTGAGAAAACTTAAATATACATAATCCTTCAGGGCCATCTAAGATGGAAGGCCAGTGTCCTTCAGACACCTATGTTTTGGATATGCACATCATTCCCTGATGGCTCTGCATATGTTTCCCACAACCAAGGCCATTAATCAAAGGAAAATTCGTCCCCAGGAGAGTCCTCTCCTATCTCAGTATGCCCAATGGCTTCCAAGACCCATGTCATCCCTCATGGTTCAATTTTACCCTAGGAATATGGTTTACACCATCTATCATCACTCACGTCTAAGGAACTCCAGAACATCCTAATTGAAATTAACTCAAAACTATTAAAGTTATTTATGACATCATAATCGTCTTCACTGCATGACTCTAAACTGTATAGCATCATTTCCTCACTACACGACATTAAACTAAAAGGCCAAAATCATCCTTTCTCTATGATGTTAAACTGTATAGCATTGTCTTAAGCCTAAAGTTCCATCTAATATTGATTTTTCTGTTCTTATATAATTACCCAAAATCCTCTTAATCCCTTGTTTCTCACACCGAGAATAGATCACATGAGCTTAGATATCTTAGCAATAAATCCAATAGAAAATTATGGAAAAGCATTCCAGGAATTTGATCCTATAAGCATGACCCTAAAAGGCATGTTATGGTTCCTATCCCTGAGAGGAACCCCACATTCTGTCCATGTGACGTTAAATGGCTAGGTACCCCAAAGATGGGATAAACTCCTCACCCTGTGTGTGAGACAGATCTACGTAAGGGATAACTCATTTCATGAGTAAATCACAGCACAAATGTTTCAAATATGTCTGGATACACTCCTTCCATAACTCAAACTACATTCTCATAGTGATCTTGAATCCCCATAATCATTCAAGTCTATCTGAGACGAAAGGACAGTGTCCTGCAGACACCTTTGTTTGATTATGAACATCATGCCCCAGTGGATCTGCATATGTTTCCAACAAAAACAGACATCAATCAAAGGACAATTCATCCCCAGGAGAGTCCTATCCTATCTTAGTACACCCAATAGATTCCAAGCTTCGTTCCATCTCTCCTAATTCAAGGGCCCTCAAAGTCATGGTTTACATGTACCTCCCTACACACATCCTATATATATCAAAACATATCGTCTAGATTCATCTCCAATCCATTTTGAGGTTTCTAAGGATACCCCATCCGTATGCATGAAGTTAATCCGCATACAAAAGAAGACTTCCCCCACTCATTTTCAGGATAAGTTTAGCTAAAATGACCCTTTTTGTGTTTAGGTGGACCCCTTGTCGAAGGTCACATACCGTATCTAGAATGTCCTCAATAGCCATCGGAGATGGAAGGCCAGTGTCTTGTGGATTCCTTTGTTTGACTATGTACAATATGCCTTGAATACTCTGCATATATCACCTACAAAATAGTGGTCAATCAAAGTCAAATTTTTTCTCAGGAGAGTCTTTCCCAGTCTCCCTATGCTCAAATGAAATTAATTTCCTGTCATACCCTCATATTTGGAATTCCCTGGATAACGGCTTACATACCTTCCTCTTTCAAAATGCCTCTGACATAAAAAAGGCTTCCAACTAAAATGACCATTCACCAGCTCTCCCTCTTACGCAAGTAATAACCGTGATGGAACAATTTCCCACTCAAATATGATATGAATGTCCCTAATATTTTTAGACACCACAACTCAGTCCAACCACTGACTATGGCTCCCAACATCAAAATAAATTCAAAATGTTGCATAACCCTATAAGGCCATCGGAGATGGAAGTCCAGTGTCCTGCGGACACCTATGATTGACTATGAAAATCATTCCCCAATGGCTCTACATATGTCACCTATAGAATGGATGTCAATAAAAGGCAAATTCCTCCCTAGGAGAGTCCTATTCTACCTCTGTATGCCTAAAACAGCTCTCAAACCTTATGCATGTCCAAAACTCACAATTTTAGGATCAAGAAAAATCCATAATCCATGTCTCAAATATATTAGAACATTCTCGGCTGATGATCCTGAGTCAGCGCCCTACCCCATTAAGTTTGGTCAAAGTTGTTCAACCTAAAACATCAGTAATGAGTTTGATTGGCAAGACTGTGAACTACCAGTGAAAAAGATTCCATACTTTCTAGAGGTAAAATCTGCAAAAGGCACCTCTGGGTAAAATTTGAGTATCGATTAGTTAAAAAAACATTGATCCATTAAAAGAGACTTAAATCTTTTTAGGTCAAAAACCCTCAAAGGGGGGCCTAAGAAAAATTCAAGTTATGCCTGATAAGCCCGTGCCATGCAAGATTAGGCAAAAAATTTGGGTAATGATGAAAAATACATAAAATTTTGTGAGGTGTTCCATAAAACCTCAGCAATATTCAAACTATGCTCATTGAGTCCTGCAACTCATGCAAAAATTAGATCTCGAGTCGATTATTTTAGTTTACTGGTCATGGTTTAAAATTAATACCTAATCAAAATTATGTTTATATGATTTATTAGGATCAATTGACATGATATGAAATGGAAAATAAGAATCATTAAAAGGAAAATTGGTTCCATAATATTTTATAAAAATATATGGTGGGCATCCACAGCTAGGAGCCTCTCTTTATAAGAAAGACAATATATTTACAAGAGACGTTTGGTAGAGTCACAAAGTTACATCAATGATTGGTATGACTCCTAAATGTCTTGGTGAAGCTTCAATAAATTTACAGTCTTGGCCTTCGTACTCGCCCAAAGTTTCTTTGTGTCCCTCATGTCTTGGAGGCTGGTCCTTTCTCCTTCTTTCATTTTCTATCGCCCCTCCTCAACGACGACCACGACCCAGGCCCACTCCTATTTATGCTGCTCCAGTTTCTAGCTTTGTTGATCCACTTCCTGGTCAAGTTGTTCTATCAAATACTCTTGCTTTATGAGTTCTTTTTTCAACATTACAACCATTCCAGCATGAGTGGAAGCTTCTTTAACGATATTTTCTCTTGTAGCAGTAAGATAAGCCATAAAAACTGCCACAGAAAGTTGAGATTTAAGAATACCAGCTACTTCCCGAGTGGCGGCCACCTGCCTTACTATATTATAAATACCATGATAGTTAAATACACCAAATATTAGGACCAAAAATTGGTGGTGTAACTTTGGAAATTTTACTGACATCTTAGTCAATGGGGTTTAAGAAATTAATCTCCAAATGTTCCTCCATGTCTTTTGCCGAATGGGATGAAGATCGACCAAAATTTCTTGATTGGTCCTGGATTCACTCCCTGATGATGAAATGTAGTTGGGAATTAATGTTACAATAGAGGGACCTGATTTAGTATCTAAAGCATGGCTTGAACCTGCAACGGCCTCATCTCTGGTAATTGTAATGGATGAAAAAATAAGGGTGTCTGCCACTATTTCCAAGGCTTTTGGTTGTGATTCTGAGGATAAGGGGGAGATGAATTCAATACATCCCACCCCCATAGTAGCACCACTATCTAAAATAGTTGGTTCTAAATATTCAATCATCAGTTTCTCTTCGTGGATACGCGGAAACACTAAAGACCCAGGGTCATGCTCGGCCGAAACAATATCCCTCAAGGTGGACCTAAAAAGGTTTCTAATTAAATAATTCTTGTAGGGATAGTCAGTTCAAATAAGGGTACTAGTCTTAGAATCTTGGGGGGGGGGGAAACATAACCCCTCTCAGAATTATAAAAAAGTGCATGATATCCCGATCCAAATTTTCAGGGGTTAGAATATCAGCCTCCCTGACTATGAATTCCCCAGAGCTACCATGAGAAGGAGGAATACCAATATTTGGAGTGACTACCTCTATAGGGGAAAAGGTCATCCAATAAATATTTATTGGATCCTCGATATTTGAATCCCCTTTAATATCTAGTAAGGCTTGGGAATTTCCATGGGAGTCAGCCCTTGCTATTAAGACCACCATATTTCTCTCCATGAGAGTCGGATCAGCACAGTCAAGTGAGCCCTCAACTTATGGATATCCTTCTATTATTGGTATAGAAGATTTTTGAGTGGGGGAAGGCACACCTAAAAGGTCAAAAGTACCCCCAGTCTCTTCAGATTCCCATGTTTCCTTATTTTAGTGAACCAAAAAAGATGGCGACCCTTCCTCTCCCCTAAAAGGTACAGGAGCTATAGATACCTAAGCGGTCGTCATCTGGTTACCGATAGGCCATGCTTCAAAGTACATATATGTACCAATGATTCAACAAGATAAGGGTACTTGGTTCAATCACCAGGTGAACAGACAATTACTTTTGATCCCCATCCGAATATTCTTTGATAGCTGGGAGGCTTGCTTGTATTTCTTTAACTGCCGGGGAGATGTAACCTGAATAAGATCAGTAAGAGGAGATGGAGGAGGAAACGCCCTGGAAAGGTCTTCAATAACCACTTCCATATGTTCTTGGGCTCCAGGGGATCCTTATGTAGTACCCCTACCATTGATAGGTGAACTCCCCAGCCGCATACTTCCAGAAGAATAAATTGGGGAAAAATCCATTTCCCAAGATCCTGTAGGCTCCTGCAAAAATAAAAAGGGGGGGGACCTTTATCATCTCCACATTGAAAGAATTTAAGGCTATGGGTTTCATATAAAACCTCTCCCATAATTCGTGGGAGTACTTCCATCAACACCACGCGATTCGACCAATAATGCCTGTCTGCAGGAGCATAGAGACACTTGTCCATCTCATTCAAATAAGCAGCCACCTCTGGAGGCTCTTCATTGGCTAAAATACTAGTAGGATCAATGTCTCCCCAAATTCCAGAAGGTCTAAGCATCCATCCTAAAGAAACATCCATATATCTTCGTTTGATGCACTCTCCCTCAATTCATCCCTGACTCTCCAAGCATCCAGAAATGCAACCATAATTGGGATGGCCAGTGCTGAGGGATTGGGGAAAGGAATCGAAGTGGGTTTCGACAACCAAAAACGTTTCCTGGGTGTCCCTACAAACTCAAGACCTCGAGAATAGAAATGTTTATGAGGTTATGGGAGTAAGTAAGATGCTTTTTCTGTGGCAGCCATAGTAGGTAAGCCAATGATGTTGTGATCCTCATCAATGGTTTCTGGTCATAGCATATCAAGTACCAGATGCAAGTACTTATAGTGACCACTTCAGGAGTGGATGAGGGTCTCGAGGTCCTTAAGGTATTAACTCACCCTATCTAGATCCTCATTAAAATAAATGTTAGACGGTGCTGAAACATAGCCAATTCCAGTAAGGGAAACTTCCCTAGTCCAGAGGAGATACCATAAATCATGAGGGGACCAGTCATGGGTAGATGGATGACCTTTCAAAAGGTCCCATTACCTCCAGGCCAATGGGAAATCATCCTTGGAAGGAATGGATGATGGACTCATGGTAGTAGCCTCAGTAGCTTGTTCGACCACCCATGAGGTCACAACCCCATCTTTCACAACTTTCCTAGGGGAGAGCCAAGAGGCCTTCAGAGGACTTTTCCCTATTGAGAGTGTTCAAAAAAACCTTTTTTTATCTTTTCCTTTTCCCTAGATTCCTTGTAAAGATTATATATAGGAAAAAGGTTAGATAATTGGAAATGGGGATATGATTTAACCCAGGCCTTAGTATAGTTTTTGGTAAGGAAGGGCATGGAATCCACAAGATATAGAAGTCTATCCTAGCACTGGGTGTCCTGTTGGGTGAACATTATCCATAGTTGATGGGCTATCATCAGATGAATCTCCTGAAAAGCACTATTGAGAGGAAGAGGGCACAACTTCGGGACATAGTTGAATTGAAAACTAAAATTGTAGGGTGCATAGCCCTCATAAATACACTCCCCTATGATACAGGAAACCAGGACACCTTCTATCAAAGAAAAGAATTAACCTCGATTGACTAAGTCTTCATATGCACTATTCGTAAGAGTACTAGATGGGGAATCATAAGGGTGATAAGAGAAACATTTGTAAATTTTTAGATAAGCCATTAAGTCTTGGTCATTATTTTTGGTTTTCTCCTCTTTCTTATCCTCTGAAGCCCAAGCCATCGGCATGACCTTGATGGCGCTCTGAAGGTATGGTCAGAGGGTGGAATGCGTAATTGGTAAGGAATTGATAAAGGAATAACCTCCTATGTGGGATACCATCCAGCCCCAAAGAATTTTTAAGGGGCCAGTCATCTGATAAGGTGCCCCTCCCCCCTCACTGATTCGACCTAGTAGGGGGGTAAATCTTGGGAAACACTAGGATAACTAAATTAATACATTTGTCGGGGGTCAACTGAGTGACCATGATAAAATTTGATGTTTTTACACCACCAGATTCTTGTACTGGTAGGATCCACCTGCTTAGAAACATGGCCAAGAAAGCCACCAGTCAAAATAATCGATCGATGATAGGGATAATCCCCCATCCCCATTTCTGAAAATCCCCCTCTTCCGGGGTGGGCTAGTAAGTACTCTCTCACCTCAGGTGGTTTTAGTAGAACAATCCCTAGGTATCAACAGATTTGTATCTAGACCAATATGCTTAACAAAAGTTCCAAAATAGTTATCAAAAGAAACATCTTTGTTTGTATAGGGATCAATTTTCTTTAGAAGCAACTTTGCTTGGACAATGAGTTTTTTGGATGGGGGGGGGGGTTCTTTCCTCATCATCCCAAGCAGAGGATGGAGGAAGAAATTCATCATACATGTCCCCAATGATAGGGAATCCTAAAATTAGTTGGATATCCCAAATATTGATATCAACCTCCACATGGGTCAAGTGGAAGGTATTTGTGTCTAGACTCCACCTACTTAGGAGCTATGAAATAAGGGCGGTAGGATGATGGGTGTATGTATGAGAAACCCAAATAGCCTCGTACAGTCCCACAGTCTGTAGATTGGTTCAGAATTCTTTTCAAGTCTGGAGAACCCAAAAAGGCCATCCCCAGTCCAAGCCAAATGAGCCTCCCGAGTGAATATACCATCAGGATGACCAACTGTGCTGCTCATTCGCTATAGATTTCCACACAATGATCTGATAATAGTGGGCCATCTGGTCGGGCTTCTGATGCAATATCTCTAAATTTCAAGGTGTGTAGTTCACCAAATATCCGAAGGTAGTATCTCTCTGAAGGTACCACCCCTTGGAAGAAATCAATGCCATCAGAATAGTGGTATTAATTATCCAGGAAGTAGGATGATCAGTTGGATTTGGCATTGGGATCACTGTGTCAAACAACAGACCAAACCCGTAAGAAGGAAGCCTGTCTAAAACTGAGTACTCCCGTTGGATCGTCGTAAGTAGATTCACTAGAGATAGGTGAAATGGAACAACAAGAGTTTTGTCATTGAACAAATATGCCATGTTCCTCAATATTTCATCATTATTAGGAGGAGGGGTAGTAATAATAGCGCTAAAAGAAGCAGTGATGTTAGTAGAAACCTGTGAAGCAGCCATTGTAGCCTACATAAGAAGATCCAGTAGTCGATAAAAAGTCTGTCCAAAGAAATTGTTGGAAAAAGGCTATGAAAGAATGGATAAAGGACTTAAAATATGTCCAAATAAGCTTTTACGTACTATTTCTAGAAATGGTACGTGGTAGGCACATTCCCCATACTGCATGATGTGCGGAAGCAACTGCTGCATACTACTACAGTACATGGGAGCGTTACACTATGTACACCCTGGTACGTGAACCATCTGTGAGGTATTGTCCCTTGGATCATTGGATGGAAAAAAAAAAGGTTTCGTGGAAGGTGGATACCACAAAACTAGGCCTCGTTTAGATTATTTTCAAAAGTTACAGATTAAAAGTTTATGTTTGGATTATTAGTTCTTAAATTTTGGTTCGCCGATCCAAGCTCGGTATGCAGACACACAAGCAGCGTAGCATTCTCCTATAAAGAATCTAGATTTTATTTTTTAAAATTCCACAATGTCATTCGAAAAACCCAAAATTTGGTACATGGGAAGAGAAATGACGAAAAGATCAGTTCGCGACATGTATGAAGTGTTTAGCGAAATGAATTTTCACAAAAAGCATGGTACACAAATGTAGAGGAAGCCGGGGGAGTCTAGATCACTTTTTTCCCTGAGAAAAGGTAAAAGACGAATGACATGGGACCCTATATATAGATGTGGTCCCCTCATACTGGGCCCATCTATTCTATCACAAACCATTTCAGTTTAGGACCGCTTCTACATCAGAATAGTCCCCTTTTTGTTCCGAATGGACCCCATTCTAATGGAGGGCATTTGAAGGGTCCTGAAAATCTACTAAGGGAATAAAATTTTCCCACAATCACTTTTTAGAAGGAATAAAGTTCTCTTATGAGACTATTAAGGTGAATAGACTCAAATAGAGTTGCAAATTTCAGAAGAAACTTGATGGAATCCAAGTTTTCAAAGAATTTAAAGTATCCCACGTACCATCACTAGGAAGGGTCCGCAGACCACCTAGATCAAAAACCGCAGGTATGCAGAATGGTTTGTGAAATGCTGGCCTGCAGAGTGATGGCCAGTGAACACGGTGGACCACAAATTGCATCGCTTAAGGAATCATGACCATGAATGCGATCCACTTACCATCTTGTGAACTCAGTAGTTCACAGATGAAGCAAACTTGTAGGGTTTCGTGAACCATGATCACGAACTGTGGCCTCCGAAAACCCTGGTTGATTGAGTCATCTACGGGTCAAGATATCTCTTTATGGGCCTCCACAAATGGTGCCGCATGCCCATAGATACGATTTCCATGATGCTCTATAAAAGAAAAACAGAAGGAATTGAGAAAGAAAAGATGAAAAAAGATTGAAAGGGACTCAGAGGTTGGAATAAAGAGTTTGGAGAAGATTCCATCTTTAGCCTTGATTCATAGGCAAAGCCCGAATTGCGAACCATGCTCTTCATAGGTACAACTATTCGTGAACCAAAAAATGGGGGAAATAAACAATAATAATAATAGAATTTCGGACCTAATTGGTGAACCAAGAACCACATAATTCTTGTGGATGAACCCCCTGGGAATGTTAATCCCCTGGACCCTCCTTCAATATCATTCTCCGCGTAGTGCACCACTACGCGGACTGAACCCAGCGCCACGTACTACATCAGTGCGCGAATGGAACCTAAATCAGCATGATGGGATACGTACCACTATGATACGTGGTGGTATATACCCATTCCCGCATACCACATCGGTACACGGATGACCCATCTGCCCATATACCACTATGGTATCAGAGCTTCCCCCATCCCAGATAAGAAATCTGTAAGTGGAATGGGGTGTTTTTGGGTATTCTTTCCACCTGTTCTAATCTCACCCCTCAATTACCATCCAACCCTCCATAGTCCCTCTACGAACTAGTCCTCCAGCATCAGGACAAAGCCTCCTTCAATGCCACCAAACCCATATGATCAGACCATTGGGTGCATCAGCATGACCCTTTGAGTTTATATACCCATGGTAAGAAGAGTCATGAAGGTTATCTCAACAACAGTTTGGCCTTCAAGAATTTCTATGAGTCTACATTCCCATGAAAAACTAGAGTCCAACCTTGGGATGCCGACGTGAACCTCCCCATTCTAAGGATTAAGGGTGATCACATGATTTTCCATTCAATGAGGAATAGTGATCAGTTGAAGGAGTTATGTTCACTTCTCCTTTGATGAGGAAAAAAATCCTCCCCTTCCCAGAACGTATTCTGAGGCCCTCCCATTGAGGTAAGTCCCAAATCTTTTGAGGCTGAGCCTCATGACCTTTAATGTCATTTCACATTGAAAGGTTCATCGCTCTGTGCCCTCTCCCACCATTGCCCTAGCCTTTTCTTCCATAGGCTCTCCCTATCCCACCGATGGGAGAGTAAGCTTGTGGTTGGTTGGATCTCTCGCATCCTCTTGTTTCTCACACAAAGCATGACTCACGTGGGCTTAGAGGTTTGTGACGATTACAACATCCACACTATCTGAACTCCGAGAACTCTGATTCTTGATTAAACCAGGATATTTAGGATGCCTACTTAAAGGCCTGATCTCAAAAGGGATCCCTACCATAAAGGGTTCACCCAATCATGTCTTCGTAAATGAGAAGCATCCATGTGTAAGACCTATCACATCTGAACTATGAGAAATATGATTCATGATTAAACTAGGATACGTAGGATTCCTACTTGAAGGTCTAAGCTCAAAAGGGTCCCCTCCCATAAATGATCCACCAAATCATGTATTCGTAAATGGAAAACTTCTGTGTGTAATACCCAACACATCTGAAATATGATAACTCTAATTCCTAATTAAACCAGGATACGTAAGACACCTACTTGAAGGCCCATGCTCAAAATCGTTCCCTCCCATAAAGGGTTCACCCAATCTTCTGTGCGTAAGCCTCAGAATATATGAACTATGTTAACTTTGATTCCTGATTAAAATAAGATATTTAGAACGGTTACTTGAAGGCCTGATCTCAAAAGAGTGCCCAATCATGTCTTTGTAAATGGGAAGATTTTGTGCATAAGCCCCAACACATCTAAACTATGAGAAATCTGATTCTTGATTAAACCAGGATACATAGGACTCCTACTTGAAGGCTCGAGATCAAAATGGTTCCCTCCCATAAAGGTTTAACCAAATCATGTCTTCGTAAATGGGAAGCTTCCATGTGTAATCCCCATCACATCTGAAGTATGAGAAATCTGATTCCTGATTAAACTAGGATACATAGGATGCCTACCTAAAGGCCTGAGCTCAAAAGGGTTCCCATCCAAATGGGTTCATCCAACCATGTCCCCAAAATGGGAAACTTTTATGTGTAAGCCCTACATAATTCCAAACTACATGCATTTTGACTCTTGTCTAGAGGATATGTAGGAAACCCATCTTATGGGTCTGATCCCAACATCAAATTACTTTTCATCCCCCCTAGATGATGATTAAATCTAGAGAACCTTATTGTATGTCTCAAGTCAGCAGTACCTCGATAGCATCAAATATATGCATGCCTACGACGATCATGAAAACCAAGGGTAGCCCATGGACACACTCTTAGGGAATAAACTAAGGATTCAAGATCATATGAACACAACTTAAATCAATAAGAGAGTCTTGGAATAGGCAATAATCCTCCCCTATAAGGGTGCAGTGAAGATGATTCACATCCTCTCAACCAATGGAGTCCTCAAGTGTCGTTGGTTTAATCATCAATCAACGAGAACCTACCTTTGGAAAGGAGGTCCATGAATCAAAATACTAGGTCCATTGGGTGTTTTTGGCTCCACAAATAAACTCATTGGAGACCATCTGAGGATGTTATATCCTAGGAGTACTGATTTCACAAGTACTTAACCCCACACAATTGCCCGCTGGGACCGACTGACTGTGGTATATCCTTTACAATGTGAAAGGGGTGAATTTCCTAGCCCTAGTGGGGTTAATTCAATCCTCTTTTAAAGGATAATGATGCAAAATGGGTCGAAACAAAAGAAATGGTGAAATTGACATGAAACCATCTTTGGAAAAAGAGATAGGTGATGATTCACGTCAGACCATTTCCCCATCACCCTAAATGCCCCACCTCAGAGGCGGAACAATGGTACAAAGTAGCAACATCATCAATATTCGATCACATATTATTTATTTAATCTAGTTCAATATTATTACTTTAATTTCATTTTCAATGAGAGGGCTAAAACATTATGAATTTATGGTTTCATATAAATAAATAGATATGAAATGAATACCCTACCTCAAAATCTATAAAAATTATTCACACAAGAATGTACCACATTATGGATCATCAATCACCTCTCCTATAAGAAGCTACACCCATCCAAATATTCCATGACACAATCGCACCATCAAAATTCCATGGAAAACCTCTTAGAAACATGGAATATCAAGTTAAATTACATGTTGAGAAGATAAGGGAGGAAACATGATAAAACTAGGATAATCCTCTAGATAAAAAAGAAATAACGCACATTAGATCACCACAGATCACCATAGATTGAAGACAGGAAGCCAAGGATTGATCCCTGTCGAAGGAATCCTAGAACTCGGAAGGAGAGGGTTGTCAACTACATAGATGAGAGAGGGATGTGCTACTTTCTATAGGGTTTGGATAAAATCCTAGTAGTAGAAACATTTAAATATGTTCCATACAGAGGATTTACATGATGTGTAATCCCCTTTCACGTCATGTAATCCCTAGGGTTTAGTTGATGCTGAAAAACCCTTCACCTCATAAACATGAAAAGGGTAAGTACAAATGGATTCAGGCCCTTAAAACTACTCCCTATACCATAAATCCTCAAACCTTCACCCTCTACCCTATTCCCTAAAATAAATAACCATTCACCCCTTCATAAATCTTTAAAACCCTAAAAACACCTACCAAAAAACACTCCATACACTTAAAAATGTTTAAAATCCTTCCAAACCCAAAACCCAAAACCCTAAACACTAATTCTTATACCCCAAAATCTCAACCCTTCACCCTAGAACATATTCCATACCCTTAAAACCCCTTAACTCCCTCTATAAACCTTGAAATCCATTAAAAATCCTACAAAAATACACTTCATAACCTTAAAACAATTTTAAAAACTCTTTAAAATCCTTCTAAACCCAAGTACCTACTCTATATACCCTAAAAAATTTATCCTATAAACACTTAAATAACCCTAAAAACCCTTAACTCCCTTCATAACCCATTAAAACACTTAAAACCCTATAAAAATACACATCAAACCACTAAAACCCTTTAAAGTCCTTAAAAACACTAAACCCTACTCCCTATACCATAAACCCAAAATCCTTCACACTATACCCACTTCTAAAACCATAAAACCCTTCTCTCTTACCATAAAGCTTTAAAACCCTTAAGAAACTACCAAAAATAAACTTCATACCCTTAAAAACCTTTAAAATCCTTCCAAACCCAAAATCAAAAATCCTAAACATTACTCTCAATACCCTAAACCATCAAACCTACATCCTATACACTCTTCCCTAACCATAAAAACCCTTCACTCCCTTCATAAACATTTAAAACCTTAAAAATCCTACCAAAATACACTTCATACCATTAAAACCCTATAAAATCCCTTTAAAATACTTCTAAACCATAAACCTTAAACCCTAAACCCTCAAACCATCACCCCCACCCTCTTCCTGAACCTTAAAAGACCTTCAATCCTTTCATAACCTTTAGGAACCCTTAAAAACCCTACCAAAATACACTTCATACCATTAAAATCTTTAAAAACTCTTTAAAATCCATTCAAAACATAAAACCTAAACCCTACTCCCTATACCCTAATCCCCCAAACCTTCAACGTCTCCCAACTTTAATAACCTTAAAAATCATTCACTTCCTTCATAACCATTTAAAACCCTTAGAAACATATCAAAATACACTTCACACCCTTAAAACCCATTAAAATCCTTCCAAACCCTAAACCTCCCCTCTATACACTAAACCCTCAACCATTCACCTTTACCCCACTTCTATAACCTTAAAAACCCATAACTCCTTCCATAACCCTTTAAAACCTTAAAACACATGCCAAAATACATTTTATACCCTTAAAACCCTTTAAAATTCTTCCAAACCCTAAACCCTAAACCCTAAACCCTACTCACTATAACCTAATGCCTCAACCATTCAACCTACCCCCTCTTACCAACCCTAAAAAACCCTTCAATCTCTTCGTAACTCTTCAAAACCCTTAAAAACCCTACCAAAATACACTTCATACCCTTAAAAGCCTTTAAAAATTCTTTTAGGACCTAAACCCAAAACCCTACTTCCTATACCCTAAACCATAAACCATTCACCCTATACCCTCTTCCCAAACCTAAAAAAACCTTCACTCCATAAACCATAAACTCTTAAAACCCATACAAAAATAAAATTCATACTCTTAAAACTTTAAAACCCCCTTAAAATCCATCCAAACCCTAAACAATAAACCTTAAACCCTACTCACTGCACCCTCAAACCCTCACCATCTCCCCTATTTGTTAACCTTAAAAACCATTCACTCCCTTCATAAGCCTTTAATACCCTTATTAACCTACCAAAATAAAATTAATAACATTAAAACCCATTAAAAACACTTTAATATCCTTCCAAATACTAAAACCTTAACACTAAACCCTAAAACCCACTCATTATATCCTAAAAATTCAACCCTTCAGCTACTCCTATCTTCCATAACCTTAAAAATCCTTCACTCCCTTCATAACCCTTTAAAACACTTTAAAATCCTTGCAAAACCATAAATCCTAAACCCTAACCCTATACTCTAAACCCTCAAACCTTCACACTCTCCACTATTCCATAACCTTAATAACCCTTTATTCCCTTCACAACCCTTTAAAACCCCTAAATACCCTTCAAAAATAAACATCATACCCTTAAAACCCATTAAAAACCCTTTAAAATAATTCCAAAAAGTAATCCCTAAACCATACTACCAATACCCTAAACTCTAAAACCTTCACCCTCTCCCATCTTACCTAAGCTTTAAAACACTTCACTCCATTCATAACCCCTTAAAATCCTTATAAACCCTACCAAAATACACTTCATAACCTCAAGATCCTTTAAAAACCTTTTAAAATCCTTACAACCACTAAACCATAAACCTTAAACCATACTCCCTATACCCTAAATCCTAAACCCTTCACCCTATACCCTATTAACTAAAATTAAAACCCTTAAATACCCACATAACCCTTTAAAAACCTTAAAATACCTACCAAAATACAATTCATACCCATAAAACTCTTTAAAATATTTCCAAACAATAAACCCAAATCCCCATGCCCTAAACCCTCAACCCTTCACCATTTCCCCTCCCCCTAACCTTAAAAACAATTCGGTAACTTCATAACCCTTTAAAACCCTTAAAAAGCATACCAAAATAGACTTTAAACCCTTAAAATTCTTTAAAACCCCTTTAAAATCCTTCCAAACCATCATCGAAAAAACTAAAACCCTACCCCTTATACAATAAACCCTCAACCCTTCACCCTATCTAGGATTCCATAACCTTATAAACCCTTCAATCACTTAATAACCCATTAAGCCCCTTGAAAACGCTTCCAAAAATATACTTCATACACATAAAACCCTTTAAAATCATTCTAAACTCTAAAACCTCAACTGTAATCCCTACTACCTATAACTTAAACCCTCAAACCTTCACCCTATTAAATCTTCCATAACCTTAAAAACTCTTAACTCCATTCATAATCCTTTAAAACCCTTAGAAACCCTACCAAAATACACTTCATACCCTTAAAAACCATTAAAATCCTTCCTAACCATAAACAATCAACCCTTAACCCTATCCCATATCCCCTAAACTTAAAAACCCTTCACTCCTTTCATAAACATTTGACACCCTTAAAATCCCAACCAAAATACACTTAATACACTTAAAACCATTTAAAACCCATGTAAAATCCTTCCAAACCATAAACCTTACTTCATATACCCTAAAACCTCAACCATTCACCCTCATACCTCCTATATAACCTTAAAGAATCATTCAATCCCTTCATAAACCTTCAAAACCATTAAATACCAACCAAAATGCACTTCATAGGCTTAAAACTATTAAAAATACCTTTAAAATCCTTCCAAACCCTAAAGCCTAAATGCAACTCCCTATATAGTAAAACCGCAACCATTCACTCTATACCCTCTCCTATAACCTTAAAAACCCTTCACTCAATTCATGTCCCTTTAAAATTCTTAAAATCCCTACGAAAATATGTTTCATACCCTTAAAACCCATTAAAAACTCTTCAAAATCCTTTCAAACCCTAAACCCTACTCCCTATACAGTAGAACCTCTACCCTTCACCCCCTACCTGATTACCTAACCTAAAAAACATTTCACTCCCTTCATAACCATTTAAAACCCGTAATACCCTACCAAAATACACTTCATACTCTTAAAACCCATCAAAACCCCTTAAAAATAATTCCAAACACTAAACCATAAACAATAAACCCAACTCCATATACCCTAACCCATAAACCCTTAATCCTAACCTAATTCCCCAAACTTAAAATACTTCAATCCCTTCACAACCCTTTAAAACCTTTAAAAATCCTAGCAAAATGCACTTCATACCCTTAAAACCCTTAAAACCATTAAATCCTTCCAAACCCTAAACCCTAAAACCCACTCCCAATACCCAAAAACCTCAACCATTCACCCAATCCCATTTTACTAAACTCAAAAACCCTTTACTCCATTTATAACCCATTATAACCCTTTAAAACTATACAAAAATAAACTCCATACCCTTAAAACCCCTTTAAAATCCTTCCAAACCCTAAACCCTAAACCGTACTTCGTATACCCTAAATCCTCAAAACTTCATCTTTTTTCTTCTTACCTAACCTTAAAAACCCAAAACTACCAACATAACCCTTTAAAACCATAAAAAAATACACTTCAAACCCTTAAAACTCTTTAAAACACCTTTAAAATCCTTCTAAACCCTAAAACAAAAACCCAAAACAATACTAACTATACACTAAACCCTCAATACTTCACCCTATAAACTCTTAACTAACCTTAAAAACCATTTAGTCCCTTCATAACCCTTTACAACCCTGAAAAAACCTTCCAAAATACACTTCATACCCTTGAAACACTTTAAAACCTCTTAAAAATACTTCCTAACCCTAAACCTTAAACCTTAAACCCTAATCCCTGATCCCTTCATGATATCCCATCTTATATATCTTTAAAAAACCTTAAATCCATTCCTAAACCTTTAAACCCCTTAAAACCACCACCAAAATACACTACATTCCATTATAACCCTTTAAAAACCCTTTTAAATCCTTCAAAACCCTAAACCCTAAACCCTTCACCATGTCCCATCTTCCTTAACCCTAAAAACTCTTAACTCCCTTCACAACCTTTTAAAAACCTTAAAACCCAAACCAAATAAAATTAATACCATTAAAACCCTTTGAAAATCCTTTAAAATACTTCCAAACCCTAAACCCTATTCACTATATGCAAAACCCTCGACCATTCACCCTCTCCCATATTCCCTAATCATAACAACAATTAACCCCCTTTATAAACATTTTAAACCCTACCAAAATACATTTTATACCCTTAAAACCCTTTAAAATCCTTCAATACCCTAAACTCTAAACCCTAATCCCTATACCCAAAACCATGAAACCTCACCATCTCCCCAATTCGCTAACCTTAAGAACCCTTCACTCACTTCATAACACTTAGAAACCCTTAAAAACCCTGCCGAAATAAACTCCACACATTAAAACCCCTTATAACAACTTTAAAATCCTTCCAAACCCTAAAACCTAAACCCTACTCCATATACCCTAACCCTACAACCCTTTACCCTATACCCTCCTAACTAACCTAAAAAATGCTTCACCCCCTTCATAACACTTTAAAACCCTTAAAAACAAACCAAAATACACTACATACTCTTAAAACCCTTTAAAATCCCTTTAATATCCTTCAAAACTCTAAACCCTAAACCTACTCCCTATACCCTAAAACCTCAACCCGTTTCCCTATATCCTCCTCTTTATCCTTAAAAAACTTAACTCCATTCATAACCTATTAAAACCATTATAAACCCAACCAAAAAACACTTTATATCCTTAAAACCCTTTAAAACCCCTTTAAAAGCATTCCAAACCCTAAACCATAAACCCAAAACCATAATCCATATAAGATAAACCCTCAACCCTTTCCACTAACCCCTATTTAATAACCTTAAAACCCATTCACACCCTTCATTACCCTGTAACACACTTAAAACCCCTACCAAAATACACATCATTCCATTAAAACCCTTAAAATACCCTTCAAAATCTTTCAAACCATAAACCCTAAACACCAAACCCTACTCCCTATACCCTAAAACTTAAACTATTAACCCTATACACTCTTCCTTAACCTTATAAACAACTAATTCCCTTTATAAACCCTTCCAAAATAAACATGATACCCTTAAAACCCTTTAAAATCCATCCAAACCCTGAACCCTAAAACCAAAAACCTAATACCTATATACTTAACCATAAAATATTCACTATATTTCCTCTTAAATAACCATTAAACCCCTTTAATCCCTTCATAACCCTTTAAAACCCATAAAAATTCTACCAAAATACACTTCGTACCCTTAAATATCTTTTAAAACCCTTCCAAATCCTTCAAATCCCTAAACCCTAAACTCTATTACCTATACCAAAAACCCTTAAAAAATCAACCTACACACTCTTAACTAACCTTAAAAACCCTTAACTCCCTTCATAAACCTTTTAAACCCTTAAAAACCTTACCAAATACACTTCATACCCTTAAAACCCTTGAAATCCCTTTAAAATCCTTACAAACTCTAAACTCTAAACCCAAAACCATACTACCTATACCCTAAACCCTAAACCCTTAACCCTATCACCTATTGAATAACCATTTAAACACTTAACTACCTTAATAACCATTTTAAATACTTATGAAGCCTACCAATATACACTTCATACCCTTAATACCCTTTTAAATCCTTTCTAACCCTAAACCCTAAACCCTACTACCTATACCCTAAACCCTCAACCCTTCACCATATACCCTATTAATTAACCTTAAAAATCATTCACTTCCTTCATAATAATTTAAAATCCTTAAAAAGTCTACCACAATACACTTCAAACCCTTTAAACCCTTTAAATCCCCTTTAAAATCCTTCAAAACCCTTTCCCTAAACCCTAATCCCTATACCCTAAAACAACAATCTTTCACCCTATCCCATATTAAATAAACTTTAAACCCCTTTACTCCCTTAATAAGCCTTTAAAACCCTAAAAAAATACACTTCACACTATTAAAATACTTAAAAACCTTTAAAATCCTTTAGAACCCTAAACCCTAAACCCAAAACCCTACTCCCTATATCCCAAAACCTCAAAACATCACCCTCTACTATAAGTACCCATCCTTAACCATTACTTAAGCTTGAGTTAAGTCAATAATTTTACATTAATTCACGTTGAGGATCTTTTATTATTTAGGTATTTATAGAATTAGGCCATAACTCATACATAACAACTCAAATATAACAAAGTAGATACTTCTACTCACTATATATCTTTTAAAAAACAAAAAAATGTTCAAAAATAAACATGGTTTCATTTCAATTTTGAACTTCATAACTTTTACTTGATTCCGTCCTTTACTATATTATTCTTTAACTCCTTTGAAAAAAATTTCAAAACTTGGGATGAGCATAAAAAGATCATTAAAGGATACACAAAGAAGAAAAACTAGTAGTCTTGTGAAAACATGTAAACCATGAATACTTTATCATAAAGTAATACTTTTCAACTTTAAGAAGTAGTAAATACACTCAACTAAATATAATCTCATTGATTAGAATTTTTTTAATCAAAATATCTCCATAGAACCCATAGAAATCACCTATAACATATAAAGGTAACTTGTGACATAATCATACTAAAATGGAATAACCATACGGTTGACTTACACATATATCACTAAATGTAATATCCATACGACTGACTTTCATACCCAATGAATTGGAGGTTATAATGTAACCACCCATCCTTGGCATATCATGGAACCACCCATCTTTGGTTTATCACATAACCACCCATCTTTGGTTCATCACATAACCACCAATCAAATGTTCAAGTACCATTATATAATCATAACAAATAAATGATTGCCATTATCAACATTTCACTCATAAAATTTCATTCACAATCACAAGAAACCATTTCAAGATATTGAAATAGTAAATCTAATTTAAAAACCATTTTCAATACCAAAACACCCAAAAATAAAATAGGTTATTTCTTTTCTTTTAAAAAACATTAAGACTTATAGAGTAATCCAAATATCAAATAAAGGTTATGATGGAGGAGAAGTCATTGTCTCCGTATAAAATAAAAAAATTTCTTTTGTCCTTTTGTAAAGAAAGTAAAATGCATTATTTAAAAATATTCATTTTTAAAACATTAAATTAAATTAAAAATATACATAAAATTTCCTAGATAATCCTTTTATATCCATATAAATAAATATGTAAATTAATATCATGAATAAAAATATTTGATAATTAAATCATTAAACATTCTAGGTGTCACATAACACTTTGAACACTTAAATATTAATATTTATGAATTTATACATTTAAAAAAACATTAAATAACATTACTATAGATAAAATATGGATATTAAATGTCATATATGCTTTATATACACCTTATAAAATATTAAAGGTGCATATTATCAAGAAATGCCTCAATGAATGAAGATTGGGATGAAATATTTTACCTTGAGTTTGATGCATCATGTATGTTCCCTGTTCTTATGTAATAATAAAATTCGGATAATTTATAATTTCTTCCAAACCTTTTAATTTTTATTATTCCTTTTATATCAGTAATTACCATGTTATAATAATTGGTCACTTATTTTAGTTCATGTCAGACGTTTTGTCGATATTCGGTACATGGGTAAAAAATGAACATGGTTTGATTTCACTAGTCCATGTGTTCATAATTCCTTAATCTATAGAATATTATTCATTACAATATAATAATTTTTATACATAAATTATACATTTAAATTAAATCATGAATTGTGGTTGTGAAAAATTAACAATGTTATAATCATGGAGATGGTAAGCCGTACATACGCATGAGTAACATTTTCCATTTTTCATTGATCATTATGGAAATATGTTATGTATTATTTTATTTTTATATAATTATAATAAAATAATTAATACCATATTAATCATTTAAATATACTTATATATATGATAAAAGTGATATGATTAATAAAAATGAGTCACATCGCTTCGTGGAGGTGATAGTTCACACGTACGCATGAACGACATTATCATTTTTATATGCATGGAAAGTAAGAAATTAATTGATATATTATTATATTATAATTATTAATATTACATGAATAAAATATATGAACATTAATTCCATTATTATAACCATTCATGAGATACATTTATGAAAAACTAATTAGATTGGCCTGTGTAGGTGATTGCTCACATGTACGCAAAAATGATTAATTCCTTTCCCATTTAATGGAATTGGAGATGGATTTAGAAGATGATAATATCATAATAAAATCTCAATATATTGATCATATTGGAGTTATTATTTAATCTTGGAAGAATAATATTTTAAGGAATTGGAATAAGAAGAAAAATAAATACTTAAATAAAAACATTACCTTTCCTTCGGATGAGCATATTTCTGAACACCATAACACCTCTAAGGAAGATTTTAGGCCTAAAATAAGGCTTCAAGAATGTGGGTAGGTATTATTGGAAGTTTTTTGGGTATATATTTACTGAAAAAATGTTTTTAAAGTATGAGTAACAGGTAGGAATGGGTACCTTTTTATAGGAGAGGGGAGGGGCACCCTTGAAATAATTAAAAGTATTAAATTAATATAAATTAAATTTCTATTACAAGTTTGTACAAACACATTTATTTAGAATATAGTATTAATATGGGTCTAAATATAATCATACAATGAAAATTATAAATGTTTTAGTGTTTTTTAATCCTTATCGTTTTGTTTTAACAAATTTTAACTCTTACCATTTTATCAAGTAATTTACGCTTAGAGGGTTAATATAATTTCCAAATCATGACAAAATGCCAATTAATGAGTCATTAATGATATTTTAAGAGTTATATAAACTTTTTGGATGAATATTATATTTTTATAAATATTATATCATTTAATTAAATATTTTATTTTTTAAGATATTAATTATTTCAATTTTGAAACTATTCATTACATGAGTTTTTTAAAATATCATAACAACTTGATTTCATATAAAAAACTACATTAAATAAATCCAAACATTTCATAGTAATCCCTAAATTTCTTATGGAATAAAATATATCAAATTATATTTATTTTAATATTATTAATATCATTTATTTGATTCTTTCTTTAATAAATCTGTTATTGCATCATCTTTGTGTCATAATTAAATTTAATTATTTAATTTTTAAAAATTATAAATAAATTACCATGTTTTAGGTAATATTTTTATATTTCTAAGAACTATTCATAGTTGAAGATATCACTTACAAAGCCAAATATTAAAAAAAATTAGAATGAAGTGACATATTTATGACATATTTGCTTTTACTTTACATTAAATGTTATAAATGTCATAATCACATCCAAATGGTTTAAAAAGATCCCAATTTTGTCCCAATAATGGTCATAGTAAATAATAACTCATAAAAAATATTAGTACAAGTGTTAGGGTAATTTTATAATATTATAATATTAATTTTACCTTTAATTACCCTATTTACCTTTAACTGTGGAAAATAAAATACTAAAGTTACTATTCACCAAAAATTATTCTGATCCTATTGGACTAAATTTTCCATACTGATTATAACCATGTATTTCCATTTCTGAAAATTCAATTCACAAAATTGGTTAAATTCGGTTTAACACTAACCTTGTTGATGGATCGAGAAATTTAGGTTTTTAAGTAAAACATTCAAAAGTTCACATAGGTTTTCTATTTAATTTTAATTTGAAAAATCATACAATGATATAAATTGGATTAACTAATAAAAAATTAATCTAATTATACCTTAAAGCCCTATTAAATTATAATCTAACAATATAAATAAATTAGATGAAAAGGAAGTTTGAATTAAAATGTGGTACTTTTCACAATTCATTATTATATAATTTTATCTAAAAATACCAAAAATTCAACAAAAGTAAATTTTTAATCCCCTCTTCCAAAAAATAAGTTTATTTTATCAAATATAACATATAAAAGTTTAAATAATTAGATTTAAAAAAATTTCTCCATCAAAATGCGATAAAAAAACTTTTTTTTGAAAAATACACCTTTTATTCATAAAATTGAATTTCTTCTTATATCATGTATATAAAACATATAAGATGAATTTAAACATCATATTTAATTTATATTTATTTAATTTAATCCAACAAGAGTGATTTTATTATTTTATTAACACAATTATTCTTACTTAAATAGTTTTTCATTAAAACACATCGTTTATATTCAACTGGTTTTTATTTTCATTTCTAATTAATTATTTAACCAAAGAATCATTATATAAACACATTTAAAACCTATTTTTCATAATTTAGTTAATATTTTTCATTACCACCATTCTATAGGATATGTGATTACTAAAACATAAAATAAAAATAAAAATAATTTATTATTATTTGGTATAAATCAGTCTTGTTTGCAACATAAGATTCCGAAGAAACCCATTATCATGTGTCGGGTACACTATCAGGCATAGTTTCCTTTTAAAAGTAAAATTACTATCTAATTCATAATTTTTAATAAATATTAAAAATAATTAAACTATAATTACTTAGGACGTTACATATACCCTCATCCATAACCTTAAAGACCATTCACTAACTTCATAACCCTTTAAAACAATTAAAAAACCTACAAAAAATAGTTCATACCATTAAAATGATTTATAACCCATTTAAAATACATCCAAACCCAAAAACCTAAACCCTACTCCCTATAACCTCAACCCTCAACCCTTCACCCTATCCCCTCTTACCTATCCTTGAAAAACCTTGAATCCCTTCATAACCCTTTAAAAACCATAAAAACACTACAAAAGTACACTTAAAACCCTTAAAAACATTAAAAATGATTTAAAATACTTACAAACCTTAAATAATAAACCCTAGTCCCTATAAACTAAACCCTAAACCCTTCATCCCCTACCCTCTTCCCTAACCATAAAAATCCTTCACTCCCTTCATAACCCTTTAAAACCCTACGAAAATACACTTCATACCCTTAAAACCCTTCAAAATCCATCCAAAACCTTAAACCTAAACCTTAACCTTTCTCCGTACATCCTAAACCCTCATCCATTCACCCTATCCACCCTACCCTAACCTTAAAATCACCTCACTCCCTTCATAACCCGTCAATACCCTTAAAACACAACTGAAACACACTTCATACCCTCGAAAACCTATAAAATCATTTAAAATCATTCCAAACCATAAAACCTACTCAATATAACCTCCACACTCAACCCTTAACCCTGAACCATTTTATATAACCTTAAGAACCCTTCACTCCCTTCACAACCCTTTAAAACCCTTAAAAACACTACAAAAATAAACTTTATACCCATAAAAACCTTTAATGTCCTTATAAATCCCAAACCCTTAATCCTACTCCCTACACCCAAAAACCTAAAACATTTATCCTATCCCATATTAACTAACAATAATAACCATTAAATCCCATCATAACTCTTAAAATCCCTTAAAACCCCAACCAAAATACACTTCATACCCTTAAAACCCTTTAGAAACCCTTTAAAATCCTTCCAAACCCTAAACCCTAAACCATAAACCCTAAACCCGATTACCTATACAATAAAACATAAAACCTTCACCCTATACCTTATTTAATAATATTAAAAACCCATAAATCCTTTCAATTCCCTCTAAATCTCCTAAAAAACACACTAAAATACCCTTCATACCCTTAAAACCCTTGACAATCCTTGAAAATCCTTCCAAACCCCAAACCATAAACCATGATCCCTAAACCCTAAACACTAAATCCTTCTCCCTATGATATATTTTATAACCTTAAAGACCCTTAAATCCCATTATAACCCTCTAAAACCCATAAAAATGCTACCAAAATAGAATTCATACCCTTAAAACCCTTCAAACCACCATTAAAATAATTCCAAACCCAAAACCCTACTCCCCATGCACTAAAACATCATACCGACATATTATCCCCAATTAACTAACATTAAAAACCCTTAAATCACTTTATAATACTTTAAAACCTTAAAACCCCTACCAAAATATACTTCATAACCATAAAAACCTTTAAGAACCCCTTTAAAATCCTTCCAAACCCTAAACCATAAACCTTAAACCCTACCACCAATACCCAAAAACCTAAAAATTCAACCTTTATCCAATTAAAAAACCATAAAAATCCTAAACTCCCATAAAAACCTTTAAAACCCTTATAACCCCCCACTAAAATACACTTCATACCCTTAATACCCTTTAAAACTCCTTTTAAATCCCTACTAACACTAAACCCTAAAACCTAAACCCTAAAAAATTCACCCTATACCCTATTAACTAACCTTAAAAACCCATAAATCCATTAATAACTCTTTAAAACCCTTAAAACTCTACCAAAATACAGTTCATACCCTTGAAACCCTTTAAAAGCCCTATAAAATCCTTCCAAACCCTAAACCCTAAACCCTAAAACCAACACCCTATACCCTAAAACCTCAATAATTCACCCTATACCATCTTAAATAACCATAAAACCCTTAAACTTCTTTATAACCCTTTAAAACCCTTTAAAACACTACCAACATACACCTCAAACCCTTAAAACCCTTTAAAATCCTTCCAAACCCAAATCTTAAACCATAAAACCTACTCCATATAACCTAAACCCTAAAACCTCCACCCTATACCCTATTACCTAAACCTAAAAACCCTAAAAACCCTTCATAACCCTTTAAAACACTTAATGGCCCTACCAATATACACTTAATACCCTTAAAATACTTTAAAATGCTTTCAAATCCTTCCAAACCCTAAATCCTAAACACTAAACCCTAATCTGTATACCCTAATATGTAAAAAATTTACTCTATCTCCTATTAACTCACTTTAGAAACCATACACTCCCATAATAACCCTTAAAACCCTACAAAAATACACTATATACTCTTAAAACCCAATTAAAATCCTTCCAAACCCGAAACCCTATAGTCATACTGAATATACCCTAAACCCATAGCCCTTCACTGTATCCATTCTTACCAAACCTTAAAATCCCATCAATACCTTCATATCCATATAAAACCCTTAAAAATAATACCAAAATAAACTTAATACCCATAAAACCCTTTAAATCCCCATTAAATTTTTTCAAAACCCAAATTCCATAACCTTAAACCCTACTACCTATACCGTAAACACACATCCCTTAACCCTCTACCATCATCCTTAACATTTAAAACCCTTCACTCAATTCATAACCCTTTAAAACCATTTATAAACATGCCAAAATAAACTTCATACCCTTAAAACACTTTGAAATACTTCCAAACCCTAAACTATACTCCCTATACCCTTAACCCTAAAAACTTCAACATCTCACCTACATCCTAATATTAAAAACCTTCAATCCCATTAAAACCCTATAAAACCCATAAAAACCCTACCAAAATACATTGCATTTTATTAAAACCCTTTAAAAGCCCTTTTAAATATTTCCATACCCTAAACCCTAAACCCTACTCCATATAACCAAAACCCTAAACCCTTTATCCTCTCCCATCTTCCATAACCTTAAAAACCCTTATCACCCTTTATAAAGATTTAAAACCCTTAAAAACCCAACCAATATATACTTCACACCTTTAAAACCAATTAAAACCCCATTAAAATCCTTCCAATACCCAAAACCTAATCCCTAATCCCTATACCATAAAACCTAAACTTTTCACCCTCTAACCTCATCCATATCCTTAAAAACTCTTCAATCCCTTTATAACCCTTTAAAATCCTTAAGACCCTACCAAATACACTTTGTACCCTTAAAAGCCTTTAAAACCCCTTCAGAATCCTTCCAAACCCTAAACCCTAAAACGTACTCACTCTACCATAAACCCTTAAACCGTTCACCATATATCATATTATATAACTGTAAAAACCCTTCACTCCCTTCATAAACCTTTAAAATACTTAAAAAACCAACCAAAATACACTTCATATCCTTAAAACCCTTTGAAACCCTTTAAAATCAATCAAAACCCTAAACTTGAAACCCTTGAACCTACACCCTATACCCTAAAACTTCAAAAAATTACCCTATCCCATATTCCCTAAATTTAAAACCCTTAACTACATTCAGGACCCTTAAAAATCTGTAAACCCTACCAAAATACTCTTCATGCCCTTAAAACCATTTAAAACCCCCTTTAAAATCCTTACAAACCCTACACCATAAACCATACTTCATAAACCCTAAAAAACCAACCATTCACCCTATAATCCTCTTCCCTAACCTTAAAAAACTTATTTTTCATAATAAACCTTTAAAAACCTTAAAAACTCAAATAAAATACACATCATACCCATAAATCCTTTTAAAACCCTTTAAAATCCTTCTAAACCCTAAAACCAAAACCCTAAACCCTACTCCATATACCATAAAACCTCAAACCTTCACCCCCACCCCACTTAAATAAACATAAAAACCCTTAACTCCATTTATAAACCTTTAAAAACATTAAAACCCCTACCAAAATAGACTTCATTCCCTTTAAATCCTTTAAAAACCCTTTATAATCTTTCTAAACCCCAAACCCCAAACCCTAAACCCAACTTCCCATACACTAAACCCTCAACACTTAAACCCTACCCTATTACCCGGTCTTAAAAACCCTTCACTACCATAATAACCCTTTAAAACCCTTAAAACCCTAATCAAATTCACTTCATACATTTAAAACCCTTTAAAAAGCCTTTAAATTCCTTCCAAACCATAAAACTGAAACCCTAAACTCTACTCTCTATACCCTAAAAACTAAAACCTTCACCCATCCCCTATTAAATAGCCTAAAAACAATTTAAATACCTTAATAACAATTTAAAAGCCTTAAAATCCCTACCAAAATACACTTCATACCCTTAAAACCCTTTAAAATTCTTATAAGTCCTAAATCCTAAACCCTAAAACCTACTTCCTATATCATAAATCCTCAAACCTTCACACTCAACCATATTCCATCACCTTAAAACCCCTAAACTCCCTCCATAAACCTTTAAAACCCTTAAAAATACTACCAAAATACACATCATACCCTTAAAAACCATTAATACCCCCCTAAAATCCTTCTAAACCCTAAACCCTAAACACAAAACACTAATTCCTAGAACCTGAAAACTCTAACTTTAACCCTCTCGCAACTAAAAATTCCTTAAAACCCATTCACTCCATTCGTAACCCTTTAAAACCCTAAAAAAAACTTCCAAGAAAACTTCATACACCTAACACCCTTTAAAATACTTCCAAAACCTAAACACTAAAACACAAACCCCAATCCATATACCACAAACCCTCAAAAATTCACCATAAAACCAATTTACAAAAATAAAAATCCATTCACATCCTTCATAACACATTAAAACCCTTAAATCACCTACCAAAATACACTTCATACATTTGAAACCATTTAAAATACATCCAAACCCTAAACTCTAAGCCGTAAACCCTTAAAACTCAAAAATTCACCCTAAACCATCTTACATGAGCATAAAAACAATTCACACCCTTCATAACTGTTTAAATCCCTTAAAACCCAACCAAAATACACTTCATACCCTTAAAACCCCTTTAAAACCCTTAAAATCCTTTCAAACCATAAACACTAAAAAATAAAGCCTACACCTTATACCCCAAACCCTCAACCCTTCAACCTACCCCTCATAAATATACTTAAAAACCCTTCAATACTTTCATAACCATATAATACCCTTAAAATACAGCCAAAATACACAACATACTCGTAAAACCCATTAAAATCGATTAAAATCTTTCAAAATTCTAAACCCTAAGAGATAAACCCTACTACCTATGCACTAAACCTTAAACCTTTAATACTCTCCCATCTTCTCTAACCTTAAAAACCATTAACTCACATAATAACCATTTCAAACCCTTAAAAACTACCAAAATACACTTCATGCCCCTAAGACCCTTTAAAATACTTCCAAACCCTAAACCCTTAACCCTAAACACTACTCCCTATACCCAAAATCCTCAATCATTATGCCTCTAACAAGTTACCTAACCTTAAAACCCCATAAATCATTTAAACCCATTAAAAACATTTAAAAAGCCCTACCAAAATACACATCATACCCTTAAAACCTTTTAAAACCCTTTAAAACGTTTTTTAATCCTCCCAAACACTACACCCTAAACCCAAAACACTAAAGCCTACACCCTATACTCAAACTCTCAAAACACCACCATATACCCAATTAAGTAACATTAAAACCCCTTCACTCCATTCATAACCCTTTAAAACATATAAAAATCATACAAAAAATACACTCCATACCCTTAAACCTTTTTAAAATCCTTCCAAGTCCTAAAAACTAAACCCAAAACCCTATTACCTATACATTATTACCTATACACTAAACCCCCAAAAAATTAACCTCTCACCTCTCACCTAACCTTAAAACCCCTTAAGTCCCTTAATAACACTTTAAATGCCTTAAAAAACTACCAAAATACTCTTCACACCCTTAAAACCCTTTAAAAACATGTTAAAATCCTTTCAAACCCTAAATAGTAAAACCTACTCCATTTTCCCTAAATCCTCAACCCATCACCCTATCCCATATTCCATAATTTCAAAAACCATTCAATCACTTCATAACCCTTTAAAACCCTTAAAACCCATACCAAAATACACTTCTTACCCTTTAAATCCTTTAAAACCCCGTTAATATCCTTCCAAACCCTAAAACATAAACCTTAAAACCTACAACCTATATCCTATACCTTCAACCATTCACCCTATAACCTCTTTCCTAAACATTAAAACCCTTTAATCCATTAATAACCCTTAAAAACACTACAAAAATAAACTTCGTACCCTTAAAACCCATTAAAATCCATCAAAAAACTAAACCCTAAACCCTAAACCCTAAAACCTATTCCCTAAATATTAAAAAATTCACCTTATCTCATCTTCTGTAACCTTAAAAAACCATTCACACCCATGATAACCCTTCATAAACTTTAAAAACCCTTCCAAAATATAGAGAATACCCTTAAAACCCTTTAAAACCCTTTAAAATCCTTCCAAAATATAAACCCTAAAACCTAAACCCCAAACCATTAATCCATGATAATATCACCTATTAACTAACCATAAAAACCCTTAACACCCTTTATAAACCTTTAAAACCATTAAAAATGCTACCAAAATACATTTCTTACCCTTAAAACCCTTTAAAACCCTTTCAAATACTTCCAAATGATAAAAACTAAACCCTAATCCCCACTCCCCAATCCCTAAACCCTCAACCCTTCACCCTATATCCTATTAACTAACATTAAAAATCATTCAATACATTCATAACCATTTAAAACCCTTAAAAAATATACCAAAATACACTTCATACCCTCAAAATACTTTAAAAACCTTTAAAATCCATCCAAATCATAAACCCTAAACCCTACTCCATATACCCTAAACCCGAAACCATTTCCCCTGTCCCCTATTACCTAACCTCAAAAACCCTTCACTCCCATAATAACCCTTTAAAACCCTTAAAATTGCAAACAAAATTCACTTCATACATTTAAAAACCTTTAAAATCCCTTTTAAATCCTTCCAAACCCTAAGCCCTATTCCCAATCTCTATAACCTAAACCCTCAAAACGTCACCATATACAATATTAAATAAACTAAAAAACCCTAAACTCCCTTCATAACCATCTAAAACCCTTAAAATCCTACAAAAAATACACTCCATACTCTTAAAACCCTATACCCTAAACCCAAAACCCTATCCTTATACCCAAAACCCTCACACCCTAACCCAATACCATATTAAATAACCTTTAAAATCATTCACTCCCTTTATAGACCTTTAAAAAAATTAAATATCCGACCAATATAAACTTCATACCCCTAAAACCCTTTAACCCCCCTTAAAATCATTCCAAACCCTAAACCCTGAACCCTAAAACCTACTAAATATACAATAAATCATAAACCCTCAACCCTAAACCCTTATCCCTATCCTTAAAAACCCTTTACTTCCATCATAACCCTTTATAACCTTTAAAAACCACTAAAAAATATACTTCATACCCTTAAAACCTTTTTAAAATCCTTTAAAATCCTTCCAAACCCTAAACCCTAATTTCTAATCCATATACCATAAACCCACAACCTTTAACCCCATACCATGTTAAATAAACTTAAAAACCCTTCACTCCCTTCATAACCCATTAAAACCATTAAAAACTCTACCAAAATACTCTTCATACTCATAAAAACCCTTTTAAACCATTTAAAATCCTTCCAAACCCTAAACTCTAAACAATAAAACCTACTATATTTAATGTAAAACCTAAAAACTTCACCCTATACCCTCTTAAATAATCTTAAACACCCTTAAATACATTAATATCCCCCTAAAACTCTTCCAAAATTCATTTCATACACTTAAAACCCTTTAAAAACCCTTTAGAAACCCTTTAGAAAGCCTTTAGAAACCCTTTAAAATCATTCCAAACCCTAAACCATAAAACCTACTCCATATACCCTCAAACCTTAAACCTTCACCATATCCCCTATTATATATAATTAAACACCATTCAATCCCTTAATAACCCTTTGGAACCCATAAAAACCCTTCCAAAATAAACATCGTACCCTTAAAACCCTTTAATACACTTTTATAATCCTTCCAAACCCTATACCCTAAACCCTCAACCCACCACCCTATACCATATTAAATAATATTTAAAACCCTTCACTCACGTCATTACCATTTAAATCCCTTAAAACCCTACCAAAATACACATCATACCCTTAAAACCATTTGAAAACCTTTAAAATACTTCCAAACCCAAAACCCAAAACCCTACTCAATATAAAATAAACCCAGAAACCTTCACCCTCTACCATATTTCATAACATTTAAAACCCTTGAATCCCTTAATAACCCTTCAAATCCCTTAAAACCACTACAAAAAACACTTCATTCCCTTAAAACCCTTTAAAACCCCCTTTAAAATCCTTCCATAACCTAAACCCTAAACCCTAATACATATAACCTAAGCCCAAAAACTTCACCCCTAATCCTATTAAGTAACCATAAATTCCCTTTACTCCCTTCATAACCCCTTAAAACCCTTAAAAACCCTACCAAATACACTTCATACCCTTAAAACCCTTTAAGAATAGTTTAAAATCCTTCCAAACCCTAAACCCTAAACTCAACTCCCTATACCCTAAACCATAAACCATTCACCCTATCAACTGTTACCTAACCATAAAAAACCTTAAATTCCTTCAAAACCATTTAAGACTGTTAAAAACCCTACCAAAATACACTTCATACACTTAAACCCCTTTAAAATCCTTCTAAACCCTATACCATACCCAATATACCCTAAACCCTCAATCCTTAACCCTATACACTATTACATAATCTTAAAAACCCTTCACTCCCTTAAAAACCCTTTAAAAACCTTAAAAATACTACTAAAATGCAGTTCATACCCTTAAAACCCTTTAAAACCCTTCAAAACCCTAAACCATTAACCATACACCCTATATTCTAGACTCAAAACCCTTCAAAATCTCATCTCTTACCTAAACTTAAAAACAATTCACTCCCTTTATAATAATTTAAAAACCTTAAAAACCCAACCAAAATACACTTCATACCCTTGAAACATTTTAAAACCCCTTTAAAAGCCTTTCAAACTATAGACCCTAAACCCTAAACTCTGCTCCCTATAACCTAAACCCTCAACACTTTACCCTATACCCTATTTCCTAACCTTAAAACCCATTAACTCCCTTAATAACCATTTAAAGACATAAAACCTTAGCAAAATACAATTCATACCCATAAAAAACTTTAAAACAACTTTAAAAACTTCTGGAAATGTGGGCTATACCCATAGGCTTATACCAACAGTTTTCAAAAAACCATTGGCATAGGGGGTCATATTCTATTAGTTAATCATAACTATTTGGATATGCCATTTATATAAATCCAATGCCAACTATTTTAAAAAACAATTGGGATATTAATATGTATACTAACAATTTTAAAAAAACATTGGTATAGAGTCATCTATACTGATGGTTTTTTGAAACCGTTGGTATAGGACTCCACTTAGCCCGCACGGGCACCCCCCAACAATTTCATTATCATCTAGAACCCTAGAATAATTTTTCTTTTCAGTTTATTCCTACCCACATATATCTCTAACTTTTTTTATATAATTCCATTCTTCTTAAATATTAAATAAGTTACTTCCAAATCATTCAGGTATTCTATCAACCATCAATTTCATTTTTATTCTAGCCCAAAAACACAATGGTAGATTATTTTTTGTATGCATTTGATTTATTATGATATGTCTAAATCTAGTTGTGTTTGTTGAAAAAAGGGTTGTCCGTACTTATATTTAAGGATATTTTGTTAATTTTCTAGTTGTTCATTCTTTATTTATCTTATTTTCTACATGGACTACAGTGATCTATATAATTTTAGTTTTTTAGTGGATTATTTTCTTACCTAAATACCTATAGGGGACTTATATAGTGATGGGTTGCCCAAAATAATTATAATCCTTGTGTTTTTGATATGTGTAACCTAATTTGACTATCTTAGATAGTTTTTTCACTTATCATTTTGTATTTTCAGTTTTTCACTAACATGTGAAAAAAGATTCACTTTAACATACCTCAATTTGCGATGTGTTTTTCACTATAATTACCCCACAAGACTATAGTCTTTCAATTATCTCTAGTTTATCACTATTACCTATTGAATGGAAGAGTCACTAAGGAACCTATCTATAGGTCCTTTATGCCACATCAATTTATTCACTCAATTAAAACTGATTTAAATGACACCCCTACATAATTTTTTTTCATAAAGCACATTATCGTAATTAATTTCTTGTCCTTTGATGGATTTGGTGCATTATTCAACTCAAATTCATATATATCTTCATCAAATAAATAATTTATAAATTTTAATATGGGTTAATTATACAATTTGGAGAGACCAAATATATCACAATCAATATAAAAACATGTATAATACTCTAGGGTTAGGTTTAAAAGAAAATTTATCTTATAAGTGAAGAAATTCCCTCTTAAAGCACCACATGTTCATCGATTTGTAGTCCATTCCAAGTGTACTAGTTATTTACCTCATACATGGGCCCTAACTAATTCAAATAACTACTAAAAACTAATTTGGAAATTTATAATAACTAATCAATTTATTTTAAATTTTTGTAAATTCTGATTAATTCACTGAGTGACAGTACTACACAAAAAATATGACTAACCACCTACATATGGTCTACAACATAACCTATAAACTATCATAGAAAAATAATTATCACTTAAAAAATCATAATCAATTTAATTAGATTTAATTTAAAACCCAAAGAAAAAACCAACATGCAACATACCTTAAACAAAAGATCTTGTGATAGCTTGAAAATATCATCTTAGGACATCCTCTACAAAAGGTACATGAAATCAAAATGGAAATTGGATGACTCCAATATAATCCAGTGTCTTTAAGAGAACATATATTTCCCTATCTCATGGAACTCCCTAAAATAGGCTTCTACACACATGGGCTAATTTGGATCCATAAGGCTCCTTGCCATTGGAATTTCCAATTGAAACTCATTTCTAATGGCCCAATTATATTCTTAGTATAGTTCCCATATCACCAAATCTAACTACATGAAATAAAAATGATCAAAATTCATTATCATACCCCATATCAATTCAATACCTAATTGGAAAATTTTTCACTACAAAAGAATTGTGCCCAAACATTTCAATTATTCCTCAAAATTTCAGATCACATTTTTAAAAAAACCGTAACAGTAAATACCGTGTTCCAAAAGTATTTTTTGGATGGCCACATACCATTATATGTAAAATAACTGCTTAGTCTTCCCCTATATTACCTTCATTGAACCATTTTTTGTCTTCCACTAACTCACAAGTAAATAACACAAAGATTGTGCCAAAACAATTGAAGGAATCTTAAAAATTCAAAACCAAACAATTCATGTATAATATCCATGGTAGTATAACGACCATCCACAATTACTATCATGATCTCACCCAGAGAAACATTCCATAATCCATAGTATCAACCAATAATTTCTCCACCTAATATCTACCCATTTAGAGTCATCATCAACCATCCCATTGAAAACCAAAAAACAAAAAGTCTATAGTGTTAGGAACCAAAATTTTCCATCCCTCAAAACTATCATTTATAACAAGGAACTTTCATTGAAGGATAATTATTCATATAAATCCAAGGAATAATCATGCCTACAACATATATAGAATAACCTTTTTTCATTAATCTCAAGAAGAGGGAGGATTCAATTTAATAATCCTCAATATGATAAACCACTAATTGTAGATTTACCCAACCTAACTTCACAATTTATGTGTGCTTCAGAATATGGTTACCTAGAAATAGTAATCTCTTATACATGAATTTATATATTTAGAATAGAATAAGTTATAAAGTGAATATAATAAGAGGGAAAAAATTGTAAATAGTTTTTTTAGTATTCTATATAGTTATTACTAATTTATTTAATGGAATTTAATGTCATGGTTTTATATTTATATTATTTTGTTATATATATATATAGTATTTTTTTCTTTTATATTATGATTCTTATATAGACAAGTGTGTCAGTAAAGGTTTCATATAAAGTGAACAATTCTCATTTTCTTAAACATATTTTCTATTTACCTTCAATATTGTTGAGTTTCATTTACAACAAAACATATAACATTTTTTTAAATAATGGATATAATTTGGATGTATGAAAATGATCAGAACTCAAGTGATTTTAAAAATAAGTTGGAGATATTTTTATATTTTTCATTTAACAATTCTTCAGATAGTGTCCATATATAATTCCTATGTTATAAAAATGTTTTAAGACCTTGGTTAAGTCATGAAGAAGTTAGATACCATATAAAAAAATATGGTTTCAAACAAACTACTATGTCTATTATCATAATTGGGAGAAAAATAAATGGAAAAATGTTCATGATCCAAATGAGAGGACTGGATTGGAGAATTTATTGGATGATTGATTTCCATTTCTTCATAATAATGAGAAATAAAGGTTGTAGACCTAAGAATAATTTTATTTGAGTACACATGATGAATTTAATTAAAATTATGATGTTTAAAGTGTGAAAAAAAATTGAATTATGTTTCCACGACACTAGTATATCGACAATGTGGAAAGATGAAAAGGCTGAAATTTTTAATCCAATTATTTCATGGGAAAACCATGTAAGGGATTTCAAATAATGCCATCAATTATATTCTTACCTTTTTGAGGGACATAATTCTAGATGAGGAAGATATTCCCCCAAACCATTATATGTCATGGAAGTAAGTTGACAAACATGGATTTTATAAAAACACAATCCATGATTTCCCAATAGATTGTAGCTTATTCTAGGAAAAAAATGATGAAAAAAATGACTGTATAAAATGTGGCACATCCTGATGGAATCCAAATGATGATAAAACACCATCACTTGTTCCACATAAAGTAATTTGGAACATTACATTGATTCCTAGACTCTATAATTTTTTCATGTCTGGTGAAATATCAATAAATATGCGATGTCGTGATTCCTAGAGAAATAAGGATAATAATGAGTTTTTTCATCCTGTATATGTATTTTCATGGAGAAAATTTGATGCCTGATATCCTAAACTTGAAGTTGATGTGTGTAAAGTGATTTTGGGTCTATCATGTGATAGTTTTAATTTATTTTTTAAGATTCTTACTTCACACAACACACGTTCGGTTTTCATACACATTTATAGCCTTCCTCCAAAGATGTGTATGAGAAAATATTTCAATTTCATGTGTATACTCATATATGGACCTTATGATCCTAGAAATGATACAGATGTTTACATGAAACCTTTAATAAAAGAGTTGAAACTTGTTTTGAATGTGGGTTTGCGCACATATGATGCATGTCAAAAAGAAATATTTCATATTGTATTTTGATTATGGGGAAGATAAATGATTTTCCTACTTATGAAATGTTTAATGGATGTATCATGAAGGGAAAATATCATGTTCTATTTTTAGGAATAATACACGATCTAGAAGACTTAAATATCATTGTAGTTTCAGTTTTATGGAGCATCAATGATTCTTGTCAATGGATCATCCTTATAGGAATAATCATCAAATTTTTGACAATACCATGGAGGATAAAAATAGACTTCATCATATGTTTGGAACAGATGTGCTTAATTAATTTCAAGTGGTTATTTTTTATTAAGTAATGTTCAGATTAAATATATAAATATGAAGAACTTTTCCATTGAAACCAATTATAATTAGAAGAAGAAAAGAACCTTTTTTGAGTTTCCTTATTGGTCAGCCAATTTATTATGCCATATATTAGATGTAATAAAAATTGAAAAAAATATATGTGAAGTTTTTATTTCAATTCTAATAAATTTCAAGGTAAAGAAAAAAAAGATGATTTAAATTCTTGGCATGACTTTGTAGATTGGGGTATCAGACCAGAATTGCATCTTATGTGTATCAGTGAAAATAAATGGAAATTTCCATGTTCTTCTTATGTGATGACACCTATCAGAAAAAATAAAATTTTAAAGTAAAATATAATATTAATGTTCCTGATAAAAATAGTCAATAAACATATCAAAATGTGTCAACAAAATATATTTGAAGCTGAAATCTTTGAAGACCCATGATTATCACATTCTTCTTCATGAGTTGATTCCAATAAAAATATGTCATCTACTGTCTAATAATGTATGGTTGTGAGTTATTTGGTTGTACCATTTTTATAGATCTCTATGTGATAGTAATTTTTCCAAGTATTTCTTGTAAAAAATGTTAGAAGAGGAAACGTTAATTTTGTGTGATTTAGAGAAAATAATATTTCCTCCATTATTTTTCACATGCATGCTGCATCTAACTATCCGTCTTCCAACCAAAATTATTCTTAGAGGAACTGTTGCTTTTCATTGGATGTATCCAACTGAAATAAATGTGTACACATTAATTTATTATGTTTTGAATAGAAATCATCCAAAATTATCTATCATAAATTGTTACTTGGATCATGAATGTAAGTATTTTTGTTCAATGTATTTTTACAGTGTGACTTTGAGATAGTTTATACCAATGAGAAATAAATATAAACTACATGATAAAATTGAACACAATTTTCCATCACTTCCCCAAATAGGGGGAATTCTTAGATTATATACATTGGACACACTTAGCCTTGAAGAGCGGGAGATGGTACATCAAACAGTTTTGTTTAACTATGATTTGTTTGATGAATACATAAATTAAGTAAATTTTACATGTATATGTTATCTAATATCATGTAATTGTACATATTTTTCAATCTATTTCTATTTTTTTGAAGAAAATTCAAACAAATTATAAATAGAAAGAATCATTATTTATATTTTATAAGGAGAGAGAATTTTAAAAGAAAAGTGTTTTCTTCTTGGTTAAAATTGAAGGTGGATGTATTAATTTAATAAATTAATAAAATTAATATTTAGTTAAGTTTAATATTAATTTATATTTTAGGTATTGATTTTTCCAGTTGACTTTGTCTCTGAGGAAATAAGAGCTTTGGATTTTGGTCGTAATTATACCCTTCGTGAATGCAAGTCAATTGTGATCAATGGGTACAAATTTATTATCACTAAATGAGTAATGAAAATGAGAACACAACATTATGGTATTATGGAAACTACCACAATAGATAGTTATGTCAGTTCATTGGATATTAGCCCTTGATTTGAAAATTTATCTTATAATGGATTAGTTGAGAAAATACTAATATTGGATTACTACTCTCTTGGTGGAGCCATTAAGATAAAATGACAGTTCTTTGATTTGATGATGAGGCATGTCCCATTTATTGATTATTGTGGATTTCAAGTTATTAAAATGACTCACACTCTGTCTATTGATGATCTATATATATCTGTATCAATGGTGAAACAAGTTTTTTATGTGAAAGATCAACCAAAACCCAAATTTAGTGTCATTATTGATGTAATTATAAGAAATATTTTTGTTGATGGTGATAATGAAATTGAAAACATCATAGATACCACTGGACCTGATAAATTTATTACATATGAAGACTCTAATATTTCAACTATCAGAGTTTATTTTGAACCAAAAGTTGCGGTAGGAAATATATATAATCTTCCATCTTTGTTCTCAGTTATTTCAGTTTATCTCGACTTAGGTTGTTTAGTTTTGTAATATTCAAATTTATTTACTATTTATTACAAAAATTTTGTATCCAAATTGACCTTAATGTTCATTTTCAATATATACTATTTTTAGTTTTATTAGAGTTTCATTCCCTAAAATTAAATTGAACTATATTCGAAACTACCAAACCAAATAAAACCGAAACAATTAAATTGGAACAAAAAGAAAGATATATTGAATTGAAACATATTAAATTAATTATAATGAAAATTAGAACCATTGAAAATAATGACCTAATCAAAAAAATGGATAACACACCTTACCCAAAAAATGAACCAAATGACCTAACTGACAAAATAGACAAATGACATAATCAATTGACCAAAATGAACCAAATTACCTAACCAAAATTGAATTGTATCAAATTAAAAATAGAGAAAAATATATCATACCAATGATAAACATTATAATTTTAATTTATTGATTTTTCTATGACACTTATTTTATGTTTTGACATTCTTTCCACTAAATGTAAAATGTTTTTATTATATCACTATATATCCTTTATTTGGTTTTCCAATTGGTATTCCTTAATTAAGTCATGTACCAAATTATTTTTTGATTTTATTAAATATTATTTATTAATTTATAATTAATTTAATTTTTTTTCAAATGTAGGAATTGAAAAACATTGAATAGACACAAAGTAAAATGATGACAGAAAATAATAACAGCATGAGAAAGATGAGTGTCTCTCCTTTGGTGCATGTTGTAAGTATTTTATTTAAAATATATATCAATAACATAGAATATCATGTGATTAATTTTGTTTTTAACATTTTATCAGTAACCACCACCCATTAGATAGTTATTCTCTAATGAGCCTAGTGGTAGCAGTGCTCAGCCGGATGATGTGAGGGGGGCAGTACTAGAGATACCCCCATCACTCAGTGTACCTAATCACACCATGTCCCTTACTATGATATACCATCTAACACACCTTCTTATCTCATAGTGTTGTTAGATTCACCCAATATATTTAAGTTTCCTATGTTTTCTCTACCATTTACATATGATACACCTTGTCTTTATTTCCCTTATCTGATGATGGATCTTACTTGTAACGACCCAAAAATTCATTAATGAAATTTTATTTTGGTCTATTTAAATGTCTTCTTATGGTTATGTAAAACATATGCAGTAATTTGGTTCTATGTTTTGGATTTTAAAATACTGTTAAGAATTGTGATCGGTGCTAATATAGCCGTTGAATAGTGATCACATGATTAGTATAAATATAGAGCTCTAAAAAATCCAATTTACTTAGACAAAGGAAGCGATGGCCTTATCCAATAGGCTTTCCCCATATGAAGCCCATTTTTTTGAGCTTGGAAAGGAGGTGGAATCATTGTGATTCACTCTTGACCAAGACCAATCTGAGATTTAATGCGTTAAGCTTGAGCAGAATCACCTACGAGATAAGTGGAATTTGATAGAGATTACCACTCGAGCAATGTTATCTGAGCCACCCCAAGAGTCTATTACCATTGCGCACCTTACCATAAGGTCTTATGAAGGTGTTTTAAGGGGTTATGTAACAATACCCTAGTACTAATATTATGTACATTATTCTTGTATGTATAATATACATTCTTTTTATTATTGTTACTTTGTAAATAGTTTTTAAACCACAAATAGTATTTTTAGTTAATTTTCAACTAAGTAATATAACTTGATAAATTAATGGATTTTTGAATTAAATAATATTTTAATTAAATATTATTATTATTTAATTACTTTTATTAAGTAAAAATGATCATATAATTTTTATGAATGCAATTGTAATTTTTTATTAAGGTTTGAAAGTTTTCTTTGTCAAAACCCATGATTTTTTTATAAATGTCGGTTTTTATTTTAAAAGTGAAAATTCACATATTTAGAAAATTATTTAGATAAAATTAATAGTATTTTTGGAATCAGTACATTGAAATTATCCAATGGTGAATTTTTCATAATTTTTTGAGACTGTCGAATTTTTAGGTAAAAATTAAATACCGTTTAAATATAAAATGTGTTTTATGACATCATAATGACCCAATAGCGATGTAATAAAATAATATAAACATTATGTTCGGCCAAAATATATTTTACCATTAAAATAATGTGACTTTGGGTTTGTTTTATTTATTTTACAAAGCATTAGTGGACCCTTCAAGAATTATAAAACATTTTGTATTTTTAAATCGTTTTCCTTGAGAGTGTGACTCACCTCCACATAATAAAACCTATTATTTTAATAATTTCAGACATTGGCATTATAAAATATTGTTTTACACTCCCATTTGGAAAAAACCATGGGAAAAAACTATGGTTTGTTTTGTGGTTTTGATTATATTAATATGTGGTGTCCCAAACCTAAATAACAAATAATTCTCTCTCCTTTCCTATATAAACCCACCCCAGAACCCACTTAATCTTCACTAAAATACTTTCAAGTTATACCAACCCCTGAACTCATCTCTCTATAATCCTCCCAAGGTACCCCAAGCTCCTAAGAAGCCTCTCTCAAGCCTCTCCTAAGCCTTTAGAAGCACACTTCCAAGTAAGGGATTCCTTTCTCATTTTATCCAAGTTTCTTAATATTGTTATAACCTTTTATTTTCAATTATAAATGTTGGGGTATGATTTCTCACCTTCCCCATACTTCCCTATTCATGTTTTAATAATGATAGATCCCATTTCTCACTCATTAATGCCTCCCATATACACCCGTTACCATGCTGAAATTCCGTAAAGAATTTCTCTCTCCTCATTTAAATTCAAGCAATTATTTTGTATCATGAATCTAAATTACATTAAAATTGTTGGGAGATGTATATCTATAACCCCCTTACTTTAAATTTCATTTTAATATTATTAAACTCCCCTTCCACTCTCATTAACCATTTTTATGAGTTCTTATGATACGTCGTTACACTACCGAAATTGCACTGCGATTTTCAAGCCGAAATCATTGTGTAGATTTCTCTATCAAGGGTATTCACCTTTATGAACATTTAATTATAGTTTATAGAGTTTCATGTATTAATTCCACATTACTTTATAATTGAATAAATGATGATGTTTTTTGTGTCCATGTTATATGATCCATGTGGCACACTTATGCATGAAATGAAATATTTACGAAGGGTGTGCCCTGATAGCGCTCTAATGCATTGGGTAAAGTATAGTATCATGATAATTCATGTGAAATGGGTGTTTAATCATGATAATTCAAGTAAAAATATGGTTTACTCTTGATTCATGTTCAATGAGGGTTTACTCATGCTCCATATGCAATGAGCCTTGGCTCGTGTTAATCCCATGTTAAGCGTTGTTTCCACATTTCCATGTTATAATTATCATGCTTTATCATGACTTTATATTCATGTTTCTTTTGAGCTCCATTGATATTCCTATTTCCTAACATGTATTATAATCTTCATGTTATTCTTTTTTTACTCCCTTACTGGGCTTTATATCTCACCCATTTCTTATGCATGTCCTCAGGTTTTCCCATGCAATACTAAGTATGAGGGAATGTAGTCGTCATGTAAAGGAATTTTTCAATAAAGATGTTGTGTGTTTTATGTTCTAAGTTGTTGTGTAATGTTCCTAAGCCCCAAAGACACTATAATTCTCAATATTCTATGTTTTATCAAGTGAATTTTATGTAATAAATCATGTTTAAGTGTGTAATAAAAAGATGGGTTGTTATATTTGGTATCAGAGGATAGGTTTAGTTATTTTTTAGATTAGTATTAGAAAACACTAGTGAAGCCTTAGAGACTAGGCTCAGTATAATAAAGAAAATACCTAAATTTTTGTGAGTATATAATAGGTGGTTTATCAAGAAAATAAATCCCTGTCTGAATATGAGCAGGTAGAGCCGACTCTGGAACAGATGTACCTAGGAGTGAAAACTCTGACAGGGAGTTTCGAGCTTGACCCGAGGTATCCTGGTATATGACAACGGGCCTTGCTTCACTCTTGGTTACGACACTCCCAGGGGATGTGCTTTGGTAAATTCACAAGATTAGTATAAAATATTGTTAGGGGAATAAATTTTTTTTCCTAAGAATATATGTTGGGAAGTAGATTGTGGATAACATATATTGAAGCCTAGGAATTCATAAGGTAAGGAAATAAGTGAAATTTATAAGTTATCCCTTTTTGTCATTGGATTACCCTTTATGTGTTTAATAGGTTAAAAGAAATCATCCCTAAGTCTATTTTGGATAAAGTAAAAGAAGAATCAAAACGTTAAAGGAAGGGTTATCGCTCATAGTTATACACATTCTTTTGTATCTCTAAAGTTTAGTAGAACAATCCCAACACCACCACAAATCATGGAAGTAAAGATGTCGGTGTGTATAGAAAATGGGGCAATCATTTCATCCCATAAATATAACTCATCCCCTATTATAATTGATGGATTGAACTTCCCATAAAACCTCATCATACTCCCTCTGGTGGAATTTTATGAAATTATTGACATGGATTGGATTTCCCTATATAGATCCAACATAAATTGTTGTGAGAGGGAAATCACTCTCCATGTGGAGAATCGACCCCTGATTCTATTCAAGTGCAAGGAGGAAGATGAATATTTTTTAGTTCCATTATCTCAAACATGGATATTTCTACCCTATGATCATGTGTATCTGGATCAGATGCTTGATTAGAAGGAAGACTTCATCCTTGAAACCATGCATATTGTGAGGGAATTCACAGAAGTGTTTCCCGAGAAATTGCCTGGTCTTTCTCCTCGAAGAGATGTTAAATTCTCAATTGATCTTATACCTAGGGAATTTACAATATCAAAGAATCCATATAGAATGGTTTTTTTGGATCTTGATGAGATGAAGAAACAACTATAGGTGAATCTGGATAAAGGATTTATGTGCCCAAGTGCTCCACCATGGGGTGCACCAGTCATCTTCGTCAAGAAGAAGGATGGGTCAATGTGCCTTTGAATTGATTATTGTAAGCTTAACAAAATCAAGATAAATATAAAGTATCCTCTCCCATGAATTGATGACTTGTTCGATTAGTTGTGTGGGGAACAATACTTCTCCAAGGTAGATCTATAGTCAGGCTATTATCATGTAAGGGTGAATAAGGAAGATATCCCCAAGACTACTTTTCGTACAATATATGGGCACTATGAATTCATAGTAATGCCTTTAGGACTCACTAATTCTCCATCAATCTTTATGGACTTGATGAATATAGTCGTTAGAGATTACCTTGACAAATTTTTTGCAGTCTTTATAGATGATATTCTAATATACTCCAAAACCAAGGAGGATCATGAGGAGCATCTAATAATTGTACTAGAGACCTTGCAAAAGGAGAAGATCTATGAAAATTAAATCAATTGTGAGTTCTGGTTGAAGGAGGTCTCATTCTTGGGCCATATAATCACAAACAATGAGATATTTATGGATCCATCCAAGACAACTACAATAGATGGAAGGACGAGGCCAACATCAGTAACAAATATCCGTAGCTTTTTGGGGTTAGCTAGATATTATCGATGATTTGTGAGAAATTTCTCACGATTGTCTAACCCTCTTACCAAGCTAACTCGGAAGGGAGTAAAGTTTTCTTGGAGTGATGAATGTGAAGAAAGCTTCAAGGAGTTGAAAATAAGACTTATCACTGCACCTGTGTTCACATTACCCACAAGTGGAGAACTTTTTTTTTTATTCAGTGATTCTTTGAAGAAAGGACTGGGCTATGTGTTGATGAAAAATGAAAAATTCATTGTCTATGAATCAAGGAGATTTAACTTTCATGAGAATAATTATACAACACATGATCTGGAGTTGGTTGCGGTGAGCTTCTCTTTAAAAATTCGGCAGCATTATCTCTTTGGGTAGAAGTTTGAAATATATACGGACCACAAAAGCCTCAAGTATATATTCACATAGAAAGAGTTGAACATGAACCAATAAATATGGTTTGATCTGATCAAAGACAATGTCTGCTCAATCCATTAACACCCTAGGAAAGAGAACAAGGTTGCGGATGCTCTAAGTAAAAATTACCCAATGATTCTATCATTGATGAAAATTGAGAAGGATCCAGTCTTCTTAGATTTGATGAAGATGGACATGGGAATGATAAAGAAATAACATCATTAATCCTTTAACAAATGATTGCTCAACCATCTATTTTGAAAAGGTTAAGGGATACTCAAAAGGATGATGTAGAAATTTAGAAGAAAGTGAAAGCTATCAGAAAGGGGAAATCCTCAGAGTTCAATGTTAATAGAGAAGGAATTGTGAGATTTGGGAAAATACTATGTGTTCCATCAAGTCCGGAGCTGAAGAAGGAACTTTTGGATGATGCACATAGTTCAAATTTCTCTATTCACCCAGGAAACACAAAGATGTATCGAGATATATGAGAGAATTATTGGTGGGATAATATGAAGAAGGAGATCGCTGAGTATACATCAAAATTCCTGGTGTGTCAGCAAGTGAAGGAAGAGAGGTAGAAGTCTAAGGGGATGATGAAACCATTGCCCATACCAGCATGGAAATGGGAGAACATCACTATGGACTTTTCCACCAAACTTCTGAAGACATCCCAAGGCAACAATAAAATTTGGGTTGTTTTGGACTGTCTTACAAAGTCTGCACACTTCTTTGCAATTCAGGAGGATTTCTCATTGGATAAATTGAAACAGATATATATCAGGAAAGTGGTAAAGATTAATGGAGTACCACTATCTATTTTATACAATCGAGATCCAAGATTCACCTCTATGTTTTGGAAGAGTCTTCAACATGCTCTGTATAATGAACTAAACTTCAGTATGGCCTATCATCCTCAAACTGATGGCCAATCTGAGTGAACTATTCAGACACTTGATGATATGTTAAAATCATGTTCATTGGACTTTAAAGGAGGATGGGATAAACATCTTCCTCTGGTTGAATTCTCCTATAATAAAAGTATCAACTCGAGCATCTGAATGGCACCTTATGAAGCCCTGTATGGGAAGAGGTACAGAACATCGACGTGTTGGGATAAATCTGTGAGTGTAAGCTGCTAGGATCAGAAATGGTCAAAGAAATGGCGTAGAAGGTGAAAACCATTCAACAACATATCAAGGCAGCCCAGAGTCGAAAAAAGAGTTATGAAGATAATCGTCGATGAGACCTTGGGTTTAAAATTGTATACATGGTATTTCTATGCATATATCCATGGAAGAAGGTCACGAGGTTTGGAAAGAAGGGGAAGTTAAGTCCTAGGTACATCGGCCCCTTCAAGATTCTGGATCTTGTTGGGGCTGTGGCCTAACGACTAGCACTTCCACCTACCATGGCCAAAGTACATGATGTATTTCATGTATCCCTAGTAATTACATACTAAACCTTTCACATGTAGAATCTTCAGAGGTAGTACAACTAGAGGATGATCTTTCTTATGAGGAGCAACCAGTGAAGATCTTAGATCATAGAGAAAAAGTTCTATGAAATAAGACAATGCCCCTCGTCAAGGTGTTGTGGCGAAACCACAAGTTTGAAGAAGCGATGTGGGAATCGGAGGAAGTGATGAAGAAAATTTACCCACATTTGTTTTAGTGTGGGAAAAGGAAATTTCGAGGGTGAAATTTCTTAAGGGAGAATATTGTAACGACCCAAAAATTCATTAATGAAAATTTTTCTTGGTCTACTTAAATGTCTTCTTATGGTTATGTAAAACGTATGCACTTATTTGGTTCTATGTTTTGGATTTTAAAATACTATTAAGAATTGTGACTGTTTCTAATATAGTTGTTGAACAGTGTTCACATGATTAGTATAAATATAGGGCTTTAACAAATCCAATTTACACAGACAAAAGAAGTGATGACCTCATCCAATAGACTTGCCCCATATGAATCCCATTTGTCAGAGCTTAGAAAGGTGTTGGTGTCATTGGTCTTCACTCTTGACCAAGCCCAAGCTGAGCTTGAATACGTTAACTCGAGAAGAACTGCCTATAATAAAAGTGGAAGTTGATAGAGATTACCACTCAGGTAATGTTATCCGAGCCACCCCAAGAGTCTTTCACCATCGTGCACCTTACCCTAAGGTCTTATATAGGTGTTTTAATGGTTTATGTAACAATACCCCAGTACTACAATTATGTACATTATTCTTGTATAGATAATATACATTCTTTTTATTATTGTTACTTTGTAAATAGTTTTTAAAACACAAATAGTATATTTAGTTAATTTTCAACTAAGTAATCTATTTTGATAAATTAATGGAATTTTGAATTAAATAATATTTTTATAAAATATTATTATTATTAAATTACTTTTATTAAGTATAAATTATCATATAATTTTTATGAATTCAATTGTAATTTTTTTATTAAGGTTTGAAAGTTGTCTTTTTCAAAACCCATGAATTTTCAATAAATGTCAATTTTTATTTTAAAAGTGAAAATTCACATATTTAGAAAATTATTTAGATAAAATGAATACTATTTTTGGAATCATGATTTTAAAATTATCCAATGGTTATTTTTTCATAATTTTCTGAGACAGTCGAATTTTTAGGTAAAAATTAAATACCGTTTAAATATATAATGTGTTTTATGACATCATAATGACCCAATAGTGATTAATAAAATACTATAAACATTATGTTCAGACAATATATGTTTTACCATTAAAATAATTTGATTTTGGGTTTGTTTGATTTATTTTACAAATCTTTAGTGGACCCTTCAAGACTTATAAAACATTTTGTCTTTTTAAATTGTTTTTATTAAGAGTGCGACTCAACTCCACATAAGCAACCCTATTATTTTAAAAATTTTGGACATTGTCCTTATAAAATATTTTTTTACACTCCCCTTTTTTAAAAACCATGGTCAAAAAACATGGGCAAAACCCATGGGCAGGTTTGTGGTTTTGATTAGTTTAATATGTGGTGTCCCAAACCTAAATAATAAAGAATTCCCTCTCATTTCCTATATAAACCTACCCAAGCTCCCACTTCCTCTTCACTCAAAGCCTTTGGAGTTAGACCATACCCTTCCATCCTCTCTCTATAATCCTCCCAAGGTGTCCCAATCTCCCAAGAAGCCTCTCTCTAGCCTCTCCTAAGACTTTGGAAGCACACTTCCAAGTAAGGGATTCCTTCCTTTCTCATTTTATCCAAGTTTCTTAATATTGTTATGCCATTTTATTTTAAATTATAAATGTTGGGGTATGATTTATCACCTAAACCATACTGCCCTATTCATGTTTTAATAATGATATATCCCCTTTTTATCTCATTAATTCCTACCATATACACCTATTACCTTGCCAAAATTCCGTAAGGAATTTCTCTCTCCTCATTTACATTCAAGAAATTATTTTGTATCATGAATCTCAATTCCATTAAAATTGTTGGTACATTTATCTATATGACCCCCTTACTATCAATTTCATTTAAATATGATGAGACACACCTTCATCTCTCATCAACCATTTTTATGAGTTCTTATGTCACGCCGTTACGCTACCAAAATTGCACCACGATTTTCCAAGCCAAAATCATTGTGTAGTGAATACCATGCCCATTTATCTATCAAGGGTATTCAACTTTATAAAAATTTACTTATTGATTATAGAGTTTCATGTATTAATTCCACATTCCTTTATAGTGGAATAAATTATGATGTTTTATGTATCCATGTTATATGATCCATGTGGCACACTTATGGCTGAAATGAAATGTTTACGAAGAGTGCGCCCTAATAGCACTCCAATGCATTGGGTAAATTATAGTATCATGATACATCATGTGAAATGGGTGTTGACTAATGATAATTAAAGTGAAATGTTGGTTTACTCATGCTTCATGTGCAATTAGGGTTTACTCATTCTCTATGTGCAATGAGCCTTGGCTCATGCTAATTCCATGTTAAGTGTTGTTGCCACATTTATATGTTATGATTATCATGATTTATCATGCCTTTATGTTCATGTTTCTCTTGAGATTCATTGATATGAATATTTAATAACATGTATTTTAATCTTAATTTTATTCCTTGTTTACTCCCTTACTGGGCTTTATATCTCACCTTTTTCTTATGCAAGTCCTCAAGTTATCCCATGCAATGCTAAGTATGAGAGAATGTAGTGGTCATGTAAAGGATGTTTTCAATAAAGATGATGTGTGTGTTATGTTATAAATTGTTATGTAATGTTCCTAATCGCCAAAGGCACTAGACCTATCGATATTCTATGTTTTATTAAGTGAATTTTATGTAATAAATCATGTTTAAGTGTGTAATAAAAAATAGGGTTGTTATACTACTCCCCAAGCATATTATACATTTCCAGAGATGTCTATGAAAGATTATTTTCCTTATACTTACCTATTCTTATGATTCTATGTTCATGACACATTAACTTCTACTCCAACACATTCAGAGCCTCTGAATAAGACATTGGGCCCCATCCTTTTATATTGGTTGAAGATCCTTCAGATCCTTGGGATCTAGTGGTATGCACAGATCATGATGGATCATGTGTATTTATAAAACCATATTTTTTTAAAAAATTTAGTTTCATTATTAGATGTATTGATATAATATTTATTTTTATTCTTTCATATCAGGATATATCACTTGGAATCATGGGAATACACGTATGTGTGAGGTGTGGAACCGCCATACATAGATGATGGTTGAGTAAAATGAGGAAAATCAAATGATTATAAAAATATGGTGAGAATGTAGTACTTTATAGAGACACTTTACAAATAATCTTACATTATTCCCATTAGTCCACTCTCTTAGAGATACATTCAAAATGAGTTAAAAGATAATGATTAAATGTAAATAGGGTTAAGACAATTCATTGTATTTAATGTTATATTATTATTTTATTTATATAAATTAATATTTTGGTTCTAGGTTCAATATAAATTTCGCAATGGTGAGGTTGTGAGGACAACACAACTCATGGAATCTTGTGTTTTTTGGATAGAATATAATCATGATTTGTATAGTGGTTAGTGTTCTAGAGAAATTATGGATTTAGGGGCCACATATATCATGAATGAGTGTCCAGTAACACATTATCAAGAAATGATTTCTTATTGGAAGAGTAATGAGATTAAGGTATTAATAAAATTTGAGGTTTTTGAATTAAAATAACCATGATTTGAATTAATACTTTGTTTTCTATTATTGAAAATTACTTTTTATGAAGTGTCAAAAATAAATTAAAAAAAGGATGGTACGAAATTCCTACACTTTTGGATGGACTATGATTCCAGAACATGAGAGGAAGTAGTTGGGAAACTCATGTATAATTTTTTATTTAAATAATTTATTTAAATAAAATTCCTTAAATTTTAAATTATATAGTTTCATTATAATTTTTTCATAACAACTATATTGAATAATTAGATAGATTTTTATATGTTAAAGAAATATTTATTATTGGGAAGTGTAAATTGGAGTTTAACATAGAATATTTTCTTTAGGAATCCTATATATTCTCTTAGTAATTCCAACAAGGGTGGTATTGGTTGACCCTAGACAAGGAGAGTGATTTATATACTAAAAACCATGCATTTAATTAGTGAATTAAAAGAATAATCAAGAAAATATTATAGAATAATAATTCACTCTATCTTTAAAAAATTGTTGGATTAACATCCCTAGAGGGAAATTAGGTATATTTGAAACAAGTTTAGTGGTAGGTAGAAATCATGTGGGAATGTTATTTGTGTTAGTTAGGATACTATGGGAAAAGAGAGTGGTGTGCCTATTAATAGGTAATTGGAAAGTGGTTGGTGGAGAATGATTATGATAGATTTTAATGATATAAAACATGTCTACAATTTTTAGAAAAATAAAACCAATTAGAAGGATAATTTTTTAAAATAATAGAAAATAAACATGATTAACATAAATATAATGCATCTTCTATAAGGTAATCCACCAGATTTAATATATTGAAATAATATTAGAAGGATCTTATTTATATCCAATAATATTCTAGTACCACGTATATTTTATTGGAAGTAATAATATTCATAGTGATTCATTTATTGTAACTTGCTATTTTTTATGTATATCTTTAAATTAATCAAGGAAATCCCTATTATAAGACTCATTCATTTACAAATTTACCTCTAAAAAATTTTGAAATCTAAAAAATGATGTACTTTAAATATACCTATATTGAATACATCAATCCAAGAAATAAATATGACATAAAATGATATAAATAGATTTCTTTAAAGCATTGGATTCCATAGTGTGCTCAGTTACTATTATAGAATCAGTCAAAATTGGAAACTTAGAGAAATTTTAGTTAATAAATCCACTACTAATGAAAAAAATATAGACTGAGATCATAAATTATCCTCATTAATTTATATTATAGTATCAATGTTACCATTTATAATTATTTCTTACTCAACAATATTGACTAAGGATACATCTTCAATTATTCTTTAGTATTTAATGATATTTTTTATAGTGATAATCATACATTTAAAAAAATATTATTAGTATCAAATAGTTATAAAAAATAATATAAAACTTCAAGATTAGCGTGAAACATGGTATACTTTATATTCTCACAAAAACAGTACCGAATCATCCTTAAAATCCCAAGATTTCTAATTTAACATATATATTTTTCTGATTTAGATGATTAAAATATTTTTTCTAAGCTCGATGAAATGAGTTTCTTCTAATTTTATACCTCATAATGTCAAAAACTTTTTATCATCTATGAACTCATTTGCATCAATTCCACTTAATAGAGTGTTTTCAAGGAATGAAAAGGAGAAAGTACATTGGATTAACATGAAAATGTTGATTCTGTCATGATTTTTCCAATTATTAATCACAAGTTAGAAATTTTATGATATTATTGAAATATTATTATCACCAAACCAATAATTATCTCCTTGATCCATCATTTTATCATGTTTAATTTTAATTTTGTTTTAGTTTGATAAAAAACTCAAATATAAAAATCCTGGGAAAATACCCTATTTTTAATGGATTTGACACCTATCATCATTATGATATTAATTATTTTAGGTAATTAGTAAAAATATATTTGATATCAATGAATAATGTAAAAAGTTTCACCATTTTTTGGGATTGATGGTGGTTTTTGCTTTTGGTTCTTATTCTCTATAAAACATTTACTTAAAAATATATGTTTTGAATATATTTATAACACTAAAGATGTTAAAGACCTCATTATTTAATCTATTTTGAACTATTTTTTTCTTAAATCATTGAATATATTCTTGATAATTTTACTACTTGGTAATTTTTAGAACTTCTAAACTAATTTTTTGCTTATCGTGGCTTCTTTTTCACCTGAAAATTATTTTCTAATACCTCTAGAACTTGTTTGTGAGTTGAAAATTTAAAATATTATCTATTGGAACAGTTTTTTTTATTATTGTTTTTGAAAATCCCTCACTTTAATTGTGTTAGTGTGGAAAAATCTCAATAAATCATGTATTGAACCTTTGTGATTTAGTTTAATCAACATATATATATATATCCTTGATTTAACTGATTTGTTATGAAACTAATACCTTTGAATGCATCATCATAATGTATATACCAACTCTGAGATGATTTCTTCAAACCATGAATGAATGGTCACGACTTAAATTCCTTTACATCACTATTTATATAATCAAAACATTTAGTCTATATCATACCAATATACATGGATATAATTTTATTAAAGAATGTAATTTTGAAATCCATTTGTAGATTTCATAATAATAATAACCTACTATAAAAAAATTCCTACCAGAATTTATCATCTCTATCCCTTTTAATTATATCTATAAACCCCCACAATTATTAATAAAACATATTTGTAACTCAAAGGTGGACCTAAGTAATGTTTAGAAGATTATCGGATGAAATTCATTATTTTCTAGAATTGGACATTGTGTAAATTTCCATATTAAACCCTTATTTAGACCACTTCTTATTACCATTTAATAACTTTCTACCGCCCTTAAAACTTACACATAATTTATTCACCTATTCCACTCTTAATCTCAAGTTTGAATTAAATTCCAGTAGTGCACGCAAGTTATTCAACCCAAATAAGAAATCACATCATGTAACAAACTTTTTACATGTCAAAATTACACATGATGGTTTAAAAAATCATTATTGATCATTAATGATCAATCACCACACACAAAATAATATTAGAACAAAAAATTCCAATACATCAATATGATTTAGTGTTATTAATTCAACAATTGACACCTTTATTACCTTTAAACACTATTACATCAATTTACCCCTTTTAATCACATGATATTATTATTAAAAACCAAATAATAAAATTTTCATAGCATAAATTCAATAAAATAAAACATCATAAAACATTTTATTCCACTTAAGGTCATTATTAAATCACACAACTCATTTTATTCCATATTAGACATAATTACCTACAATATTATAATCTAAACATGACATATTTTCACATGTGTTCCAATTATTAATCTATGAAAAATCACGTTAGCACATTTCTCTTGGAATTATTAGCTAACATCATATAAAAAATCATAAAAAATACATTCAATTATCAAATTAGCCGTAATACACTAGAGTGGGGAATTATAAGCTCGAAGAAGGTCACAACCACTTACGTCAAGATATGTTACCATTATTCTCAAGGAATAAAATCCTAATTCCCACTCTAATTACTAAATACCAAGAATTAACTAAGAACTAAAAGAAAAACTATAATTAATACAAACAAGAAACCAAACCACTTTTCTTTTTACCAAAACCACATGTAAAAAATATATACTCACCATTTCAACACAAAAAATAGATTGTTAATATTCCTAGAACATAAAATTCTAATTTTAAATACTCTCATGCTAACTAAACATTAACATTATTTAATTAATTAAACAATAAATCCAATTCTTTCATGTTTCTTTTTAACAAAAACTAACACCATTATTGACTATAATCTTTCATCAATATCCATCTATGAAAAATTTACCTTTATTTTCCATATTTTAACAAATTTATAATTAAATAATAAAAAAATAGAAAAAACCAAATACGAACACATCAATCATAAATTTCACCTTTTAATTTTACCATATTATACATGTATTTAATCTTTATTAGTTTTTTTAATAACGACATTCCTTTTCTATTATTCTATATTTACATTTCCCTTATATTCATGGAAATAATATATACAAACAAGAATCCATAAAATTCCACTTTAAGTTAATTTATCAATTCATTATATAATAATATTATCAATTTTCCCAATTTATTATATAAAATTTCTTTTCTTAACCAACTCATAACATACTTTCACAAAGTAATCAATCATTATAGAAAATTATATTACATAATCAATTATATCCATTTTATTTTAGTTACAAAATCCATTATTAATAACCTATTTTGAATTATGGTTTTCTATATTAAATGTCATTGTAGATGGGGGTTTTGAATATTGAAGGACTTGTTCCTTAAGAAAAATTGTTTTACTCGAGCAAAAAAAAGGAATCGTGGTAAACAAACAGAAAAAATAGTATATTGTATGTTCTATTTTTTATTTAAAATTTTAATATCTATTTTGTAACTAAATAGTCCATTTTTATTTTTATTAATGCCATTTATGTGTATAAAGATGACAACTTTGAGCCAAACAATCATTTACATCAGGTTTTTGGAGATGAGCACCATGGTAGGGTATGCTACCAACCAGGGAAGAGTATTGTCCCAACTAGATATTGGCCCAATTTAGGTGCTAGTTTTGGTAGTACTAAGTTGGAAATAGATCATGTATAATAATCACAGGCTCAAGATGAGGTATAAGGGACCAAAAAATGGTCATCCAAGAGCGTGAACAGAATCAATGGTCCAATGATGAATTTATGAAATTTATGGAAATGTTTTGACCATGACTTCCACTAGATACCACGGTGTATTGTGATACATATATATCAATGATTAATATGTTATATGGTGCAATAAGTGATGGTATTAGTGTTGTTCAAGACGATGATGTTCCTGGTGATTGCGATGATGATGGAAATGGAAATTGCGATGCGATGGTGATGGTGATGGTAAGGATGATGGCGAGGATGATAGTGAGGATGATGGTGGGGATGGTGGTGATGATAGTGATGGTGATGGTGATGATGGAAAGAATGATATTTTATATTTTTTACTGATATTTATGATATTTTATGTTTTATGATTAGTTGTGAATGAATATATGTGATTTTTTTCAATCTATGTCATCATTGGTTGAATGAAATAATTAGTTTCCAATGTTATAATTGTTTTTATATTTTTTGGTGATGTTTCGTGCAACTATTTTTTGATTTAATCAGGTAATTTACCAAGTTGGGGTTACTTCTATGATTTTTATCTAGCTATTTGGGTAGGGTGGGGATGCTATTATCAAGTAATTTATGGGATATCTATACCAACAGTTTGAAAACCATTTTTATAAATATGTACTAATGGTTTCATGAAACCATTTGTATATATTATAGCCATGTAATTTTATTTCAATGGTTTATAAACTACTGGTATAGCTCTATACCAACTGTTAAAATATTAGTAAATACTTATACTGATAGTTCTATCATAACTGTTTGTAACTAGAAATTCAAGAAGTCTTATACCCATAGTTTACTACAAAACATTATCATTGACCTATAACTATGAAATCTTCACCAATTTTTTTGTAAAACCATTGGTATAGGTAATACCAATGGTTCTCCATCCTATACCAATGGTTTTGAACCATTGGTATAGCCCAACTTTTCAACAGTGAAAATCATTCCAAACCCTAAATCTTAAACCATTAACTATACTACCTTTACCATAAAAACTCAAACCCTAACCCTATATGCTCTTAACAAACCTTAAAACCCTTCAATCCCCTCGTAACCCTTTAAAACCCATAAACCATACCAAAATAAACATCATACCCTTTAAACACTTTAAAACACCTTTAAAATCCTTCCAAACCCCAAACTGTAAACCCTAAACCCAACTATATATTTCCTAGAACCTAAACCCTTAACCCTATCCCCATTCCTTAACATTAAAACCCATTCACTCCCTTAATAACCCCTAAAAATCCTAGCAAAATACACTTCATACCATTAAAACCCTTTAAAAACACTTTAAAATCCTTCCAAACACTAAACCCTAAACACTAATACCTATACCATAAATCCTAAACCCTAAACCCTATCCCCTCTTCTATAACCTTAAAAACATTTCAATCCCTTAATAACCCTTTAAAACCCTTAAAAACCCTACCAGAATACACTAAATACACTTAAAAACATTTAAAGTCATTCCTAACCCTAAACCCAACTCTTTATACCCTAAACCCTCAACACTTATTCCCCTCTTAACTAACCTTAAAACCCCTTAACTCCCTTAATAATCCTTTCAAACCCTTCCAAAATACACTACATACCCTTAAAACCATTAAAATTTCATTTAAAATACTTCCAAACACTAAAAACTACTCCATATGCTGAAAACAATCAACCTTCAACCCTATCTCGTATTCTCTAACATTAAAAACTCTTCACTCCCTTCATAACCCTTTAAAACCCTTAAAACCTGAACAAAATACACTTCATGCCTTTTAAACCCTTTAAAACCCCTTTAAAATCCTTCCAAAACCTAAACCCTAAACCCTACTCTATAGACAATAAAAAATAAACCATTCATTTTATTCCCTCTTCCACAACCTTACAAACCCTTCACTCCCTTCATCGTCTTTAAAACCCTACCAAAATACACATCATACAACTAAAATCCTTTAAAATACTTCTAAAACCTAAAAACTAATCCCTAATTAATATACCATAAAACCTAAACCCTTCACCCTATAACCTATTTACTAAACCTAAAAACCCATAACTCCCTTCATAACACCTGAAAACCCTTAAAAAACCTACCAAAATACACTACACACCCTTAAAAATCTTAAAAACCATTTAAAATCCTTCCAAACCCTAAAACCTACACACTATAACCTAAAAACTCATCCCTTAACCATATCCCCTATTACATAACCATAAAAACCCTTCAATACATTCAAAACCCTTTTAAACCCCTAAAAACCATACCAAAATACACTTTATACCCTTAAAACCCATTAAAATCCTTTCAAACACTAAACCCTAAACCCCAAACCCCAAACCCTACTCCCTATACCCTAAACCATAAAACCTTCACCATATTATGTCTTATTTGACCTTAAAATTCCTTAACTTGATTCAAAACCCTTTAAAACACTTAAAAACCCTACCAAAATACACTTTATTCCCTTAAAACCCACAAAAACCCTTTAAAATCCTTCCAATCCCAAAACACTAAACCCTAAAACGTATTATCTATATGATAAACCCTCAAACCTTCACCCTAACCCATACTAAATAACTGTATAAACCCTTAACTCCCTTCATAACCCTTTAAAACCCTTAAAAATGCTACCAAAATACACTTCATACACATAAAACACTTTAAAATCCCCTTAAAATCATTCCAAACCCAAAACCCAAAACCCTACTCCCTATAAACTAAAACCTCATCCCTTCATCCCATCTCCTCTTTTATAACCTTAAAAACCATTAAATCCATTAATAAACATTTAAAACAATTAAAAACCTTACAAAAATACACTTCATACCCTTAAAACCCCTAAACCCCCCTTTAAAATCATTCCAAACCTAAACCATAAATCATAAACCCAATATAATATACACTACACCCAAAACCATGCACTTTATCCCCTATTACATGGATATTAAAACCCTCCAATCCCATTATATCCCTATAAAACCCTTAAAAACCTATGAAAATATACATTATACCCTCAAATCCTTTAAAATCCTTCCAAAACCTAAACCCTAAACCCTACTCCCTATACCCTAAAACCTAAAAAAATTATCCTATCACATTTTTCTTAACCTTAAAAACCCTTAATTCTATTAAAAACCTTTTAAAACCCTTAAAAATCATACCAAAACACACTTTATACCCTTAAAACCCTTTAAAATCCTTCCAAATTCAAAACTCTAAAACCTAAACCCTACTCCATATACATAAAAACCCTCAAACCTTCACCCTATACCCTATTACCTAAGCTTAAAAACTCTTAACTCCATTCATAACCATTCAATACCCTTAAACAACCTACCATAACACACATCATACCCTTCAAAACCTTTTAAAACCCGTTAAAATCCTTTGAAACCCTAAACCCAACTCCCAATACCCTAAACCCTCAAACCTTCACCCTCTGTTTTCTTCCCTCACCTTAAAACACCTTCAATCCCTTCATAACCCTTTAAAACCATTAAATACCCAACCAAAATACACTTCATACCCTTAACACATTTTAAAACCCCTTTAAAATCCTTCCAAAATCAAAACCCTTCTGTATATACCCTCAACCCTCAACCCTTCAACCTCTACCCACATACCTAAACTTAAAAATCCCACACTCCCATAATAACCATTAAACCCCTTAATAATTCTACCAAATACACTTCAAACCCTTAAAAACCTTTAAAAACCCATTAAAACACTTCCAAACTATACTCCCTATACCCTAAACCATCAACCATTCACACTTTTATAACCCTTTAAAACCCTTAAAACCCCTACCAAAATAGACTTAATACCCTCAAAACCCTTTAAAAATAATTTTAAATCCTTCCAAACCCTAAAACCTAAACCCAAATCTATATAACTTAAACCCTCAACCCTTAAACCTATTCTCTATTTCCTTACCATAAATCCCCTTGACTCCATTCATAACCCCTTAAAACCCTTTAAAACCCTTCAAAACCCTACCAAAATACAATTCATACCCTTAAAACCCTTTAAAACCCCTTCAAATTCCTTCCAAACCCTAGAACCTAAATCCTATCTCCTACTCTGTATACCCTAAACCCTAAACCCTTCACCCTCTCACATCTTACCAAACATTAAAAACTTTAACTCCCTTAACAACTCATTAAAACCCTTAAAAACCCTACCAAAATACACTTCATAACATTAAAAGGCTTTATAATCCCTTTAAAATCTTCCCAAACACTAAAACCTAAACCATAAACCCTAATAAATATACACTAAACCATCAACGCTTCACCCCTCCCCTCCTAACTAACAATAATAACCCTTCAATTCCTTAATAACCCTCTAAAACCCATAACATTCTTACCAAAATACACTTTATAACCTTAAAACCCTTTAAAAATCCTTTAAAATACTTCCAAACATAAAACCCTAAACCCTCCTCCCTATACCATAAACTCTCAACCATTATACTTATACCTTATTACCTAACATTAAAAACTCTTAAATCTCTTCAAAACATTTAAAACCCTTAATAACACAACCCAAATACACCTCATACCCTTAAAACCTCTTTAAAATGCATTAAATTCCTTCCAAAACCTAAAACCTAAACCCTAAAACCTACTACCTGCACCCAAAAAAATCAAAATATCACCCTATTACTTCTTCCCAAACCTTGAAAACCTCTCACTCCTTTCATAACCCTTTAAAATCCTTAAAACCCCTATGAAAATACACTTCTTACCCTTGAAACCCTTTAAAATCCTTTGAAACCCTAAAACCTAAACTCAAAACCCTTAACCATACTATCAATTCTCTAAACCCTCAATCCTTCACCCTAACACACATTCTTATCCTTAAAAACCCATAACTCCACTAATAAGCCTTTAAAATCTTTAAAAACCTCCCCAAAATACATTTCATACCCTTAAAACACTTTAAAAACCTTTAAAATACTTCAAAATCCAAAACCCTAAACATTAAACCATAATATTTATACCCTAAACTCTAAAAAAAATTCACCCCATCCCATCTTACCTAACCTTAAAATCCATAAAAAACCTTTATAACCCTCTAAAACCCATAAAAACCTTACAAAAATTCACTTAATACCCTAAAAACACTTAAAACCTATTTAAAATCATTCCAAACCCTAAATCATACTCCATATATCCTAAACCCAAAACCGCGAACCCTATACCTGCTTTCCTAACCTTAAAAACTCTTTACTTCCTTCATAACCCATTATGAACCTTAAAACTCTTAGAAAAATACACTTCATACCTTTAAAACCATTTAAACCCCTTAAAAATCATTATGAACCCCAAACCCTAAACCCTATTCCCTATTACCTATACCATAAACACTCAAACATTCACCTTATCCCCTCTTAGATAACCTTAAAATCCATTCAATCCTTTATAACCTTTTAAAACCCTTAATATCCCTACCGAAATATACTCCATACCCTTAAAAACCTTTAGAAACCCTTAAAAATCCTTCCAAACCCTAATCAATAAAACCTAAAACCTACTTTTTATACCCTAAACCCAAAATTCATTATACCCTACCCTCTTCCCAGACCATAAAAATCCTTTAATTCCTTCATAACCCTTCAAAAAAATTAAAACCCTAAGAAAATACACTTTATACCCTAAAAAACCCTTTAAAATCCTTAAAATTACTAAACCCCAAACCCTACTCCCTATGACATAAACCCTCAACCATTCACCATAAACCCTATTACATATCCTTAAAGACACTTCAATCCCTTCATAACCCTTTAAAACCCTATGAAAATACTCTCCATACCCTTAAAACCCTTTTAAAATCATTTAAAATTATACCAAACCCTATATACTATACTATAGACCCTAATCTATATACCCTAAAACATTAAAAAAAATCACCATATCCCTTATTACCTAAGTTTAAAATCCCTTAATCCCCTTTTTAACACTTTAAAAACAATAAAACCCTTACAAAATACACTTCATACCTTTAAAACTCTTTAATAACCTTTAAAACCACTTCAAAATCCTTCCAAATACTAAACCATATACCATAATCCCTCAAACATTCATCCTATATTGTATTAACTAACCTTTAAAACACTCACTCCCTTCACAACCCTTTAAAACCCTTAAAAATGATACTAAAATACACTTCATAGAATTAAAACCCTTTAAACCCCCTTTAAAATTATTCCAAACAATAAACCCAACTCCGTATACCCTAAACCCCCAAACCTTTTCCCTATAGCCACCTAAAAAACCTTAAAAACTCATCACTTCCTTAATAACCCTTTAAAACCCTTAGAAACCCTAACAAAATACACTCTATACCCTCAAAAACCTTTAAAATCCTAGAAAAACCTAAACCCAAAACCCCACTCCCTATACCCTAAAATTTCATAACATCTCCCTAAACCCACTTACGTATCCTTAAAGACCCTCCACTCCTTTTATATCCCATTTAAATCCTTAAAACCTTTTCCAAAATGAACTTCTTACCTTCAAAAAGCTTTAAAACCCCTTTAAAATTTTACCAAACCCTAAATCCTAAACAATAAACCCAACTCCCTATAGGCTAAACCCTCAACCCATCACCCAATATCCTCATACCTAAACTTAAAACCCTTACCTGAATTTTTAAATATTTAAAACCCTTAAAAACCCTACCAAATACGCTTCATACATTTAAAACAGTTTAAAACAACTTTAAAATCCTCTCAAACCCTAAACCCTAAAATATAATCCCTACTCCCTACACCCTAAACCATAAAACTATCACTATATAGAATATTAAATAACATTATTAACACTTAACCCCCCTCAAAACCCTTAAAAACCAAACCACAATACACATCATTCCCTTAAAACCCTTTAAAATCTATTAAAATACTTCCAAACCCTAAACCCTAAATCATAAACCCTACTCCCTATACCATAAAGACTCAAAAATTCAAACTATCCCCTATTACCAAACCTTAAATACCTTTAAATACCTCAATAACCCTTTAAAACCCTTAAAACCCCTACCAAAATAAACTTTATACACTTAAAACCCTTAAAATGCCCATTAAAATCCTTCTAAACCCAAACCCCAAACCCCAAAACCCAATACCCTAAAACATAATCTCTATACTACAAAACTTTGAAAATTTACCCTATTACATTTTTCCTAACCTAAAGAACCCTACACTCCCTTCATAACCCTTTAAAACCCTTAAAAAATCTTTCGAAATACACTTCATATCCTTAAAACCCTTTAAAACCCCTTTAAAATCCTTCCAAAACTTAAAACATAAACCCTATCCCCTATTACTTATACCCTAATCATCCAACCTTTACCCTATCCTCTGTTACCTAAACTTTAAAACCCTTCAATTGCTTCATAACCCTTTAAAACCCTTAAAAATCCTGCCAAAAGAAACATCATACCCTTAAATCCCTTTAAAATCCTTCCAAACCCTATACCCTAAACCATATATTGTACTACCTATAACCAAAACCCTCAACCCTTCATCCTCTTACCCATTACCCAACCTTAAAAACCCTTAACTCCCTTCAAACACCATTAAAATTCTTAAAAAAACTACCAAAATACACTTCACACCCTTAAAACCCATTAAAAACCCATTAAAATATTTCCAAACCCTAAACCATAAAAACCTAATCACTATAAACTAATCCCTAAAACCTTCACTAAATACTCACTTAACTAACGTTATAAACCCTTCACTCCCTTAATAACCTGATAAAACCATTAAAACCCCTACCAAAATATACTTCACACACTTAAATCCCTTAAAACCCCATTTAAAATCCTTCCAACCCTAAACCCTAAACCAAAACCCCAACTACATATTCACTAAACCCTTAATCCCTAATACTCTTCCCTATTCCCAATACTTTAAAACCCTTCACTCCCATTATAAACCTTTTAAACCCTTAAATATTCTACCAAAATAGACTTCATAACCTTAAAACCCATTAATATACTTCCAAATCCTAAAACCTAAACCCTACTCTCTATGTCCTAAACCCTAAAAATTTACCCTATACCCTCTTCGATAAACATAAAAACCCTTAACTCCCTTCATAACCATTTAAAACCCTTAAAACCCCTTCCAAAATACACTTCATACCCTTAAACACTTTAAAATCCCTTTAAAATACTTCCAAGACCTAAACCCAAGATCCAAATACCTATATCCTAAACACTCAAAAATTCACCCTATAACCACTTCCATAAACCAAAAAAACCCTTCACTCCCTTCATAATCCTTTTAAACCACTAAAAATCCTACCAAAATACACTTCATACCCTTAAAACCATTTAAAATCCTTCCAAACCATAAACCTTATACCATAAACCATACTCCCTATACCATAAAACATACTCCCTATACTATAAACCCTCAAACCATCACCCAATACCCTCTTAAAAAACCTTAAAAACTCTTTGATCCCTTCACAACCCTTTAAAACCCTTCCAAAATAAACTTAATTCCCGTAAATCCATTTAAAACCCCATTAAAATGCTTCCAAACACTAAACCCTACTCGCTATACCCAAAAACCTCAACCCTTTACCATATCCCCTCTACAATAACATTAAAAATCCTCTATTCCCTTAATAACCCTTTAAAACCCTTAAAACACCACCAAAATACACTTCATACTGTTAAAACCCTTTAAAATCCATTTAAAATACTTCCAAATCCTAAACCCTAAACCATACTCCCTAAACCCTCAACCCTCAACCCTTCTCCCACAACCCACTTATATAACCTTTAAAACCCTTCACTCCCTTAATAATCCTTTAAAATCTTGAGAAAACCCTACCAAAATACACTTCATACCCTTAAAATCGTTTAAAAAACCTTTAAAACCCCTCCAAACCCTAAACCCTTATCCATAAACCCCACTACCTATACACTAAACCCTCAACCCATCACCCTATCCCCTTTTCCGTAATAATAAAAACCCTTCACTCCCTTAATAAACACTTAAAACCAAAAAAATTTCCACCAAATTATATTTCATACCCTTAAAACCCTTCAAAATACATTTAAAATCATTCCAAACCCCAAACGTTAAACCCTAAACCCTACTACCTCTACCCTAAAACCCAAACCATTCACCATATTTCCTCTTACCAGACCTTATAAGCCCTTCACTCCATTCATAATCATTTAAAACCCTTAAAAACCATCCAAAATACTCTTCATCCCTTAAAACGCTTTTAAAATCCTTCAAAATCCTTCAAAACATAAAACCTAAACCCTACTCCCTATACCCCAAACCATCAACCCATCACCCTATCCTCGATTCCCTATCCTTTAAAACCCTTCACACCATTCATAACCCTTTAAAACCCTTAAAAACCCTACCAATATACACTCATACCTATAAAACCCTTTAAAACCCCATTAAAATCCTGCCAAACCCTAAATCCAAAACCATGAATCCTACTCCCTATAACCTAATTCCTAAAACATTCACTCTATTCCCAATTTTCTAAACATTAAAACCCTTCAAAACCTTTATAACCCTTTAAATCTCTTAAAAACCCTACCAAAATACACTTCAAACCCTTAAACCCCTTTAAAGAAACTTTAAAATCCTTCCAAATGCTAAAAACTAAACACTAAACCCACAACCCTTCACCCTATCCCATCCTCCATTACCTTGAAAACCTTTCACTACATTCATAAACCTTTAAAACCCTTTAAAACCCTACCAAAATACATTTCATACCCTTAAAACCCTTTAACACCCTTTTAAAATCCTTCCAAAACCTAAACCCTAATTAATATACCCTAAACCTAAAATCCTTCACCATATAACTTTTTAAATAACCTTAAAAAACCTTCACACTTTCATAACCCTTTAAAACCCTTAAAACCCCTAGAAAAATACACTTCATACCCGTAAAACCCTTGAAAAAACTTTAAAATCCTTCCAAAATATAAACCCAAAACCCTACTCCCTATGACCTAAAACATCAACTATTCACCATATCTCATATTCATTGACCTTAAAACCCCTTAAAACCCCTACCAAAATAAAATTCATACCCTTAAACCTCTTTAAACCACCCTTGAAATCCTTCTAAACCCTAAACCCTAATCCCTGTACCATAAATCCCCAACCCTTCACCCTATCCCCTCTTATATGACCTTAAAAACATTTAACTTCCTTAACAACATTTTAAAACACTTTAAACCATACCAAAATAAACTTTATATGCTTAAACCCCTTTAAAATACATCTAATACCTAAACACTAAACTCTAAACCCTAAACCAAACTCTATATACTATAAACGCTCAACCCATCATGCTCCCCATCATCCCTAGCTGTAAAAACCCTTAACATTATTCCTAACCCCTTAAAACACTTAAAAACCCAACCAAAATACACTTCATACCCTTAAAACCCTTTAAAACCCTTTAAAATCCTTCTAATCACAAACCCCTAAACCCTGCTCACTATACACTAAACCCTAAACCCTTCACCCTATTTTATCTTCCCTTATATTAAAAACTCTTCACTCACTTCATAACCCTTATAAACCTTACCAAAGTACACTTAATACCCTTTAAACCTTTTAAAATCCTTCAAAATACTTCCAAAACCTGAACCCTAAAACCTACTTGCAATACCCTAAACCCTATACCATTCACCATGTCCCCGATTTTCTAACCTTAAATACCCTTCACTCCCTTAATAACCCTTAAAACCCCTACAAAAATAAACTTCATACCCTTGAAAACCTTTCAAATCCAACTAAACCTTAAACCTTAAACACTAATCCCTATATCCTAAACCATAAACCCTTCGCCCTTTACTCTCTTCCCTTAACTTAAAAACTATTCACTCCCTTATTAACCCTTTTAAACCCTTAAAACCCCCCACCAAAATAAACTTCATACCCATAAAACCCTTTAAAAATAAATCCAAACCCTAATCCCAAAACCCTAAACCCAACTATATATACCATAAAACCAAAACCCCAAACCCTATACCACCATATCTAACCTTTAAACCCCTTCACGCCCTTAATAACCTTTCAATAACCTTAAAAAACCTAAAAAAATACAGTTAAAACCTTTAAATCCTTTAAAACACCTTTAAAATCATTCAAACCATAAACCATACTCCCTATTCCCTAAAACACCAACACTTGACCATATTCTCACTTAAATAACCTTTAAACAACCTTACTCCCTTCATAACACTTGAAAAACCTTAAAACCCTTAAAACCCCTACCAAAATACACTCATACCCTTAAAACCCTTAAAACCCCTTTAAAATCATTCCAAACCCTAAACCCAACTCCCTCTACTATAAACCATCATTATTTCCACTATAACCTCTTCCATATTCTTAAAAACCATTAAATCCCTTAAAAACCCTTTTAAAACCCATAAAAACAATTATAATATACACTTTATACACTTAAAACCCATTAAAAACCTATTAAAATCCTTCCAACCCCTAATCCCTATACCTGAAAACATAAAACCTTTACACTATCCCCTCTTACCAAACCTCATAACCCTTCACTCCCTCCATAACACTTTAAAACTCAAAAAAACCAATCCAAAATACACTTTATACCTTATTCCCTTTAAAATTTGTCAAAACCCTAAACTCAAAACTCTAAATCCTACTCCCTATACACTAAACCCTAAACCTTTCACCCTCTCCCCACTCCCCTAACCTTAAAAATGATTCAATCCCTTAATAACTCTTTAAAACACTTAAAAAATACCTATATTCACTTCATACTCTTAAAATCCTTCAAAACCCTAATAAGCCCTTAAAATCCACACCAAAACACACTTCATACCCTTAAAACCCTTTAAAACCCCTTTAAAATCCTTACAAATCCTAAACCCTAAACCCAAAAACTACCCCTATAAACAATAACCTTAAAAAATCACCTTATACACTCTTCAATTATCTCAAAAACCCTTCACTCCATTTATAAAACTTTAAAACCATTAAAACCCCTTAAAAACCTACAAAACTTCATACCCTAAAACCCCCTAAAAACCCCTCTAAAATCCCACCAAACCCTAAAACCTAAACCATAATACCTACTCCCTACACTGTAAACCATAATACCTCATACCTACACCCTAAACCCTCAACATTTCACCCTCTACCCACTTTCCTTACCTTAAAAACCCTTAACCTTCTTCATAAGAATTTTAAACCCTTAAAAACCCTACCAAAATACGCATCATACCCTAAAAACCCATTAAAATCCCTTTAAAATCCTTCCAAATCCTAAACCCTACTCCCTATATTCTAAAACCTTAACCCTTCACCTTTAAACCAAATAAATAACCTTAAAAAATTCAATTCCTTTGTATCCCTTAAAAAATCTTTCAAATCCTACCAAAAATATACATTATACCCTTAAAACCCTTAAAAACCCTTTAAAATCCTTCCAAAACATATAACATAAAACATACTCCCTATAACCTAAAATATATTCACTTCAAACTCACTCCTATTACATTTCCCTAAAAACCATTAAATCCCTTAATAACCCTTTTTAACCCTTAAAACCTCCAAAAAATACACTTCATACCCTTAAAACCCTTAAAACCCTTAAAACCCCCTTTAAAATCCTTCCAAACCATAAACACTAAATCCTAAAGCCTACTTCTTATAGCCTAACCCCAAAACTATTCACCCTATCCCCTATTACCTAAATTTAAAAACCCTTTACTCCCCTAATTTCCTTTAAAACCCTTAATACCCCTACCAAAATACACTACATACCCTTAAACCCTTTAAAACCCCATTAAAATCCTTCCAAACCCTAAACCCTAAACACTAAACCTTACTACCAATACCCTAACCCCTAAAATTTTCACACTTTACTCTATTAACTAAACTTATAAACCCTAAACTCCCTTTATAACCCTTTCAAACCCTGATAAATCATACCATAATATATTTCATACCCTTAAAACCCTTCAAAACCCTATAAAACTCTTCTAAACCCTAAAAACTAAACCCTAAACCACACTAATTATTCCCTAAACCCTAATCCTTTGAATATATCTCCAAATAACTATCCTTAAAAACCATTCACTCCCTTAATATCCCTTTAAAACCCTTAAAACCCTACCAAAATACACATCATACCCCCTAAAACCCTTTAAACCCCTACCAAAATACACATCATACCCCCTAAAACACTTTAAAAATCCTTTAAAATCCTTCCAAACCCTAAACACTAAATCGTAAGACATAATTAATATACCCTAAAACCTAAAATTTTAACCATATCCCCTATCACTTAACCTTAAAAACCTTTTAATCACTTCATATCTCTTTAAACCATTAAAAACCCTACCAAAATACACTTCCTAACCTTAAAATCCTTTTAAACCCCTTTAAATTATTTCCAAACCCTAACCCATGGACCTTAAACCCAACTCCCTATACCATACACCCTAAAACATTCTCAATATACCCTATAAAATAACCTTAAAACCCATTCAATCCTTTCATATCCTTTTAAAACCCTTAAGCTACTAAAAAGGGGTGCTGAAAATTCTGGGTTGGGAAGCAAGAAAGGGAACGAAAAGGTTTCGAGTGCGGCCAGTGATGGAGTCATTTGTGAGAAAGCAGTACATGAAGATGGTCTCATATTCGCTCCCCCAAAGCATAGGCTGCGAAAGGATTGCTCTACCCTCCCCCAGCCTATGGTGACCCGAGCCACCTCCAGGGTGGTCAAGCTAAATATCAAATTCAATAAGCAGGAGCGGCCTTCACAAAATGATGAGAAAGAGAGGGCCAGAGAGAAAATTTTGTCGATGCTCAGAATGCAGGAGGACTACAAGTCAGGCTAGGACTCTATGGATATGGGTGCTGAATCAGACTACTGCTTTACTGGAGTGGGCACTGTCCTTGGTGTGAGCTTCGGTTGCCGTGGCGTGGAGCTGGATGAATTTGGTGGTGATACTGACTAACACCCTTTTTGTGTTTGTCTTTTATTTTGGACCTCTTCTGTGTGTATTTTTTTGGTATTTCTTTTTTTGGGGTCTTTGGGTTTGGGGTTGTAAAGGGTTTTTGGGTGTGGTCCATTTGACCCCTCCCCTCCCTTGTCTGCTGTGTCTTTTTTCATAATAAAAGTTGGGGGGTTCAGGAATAGCCTGACCCTCGCATCTTCCTTGACCTTTAAAATCCTTCCAACCCCAAAACCCAAAACCATACTCCCTACTTCATATACCCTAAACACTCAAACCATGACCCTCTACCATCATACCTAGTATTTAAAACCATTCAATACCTTCATAACCATTAAAAACCCTTAGAAACACTACTAAAATAAACTCCATACCCATAAAACCTTTTAAAACCCTTTAATACCGTACCAGAATAAAATTTATAGAGTAAAAACCCATTAAAATCATTCCAAAACCTAAACCACACTACCTATAACCTAAAACCACAACCCTTAACCCTCAACCCTATTAAATAAACTTAATAACCCTTAAATCCATTCATAACCATTTCTAACCATTTAAACTCCTACCAAAATACATTTCATACCCTTAAACCCTTTAAAATCCCATTAAAATCCTTCGAAACCCAAAACCCAAAACCCTAATACCTATAAACAAAACCATAAACCCCTAACAATATCCCATATTACCTTAACATAAAAACACTTAATCCACTTAATTACCATTTAAACCCCTTAAAACCCTTACCAAAATACACTTCATACCCTTTAAACCCTTTAAAACCCCTTTAAAATCCTTCCAAACACTAAATCTTAACACTAATCCCTATACCATCAACATTAAACCCTTACCATTATACCCTATTAGATAAAATTAATAACCCTTAACTCCCTTAATAAATATTTAAAATTATTAAAAACCCAACCAAAATACACTCCATACCCTTAAACCCCATTAAAAAACCCTTTTAAATCCTTACAAACCCTAAACCCACAGCCCTAATTACTATTTTTTGTACCCTAATTCCTTCTCCCTCACACCCCTTACATATAATTAAAACCCTTAAATCACTTTATAAAACTTTTAAACCCTTAAAACCATACCAAAATACACTTCAAACCTCTTGAAACACTTTAAAAACCTTAAAAATCCTTCCAAACCTTCAACCCAGAAATTAAAACCCTACTCCTTATAACCTAAATCCACAAATATTCACACTATCCCCTATTATATAACCTTAAAAACATTTAACTTTATTCATAACCCTTTAAAACCCTTAAAACCCCTACCAAAATATGCTTCATACACTCAAACCCCTTTCAAACCCATAAAAATCCTTCCAACCCCTAAACCCTAAACCCTACTGCCTAATTACTAGAACTGAAACCCTAAACCCATCACCCTCTACCCTCTTAAAATTCCTTAAAAATCCATCACTCCCATCATATCGCTTTAAAACCCTTAAAATCCTACCAAAATACACTTCATACCCTTAAAAACCTATAAACCCCTTTAAAATCCTTCCAAACCCTAAACCATATACACTAAACCCTACTCACTATACACTATAACCTCAAACATTCACTGTCACTCCTCTTACCTAATCTTAATAATTCCTAACTCCCTTTATAACCCTTTAAAACCCTTAAAACCCCTACTAAAATACACTTTACACCCTTAAAACCCTTTAAAACCCCTTTAAAATCCTTCTAAACCCTAAACACTAAAACGTACTCCCTATACCCTATACCCTCAAACCTTCACCCTCCCTCATATTAAAAAACCTTAAAAACTATTCACTCCCATAATAACCCTTTAAAACCCTAAAAAACCCAACAAAAATATACTTCATACCCTTAAAAACCCTTTAAAATCCTTCCAAACCCTAAACACTAAACCTAAAAACCTACACCATAATCCATAAACCCTAAAATATTCTCACTATCCCATATTAATTGACCTTAAAAATCACTTCACTACCTTCATAACCATTTATAACCCTTAAAAACACTACCAAAATACACTTCATACTCTTAAAACCCATTAAAACCCCTTAAAATCCTTCCAAACCCAAAACCCAAAACCCTAATCCCTATTAACCCCACCATAAACCCTCAACCCTTCACCCTCTACCCTCTTACCTAAACATAAAAACAATTCACTCCCTTCATAACCTTTTAAAACCCTTAAAACCCCTTCCAAAATACACTTCATACTCATAAAACCCTTTAAGCCCCTTTAAAACCCTTCTAAAACCTAAACCCTACTACCTATACCCTAAACCATCAACCCTTGAACATCTCCCCACTTACCGAACCTTAAAAATCCTTCACTACCTTCATATCCTTTTAAAACCCATAAAAATCCTACCAAAATACACTTTATCCCATAAAATATATTAATCCCCATTTAAAATCCTACCAAACCCTAAACACTAAACCCTACTACCTATACCCTAAACCCTCATCCCTTCAGCTTATACACTCTTTCGTGAAATTAAAAACCATTAACTACCTTCATTTCCCATTAAAACCCTTAAAACTCCTATGAAAATACACTTCTTATTTCTTCCAAACCCTAAAGACTAAACCCTAATCCCTATAAAATAAAACCTAAAACCATCACCCTATCCCATATCCTATAACATTAAAAACCCTTAAATCCATTAATAATCCTTTAAAACCCATAAAAACCCTACCAAAATACTCTTCATACCCTTAAATTCCTTTAAAAAAATTTAAATCCTTCCATATCCTAAATCCTAAACCCAAAACCACACTCCCTATAAACGAAACCCTCAACACTTCACCATATCTCATATTACAAAACATTAATTACTCTTCACCCCTTTACCACCCTTATAAACCCAAAAAACTCTACCAAAATACACTTCATACACTTAAAAAACTTTAAAATCCCTTTAGAATTCTTCCAAACCCGAAACCATAAACTCTAAACCATAATACTTATACCCTAAACCCTAAAAAATCCACCAATATCCTATTAACTAACCTTAAAAATCCTTCACTCCATTAATAATCCAATAAAACCCTTAAACACTACCAAAATACATTTCAATCCCTTAAAACACTTTAAAAACCCCTTTTAAATCCATCCTAACCCTAAACCCAAAACCCTAATCCCTATACCCTAAGACCTAAAACATTAACACTTCCCCCTCTTCCAAAACCTCAAAAATCTTTCACTCCCTTCAAAAACTTTCCAAAACCTTAAAAACATAGAAAAATACACTTCATCCCCTTAAAACCCTTTAAAACCCATTTAAAATCCTTACAAAACCTAAACCCTAAACCCTAAACCCTAAACCATACTCTATATTCCCTAATACACCAACCATTTAACCTATACCATCTTATATATTTATAAAAACCCTTCACACACTTTATAACCCTTCAAAACCCTTAAAAAACATACCAAAATACACTTCATACCCTTAAACCCCATTAAAAGCCCTTTAAAATCCTTCCTAACCCTAAACCCTAATTCATATACCCTATACCATCAAACCTTTACCCAATACCCTATTACCCATCCTTAAAATAAACCCCCCTCATAACCATTCAAAACCCTTTAAAACCCTACCAAAATACACTCCATACCCTTAAAAACCTTAAAACCCCATTTAACATCCTTGAAACCATAACCCCCTACTTCCTATAACCTAAACCATAAAACCTTCACCCTATACTATCTTCCACAATCTTAAAACCCTTCAATCCCTTTATAACCCTTTGAGACCCCAAAAAACCAAACCAAAATACACTTCACAACCTTAAAAAAACATTAAAAACCCTTTTAAATCCTTCCAAACTCTAAACCATAAACCCAAAAACCTAAACCCTACTCCCTATAAGAGAAACCCTAAATGATTAAAATTATCCCATATAACCTAACCTTAAAAACCATTAACTCCCTTCATATACCTTTAAAAACCATAAAAACCCTATCAAAATACACTTTATACCCTTAAAACAGTTTTAAAACCCTTCAAAACCCTTGAAACCCTAAACCTTAAACCCCAAATGATACTCCATATTACCTAAGCCCTCAATTATTCACCCTATACCCACTTATCTATCCATAAAAACAAGTAACACCCTTCATAACCCATTAAAATCCTTAAAAACCCTACCAAAATACGCTTTATACCCTTAAACCCCATTAAAATCCTTTCAAACACTAAGCCTTACTCCCTACACCCCAAAACCATAAACATCATGACCAACCTTATTTATTAACCTAAAAAACCTTTACCACCCTTAATAAACCTTTAAAACCCTTAAAACCCAAAACAAAATACACATTATAACCTTAAGACTCATTAAAACCCCTTTTAAAACTATCCAAACCCTAAACCCTATACCATAAAACCTACTCACTAAACCCTCAAATATTTAACCTAAACTATATTAACTAAACATAAAAACCCTTCACTTCCTTAATAACCCTTCAAAACCCTTTAAACTCCTACCAAAATACACTTTATACCCTTAAAACCATTAAAACACCCTTTAAAATCATTCCAAACCCTAAACACTGCACCCTACTCACTATACCCTAAACTATAAACCCATAAATCTAATCCATCTTACCTAACCTTAAAAACCCTTCACTCCTATCATCAGCATTTAAAATCCTTAAAAACCCTACCGAAATGCACTTCAAACCAAAAAAACCCTTTATAAACCCCTTAAAATCCTTCCAACCAGAAAACCCAAAACCCAAAACCCTACACCCTATACCCTAAACCCTCAAACATTCACCCTCTATCCTCTTACATAACCTTTAAAACCCTTCACTCCCTTCCCAGCCATTTAAAACCCCTAAAACCCTACTAAATTCATTTCATACCCTTAAAACCCTTTAAAACCCCTTTAAAATCCTTCCAAACCTTAAACCCTTAAAAACCGTACCAAAATACACTTTATACCCATAAAACCCTTTAAAATACTTCAAAACCCTAAACACTAAACCCTACCACCAATAAAAAAAACATCAATAATTAACACTATACCCTAATTACCAACCTTAAAAACCCTTTACTCCCTTCACAACCCTTTTAAAACATTAAAAATCCTACCAAGAGACACAACGTGCCCCTAAATCCCCTTAAAACCCCTTTCAAATCCTTCAAAACCCTAAACCCTAAACCTGAATCCCGATTCCCTAAACCTCAACCCTTTACCCTAATTCTTATTCCCTAACCAAAACATTCTTATCTCCATTCATAACACTTTAAAATCCTTAAAACACATACCAAAATACACTTCATACCCTTAAACCTATTAAAATCCTTCCAAACCCTAAACCCTACTCCCCATGCCCTAAACCCTTAAATATTCATCCTCCCCCACTTATATAACCTTAAAAACAATTAAATACCTCCATAAACCTTTAAAACACTTTAAAAACCTACAAAAATAAACTTTATACCCTTAAAACCCTTTAAAATCCCACAAAAATCCTTAGAAACCCTAAACACTAAACCCTACTCCCTATAACCTAAAACATCATACATTCACCCTATAACCTCTTACAAAACCATAAAAACCATTTAATACCTTCATAACATTTTAAAACCATTAAAAACTCTACTAAAATATAGTTCACACCCATAAACTCTTTAAAACCCCTTTAAAATCCTTCTAAAACCTAAACCCTAATCCCTACTCTATATAACCTAAACCCTTTACCATTCAGCTTCTCCCATATCCCATAACCTTAAAAACCCTTCACTCACTTCATAACCCTTTAAAATACTTAAAAACCATAAAAAAAATACACTTCATACCATTAAAACCCTTTTAAACCCCATTAAAATCCTTCCAAACCCTAAACCCTAAATCCTAAACCCTTCTCCCTATACACTAAACCTTAAAAAATCACACTCTCCCACTTAACTAACCTTACAAACCATTTAATATATTCAATACCCTTTAAACCCCTATAAAAATACACTTCATACCCTTTGAAAACCCGTTAAAATCCTTCCAACCCCTATACCCACTACTACGAAAGTGGCATTTCACAACACTAGAATATGCCTTTATTAGCACTAAAAAAGCATTGGCTATCGTAGCATGATTAAAAGACCAAGATTTTTATCAGTGTTAGACAATCACTGATAAATGGGTCTATTATCAATGCTTTCAAAAGTACTGATAAAGGGGCCCTTTATCAGTGCTTGTGGAATCACTGATAAGGGTCATCATTTATCATCACTTGTATATAGCATTGGTAAAGGTCCACTTTATCAGTGCATTAAGTAACACTGATAAAACGGAATACTACAATGTGATGTTAGAACACACTACAGAACCAAAAATAGTGCCTATTGTAGTGTGTTGTAACAGTACACTATAGCACTAGAAAAAGTACCATAGACTAGAAAAATCATATATAAATACATAATTTAAATGAAAGAAACTGAAATAAAAAAAAACACTATTATAGAGAAAAAGAATTCATCGGTATAAAATAAAAACCACAACTGGTCAAGAAAAATAACACACCTATATAAGAAAAAATTCTTATGTTAGTAATAATATAAAAAATAAATTAAACATAAATTATTAATTTTAAACTAAACTTTGAGTCATATACCTGGAAAACTATATATCGGATTGGGTTGTGATTGATTCTTAAAAGTCACACCATTTATTGTTCATATTCAAGCATTATCTTTGTGAAAATTAACTAAATAAGTATAAGATAAAAATGATAATAAAATTAATTAAGTAATATCAGATTGAATGATGAAAAAATAATCTAGGCTTGTTTTCTCAGTTTTGGTGACGTGATGTGAATTTCAAACTAAAACGACAATTGTGTATTGAATAGACACACATCGAGTCATACCGGTCACAACGTGTGTCAAATAGATGTGCGGATTATTCCAACACATCTCAAATTACTTATGGTTTATTTTCCTAAAGTATCAAAATAATCTGAATGTGTTTCCTTGGTTTTGAGTATGGCACAAGTGTTTTTTACTAAAGTGTCATTTTAAATTGCAAACACACACTTTCAGTCATACTGGTCACATCATGTATGGGTTTGATAGGAGGATAATTCCAACACATCAAAAATGAATTATGAATCATTTTCCTAAATTATCAAGAAAATCCAAGAACATTTTCTTGGTTTTCAGTGAGTAACACTTTATGAACTAAAATTCTAGTTTTAAATTGATAATAGATACTTTGAGTCATACCATGCACATTGTTTATCATATTGAGGTGAAACTAATTCCTACACAAGAAAAATGACTTATATATCATTTTTCAAATGTATTAAAATAATATGAATATGTTTGATCAATTTTTAGTATGTTATTTGACCTTTTTACAAAAATTAATGTCAAGTTTAAATAAAAAGTCACATTTAGAGTCATTCCAGCCACACCATGTGTCAGATTCCGGTGTGACTGATTCTTTCATGTCCTAAATGAATTCTGGATTTTTTTCATAAAGTATCAAAATAATGCAAATGTGATTCCTCTATTTTGAGTAGATCACTTGTTTTTTTCACTAAAATGTCATTTTAAAATGGAAAAACATAGTTTGAGTCATACTAGTCACATAAGGAATGGGTTTTACATTAGATTGATTCCTACATGCCACAAATTAATTAATAATTATTTTCCTAAATTATCAAAACAATCTGAGTGTGTTTCTTTACTTTTCAATGAGTGATACTTTTGAAATAAAATGTCAATTTTAAATTGATAATGGTGATTTTATGTCATATTTGGGACACCATGTATCATATTGAGGTGATACTGATTCTTACAAATTAAAAATGACTTATGGATCATTTTACTAAAGTATCAAAATAATCCAAATGTGTTTTCTTGTTTTTGAGTATGATAGTTGTCTTTTTTATTGTAATTAATGTCAAATTTTAATGAAAAGATGCACTTGGAGTTATACTAGTCACACCATAAATCATATTGTGGTGAGTATGATTCCTACACATCCTAAATGACATATATATTGTTGTCCTAATGTATCAAAACAATAAAAATGTGTTTTCTTAGTTTTTAGAATGTCAATTTTGTTTTAAAAAAATCATTTCAAATAGGAAACACACACTTTGAGTCATACCAATTACATTATGTGTGAGTTTTATGTGAAGATGAAATTATGAGCCATTTAACTAAATTATAAAGAAAATCTGAGTGAGTTTTCTCAGTTTTCAAAGCGTGAAACTTTTTTAACTAAAATGTCAATTTTAAATTGATAATGAGAACTTTGAACCATACCAGGAACATCATGTATCCGATTGAGGTACAAATAGTTCATACACATCAAATATTACTTATGGATTATTTTACTAATTTATCATAACAATCTAAATGTTTTTTTTTGGTTTTGATTATGTCATTTTTCCTTTTTACTAAAATTGAGGCCAATTTTAAATAAAAAGATGCCCTTTGAGCCATATCGGTCACACCATGCATCAAATTAAGGTTTGGATGATTCCTACACATCCCAAATTATATTTGGATGATTTTAATAAAGTATCAAAACAATACTATTGTTTTTCATTGGTTGTTAGTATGCCACTTTTGTTTTTTTACTAAAGTTTCATTTTAAACTAGAAACACTCACTTGGAGTCGTACTGGTCACATCGTGTGTGGGTCTAATGTGAGACTGATTCTTACAAGTCACAAATGAATTATTAATCATTTTCCTAAATTATTAATAAAATTTGATCTTTTTTTCTTGTTTTTCAATGAGTGAAAATTTTTGAACAAAAATTTAAATTTTAAATTGATAATAGAGACTTTGTGTCAAACTAGGAACATCATGTATCAGATTTAGGTGATGTTGATTCCTACATGAAAAATTGACATATAGATCATTTTACTAAAGTATAAAAAAATACAAATGTGTTTTCTTGGTTTTGAGTATGTCAGTTTTCTTTTTTACTAAAATTAATGTCAGTTATAAATAAAAAGATACACTTTTATTCATACATGTAACATTGTGCACCATATTTAGGTGCAATTGATTCCTACATGTCCCAAATGATTTATAGATCATTTTACTAAACAATCAAAATAATCTGAATGTTTTTCTCACTTTTGAGTATCTCAATTGTCTTTTTTACTAAAATTGATTTCAATTTAAAATAAAAAGACACTTTGATTCAAATCGGTCACACTATGCATCAGATTGAGGTCACGCTGATTCATACACATCCCAAAGGAATTATTGATCCTTTTCCTAAAGTATCAAAACAATCAGAATGTGTTTTATAGGTTTTGAGTATTTCACTTATCTTTTTTACTAAAATTAATGTCAATTTTAAATAAAAAGATGCACGTGGAGTTATAATGGTCACACCATGTGTCAGATTGAGGTGAAACTGATTCCTACACATCCAATATGACATATGGATCATTTTTAAAAAGTATCAATACAATCTAAGTATTTTTTCTTGATTTTGAGTATGTAATGTTTTTAAATTATAAACTAAAAACATATCATTCAAGTCATACTGGTCACATCATGCAACATAATGAGGTGTATATGATTAATTATATGATGTGTGTTTTTATTTTAAACATCTACACTAAGAAAGAAAAGAAAACGTTCTATTTGTATTGAAGAAGAAACCCCATTTTTCCAGAAACACCTCATCCAAAATCACCATGTCCTATATTTTTTGGTTTTGTGAATATGAATGAAGGAATAATATGAATTCCCAAAATTTATATGAAAAAAAAATATTAGATAAAAATGATAAGGAAATTATCTTAAAAATAATAGATAAAATGGTGACAAAATTAACTAAATAAGTTATAGGAATTCACCTTTTCAAGAAGGTTGTATACATTATTGACCCATTTTTTTGATGTTAATATAGTTGTTGGCTCGAAGTACAATCTCTCACGAGCATGAGAATCTTTGAAAAAACCTCCCCAACTCAAGAAAAAAAATTATCCTATATAATAAAATAATTATTATATTAGTAATATTATAAATAAATAAATTAAACATAAATATAAAATAGTACATTAATAAAATGTCAATTTTAAATTGATACCATAGAATTTGTGTTATACTGAGTACACCATGTATTTCTTTGAGGTATGGTCGATTCCATTGTGTCTTTTTATCCTATAGAGCATTCAATACTCCAGTGTATCTAACAATATTTTAGTTTGATAACCCATAATTTTGAATGCATTGGATGATAAAAATAAATTGTTTCATCTGGAGTGAATAATCCTTTTTGAGTACATGATCATAGTGTTGGAGTGAATCACCCTTATTGATGAAGTCATTTATTCGTAGAAAAAATTTACCATTAGTGTAAACCTATCAACAATCATTGATTGAACTAAAATATATATTTACATATGAGTTTATATGGAATATAATAAAATTAATCTTACCCATTCAACATCATAGAGTGTACAAACTCCATGATAAACCATTTACCATCTTTTATGGAAAAAACATTAGTGTGAACCATTATGTATTTTCAGAAGACAAGAAAATCCATTATAAAATTTCTACCCCTTTTTTAAAGTATTAAACAACAATATATCCCTTTATATAATCCAAATGACAATAAAATATAGTGAATCCATTAAGTCTTCTTAGATTGTGCTATATATTAGTATATCCTTTTCATATTCTGGATGATGATAAACTCTAACATAACATCATAACTATTTGTGCATAAAAAAGGGAATATCCCTATTATCATGTATTTTTTATTGATAATTATGATGAGTTTTTTATTAATGATCTTTTGAACATGGATCATTTTACATAACGAATGTTCACATGCATAATGCATGTTACCAATAACGACCCAAACATTCATGAATGAAAATCCATCTTGATCTAATTAAATATCTTATTGTGTAAAATGGTTATGTAAAACATATGCACTTCCTTGGTTTTATGTTTTAGTATTTTAAAATATTGTTAATAATTGTGACCGTTGCTAAGTTTTTGAATAGTGATCAATTAATTTGTATAAATATAGGGCTTTAACAAATCAAATTATTCAAAAAAAGGAAGCGATGGCCTCATCCAGTAGAATTGCTCCATATGAAGCCCATTTTTCAGAGCTTGGAAAGCAGGTGTCATCATTGGGATTCTCTCTTGACCAATCCCAAGATGATCTTTAACATGTTAAGCTTGAACAGAACAACCTACGTGATAAGTGGAAGTTGATAGATATTACCACCCGAGCAATGTTATCCGAGCCACCCCAAGATTCTGTCACCATCGCACACCTTACCCTTAGGTCATATGTGGGTGTTATAAGGGGTTATGTAACAAGACCCTATCACTATTATTATGTGCATTATTTTTTATATAATAAATAATATACATTCATTTTATTATTGTTACTTTGTAAATAGTTTTTAAATCACAAATAGTATTTGTAGTTAACATTCAATTAAGAAATATATTTTGATGAATTAATGGTTTTTTGTATTAAAAATTATTTTAATAAAATATTATTACTAAATTAATTTTTATTAAATATAAATTATTGTGTAATTTTTATGAATACAATTGTGATTTTTATTAAGGTTAGAAATCCATTTTTATCAAAACCCATGAATTTTCGATAAATGTCGGTTTTTATTTTAAAAGTAAAAAATCACATATTTAGAACATTATTTAGATAAAATGAATATTATTTTTGGAATAAAGGACATCTAAATTATCCAAAGGTGATTTTTTCATAATCTTCTGAGACATTCGAAATTTTGGGTAAAAAATAAATACTATTCAATTATGTGTTTTATGACATCATATGACCTAATAGTGATATAATAAAATACTATAAATGGGATGTTCGGCCAATATATGTTTTAACTTTAAAATAATGTGATTTTATATTTTTTTGATTTATTTTACAAAGGCTTAGTGGACCTTTCAATACTTATAAAACATTTTAACTTTTTAAATTGATTTTTTTGAGAGTGTGACACACCTTCACATAATCAAGCCTAATTTTTTAAGACTTTCGGCCATTGGAATTATAAAATATTTTTTTACACTTTCCTTTGTAAAAAATAATGGGTAAAAACCATGGTCTGGTTTGTGGTTTGAATTAGTTTAATGTGTGGTGTCCAAAACGTAAAAAATAAAGAATTCCCTCTCTTTTTCTATATAAACCCACCAAAGATTACACTTACTCTTCACTAAAAGCATTTGGAGCTCGACCAAACTCTACCATACTATCTCTATAATCCTCCCAAGGTGCCCCAAGCTCCCAATAATCCTCTCTCAAGCCTCTCCCAATTCTTTGGGATCACAATTCCAAGTAAGGGATTTCTTCCTTTCTCAATTTTGTCCAAATTTCTTTAATTTGTTATACCCTTTTTATTTCAATTACAAATGTTGGGGTATGATTTCTCACCTACCCCATAATTTCATACTTATGTTTTAATTTATGAGATACCTCTTTCTCTCAAATTAGTGCCTCCCATTCACATCTGTTACCATGCTGAAATTCCATAAAGAATTTCTCTCTTCTTATTTACATTCAGGAAATTATTTTGTATTATAAATATAAATTCCATTAAATATGTTGGGACATGTATCAATATTACCCCTTAATTTCCAATTCATTTTCATATGATGATACACACCTTTCTCCCTCATCAACCATTTTTATGAATTCTTATTTGACGTCGTTATGTTGCCGAAATTGCTCCGCGATTTTTGAAGACAAAGTCATCGTGTAGTGAATACCATGCCCATTTCTCTATCAAGGGTATTAACCTTTATGCACATTTAATTATTTATTATATAGTTTCATGTATGTATTCCATTCCTCTTATTCTTGGAATAAATTATGATGTTTAATGAATCCATATTGTATGATCCATGAGGCACATTTTTACACGAAATGTAATGATTAAGAATGGTGCACCCTGATAGTACTCCAATGCATTGGATAAAGATTAGTATCATGATATGTCAATTTAAATGAAGGTTTAATCATGATAATTCAATTTTAATGAGGATTTACTCATTATCCTTGTGAAATAAGCCTTGGATCATGCTAAAATCATGTTAAATGTTGTTGCCACATTTCCATGTTATGATAATCATGCTATATCATGCCTCTATTTTCATGTATCTCTTATGCTCCATTGTTATGAATATTGACTAACATGTACTTTATTCTTCATGTTATTCCTTTTTTACTCCCTTACTAGGCTTTATAGCTCACCCTTTTCTTATGCATGTCCTCAGGTTATCCCATGCAATACTAAGTACGAAGGAATCTGTGTGGTCATGTAAAAGAAGTTTTCAAAAATGTTGTGTGTTTCATGTTTTAAGTTGTTATGTAATTTTACTCAGCCAAAAAGACATTAGACCTCTCGAAATTATATGTTGTATAAAGTGAAGGTTTTATGTAATAAATTGTGAATAAGTTTTTAATAAAGAGAAGGGTTGTTATAGTTGGTATTAGAGTGAGGTATAGTTATTTTTGGGATTGGGATGAGAAAACCCTAGTGAAAGCCTTAGGGATAAGACTAAGATTAATAAAAACATACCTGAATTTTGATGAGTATTTAATAATTGGTTTATCCATAAAATACATCCCTTTCTGGATACGAGCAGGTAGAGGTGACTCTGGCACAAATGTATCCTAGGGGTAAAACCCAAAAACACCACTTTGAGCTAGACTCGAATGGGAACTTGTGCATGATAACGGGCCTTGTGGAACTCTTGGTTGTGACACTCCCTAGGGATATGCTTTGGTAAATTCATAAGATTAGTATGAACCATTATTAAGGGAATAAAACAATTCCCCTAAGAATACATGATAGGAAGTATATCATGGATATTATAGATTAAAGCCTATAAATTTATAAGTTGAGGAAATAAAATTAATTTATAAGTCATCTGTTTTTGTTTTTGTACTACCCTTTATGTGTTGCCCCTAACTTTCCTTTTATTCTAGTAAATGGCCGGTAATACGAGGAATCAAGCAAACAACCGATTCAAAGATCAATGTGATGACTGTTCTAATGAGATGTCCAATCAAATGGGAGTAGGAATCGTGAAATTTATCAGGGTACTCTCTTAGTTAACTCAAGTTTTGAATAGAAACATGGGTCAAGAGAAACGTTCAACCCCCCCCCCCCAAAAAAAAATAACAAGTCACAATCGAGAGCATCATGAGACAAAGACCTCCTACTTTTAATGGATCATCTGATCCCTCAATCGTCGAACAATGGATCAACTCCATTGAGAAGAGATTTTCTATACTTCAATGTTCTGAACAAGACAAGGTAATTATAGATTCTTATCATATGGAGGGTGAAGCTGATCAATGATGTACATTGATAAAAAATGTGAAGCCTAAGGAGGAGATTAAGGCATTGTAATGGAAGGATTTCCGGAAAGTATTTTTCAACAAATATTTTCCTCACACCCTACAACTTAAGATGGAAAGGGACTTACTTTACCTTAAGAAAAAATACGATTAATCCATTAAAGAATATGTTGTAAAATTTACAAGGCTTGCACGATATACCTATGAATTTTTCGTTACCCTGGAATTCAAGGTTGACCACTTCTTTGGTGTGTTAAAACCAAGCCTAAGGAAATACCTAGTGATCCATGACTTCGAGAGCTATGAGGAAATTGTTTGATGTGCCCTCAAAGTTGAAATGGAGATTGGAAAATATTAGGGGTATCATGGGGATAAGAATTATAAGGTGTACTTCAATTCTATAAGCCTGATGGATAAATCCAATGGTGCTAAGAAAATCTAACATCCCACTGGCCAAAGGTGTGGAAAGAAGCACCCCAGAAATTGCTTGAAGGGGATGAAGAAATAATTTAGGTGTGGAATAGAAGGGAACGTGTCCATTAACTTCTGACAAGAAAAACCCACAGTTGCGACAGAGGATAGGAACACTCTGTTCGACCCTCCATGCATTGTTCATTGCTTCAACTGCAAAGAATCGGGGCACTGTTCAAACTAGTTCCCTAATACAAGGGTTTTTGAAGGCAACCAACAACCTCCAAGGTAGAAAGAGAGATATTTTTCCATAACTACCACCAAAGTGAACCCCGACAACGATGTGGTGACATGTACACTAGTTATTCATTCAAGAATAGTGAACTTACTTTTTTTATTCTAGTTCTACACATTCTTTTATATCCCAAAAGTTTAGTATAACAATCCCAATACCACCACAAATCAGGGAAGTAAAGATATTAGTGAGAATGGTAAAAGGGGAAATCATTTCATCCCATGAATATAACTCCTCCCCTGTCACAATTTGTGTATTTATCTTCACAGAGAACCTCTTCATACTCCCTCTGGTGGAATTTGATGCAATTCTTGGCCTGGATTTACTTTCCTTATATAGATCCAACATAAATTGTCATGAGAGGGAAATCATTCTCCATGTGGCAAATCAACCTCTGATTATATAAAAGTGTAAGGAGGAAGATGAATATTCTTTAGCACCATCATCTCAAGCGTGAATATTACTACCCTATGATCACACATATCTGGCTCATATGATTGAGTATAAGGAAGCAACCATCCTTGAAGTCATGCCTACTATGAGGGAATTTACTGAAGTGTTTCCTGAGGAATTTCCTGGTATTCCTCCTATAAGAGATGTTGAATTCTCAATGGATCTTATACCTAGGGTGTTTCCAATATCCAAGACTCTATATAGAATGGATGTTGTGGATATTGAGGAGTTGACAAAACAACTATTGGAGAATCTGTATAAAGGGTTTATACGCCCAATTTCTTCACCATGGGGTGCACCAATATTCTTCGTCAAAAAGAAGGATGGGTCAATGTTCCTTTTAATTGATTATCATGAGCTTAAAAATCATAATAAAGAACAAGTATCCTCTACCCCAAATTGATGACTTGTTCTATCAACTACGTGGGGCACAATACTTCTCTAAGGTGGATTTGTGGTTGGTATATTACCTAGTAAGGGTGAAGAATGAGGATATCCCCAAGACTTATTTTCGTACAAGATACAGGCACTATGAATTCCTAGTAATACCTTTTAGAATCACTAATTATCCCACAATCTTTATGGACTTGATGAATAGAGTCTTTAGATATTACCTCAACAAATTTTTGGTAGTCTTTATAGATGATATTCTAATATTCTCCAAAACCAAGGAGGATCATGAGGAGCATCTATGAACTATACTAGAGACCTTGAGAAAGGAGAAGCTCTATTAAAAGTATAGAAAGTGTGATTTTTAGTTGAATGAGGTCTCATTATTGGGTCACATCATCACAAGCATTGAGTTATCTGTGTATCCCTCCAAGAAAACTGCAATTGAGGGATGGCTGAGGCCAAAATCGGTATTGGATATCCATAGCTTCCAAGGGTTAGCTCGATATTATCACTGATTTGGGAGAAATTTCTCAAGATTTTCAAACCCTATTACCAATCTAACTCAAAAGGGAGTCAAGTTTTCTTAGAGTGATTAATGTGAAGAAAGCTTCAAGGAGTTGAAAAAGAGGCTTATCACTATGCTCGTGCTCACACTACCCACAAGTGGATAAATTTTTGTTGTATTTAGTGATGCTTCAAAGAAGGGAATGGGATGTGTGTTGATGAAAAATAAAAAATTCATTGCCTATACTTCAAGAAAATTGAAATTTCATGAGAAGAACTATCCAACACATGATCTAGAGTTGACTGTGGTGATATTCGCTTTAAAATTTTGGCGACATTACCTCTTTGGGGAGAAGTGTGAAATATATACGGACCACAAAATCCACAAGTATATATTCACACAAAAAGAGTTGAATATGCACCAACAAAGATGGTTATAGCTGATCAAAGACCATGACTGCTCAATCCTTTACCACCCTAGGAATGTGAAGAAGGTGGCATATGCTCTAAGTAGAAAGGACCCAACAATTCTATCTTTGATAAGAATTGAAAAGGATCTAATATTCTTTGATTTGATGAAGATGGACATGGGAATAATAAAGAAGGGAACATCATCAATCCTTTCACAAATTATTGCTCAACCATCTCTTTTAAAAAGGTTAAAGGATACTCAAAAGGATGATGTGGGAATTCTGAAGTAGGTGGAAACTATTAGAAAATGGAAATACTTGGAGTTCAATGTCAATGAAGAAGGAATTGTGAGATTTGGATCAAGACTATGTGTTCCATAGAATCCGAAGTTAAAATAAGGAACTTTAGGATGATGCAAATAGTTTAAATTTTCCCATTCACCCAGGAAACACAAAGACGTATCGAGATCTCTGAGAGCATTATTGGTTGGATAAAATGAAGAAGGATATCGCTGAGTATACATCAAAGTGTCTGGTATGTAAGCAAGTGAAGGATGAGAGGAAGAAGTCTAAGGGGGTGATGCAACCATTACCCATACCAGCATGGAAATGGGAGAACATCACCGTGGACTATTTCACTAGAATTTTGAAGACATACAGAGGAAGCAATGCTATCGGGGTTGTTGTGGGTCATATTATAAAGAATGCACACTACATTGAAATTCAGGGGTATTTCTCACTAGATCAACAGGCACAAATATACATCAAAGATGTGGTAAGGATGTATTTATTACCACTATAGATTGCACCTAATCGAGATCCAATATTCTCCTAAAATTTTTGGAAGAGTCTTTAACATGCTTTGGATACTATGCTGAACATAAGTGAAACTTATCATCCTCAAACTGATTGTCAATATGAGCGTACTATCTAAACACTTGAGAACATGTTGAGAGTGTGCTCAATGGACTTGAAAGGAGGATGAGATCAACATATCCCTCTAGTTGAGTTCTCTTACAACAATAGTTTCCACCCAATCATCCAAATGTATTATTATTAATTCATTTATGGGAAGAGGTGTAGAACACCGACATGTTGGGATGAAGTTGGGGAGTGAAAACTTCTAGGTCCAGAAATTGTTGAAGAAATGGTGGAGGAAGTTAAGACTTTCCAGAATCACATTAAATCTTCTAAGAGTTGACAAAAGAGCTTTGATGATAATCATCGAAGAGGCCTAGAGTTTGATTTCAGAGATATGGTATTTATCTGTATATCAATGTGGAAGATAGTTATGAGATTTGGTTAGAATGGAAATCTTAGTCCAAGTTAAATTGGACCTTTTGAGATCCTTGATCGCATTGGAGTAGTGTCCTATTGACTACCACTCCCACTAAACCTATCTCAAGTACATGATGTATTCTATGTATCACTATTGAGTAAGTACATACCTGACCCATATCATGTACTCAATCTAGAGGTGGTAGCATTGGATAATGAACTCTCTTATAGAGGAAATATGGGGAAGATATTAGATCGTAGGGAAAATTTCTATGAAATAAGACAACGCCCCTCATAAAGGTGTTGTGGAGAAACCACAAGTTTGAAGAAGAAATGAGGGAATCATAGGAAGTAATGAACCAAAGTTACCCACATCTTTTTTAAGGTGGGAAAAAGAAATTTTGAGGACAAATTTTTTTAAGGGGGGATGATTGTAACGGCCCAAACATTCATTAATGAAAATTACTCTTGATCTAATTAAATGTCTTATTATGTAAAATGGTTATGTAAAACATATGCACTTCCTTGGTTTTATGTTTTTTTTTATTTTAAAATACCATTAAGAATTGTGACCATTGCTAATATAGTCATTGAACAGTGATCAATTGATTAGTATAAATATAGGGCTTTAACAAATCCAATTTATATAGACAAAGGAAGTGATGGATTCATCTAGTAGAATTGCTCCGTACGAAGCCCATTTGTCAGAGCTCGGAAATGAGGTGGTGTAATTGGGATTCTATATTGACCAATCCCAATTTGAGCTTTAACATGTTAATCTCAAATAGAACTGCCTATGAGAGAAGTGGAAGTTGATAGAGATTACCACCTAAGCGATGTTATATGAGCCACCCCAAAAGTCTATCACCATCGCACACCTTAACCTTAGGTCATATGTGGGTGTTATAAGGGGTTATGTAAAAAGACCCTATCACTATGATTATGTGCATTATTTTGTATATAATAAAGAATATACATTCATTTTATTATTGTTACTTTATAAATAATTTTTAAAGCACATATAGTATTTTAGTTAATATTCAATTAAGAAATATATTTTGCTGACTTAATGGATTTTTTTATTAAATAATATTTTAATAAAAAATTATTACTAAATTAATTTTTATTAAATATAAATTATCGTATAAATTTTATGAATACACTTGTGATTTTTATTAAGGTTTGAAAGTTTTTTTATCAAAACCCATGAATTTTCAATAAATGTTGGTTTTTATTTTAAAAGTAAAAAATCCCATATTTTGAAAATTATTTAGATAAAATAAATATTATTTTTGAAATAATTATGTTGAAATTATGAAACTTTTAATTTTTCATAATTTTCTGAGACAGTCAAATTTTTGGGTAAAAATTAAATACCATTTAATTATGTGTTTTATGACATCATAATGGCCCAATAGTGATGTAATAAAATACTATAAATTGGAAGTTTGGACGATATATGTTTTACCATTAAAATAATTTTATTTTAATTTGTTTTATTTATTTTACAAAGCCTTAGTTGACCCTTCAAGACTTATAAAATATTTTAACTTTTTAAATTGATTTCCTTGAGAGTGTAACTCATATCCACATAATCAAGCATAATATTTTAAGAATTTCTGACATTGGAATTATAAAATAATTTTTTAAACTCCCCTTGGGAAAACACCATGGTCAAAAACCATGGGATGGTTTGTGGTTTTGATTAGTTTAATGTGTTGTGTCCAAAACTTAAATAATAAATAATTCCCTCTCTTTTCCTATATAAACCCACCCAAGCTCCCACTTACTTTTCACTCAAAGCCTTGGGATCTCAACCAAACTCTGAAATTCTCTCTCTATAATCCTATAAAGTAACCCAAGCTCCCAATAAACCTCTCTCAAGACTCTCTTAAGCCTTTGGGATCACATTTCCAAGTAAGGGATTTCTTCCTTCCTCATTTTTGTCTAAATTTCTTTAAGTTGTTATAACCTTTTTCTTTTAATTAAAAATGTTGGGGTATGATTTTTAACATCCCCCATAATTCCCTCATTATGTTTTAATTGATGAGATACCTCTTTATCTCTCATTAGTGCCTCCCATTCACACCCATTACCATGCCAAAATTCCGTAAGGAATTTCTCTCTTCTCATTTACATTCAAGCAATTATTTTGTATTATAAATATAAATTCCATTACATATTTTGGGAAATGTATCTATATTACCCCCTTAATTTCCATTTCATCTTCATATTATTAGACACCCATTTCTCTCTCATAAACCATTTTTATGAATTCTTACGTCACGTCGTTATGCTGTCAAAATTACACCGCGATTTTCCAAACCAAAGTCATTATGTAGTGAATACCATGCCCATTTTTCTATCAAGGGTATTAAACTTTATTAACATTTACTTATTGATTATATAGTTTCATTTATGTATTACACACCACTTATTCATCTAATAAATTATTATTTTCAATGAATCCATGTTCTATGATCCATGTGGCAGGTTTATGCATGAAATGTAATGATTAAGAAGGGTGCACCCTGATAGTGCTCCAATGCATTGGGTAAAGATTAATATCATGATACGTTAAGTGAAATTATGTTTTACTCATTATAATTCAAGTTAAATGAGGTTTTACTTATGCTCCATGTGCAATGGACCTTGGATCATGCTAAAATCATGTTAAATGTTGTTGCCACATTTCCATGTTATGATAATCATGCTATATCATGCCTTTATGTTCATGTATCTCTTATGATCCATTGATATTACTATTGACTAACATGTACTCCATTTTTCATGTTATGCCTTTTTTACTCTTTTATTGGGATTTATAGCTCACCCTTTTCTTATGCATGTCCTTAGGTTATCCAGTGTAATGCTAAGTACGAAAGAATGTGTGTGGTCATGTAAAAGAAGGTTTCAATAAAGTTGTGTGTTTCATGTTTTAAGTTGTTATGTAATGTTCCTAAGCCCAAAAGACACTAGACGTCTTGATCTTGTATGTTTTATCAAGTGAAGGTTTTATGTAATAAATTATGTTTAAGTGTGTAATAAAGGGCAGGGTTGTTATATTACCTATATAGATCTCAAAAGAATTTGTGATATTACATCATGAATATAATTGATGATCAAAATCCCAAATAATTTCACCACCCATGAAAGTGAAACCATTATATTTTTATTTTCTAAAAATTCAAGATATAGTCGATGAAATTTTGTATTTATTTATTTTTTTAGATTTCTTTGATCAAGATACTAGCTTCTTTTTCAAAGGGGGATTATTTTGGATTTTCAGTGCTTCATGATTTCATTTGAATTACGATTTTTATTTTTATATATTTATTCATAAGGTGGGTTATTCTCATTTGATTTCATTTTTCCTTTATCAACATCCATCAATGATGACCATGATCTCTCAATTCTAATTTTCCTCCAATAGTTCTCTCATACACCTGCTGGATTCGGTGGTTTATTACAAACATATTTATTCAAAATTTTGAGTTGGATTATATACCAGTTTGATGATTGAATTGGTATTTTATGACTCTCAAGTTACCATTGTGTCCACTATTAAGACTATTTATTTATGGTGTAGAGAAGTCATCGGAAAGAAACTGCATCTATTTTTATTATTATTCAGTTTTTTCTTAGTGAGAGGATTCTTTCACTTAAACAAGTTTTGAAAAACATTTTTTCAATAATCCACCTGAAACACTTGCACAATGGATCTTATCTTAAGTGAAAAGATTTTTTTTCACTTTTAAACTTTTGTTCTCAAACAAAACCTTGGTATGATCTTCATTATACTCCATTGTACAATAATTTTATTGTTTGAAAGCCAACGCTTAATCTCATCTACCTCAGTCTCTGCCTCGGTCTCAACCTATGCCTCCTCCTCCACCTCAGTCTCCTACTCCAACTTTACCTACACCTCTACCTCTACCTCTTCCTCCACCTCTGCCTCTACCTCTACCTCTAACTCCACCTCCGTCATTTCCCAACAATTTTTTTTTTAAGTTTAGCACTTCTAAAGAAATTGATTTCCTCCATTATACTTATCATTGAGAAAAAGATCATAAATAATATATAAGCACTTTGACACTATTTTTTCTCTCCCCAAATATATTTATAAGATTATAGATCATACTATATCATAAACATAGTAGGTAATCACCTAAATTTGTTATTGGAAAACATTTTGAAAACATGTACGCTTCTCACTCATCCCTAAACAAATTTACTTCTTCTTTTGAGTATGAATATTTTAAAAATTCTTGATAGTACTGAGAAAATATATAAAAAAATGATTAATAAATATATTTAAGGTAATTTTATTTACCTTTGAAAATTACCTATTGGGGGATACTAGTATTTTCATGATTTATGATATCTCTCATAAATTTTCAAACATAATATCATCAATCAGTGTCATTATCTTACATTAGAAACTATAGAAACATTAACAAAAATAATTAAATTGTTTTGAAATATGTTTTAATAGTTATATCTTTCTATGTATACCTTAATTTTTTTTTCTATTTGTAGTAATTAGTAGGCTTTATCTATTCCAACACTGAAATTATTCCATGATTTAGCCTATATTTAGTGATGGCCCTATTATAACAAAATTATTGTTAAAACATAGGCTGAAACATATAATTTCAAGTTTATCTGTAAAAGTTTTATTTAAGTGCATTAAAAATTCACAATACGCTTCATTTTTGGTCAGTTTATTGGATATCCTTGCATTGGATCCAAAAAATAAATAGTTGGGGTCTCCAGATTGACTGCGATTAGCACCCAGTATAACCTTAAAAAAAATAAGTAATGAAAAAAATAAAAATATATTTTATGTGATGAGATTGTAGAGTTTTACTTCAACATTTTAGGAATAAAAAATATTCTATCTTCTAATATTATTTGCTAAATTATTTTAGTAGATAATCTTTTTTATTCTTAATTTCATCATTTTCCAAATTTATTTTTCCCATTGAAATAATACAAGGATTAATAAATCCAAATCATGCTTCACACGTTTTTTCCATTATATAGTAGTAATATAAATTCCTATAGAAAATATGAACAGTATTAAATTTAATAAAAATATTATCTAACTATTTGGATATACGGATTATGAAAATATACTTTATGTATGTATTCACAACTAACACTCCCAACCATTCATGCTTGATAATCTCATTTATAGTTTGGAGACCAGTTTATCTATCATCAAAATTCCATATATTTATTTCTCATATGGAATGTAAGATATATTGGAATATTTAAATGTTGACTCTGTATGATGTTATAATGATAATAAATGTTTCTATAGAATTTTTGGGGAGTAGGTAATACTGGAAGGTCATTTTTTTCATGGTTGATTCACTAAATTATCTTGATCCGACCTATTGTTTCCTTATCTATTTATCCCTATGTAATATCAAACCTCACATAAAACCTTTTTTCATAAAATTTTACAAGTTTATCATTTTAAAAATTCTGTTAAATATATACCTCATGTATTTTTATTAGATTAGAAGAACATGCTATGAAATTTATAATTGCACCATTGACTGTTGTAATATCCTGATCATCTAGTGGAACATGAAACTCAATAGTTGGATCATGATCCACCACAATCTCCACTCTCATGTTATATTTTGGGAGGTCTTTATTGTGTATATTTTCTTTTGGGATATTATACATTGTACCCCTCCCAACAAGGTGGTACGTTGGTCTTGACAAATGAAAATCGTATACAATTGTACCCTAAAATATTTAATAATAGAAAGTTATAGAAAGTTTTTTGATTCATATTTAAGAGAATGAGTGATGAAAAAATTGATTAACACTGTTAAGGAATTTAGTTGGGGGGAATGACTTGCCTCAAAGCTAGTGGGGTCATTTGGTTCATGTGTGGATATTTTTTCCACAACTGGTTCTCTTTGATCCTTTCTCATACATTAGTCTGCCAAACCAAACTAGACTATAATATCTTACAGTGAGTCTATTTGTGTCTAAAATTGTCTCACCATGTTATATATATCTTCATGTGGTTTTATTTTCTTGAAGTATATTCGAGGAGACACTCCAAAAACAAATCCTCTAATGCGACTATATTGTTCTAATTGCTTTAAAGGTATTGAAAGTAGTTTTTCTTTTGGAACGGTCACTTTTGATTCTTGTGCCTAAGCCATATAAAAAAATATGAACATAAATATATATTTTCATGTGATATTATAATATATAATAATGAATTACTATTATTTCATACTTTCACATGTTTCCCATACCACTTTTTTGTTTTCATCAACTAGTTTACCCTCTTTTTTTATATGAGCCTCCTTCTATAGCACATTATGTGGGATGGAAGTTGCTTTAGATTTTGATTCATCAATCTACATATAAAGAAAAGAACATATGTTGTTTCATATCACATAAAACATTAATTTTTTATTTAAAATACATACCAATTTCTTCTCTATTTAAGTGAAATCCATCCTTTCTTTTTGATAGGGGTATATTGGTTTTGATGCATTTTCTTTATTTTCAGTACTCTTTTTTGGTTTCATAAATTAAAAATTTTGAATCAAATTAGATAAAATAAATAATATCAAATAATATAATATCATCTTCAATTAACCTGAAATTATTTATCATTGAAATTATTGATGAAATATGTTCATGTTTTTTCTTCATAAAGTGTGCATAAATAACTAGTTGGTGGGTCTTTACTTTACACTCAGCATCCCTAAGATGTAAGTTTATAAGAAGAGTCCATAAGACTCTATGGACTTTTCCAGTGGCCATTAAGAAAACTCTTTTAAAGAAATCATCTAAAATAAAGGAACTATTCAACGAATAATGAAAATTAAATCAACATTTGATTATATAATATTTTAGTAAAATAGAGAAAGTATATTGCAACATTACTGTTATATCATTCCAAAGGAATCCCTTCATCACATATTGTACATGGTTCAATGAATCAATATCAATAGGCACATTCATCCTCATTATGACCCCAACATAACTAATGAACATTTAATTTTTGGGGTCAATAGGTTGTCCACATTGATTCCAACCTACCTAAAATTTTATACACTACGTTTTTGCATTGATAATTTTATTCAAAACTGTGATGTTGTGTCATTGTTATTTTTTTCATCAACATGTAGTTGACCCCTTGAAAATTCTTTAGTTTCATCATCAACATTCTATTCTTCCTTAGGATTGGTAACATCATGACATGCATAAGAAATTTTTTGTATGAGTATTCAAACATTTAATTTCTCTTGAATAACAATAATGTAAACACAAACAAAGGATTTGAGAAGGGTTGTATGCATGATCTATTTCAAACATGATGAACTCTTTAACTCCATCTTCATACTCTTTTTTCAAAAGATTATCATGCGTTAATTTTTTAGGGTGTGATTATAAAAATAAAAATTTAAATACTAATAGGGCCCTTAAAATATACAACAATGCATATATTTGAGTATATGTTCAAAGTAGAATCACCCAAAATACACCTATAAGTAAATTCATTGTGTACTAAACATGACACCATGATAATCAAATGTACCAACTTCATTTCATTCTATTGTATTATATTAATCATACCATATTTTTATACCATGGTTTCCCCCTAAAATTATAATCATTTCTCTAATAAGAGGTCAACATTTGAATCATAGGAGAAAATTTTATTTATCTCCCTTCAGAAATAACCACATTATAGGTACCATGAGATTCAACCTCAAAACAATCAACCATGTATAAATTATTGTTGTTACCATTAATTTAATTTGAATATATTTATCATAAATATAAAATTAAAAATAACTTATATATGATCTAACATCATAATCATTATCTTGAATTCACATTAATTGTGAACCCACTCCAGAACAACATATGTAGATTTTTTTTAAATATTGTAAAAATATGAGAGTAAAAATTTACTAACATAATTTCATGATTATTTCCAATCCTCAATCACCAAAAAAATATTCACCGATTACATTTATAAGTCTACAATTCTCTCATCTTCCATGATATACAGATTTGAATGGAAATCATTATAGAATATAACAAAAATGTGAATATCTATTCAAAATAGTATCATGGATCCAAAATAAATAGATCCACATTTATAATTGCTAGAAATTATTCATTTAAATGGTTACTAAATTTATAATTAATGATGTTTGTCTTACCATTCCAAAAATGAATAAATCTATCAACAGGTCCCCCAATGAGGTCATTTACTAATAAAACTACACATCCTATAATCTATGTAATATTTTCCACATCCATAAGAACAAAATTAATCATTTAACATAGTTATAATAATAACCTATTCAAAATGAATTATATAAATAAATCAATTGATCAATTATTTTAACTAATTTATAGTATTTAATAATAATTAAAGCCGCTAAAAACATTACTAAAAATATACTGAATATTAAACATCACATATATAGTATAATAAAATGGTTAAAATTTCAATTTTAGACATAAATATTTACCACTTATGTTGTGATACTTTCTTTTCTATTTTACAAAATGGTTGCAATGAGGAGAAACTAACCAACAAACCATGTAATGTGAAATTCATTTATTTCCAAAATATATTTATAAAGTAGTAAATGATTGAGTTACAAAACACATATTTGTACTTAATATATCTCATATTAGTAAAAATAACCTAAATAATGTGAAACATAAAACTTCACCCAATAATAAACAATTTTACATTTAAATCATCATGGAAAACTATTAATTCTATTTAACAGATCCTTATATCAATTTATTATGGATAAGTGTACTAAAAATATGGATATGATAATTTTCTTGATTTATTTATTAGAGTATGAGAACATTATTATAATTTTATACCATTTATTTGAATAAGAATATAGATTATTTTTATTTATTAAGAGTATAATAATGACAGATGAAGTATAATTGATAGAGATGAAGGAAATATATCATAATAAATATTTTACCTCTACTCATCAGACCTATATAAAGATAAAATTTTTAATGATCATGAAAAAGGAAAATAAATATATTGGAATATAAGAGGAAAAATTCAAAAATCATTCATGGTACACATATGAAATTGTTATCTACCTTGTTATAAAAATACATTGTTTCGTTATTTTTAAAAATCATATTTATTTGAATCTATAGTTATCCAAGACATTGGATATTATGATGATGTATTATGAAATTCTCTTAATATAAATATGGAAATTAGAGAATGTTACCATGGGTGTTGGGATATGAAATTAATTACAGAGTCACACTAGAGATCAAATAATAAAGGACATGGTGGAAAAAATATACAACTACCCATATGTCAAAAATGTTGTTCAATGGACCAAATTAGTATACCTAAGGCAACTAAGAATTGGTTAAAGTGTAATGTATTAGGGAATATAGTTCATGAATATTTAAGTGAAAACATAATATGAATTTTTAAAGTATATAAAATTAAAAAATCACTCAGAGCACCACACAAAATTCAATGGTTGTACTACAAGAAACACAAGAATAGTGTAAGAAAATAAAACAAACTAATTTCCTTTGAGGATAACCATTATCAAAACAAAAATAATCTATGTAAACATGGATGGTGTTGTGTAAAGGTAAATCAAACTACATAAATCTTATGTGAAGTCAAAATGGGTAGCAATAAAGGATCATGTTGTATTGGTTAGTCTGTTGGACTTTCATTTTGACTATGAGAAATGGGAAGCCCTCTATGGGAAGTTTTGAAACCCCTTAAAGAACATACCAAAGTTATGAAGCATAAGGAAACATTGTTGTCTAGTGAAGACGCAGGGTTCTTCATGGTTGATAATAGTGAACACATTCATACCATAAGACCTAAACAAGCAATCAATGAGAGAGGAAAATGAGAAAATAACATACCTTGGATTCTTTCCTTGATTTGTTTGAGAAAATGGTGAGAAGGAGCACTGGTAGTAGGGGAGTTCCATAAGAGCTTGAAAATTGTGACTGAAGTAGTTGCAGTTAGGGTTATTTTAAATATACTGGGGACATTTTTATCAGTGCATACAAAAAAGAGTTGATAAAGATCACTTTTATTAGTAATAAATTGATAAGCGTCGATAAAATACATCTTTATCATTTATTTTTAGAGCTCATAAGGATTGATATTTATCATTACTAAAAAGGAACTGAAATATAATGGGCTTCATGCCCACTGTGACTTCGGGTCATGTACTGAATAAATAAGGCTTGATGGGGGGATATAGCCTTCCTTTTTGGCCAGTGCGTGGTGTGTGTGTGTGTTTAATGTAATTATACCACAAAGCACCTAATATACACATATATATATATATTTATATATTTAATGTATATATATAAAAATAAATATAGTAAATATATTCATTAGTTAAATATATTTAGTATAGTTTTATATTATACATATATTTATATCATTATATATATTTATACACTACTAAAAATTCCACTTATAGAGACCGCCATTGGCAGTCGCTATTGGCCTGTAGAGACTGCCCAGCGGCTGCCAATGGTAGTCGATGAAGGTGGCTGAGACTTCGGCCTATAGTGACTGCAGCAGTCGCTGAAGCCGGAAGAAAATCCAGCCTACAGCAACCGCCACTGGTGGTCGCTGAAGGTGGTCGAGACTTCGGCCTATAGAGACTGCCAATGGCGGTCGCTACACTGGAATTTTTTTTTAAAAAAAGATTTCATGGTACAGAATAAAAAAACAGCATATAAATCATAAAAAATGAAAAACAAATCCAAACTCAATAAACATCAAGATCATCATAAACAATAAATGATAGACGTGTTTCAACGATCCACAACCATCTGCTTTAAAAACCTACAATAAGATACAAAGAAAACAAAACAAATGTAAAGTTGACATCTTTATTCAGTTATTATATACATATAATAAAATGAAATCTGATATCTCATGGGCGCTATAGTAATTTAAAACCACCAATTTAAGAAATTTTATCATTTTTTAATTTGTTTTTCTTATTTTGGAGTCTTTTATTTAGTTTAGGAAAGTGTTTTTGTTGTCTTAAAATGAATGTTTTCCAAGCGCACCGCACATCTGATGAACGTGTCGTCTCATCCTACATCTCACGAATAATATTCCTATCTTCTCGTGCGGTTTCAGGTCATTCGGAGCACGTTTGCTCTGAATTCGACCGTGACACGCCGTTTTGGTGTTTTATGACTCCGGAAACGCGTTTCTAGTCGCCGCGGTCAAAAGGAACCTCTGATTGATGTGCCTTCTATCCAAACATTTGACAATTCACTCTGCAGTTTTTGTCGTATGATTTCTTGGCATTCCGAGGTCGTTCGGGTGGTTTTGACCACCCAGCGCGCCCTTTTAGAGCGCGCTGAACTACTGAAAACGACACATTCAGTCGTACCGTGCACACCGCACATCCGATAGACATATTGTCTCCTCCTGTATCTCACGAATAATATTCCTATCGTTCTCGTGCAGTTTCAGGTCATTCGGAGCACGTTTGCTCTGAATTCGACTGTGACACACCGTTTTGGTGTTTTATGACTCCAGAAACAAGTTTCCGGTCGCTGCGGTCAAACATCACCTCTGATTGACGTTCCGTCTATCCAACCATTTCAAAATTCACACCGCGGTTGTTTTCGTATGATTTCGTGGCATTCCGAGGTCGTTCTGGTGGATTTGACCACCCAGCGCACTCTTTTAGAGCACGCCGAACTGTTGAAAACGACACATTCGGTTGTACTGCGCGCACTGCACATCTGATGGACATGTCTTCTCCTCCTGTATCTCACGAATAATATTTCTATCCTTCCCGTGTGGTTTCAGGTCATTCGGAGCACGTTTTCTCTGAATTCGACCGTGACACGCCGCTTTGGTGTTTTATGACTCCGAAAATGCATTTCCGATCGCCGCGGTCAAACGAACCCTTCGATTGATGTGCCTTCTATCTGACCATTTCAAAATTCACTCCACGGTTTTTGTCATATGATTTCGTGGCATTCTGAGGTCGTTCGGGTGGTTTTGACCACCCAGCGCGCCCTTTTAGAGCGCGCCGAACTGCTGAAAATGACACATTCGGTCGCACCGTGCGCACCGCATGTCTGATGGATGTGTCATCTCCTCATGCATCTCACAAATAATATTCCTATCGTTCTTTTGAGGTTTCAGGTCATTCGGAGCACGTTTTCTATGAATTCGACAGTGACACACCATTTTGGTGTTTTATGACTTCGGAAATGTGTTTCCGGTCGTCGCGGTCAAACGACACCTCCGATTGATGTGACGTCTATCCGACCATTTCACAATTCACTCCGTAGTTGTTGTTGTATGATTTCGTGGCATTCTGAGGTAGTTCGGGTGGTTTTGACCACCCAGCGCGCCCTTTTAGAGCGCGCTGAACTGCTTAAAATGACACATTCAGTCGTACCGCGTGCACTGCATGTTCGATGGATGTGTCGTCTCCTCCTGCATCTCAAGAATAATATTCCTATCGTTCTCGTGCGGTTTCAGGTCATTCAGAGCACGTTTGCTCTGAATTCGACCGTGACATGCCGTTTTGGTGTGTTATAACTCCGAAAACGCATTTCTGGTCGCCGTGGTCAAACGGCACCTCCTATTGACGTGCCCTCTGTCCGACCATTTTACAATTCATACAGCGGTTGTTTTCGTATTATTTTATGGCATTCCGAGGTCATTCAGGTGGTTTTGACCACCCAGCGCGCCCTTTTAGAGTGTGCTGAACTGCTGAAAACGACACATTCAATAGTACCGTGTGCACCGCACGTCCGATGTACGTGTCGTCTCCTCCTACATCTCAAGAATAATATTCCTATCGTTCTCGTGTGGTTCAAGTCATTCGGAGCACATTTTCCTTGAATTCGACCGTGACACGCCGTTTTGGTGTTTTATGACACCGGAAATGTGTTTCCCGTCGCCGCGGTCAAACGACACCTCCGATTGACGTTCCCTCTATCTGGCCATTTTACAATTCACTCTACGGTTGTTGTCGTATGTTTTAGTGGCATTCTGAGGTCATTCGGGTGGTTTTGACCACCCAGCGTGCCCTTTTAGAGCGCGCTGAACTGCTGAAAATGACACATTCTGTCATACCACGCGGACCGCACGTCCGATGGATGTTCCGTCTCCTCATGAATCTCACTAATAATATTCCCATCGTTCTCGTGCGGTTTCAGGTCATTCGGAGCACGTTTTCTCTAAATTCGATCGTGACACGCCGTTTTGGTGTTTTATGACTCCAAAAACGTGTTTCCCGTCACCGCGGTCAAATGGAACTTTTGATTGACGTTCTGTCTATTCTACCATTTAAAAATTCACACCGTTGTTGTTTTTGTATGATTTCGTGGCATTCCGAGGTCATTCGGGTGGTTCTGACCACCCAACGCGCCATTTTAGAGGGCGCTGAACTGCTGAAAACGACACATTCGGTCGTACCTTGCGCACCGCACATCCGATGGACGTGCCGTCTCTTCCTATATCTCACAAATAATATTCCTATCATTATAGTGCGGTTTTAGGTCATTTGGAGTATGTTTTCTCTGAATTCGACCGTGACATGCCGTTTTGGTGTTTTATGACTTCAGAAACGCGTTTCCGGTCGTTGCAGTCAAACAACACCTCTAATTGATGTTCCGTCTATCTGACCATTTCACAATTTACTCCACGGTTGTTTTTGTATGATTTTGTGGCATTCCGAGGTCGTTCGGGTGGTTTTGACCACTCAGTGCGCCCTTTTAAAGCGCGCCGAACTGCTGAAAATGACACATTCGGTCGTACCGCATGCACCGCACGTCCGATGGACATGTCGTCTCCTATTGCACCTCAAAAATAATATTCCTATCGTTCTCGTGCGGTTTCAGGTCATTCAGAGCACGTTTTCTCTAAATTCGACCGTGACACTTCGTTTTGGTGTTTTATGACTCCGGAAACACATTTTTGGTCACCACGGTCAAACGACACCTCTGATTGACATGCCATCTATCTGACCATTTCACAATTCACTCCGCGGTTGTTGTTGTATGATTTCGTGGCATTCCGAGGTCATTCGGGTGGTTTTGACCACCTAGCGCACCCTTTTAGAGTGCGTCGAACAGCTGAAAACGATACTTTCGGTCGTACCGTGCACACAAGACATCCGATGGATGTGCCGTATCCTACTGCATCTCAAGAATAATATTCCTATCTTTATCGTGCAGTTTTAGGTCATTCGGAGCACGTTTGCTCTGAATTCGACCGTGACACGCCGTTTTGGTGTTTTATGAATCCGAAAACGTGTTTCTGGTCGCTGCGGTCAAACGAAACCTACAATTAACATGTTGTCTATCCGAACATTTCACAATTCACACCGTGTTTGTTTTTGCATGATTTCGTGGCATTCCGAGGTCGTTCAGGTGGTTTTGAACACCCAGCGCGCCCTTTTAGAGTGCATCGAACCGCTAAAAACGACACATTTGGTCGTACCGCATGCACCGCAAGTCCGATGGATGTTCCGTCTCCTCCTACATCTCACGAATAATATTCCTATAATTCTCTTTCGTTTTTAGGTCATTCGGAGAAATTTTTCTCTGAATTTGACCGTGACACGCCATTTTGATGTTTTATGACTCCGGAAACGCGTTTCCAGTCGCCGTGGTCAAACGAAACCTCTGATTGACATGCCGTCTGGCCGACCATTTTACAATTCACTCCGCGGTTGTTGTCATATGATTTCATGGCATTCCGAGGTCGTTCGGGTCATTTTAACCACCCATCGCGCCCTTTTAGAGCGTGCTGAACTGCTAAAAATGACACATTCGGTCGTACCGCACGCAGCGCATGTCTGATGGGAATTCTGTCTCCTCCTGCATCTCACAAATAATATTCCTATTGTTCTCATGCGGTTTCAGATCATTCAGAGCATGTTTGCTCTGAATTCGACCGTGACACGCCGTTTTGGTGTTTTATGACTCCAGAAATGCATTTCTGGTCTCCGCGGTCAAACAGAACCTCCGATTGACATGCCGTCTATCCAAAAATTTCACAATTCACACCGCAATTTTTGTCGTATGATTTCGTGGCATTCAGAGGTCGTTCGGGTGGTTTTGACCACCCAGCGCGCCCTTTTAGAGTGCGTCGAACTGCTGAAAACGACAAATTTGGTCGTACCATGCGCACCGCACATTCGATGGACATTCCTTATCCTCCTGCATCTCACGAATAATATTTCTATCGTTCTCGTGTGGTTTCAGGTCATTCAGAGCACGTTTTCTCTAAATTCGACCGTGACACGCCGTTTTGGTGTTTTATGACTCCGGAAACGCGTTTCCGGTCACCACGGTCAAACGACACCTCCGATTGACATGATGTCTGTCCGAACATTTCACAACTCACTTCGTGGTTGTTGTTGTATGATTTTGTGGCATTACGAGGTCGTTCAGGTGATTTTGACCACCCAGCGCGCCCTTTTAGAGCGCGCCGAACTACTGAAAACGACACATTCGGTCATACCGCGCGCACCGCACGTCCGATAGACGTGTCATCTCCTTTTGCATATCATGAATGATATTTATATCATTCTCATGCAGTTTCAGGTTGTTCAAAGCACGTTTTCTCTGAATTCGACCGTGACACGCCGTTTTGGTGTTTTATGACTCCGGAAACGCGTTTCCGATCGCCGCGGTCAAACGACACCTATGATTGACGTGCCGTCTGTCCGAACATTTCAAAATTCACTCCGCGGTTGTTGTCATGTGATTTCATGACATTAGTAAGGGGACTATCCAAAGTGTCTAAAAGATAAATTGGACTGTTCTTAAAAAAATCAAACTTGTAAAATTGTTAATCAAAAAAAAATGGTTTGAATAATTAGTTGTGAATGAATTTTCAAAAATTAGAAAGTTAAAAAAATAGATATACAAATTATGTAAAAAACCAGTCAATGCATCATCAAATTTCAGATAGAATTAATAAAAATTCAAGCAGCACATGAACCAGATGAAGAATACCTCAAAGGGAAGATACACCGACAATAACATCAATAAACCAAGTGTAAAATCACCCTAGATATTTATAACTGAATAAACTTCCAAAAGTGAGGATTAAAACTTACAAGGATTTATAAAATGGTTAGATAATTTATGATATCCTAGGACATTCAATACTGAATAGAGGGAAAACAATTATACCTTTCATTAAGCATGAAAATCAACCGTTTCTCCTTCAACAGTCGCTCTGACCCAATAAATATCTTCTTCACGTTGAACTATGGTATGTTGATCAAGCTATTGGTAAACAAATGGAATAGTCACAGGTTCATCTTCTTCAAATAAAAACACTCCTCGCCAAGACATTTTAACAACAACTTTCCAACTTGGATCCGAAGGCAAATTAACGAAGAATACTTGTTCCACTTGTGATGTCAAAATGAAAGGTTCATTCTAAACTTGTTCATTATTTCTATATGACATATAGTTAAAATTCACCAATGAAAACTGATATTGATCAACTTTACATCCACGCACTGGATCAACCCAATTACACTTTAACAATATGTACTTCAAACCGTGTGTGTATACAACTTCAATGATGTCTATCAATTGACCATAGTAATAACCAGAATCGACAAATGGACAACTGATGCCACTGTTTTGTGTTGCTCGTTTGTCGTCAACATCTTTATTGTGAAATCAAAAACCATTAGCATCAATAGCTTTATAATGACAAGCCGTTGTAGATGGACCCTTATCCAGTTGGATAAATACTTCAGTTAGCGTTGGGTCCCCTAACTCCCTCAGCTTACGAACCTACATAATTTATAAAATTCAATACTGATATATGGAGAATGAAATTAGTATAATACTTCACTGATAATGAAAATCCATTTATACATACATAATCCTTGAACCAATCATGAAATGACGCATAATGAGATTGTTGAATTTTCAACTCAGTCGCACGATACATCTCTTCTTTTATCTCATTAATGTGTTTCCTGAAAATGATAACGCAATGTTTAAATGATCAACTTATGCAAACAAAACATGTACAAGTTATAAAAGCACATTGATAAGATACTTTCTGCATTAATGGTGTAACTGATGTAGTATTGAACAAGATATATCAATGTGCTTGTATCCACTCGATGTTGTCCATATCAAATGTGGTTCCTTCTCCAACTAGACCATCATGAATCCGAGAGGGCTTATCTAATTTTGTTTCAACATCTGTAAGATATTCTGCACAAAAAGTAGTACACGCATCCATAAAATAACCATTGTCTATTGATGCCTCTGGACGAGCTCTGTTGTGTACAAATATTTTCAATGTACTCCAATACTGTTCAATAGGATACATCCACCTGAATTGCACTGGACCAGCATCCATTACTTCATCAGTTAGGTGCACTATCAAGTGGACCATAACATTGAAAAATGAGGGGGGGGGAGTTTCTCAAAGTGACAAAGAGTAAGTACAATTCGATCCTGCAAACTTTTTAAATAACTCATTCGTTGATTTCTTAAACAAAGTGGTCTAAAAAATTACTCATCTCAATCAACGACTAAACAACATTGGGGGATAAACAATCAAAAATTTTGATTGGAATCAACTGCTGAAGTAGTATGTGATTGTCATGAATTTTCAACCCTTTCAATGTCTTGCTCATCAGATTCACACACTTTGAAATATTAGAAGAGTAACCATCAGGGACCTTGACCATCTTCAAAATGGAAAGAAATGTCTCTTTCTCCTTTGTAGTCATTGTATACTGTGCAGTAGGCATATATGCCTTGTTTCCCTCAGCTAACTGTAAATGCAACTATTTCCTTAAACCCTTTTCTTCCAAATCACGGCGTGCATTAACATGGTCCTTTGATTTTCCACTGACACCTAAAATGGTCCACAATATGTTTTCACAAACATTTTTTTTCAATTTTCATGACATCCAAATTATGCCTCAGCCTATTAGTTTTCCAATACGGAAGACTATAAAAAATACTTTTCTTTTTCCAATTGTGACTGCGCTGCCTACCCGCAACACGAATATTACGTACTGGAGGAGCCACCAAATCCTGAATTTCATATACCGTGCAGATGTTTTCTTCCTCAATTTGCGATAACATGTTGACTCCTGTCATGATCTTTTATGCTGGGATGAACTCTCTAGAACCATAAAATGCCACTCTGTCCTTTCTGAACCTGTGCTGAGGGGGGAGAAAACGTCTGTGACCTATGTATTCCCATTTTTTGGAATGTTTAAGCCATACAGATTTTTTAATTTTATTGCAGTAAGGGCAAGAAAATTCCCCTTTCGTACTCCAGCCTGATAAATTTGCATAATCTGGGGAGTCATTGATTGTCCACAATAAAGTAGCCTGCAGTTTGAACATTTCATTCGTTTCACAGTCATAAGTCATCACACCATCGCCCCAAAATTCATTCAACTCATCAATCAATGGTTGAAGGTAAACATCAATATTATCCCCCAAAATTTTAGGTCCATCAATAAGAGTGGAAAGTAATATAAATTGTTGCTTCATACAAAGCCACGGAGGAAGATTATATGAAACCAACACCACGGGCCATATGCTATGAGTTACACCAACCATAGACTTGAATGGATTGAAACCATCTGCTGCCAATCCCAATCGGACATTAAGAACATCTTTAGAAAAGTTGGGATGTCTCTTATCAAAATCCTTCCATGCATGAGAGTCTACCAGGTGGGTTAACATATCACACTCATGAACTCTTTCTGCATGCCATCTCATTAAATTAGAAACTTTAGATGACATAAAAAATCTTTTCAACCTCGGTTTAAGGGGAAAGTAACGCATTTCCTTTATAGAAATTGGTTTCCCCTGTATCACAATCTGACTTTGATGAGTCTTATTTCCCCTGTTCTCTTTCCACCTGGAAGCACCACAAACCGTACAAATATCCAAATGGGCAGTTTCCTCTCTAAACAACATACAGTTGTTTGAACATGCATCTATGGTCTCATATATAAAACCTAAGTTCTATGTCAACTTACGAGCATAGTAATACGACTCGGGAATCTTAGCGTCAACAGGAAGAACCTTTTTCAATAACACCAAAAGCATGTCGGATGATGTGTCTGACCAATTATTCAAAGTCTTCAAATGCAACAACTCCACAATAAATGACAGTTTATTGTAAGAAGTACATCTAGGATATAATTCTGTTTTCGCATCATCAAGTGCTTCATAAAACCTCCTCGAATCACGATCTGCACCAGAGCGAATATTTATCTCACCGGTCTCAAGATTCTGGATGTCAATGCCTTCAGGATCAAACCCACGTACCATTTCAGCAAGCATTTCATGAATTGGATCATTCATCCTTGCATCGAAATCCATCTGAGCTGCATCCATATTTTTACAATGAACATATTCTTCTCCATGACGAGTCCACCTCTTATAATTTTTCAGAAATCCATTAAAGAATAGGTGATCCCTCACAGTATCTCATGTGAATTGATATCTGTTAGCACATTTTCTACATGGAAAACTAATATAGTCACTTTCAAATCCTCTGGTGAAGTCAATAAACTGCATAATTCCATTGAAATATTCTCTAGACGTTCGATTTGGAAGATAAATCTAACTCTTATCCATAATAATATCTGTATAACCAACATTTACACAATACTTATTACATTTTCATTTTTCAAATCAACTATATTTAAAATAAATACTAATAATTTGTTTATGAACCATTGATAAAATAATAATGTAAGTGAAATCCCATGTCATACCTGATTGCGCTACAAACCTGGAAGGGAGGGGAGCTGAAGGCGGTGCTGTGAGGGAGAGGAGAGGCAGCGAAGGGGAGCCGGATCCAAAGGTGGTGCGGTGAGGGAGGGGATGGGTGGCGGTGGCGGCGGGGAGCCGGAGGAGAGGAGGCGGTGAGGGGACGGGGGATGGGCAGCGAGGGGGGGGGACTGTCTGGGGTGCGAGGGGGGGGGGGGCTGTCCGGGGTGCGGGGGGGATGTCCGGGGTGGGGGGGGGCTGTCCGGGGTGCGGGGGTCATCCGGGGTGGGGGGGGCGAGGGGGCGGAGGGCCGTGGGCGGAGGCCGGAGGCTGGAGGCTGGAGGGCAGAGGGGTAGGAGACGGAGGGGGCGGAGGACAGAGGGCGGAGGGACGCCGGAGGGGAGCGGAGGATAGCTGGAGGGAGGAGGGCGGCCGGAGCGGGAGGGCGCGCGGAGGGCGGAGGTCGACGAGGGCAGCGACGACGGCGAGCGGTGGTGGGGCGCGCGGTGAGGCAGGGCGGTGGGGGAGGGAACGCGGGGAGGGAAGAGGGGGGCGGCGACGGGGGGGGGGGGGGGGGGGGCGAAGCCCTATTTTTTTTTACAAAGGTCAGTGACCGCCATTGGCGGTCACTATTGGGTACCTACAGCAACCGCCAAAGGCGGTCGCCCATGTCAGGGGGCTTCAAAGCCCAATATTCTAGTAGTGATATACTTATATATATATATATATATATTTAATAGACATATATAAATATAAATATAATAAATATATTTATTATAATTTTATAATTATTTAAATATATAATTATTTATTTATAAATATATGAATACTTTAAAAAATATTTATTTATATCATTATATATATTTATATAATTATATGTACATATATAGCCCCTAGGGTGCAGCTTAGTGGTAGCTTTCCCTATTGGTCTCGGTGAGGTCTCGAGTTCGTGTCTCTCTAAGTACATCCTTACATTGTATGTTGTCTTCATTTATTTATAATGTAGCCCTTTTCCCTGAGTAAACTGAGGATTCAACCTCAAATTATATATATATATAATAATTAAATAAAAATAAAAATATAAATATAGTATATTCATTATGTAAATAAATTTATTATAATTTTATAATTATTTAAATATATATAATTATTTATTTATAATCATATAAATACTTTTTAAAAAAATATTTATTTATTTATTATAAATATATAAATTTATAAATATAGTAAATATACATTTATAAACATATTTATTTATAAATATTTATTTACAAATATATTTTTAACATTATTAATGAATATATAATCATAAATACATGCATTTAAAAATTGAGTGAAATTGAATAATTAAAAATGGTTGCACATTAAAAATATTGAAAAAATAGATAAGTTTTATTAATTAAATACAAAATATTAAAAAAATATGGATGTATATTTAAGGAAAGATGAATACATATTGAAAATACTAAAACATAGTAAATAAATATATATAAATAAATAATAGAAAATGATTAAATTCAAAAAATAAAAAATAAAAAATAAATATACAAAATATTAAAAATGAATAAAAAATACCTTACTGTAATAATATTAAAAATAAATAAATAAAATTGACAGATTAAAAAATATATTAAATGTATCGTGTTATAATGAAATTCTAAAATATACTAAAATTTGAATAAATTACATAAATATTACATGTATGTGTTATTATATAAGATTTCATTAATTGCATAAATATATTTGTGTGTGTTTTATATAAAAATAATTAATTACATATATATATGTGAAATGAATGTTACAAATGTTTGATAAATGTTAAATTGAAAAATCAAACAACATTAAAAATGAATAAGACATCAATATGTTTTTAATTATTACATTTTATTCATTTTCTATATATTTATTTTTAATATATATTATTTATTACTATTTATAATTAATATATATATATATTAATCTTATTCATTTTTATTAATAATTATTTCATTAATGAATTTTTTAATAATTTTTTAATTTTTTAATTTTTTAATTTTTTTAATTATTAAAATTTATTCATTTTTAATTTTTTTGTTTTATTATTATAATTTTTCCATTTTACATATCTAAATTTAATATATACTTTTTATTAACATTTATAATCTACAAATATGTATATTGAATTAATTCATTTTTATAAATAATTATTTCATTAATAAAATGTTTAATATTTTTCTTAATTTGCACATCCTTGATTTTTATTTGTTTAATTATTTCATTTTATTCATTTTACATATCCATATATTTAATATATAATATTTATCAGTATTTATAACTTTTATATATGTATATTCAATTTATTCATTTTTATCAATAATTATTTAATTAATAAGATTGTTAATATATATATTTTTTATTTTTTTATTTCTTTATTTGATTCATTTTATTCTGGACCTTCATAATTGCTAAAAAAGAACTGATAATGGCTAAACTTTCTTAGCTCTAAAAATAACGCATTCATAAAGGGTACCCATTATCAATGCTAAAAATAAAACACTAATAAAGGTCAATGTTGTTAAAGGTTTGTTTTGTATTAGTGACCATAAACCCTAAACCCTACTCCCTATAACCTAAAACATATAACCCTCAACCTATCTCCTCTTAAATAACCTTTAAACCCCTTCACTCCCTTAATAATGCTTTAAAACCCTTAAATAGCCAACCAAAATAGACTTCGTAGCCTTAAAACACTTTAAATCCCAATTAAAATCCAACCAAAACCTAAACCCAAAACCCAAATCCCTATAACCTAACCCCTATAACCTTCACCCTATCCCCTCTTACCTAACCTTCAAAATCCCTTATCTCCCTTCACAACCCTTTAAACCCCTTAAAACCACTACCAAAATACACTACATACCCTTAAAACCTTTTAATATCCTTCCAAAACCTAAAACCTAATCCATAAACCCTACTCACTATATTTTAAACCCTCAACCCTTCACCCTATCCCCTCTTCCCTAACCTTAAAAATCCTTCACTCCCTTCAAAACTCGTCAAAAGTCTTAAAAACCATACCTAAATACACTTCATACCCTTAAAACCCTTTAAATCCTCTTTAAAATCCTTCCAAACCCTAAAATGTAGTCCCCATACACTAAAACCTAAAATATTCACCCTATCCCCTCTTACCTAACATTAAAAACCATTAAATCCCTTAATAAACATTTAAATCCCTTAAAAAAATACAAAAATACACTTTATACCCTTAAAACCCTTTAAACCCCCTTTAAAATCCTTCCAAACCCTAAATCCTAAAACCCAAACCCTAATCCCTATACCCTAAAAACTCAAACCTTCACCCTATCCCCACTTCCTAAACTTAAAAAACCCTTAACTCTCTTAATAACCCTTTAAAACCCTAAACAACCATACAAAAATACACTTCATTCCCTTAAAAGCCTTTAAAAACTGATTAAAATCCTTTCACACCCTAAACCCTAAACCATATACCATACTCTCTATACCCTAAAACATCAAAAATTAATACTATACCCTCCAACCTAATCTTAAAATCCATTCAATCCCTTCATGACCATTTAAAACCATTAAAAACCCTACCAAAATACACTTCATACCCTTAAACCCCTTTAAAATCCCTTTAAATTTCATCCAAACCCTAAACTCTAAACCCTAAAACCTTCTACCTATACCCTATAACATTAAACCTTCACCCTATCCCCTATTACATAACATTAAAAACCATTCACTCACTTGATAACCCTTAAAAACCCTACCAAAATATGCTTCATATCCTTAAAACCCTTTAAAACCCCTTTAAAATCCTTTCAAACCCTAAATCCTAAACCCAAAACCCGGCTACCTTGTTTCATAGAAAAGGGAATTAATTTTTATGTTGTATAAACATGTGGTGAGAAAAAATGGTCTGATGAGATCTTATTAGTCGATCCTTTTTATCTTGATAATGAGATACCGTAGATAATTGATTTCATTTTAGGTTTCTCACTTTTGTTTCATAAAAAATGTGTGGCTAGCCTGACCTGAAAGTTTGATTATGGGGGGTTAAATGTGTCATACAATCATTCAATTATGTATTTACATTTATGTTAATCTTTTATATAATCTACCAATGATTCCCACATCTATAACTGGGTACAGACTTTCTTTCCAAAGGAAGGTGAACAATTAGGGTCTCAAACCCAATGGCACTTGGGAACTCACACTGGTCGAGTGGATGGGAGGTCTGGCTCATCACACCCTTTTGGGGATAATTTTTTTCTTAATATGGGAATCTCTTATAGATTTAATATATGTTCGAGTGATTCTTCCTAATCTCGATGTAGGGCCAATTACCCTAATAGAGTAATCACAGGCTAAATTCTTTTATATAAAAGGGGGGATCTTATTGTTGATTCCATCTATATGTGTCTGATGTTCTTCATCCATTTATCATCAGTGGGTAGCTTCTTATGTGTTGAATCCATGTAACCAAACACTCTAAAATTAATTATCATCTAGGTAGGTTGTTAACATTTCAAGGATGGGATTGAGACATTATGAGTCGTCCTATGTATCATATTTTATAACAAGAATCAAATCCCATTTAGTTTGTTTAGCCCAAAAAGTATGTATATAAGGGAAAATATGCACCAAATTTTTGAATTTGAACCATGAGGAGGCATCCTACATATCCTACTTATAACAGTAATTATATTTATCATAGTTCAATCATACCCTTTGGAGTTACCCCAAGGTGGATACCCTTATATGAGGGCAGTTATATCATGCTGCTAATCGGGTTTACACACTGAGGTTTACCTAATATAGAGGCAATCATATCATGAAACATATCGGGGCTTACACACTAAGGTTTCCTTATCTGGTAGAGGTACACGATGCAAGTGATATGATCATTCAACTCCCAAACCCCATGTGAGCTATGTTCAGTGTGATAAACAAGGGATATCAAGTAATCAGTTTCACTAATTATTGATGTGGGACTTATGTGCTGGGATAGACTTGTGGATGTTTAATATATATCTCAGGACTTAGGATGAAATACTAAATACCCTGGTTATGGAAGGAATCAGAGTCATCATAGTGCAGTAAGCTGCTTAGTCAGCTAGTGGATGAGAGAGAAATATTAGTCCATGGGAGATATTAGGTATCAATGTTTGAAATTTTGGATACATGGTTGAAACTTCCAATGAAGTGAATGTTTATTTGATCCCAAGACATAGAAAGGAGTCCTACATATCCTTTTTATAATAGTAATTACAGTGATTATATTTCAATTGATTGGGATTACACACTGAGGTTTCCCTATCCAGGGAGGCCAAACAAGGTTATCATGCCCAGGGATACCTATGTGACCTAGACTGGTTGTCGGCATGACTTGTTTGATTATCTACCTAACATATCATAGGGTTTCTATATATGTTTGGATATATTTTAAACATGTCCAAAGACAATCACATGATCTATTTGAATTTTCCAAGGTACATTACACGATCTTGTATGACATGCCTGGTGGGTGTTGTATGATCTTGATTGGCTTGTCCAGAGGACATCACAAGATCTTGGATGACATGTCTGGAGGAAATCACATGATCTCTATTGGCATGTCCTAGTAGAATCATGAGACCTGGCTACCATGCTTGAAGGGTGCTGTGATATATGGCTAGAAATCCCAAAGGGATTCTCGAAACCCAGATATCACAAAATAGTATCACCACATATATTGGGTGACATGTCTAGGGGTCATCGAAAGATCTGGATGACAAGCCTAGAGATCTTTGCAAGACTCGGGTGGCATGCTCAGAGGGAATCATGTGACTTTACTGAGGTGTCTGGAAGATATCACCTAATCTAAATGGTATGTTAAGGGGACATTGCATGAATTCACTACCACAAAACCGGGCAAGGAAGGCGCCTGGATTTATCAGCACTAATGGAAAAGCACTGATAAAGGGGATGGCCTTTATCAGTGCTAAAAAAAGAACTGATAAAGGGTGCATTTATCAATGCTTTAAATATCCCTTTATTAGAGCTTTTCTTAGCGCTGATAAAGGTTACATTTATCAACACTTATCTTAGCGCTAATAATATTTATTGTATACATTAAATAAAAAACACATGTTATAACTATATATATATATAATTAAATAATTATCAGATTAATAATAAATATATTCATTAGATTTATAAGATTTATAAGATTTATTAATTCATTATATTTATTAGATTTATTAATTCATTATATTTATTAGATTTATTAATTCATTATATTTATTAGATTTATTAATTCATTATATTTATTATATATATATATTATATTTGTTTATATTTAATGTATTTGTTTTATTTATAAATATATAATACATTTTAACATATATGTATAATTTAAATTAGTGAATATATGTGTGTTTTCCAATGAATTGGGGTCAATGAATATATACATGTGTATATATATGTGCATGAATAATGTTAATTTATAGATTATAATTACATATCAAGTTGATGTGTTATTGATTTATAATTCATTTTGTTACCCATATAATATATATGTTATAAAAAATGTACACTTATAATTAAAATTAAATTATATTTAAAAAATAAATATATATTTTATAATATTTTCAATGATATATATATAACTATACCTTTAAAATAATTTTATAAGTATAAATAGAGATATATTTATTTAGAGTTATAATTATTAATATATATATATATATATTTATCATAAATATCATTTTAAATAAATATATAATAATATAAAGAAATTATTAAATTTATACATTTATCATCGCTTTTATTAGCGCTAATAAACTATGTCTTTATCAGCGCTAAAAAAACACTGATAAAGACCCCCTTTATCAGTGCTTTTACTAGCGCTGATAAAGGTCCATGCGGGATTTACAAAATCCATCAGGTCCTCCTCCTCCTCTGCACACCCTGTCAAGCTTTCGCGGAAGCCCTACCCTATGCCGCTGCCTCCTCTCTGCCACTGCCTCCTCTCCGCCGCGACCGCCACTTCCTTCTCCTCCTCCTCCACCGTGGCCACCGCCTTCTCCTCCTCCTCCTCCTCTTCTACCGTAGCTCCTCCCCCTCCTCCTCCTTCACCACGACCTCCTCTCCACCGCTGCTCCACCTCCTCCTCCTCCACAGCAGCCTCCTCCTCCTCCTCCTCCATCGGCGCCTCCTCCTCCTCCTCCTCCTCCTCCTCCTCCTTCACCTTCTTCGCTGCCTCCACTGTCTTTCGCTGCCTCCGAGCTACCTTCTCTGCCTCCTCTGCCTCCGCGCTGCCTCCGTTGCCTCCGATGTCGACGCCTCCTCCTCCTCCGCCACCGGTTCCTCCTCCTTAAGGTGAGTAAAATTGAATTTTCATGAATTAATTATGTTTTCATTTATTGTCAATATTGAAATTAATTATGATTTTGTGTGATTCTTGTGTGTGATGCTTGTGTGTGTGACACATTTATATGTGGTTGGTTACTTGTTTGATCTTGATTAGCTCTCCCCACTTATGGAGGGTCTCACCATCACATCACATAAAAAAACAATTTGAGGAGGGAATCTCTATAGACAACCTCTCACAAAACTACTCAAAACCAATACTAAGTGATCCCCATTTCTATATCTCACATCATATTATCATACAAAAAATGATCTAAGGAGGGAATCACCATATCCAACCTCTATCACAAGTCAAAATGCACCATCAATAGGTGGATCCCATGGAATTCACACACCAATACCCTTTGACCAATGCCTTCTCACTCAAAGTAGGGTCCTACCAACACCTTATCACTTAAATAAAGGCCATCCATCTTGTCTCATTCCATAAAATATATAAATAGTAATCTAAGGAGGGTATCTAGATAGCCAACCTATCGTACTAGCTAAACCACATCATCAATAGGTGGGCCCCATGGATGATCATACTTCAACTAGTTGAAAGTCATATGAAGTCCCAATCTCTTAGTCGGTCTAACCATAAATGATAAAAGTCACCATCCATTTAGCCTTGAATAATAATCTCCTTAAAACCATCTTGGTTATACATGAAAATTATTCCCAACCTATCAAAATTCTAATTCCACCTATTAGGGAATCTACTGGGTTCTACAAACCTAACACATCTCTACTCATTGATACCAACACACACTCATCTCTATATGGTAATGTCACAACCCACATGCTATACTTGATCTTGGCCTTGATAGTCTTATCTATATCATATTCTAATTCCCACATTAAAACTCATTAAAACTAAATAATGACCATCATAAGAAACTCACACTAAGATCCTTGGATACCCTATGCTAAGTCATCCAGACTATTATCATGACCCTCACTTAGGTACCATATCATATCTCCCCTTGGAGATCTCTTAATCGAATTATAAGGAGGAAATCCTCTATGTCACACTTCACCAATTCCTATATGGAATATCCTACTCATCACACACACCATGACTCTTATATATCCTTAAGAGGGTGTTCCTCATCATACGTGAGATATAAAACTATATGATCCATCTTATTTAGTCCTAAGACTCTAATACCTACTCAAATATCCTTAGAAAAACTAAATAGGCTATACAAATCTCATAACAAACTTGATCCTCTCATAAACACAACTAATCCATGGAGACATAATCTATGGATGATCACAAAATCACAAACATTCAATAGAACCCTCACTCTATCTCTTGGTGGATCAAAAACACCCTATTTATTTACCTTGGTTGCTCTTGATTTCTATCCCTTTCAGTGGAACACATATACTCATGCATGAATCCACAATCATGCATAAATTGGAACATGATTTTGTATTATAGGGTCCACCTACCTCAAAAAATGGAGTAACCCCCTCACCAAGATCAACTCACCCTCAACCAAGACTATACATGCCTTATCTAATCGTGTACCAATGATTGAGACCCAATCTCAAGGCACAATTCCCAAATAATTAATTATAGAAACTTATAATTAATTATTCACCTTAATATAATTAGGAATAATATTTCAAAAACTCACTGGGAAACACAACACCACCTAAACCACACAAAACATGGTGCATTCATCATACGAGGATATCCTCTAGCCAATAAAAACAAAATATACATCATCTGAATTGATTTGAAGATGATATAGTGAAATCATCAAACAAATCCTAGTTAAAATTATCCCAAATCATAGGGAAATAAAGGATAATAGTAATGGAGGAAGTATGAGGGAATAACTCACTAACGCACTATAAAAAACTCCCAAGAACCACCCCTCATCAAGGGGGATCAAAGAGAGGAAGAGAATGGATAAATCCCAAGAACCACCCAAGATTTGTTATTAATGAGCACTCCCCCACCATTTTTGAAGTATCTAGTTTTTTATCTAAATTATACTCATATTCCTTCTCCCCTAACCTATATACCCATCCTATGGATTTCAAATAGGATGAATATAAATAAAGAATGGATGAATGCCAATTGGTTGAAAAAAGAGTATGAAGAAGGCGTGAAAGAGTTTATCAAGTTTGAAAAATATCATGCATGTGACCCTTCTCAAATCCTTTGTCCGTGTTTACGCTGTTGTTATTCAAAACAAATTAGTCTAGAGGAGTTGGAAGAAAACTTGATCTATCACAGAATAGATCAGATTTATACATGTTGGAATAAACACGGGGAAACAACGAATGTAGGTAGTGGATGGGATAACACTGCGTTTTATGGATCATCTGATATGATTACAAACATGAACAATGAAGATGACCGTATGGAGGATGTGATTACAAATGTTAATGATGATGAATATTGTATTGAGGAAATGACAAGGACCATCAAATATGAACTTCGTGATTTCCCAAAATTGTTTGAGAAGTTAAAAAGTTGTGCAAAGACGCCATTGTATACTGGTTGCACTAAATATACAGCATTGTCAGCCATACTAAAGCTGTATAATTTGAAAGCAGAAAATGGGTGGAGTGATGCCAGTTTTACAAAACTACTTTCTCTCCTGAATGACATGCTCCCAGAAGATAATGAGCTCCCGAACCGAACATACGACGCCAAACGAATTCTACGCTCGATGGGTATGATATTTGAAAGAATACACGCCTACCCGAATGACTGTATACTATTTTGAAAGGACCACAAATCACTTAAAGAATTACCAAAGTGTGGTGCTTCTCGATACAATAAAGATGAATCCAGTACTACTAAAGTTGTATGGTACTTTCCAATCATTCCAAGGTTTAGGCGCCTATATGGAAGTGAGGAGATTGCAGGACAATTGACATGGAATGAAGATACAAGAATTAAAGATGGGATACTACGTCACCCAATAGACTCCCCTCAGTGGAAGAGAATTGATTATGAGTATCCTGAATTTGGAAATGAATTGAGAAACCTTTATCTTGCGTTATCTATAGATGGAGTGAATCCTTTTGGTTTTCAAATCAACAGTCACAGTACATGGCCGGTTATGTTGGTGGAAGCTCCAATCGGTAAGCTACATTACCAACACGATCCAGTATTTCAAAAGGACCGATATATCTAGGGATCAACTTTCCCTTCTTTCCAAATCTCAGGACCCTCTTCCAGGGAGATATTCGTAAGAACACTTTATCACCAACTTCAAACTCTAAGTCTTTTCATCAGTTGTCGGCATAACTTTTTTGTCGACTCTGAGCTGCTCTTATGTGTTTTTGAATAGATCGGACCTTTTTTGCCATCTCATCAACAAGATCAGGTCCTAATAGCTTTCTTTCCCCAACTTCATCCCAGCAAGTTGGAGTCCTGCATTTCTTTCCATAGAGAGCTTTATAAGGAGCCATCTGAATACTGGAGTGAAAGCTATTATTATAAGAAAATTCCACCAAAGGTAGGTGTTGATCCCAACCACCTTTGAAATCCATAGAGCAAGCTCTCAACATATCTTCTAGAGTTTGAATTGTCCTATCAGACTGACCGTCTGTCGGAGGATGATAAGCAGTGTTAAAACTCAACTCTGTATCCAGAGTATGCTGAAGACTTCTCCAGAACTTTGAGGTAAACCTCGGATCCCGATCAGATATAATAGAAAGTGGTACTCCATGCAATCTTACCACTTCCTTTACATATATCCTGTCAAACTAATCCAGAGAGAAATCCTCTCTAATAGCAATGAAGTGTGCATACTTTGTAAGACGATCAACTATGACCCAGATAACATTATTGCCTTTGGATGTTTTAGGAAGTCCGGTGACAAAGTCCATAGTGATGTTTTCCCATTTCCATTTGGTTATGGGTAATGGTTGTAACATTCCCTTAGACTTCTGTCTCTCAGCTTTAACTTGCTGAGAAACCAAGCATCGAGAGACATATTCAGCAACATCTCTTTTCATGTCATCCCACCAGAAGTACTCTTTCAGGTCCCTATACATCTTCGTGATTCCAGGATGAATAGAGAATGAAGAACTATGAGCCTCATCCAGCAGCTCCTTCTTTAATTTGGGGATGGGAGGAACATAAACCTAATTCCTGAACTTTTTTATCCCATCACAATCAAGGTTGAATCCAGGAACATTTCTCACCTTCTTTTGTAACTCTACATCTTCTTTCTGTGCCTCTTTAATCTTCACATGTATAGATGGTTGAACATTCATTTGAGAAAGATAAGATTTTTCCCCTTCCATTATAATTCCAAGATCCATCCTTTGTAAATCCATAAATATTGGATCTTTTGTGATCCTCATCATGGATAAACTGGCATGGTCTTGTCGACTTAATGCATCTGCCACCTTATTTTCTTTCCCAGGGTGGTAATAGATTGAGCATTCGTAATCCTCAATCAGCTCCAACCATCTTCTTTGGTGCATATTCATCTCCTTTTGTGTGAAAATATACTTTAAACTTTTATGATTAGTATAAATATCACACCTTTCTCCATAAAGATAATGTCTCCAAATATTTAATGCAAAGATTACCGCAGCTAAATCCAAATCATGAGTTGGGTAATTTTGATCATGGATTTTCAACTGTCGTGAGGCATAAGCTATCACCATATAATTTTGCATAAGAACACACCCCAATCCCTTCTTGGATGCATCACTGTAGATCACAAACCTTTCTCCACTACAAGGCAGTGTGAGTACAGGTGCACTGGATAACCTTCTTTTCAAATCCTTGAAATTATCTTCACATTCCTCCGTCCAAACAAACTTAACTCCTTTCTGAGTCAACTTGGTGAGTGGATTAGATAATCGTGAAAAATCTTTCACAAAACATCGATAATATCCAGCCAAACCAAGAAAACTTCGGATCTCAGTTACTGTTGTTGGTCTCGACCATCTTTCGATAACCTCTGTTTTTGCTGGATCCAAAGATATCCCCTCTTTTGAGATTATGTGACCCAAAAATGAAACTTTTTGAAGCCAAAATTCACACTTGGTAAATTTGGCATAAAGCTTCTCCTTTCTCAGGGTCTTCAATATAATTCTCAAGTGATCTTCATGTTCTTCCTTGATCTTTGAATATACAAGAATATCGTCTATAAAGACTACCAAAAAGGGATCAAGATAGTCTCTAAAGACTCTATTCATCAGATCCATGAAGATAGCAGGGGAATTAGTAAGACCAAATGGCATCACTATAAATTCATAGTGTCCATACCCTGTACGAAAAGCCGTCTTTGGTATATCCTCCCTTTTGACCCTTAATTGATGATACCCTGAATGAAGATCAATCTTGGAAAATTATTGAGCTTTGCTTAGTTGGTCAAATAATTCATCAATGTGTGGGAGAGGATATTTGTTCTTGATAGTGATCTTGTTAAGTTCTCGATAATCAATGCAGAGCCTCATTGATCCATCTTTCTTCTTAACAAACAGAACAGGTGCTCCCCAAGGTGACGCACTAGGGCGTATGAATCCCTTATCAAGATTCTCTTGGAGTTGCTTCTTCAATTCCTAAAACTCAATTGGGGCCATTCTATAAGGTGTATTTGAAATAGGTAAAGCACCCGGTACGATTTCTATTGAAAACTCAACTTCACGATTTGGGGGAAGACCCGGAAATTCCTCCGAAAAGACATCGTCAAACTCCAGTACAATGGTCATATTCTTAATCATGAGTTTCTCACCAACCATTTGAGATAAATAACCTTCATTTAGTGGAATCAAGACCCATAAGATGGAAGAAATTTCCACTGGAAGGTTATGTTCATCATTGCATCGATAGACGATCAAAGATTGATCTAGAATATGAAATGTGACTTCCCTTCTTTGGAAATTGATATGATCTCCATATAGAGAAATCCAATCCATGCCAAGAATCACATCAAATTCCACTATAGGGAGGATCAAAAGATTTGCAGGAAGCACTTTCCCACAAATTTAAATCGGAGAAGAATTATAAACTTTTGATGCGACTGTTGTGCCTTTAGGGGTTGTCACAGCTAACTCAACATCTAACTGTTGAGGTAATACGGTGATACCCTTAGAAAATTCTTCAGAAATAATGGAGTGGGTGGATCCAGAATCAAATAAAACATTTGCTACTTTAGAGTGGATGGTAAGTGTACCTTTCAACACTTCGTTATTGTACTCCACATCGCTGATAGAAATTGCATGTGACTTTCCTTTGTCTTTAGCCTTAAGAGTTTGTTGACATCGATCATCATAAAAAACCCTTGGATTAGGGCATTGATTGACATAATTCCCCATTTCCTTGAACTTGTAACATTGAAGTGTAGGAGGTGCACTCTGTGTAGCCTTTTCATTGTTCGCATCACTAGACATATTCTTCCCATCGTTGCGGCATTCAAATGCCTGATGACCTTCATTTCCACATTTGAAACATTTACTTGTCCCTTTAAGACAACTCCCTCCATGTTTCTTTCCACACTTTGAGCATAAGGTAAAACTCATCTTCTTTTCAGTGTGCTCTTTATATTTTCCTTTGAATTCCATTTTCCTCTTCTTATCAAACCCATATGACTGATGGGTTACTCCAATCTCCATCTCAACTTTGAGAGCACATCGAACGATTTCCTCATAGCTATTGAAGTACCTTATGGCTAACACCCTTCGAAGACTTGGTTTAAATCCACTAAAGAATCGACCGATCTTACTCTCAGGTTGGATAATAATACCAGAAGCGTACCTTGCAAGTCTTGTAAAATTTGCTTCATAGGTACCAACAGATTCATCATCCTTTTGCTTTAGTTCAAGAAACTCCTTCTCCATCTTTATTCGGAGAATACGAGGGAAGTACTTATTGAAAAATAAGTTCTTGAACTCGTCCCATTCCATGGACTCAATTTCATCTCTTTGCCTCGTATTCTTAATAAGATTCCACCATTGATCAGCATCACCTTATAAATGATACACTGCTAAGATGACTTTATCATGTTCAGAACATTGAAGAACTGAAAATATCTTTTCAGTAGTACTGATCTATTGTTCTGCAACTAATGGATCAGTAGATCCGCTGAATGAAGGTGGACGCTGTCTCATGAAGGATTGAAGAGAATTTTTCTCCTTCCTTTGCCCGTTTGGAAGTCCTGCATGATTCATAGCTTAAGAAAGTTGTGTGAGAATGGCTACAAGATTTTTCATTCCAGCTCCCATAACGTTTGTTTGCTCAGGGGGACAATCATTGCATTTCCCGTCGCATTCCGCATTAACACGGTTCCTTTGGGTTCCAGCCATTGACTAATACCAAGAAGAATAGTGTGAGCAACACTAATAATCAAGAATAAAATTTCACACTTAAGGTCTTATCCTAGGTTTTTCATGGCCATTTCTAAAACACTAAGATTGTGTTCTATGCTTAGACTTATCCTTAGGATTCTTACTAAGGCTTTCACATCCTAGTTTCCAAAGGTTGACTATACCTTTCCTCTGATACCAACTATAATGACCCATACTTTACATACATTGTTAATACTTCAAAATTGAAGTACACTTATCACAAAATATAAAAAACCATGAAAGGACTGTATAGGTATAGTTTCTTTAGAAACTAGGAAACATAAACAACTGGTTCATAAAGCGTCTACACTATCTCCCATTTATTTCATCATATCTATATTCTCTTTTGGCATATCTTACTTAATAACCTTCTTCCTGACTTGGGGAAAGAAAACATATAAAAGGGTGAGCTCAAATTCTCAGTAAGTGTAAACAAAAGAAATATCAATCACATCATATTCATAAGAACATAACATTTTGGAAATATTACCCTGCAAAAGAGATCATAATTTCATGACATGGGATAAATCATGGTAGTGAAATGTAATCACAATAATCATAACTTAAAACATGAAACTTTGTGTAATACACACATAATCATAGAGAATCATTTCTTATTAGTCAAGACTCATTTCCAAGACTATCTTAGTCGACAAAGTCCATTTCTGAACCGAGTTCATTCCTCGTTTCAGTCCTATTTCACTGAACCGGTTTAACTTGCCGTTCCAGCCATGTATATCTCATGATATATAAAATCTTTACCCAATGAATTGGAGGGAGATATAGGTACCACCCATCTCATAATGATACCATTCTTATGTGTGCCACAAAATCATAAACCATACATCATAGCATAACCCGTGTAATAAAAATGGGAATCTTAAACATCGTGATATCATAAAACAATTCATATAAGATAAAGGAATTCATAAAAATAATTCCATAACAACATAATAAAATAAATTTAATAATAGGGATATAAATAGAACACTATATTATCTTAGATGGAAAATAATTTTGATAAAACACTTGAACTCCATTCTTGAGGAAAATATCCTTTCTACTTCAAAAACACTCTTCCTTTCTTAACATGTCATACAATTTTAAACTAAAAGAAGTTGATTAAAAATAAACTTGAAAACCTGTAAAGGAAGCTTATTGGAAATAATTTTTTAAAAATCCATTCATGCCGTATAAGTTAAAAAACATTCTTCTCGTACTTTTGTCGGAAAAGTCAAAAAGTACCTCGTACGAAAAACGACAAAAGATTCCTTTCATATCTTTTACTAAAAACTCACCAAAGGGTAAAATTGGATTTAAAAAATTGTTGGTGGATGGAAATAATATTACATATTGAGGAAAAATGGATGTGGATGATAAAATACACCCCAGTAAATACCAAAGTATAAACAATCTCGGATAAAAATGAGATTTGATATTTTCTCTTACCTTAGGTCTGATTTTCTTCGTAAGTGTCCGAATCTCCTCTTCTTTGAAGCACTTATTTGAGACCTCCTTTTAGGGCACTAAAATTAGCCTTTTAAGAAGGCCAGGACCTCTAGGATGTTTCTAGGGAAGTGGAGAGGAGAAATTGGCAAGGTTTGGCCGGGATTGAAGGCTCAAAGTGGTTTGAGGAAGAGAGGGAGGAGGTTCCCTTTTATAAGGGAGGAGAGGAGTGCCTTTGGAAAAACTAAAAATATTATTTTATTATAAAGCCATATTCAGTTTTAAATAGCTCCAAATTGATTTATTTAGAAGCTAAGGTGGGGATATGTCGAAATCCTCTCATCCAATAGAATTTAGACAAGTTTAGGTTCCTTATCATTTAGATTTAACTTTAAGTTAAATAATTTTACTTTTACCGTGTCTTTTTGTGTTCTTACACTATAAGGTTAATAAACTTACTATAACAAGACAAACGAACCCCAAGTTGTTTATTATTAATATATATAACCTTATCTAAGTCATTTGGCTGAACCTTATATTTTTAGGAATAAAATAACAATTAATAATATAATATTTGTTTTAAAAACTATTTTATGTCAATTTTGACACTATTTAGTAATTTATTTTTGTGAAAATCATAACAGAATGATTAATTCGAAAAAATTTAATTAAATAAATACTAACATGTCATATTAACCTATAAAATTAGTTCAATTCATAAAAAGTCTCAAATTACATTTATTTGGGTATTTATAACATCAATTATGTCAATATTTCATTAATAATATAATTACTGCATCATCTTTGTGTCATAAATAAATTAAATTATTTAATGTCTAAAAATTACAAATAAAATACCATTATGTAGGAAATACTTTTAGCTTTATAATTAATATTTATAGTTGAATTTATCTTATGTATAACCCTATTTTAAAAATTATTTACTTATTAAACTTTGATATTAACTATTTTAACCCTTCTTTAAATAAAATAATAATAAATGTCCTAATCTAATCCATGTGGGCCTAAATGGTCATATTTTATTCCTAAGGTTGTTTTTGGTCGAATTACACTTATCCAATAGAATTAGTACATGTGTTAGGGTAATAATAATATCATTTTTACTCTTAATTACCCTATTTACTTTTAACCGTGGTAAATAAAAGTAAAAAGTTACTATTCACCAAAAATTATTTCCAACTCATTGAACCACATTTTACTTACTGACATCAACCGTGTCTCTCGGATTTTTGGAATTCCACTCACAGAAGCAGTAAAATTAAGTTTTATGTAAATTTTCAAATTCTCCTAGGAGTTGGGTAAAAGACGGTGAAAAGTTCAATAAAATTTTTATATATCTAAAATTATTATAAAATTACTCCAATGAATTACATTGAACTTATATAGGTATTATGTATCAATTTTTACCTAAAATAAATTTAAATAAAATAAATAATTATTTAAATAAAAAGTCGGTTTTTTAAATAGTAACCCAGTGTTTTCACTATTCATCAAAAATTGAAAGTTTCCAGAAAAATACCAAAATTTCACCCTGGGCTAATTTCGATATTACGAATCCAAAAACAAAGTCCATTTTGAAAAATAAAATTTCAAAAATTTTAAAAAGTGGTTATAACTATTCATAACGGCTAGTTTTAATAATATTTTAATAGCATATCGTTGTTTAGTGAAACTCGGTATTGCGTACGACGCAAGCTATCGAGGAAGGTCGCGATTGCATGTAAAGAAATCCAAGCTAGTGTTGTGTGTAGTGAAAGATTCCTTTGATGATTTATATAACATAAAAATAAAATATTTCTTATAAAAGTCTCGGGTGTTACAGTCACAGGAATCAACAACACCTGCATTGGATGCAGACATACTTTTAGCGGCCTTGAAACAACCAGAACAGTATGGTCGCATCAAAGGTGTGTGTTTTGGGGTGACACCCTGGAAGTATTTTTAGAAAAAAAACAAGATGATGAACAAACTAAAGAAATTCAAATGATGAGAGATAGAGTAACTACCCTTGAAGAAAGAATCGAAAGTCAGGGAGAGTTGATAGCAACTTTGATGGGGGAGAGGCGAAGAGAACAAACAACTCAAGAACAGCTCGCGCGAGAAGATCCCGCCCCACCCCCACCAGCTTTGAGGCGAGCCAATCCCCTCAAAGACATGACTTAACCGAGGTAATCAATGTTCTAATATTTGTTTCTGTTAAATGTGAATCACATAGACACGGATACCTTTCTTGTAATGATATTATATAGGGTGAAAATGACTGTGATTTATATCTATCAACTCCCACCCATCGCCTTGTAGCGAGGGCTACGGTGTTCAATATGAAGAATGACACGCTACACTCCAGACCACTTCTAACTGGTCATGTGAAAGTGTCGATTAACGTAGCTCATGAGCCGATCACTGAGCTACCCATGCCAAATGACGATGACGACATTCATACGGTGGAAAAAGCTATTGAAACATTCGTTGCATGGTCGTCGAATCTTGTAAAAAAACATGTCGACCGGGAGGTATTCATTTCCTATTCATTTTTCAAACAAAACCTTTAACATTAAATTAGAAAAGGGATAAACCGATCAATGTTATTAGATAAGGACAAAATGGAGGATCTAAAACAAAAGAGCGGCTTAAAAGGATCAACCAACTGATCAAAATGATCTACTGAGAGCACCTTTACCCCACCCGTTCTATATCCACATTAAATATCATTGCAAACTCATGTGGATACAAAAATGAAAGGTAGAAAGAGTCACACAATTGTTTTTGAAAAAGATATGTACGGAGAGGAAACATTAGATTTTGTTAGTGCTGACGTTGTTGCTGAAATCATCACATACGACTGGCTAGGCGCCTTAGTTATAAATGTATACATGAGGTATGTTTTCATTATTTGATTTTACAGAAGCTGATATACTATGATAATTATGGCTAAATACATTTCATATTTTTCACAGGCATATATATGAAAAACAATTAAAGGGATTTTCCCATGAATACAAATTTGGACTCATTAGTCCTCACACCATTTCTATAGAATGAGAAGAAATAGATTCCGTTTTTCAGGCTGAATTAATGTCAAGCCTGCTCAGAACATTTCAATGCAGAATTACGACTGATAGAGTCTTTTTAATACCAAAGTTATAGGGGTAAAACTCTACATTTTAATCATATCAATTATATTTTCATTTCTATCGGTACTTATTCCTTTTTGTGTTTTTAGGCAACATTGGATGCTCATTGCAGTCAATTTGGATACTCAAAAGATTTATTTTCTAGATTCACTGCATGGATATCCAACAAACTGACCACAAATGATGGTGATTGTTAATTCTCAATACACTAGATCCAACATTTTAGAACTAAATATCTAGTTATATAATTTATATTATCTTTTAATGAGGATTTTGTTATGATAGGGGCGGTGTATGAATATCGTCTAAAGGCTGGAATGAATCCAGGGACTAAGGACGAAAAGGCGCAAAAGATCTAAAAATGGAGAAGTATCAGGGTATATATAATTATATTTCACTATCCAAATACATATCAAAACAGATTAATAATTTTTCTTGATGTTTCTGTAGTGTCCAAAACAAACAAACAACAAGGACTGCAGTTATTATGTTTGTAAATTTACGAAAGAGATCATATTTCATGAACAAACTAGCATCCCTGAAGAGGTATTTTTGAAAATAATTACTAATTAATTTAAAATAATTATTAATCCTTTATGTATTTATATTTTTTCAGTACTACTATGAATGTCATAAAAACTCATATTCAGAAGATGATATAGATGTGTTTAGAAACGAATGGGAAACGTACCTGATGGAAGAATGTAAACAAATAGGACAATGAAGGTGAATTCCTACTACTTATGTTATCTTTATATGATCATTGATATATCCCTTATTAACACTTATTGAACATCTATGATCACCCTTTATTATGTTTCATATCCTTAGATTATGAAGAATGGTTTTAGAAATGATTTGAGTTTCTAGTAAAGAATAACTTAATGAGAGACTCTTATGAACTACTGACATACAGAATACTGAGAAGACGTGTTTGTATTGTTTTGATACTTTAGGAAAATAATTCATTAGTCATTTGTGACATGTAAGAATCAACCGCATCTCAATCTGACGCACGGTGTGACCGATATGGCCAAAAGTGTCTAATATCAGTTTCAAATTGACATTAACTTTAGAAAACAACACTACTGACATACGGAATACCAAGAAAACGCATTTGGATTGTTTTTATACTTTAGGAAAACGATCCATGAGTCATTTTTGACGTGTATGAATCTACCGTACCTTAATCCGACGCACGGTGTGACCGGTATAGCTAAAAGTGTCTGATATCAGTTTCAAATTGACATAAACTTTAGAAAACAACACAAGTAACATATGGAAAACTGAGAAAACACATTCAGATTATTTTGATACTTTAGGAAAATGATCCATGAGTCATTTGTGACGTGTAAAAATTGACCACAACTCAATCCGATGCACGGTGTGACTGGTATGAATAAAAGTGTCTGATATCAGTTTGAAATTGACATAAACTTTAGAAAACAACACTACTGACATACGGAAAACCGAGAAAATGCGTTTGGATTGTTTTTATACTTTAGGAAAATGATCCATGAGTCATTTTTGATGTATATGAATTGACCTCACCTCAATCCGATGCACGGTGTGACCGGTATAGCTAAAAGTGTCTGATATCAGTTTTAAATTGACATTAACTTTAGAAAACAACACTACTGACATACGGAATACTGAGAAAACATGTTCGGATTGTTTTGATATTTTATGAAAATGATCCATGAGTCATTTGTAACATGTACGAATCGACTGAACCTCAATCTGACGCATGGTGTGACCGGTATGGCTAAAACTGTCTGATATCAGTTTCAAATTGACATAAAGTTTAGAAAACAACACAAGTAACATATGAAAAACTGAGGAAACACATTCATATTGTTTTGATACTTTTGGAAAATGATCCATGAGTCATCTGTGACATGTAATAATTGACTACAACTCAATCCGATGCATGGTGTGACCAGTATGGATAAAAGTGTCTGATATCAGTTTGAAATTTACATAAACTTTAGAAAGCAACACTATTAACATACGACAAACTAATCAAATGCATTCGGATTGATTTGATACTTTAGAAAAACGATACATGAGTCATTTGTGATGTTTAAGAATCAACTTCACCTCAGTCCGACCCACGGTGTGACTTGTATGGCTAAAAGTGTCTGATATCAGTTGTAAATTGGCATTAAATTTAGAAAACAACACTACTGACATATGGAATATCAAGAAAACGTGTTTGAATTGTTTTGATATTTTAGGAAAATGATCCATGATTCATTTGTGACATGTAATAATAGACTGCACCTCAATCTGATTCACGTTGTGACTGATATGGATAAAAGTGTCTGATATCAGTTTCAAATTGACATAAACTTTAGAAAATAACACAAGTAACATACGAAAAACCAAAAAAACACATTCATATTGTTTTGATACTTTAGGAAAACGATCCATGAGTCATTTATGACGTGTAAGAATAAACCAAAACTCAATCTGACGCACGGTGTGACTAGTATGGCTAAAAGTGTGTGATATCAGTTTGAAATTGACATAAACTTTAGAAAACAACACTACTGACATACGGAAAACTGATCAAATGCATTCTTATTGTTTTGATATCGTAGGAAAGTGATCCATGAGTCATTTGTGACGTGTTCGAATTTTCCACACCTCAATCCGAAGCACGGTGTGACCGGTATGGCTAAAAGTTTCTGATATCAGTTTCAAATTGACATTAACTTTAGAAAACAACACAAGTAACATACGACAAACCGAGAAAATGAATCCAGATTGTTTTGATACTTTAGTAAAATGATCCATGCGTCATTTTTGACCTGTACGAATCAACTTCAACTCAATCCGATGCACGGTGTGACCGGTATGGCTAAAAGTGTCTGATATCAGTTTGAAATTGACATAAAAGTTAGAAAACAACACTACTGACATAAATCAAACCAAGAAAATGCATTTGGGTTGTTTTGATATTTTTTTACAATGATCCATGAGTCATTTTTGATGTTTACGAGTTGACCGTACCTCAATCTGATGCACGGTGTGACCAGTATGGCTAAAAGTGTCTGATATCAGTTTCAAATTGACATAAATTTTAGAAAACAACACTACTAACATACAGAAAACCAAGAAAATGCGTTCGGATTGTTTTTATACTTTAGGAAAATGATCCATGAGTCATTTTTTGATGTGTACTAATCGACCGCACCTCAATCCTATACACGGTGTGACCGGTATGGCTAAAAGTGTCTAATATCAGTTTCAAATTGACATTAACTTTAGAAAACAACACTACTAACATACGGAATACCGAGAAAATGCATTCATATTGTTTTGATATTTTAGGAAAACGATCCATGAGTAATTTGTGACGTTTATGAATCGACCGTACCTCAATCCGACACACGGTGTGACCGATATGGCTAAAAGTGTCTGATATCAGTTTCAAATTGACATAAACTTTAGAAAAAAACACAAGTAACATATGGAAAACCAAGAAAATGCATTCGGATTGTTTTAATACTTTAGGAAAATGATCCATGAGTCATTTTTGACGTTTACGAATAGAATGAACCTCAATCCGATGCATTGTATGATAGGTATGGCTAAAATCTCCTGATATTAGTTTCAAATTGACATTAACTTTAGAAAAAACACAAGTAACATACGGAAAACTGAGAAAATGCATTCATATTGTTTTGATACTTTAGTAAAATGATCCATGAGTCAATTTTGACGTGTAAAAATCAACCACATCTCAATCCGATGCACGGTGTGACCAGTATGGCTAAAAGTGTCTGATATCAGTTTAAAATTGACATAAACTGTAGAAAACAACACAAGTAACATACGAAAAACTGAGAAAATGTTTTCCGATTGTTTTGATAATTTAGGAAAATGATTCATGAGTCATTTTTGATGAGTAAAAATCATCCACACCTAAATCTGAGGCATGTTGTGACCGGTAAAGATTTTCATTAGATAAAGAATCTGTATTTATTAAATAAGATAAATCATCCAAAAACGTATTGATGTTATGTTATTCCATTTCATTGTTATCAGAATGAAAACATTTGAGTTATCATTTTTATATTTTAGTTTCAAATTTCCATATTAATGTATTCTTTAATATTATTGTTTTAATTTATTTCATTATTGTATTACTAACATAATATTTGTTTTCTTATATAGGTGAATTTTTTTCCTTGAGTTCGAATGCTTTGTTCGACAAAAAATACTGTGGATGACAATTTTTGAGAGTGGATCACGAATATCAAAGGATGAAACATTAATGTTTATTATTGTTGTTGGATAATTGTAATTTTAACCATGTAAAACATTGTTTTAAATGTATATAACAATGTGTTTTTTGTATTCATGATGTTAAGTAAATGTATATAGCATTGTTTGTCAAAATATTGTGTGTGGGTGCTGGTTTGTGCAGGTATGCTGGTTTGTACAGGTATGCAGGTGCTGGATGTGCAGGTGCAGGGGAAGGTGCCTTTATCAGTGCTTTTTTTAGTGCTGATAAAGGATACATTTAACAGCGCTAAAAGAGCACTGATAAAGGGCCCTATTATCAGCGCTCAAGGTATCACTGATAAAGGAACCCCTTTATCAGCACTATAAAAGCACTGTTAATGCCAGTTTTTAGCACTGATAAAAGGCCAAGTTGTAGCAGTGATTGGCCAACATGACCTAATGTTTTCACATGTTCTGGATGAGTTATGTTAAGTGCATTTGGATCATCATATTTTTCCTTCACATAAATCTCTCATCTTTTTGTCTTTATTCCATTTTTAAATCATATGTGCCTAAGATTTTTTTAGGATTATCTTGTTTAGGTCTCTCATTATTTATCAAATATATAGTATTTACATAACATAACCTAGAATAAGTCCTCTATGTGATCTATGAGTGATCACACAAAGTTCCTATCTATATCGCAAGATCCACTAGCTCGTTCCCCATATTTTTACCTGGAGGAAGACCGTGTGATCGTGATATTAGGCACTCTGAAAAATCCACTTTGATTACTGGGCGTGTTGATGTATGGATCCAAAGATTCATTTTTTTATGATGGGGTGGGGGATTTATAGGCCTCTTTACCCCAATTATACACCACTTTTCACGGTACATATTTAATAGATACAGTCTGGAATCATTGGATGGCTTTGGTGTCATGTGCTTCACAAAATCCTACCATAGGGGGTGTATGATTTTCAGTGACTACAAGACCATCCCTTTAGTGCCCCATTTATTGGATGTAATCCAATAAAATGGGTCATTACTAATCACGTGGAAATGAAAAGGGGTTTTCACAATGTCTGGTCAATATGTCTAGGGACCTTCGTTAGATCGGGATTCCTGTTGAAAGGCTCTTGTGTTATCTTACATGATTTTTATAGGATCTTCCACGAGATAAGGATGGATTTCTAGGGGATTTTTGAGATCAATATTTCTTAGAAAGGGGGACCTTACATGATAAATTTTGATCACCCATGTTGTATAACCCCGATCACAAAATATCACCGTATCTTCCCCTCACAAGAAGCTCTCATCAATTCCCTTTTTATTTCCTTGTTTATTTCAAAAGGAGATGGGGATCTCTTGGGTTTGTACAAATTTCTTCAAAGACAACCAATATCACAATTAGTGATTCATCATGTGACCAACAAAGGGTCTTGTGGTGATGCACAATAATTATCATGGATAGACATTTTATTTGTCTTTGGAGCCATAGGGGGAGTGCAAGACCACAAAGACAAGTCTGAATCCCTTTGCATGATGAGGGTGACATGTCAGTGGGATATTTCAAAACAAGGAGGATGTTTAATCTATGCTTTCATAGTTTATTGGAAACCACATGGGAATTCCACATAAATTTTTATGACTATATTAGAATCTCACCTTTTGGATATTTTTCTTGTTATTTTACAAGGATTTTTGGATGGTCTATCAGGATTCCACCGATTGAATAGTCATGTGATCTGGAGGAACTCATATGGAAGACACCAAACAATAAAAAAGTGTCTAGGATGACTTAAAAAGTAAAAGGATTCTTTCTAAAAGGATCTACAAGATAGATTTCATTATGTTATATGCTACGCATGACCACTCTCATGACCTTCTAATGGTTAGGTGATCATGTATCTTTTTGAGAGTTACATGATCCATGCGTATCATCCACCTTTCCTTCATTTTCACTGTGGGGATAATAATACCCATATTTTGGTATTTCTTCCTTTGTGTATTTTTTGATTCTCATTTGGTGGGCATCAACCCCCCCCCCCCCCCCACTCAGGAGTGAAGTCCATGGGGACAAGGGATCAGTTTTGATGAAAGTAAATGCCTACTGAAGCTATGGAACTATCACAAATCAGTGTCTTGGGAGACACTTTGTCTTCTATTTGATGTTTGGTATTCTTTAGAACTCCCTATAAATAGGGGAATATAGGTAGACTCATTCACTAGCTACACAACTCTTCGATCTCTTATGATCAACCTTTATCACATAACTCCTTAACAAAAAACATTCCACAAGATCCGTCTATAATACTATTTTCTGAGAATCTCATCACAAGAATTGATTTTCCCAGATGTTTATTCAGAACAACTATGAATCTATCTTTAGTAATTGTTTGAACCTTTTCCATAGTCCTAATTGGTTGTATTTGAAGTTTTTACATGTTCTTCTACCTCAGTTACATGGACACTAAACTATTATATGAATCGTGTGACCATGTAGTGTCACAAAATCACAAGTCTTGTGACTGATTGAGTGTTTGAGAGATGTATTGCAGGTTTATGCAGTCTACAATATCATCATAATCTAGGAGATTCATGAATACCTTATGTGATCTTGAATCCCTTTGATGATTCATGTGATGAACATTATGGTGCAAGAATTATGTATTTATTTTGATAAGATTTTGTTCATCTATCTAAAATACACCACATACTTTTTTATATGGATTTTAGCTCTAATCATATTTCCCAAAATATATAAAATGAAGATGCTAAAGTTTTAATGGATTTCCAGGATGTTATCATGGAAAGTGTAGATATTCCTTGCCTCCAAGTTTTTGGTTCATTTCAGATGAGTCTAGTAGACTTTATGGGATCAAAACTTGGGGAATATATATTTTAATATTTTTTACACCTCTATGGGTTTGGTCTTACCAATGGAACTCACATTCCTTCTTCATAGTCATCATTTATAGTCTCATCTTGGGATTATAAAACCCATAACATATTCTGGTAAAACATCTATCATGTGGGATATTTTATCACCGATAGAGAGTGCTTAGATGGGAATATTTTGATGTTCATTACCACAAAAATTGATAGGAAAAATCATGAAACTAATTTGGATGTTCATATTTACCATTTGATAATTCAAAAGTCTACTACCGGCTAAAATTTTTGGTGGGTACTTAATTGGGACTTTTAATCAGGGGGCATCTATGTAATGAACTAGGGCTAACCCTTATGGATGAAATACATTACTTCCGAGTTTTCCACATAGTTGAAGGAGATCATGATGTATGAGGCCATCTGGATATTTCCAACATTTACCTATTCCAATAAGGGCCTGATGACGGAACTGTTTAGCTACTAGAGCCCATATACAAACACTTTCCACTTAATGCATAGTGTAATGGGAATTAGTCTATGGGACACTCAACAGATCAATGGTGCACCCATATTGGAAGATATTTATAATAAAACCCCCACCAACCTATGTTGGATAACATATAGAGGACTCCTCCACTCACATGATATCTGACCAGGTTGGATGAAAAGGCCCTCCTAAAGGAGCCACTTCTCAGGGAAGATATCCCATTCAAGATGTGGGAAAGATACTTCATAAAGAAAACCCATTCTGAGCCAGAAGACAAGAATCCAAAGGCTTATCATACAATGTACCCCCAGTGTATAGAGGGTTATTATTGGAATGCAGTTGAAGAAGCGATGTTTATTGGCTAGGGATGGGAGTTTATCCCTAATATCAACTGGACCGTTCAACTGGATCACATCCTTGGTATATAAATAAGTGGGTACTTACATTCAATGAAGTAAAACCGTGGATTTAGAGTCTCCAATTTCATTATTTAGGCCACCATGGTATGAGGTAAGTGTATTGGGATATCCATCGCTATGTTGTCCAAACATTATCGCATTTTATTCCATATTTATTTTGTGAAATCCCCTCACATAATATCATTCTTCTTTAAAGTATAATGGGGTTGGATGAGGGATAATCTATTAGACTATGAATATATTAACATCCAGAGGATCCCCAATGTCCGTTTCAAACCATACATGATGTCTATTGGTAGGGTAAGACCTATTACACAGAAGGATTGGGAGGTCAGTGACTTTATGATCTATTATGACTACTTATCCTTAAGAACATATCAGATAGTGTTTATATGTAATATGGTTGATAATGACAGGGAACACCTTGAGTTTTAGGCCTATGTGATGTCCCTTCATGAGGGAATCCTTTCTGCTCGCATGGATGGGGATTTCCTCTATAAAATAGTACACACCCTTCTAATTTAGTCACCATTCCTTTGTGTCTAGTTGAGATGTAATCCCCTCTTCATATTTTATATGAGGATAATCTAATGGTGGATTTATATTTTTTTCTATTGTTTACCAGGGAAGAGACTCAAGCCAAGATAAACCTTCCTACCTATGATGCAGCAATTGGTTTTTCTCATCATTTTAATGAGGTTTGGATCCACTCATATCATAATGGGCAGTTATTGAAACTGGTAAGCGAAGCTTCCCAATTACCATAGGCTATTGAGGAAAATTATAGGCCTAAAAATCAACTAGTTTTGAGAGGACCAATAGCCTTATAAGCACACCATAATGAAGTAAGGCACTTGAAATAACCCTTATTGCTGGTATAAGTTCCAACCTATGTGGTCGCAGTGAGTGTGGTTCTAGAGATTGAAGCCACATCAGTGTTATTATTTCCCATCTCATCTCAATAGTGGAAAACATAGAGAATACTAAATTCAGAGGATAAGATCTATGGAATAATACATCAAGAATAAATACATTTGGAACATTTATCCTATATCATCGGCCCTCTGTTCATCATATTCAAAGGCTAACCAGAGGAGGTTAGGGCCTTCTTATGAGACCTTGATGTAATGTTGGAAAAAATCAAGGTTTAGGTTTTATATTCACCTTTATTTAACCAAATTATGGTTCAAGAAATTATTTAAATTGTCATGGATGAACATGGATATCCCATTATATAGTCAATGGTAAGGATGAACTTATTTATACGATTAATGGTTAATGGTTCCATTGCAACCAAAATGATGTCATTTGTGTTTTTGTTGATATAGTGGGAGGTTGTAGAAGACGAACCAAACATTCCATCCCCCTTATATTCTCTCTAGGTTACAACTATTGGAGATGAATTTGGAAGTGATCGGGGGACTGATGATGAGGGATCCTTGGGTCAACTGGCCCAAATGAGGCCAATGAACACCATTTCTAGAGAAATGACCTCAACTGTAATACCCTCTAGGGGGTCTTACCTAGAAGGGTAGGGGAAAATGATGAACTCTAAGATTTTAAATCCTTCTCCCATGGAATCCTCAAGTAAGTGTGATATTTCAATCTTTTCTTATTTTGGATTATCCTGGTACCAAATTCTGATATGTCAAAAATGTGTAGTCCCCCACTAATACTTCTTAGAGGGTCATGTATCCAATCCTGATCATGTGGTCAAGTGTTTGGTTTCTATTGAAAACCCTTCATTGCCAGGCCCATACCATCAACAAATAGATATGGATGAGGTTTTGAATCAGTTACTCCCATTTCTTGATATATAAATCTCAATAGTCATTCCATTTGATCCATTGCAGGTGAACACACTTTTGGAGGATACTTATATGACTTGTTGTTCTGCTACTGAGTTAGCCTAGATGGAGGCAAGTTTTGTAGAAGATGAATACTTATTCAATAACAGGACACTTATTTCACTTTGTGTCAATTCTCCTAACATTATATTTTGTTCCTAAATCTTCTAAGGGTGGTGAGTGATGCACATATTGTGGAAGAGAATCAAAAGCTCCATGAATTTACTCATCACAAGAGGGTGTCTCTTCTTCACCCAAATATGGGGTCAGAGAAATAGATGTCACCAGCAATGCAATCATGAAATTTATGTTTCTAACATCAGTCACATCCATTAGTTACTTTATGATGTCTTATCATTTACACATTGGATGATAAACCCCTATGCCCCTTTTTGTAGTGTATTCGCCTCAAAGCATGAAGGTTCCATTCACTTCTCTCTTGGGGATCCCTCCGACTGAGTTAACCATTTTAGAGGCTGAATCTTATACTTCTTCATAAAAGACAATGAGTAAATATTATTTTATTAGAAACCTATTCCCATAATATATTATTATTCCTAGGATAGACTTAGATCAAGACTCAGGGTCTGTATCATTTTACCAATTTATGTGGTTAAAAATATGGAGGGTGATCTGGACCATAGTTTTAGTGACCCCTTTGGAAGCAGTGAAGGACCTATTAGTCCACCTTAGATTTATATTTTCTACCCTTGGTTATGAGTATTTTAACTATTCCACCCTTCATGCCTAGGTAAAGGAGGTATTTTATTGATATTTTATAAGTGGGCCCTTAAGTTGAGTGTGGTAGCCACTAAAGATTCCTCTTCAGTGAAGTAAAGATGGGATAAGGCCTTAAACAAAGCTTCCCAGAATGTAGTGGAGGTGGAAGCTCACCGAGACATGTTCAACAGTGGAAATGTTGATATTGACCATCTCCAATTTTTAATTAGACATCATCAAGCCAAAATATCCTAGTTTCAGCATGATCCTTAGATATAAGAGAAAACTATACTATAGAAATAAGTACTCCTTCACACAGTAGATAATGAAAGGCTTGATTTCTTTTCTTGGGTAGAGGAGTTGTAGGAAATTGTGGAGGTGGAGACTAAATCTATCAATCAATTACACCAATATATTACCTCCCTTTAGTAGAGGCTTTCATATCTCAAGGAATCCTAAAATAACATGATGTAATGGAATTGTAATTTTTAAACTTTTCCTTTTCTCATATATTGATGGGAGATACTCTGATATGTAGAAATTCCTCCCCATATGTGCTACCAATGAATGAATCTTCTGAACTTTATATATTGTTGTGAATGAAATTTTAGTAATCTAATGTTGTATAAATCATCAACGATACCCATCCTTTTCATAATATCAATTAAACCTAAATTCCTAGATTTTAATGTTTAAACTCTAATAGATTATTCTTTAGAAATTATCATGAATTCCCACAAACTTGTGATTCCTCACTAACAAATATGATCCAACAATCTTGATATTTCATAATTCACAAAAGGATAGTTTATGAATAATATATATCCTAAAGGGGGAGTGCTCTATGTTTTTCCAAATTCAATGGACTTAGTGATCATATCTTGATTTTTTCTAAGGCTATATAGTGGGACTCAAAAGATTCATATCTTTTCTATTCTTTCATAAAAAAATGTTGTTGTATTTTATTTTAGGATATTTTAGTTCAGACCTTTTACCATTGTAGTTTAGGTTCCTTTAGCTCATAAATTTTATTACTATAGTTTAGGATTTTTTTGGTCGGACCTTCCATTATTTTAGTTTAGGTACTTTTAGTTCAGACCTTATATCACTTCAGTTTAGGGTATTTTAGCTCAGACCTTCTATCACTGTAGTTTAGTTTCTTTTAACTAAAACCTTCTATTGTTACAATTTAGGGTCTTTTATCTTAGATGTTTAAATTTTTTAATTTATAGACTTTTATCTCAGACCTTCTATTGCTATATTTTAGGATATTTTAGCTCGGTCCTTTAGTTGTTGTTTTTTAGTGTCATTTAGCTCGGACCTTCTGTTTCTTTATTTTAAGGACTTTTGGATCAAACCTTATATTAATATAGTTTAGGGTCTTTTATCTTAGACCTTTTATCTCTAAATATGTAATATGGGAAATAACTACTAGGGACGACCCAAAAAACCCTATGGTGATGAGTTCTTTCATGTTCTTTCCAAGGCTCGTGAGGGTTATATATCTTTATTGAAAGGAGGATATTTCTCTAGTTGGTAGTTCTAATCCATTTATGAATTGATAGCATGGTCAAACAGCGGTGTCACCACTCTTTTCCAAGTTCCATGGAAGATTATGGAGGTGATATGGGTTAATAGTGAAAGTATCATGTAAGTCAGGTCCACCTAGATAGTTAGACCAAGAGTTGAATAATTAATAACCCAAAATATTGAGTTGAGGAATATGGGATGTGGAAGACATGTCAGGATAAGCCATAACACCCTAAGGTTCTAGGTTCTTCCACATTGTTACCAGGGATAATAAGGATTGGAGTTCCTTTCTTACAAGGATGGGATGCCTCAGGTTGGTAGTCTTAAGCCCTTATGCATCGATATCATGGTGAAACATAGGTGTCCCCATCATTTTCCATGGTCTATGAAATATTTATGAAGACTAAAATGTCTAAATGATAAGGTTGGGTATTGAGGAGTGGCAATCCAAGAAGATTTCTTTCAACCTAGGGTAGTTCAACTATTAAGTAAAGCATGATCCCTACACCCAATGGTTTCGAGTCACAAGGTGTGGGCCATCATAAGGTTTGGGGATGGAGTGTAAAATTACTACTTTGAGAAAGGGTAAAAACATAGTGATGTAACATTAAGGATGTTGAATCCAATTTAATTGTTTGGTTATAGAGATTGTAAATCATGATCTAAAGTGAATGTGTCATGAGGATGATATGGGAAAATCATTACACGAATGGACCAAAACACACTGAGGTGTTGGGATCTAATATAATGAAATTAGGGATCCCAAGGATTAGAAATCATTTTTTGTAGAGTGACATTTTTGGTTGATGACTATAGGCACATATGTAGGAGCTATAGAAATACACAAATAGTAAAAAAAAGGTCCCTTGAAGTCTTGTATCCTTTTATGAGTGGCATAGATGATTTACAGTGACTTGATATGGTCAAATCATGAAGTGTGATTTGTGGAAAGTGCAATATACAAGAATTATTGGAACACCCTAAAAGTTGTGTCACTGCCTAGTGAACACGTTATAATGGTGAGGAGATGTAACAAGTCATTACTCTAAATTTTCCATGGACTAGGGGGTCTAGTGAGAATAGCTTGTTTTTTACTGGGGATAAAAAGTATCCCCTATGATATTTATGACTTATTCACTTATTGCCTATTTTTTTACTAAAATTTGTAGGTAAATATTTTAGCGAGTGAAGAATTGACTTTTCCTTAGGACGCCCTTTCCAGGTTTTCAACCTGAAAAGTTTTGTATCTCTTTCACTAGTAGTTTAAGGTATTTTTATTTGGGCCATGAAAGGATAGGTTTTAAGGTCATACAGCTTTGACTAAAATTAAGGTAGTTTAAGGTCATGGAACACATGATTATAATATGAGGGGAATTTTATACAAGAGCCTAATTAGGATACCTAGGGTCCAAAGTAATCCAACACCCTTATCAGAATGAGATGAAAATGTTGTAAATCATTGATCAAGGTTCTCAAGTCATGATTAATGATACCAGGAAATCATATTATGGATGACCCAGATCACCCTGAGGTGTTGAGTTCTGCCATGGTGACATATAACCCACAAGGATAAAAAATCCCTCCTTATAGAGGCAAGATATATCTAGTAAATAGGTATGATCCCTTTTATATCGATAACATGGTAATGTATAGAGATCTATTTTACTTTCCAAGGTCCATGAAATATTTTTTTCAACCGGATGTGCTCAATACATGAACTGTGATTTAGGAATTGAGGTGCTTAAAATATTGAAAAATCACCCCATACACTGGTTGGTCAGGGTAAGGTGCTTATGGTCCTTTGATAAGGGATTATAATGGGTGATGACTTTTACATTTTACTGTCATGTAGTAGGGAAATATTTTTCATGCATTTTTACTATCTTGGGACCCAAAAATTTCCCTTGAAAATTAACATAATGTGGTAAGGATGTATCTGTTTCCCTATATTTTAACATCATGCGGTAAGGAAGTGGGGACCATCAGGAAAAATTATACAAGATATATTACATGAACAAGAAAACTGTATGAAGATTTGACTCCTATGTTGGAAAAATGATCTTTTATGACTCAATCCTTATGCATTTGGAGATGCATTTGTTTTCATAGGTTATTATAGTTGGGATTAGGATTGGAGATCTAGGTCACACTACATATCCTGTGATGGTAGGAATCAATAAACATGTAGTTATTGAATAATAAACCCTATATTCTGGTCTAATCCATACACATTGGGGTCATTTTTACCATTTAATATTGTAGCTAGACCCAAGATTGGAATCCGGGCATCACTACATATCCAGTTATGATTGGAATGAAGCCAAAAATAGTTCTTAAGAAGCCATGTAGTTTAATGTCATGTAGTAAGGAATTTGGATCCCCATCATGAAAGGATAGTATTACAGCTAGGCCCAGGAATAGATATGTGGGTTTCACTACATATCCTATGATGGAAGGAATCAAGATACACATAGTTCTTGAGAAATATCCTGGTGTAGCTCTGACAGATATGCAAAGAGGGGGGGATTTTTATGTTTCTTTATTTTTATTGGACCGAGAGTTGGAGATTTTGGAATAAAAATGTATCATATGATCATAGGTATCAAGTAACACATAGTTCTTTAATGGAGATGTGGAGATATTCCAACATCGATAATAGTGTTCCTCTTGGGCATGGTCTATTGGAATGTGTAGTTTTATGTAATGTAATAGACATCAACTGTGCAGTTTAATGTTATATAGTGAGGACTCAAGAACTTGATAACCCTATCATGAACTAATATTCCTTTTCCATTATGGGAATCCCCTACCAAATATCCTAATCCCACATGATCTATTCTTAGTGTGAGAAATAATGAATGGAAAATGTTTCACACAACATAGAGGAAATTGGAGAAATGACATGGACATTTTGTATCATGCAGTGGCTGGGCTAGGATATGGGATCCAGGAATCCCTATGTATTTGATAAAAATAAGAATCAAGCCATAAATAGTTCTAGAGACCCATTTGGTTTAATTTCATGTAACAAGGACATCATCTATTCTATTTAATATATTGGGGTAAAGATGTAGGAGACTCGATGTGAAAGAAAAGGAATGTTACGGTTGGGACAAAGAATAGAGGTCTGGGTGTCACTACATATCATTTGATGATAGGAATTAAACCACACATAGTTCTTGAAAACCATGCAGTTTTGTTTCATGTATAGAGGACATTAGTCTTGAAGTTTAAGGTCTTGCGGTAAGGATATTTCCCATGCAGTTTAACATCATGGGGTAAGGACGTTTTATGTGCAGTTTATCATCATGTAGTAAGGAAAAATAATGTTATGCATTTTATTGTATTAATGAAATGACTATATCCATATAGTTTAACATCTTTTGGTTAGTATGTGGGACACTTGACATGAATGAAGATGAATCATTGGGAATTCTTGTAGTTTAACATCATGTGGTGAGGAACTTTTCTGTGTAGTTTAACGTCATGTGACTAATATGTTTTCTGTATAGTTTAACATCACGTGTTTAGGATGTGAGATGTTGTGACATTTAATGTTTGTAGAATGAAATTATTTCATATTGTTTAACATCATGTGAATAGGATGAGAGAAATTGTGTAGTTTAATGTAATGAAGATAGGATGAGAAATACTTGATGGAAACTATGAAAAGTATTTCCTCATAAATCTTATATTGGTGTGTGGGGGTGAGATGTTCCCCATCCATCGCGGAAAATGATTAGGCTCCATTATGATATACCTTATGTATTATATAAGTCCCATCCCATTTGGGTTCCATATTTACAGGCTTCTTCCCCAGTATCATTGGGGTTATGGGAACCAACACCAGTTCTCCTTGAAGAAATGAATAGAGATAGCCATTTTTATTGAAGGCACCTGAGATCTAATTTTGATGGAATTAAAGGTTATAAAATATATGAAACCTATTCTGATTGAGATACTCTATATCATCTAACCACTTTTATCATTTCTCATCATCTGAGAGTTTTCTGTAAATGACTATTCACAGTGAGGGTAACTGGACCTCTATGGGTTTTACTGCCTTGGTCCCACATACCAATGAGTAGGGATTTTCTTATGTAGTAGTATGTGTGGTGGTTTGTTAGGACCATAAAGCATATAGGATCTTTTCCATCAAGGAATTATTGTCTTTATTCAACCTTTTATGGAGTATTTTGTAATGTCTTATTGAAGGCCTTTGTTTGTCCATTTTTTGTTGCATGTTGTCAGGATGAGTGATTAGACTTGATGTTGTATACCTGGTATAATTTCTTTGACTCTGTATAATTGAAATTGGTGATCTTCTCCTTCAATATTGTGTGAGGGACCTTGAACTTGGTGATAATATAGGAATTTATAAATTTGATGATATTGTTTATCCCAAATTCCTTGAGGGTTATTTCCTCATCCAGTATGGAGAAGAATTCCATAATAGTAAGGATGTACTTAAACTTCTTAATTGTGGTTGGGGGATATGACCCCACCACATACATTCCCCATATAGAAAAACTATAGGAATGGTTAGCTATATGTATCTATTCTGGGGGATGATGGATGAAGTTTTCGTGGATCTGGTATGCATGACATTTATTGGTGAATTACACAAAATCCTAAATCATGGTTTTCCAGTAGTAGAAGAGCCTCCGGATTTGGTTAGAGAGCTTGATATCCTAGACTGATGAGTTCCATAAGAGCCTGTATTGACTTGTTCCCTGATTTTGGGAATCTCACTTTTTTCTATACATCTAAGGATCATTACATCTAACCCTCACTTGTAAATGGATTTTTGCTCATTTGGACCATCCCTTAGGGTAAAGTTTGCTACTCAACACCAAATTTATTCCCTTCCAGCTTAGTCTATTGGGAGAGTCCTATTTTGGAGATAAAAAATATGTTATCCATCAATCCAGAGGTGGATATCGGTTCATCCCACACTAGGGTGATGTTGACCTGATTTATTTCATCTATATTGTATAAGACTATTGATGAGACCATTCATCAGTACATGATAAAAAAGATTGCTTCCTCCTGATTGAGGTCATATAGGACTATGGATGTATAAGCCAATTCATAATCATGAGAATCCTATGATTAGGGATCATGATGCAATGTGGGATCAAAAGGTAACTCTTCCAATAGTCCCCTAATGTGTCCAGTGAGAGGGGTCGGTTCTTCCTTTTTGATGTAATATTCACCATTGATATTCTTTATCACTAGTTTTGAATCTCCTTTGATATTCAAGTAGGATATCTGTAGTTATAGGTCTAGTTCCAAGCTAGTGATATGGGCTTTGTATTCTACCTCACTATTCCTATAGCCTTTAGATAGTGAAAAAGAGTAGGGGGGTATTTTTTTCTATAGAGACAAATACAATCCCTGATCCAACCAAATAAATATTTGGATTTTCCATCCTTTTATCAATAATAATATGATAAGTATAATAAAAATTCATCTTTTATGTATGGGGAGTGTCATGGGTATAGAAAACATCCACATCTAGAAGTTTGGTGTCCACCAGTGTACTTTCTTGGACGGGATTTACCTTAAAGAAATCATCTAGGGATTACCCATTCACTACCTTTTGTGACACAAATTGAATATCATATTTTTGTAGAATGATCATCCATTGGTAAAATTCCCAGTTAGTATGGGAAGACCAAGGATGTACTTTAGAGGCTCAATGTGGGAGAGTAGATGGTCTTCATGGTGATGCAAGTAATGCCTCATCTTGTTCACTACAAAGATGAGTGAAAGGTTGTCCTTATAGATATCAGAGTATCAGTACTCAGTACCTAGCATCATCTGACTAAGGTAGTAGATACTTTTATCACTCCCCACATCATTCTTCTATGTGAGGAGGTTCCTGATAAGAATTACATGGTGGACACTATAAGATGAGTGGATTTACTTTCACAGGTGGCATCGAGACAAGTGGGTGTAGAACATAGTTCTTTAGACTCTCAAAGGCTTATTGTCAGTCCTTGTCCCATTGACATGTAATTACCTACTTTATTATTTTGGTAAAAGGGAGTGATTTCTAGATAGGTTGGCTATGAAATATCAAATATAGTTGATTTTACCTTGGATCCCCCTCTATTCTTTGATATTAAAGGGGTGAAATTGCTAAAATATAATTAATCTTTTATGGGTCGACCTCAATGCCACAATGGCATACCAAAAAGAAAAGGAACTTCCATGATGTTACTCCAAACTCACATTTCAGTGGATGAATTGCAAAACTGTGTTGTTGAAGCTTGTTGATGACTATTTGAAGATCCATGAAGTGATCACATAACTATTGGGATTTTACCACCTAGTAATTGACATAACATTAAACTATTATTCCTAGTAAGGGTATAAAGATATGATGCATGGTGCATTTGTAAGTAACTATAGTGTTCATTAATCCAAAGGGAATGACATGGTAATATAAGGTTCTTTAGAGTTATCTGAACAAAGTTTCATATTTATCATTAGGGACCATATTATATAATTGTACCCTCAATAACCGTCTATGAAAAAAATGGATTAGAAGCTAGTAGTTTCATCAATCAAGCGTTCTATGATTAGAAATGGGAAATCAACCTTTGGGAAATATTGATTAAGGTCTATGAAATCAATGTAGACCCTAATCTATCCATTATTTTTCTTGATCAAGACAGTATTGGTGAGCCATCTTGGGTATTAAAATTCTCAGAAAAAGATGGCTTTGATCAATTTTTAAGCATCTTCCTATATATTGGAAGCATGAGAGGGGTGCATCATTTTATCTACATGCTTGAGGCCTCGATGGTCATTGGGTAAAATGATATGGTGAGTATCCACATATGGATTTATTCTAGACATTTTTGTATAATTCCAAGTGAACACATATTGGTGTTTCTTTAAAATTGCGATGTAACATCACTTTCTCCTCAAGAGGTATGGTGTAAATAATCAGTGTAAGTTGTGGGTATTATTATGTTCCCAGATTTACCTACCTAATATCATCAATGGTGGGGGAGAAACCATCATTTAATATAGTAGGGGTGATCCTATGGCCATCCTCTTCTTCTTCCACCTCTGATTCTACTGAGGTATTTTTAGATTAATTCAGAAATTTGGGGGAACCTCTATTGTTGTTGAGGTAAGAGAGGCCTTGAGAAAAGAAATTATCATCCCCTACTATTAGAATAATTGTAGATAGATTCTGGAACTAGTTTTATTTTACATTATCATTGGGTATAGAAGGGCTTTGACATCTAGGATTAGGTCAATTTCCTCAACTAGACTTATGGGGAGCACATAATAGCTCTCAAGCATACTGTAAGGATTCATTGGGTTGGTCCCCAAGATATTGGGGGATGAAAATTTTATATATTCATCCACCATTGGTTTCATTCCATCCCTTTTATACAAATATTCCTCAACAAATGTGGATTAAAAATTCTCAAAGGTGGAATTGTCATGATGTAGTATGCCAAACTTTCCATTGACGGGGAATTTCAAACACTGATGGAATGTTAAAGTTACCGCCACATGGATATGGAGCCAAGGACTACTTAACAGGACATTGTACATGTTTTCTTGCTTAATAAACATAAACTTAGCATCATATGTGAGATCCCAAAAATAATCATTGATCATGATATTCCCAATATTTCTTTTCATGAACTTATTATACCCTTGAATGGTCAGTTTTTTGGGAGAAAAATACACTTCAATATACCCCAAACATCGGAGGGTTAAAATTGGGATGAGGTGAATCCTAAAACCATTAAAAATTATAGCCCTTAAGATGTGTACATTATCAAGTCTACTTGAAACATATAGGGGTTTGATGTGTCCTCGGATGAAGTATTCCTGGTCTTGATCTGCGATCAAGATGGTGACATGTAATTTTGATAGAATGGTCTCCACTAGATAAACCTCAACTATAGGGACTTCTATATTGACCTCTTTTGAGATCTATAGGGATTTAACAAGTTCCTCCTAGGGTTATTTTTAAATATGGAGTGCATTCAAGATTGAGTGCTTTGTTGGGACAACTGCCAGCAATTTCATAAGGTCATACATTCATTCTAGAGGTTGTTTCTTTCCAAGGGGGGTTTCTCCATATTATGTGTATTAGGAGAAAAAGATTATAAATTGGATGGGTCTAATTCTTGTGTAGTGGTTTAGGGAGAATCTAATACAAATCGTGTGAGTTGCACTGGTCTTCCCCATTACCTGGGATGATCTGATAATTTCACCCCCACTAGGCTGTCTTGCAAGACGACTAGGCACGAACGACCGCTGGAGGGTTTTGAGACACCTACATGTCTTTTTTAGGCTTTATGGAGTTCTTTTCCATGTGTATCTACTAAATATGTCTCCTTTTTGGTTATGTGATAAAAATATTGGGTATGACCACTATAGAGACCCTCTCTTTTCATATAATAAAATTACATAACTTTTTTGGAATTCTTAAAAAATTATAAAAAAATCCCAAATACCGTATTAGTATAGTGCCCTTGGAGATATGTAAGCATAAAAATTGGTACATAAGTGAACTAAATTATCTCCTACTACGTTCTTCTTAACTAGCACCCTTCTTAGACACAACAAACATAATACATATCTTCATAACCTGGGGAAGGAAACCTAAAAGGGGAAAGATAAAATGAACTAAATAGGTTTAATAGATGTATAATTTTTATAATGTGACTTTAAAACAAACTTAAAATATAAATTAACTATAAAAATAAATTAGATGAAAAAGCAGTTTTGAATTAAAATTTAGTACTTTTCACTATTCATCCAAAAAATGATGTTTCTACGACAATTTTTAAAAATTCACCCTAATCTGTTTTTGACATTATAAATTAAAAAATGAAGTTTATTTTATAAAATTAAATTTATAAATGTGTATAAATTTAATTTTATTATTTTTCACAAAAGGACGTAAAAACAATTCTTTTGAGATAATTGTTTTTTTAAACATATATTGACTTTATAAAAAATATGTTTTTCATTAGAAATATTCTTTATTTATATAAAACCATTATAAAAAATATTTGAAATTTATTTATTAATATTCATATTACTATGTTTAACGTCTAGGTTATAACTATCTCATTTAAATAATTATAACAATAAAATGATGTTTCATGAAAATTCAGTGTTGCATGTAAGGCATGCCAATTCGGTGTTGCATATAGTGCATGCCAATTAGGTTCCATGTGAAAGGAATGTTTAACTTATTAAAATGAAATAAATCAATGAAAAATATTTTTTTAGAAAAAAATGGTTCAAAAAAACTCAAGGTTTTACATTCTACCCCCCTTAAAATGATTTTTTCCCTCAAAATCCATTATTCAGGAAAAAAACGAGGATACTTATAATTAATAATATCCTAAAGTTCTCACATAGTTTCATCTAACTAGTTATTTCTCTAAAAAACATTTACTAGGTGATTGGTATTGTTTCATAGAACTTTTTTGTATGATCCATAATTTCAACTGGTTATTCCTTGTAAGAAATATCCTGCTCCAACGGTATGACCTCTGAGTTCAGTACATGTGAAGGGTCAGGTATGTACTTCCTTAGGAGAGATACATGGAAAACATCATGGACTTGATACATATTTGGATGAAGTTCCAAGCAATAGGCTACCATATTGATATGATCCAGAATCTCAAAGGGACAGACATACCTAGGGCTTAGTTTCCCTTTCTTTCTGAACCTCGTAACCTTATTCTAGTGAGAGATTTGTAGAAACAATTTTTCACCAACTTTAAATTCTAGATCATTACATTGGTTATAAACATAAATTTTCTTCTGATTTTTATCTTCCTTGATATGATATTGAATTTCTTTAACCTTCTCTTCCATTTCATTAGCGAACTCAGCTCCCAATAGTTTTCTTTCTCAAAATTCATCCCAGAATGTTGGAGCTTTAAATTTATTACCATAGAGGGATTAATAAGGTGACATTTTAATGGTTGAGGGAAATCTATTTTTGTAAGAAAACTCAACTATAGTAAGGTGTTAATCCCAACCAACTTTTAAATCTAATGAAAAAGATCTCAACATATCCTCTAGGGTTTGAATATTTCTTTCAGACAAACTATCCAAATAAGGATGATAAGTAGTGATAAAACTCAATTTTGTATCATGTGATTGTTAAATACTTATCCAAAACTTATAGGAAAACCTCATATCCCAATCCAGTATAATATAGTGAATTACTCCATGAAACCTTACCACTTCCCTAATTTATATACTAAAAATCTGATCAAGAGGGAAGTTTTATCTAATAGCAATGAAGTGTGCTATCTTTGTATGGTGATAAACTACAAACCATATGACATTAATCCCTTTATAGGTTTTGGGTATTCTAATGAAAGAAATATATAGTGATGTTCTCTAATTTCCATTTTGGTATGGTTAATGGATGCAACATCCCTTTAGCCTTTTTCTTTCGGCCTTAACTTGCTGGTATGCCAAGAAATGAGATAAAAACTCTGTGATATCTCTCTTCATGAAATCCCAACAAAAGTATTATTTTAAATATCTATACATAATTAAACTTCTAGGATGAATAGAGAATGTTGAAATGTTATCTTCCTCTAATATATCCTTCTTTAAATCTAGTTTGGTGTGAACACATACATGGTTTTTGAACATTATTATTCCATCCTGATCAATGTTACACTCATGAAAATTTATAAATTTTGTTTTTATCACTACATCTTCCTCCTGTACCTCCTTAATCTTCACTTGGATATAGGGTTGAATATTCATTTGAGAAAGATAATATTTTTCTCATTCCTTCCAAATATCCATCTCCATCCTTTGTAAATCCAGAAATATTGGATCTTTTTTAATCCTTAGCATGGATAATCTAGCATGATCCTTTCGACTCAAAGAATCGACCACCATGTTCACTTTACTGTGGTGGTAACTTATTGAGTAGTCATAATCCTTTATCAAATATGACCATATTATCTAGATAATGTCCAATTTCTTATGAGTGAACATATATTTAATTCTTTTTTGATCGGTATATATACCACACTTTTTTCCATAAGGATAATACCTCCATATCTTTAAGGAAATAATTACCTCCACTAAATCCAAATCATGATTTGGGTAATTTTTCCGATGAATATTCAAATTACATGAGTAATAGGCTATCACCATGTTATTCTTCATGAGAAAACATCCCAATACATTCTTGGATGCATCACTATTGATTACAAACCCTTCTCCATGATTGGGTGATATAAGCACAGGTGCACTGAGTAACCTTCTCTTCAGTTCCTTGAAATTTTCCTCAGATTCATATTTCCAGGGAAACATGACACCCCTTTGAGTTATCTTGGTTAGGGTATTATATATTCATGTGAAATTATCAACAAAATTTTGAAAATATCCAGTTAAACCAAGAATGTTATGGATCTCAGTCAGCATGGTTAGTCTCGGACACCATTCAATAGACTCCATCTTTGAAGGATCTACTACAATACCATATCTTGAGTTTATGTGACCTAAAACTGAAACCTTTAAAAGCCAAAATTCACACTTTGTAAAATTTTCATATTGTTTCTTCTTCCTTAGGGTATTTAGTAAAATTATAAAGTTGTTTTTATTCTCTTACTTTCTATTTGAATATATTAGAATATAATATAAAAATACTACCCCAAACTGATCAAGGTAGTCTCTAAAGATTCTATTAATTAAATCCATGAATATATAAGGTTAATTAGTAATAACAAAAGGAATCACTATATATTCATAGTTTCCATACCTTTTAAGGAATGTCATATTAGGTATATCCTCTTTCATGACCCTCAATTGATGATATCCCGAACTAAGGTCAATATAGGAAAAGTATTGATCTCTGCATAATTAATGAAACAATTTAAAAATATGGGGAAGATGATACTTGTTATTTATTATGATCTTTTTCAAATCCTGATAATCAATGCAGAGTCACATTGATCCATCTTTTCTTTTCAAAAAAATAAAATTTCAACCCCAAGGTGACACATTTGGATGAATGAATCCCTTATCAAGGTTTTTTTGGAGTTTCTCTTTAATACATGAAACTCAATCAAGGCCATTCTATGTGGATTATTTGAAATTGTCGTGGAAATAGGTATGAGTTTATATTGATAACTCAACATAATGTTTTATTGTAAGTCTAGGAAACTCTTCTAGAAATAAAGCTACAAATTTCGGAAGAATAGGCATATCATTGATGTTGATTTTGTCCCCAACCATTTGAGATAAAAAACCCTTCTGAGTGGGAATTAAGACCCACAAACCAGATTTAATCTCAATAGGAAGTTCATACTTATCAACACATTTATATAAATTCATAGTTTTTTTTGAAATATGAAACATGACATACCGTCCTCGAAAGTTTATGTGGTCTTTATGCAGAGAAATCCAATCCATGCCTAAGATGACATCAAAGTTAACCAAAGGAAGAATTACAGGATTTATAGGAAGCATATTCACACAAACATCAACCAGAGAGGAATCAAAAACATGGGATGTAATCATAATATCATTATGGTTTTCCACTTATAATTCTAAATCTAATAGTTTTTGTGGAATATTAACACCCTTATAAAATTCATTAGATATGAAAGATTGGGTAGATCTAGAATCGAATAAGTCATTAGAAATTATAGAGTGTATGGTAAGTGTATCATTAACCACATCATTATCAAACCCCTCATAATAAATAAATATTTCATGATATTACCCTTTTACCTTGGAATAATAGGTTGTAGACATCGATCATCATCACTATCCCTTGGGTATGGAAATTGGTTAACATAATTTTCCTTCTCCTTACCCTTTTAGCACTGAATCATGGGAGGTTCATTATATGCATATTTTGTATCTATCTTCACCATTAGATAACTTATTCCCATCGCTTTGTAAATCAAATTCCTGATGGCCTTACCTTCCACATGTAAAACATTTATTAGACCCCTTAATGAAATTCCCTCTGTGATTCATCCCACACATAGATAATAAAGGGAATATCATCTTATCCTCTTCATGGTTTTTAGATTTTTCTTTAAAATCCACCATATTTTTCTAGTCAAGACCATGGGATTGATACATCACTCCAACCTCAATTTCAACCTTGATTTCACTAAACACAATCTCTTCATAGATAATAATGTCTCTTATGGCCAACACCATTCTGAGACTTATCTCTAAGCCACTGAAAATCCTATCAAATTTACTTTCAGGTTGGATGATATTTCCTAAACTATACCTCACAAGACTTGTGAAATTATCCTCATTTGTTCCAACTGATTCATCATACCTTTGATTCAACTCAAGTAACTCTTTATTCATATTTGTACAATGAATCCTAGGAATTTACTTATTGAAAATTGAGTTCTTAAAATTATCCCAATTAATGGTTCAATATCATCTTGTTGCCTTGTATTCATGATTAGTATCCACCACTAGTTCCCTTCACCTTATAATCGATGAATAGTCAGAATAAATTTCTCATGCTCAGAATAATAGAGAACAAAGAATATCTTTTCAGTAGTACTAATCCATTTTTTAGAAACAAGTGTATTAGAATGCCCACTGAAATACGGTGTAAATTTTCTTATGAAGGACTCAACAGAATGTTGTTCCCTCATTTTCTCATTTAGAAGTCCACTATGATTCATATATTGAGAAATATTTGTGAGCATAACAACAAAATTTTTCATTCCAACTCCCATAGAATTCGGTTTCTTAGGAAAACAATCATTTAATTTTCCATCACAATCACCATCAACACGGTTCCTTCAGGTTCCATCCATTGACTGAACCCAAAATCATAGAGTAAGAAATATTTATCATAATAAGGAACCACATATTCATGAAAGGTTACTTATAGGATTTCTAGATTATGAAACATTCCATAATTGATAAAACCTTAGGTTTATACTAGGTTATTCATAAGAAACTTCTATTTAAATCCTTCATGATGGTTCATGAAGAGTTTTTTACCTTCCAAAGCATATCCCTAAGAGTGACAAACCAAGTGTGCAGTAAGGCCAGTTGTCATGTACCAGGTTACACCGTGTCAGGACCGATACACCTTGTCAGAGTTTTTACCCCTAGGTACATCTATTTTAAATCCATGTCCACATATATTATCTACACAAGGATTTATTTCTAGGAAACCACTCGCTCTTTCCTTTACCAAGATTCCATGATATTTTCCTATTCATTTATGTATCCTAAGACTTATCCTTAGACATTCCCTTAGGGTTCTCACTAAGGTTTTCTCATACTAGATTCCAAAGGATAACTAAACCTTTTCTATGATACCATATATAGAGACCCATTATTTTCATATATTAACATTATATAACTTTTATGGAATACATAAAACATTTTACAAACATATTCTCAAAAACTGGATTAGTCTATTGCCTTTGGAAACATGGAAACATAAACACTGGTACATAAGTGAGCTACATTATCTCCCACTAGGTTCTTCATGAATAGAAACTTTATTAGAAAAATTAAATATAATAAATATATTTATCTATTGGGAAATGAAAAATAAAAATGGGTGAAGTCATATGATCAATAAGGGTAAATAAGGGATACATGTTAGCATAAACATTAGCATAGGGGTATGAGAACATGATCATAACATCAGAAGATCATACCCTGCATATCATAAGATCATAAACATGAATCATGCAATAAATATTGGATGTTCATAATAAATGAATCATAAGTAAATAAATAACATAATCCATGAAATTTTTTAATTATATACACCATTAAAAAGAAAATAGGGAACATGGAATGTATCTCACAGATATAAAAATTGAGAGGAAATTCCCTGACCTTGTGTCTTGAATTTCGTTGTACTCATACAAGCCTCCTTTATAATAAGTATATGTTTATTATAAATTTATAAAAAACCATATACATATATATAATACTATATATAATATTTTCTTATGACCTTATATTACCCGTTTTTGTTAAAGTAACGTTTTGGGTAATAATCACTTTCTTTATCGTACGTGTTTTGACTTGTCATTCTTGATCCTCATACTTAAATCATGATTTAATTATTTACATAATGTAAAAAACAAAAAATATATCATATATATATTTATTATATAAAAAATTATAATAATCTAAAAAATATTGATACATGAAATGGAATACACCATTCATGGAGACGGCAGGTCGTACATACACATGAACATTGTTTTCATTTTCGTTGAATATGGAAAGAATAAAAGTAAATGAAATATATGTATATATGTATATAATATCATTATAGTAGCATTATTATTTCATATATATCATATAAAATTACTAAACACATCCTTAATACATTCCATTTGAAGTGTGAACAAATCACCTCGCTTTGAAGAGGCATTAGTTCACACTTACACAAACAAAGTTATCATATTTAAACAAAATGGAAAGCATAAATGTGGGATTTATATAATAAATAAATAAGTATAAATACATAATATATTTCATTTATATCATATATAAATATATTTTTCATTATAATTCTCAACCATAAGATGTGGTAAAGTTAAAACGAACAACATTGTTTTGTGAGGCGTTAGTTCTCCATACACAAGAATGATAAGTTTGTTACCCATTAGATGGAAGTGTGTGTATGTGTAGGTTAAAAAATTAACATAAAACATCCTAGTATATTAAGGATACATATTATGTTATTTTTACATGGAATAAGAATAATTTATGTTGTGGATAAATAAAATAAAATAAAGGAGCTTGAGGAATGATGTTACGTCTTCTTTGGGTAACTCCTTTTGGTTTGAACAAAAGGGCTTCCTTGGATGTATTTATTCACAAAGGGATGACTCAAGGAGTAATATATGGATTTTTTTTAATTTTATTGGGATGCTATTTTCCTAAAATATGTGGTTTTAGTATGTTGTTCCCATGTTTTTACCTAAAAGAGTAATAAAAATAAAAAAACTCAATAAGGTAAGATTTATTTTCGAAATATGTCCATAAATTGGTTTTTTGACATGTTTATATGTCATTTGGGCACTTAAGTTTAAGTTTTATTCCCTTGTTAAGCTTAATTTTACCTTAATGACTACAATTAATCTTAATCAATTTCACTAATATTTTTGTTAAAAATTAAGTTGGTATTATTATAAAATTAATAACTTGTTGATTAAAACCTTTTATGTACATTTTTGTAAATTCAATTCATAGAAGTGGAAAAATTATATTTAATTCTTATCTCACAGACATTGTGAGAAAGAGGGTTTTTAAAACTAGAATATTCAAAAGTTCATTAAGATTTTATATCTAAATTCAATATAAAAAGATTATAATGAAATAAATTGGGTTAATATATGTATAATTATAACAACCCATACTTTACATACATGGTTGTTACATCAAAATTAAAGTACACTTATTACAACATATAACAAAACCATGAAAGGGCCGTATAGGTATAGTGTCTTTAGAAACTGGGAAACATAAACAACTGGTTCATAAAGCATCTACTTTGTCTCCCATTTATTTCATCATATCTAAAGTCCCTTTTGGCATATCCTACTTAATAACCTTCTTCCTGACCTGGGGAAAGAAAACATACAAAAGGGTGAGCTCAAATGCACAGTAAAGGTAAACAAAAGAAATATCAATCACATCATATTTATAAGAACATAACATTTTGGAAATCTTAACCTGCAAAAGAGATCATAATTTCATAATCATGGGAAAAACATAGTAGTGAAATGTAATCCCAATAATCATAACTTAAAACATTAAACTTTCTGGCATACACACATAATCATAGAAAATCATTTCTTAGTATTCAAGACTCATTTCCAAGACTATCTTAGTGGACAAAGTCCATTTCTGAACCGAGTTCACTCCTCGTTTCAGTCCTGTTTCACTGAACCGGTTTAACCTGTCGTTCCAGTCATGTCTGTCTCATGAGATATAAATCTTTACCCAATGCATTGGAGGGAGATATAGGTCCCACCCATATCATAATGATACTATTCTTATATGTGCCACAAAATCATAAATCATACATCATTGCATAACCCATGTAATAAAAATGGGATTCTTAAACATCGTGACATCATAAAACAATTCATATAAGATAAAGGAATTCATAAAAATAATTCCATCACAACATAATCAAATCAATTTAATAATAGGGATAGAAACAGAAACCTATATTATCTTAGATGGAAAATAATTTTGATAAAACACTTTGTAACACCCCGATATTTTATGAAAAATATTCTTTTTAATTTCATTAATGTCTTGTGTTATACGCTACACCAAAAGGAGCTTCCACGACACACATCTCTGACCTGGCTTGAATTACACAAAATCGCGAGTTTCCTCGATATCTTGCGTCGTACGCAATACCAAGTTTCGCTAAACAACGATATGCTATTAAAATATTATTAAAACTAGCCGTTATGAATAGTAATAACCACTTTTTGAAATTTTGTAAATTTTATTTTTCAAAATGGACTTCATTTTTGGATTCGGAATATCGAAATTAGCTTAGGGTGAAATTTTGGTGATTTTCGGATAACTTTCATATTTTGATGAATAGTGAAAATTACTAAATTTTAATTAAAAACAACTTTTTCAATCGAAATAATTAATAGTGATAAATTGTTAATTTGAGTGGTTTTAAAGTATATTTAGAATATATTTTTACAATTTAATACAATGTTGGTCATTGGATGTAATTTCAAATTTAAACCAGTTATAAACAAGTGTCAATCTTTTGATAGTTATTATCTCTTAAAAACACGCCATTTGTTTTGACGACGGGATTTAATTTTTAAATTAGTTAATGTAACTGATATGTTTTGAATTTGGTAAAATAGACATCATTTTTGAGTTCATAATATCAAATATAGCTTAGGCCTAATTTTTGGTATTTTTCTGGAAACTTTCATTTTTTGATGAATAGTGAAACCACAAAGTGGTAGTAAAAAAAATGAATTTTTCATAAAAATTAATTTTACCGCTTCTGTGAGTGGAATTTCAAAAATCCGAGAGACACGGTTGATGTCATTAAGTAAAATGTGGTTCATTGAGATGAAAATAATTTTTGGTGAATAGTAACTTTTTACTTTTTTTTTACCACGGTTAAAAGTAAATAGGGTAAAAATGATATTATTATTACCAAAACACATGTCCTAATTCTATTGGACAAGTGTAATTCGACCAAAAACAACCTTAGGAATAAAATATGACCATTTAGGCCCACTTGGATTAGATTAGGACTTTTATTATTAATTTATTTAAAGAAGGGTTAAAATAGTTAAAATCAAAGTTTAATAAGTAAATCATTTTTAATATGGGGTTATACATAAGATAAATTCGACTATAAATATTAATTAGAAATCTAAAAATATTTCCTACATAATGGTATTTTATTTGTAATTTTTAGACATTAAATAATTTAATTTATTTATGACACAACGATGATGCAGTAATTATCTTATTAATGAAATATTGACATAATTGATGTTATAAATACCCAAATAAATATAATTTGAGATTTTTTATGAACTAAATAAATTTTATAGGTTAATATGACATTTTATTGTTGATATAAGTAACTTGGTTCGAACTTATCATTCTGTTATGAATTTCATAAAAATCATGTACCAAATAGTGTCAAAATTGACATAAATTAGTTTTTAAAACAAATATTATATTATTAATTGTTATTTAATTCCTAAAAATCTAAGGTTCGGCCAAATGACTTAGATAAGGTTATTAATAAACAACTTGGGGTTCATTTGTCTTGATATAGTAAGTTTATTAACCTTATAGTATAAGAACACAAGAAGACATGGTAAAAGTAAAATTATTTAACTTAATGTTAAATCTAAATGATAAGGTTAAAATAGGAACCTAAACTTGTATAAATTCTATTGTATGAGAGGATTTCGACCCATACCCACCTTATCTTCGAAATATATCAATTTGGAGCTATTTAAAATCGAACATGACTTTATAATAAAATAATATTCTTAGTTATTCCAAAGGTACTCCTCTCCTCCCTTATAAAAGGGCACCTCCTCCCTCTCTTCCTCACACAACTTTGAGCCTTCAATCTTGGACAAACCCTACCACTGTCTCCTCTCCACTTCCCTAGAGACATCCTAGAGGTTCTGGTCTTCTTCAAAGACCAATTTTAGTGCCCTAAAAGAAGGTCTCAAAGAAGCACTTCAAAGAGGAGGTAATGTCCGTTACCGATTCTTTCATCTTTATTTCTTCTTCCACTTCTTCTTCTTTAGTTGTTTCATTATGAAGTAATAACATCTGTATCACTCATATACTGATATTTTATTATAAGTATGAAACAACCCTATTTCACCATCTATCCATCCTACGGAAAAAGAAATCACCGCGCGTGCGTACGTACGGAATACCGTCTCCACGCCGTGGTGTAATCTATTTTCCACCACCACCTTACTTGGATGGGTATAATGGTGTAAATAATGACTATATATGACTATTATAAAGTGATACTGATTCTTAAATAGTATACATATACTCCAATACAATTCCATGATCATAGGAACGATATCATCACTCGTGCGTACGTACGGAATACCGTCTCCACAATGTGATGCGACTCATTCTACATGATCTTCATTTCATAATGATTATATAAATGAATTGAATGAATGAATATGATATATATTACACTAATACCATTCTGGAAATGAGGTATCTATAACCTAAAGAGAAGAATAAGAATTTATTCGACAAAACACGCATAAGAACAAAAAGTTATAAACACCCGAATAACAAGTAGTAATGAAATATTACTACTAAGAAGCTAATAATATGACCATATATGATATAATAACAATGAATATGATTCTGTAATAAGTCAATGACATTATTTAAATCATTATACAGGAGGTTTGGACACTTACGAAGCAAATCGGACCTAAGGTAAGGGAAATATCACAATCTCATTTTTATCCGAGATTGTTTATACTTTGGAATTTACTGGGGTATATTTTATCATCTACATCCATGCTTTCTCAATGTGTAATATTTATATACTTCTACAATAGTTTATATCCAATTTTACCCTTCGGTGAGTTTTTAGTTAAAGATATGAAAGGAATCTTTTGTCGTTTTTCGTACGAGGTACTTTTTGACTTTTCCGAAAAAAGTACGAGAAGAATGTTTTTTTAACTTATACGGCATGAATGGATCTTTATAACATTATTTCCAAGAATCTTCCTTTACAAGTTTTAAAGTTTATTTTTAATCAACTTCTTTTAGTTTAAAGTTGTATGACATATTAAGAAAGGAAAAAATGTTTTTGAATAAGAAAGGATATTTTCCTCAAGAATGGAGTTCAAGTGTTTTATCAAAATTATTTTCCATCTAAGATAATAAAGGGTTCTATTTTTATCCCTATTATTACATTTATTTGATTATGTTGTGATGGAATTATTTTTATGAATTCCTTTATCTTATATGAATTGTTTTATGATGTCATGATGTTTAAGATTCCCATTTGTATTACATTGGTTATGCAATGATGTATGATTTATGATTTTGTGGCACACATAAGAATGGTATCATTATGAGATGGGTGGGACCTATATCTCCCTCCAATGCATTGGGTAAAGATTTTATATCTCATGAGATAGACATGGATGGAATGGTAGGTTATACCGGTTCAGTGAAACAGGACTGAAACGAGGGTAACTCGGTTCAGAAAGGGACTTTGTCCACTAAGATAGTCTTGGCAATGAGTCTTGACTAATAAGATATGATTCTCTATGATTATGTGTGTATGCCAAAAAGTTTCATGTTTTAAGTTATGATTATTGGGATTTCATTTCACTACTATGATTTATCCCATGTTATGAAATTATGCTCTCTTTTGCAGGTTAAGATTTCCAAAATGTTATGTTCTTATAAAAATGATGTGATTGATATTTCTTTTGTTTACCCTTACTGAGCATTTGAGCTCACCCTTTTATGTTTTCTTTTCCCCAGGATATAAAGAAAGGTTTTAGGTAAAAAAAGGAAGATTTTTATGGGAGATGTTGAAGATATTTCACCACGATTAGAAGATTATATTCCGAGTTTCCAAAGACACTAAACTATTAGGATCCTTTTGTGTGTGTGTTTTTGTTATGTACTAAGTATTCCGCAAAAGTAATGTAATGTCCATGTATGTCAAGCTTCAGGTCTCTACAGTTGGTATCAGAGGAAAGGTTTAGTCAACCTTTGGAAACTAGGATGCGAAAACGTTAGTGAGATCCCTAGAGATATTTCTAAGGTATGTCTAGGGATGTCCCTAAGGATAAGTATATGTATAGGATACAGTCCTAGAACTACGGTAACGATCATAGAATTTAACCTAAGATGTTAGACATTGAAGGTACTCCCCCTTTATTATGTTGTTTTCCCTAGCATGATTTTTGCCTCTCACACTATTCTTTTTGGGTTTTATACGATGGTTGGAACCCGAAGGAACCATGTTGATCAATGCAATGGAAAATGCAATGATTGCCCTCCTGAACAAACAAATGTTATGGGAGATAGAGTGCAAAATCTTATTGCTATACTTACACAAGCTATGAATCATTCTGGGCTTCCAAATGAGCAGAGAAGGGAACAATATTCTATTGAGTCCTTCATGAGGCAACGTCCACCTTCTTTCAGTGGGTCTTCCGATCCACTTGTTGCTGAACAATGGATCAGTACCACTGAAAAGATATTTTCAGTTCTTCAATGTTCTGAGCATGATAAAGTCATCTTAGTAGTATATCGTTTGGAAGGTGAAGCTGATCAATGGTGGAATCTTATCAAGAATACGAGGCCAAGAGATGAAATTGAGTCCATGGAATGGGACGAGTTCAAGAACTTGTTTTTCAGTAAGTAATTCCCTCGTATTCTTCGAACAAAGATGGAAAAGGAGTTTCTTGAGCTAAAGCAGAAGGATGATGAATCTGTTGGTATATACGAAGCGAATTTTACAAGACTTGCAAGGTACGCATCTGGCATTATCATCCAACCTGAAAGTAAAGTTGATCGATTTTTCAGTGGCTTAAAACCAAGTCTTCGAAGGGCATTAGCTATAAGAGACTTCAGTAGCTATGAAGAAATTTTGTGTTGTTCTATCAAGGTAGAAATGGAAGTTGGTGTTACATATCCATCTCATGGTTTTGACAAGAAACGAAAGATGGATTTCAAGGAGAAATCTCAAAATAATGGTGAAAAGAAGATGAATGTTTCATTATGCACAAAGTGTGGAAATAAGCATGGTGGAGATTGTCTTAAAGGGACTAAAAAATGTTTTAAGTGTGGAAAAGAAGGTCATCGAGCATCTGAGTGTCGAAGTAATGGAAAAAGGGTTTCTAATGATGTGAATAAAGAAAACACTGTAGAGAACGCACCACCAACACTTCAATGCTTCAAGTGCAAGGAAATGGGGCATTATGCCAATAAATGCCTTAATACAAGGGTTAGTGATGATAGACATGAGCAACCGCTTAAGGCAAAGGACAAAGGGAAGTCACATGCGATCACTATTGGCGATGTTTAATATGACAATGATGTGGTGGAATGATTAAGTGTTTATGTAATGGGATTCCAAAATAATGTTGTATCATGGAGTATTGGAATATTTATGTATTGGTCTAATGTAATATTCAAAGTGATTGAGATATTATTGGAAATAAGATGATATGCGCATAATGAAGGGAAAACGAGAAAATGAAATGTTTAACAGTATTCATGAGATCATTATTGATATAAGGACTAAGTGATATCATGGTTTGAGTATATAGAATTTTGAGGATTTTGGTTTATGGAAAGTGTTAACTTTTAACTGCATTCAAGTTTTCACTTTGGTTCAATGGGTATTCAATAGAATACATGATTAAGGCCTTTGAATGTTTGGAATGTGACCAACAAGACATATCTTATGATATATGGGGATCAACGATGATATTAAATCTCTGGTAATCATTTTCACTATATTATGAGAGTGGACTGCAGTATTATGGATAATCCTAAAGATTGGAATGGATTATTTTGGACATAAGTTAGTATTGTTTAAGGATAGAAGTTTTTCGATATTATTGATGGGATGCTATAGTAATATAGTTTTAGAAAAAGGACAACCTGCAGGACGGGCGACAGCCCATCGCGTCGGACAAGGCTGTGGGAATCGAACCCACAACTGAAGTGCGACTGGCCTTTATCGCCTACCACTGGCCTACAGGAAGTCCCTATTTAGTAGAAACTAGTTTTATTATATTAAGCAGTATGATATATGAAGTATAAGTTCATTTTATGAACTATATAGGATTAATCTCACTATAGAAGGACTTATGTATTTTTTCTAACCTTTTTTTTGAGACAGATGGAATGACCCATCATCTATCACATGATCTGCTAACACATCACGAATGACAAATTCAACTTCATTTATTTAAGAGATGAAGTGGAAATTGTCCAAAGAACAACAAACGGTGAGACTATACCAAAATCACGAAAGTATTTCTTCTAATTCCAAAATGATCTTGAAAACCAAAAATGTTGTCCTAGTGCTTTTATATCTGATGAATCAGATGGTACCTTAGATCGTCACAAATTTATGGCTTTGTGATTGCTGGATTTTCCATAGCCATGTTCTCTACCACTCTCCATCGGAACATGATGGTTAGATTTCTATTCCGTATACATATTTTCACCTATGTGGAAACCCAGTGATTAGTTTATTTGGGTAACCGTTACGTTTCATACTTTTTTTAAAGAATGGTTTTGGTATTCCTTTTTACGATGTGGGTTTCTATTAAAGAAACTTTCAAGTAGTAAACCATTTATAACCCCGACGAATTTCGAGGGTGAAATTCATTTTAAGGGGGGTAGAATGTAACACCCCGATATTTTATGAAAAATATTCTTTTTAATTTCATTAATGTCTTGTGTTATACGCTACACCAAAAGGAGCTTTCACGACACACATCTCTGACCTGGCTTGAATTACACAAAATCGCGAGTTTCCTCGATAGCTTGCGTCGTACGCAATACCGAGTTTCGCTAAACAACGATATGCTATTAAAATATTATTAAAACTAGCCGTTATGAATAGTAATAACCACTTTTTGAAATTTTGTAAATTTTATTTTTCAAAATGGACTTCATTTTTGGATTCAGAATATCGAAATTAGCTTAGGGTTAAATTTTGGTGATTTTCGGATAACTTTCATATTTTGATGAATAGTGAAAATTACTAAATTTTAATTAAAAACAACTTTTTCAATCGAAATAATTAATAGTGATAAATTGTTAATTTGAGTGGTTTTAAAGTATATTTAGAATATATTTTTACAATTTAATACAATGTTGGTCATTGGATGTAATTTCACATTTAAACCAGTTATAAACAAGTGTCAATCTTTTGATAGTTATTATCTCTTAAAAACACGCCATTTGTTTTGACGACGGGATTTAATTTTTAAATTAGTTAATGTAACTGATATGTTTTGAATTTGGTAAAATAGACATCATTTTTGAGTTCATAATATCAAATATAGCTTAGGCCTAATTTTTGGTATTTTTCTGGAAACTTTCATTTTTTGATGAAAGTGAAACCACTAAGTGGTAGTAAAAAAACTGAATTTTTCATAAAACTTAATTTTACCGCTTCTGTGAGTGGAATTTCAAAAATCCGAGAGACACGGTTGATGTCAGTAAGTAAAATGTGGTTCATTGAGATGAAAATAATTTTTGGTGAATAGTACCTTTTTACTTTTTTTTACCACGGTTAAAAGTAAATAGGGTAATTAAGGGTAAAAATGATATTATTATTACCCTAACACATGTCCTAATTCTATTGGACAAGTGTAATTCGACAAAAAATAACCTTAGGAATAAAATATGACCATTTAGGCCCACTTGGATTAGATTAGGACTTTTATTATTAATTTATTTAAAGAAGGGTTAAAATAGTTAAAATCAAAGTTTAATAAGTAAATCATTTTTAATATGGGGTTATACATAAGATAAATTCGACTATAAATATTCATTAGAAAGATAAAAATATTTCCTACATAATGGTATTTTATTTGTAATTTTTAGACATTAGATAATTTAATTTATTTATGACACAAAGATGATGCAGTAATTATCTTATTAATGAAATATTGACATAATTGATGTTATAAATACCCAAATAAATATAATTTGAGATTTTTTATGAACTAAATAAATTTTCTAGGTTAATATGACATGTTATTGTTGATATAAGTAACTTGGTTCTAACTTATCATTCTGTTATGAATTTCATAAAAATCATGTACCAAATAGTGTCAAAATTGACATAAATTAGTTTTTAAAACAAATATTATATTATTAATTGTAATTTAATTCCTAAAAATCTAAGGTTCGGGAAAATGACTTAGATAAGGTTATTAATAAAAAACTTGGGGTTCTTTTGGCTTGATATAGTAAGTTTATTAACCTTATAGTGTAAGAACACAAGAAGACATGGTAAAAGTAAAATTATTTAACTTAATGTTAAATCTAAATGATAAGGTTAAAATAGGAACCTAAACTTGTCTAAATTCTATTGGATGAGAGGATTTCAACCCATCCCCACCTTAACTTCAAAATATATCAATTTGGAGCTATTTAAAACCTAACTTGACTTTATAATAAAATAATATTTTTAGTTATTCCAAAGGTACCCCTCTCCTCCCTTATAAAAGGGCACCTCCTCCCTCTCTTCCTCACACAACTTTGAGCCTTCAAGATCGGCAAATTCCTGACACTTTCTCCTCTACAATTCCCTAGAGACATCCTAGAGGTCCTGGTCCTCTTCAAATACCAATTTTAGTTCCCTAAAAGAAGGTCTCAAAGAAGCACTTCAAAGAGGAGGTAATGTCCGTTACCGATTGTTTCATCTTTATTTCTTCTTCCACTTCTTCTTATTTAGTTGTTTCATTATGAAGTAATAAAATCAGTATCACTCATATACTGATATGTTATTATAAGTATGAAACAACCCTATTTCACCATCTATCCATCCTACGGAAAAAGAAATCACCGCGCGTGCGTACGTACGGAATATCATCTCCACGCCGTGGTGTAATCTATTTTCCACCACCACCTTACTTGGATGGGTATAATGATGTAAATAATGACTATATATGACTATTATAAAGTGATACTGATTATAAAATAGTATACATATACTCCAATACAATTCCACGATCATAGGAACGATATCATCACTCGTGCGTACGTACGGAATACCGTCTCCACGATGTGATGCGACTCGTTCTACATGATCTTCATTTCATAATGATTATATAAATGAATTGAATGAATGAATATGATATATATTACACTAATACCATTCTGTAAATGAGGTATCTATAACCTAAAGAGAAGAATAAGAATTTATTCGATAAAACACGCATAAGAACAAAAAGTTATAAACACCCGAATAACAAGTAGTAATGAAATATTACTACTAAGAAGCTAAGAATATGACCATATATGATATAATAACAATGAATATGATTCTTTAATAAGTCAATGAAATTATTTAAATCATTATATAGGAGGTTCTGACACTTACGAAGCAAATCAGACCTAAGGTAAGGGAAATATCACAATCTCATTTTTATCCGAGATTGTTTATACTTTGGAATTTACTGGGGTATATTTTATCATCCACATCCATGTTTCCTCAATTTGTAATATTTATATGCTTCTACAATAGTTTATATCCAATTTTACCCTTCGGTGAGTTTTTAGTTAAAGATATGAAAGGAATCTTTTGTCGTTTTTTGTACGAGGTACTTTTTGACTTTTCCGACAAAAGTACGAGAAGAATGTTTTTTTAACTTATACGGCATGAATGGATATTTATAACATTATTTACAAGAAGCTTCCTTTACAAGTTTTCAAGTTTATTTTTAATCAACTTCTTTTAGTTTAAAGTTGTATGACATATTAAAAAAGGAAAAAATGTTTTTGAAGAAGAAAGGATATTTTCCTCAAGAATGGAGTTCAAGTGTTTTATCAAAATTATTTTCCATCTAAGATAATAAAGGGTTCTATTTTTATCCCTATTATTACATTGATTTGATTATGTTGTGATGGAATTATTTTTATGAATTCCTTTATCTTATATGAATTGTTTTATGATGTCATGATGTTTAAGATTCCCATTTATATTACATGGGTTATGCAATGATGTATGATTTCTGATTTTGTGACACACATAAGAATGGTATCATTATGAGATGGGTGGGACCTATATATCCCTCCAATTCATTGGGTAAAGATTTTATATCTCATGAGATAGACATGGCTGGAATGGTAGGTTATACCGGTTCAGTGAAACAGGACTAAAACGAGGGTAACTCGGTTCAGAATGGGACTTTGTCCACTAAGATAGTCTTGGCAATGAGTCTTGAATAATAAGATATGATTCTCTATGATTATGTGTGTATTACACAAAGTTTCATGTTTTAATTTATGATTATTGGGATTTCATTTCACTACTATGATTTATCCCATGTTATGAAATTATGCTCTCTTTTGCAGGTTAAGATTTCCAAAATGTTATGTTCTTATGAAAATGATGTGATTGATATTTCTTTTGTTTACCCTTAATGAGAATTTGAGCTCACCCTTTTATTTTTTCTTTTCCCCAGGATATAAATAAAGGTTTTAGGTAAAAAAAAGTAAGATCTTTATGGGAGATGTTGAAGATCTTTCACCACGATTAGAAGATTATATTCCGAGTTTCCAAAGACACTAAACTATTACGATCCTTGTGTGTGTGTGTTTTTGTTATGTACTAAGTATTCCGCAAAAGTAATGTAATGTCCATGTACGTAAAGCTTCGGGTCTCTACACACTTGAACTCCATTCTTGAAGAAAATATCCTTTCTACTTTAAAAAAACATTTTTCCTTTCTTAACATGTCATACAATTTTAAACTAAAAGAAGTTGATTACAAATAAACTTGAAAACTTGTAAAGGAAGCTTCTTGAAAATAATGTTTAAAAAATCAATTCATGCCATATAAGTTAAAAAAATTCTTCTCGTACTTTTTCCGGAAAAGTCAAAAAGTTCCTCGTACGAAAAACGACAAAAGATTCCTTTCATATCTTTTACTGAAAACTCACCAAAGGGTAAAATTGGATTTAAACAAATGTAGGTGGATGAAAATAATATTACATATTGATTAAAAATGGATGTGGATGATAAATATTCCCCAGTAAATTCTGAAGTATAAACAATCTCAGATAAAAATGAGATTGTGAGATTTTCCCTTACCTTAGGTCTGATTTGCTTCGTAAGTGTCCGAACCTCCTCTTCTTTGAAGCGCCTCTTTGAGACCTCCTCTTAGGGCACTAAAATTGGTCTTTGAAGAAGACCAGGACCTCTAGGATTTTTCTAGGGAAGTGGAGAAGAGAATTTGGCAGGTATTTTCCGAGCTTGAAGGCTTAAAGTGGTGTGTGGAAGAGAGGGAGGAGGTTCCCTTTTATAAGGGAGGAGAGGGGAACCTTTGGAAAAACAAAAAATATTATTTTAGTATAAAGTCATATTCAACTTTTAATAGCTCCAAATTGATTTATTTCTAAGCTAAGGTGGGGATGGGTCGAAATCCTCTCATCCAATAGAATTTAGACAAGTTTAGGTATCTATTTTAACCTTATCATTTAGATTTAACTTTAAGTTAAATAATTTTACTTTTACCGTGTCTTCCTGTTTTCTTACAGAATAAGGTTAATAAACTTACTATAAAAATCCAAACGAACCCCAAGTTGTTTATTATTAATATATATAACCTTATATAAGTAATTTGGCCGAACCTTAGATTTTTAGGAATAAAATAACAATTAATAATATAATATTTTTTTAAAAACTATTTTATGTCAATTTTGACACTATTTGGTAATTGATTTTTGTGAAAATCATAACAGAATTATTAGTTCTAAAAAAGTTAATTAAATAAATAATAACATGTCATATTAACATTGAAAATTATTGGAATTTATAAAAAGTCTCAAATTACATTTATTTGGGTATTTATAACATCAATTATGTCAATATTTCATTAATAAGATAATTACTGCATCATCATTGTGTCATAAATAAATTAAATTATTTAAAGTCTAAAAATTAAAAATAAAATACCATTATGTAGGAAATCGTTTTAGATTTCTAATGAATATTTATAGTTGAGTTTATCTTATGTATAACCCTATATTAAAAATGATTTACTTATTAAACTTTGATTTTAACTATTTTAACCCTTCTTTAAATAAATTAATATTAAATGTCCTAATCTAATCCAAGTGGGCCTAAATGGTCATATTTTATTCCTAAGGTTGTTTTTGGTCGAATTACACTTATCCAATAGAATTAGGACATGTTTTAGGGTAATAATAATATCATTTTTACCCTTAATTGCCCTATTTACTTTTAACCGTGGTAAAAAAAAGTAAAAAGTTACCATTCACCAAAAATTATTTTCATCTCATTGAACCAAATTTTAGTCCTTGATATTAACTGTGTCTCTCGGATTTTTGAAATTCCACTCACAGAAGCGGTAAAATTATGTTTTATGTGAATTTGGAAATTCTCCTAGGAGGTGGGTAAAAGACGGTGAAAAGTTCAATAAAATTTTTATATATCTAAAATTATTATAAAATGACTCCAATTAATTGCATTGAACTTACATAGGTATTATGTATCAATTTTGACCTAAAATAAATTTAATTAAAATAAATAATTATTTAAATAAAAAGTCGGGTTTTAAATAGTAACATAGTGTTTTCACTATTCATCAAAAATTGAAAGTTTTCAGAAAAATACCAAAATTTCACCCTAGGATAATTTCGATATTCCGAATCCAAAAATGATGTCCATTTTGAAAAATAAAATTTACAAAATTTCAAAAAGTGGGTATTACTATTCATAATGGCTAGTTTTAATAATATTTTAATAGCATATCGTTGTTTAGTGAAACTCGGTATTGCGTACGACGCAAGCTATAGAGGAAGGTCAAGATTGCGTGTAAAGCAAGCCAAGCTAGTGTTGTGAGTAGTGAAAGATTCCTTTTATAATTTATATAACATAAAAACAAAATATTTCTCATAAAAGTCTCGGGTGTTACATTCTACCCCCCTTAAAATGAATTTCGCCCTCGAAATTTGTCACTTTGTAACAAACAGATTAGGATACCTCTCCCTCATCATATCCTCAAGCTCCCATGTAGCTTCTTCTAATTGGTGGTTCCTCCATAAAACTTTCACCAAGTGAGTGGTCTTGTTCCGTAGGACTTTTTCGCTACGATCCAGAATCTCTATCGACTGTTCTTCATAAGAAAGATCTTTCTCCAGCGGTACAACTTCTGAGATGAGTACATGTAAAGGATCAGGTATGTAATTTCTCAGTAGAGATACATGGAACAAATCGTGAACTTGAGATAGATTCGGTGGAAGCGCCAATTGGTAAGCTACCTTCCCAACACGATCCAGAATTTCAAAAGGACCGATATATCTAGGGATCAACTTTTCCTTCTTTCCAAATCTCATGACCCTCTTCCAGGGAGATATTCATAAGAACACTTTATCACCCACTTAAAACTCTAGGTCTTTTCTTCGGTTATCGGCGTAACTTTTTTGTCGACTCTGAGCTTCTCTTATGTGTTGTTGAATAGATCTGACCTTTTCTGCCATCTCATCAACAAGATCAGGTCCTAATAGATTTCTTTCCCCAACTTCATCCCAGCAAGTTGGAGTCCTGCATTTCTTTCCAAAGAGAGCTTCATAAGGAGCCATCTGAATACTGGAGTTAAAGCTATTATTATAAGAAAATTCTACCAAAGGCAGGTGTTGATCCCAACCACCTTTGAAATCCATAGAGAAAGCTCTTAACATATATTCTAGAGTTTGAATTGTCCTCTCAGACTGACCGCCTGTCTGAGGATGATAAGCAGTGCTGAAACTCAACTCTGTATCCAGAGTATGCTAAAGACTTCGCCAAAACTTTGAGGTAAACCTCGTATCCTGATCAGATATAATAGAAAGTGTTACTCCATGAAATCTTACCACTTCCTTTACATATATCCTGGAAAGATGATCCAGATAGAAATCTTCTCTAATAGCAATGACGTGTGCAGACTTTGTAAGACGATCAACTATGACCCAAATAGAATTATTGCCTTCGGATATTTTAGGAATTACAGTGACAAAGTCCATAGTGATGTTTTCCCATTTCCATTCAGGTATGGGTAATGGTTGTAACATCCCCTTAGACTTCAGTCTCTTAGCTTTAACTTGCTGACAAACCAAGCATCGAGAGACATATTCAGCAACATCTCTTTTCATGCCATCCCACCAGAAGTACTCTTTCATGTCCCTATACATCTTCGTGCTTCCAAAATGAATAGAGAATGAAGAACTATGAGCCTCATCCAGCAGCTCCTTATTTAATTTTGGGATGGGAGGAACACAAACCTGATTCCTAAACCTTATTATCCCATCACAATCAAGGTTGAATTCAGGAACATTTCTCACCTTCTTTTGTAACTCTACATCGTCTTTCTGTGCCTCTTTAATCTTTACATATATATATGGTTGAACATTCATTTGAGAAAGATATTATTTTTCTCCATCCATTATAATTCCAAGATCCATCCTTTGTAAATCCATAAATATTGGATCTTTTGTGATCCTCATCATAGATAAAATGGCATGGTCTTGTCGACTTAATGCACCTTCCACCTTGTTTACTTTCCCAGGGTGGTAATGAATTGGGCAGTCGTAATCCTTAATCAGCTCCAACCATCTTCTTTGGGGAATATTCATCTCCTTTTGTGTGAAAATATACTTTAAACTTTTATGATCAGTATAAATATCACACCTTTTTCTATAAAGATAATGCCTCCAAATATTTAATGCAAAGATTACCGCAGCTAACTCCAAATCATGAGGTGGGTAATTTTGCTCATGGATTTTCAACTGTCGTGAGGAATAAGCTATCACCATATCATTTTGCATAAGAACACACCCTAGCCCCTTCTTGGATTCATCACTGTAGATCACAAACCTTTCTCCACTATAAGGTAGTGTGAGCACAGGTGCACTGGATAACCTTCTTTTCAACTCCTTGAAATTCTCTTCACATTCCTCTGTCCATACGAACTTAACCCCTTTTCGAGTCAACCTGATGAGTGGATTAGATAATCGTGAAAAATCTTTCAAAAAACGTCGATAATAACCAGCCAAACCAAGAAAACTTCGGATCTAAGTTACTGTTGTTGGTCTCGACCATCTTTCGATAACCTCTGTTTTTGCTGGATCCACATATATCCCCTCTTTTGAGATTATGTGACCCAAAAATGAAACTTTTTGAAGCCAAAATTCACACTTAGTAAATTTGGCATAAAGCTTCTCCTTTCTCAGGGTCTTCAATATAATTCTCAAGTGATCTTCATGTTCTTCCTTGCTCTTTGAATATACAAGAATATCGTCTATAAACAATACCAAAAAGGGATCAAGATAGTCTCTAAAGACTCTATTCATCATATCCATGAAGATAGCAGGGGAATTAGTAAGACCAAATGGCATCACTATAAATTCATAGTGTCCATACCTTGTACGGAAAGCCGTCTTTGGTATATCCTCCCTTTTGACCCTTAATTGATGATACCCTGAATGAAGATCAATCTTGGAAAATTATTGAGCTTTGCGTAGTTGGTCAAATAATTCATCAATGCGTGGGAGAGGATATTTTTTCTTGATAGTGATATTGTTAAGTTCTTGATAATCAATGCAGAGCCTCATTGATCCATCTTTATTCTTAACAAACAGAACAGGTGCTCCCCAAGGTGACGCACTAGGGCATATGAATCCCTTATCAAGATTCTCTTGGAGTTGCTTCTTCAATTCCTAAAACTCAATTGAGGCCATTCTATAAGGTGTATTTGAAATAGGTAAAGCACCCAGTACGATTTCTATTGAAAACTCAACTTCACGATTTGGGGGAAGACCCGACAATTCCTCCGAAAAGACATCGTCAAACTCCAGTACAATGGTCATATTCTTAATCACGAGTTTCTCACCAACCATTTGAGATAAATAACCTTCATTTAGTGGAATCAAGACCCATAAGATGGAAGAAATTTCCACTGGAAGGTTATGTTCATCATTGCATCGATAGACGATCAAAGATTGATCTAGAATATGAAATGTGACTTCCCTTCTTTGGAAATTGATATGAGATCCTTATAAATAAATCCAATCCATGCCAAGAATCACATCAAATTCCACTATAGGAAGGATCACAAGATTTGCAGGAAGCACTTTCCCCCAAACTTCAATCAGAGAAGAATTATAAACTTTTGATACGACTGTTTTTCCATTAGGGGTTGTCACAGCTAACTCAACATCTAATTGTTGAGGTAATACGGCTATACCCTTAGAAAATTCTTTAGAAATAAAAGAGTGGGTGGATACAGAATCAAATAAAACATTTTCTACTTTAGAGTGGATGGTAAGTGTACCTTTCACCACTTCGTTATCGTACTCCACATCGCTGATAGAAATTGCATGTGACTTTCCTTTGTCTTTAGCCTTAAGAGTTTGTTGACTTCGATCATCATCAATAACCCTCGGATTAGGGCATTGATTGGCATAATTACCCATTTCCTTACACTTGTAACATTGAAGTGTAGGAGGTGCACTCTGTGTATCCTTTTCTTTGTTCGCATCACTAGACGTCTTCTTCCCATAATTGCGGCATTCAAATTCCCGATGACCTTCCTTTCCACATTTGAAACAATTACTTGTCCCTTTAAGACAACTCCATCCATGTTTCTTTCCACACTTTGAGCATAAGGGAAAACTCATCTTCTTTTCAGTGTTCTCTTTATATTTTCCTTTGAATTCCATTTTCCTCTTCTTATTAAACCCATATGACTGATGTGTTACTCCAATCTCCATATCAACTTTGAGAGCACATCGAATGATTTCCTCGTAGCTATTGAATTCCCTTATGGATAATGCCCTTTGAAGACTTGGTTTTAAGCCACTAAAGAATCGATCGATCTTACTCTCAGGTTGGATAATAATACCATAAGCATACCTTGAAAGTCTTGTAAAATTTGCTTCATAGGTACCAACAGATTCATCATCCTTTTGCTTTAGTTCAAGAAACTCCTTCTCCATTTTTTTTTCGAAGAACACGAGGGAAGTAATTATTGAAAAATAAGTTCTTGAACTTTTCCCATTCCATGGACTCAATTTCATCTCTTTGCCTCGTATTCTTGATAAGATTCCACCATTGATCAGCATCTCCTTCCAAACGATATACTGCTAAGATGAACTTATCATGTTCAGAACATCGAATAACTGAAAATATCTTTTCAGTGGTACTGATCCATTCTTCAACCACTAATGGATCAGAAGACCTGCTGAATGAAGGTGGACGCTGCCTGATGAAGGATTCAATAGAATGTTGCTCCTTCCTTTGCTCTTTTGGAAGTCCTGCATGATTCATAGCTTGATAAAGTTGTGTGAGCATGGATACACGATTTTTCATTCTATCTCCCATAACTTTGGTTTGCTCAGGGGGACAATCATTTCATTTCCCTTCACATTCCTCATTAACACGGTTCCTTCGGGTTCCAGCCATTGACTAAAACCAAGAATAATAGTGTGAGAAACACTAATTATAATAGGAAAAACACATAATCAAGAATAAAAGTTTACACTTAAGGTATTATCATAGGTTTTTCATGGCCATTTTTAAAACACTAATATCATGTTCTATGCTTAGACTTATCCTTAGGGTTCTTACTAAGGCTTTCACATCCTAGTTTCCAAAGGTTAACTATAACCTCCCTCTGATACCAACTATAACGACCCATACTTTACATACATGGTTGTTACTTAAAAATTGAATTACACTTATTACAACATATAACAAAACCATGAAAGGACCGTATAGGTATAGTGTCTTTAGAAACTGGGAAACGTAAACAACTGGTTCATAAAGCATCTACATTGTCTCCCATTTATTTCATCATATCTAGAGTCACTTTTGGCATATCCTACTTAATAACCTTCTTCCTAAACTAGGGAAAGAAAACATACAAAAGGGTGAGCTCAAATGCTCAGTAAGGGTAAACAAAAGAAATATCAATCACATCATATTCATAAGAACATAACATTTTGGAAATCTTAACCTGCAAAAGAGATCATAATTTCATAATCATGGGATAAACATAATAGTGAAATGTAATCCCAAAAATCATAACTTAAAACATGAAACTTTTTGGCATACACACATAATCATAGAAAATAATTTCTTAGTAGTAAAGACTCATTTACAAGACTATCTTAGTGGACAAAGTCCATTTCTGAACCGAGTTCACTCCTCGTTTCAGTCCTGTTTCACTGAACTGGTTTAACCTGCCGTTCCAGCCATGTCTATCTCATGAGATATAAATCTTTACCAAATGCATTGGAGGGAGATATAGGTTCCACCCATCTCATAATTATACCATTCTTATGTGCGCCACAAAATCATAAATCATACATCATTGCATAACCCATGTAATAAAAATGGGATTCTTAAACATCATGACATCATAAAACAATTCATATAAGATAAAGGAATTAATAAAAATAATTCCATCACAACATAATCAAATCAATGTAATAATAGGAACAGAAACAGAACCCTGTATTATCTTATATGGAAAATAATTTTGATAAAACACTTGAACTCCATTCTTGAAGAAAATATCCTTTCTACTTCAAAAAAACATTTTTCCTTTCTTAACATGTCATACAATTTTAAACTAAAAGAAGTTGATTAAAAATAAACTTGAAAAATTGTAAAGGAAGCTTCTTTGAAATAATGATTTAAAAATACATTCATTCCATATAAGTTAAAAAAACATTCTTCTCATACTTTGTCCAGAAAAGTCAAAAATCACCTCGTACGAAAAACGACAAAAGATTCCTTTCATATCTTTTACTAAAAACTCACCAAAGGGTAAAATTGGATTTAAACAATTGTAGGTGGATGGAAATAATATTACATATTGAGTAAACATGTATTTTGATGATAAATATTCCCCATTAAATTCTGAAGTATAAACAATCTTGGATAAAAATGAGATTGTGAGAATTTCCCTTACCTTAGTTCTGATTTGCTTCGTAAGTGCCTGAACCTCCTCTTCTTTGAAGCGCCTCTTTGAGACCTCCTCTTAGGGCACTAAAATTGGTCTTTTAAGAAGACCAGGACCTCTAGGATGTTTCTAGGGAAGTGGAGAAGATAATTTGGCCGGGGTTGGCCGAGATTGAAGGCTCAAAGTGGTGTGAGGAAGAGAGGGAGGAGGTTCCCTTTTATAAGGGAGGAGAGGGGCACCTTTGGAAAAACTAAAAATATTATTTTATTATAAAGTCATATTCAGTTTTTAATAGATCCAAATTGATTTATTTCTAAGCTAAGGTGGGGATGGGTCTAAATAATCTCATCCAATAGAATTTAGACAAGTTTAGGAATTTATTTTAACCTTATCATTTAGATTTAACTTTAAGTTAAATAACTTTACTTTTACCGTGTCTTCTTGTTTTCTTAAACTATAAGGTTAATAAACTTAATATAAAAAGCTAAACAAACCCCAAGTTGTTTATTATTAATATATATAACCTTATCTAAGTCATTTGGCCGAAAATTAGAATTTTAGGAATAAAATAACAATTAATAATATAATATTTAAAAAAAACTATTTTATATCAATTTTGACACTATTTGGTAATTGATTTTTGTGAAAATCATAACAGAATTATTAGTTCAAAAAAGGTTAATTAAATAAATAATAACATGTTATATTAACATATAAAATTATTGTAATTCATAAAAAGTCTCAAATTAAATTTATTTGGGTATTTATAACATCAATTATGTCAATATTTCATTAATAAGATAATTACTGCATCATCATTGTGTCATAAATAAATTAAATTATTTAAAGTCTAAAAATTACAAATAAAATACCATTATGTAGGAAATCTTTTTATATTTCTAATGAATATTTATAGTTGAATTTATCTTATGTATAACCCTATATTAAAATTTATTTACTTATTAAACTTTGATTTTAACTATTTTAACCCTTCTTTAAATAAATTAATATTAAATGTCCTAATCTAATCCAAGTGGGCCTAAATGGTCATATTTTATTCCTAAGGTTGTTTTTGGTCGAATTAAACTTATCCAATAGAATTAGGACATGTTTTAGGGTAATAATAATATCATTTTTACCCTTAATTACCCTATTTACTTTTAACCGTGGTAAAAAAAAGTAAAAAGTTACTATTCACCAAAAAATTATTTTCATCTCATTGAACCACATTTTAGTCCTTGATATTAACTGTGTCTCTCGGATTTTCTAAATTCCACTCACAGAAGCGGTAAAATTAAGTTTTATGTGAATTTGGAAATTCTCCTAGGAGGTGGGTAAAAGACGGTGAAAAGTTCAATAAAATTTTTATATATCTAAAATTATTATAAAATGACTCCAATGAATTGCATTGAACTTATATAGGTATTATGTATCAATTTTTACCTAAAATAAATTTAATTAAAATAAATAATTATTTATATAAAAATTCGGTTTTTAAATAGTAACCCAGTGTTTTCACTATTCATCAAAAATTGAATGTTTTCAAAAAAATACCAAAATTTCACCCTAGGCTAATTTCGATATTCTGAATCCAAAAATGGAGTCCATTTTGAAAAATAAAATTTACAAAATTTCAAAAAGTGGGTATTACTATTCAGAACGGCTAGTTTTAATAATATTTTAATAGCATATCGTTGTTTAGTGAAACTCGGTATTGCGTACGACACAATCTATCGAGGAAGGTCGTGATTGCGTGTAAAGCAAGCCAAGCTAGTGTTGTGAGTAGTGAAAGGTTCCTTTGATGATTTATATAACATAAAAACAAAATATTTCTCATAAAAGTCTCGGGTGTTACAATAATTTATCTAATTTTTATTTAAAACCAACTTAAAATATAATTTATCTATATAAATAAATTATACCAACAAGCAGTTTTGAATTAAAATTCAGTATTTTTCACTATTCATCCAAAAATGACGTTTCTCAGAAAAATACCAAAAATTCACCATAAGATAATTATACATTATTAATTCAAAATTTTAGTTTATTTTATCAACTAAAATTTCTAAGTGTCTAAAATAATTTTATTATTGTTCACAGAAGGACATAAAAAGTGGTTCTTTTGAGAAAATATTATATTTAAACATATGAAGACTTTAGCCAAAATTATATTTTTCATTACCAATATGTTTTATTTATATAAAAACATTATAAATAATATTTTAAAAGTAGTTATAACTTTTAACATTTCTATTTCTAATGGCCATGTTATAACTATCTTGTTTAAATAATTATAACAATAAAATAATGTTTTGTAGAAACTTAATGTTGTGTTTAACGCATGCCAAGTCAGTGTTGTCTTAAAGAATATTTGGCTTAGTGAAATTAAATACATTAATGAAAAATAATTTATTCGAATATAGGTTTAAAAAAACTCTAGGTGTTACAACCATGCCCATTTTTTCCCTTGTATCCTCAGTTCCTATGCTTGTAGCCTCCTATTCCCCAGTTAGGTGTGAGGAAATTATAATCAAATTCATACTCATCATCGATTAATGTGTCTTATAGGTTCATCTCATCAATATAACCAAGGATGATCACTTAAGAGGGTTCCATTTGGTGGGGTAATGCTTGTGATTTGGATGTTTCATGGAATCAAACTACAAGAGTCGGAGCTTGCATTGGAGTAGAATATGACTCTTCCTATTCTGTCTCTTTATATATCTAATGGTCATGTCCACCTTTGGGATAAATATCTGATTTCTCCTCCCTAGGTGTAAGAATTTTTGTGGTTTAGTGAATCTATGCTCTCAGGGTGGCAAGATCTTAGTCATATACTTTTTGAGTCATCCAGTTACTAAACTTCTATCCATTCCTAGTTGAAACTTTCTTCTAATCCACTTATTCTTGTTATTGGGAAACATTTATGCATATCACCTATATCAGGGGGTTATCCAACATCACTTGTCTGGAATCAAACATGCATTGGAGAATATCTTTGAACACTATGTAATACTAGATCTTATGACCCAACCTTATATTGAAAGGGAAGTAGCCGGGACAGTCGGTGAGGTTATCCTCATTGGGCTTCCTTGGCTATTGAATCTTAAGCATATTATTGACCATGGAAATAAGGAAATAACTAGTTACTTGTTCATTTTAGAAGGAGTAAGTTTTATTCATCTATTCCTCAAATCCTAGGTGAACTTTATTTTTCTATGATTCTAGATGAGGGTTATTTTATAGTTTTTTCTTCTAGATAATAGGTTTTGGGTAGTTCAAGACCTACTTAGGTCCTGGGATGGGCACTACTACTTGTTTGAGAGCAACAACGTTTGTCCCTACATTACTAAGACTTTTTTAATTATGCTGAAGGTATGAGCTGATATTTAGTTTGGGTTCATTAAATGAAATCTTCCAAACATTGTTCCCTTTCAAGGAACTAACACAACCCACTTGGATACTTTATTGGGACCATAGGTGTCTGCAAATCATTCGAGATATTTTCAGCACAAAGTTCCAAAAAAAAATCCTACTAGATAGGGATGCTGATCGAATAGGTTAGACTATTCCATCAGGCTATAAAGTTAGACACCCTATCAATTTCATGTTTCATGTAGTTCTTAAAGTCGATGATTATTTTTTTCCATAGAATGGAGCTGAATTGGTAAAGGGATTGATGATGAAGGTCTTCCCATCCTACAACAGATCCTTCTAGAAGGCTGTTGTACCAAAAAAAGGATGACCCTATCAGATTCTGTACAAAACACCTCATCTGGGTTGCCTCTTTCTGATTTCAAGGGCCCATCATTAGACCACATCGGGACACGAAGTGATTGAGATGTTTTTTAGAGTCTATTATTCCATTAAAGGTGGATAATTTAGGATTTTTAAAATTGGGTGGGGGAAAATTGTCATCAAACCATTCGGTATATGGATTCTTATCAGGTTCTATGGGTGTATATATCCCTTAAATTTTTTCCATTCAAGTGGCCAAATACTAGATGATGTTGAGAAGTTCTTGAGGTACTTCTATTTGAGGAACCTCCTATCTATAGGGATCAGGTAGAACCTAATGAGGTGGCCTTATTTTCATATACCTCTAATTCTATTTTTCTAAAAATATATAATGATTTCCATAGATATGGATAGGTTTTCTCCATCATGGAGGGAATTTGTGATCATTTTTTACTTCCTCATTTATGTAGATTGGCTTCATGGATGCAGATCCGGTCTGACACTTAGATGATACTCTTAAAAGTGGATCAGATCATTCCAAATGTATTAGAGGAGGGATATTCTCTTCTATATGAAGATGATACTTAGTGGGAATGTTTACCTTGAGTATATCCTCATTTACTTCTCTAATATTTTGAATCTCATTTCCATATTATTCCATTCGTTCCTTGATATTTGGAGGTGTTAGGTTTGGGATCCTCCTCTAGTTCTGGGTACATGTAACCACATCAGGGTTATCCAAATCCTACTCATGGGGTATGTTTTCCCTATTGCATCCATATACTTCTCCATCTTTATCCACATTATAAACTATGTTGACAGTGACAAAATTTATAGAGTTTATCAAGGGATTATGTTTATACCATTACTTTCCACAAAATATGATGATTCTACACTGCCTATATTAGGGTTGTTTCTCAAACCCATAACCATATTGGGTTATTTTGGATTATAACCCCAGGGGTGTTTAATTGTATTTTCAATATGATTCTCCCATATTAGCCTATGAGTGGTGACCATGAGGGATTTTCTGGTCATTATTTCTGAATGGAACCCAAATATCATAGATCTATCTTACAGTAGGAGGAACAAATGGGATTCTGACCATTGATATTTATGTACTATCCTGGAGAAGATTAAATCCTTATATGGTGATGATGATGATAATGAAAATTCACCCGACCCTACTAAATGGGGGATATCTTGGGTCATAATTGATATTGATTGATTCTTCTATTGAGGATCTGGTACTTCCAGTCATGGGTTTGATGATTCTTGATATGGGTATTGAGATATAAATTCCCCCATACTAGTGGGATGGGGTTGATCAGGGACCATCATTGACTTATCTAGGATCCTCTTGGGGAATGATGAATCTAGTAATGGTTATTGAGATATAAATTCCCCTTACCCTACAGGATAGGGAATGTCTGTAGATATTGCCAATATGTCCCAAATCCTCTCAGGAATTTATGATATGATGGGTATAGGAGGTCATAGATATTCCTATTCCTGATGGGATCTGTTCTCTCATGGATGACTGCTATGGTAGCTACTAATATGACCTATTTGATGTGGCACAACTGTGCTCATGTAGAAGTTGGGTGTAATGGAAACCCATGATGGGAGTCGGTTTCTATGGGATGTTTCTAGGTTAATCACAACTTTAGATTTTGTGTATGAAATTAATTCCCTTTGTTTTTTGGGGCCCATCTCAAAGAACTATGATATTTCCTCTTCCTCTATTCATGATATATTTACTACATTGAATTGGGTGAAGTTCATTTTAGTGACCAACTAGCTCGTACGTTACCTAGAACCCTAATTTATCTAAAGGCTACTACATTACAAGTTGTCATATCTAAGGATCTATACTATCCTAAGGGTGTGGTAAAGTGAAACAATCCATAATTTCTCCAACCACGAATATGTATGCATGATAAAACTTTATCTATTATTTTTTAAGAGTTGCGATGCAATGGTGGCATGTGTGCTGTAGATTTTCACTTTTCTTTTCCAGTTTTGGGTCCCAAGACATGGATATAACAACCATGTCTAGTTGAAAAAGGTGTATCTTAACGGTTTGAAGGTGACCCTCATATCTTAGAAAATGGAGATGTCTAGACTTCATTCTCTAATGAGTATAACACATAATTTAACATAGATAATGCATGCACTCATTTTATAGATCATTTGGGATCACCTAGTTGAAAGTGGAAATTATCCAAAACATGGTGGGGAGGTTATTTCCATATAACTCTCTCCATATGTAATTCTTTACCAACTATTCACTAGACATAGGCCACAAAAGATGATTCCTGGGGTATTCTACTAACTAGATTGGAGTGTTGTTGGAAGTTTATTAGGAACTACATATGATTGATCCTGATGTTTCGAGCACCACTCTATAATAAGGCATCTCATTTTTTAACACCTCTCTATACAGAGGTGTCTTGGAAAGGGTAGGATTTTCCTATCCTTGGGAGATATCATTGTAGGAATTTTTATCGTGGTGGATGTTAGGAGTAGAGTCCCTATGATCCATCTCCACACTACCATAATGAGGTCTATCATAGTGATGACCACTTTGTACTTAGGTTTAAGAGGTGAATGACCCTTGGGTTATTGATAATATGTCTCAAAAAACCTAAAGGACAATTTCATTGAGTAGATTAGGGATTGGAGAATCATTCTTCATCATGGACAGAATATTCCAACCTTTCTTTTGGATATGTAAAGGGTTATGAGATTACTGTATAAAGGATTGTAAATACCCCAAAATTTCTTGGAATTTTTTTAAATACATGGGAATTTTATGAGTCCGCAGTTTCTGACGGCACATGATTCTTAGACCCGGTGCGTCCGGAATCAATTTATGAAGTTTTGTTTGGGTACGTTTAGTAAACGTACATGTAGGATTTTATATCTTTTAAACCAGTGCTCGGAAGTGAAATCTGAGGGCACCGTTGAACTCACAATATCGGTAATCTCATAAGGAGACCTTTACCACAGTTACGTTCTGACGTGAGTGGAAGTTAATTTTTGGGGTTTCTAAATAAAATTAAATAAAAATATGTATCATATTTTTATTTTAAGGGTAGTTAAAACCTCCAAGGGGAGGTTGGTGGTGGGGCCACCTGCATATAACCCCCCTTGAGAGGATGTTATAAGGTGGGGCCCACACAGGAATCAAACCCCCTTAACCCCCCTTTAACTCTCGGAACTCCCCATAAATTTTTGGAGCCTCTTCACTTTCCACCTTCCCTCATTATGGTGCCAACACACCTAAGAATTAATTAATGCCAATTAATTAATTAATTTGAAATGGTTTGAATTCTTTTTGGAAAGCATGGAAACAATAAAATAATGGAGTAGCCATTATTTTGGTTTGGTTTGTGATTTTCTTTCGTGGAGCTTTGGGAGAACTCTTAGAATAACGACATCCTCCCAACGAAGAACGCTCCTCATCTCCGAAGAACGATGAACACCGTTCTCGATCTTCGACCAAGCTAAAAGAGAAGGAGCCACCCGCAAAGAACATCGATGATGCTTCTTCCTCGGATGCTCCTCGACGTCAAAAAAATGATGTCGTCGTCAATGAACAATCATCGAATCAAGGTAGGGGTTTGAGTTGAATTCTTTGCTTGTTTTTCTTCATTCAATCTCGGTTTATTTGTTGGACAATTGTTATCAGCTAACGTGGAGGGCGCGGGCCGAACAAACACGGACCAACGTCCCTCCGTTGGTTCTTGATTGGTTGACGATGACGGTGGTGCAACGGCACCACCAGAAGAGAGAACCACGGTGGAGCATCGGTGTCCGGTGACGGGCTGTCCATGAGGAAACTGATAGCGCAAGGCCGCTGGAAAAAGGCGTGACACCGTCGTGTCACGTGGAGGAACCGCAGGCCGCGGCCAAACTGAGACACGGCGGAGGAGGTGTGGCACCATCGTGCCGTGTGGTGGAGCCGAATGTCGCGGCTAGGTTGGGCCGTAGAGGTGGAGGCGCGGCGCCATCACGCCGCGCGGAGAGCAGGATGATCGCGGCGCCCTCGCGCCGCGGTGGAGGAGCGGTGGCGTCCGGCCGTCATGGAGCCAGACGAGCGGGACCAGCCGGGTCCCGTGGCCCCTGAACTAGCATAGCACGCCGGTTCTGTTTGACAAACTGGGGAGGTCACGACACCCCCTCCCTCACCTGGTCTTCCGGGCCACCACGGGCAGGGCCTCCACGGGCCGGGCCGCCCTCGGTCGGGCCGCCCAACGCCGGGCTGCCCAAGGCTGGGCCTCCCTCGGCCGGGCCGCCCATGGCCAGGCCGACCTCGGGCCGGGCTACCCTCGGGTCGGGCCGTCTCTTTGGTTCGGGTCATCCCCTCGGCTCGGGTTGCTTCCTCAGACCGTGTCGGACCTACAGACCGGGTCAGTCCGACTGGGTCAGACCAGACCTGGACCCGCTATGGCTGTTTACACCTTTTAGACCGCATCTAGGGTTACAGGTGTCTGATTGACGTACTGCCTGTGACAATGGAATTCTTGGAGCGAGATGATTATTTGGGCATACTACACTTGAGGTTTAGACATAGTTGGGTTACGGTCGGGTTGGTTTGAACCTAAAAACCAACCAGGCCCCTGGAACAACAATGTCAATAACTCACAGACCGGACGTCCAATTGACGCATCGTCTGTCGCGTTGGGTTCCTTATAATGAGACGGAGCTACAAGATACATCAACTCAGGACTTCGTGATAGTTGATGTATCGACACTTGGCTTGAGGAGCGGACCCTCCCAGAATCAAGCATGTTGTGTGCGGGAACCCTAGGGCTAGCTATGACTGCGATGACTTCTGTACAGAAATCCTCCGTGGGTTCGACAGTGATGACTTATGTACTGGAATAATCTGTGGGTTCGACATCGATGAATTCTGTACCGGAATCCTCTTTGGGTTCAACATCGATGAATACTATACCGGGATCCTCCCTGGGTTCGACAGAGATGACTACTGTACCAGGATCCTCCACGGGTCTGACAGTTCTAACTTATGTTCCTGAATCCTGTGTGGGTCCGACACAATAGCTGATCCTAGATCCTGGGTAGGTCCAAAAGCTTAGCTGGTCCTGAATCTTGTGTGGGTCTGACAGCTTAGATGAATCAGTGACTACATCTGATCATCTCTAACACTCTACAAAAGTTGTATACCTGTGTGAGCTGAGTCTTGAATTTTAATCGATATTATCGAGATGATTGACTTTACTTCCTTTGTGGAATCGGTTGTTCTTGGGATCAGGAGTTGGATCCAGACTGTGTAACTTAGGTATATGTATGGGAATATACCTAACTAGGTTTATTTGATACTTCTTGATTGTAACTTTCTTATGTGGTTTATCCTTAGTGGATTTTGGGAGACCTTCGGGGGTCTCGGGGTCCCCTACTGAGTATTGTTATACTCACCCCTACATGGGCTTCACTCGAACCTTGTTGTGTTCTGTGCAGAAGACAGTCAGTAGTGATCGAGGATGAGGGTGACGGACGGGAGGCTGCTCAGACCTGGACTAGACGGGACGTACCTCAGGGATGAGTTGTTCGAGTTCTGTACCTACCCTTCAGGTAGGATTCCCCAGTGGATGATCCATGAGCTGTTTTCCATTTTTCTTGTACTTGTACATGTTATTCAGTTGGGCTTTTATACTGACCCACTTATCTTCATCACACTTTTCTTTTCTATATTAGTACTTTTTTCTTCTACTGCTTGTGTTCAGACTATGTGTGTTATAGGTTTAAAGGAAATTCCTTCCCTTTTTAATGGAGATACTCCTTTGGTGCTAGTCGCCAGCCCCTGGCCTATGGAAGGCGGGCTTGGGGTAGTCACGGCACGGGCCCTGAGGACGAGTCGTGACAAATTGGTATCATAGGAGTTGGTTCTACCGCAGAACTTAGGACTATGATCTATCTTACTATGAACCAATAGTGTTAAGAGTATTGAGTGTGGTTTTCAGTCTAGGGAGTCCAGTTTTGGTGCGGTGGCCAACGTATCCATACACCAGGACCCTAACTTCTGATTTCCGACTCAGTGTATGAAAACACTGATTGCGAGTGTGTTTTCAAGAGTCTTCTTGTGAACTCTTTGGGTCAGCTCACCAGGTATAACTTATTGATTGTGGTGCATCTGTTCCTTATCAGGATTCCACTGTATAGACAACCATCTAGGGTTTCCGAGAGAGTACATGATGACATCCCACTGAGTGACGAGGCTCCAGTTTAGGGACCTCTTATTATGTTGTCACCTTCGGGTGGTGTACCAGAAGCACCAACACCCGTTGGGAAGCAGATGCCACCAACCACATTGGAGGATGGTGTACAACGACTGAGCGCGTTTCACGAGTTCCACCGGCAGAGGCCTCCGAGGTTTCGAGGAGAGAGAGATTCCAAGGCAGCAGAGGACTATATGGAGGTGATTACTGGAGTTTTACACCTAGTTGAGACACTAGTAGAGCAGATTTTGATCTTAGATACTAATATTTTTCAGTGAGTGACCATGAGGATGATCCACATAGTGATGAGATTTTGGTACTTGGACCGTTTTCCGAGATGGTACCTTCGGGCAGTGTGCCAATTATATCATTGCCTGTTGGTTAGCAGACACTACCGGTAGAGGAAACTTGTGGTCTTAGTGCCTTACATGTGTTTCAGAACTAGATATCCCTCAAGTTTTGAGGCGAGCCCGACCCACAGGCAGCTGAGGACTATCATGAGGAGGTGGCTGGGAGTTTTCTAGAGCTTATAAAGCTTCGGCAGGATGACGTGTCGGTATCTAAGTATTCATCGAGGCATACCGATCTTTCCTGGTACTCAATGAATATGATACGATTAGTGATTTAGAGCTTGGACCTCTGAGCGTGGTATGTTTAAGGATATCCAAGCCAGAACTTTTTCCTCTATGCATTCCTACTTATGTTAGGGTGCTATAGAGAACCTTTGTGGTTGAATTTTCATTGGATAAACGGATACATCCAGTGAATGTTAGTAGTTGTAAACCATGAAACTGGCACCTGTATAAGATACTTTAGCATGTAGAATTATTTGAGAAGATTAAGTGTTAAGGGAAGATGAATCTACAGGGCAGCAGACATGGAAGCAGAGCTAGGAGAGCAGCATGAGGTGGTGAACATTTTGACATGTTACAACCACCCACCTTTGTAGTCCCCACTAGACTCAGGGAGCTGGAGGGTAGGGGAAGAGAATAGCTACATGCAGTAAAGGAGTGTGACCCAAGGGCTCTAGGAATGATTTGAGGTACGGTCTGTGTCTACTACTAGGTGTCGTATCAAGGAAACCCAGGAAGCACATGTTAAACTCATGCATAGGAGGGTGCAGTCAATCACTCTTGAATCGAACAGCCTTACCCTCATGGTAGCAGGAACTCTAAGTTTTCAGTTCCAAACAAGAGTTATACTACATGGGGAAATCTTTTCAAAATATTTTTCCTGGATTACCCCCAAAAGGGGGAAGGATTTCTTCTTTGGCTAGATAATACTGAAAGATCGTTCCAGACTTCTCCATATTTGCATCACCACTATCATCCTTGACAAAGAAGGGGAAACTCTTCGTGTGGTCGGAGAGATGCCAGCAGAGCTTTCAGGAGCTGAGGAAGAGGCTGACTAGTTTGACCATCTTGAGGCTACTGGAGGAGGGTGTTGGGTACAAAGTCTATTGCGATGCAACAGGTACCAGACTTGGGAATGTCCTAATGTAGGAGAGAGCAGTGATCACTTATGGTTCTCGGCAGTTTAGACAACATGAGTATAACTACGCTACACATGAACTGGTGTTAGAAGCAGTGGTCTTCACCTTGAAGATGTGGCAGCACTATCTTATGGGCGAACGCCTTATAGTCTACTCTGACCACTAGAGTCTTAGGTATATCTTCTCTCAGAAGGACCTGAACCTGAGACAGCGGCGATGTCTTGAGTTCCTACAGGACCATGACTTCGAGATAGTCTATACTCCTGGGAAGGGGAACATTGTAGCCAATGATCTCAATAGGAGATCAGGCATTCAGCTGTTAGGAGAGGAAACTGAGAAGCTGGCCGCGTTGTAGATATCATTTGTGGATAGAGATGGATCAGCCTTTCTGCAGTATCTCACATTCACTCCTCCACTTCTTCAGCAAGTCAGGGAGGTACAGCGTGGGGACGTTGACTGTGAGACGCGACGTGCTTAGATATCCACAGGGCAGACGCCTGATGGATTTTCTGAAGGTGGGGAGCACATCATTCTCTTAAGAGGATGTACCATGGTACCTGTTTCACTTCAGGAGGAAGTGTTGAGGGAGTTCCACACATCTCCTTTAGCGGTAAATCCTGGAGTGGCGGAGATGTATCAAGACCTCCGAAGACAGCACTGGTGGCCAAGTATGAAGAAGGCAGTATCAGATTTTCTCTCACGATGCCTCACTTATCAGCAAGTGAAGGCAGAGCACCAGGTTCCAACATGCTTGGTTCACCCCTTAGAGGTCCCATAGTGGAAGTGGGATGGGATATCGATGGATTTCGTGACGGGACTTCCACGTACATCCAGAGGACACGACTATATCTAAGTGATTGTCGACCGACTCACCAAGTCAGCCCACTTCCTACTGATTAGAGAGCATGGATCAGTAGAGAGATTGGGATGCCTCTATGTGTAGGAGATCATACGACTTCATGGTGTGCCATTGACGATCGTATCCGATCGAGATGCACGTTTCATTTCACGACTATGGAAGGGGTTACAGGAGGCTTTCGGGATGCAGCTTCGCTTGAGCACCACCTTCCATCCTCATATGGATGGTCAGATTGAGAGGACCATTCAGACTCTTGAGGACATGCTCCGTACATACATCCTCAACTTTGGACACAGCTGGGAGGATCACTTACCCTTGGTGGAGTTTGCGAATAAAAATAGCTTCCACTCCACCATTGGGATGGTACCTTTCGAGGCACTATACGACCGACCTTGCAGATCACCTCTGTGCTAGACTGACCCAGGGGAGTCAGCACTTATGGGACTGGAGATGGTGCAGGCTATGACAGAGAAGGTTCAGATCATCCAGGAGCATATGAAGACTGCATAGAGTAGGCAGAAGTCCTATGTTGATAGGAGACGGAGACCGCTGGAGTTCGAGGATGGCCACCACGTCTTTCTACGGGTCTCACCTCGACGAGGTCTACAAAGATTTTTCCAAGGTGGAAAGTTATCTCCGTGATTCATTGGACCATTTCAGGTCCCCAATAGAGTAGGCGAGGTATCTTACCACTTGGAACTTCCACCTCAGTTGCACCGGGTGCATGGCGTCTTCCACATATCTCAGCCGAGGAGATACGTGCATGACCCGTCCCACATCATCGACCATGGGGAGATGGATATCGATGATGGAGCGACATTCACAGAGGTTCCAGTGGATATTGAGTATCGATAGAAGTGGGTCATACGTGGACAGTCGATTCCTCTGGTGCGTGTTCACTGGTAGCACGGGAACCTCCAGGAGAGCACATGGGAGTGGGAGGCTCAGGTGCATGCTCAGTAACCCCATTTGTTTCTTTAGTGTGAGTTATAGCTTACGGGGACATAAATCCCTGAGGTGGGGAGAATTTAAAGACCCGTAAATTCTGTGGATTTTTTTTTAAAATACATGGGAATTTTACGAGTCTGTAGTTTCTAACAGCACTTGATTCTGAGGCCCGGTGTTCCCAAAATCAATTTCTGAAGTTTTGTTCAGGTACATTCAGTAAACGTGCGTGCGGGATTTTATATCTTTTGAACCGGTGCTCAGAATTGAAATCTTAGGGCACCGTTGAACTCACAATTCTGGTAATCTCTTAAGGAGACATTTAACGCAGTTGCGTTCTAATGTGAGTGGAAGTTAATTTTTGGGGTTTCTAAATAAAATTAAATAAAAATATGTAGCATATTTTTATTTGAAGGGTAGTTAAAACCTACAAGGGGAGATTGGTGGTGGGGCCACCCACACATAACCTCCCTTGGGAGGATGTTATAAGGTGGGTCCCACACGGGCATCAAACCCCCTTAACCCCCCTTTAACTCTCGGAACTCCCCATAAATATTTGGAGCCTCTTCACTTTCCACCTTCCCTCATTATAGTGCCAACACACCTAAGAATTAATTAATTAATTTTAAATGGTTTGAATTCTTTTTGGAATGCATGGAAACAATAAAATAATAGAGTAGCCATTATTTTATTTTGTTTGGTGATTCTCTTTGGTGGAGCTTTAGGAGAACTCTTGGAAGAACGACATCCTCCCAACGAAGAACGATCCTCATCTCCAAAGAATGAATAACACCATTCTTGATCTTCGACCAAGCTAAAAGAGAAGGATCCACCCACGAATAATGTCTATGACACTTCTTCCTCAGACGCCCCCCGACATCAATGAAATGATGTCGTCGTCAACAAACAATTGTCGAATCAAGGTAGGGGTTTGAGTTGAATTCTTTTCTTGTTCTTCATCATTCAACCTTGGTTTATTTTTTGGCCAATTGTTATCACCTAACACAGAGGGCGTCGGCCGAACAAACATGGCCTGGCATCCCACCATTGGTTCTTGATTGGTTGACGATGTGCGGTGGCGCAACGACCCCACTAGAAGAGAGAACCGCGGTGGAGCATCAATGGCCGGTGAAGGGTTGGACACGAGGAAACCGGTAGTGTAAGGTCACCAAAAAAAGGTGCGGCATTGTCATGCTGCACAGAGGAACTGAGGGCCATGTCCAAACCGGGCCACAACGGAGGAGGAGCGGCATCGTTGGGCCACATGGTGGAGCCAAAGGCTACAGCCAGGTCGAGCCACGGTGGTGGAGGCGCAACGCCATCACGCCGCGCTGAGAGCAGGAGGACAGCGGCGCTGTCGCACCACGGTGGACGAGCGGTGACGGACGGTCGGGCCGGCCACTGTGGAGCTGGACGAGCAGGACCAATCGGGTCCCACGGCCCCTGAACCGGCGCAGTGCACCGGTTCTGTTTGATAAATCGGGGAGGGGCGCGACACCCCCTCCCTCGCGTGGTCGGCCGGGCCGCCACGGCCGGGATGCCCTCGGCCGAGCTGCCCAAGTCCAGGCCGCCCCTCGGCAGGGCCGCCCACGGCGGGGCCACCCTTGGCCGGGCTGCCCATAGCTGGGCCGCCCCTTGGTCGGGCCGCCCTCGGGTCGGGCTGCCCGTCGGGTCGGGCCGTCTCGTCGGGTCGGGCCATCCCCTCGGATCAGGTCGCTTCCTCTAACTGGGTCGGACCCATGGACTGGTTCAAACCCTGGTTCAGACCGGGTCGGGCCAATTCAGTCCGATTGGGTCAGACAGAACCCGGACCCGCTATGGTCGTTTACACCTTTTAAACCGCATCTAGGGTTACGGGTGTTCGATTGACGTACCACCTACGGTGATGGAATTCTTGGAGCGAGTCGATTATTTTGGAATACTCCACTTGAGGTTTGGACATAGTTGGGTTATGGTCGGGTTGCTTTGAACATAAAAACCAACCTTGCCCCTAAAACGAAAATGTCAATAACTCACAGACCGGGCGTCCGATTGACGCACTGTTTGTCACGTTGGGTTCCTTATGATGAGAAAAAATTATGAGATACATCAACTCAGGACTTCGTGATAGTTGATGTATTGACACTTGGTTCGGGGAACGAACCCTCCTGGAATCGAGCGTGCTATGTGCGGGAACCCTAGGGCTGGCTGCGACTGCGATGACTTCTATACCAGAATCCTCCATGGGTTCGACAGTGATGACTTCTGTACTGGAATCCTCCATGGGTTCAACAGCGATGACTTCTATTCCGGAATGCTTCATGGGTTCGACAGCGATAACTACTATACCGAGATCCTTTGTGGTTTCGACAACGATGACTACTGTATTAGGATCCTCCGTGGGTCTGACAGTTCTAACTTCTATTCCTGAATCCTGTGTGGGTCCGACAGAATAGTTGATCCTGGATCCTATGTGGGTCTGACAGCTTAGCTAGTCCTAAATTCTGTGTGGGTCCGATAGTTTAGATAAATCAGTGACTACATCTGATTATCTCTAACACTCTACAAAAGTTTTATACCTATGTAAGCTGAGTCTTGAATTTCAGTCTATATTATCAATATGATTGACTTTACTTCCTCTGTGTAATGGGTTGTGGTTGGGCTCAAGAGTTGGAGTAAGATTGTGTAACTTAGGTATATGTATAGGCATATGCCTAAGTAGGGTTAGTTGATACTTCTTGATTGTAACTTTCTTCTGTGGTTTATCCTTAGTGGATTCTAGGAGACCTTCAGGGGTATCAGGGTCCCCTTCTGAGTATTGTTTTACTCACCCCTGCATGGGTTTCTCCCGCACCTTGTTGTGTTCTGTGCAGATGATGGTCAGTAGTGATCGAGGCTAAGGGTGACAAATGGGAGGCTGCTCGGAGCTGGACTAGACGAGTTTTTCAAGTTTTGTACCTACCCTTCAGGTAGGATTTCCCGATGGATGATCCAGGAGCTATTTTCCCTTTTTCTTGTACTTGTACATGTTGTTTTGTTGGGTTTGTATACTGGCCCACTTACTATAAACACACTTTTCTTTTCTATATTAGTACTTGTTGCTTCTACTGCTTGTGTTCAGACTGTGTGTGTTATAGGTTTAAAGGAAATTCATTCCCTTTTTAATAGGGATATGCCTTTGGTGCTAGTCTCCAGCCTCTGTCCTATGGAAGGCGGGCTTGGGGTAGTCCCGACACGGGCCCTGAGGACGGGTCGTGACAAGGATGATGGAATCTTTTGATAACTGACTGGTGTTCTGGGAGTGAAAGCCATATACTGAGAATATGATGGAATATACCAAATAGATTCTCTATTATTAGAAGTTATATGATCCCCCAAGGTATATTCTTATCTAACTTTTTTATTCTCTATCAAAACTGGTATATGAGACCCATCTTGAACCTTAATTTTCTACCTATATTTTTCTATAGGAATATGTGCCTATACCGAGACACATGCCTCTATCACGTGGTGATCCCTAGTTGTAATGATAATATTATCCCAGTTATAATATTAATTCCCCATCAGAATATGTCAAAAAACCCTTGGAATAGGATAAGGGATATAAACCTCCTCCTGTTTGGCCTCAGAAGGATGCTGGTGCAGTCATTTTTCAGTGTAAGTAAGATTTTGCACATGGATTCCATGATCTACTAGAATGTGACAAGTAGATTCATTAACATAAATATGAGTCTGTGGTGAGGAATTTTACACTCTCACATAGTTATAATCATCCATAATGGAGATATAATCCTGATCATAGGCCTTTGGAGTATGCCTCTAGTCTTTTTTAATTGGAATATGAGCTTTCCCCGAGGCATGGGTCATTTTCACTTGACACCTTGTCCAGAATGGGGATATGTTCCCGATCATGGGCCTTTAGAATATGTCACTAGTATTTTTCAATAGTAATTTCCCCCTTTCCTAAGGCACATTCCACCCTCACCTGGTGAGCCCTAGCTGGAATGGGAATATGATCCCAGTCCAGTGCCTCATTTTTTATTGAAGTATGCCGATAATCCTCCTATACTGAAACAATAATGTTCACTTTCCTTCCGATTAACATGTTGTGTTTCTCTATCTATAGGGATAGGAATATGCACATCTCGAAGTATCTATATCAATTCTGAAATATCATTGAGGAGTTCTTCATCTATTGAAAAGATGTAATTACACTTTAGAAAAGTGTGCGTGTGAATGTAAGCCTTCACATTTTATGTATCCACTATGTATTGGTAGATATCATTGATTGAAGAGGGAATATGAGCCCAATTTTTTCCTCTCTTTTCCACAAATATATGCCAATGGAATTCATGTACATGGGTAGAAATATGAACCTCCCCATTCTAGTTTTAGTAATATTCCTGCAAACATTCTTTGATTTAGTAGGGATATGATCCTTCTCACTTGTTATCACTAGAATATGTTGGTGGACATCTCTAGTGGGAGTGAGGATATGATACCACTCATAGTTATCCAAATCCTCTTCTTCTGTACATATCTTCCTTTTTTCTTGTTCAGGGGGATCAGAGGTGGTAGTGTGTCATGTGGTACCCTCATCATGTGACTGAATAGAAATAGTGGGATGGTGTTGGCGGTAGAGGTTGATAGGATCCCTCCTCAGTGGACCCTAAACTGGAAGGGATCCATAGTTTACTCCTTGATCCACCTTCACCAGATACTGAATCTAGTGATTTTTACACTCTGGCGATAATCTTTCAAAGTGGTTTTCTATAGAAATGAGTGACACTGGATTTATTGAATATTTATTTGGACAGTGATAACCCATTACTTTTAGCTTTTGGAGACCCTGACTGGTATTCTCAAGGGTCAAAATCATACCATTTTGATGGTATTCCAAGACCATTGTATTTTCCACATGATTTTGAAGGTGTCGGGAAGGGGAGGTCATTATAAGTCCTATGTGGGGTTGCATCCATTGCTAATTTTCTAGAACAATCACTGGATGAAGAAATTATCTCAGTTAGGGAGTTGTTTTCAAGAGTAGTATCATTATTCATGAAGACAACAAATAAAAAGTCAACCAATAAGTGTATCATATTAGGCATGATATTTTATCAGTTATAAATTTATGAGTAACACAATTTCCATTTATTATTATTAGTATGACCATTCTTCTCATGTGGTCTTATCAAATCAAGGATGGACTTATTTCAAAGAACCATGGATATAGAGAATCAGCTAAAATATTCCTATCAAATTCTCCATGTTTGTGTAAGATATGAAAACAACATGTATTGAAATTTGGTAAACTGGTCATTTTTTTATTTAAGTGATTCACATCAGGTTCACCATTTTTTTTATGTTGGATATGAAAAACAAAATGGTTCAATGCATGATTAACTAATCATACTATTATTTGAGATATTCAAATCAGGTTCACCATTTTTGTTTGCATAGGATATGAAAAAAATGGACCAAATCATGATTAACCAATCATTATGTTATTTGAGAGATTTACATCAGGTTCAACATTTTTGTTTCATATGAAAGAGAATGCATTTTTATGGAAAATATCCATGTGGCAATAAAAAAATGGTCTAATTAGAGATGGGTACTCTATCCTTTTTATCTTTATAATTATATTTCACATTTAAATGATTTCACATAGAGTTTCCCACTTTTTCTTCATCAGAAAGGTGTGGTTGTCTTAACCTTATGGTTTTATTGTGGGGGGGGGGGGTTCAATGTGTTGTAAAATAAATCAAGTTAGATTTTCCATTCATGTTCATTTTTCATTAAAACTCCTAATGGTTTCCACATCCATAACTGGGTATAGAACATCTTTCCAAAGGAAGGAAGTCAATTAGGGTTTCAGACCCAATGTCACTTAGGAACTCACATTATTCAAGAGTATGGTAGGTTGAGCTCATTGCATGCTTTTAGGGGGAATTTTAGCCTACTTTGGGACTCTCTTATAGATTTAAGATATTATCAAGAATCCATTTCATGTTTTGATGTGGGATCAGTTACCCTAATAGAATGATCATAGGTTAAATCCTTTTATATGAAAAGGGGGGATTTTATTAGTGATTCCATATGTATATATTTTAGATTATTCATCCATTTACCACTTATGGGAATATTCTTATGTGTTGAATCTATATAACTATGAACCCTAGAATTCATTGTCATATAGATAAGTAGTTAATATTTTGAGGAATGGTTTGAGACATTATGAGGAATCCTACATATATTATTTTATAACAAGAATAAAAACCTACATAGTTTGTTAAACCCATGATGTTTAACATCATAGGTAAAGCAAATACATATGGTCACTTAGGCACCATATATTTGAGATCAAACCTTGAAGAGGCATCCTATATATCCTGGTTATCATAGGAATTAGATTTATCATAGTTCAATCATGCCCTTGGGACTTTCCCTAAGGTAGAAACCCTTATATTGGGGAAGTTATATCATTCCACTAATTGGGGATTACACATTGAGGATTCCCTAATACAGAGGAATTTATATCATTCCATTGACTGGGACATACACACTGAGGTTTCCCTATCTTGTATTGTTCCATGATGCGATCCATATGATCATTTCAACTCCCTATACTATCTTGAGCTATTCTAAGTGTGAGAAACATGGGATAACAAGTAATTAGTCTCACTACTTATAGATATGGGACTTATGTGCTAGGATAGACCTGTGGATGTTTAATATAGATATCATGTCTTATGAAGGCATCCTAAATATCCTATTTCGATCTGGAATTAGAGTCATCCTAGTTTAGTTAGTTTCTCAGGCCACTTGTGGATGGGAGAGAAAGATCTGTCCATGGGAGAGATTGGATCCCAATGGTTGAAATGTCAGAGACATGGGGAAAACATGCACTAAAGTGATTTTTTATTTAATCATGGACCTTATAAAGGAATAAAAAATATCTTGGTTATAGTAGGAATTATATTTATCATAGTTCTATTGACTAGGGTTACACACTAAGGTTTCCTGATATATGGAGGATAGAAAAGGTTATCATACCCTAGGACACCTACTTGACCTGGACTAGTTGTTTTCCTAACCTACATTTTTATCTTACTAACATGTCAAAGTGTTTCTGGAAATGTCTAGCTGTATTATGGACATGTACAATGAGAATCGCATGATCCAATTGACTTTTTGTAGGACATCACAAGATATTAGATGACTTGCCTGGATGTTGTCACATGATCTCAGATGGCTTGTCTGGAGGACATCTCAATATATTGATTAACATATCTAGATGAAATCACATGATCTATATTGGAATGTAACGATGTCATCATGATACCTGGTTAGTATGCTTGATGGGTACCATGAGATCTGGTTGGTAATCCCAAAGAGATTCATGAGACCCAGCTGACACACATTGATATCACTAATATCATGGTCGATATGTCAAGATTGAATTGAAACAATTGTATGATGATCCTGTAGGGATTTGTGAGACTCAGGAAGCTTTCTCGGAGTGCATCTTGTGACTTGATTAATGTTTTTGGAAGACATCACATGATCTAAATGTTCTGTCAAGGGGATTTTGTGTGCCTTGGGTGACATTCTCTAATGTTGTCATTGGATCTGGATGAGTCATGTGATGTTCATGAGTATCAATGTATTTGTTCATCACATAAGTCTACCATATTTTAGTCTTCATTATGGTTTTATTTCATGTATACCTTATATTTGATTAGGGTTATCTTGTTTAGGTCTCTCATGATGCATATGATATATGGGATTTCCTTCTCATAACCAGCCAAAAGTCCTTTGTGTGATCTATGAGTGATCACAAAAAGTTCCCATGCATGTAACATGATCTTCAATAGATTTTACCTGGCATAAGACCTTGATATCACAATCTTGGCCACTCCCAGAAGTCCACTCAGATTCTTGGGTACACCTATATGTGGATCCAAAGATTTATTTTCTCCATACTGGGGTGGGGAATTTATAGTCCTTGCCACCATGATTTTACATTGAATTTTGGAGCATGTATTATGAAGATATTGGATGGAGTTGTTGGAGGTACTTGGGTCATATACTTCGATAAATAATATCGTAGGTGTTGTGTGACTTTTAGCAACCATATGTCCATCCAATCAACACCCCATTTATTATAATTCATCCAATCAAAGGGGTATTTCCTAATCATGTGTACATATAGAGAGGATTTTACAATGTCAAGACGATATGTATAGGGACCTTCATGAGATCTAGATGCATGTTGAAAGGATCTCTCTTGATCTTAGATTATTTTTTTGAATATTCAAAAGACAAAGGTGTGTTTTCAGGGGGACTTCATGAGATCATGTTGGATTTTTGAGGTGGGCCTCTCATGATCAATGAGGATTTCTCAGGAAGTATAAATATAATCGCATAATATCAATGTATATGTCCATCGCAAGAATATCCCATTAGTTACATTTTTTATTTCCTTGTTTATTTAACAAAGGGATGGTAATCTCGAGGGTTTGTATGAATGTTTTTGAAGATTAACATTCTCCCCATTGGTGATTTATTGCGTGACCAAAAAAGGGTCATGTGGTGATGCATGGTCATTATCATTGACCAACCTTATGTTTTTATTTGGAGTAATAGGGGAGATCAAGACCACCTATTCATGTCCTAACCCTTTTCTGTGATGAGGGAGAGACATGTCATTCATCTCTACTGACAAGGCAGATGTTTCTCCAGTGGTTCTATGGTGTCTTGCAAACCGCATGGGTGCATCACATGAAGTTTTACAATCAAAGGAGTCTCCTATATTTTGGATATTTTTCTCCTTATTTTACAAGTATTTTTGTATTTTTTTCATCCATCAACTAATTTACAAGTCACATGATCTTAAGGAACTCATCTAGTATCCACTGTGTGATTAGGGAGTGTTTGGGACACCTTCTCAAGAACAAGGTGGTTTTTTCAAAAAAAAACTCTATGATATTATTGGCATCAGTTTTTGTGTATGTCCCAGTTTTCTACTAAAAATACAAGAGACATTCCAAATGATGAATTAATATATGTAGGAGTCCATACCTAAAGATCTATGGTTTAAAGAAACATATCTTGGACCCAAAATTCCACTAAGAATTTCATTTTTCTTAGTTGAGAGTTTCATACCACTATTAGCCAAAACAAATATGGATAGCCCACTAGCCAGTTGGGCCAACTCAACCAAGGTCCTTGTGGGAATAGGTCTATTACACCCATGTGTGTGAGCCCAAGCCAACTGGAGGGCCAACGAGGAATCATAGCTACCGTAAGGATCAAGTCAGGCCCATGTATAGGGCCTAAGGTGCGTAAGCCCGCAGGCATGAGCATGCACATAGTTGGACTGAGGCCCAATGGGTGGAAGGTGATGCAGATGGTATGGGTTCCGAACTCATTGTTGGATTGAAAAAAATGAGAACCACTGGATGCATTATATATAGGAGGCAAAGAGGTGTGCGAATTCAACGTGGGACACAGATTTTTCCACATGATCAAACTGGGACCATCCTATCACACCTCTCACTAATCTCGACTATCCTATTCTATAATGCATGTGAAAACCTGAGATCGGATCGATCTAAAATGTTAGATCACACCCCCACTAATCCCAACCATCCTCTCAATCCCAACAATTGCAAACTCAAACCATCTGTGCCCACGTGTCTCATGAGTTGTCGTCTTCAACCTCCAAACACCTTGGTTCGATACACACCCGACACTCACCCATTGTCATTACCACTTATTTGGAATTCTATTCAAGACTCTAAAGCACCCAACAGAAGAATTTGTGACCTCTTGTGGTCTCTTGTATGTCTCCCAGATAGCATCTGAATCTACTGTATGATCCTTCCTTGATCTTGCGAATGAACCAGGGCAACTTGGGAGAGGCTTCCAAAAGCCTTTATAGACTACTGTGAGGGCCTATGGACAAATCCTAATCCATCACATGATCACCCTTGATCATGTGACCTAGATGAAGGCAAACAATGGGTTTTCATGAGTCATTTTACTATCATGAAACCTTTCCATCTCCAGATGTTTTTCATTCGAATTATTTCATATTTTTCTCGGACATGATGCCATGTGAATGTGTACCTCATACCATAAATAGTGGAACATACCTTAGCCTCACATAGAATATATAAACCCACACCCCTACCAAAAAATGAAATGCAAGGGGGATAGGGGAATAACTCTAAAAAAAGGGAAACACAGATGGATAGAGGCGTTAACCACTACCTTTAGGGAATGTATCCAGGTAATGAATATAAGTCCCTCCCATTGGAATCTTCTATAGAAGGTCTTCCAAATAACTCATCATGTTATCCTCATATGATCACATGATCATATACCACCCCCTATGAATTCCCATGAGGCCTCATGCAAGGCCTCTTCCCAGATCACATGCGACGTGGGTCCTGGAATTCATGAGGCACCCATACTGGTACTTGCAGATATGTACCAGTGACCATATAAACCCCAATCTCCTAAGCATCCTTTTCCAGTGGCTACTCCATAAATTCCCCCAAACATGATCGTATTGGCCCACAAACACTCCCCATAGTTACTCGGCATGATGGTGGATACCATCACAAGACCCTCTATGGTGAAGACCGCCAGCCGTACGAATGAGGACATAACCAATTTATGTGTTTTTAGGGTCTTTCGTGTGATCCCATTAAAGATCATGCACCCTCATGATTGATCATGTGATCATGTGATGCATTACCATGCACGTGAAGGACTCTATATACACCCTCCATTGCATAACCACTGGGTTTATCTCAAGACCCTATCCATGACCATGAAAATAGCCTCATGTGGCTGTAGACGTCTGTATGTGGCCTTAATCATGTCCACCTCAATAGGGAGTACCCCCATAGACACCCTCAACATGAGGAAAAGTATCAAGGGTGTGCATCCTATAGTCCATGAACCACTCACCATGAAACTCATGCTTCTACCAATGTGCATAAAGGCTTCAGTTAAAATCCTCCATTGCATGATCAGGGTTTCAAGACCCCATCCACTCTATATGCAGCCTAAGAGATGGTCACCACAACATAGAGTATCCCTACAAACTTCCCTAATATAGGGACCAACAGTAAGGGTACATAGCCTACATGCTATACACCCTTTACCATGCAGTGCATACCCTTATCCAAGCATGTGGAGACTTCAAATATGCAGCCTTCTTGCATCATCATCTGGCCGATCAGAAGACCATAATGGGAGGCATGTGATCATGGGGTGGGCAAGCATCACACAACCCCTTCGGTCAGGGTTCCCCTAACATGTGTGTGTTTGGCTTTGGTATACCCAATGATCCATGAGAAAACCCTTGACCATATTCACCAGGGAACCCCCTTCTATGATCATTAAATTATGAGGACATCCTTGTGAAAGTTTGTATTCGAGCCCATATCAAGTTCATGAGACAAAGTGGTATCATTCTAACATCCCCTCGGTGCATGAAGGATATGGAATACCCCCTCTATGAAAACTCTATGGTGTTCATGATAAAAAAATTTATTGAATATTTTATTGATAATAAATAAAATAATTTTATCACATTGTGCTAAATATGTTAATTTATAGAATAATTGGGATTAGAACATTCATTTGAAAATTTGATTGAAATTCCTGTTTTACCCTTTTAAAATTCAATGTAGTATTTTGGGAATAAATATATTTTTGTAAATTATTTTGACTTGAAATTTTTTAAACATGTTCCTAACTTAATGAGATATAAATTATATTTAGGAAATGGGAGCTGGATCATGCATTTTAGTGGAGTAAATGGGCCATGAGACAAAGATGGACTGAACTATCCAGATTGGACATCACTTCAGCATTTTGGCCATATCTTCTTTATCATACTTTGATTGGGCCCAAAATTTTAGGAAATCTCAGGGACATGATTATGACAAAAATAATAATTCTATAATTCTAACCAATTAACAAGTTTTGGAGGCCAACTATGCGGTGAAACTTGGAGTAAAATATTTGGCCGAATTTCCCTTTCACATTTTAAAAATATTTGTAACCCTAGCCTTCCAAAACTCTATTTAAAGTATGTTTTCACTATTTTGGAGGGCTGGTATAGTCTTTGGGAAGGTTTTGAAGAAGTAGTGGATCTTTTTAACCCCTTTAAACTCTTAGAAGAAGTAATTCCTCGTGCAAACATCTCTTCCAAAAAAGGCTCTCCTCTCCCACCTCCACTTTGTTTCTCTTTGTTTTTATTCTTGTAACATGAGTTTTATTCAATAAATATTATGTGTTATTCTATTTTCATCTTCTTATTTTTCTTCTTGGGTTGTAATCTAAGAGTAGAGACAATATTGGGCGTTTCTCTTTCAATCCATTGCTTATGAAAAACGTCTCCACAATGAAAACTCCACCCATGGAAGAGTGATTTCTTTCGTAGTTGATCTAATCCCTACCCCCTTTATTTATTTATTTTGAATCCATATTCATAATTTAATTAATTTTTTTTGATCAATTAATTGATTTTTAATTTCTAATTTACTCGATCAACTTGCACTTTATCGTGTGGTCTGGCTTGTGTAAACTGTATGAGTGAAACCGCAATCACAAAATCTAATCAACTTGGGATAGAATTTTAGGGTTCAAGTCTCATACCCAACTCAATTAATTCTAAAATATAGGTATGATATACTTCCCTAAATAAACATTGATCATATGTTGTCTTTTGGATCACAATCATGGAAGGGTGCTGCGATTGGATGTCTCGAAGTTGATCGAAGGCTCGTTTTTCCAATATTTTTGGTTGTGTTAATTTCCGTTGGATTCAGAAGTTGACAAGTTTAAGGGATTAAAATTGAATGAATTATAATCATATGGGATAAGTATAAATTAATCATTAAGGGTGAAAATTAGTTCAACTATGTCTTCTCATATAAGTGTTTTTAAATAAATTGTCTCTTGATTGTTACTTCTCATTTTCTTATTTTGTTTATTATTCGAAAGGTCACAAAACCAACCCCATATTTCTTTTTATTTATTTTGAACTATTTTCTTACTTACTTAAAGAATATTAATATTTATTTAATTCACTTACTTCTTGAGAGAATGACCTGGGTCAGCCACTGTGCTGTACTTATTAAGATCAAAAATAAATATTTTTGAGAGCGTCTGTGACAACATTCATAAAATTGGGGCCATTTCCAGGGAGGAAAGTGTTTTATTCAACTAATTAGAGGTAATTTTTCTTATTCTTTCATTTTATCATTTTATTTTTTCTTCTTATTTCTTCTTTCCCATTTCTCTAAAAAAAATTCTTTTTTTATTTCTTTCTTTCCTCTCTCTTTTCTTATCTTTCTAACCCTCAATTGAAACATCATTTAATGATTTTGGTGTCCAATTATTTTTCATTTATTCATTTTCTATGATTTATGACATGATCCCATCCTGAGGATATCCTTGATCTAGACCCTGAGATTGAGTGCAGCCTTAGAGCTTGAATCAGATAATCTCAGTCTATGGGAAGTGTAGACATTTACCCAATTTGGGAATTCCTCCACTCTAAGAATTTTTAAATTTGAAACTCTTCAAAAACATATATTAAACAAGATACAATGGTTTAAAATAAAAACAATGTACTCAATAGGACTATTCGAGAGTTTCTTGAACCTAATATTAATTATCAACCTACATGAATTTCATATTGAACTCTCGAATCAGACTTTGAGTTGAAATCTGAGTTTATTCACCTTCTTAAAAAATTTCATGGATTATTTGGTGACGATAAAAACTAACATTTAAAATAATTAAATGTGGTATTCTCAACAATGAAACCAAGAAATGTCTCTTAAGATCAAATAAATCTTAGAAAATTCCCATTCTCACTTGATGGAACTGCTAAAGATTGTATGTAGTATTTAGAACCTGAATATGTAACATGTTGGAATGATTTGAAATGTCTTTTCTTGCATAGATTTTTTCCAGAATCAAGGACCAAATCCACCCTAAAGGATATCTCAGGGATCAAGCAGGCACATGGGGAGTCGATGCATGAGTATTGGGAGAGATTAAAGAAGTTTTCTGCAAGCTACCCACATCACCAAATCAATGAGAAATTCCTCATCTAGTACTTCTATGAGGGACTCACACCTATGGAGATAAGCATAGTGGATGCCGTAGATGGAGGGTCATTGGTTGAAAAAACACCAGCAGCTGCACGTGCATTGATTGACAAGATGGCCCAAAACTCCAAACAATTTGGAGATCGAGGTACACCACATGTCAGGGGAGTACATCAGGTAAGTCCTTCTCTTGAAAGTAATTTAATTGACACCAATGTGGAATAATTGACTACTATGGTGAGGCATATTTATTTGGCTCAAAAGGAATCCCAACCCCTTCCTTCAAGGCCTTGTGGCATTTTCACTGAGACAAGCCACCCAACAGACTGTTGCCACCAACTACAAGAAACAGATGATTGTGAAGCAGTGTTTCTTGAGAGACCATATCTGCTACAACAACAACCATATCCCCAAAATAATCTTGATTCCTTTTCTCCAACATACAAACAAGGGTGGAAGGATCAATCAGACATGAGGTATGGTTTTGGACAACAACAAAGGCCCCCTTTTCAACAAAACATCCAGCATCCTCCACCTTACCAATAGGGTTTCCAACAACGCCAAAGGTGATTTGAAGCTCAAGAATCAAAAAGTGAACAAAAAAGTAATTCCCAACCAAAGTTAGATTCTAATACTGATGATATTTTAAAAAAAATTGTTCTTAATCAATAGAATGAGCTGAAGAGTCAAGGGTCGAAGCTGAGGGAGTTGAAGACTTAAATAAGCCAGATTACCATAGCCCTCCATGAACTCGTAAGTAAGAACTCCAGAAATATTCCTTGTCAACCTACTACAAATCCCAAGGGGAATGTTAGCGTCATCACATTGAGAAGTGGAAAGAAAACAACTGATACATCTGCACCTATCGTTCCACCAAGATTTACCTCAACTCCGGAGAATCCCCATTCCACACCCACTATTGAGAAACCCAAGGAGAAAGATAAAGGTAAGAAAAAGATTGATGATATTCCTCCTAAACCCCTTCCTTTTCCAAATAGATTTGTTTAAACCAAAAACATGGCTGAAGAGGCAATGCAAAAATTAGTTTTCCTTACATTCAAGCATGTGGAGATCAACATCCCTTTACTTGAAGCCATTAAAAAAATACCATGGTATGCCAAATTTTTAAAAGAACTTTGTACCAATAGAAGGGGGATCAAGGTAAATTAGAGGATAAATCTTGGGAGGAACGTCTCATCACTCATTACACTAACTCTAGAAATGCCAAAAAAGTGCAAGGATCCTGGGACATTCACTATCGCATGCACCATAGGGGAGTTTCACTTTTCTGATGCTCTTTTTGATTTAAAAGCTTCCATAAATATGATGAATCACTCTATATTCTCTTGTTTGCAGGTTGGTGAGTTGAAACCAATGATAGTAGTGGTGTAGTTGGAAAATAGAGCTACGTCATATCCAGCAGGAGTCCTTGAGGATGTACTTGTCCGGGTAAGAGACATGATCTTTCCAGCAGATTTCTATGTTCTTAACATGGAGGATGATCTAGTAAGTTCTCAAGACTCCATTATATTAGGTAGACCCTTCCTCAAAACTAAAAAAAATATCATAAATGTCAGTGATGGAACACTTTCCATGCAGTTTGGGGATGAATTTTTGATATTTAATGTTATGTACTCCATGAAGTACCCCTCAGAGGACCATTCTGCTTTTTTATCTCCCATTTTGAACCACCAAATAAAAACCCCATGGAATTTGATTATCCTATGCTTAGGTAGATTATGAGTATTGGTTCTAGTTTGATGTCTAAGAGTACTTACACACCTATTTCTAATGCAAAAGACTCTCTTAGATTTTATTTTGAAATATAATCATATTATGATCATTGGAACTCTGATTATAACCTAGCTATTGAGTATGTTGATGAATTTTATGCTTTATTCCTTGATTGTTATTATTTCTATTATAATACTGATGATATTTGTGAACATATTTCAGTTCCTTAAAAGTCTCCATCCATACACCACCCCCCTTCATTGGAGCTCAATCCATTTCCACCAAATCTCAAATACTCATACTTGTTGAGTGGTGAGATATTACCTGTTGTAATTGCTAATAATCTTCTTTTTAACATGAAGAATTTTTTTTGAATCTTTTGAGGGAGAACATTAAGTAAATAGGGTGGACCATGGCTGAAATATTAGGTATTAGCCCATCCATTTTCATGCATTTAATTCTTTTGGAGGATGGGGATAAACCAGTGAGGCAACTATAAAGGAGACTCAATCCAACCCTTCTAGAAGTTGTTAAAAAAGAGGTCAAAAAATTGCTCCAGGAAGGTATAATTTATACCATTTTATATTCTCAGTGGGCAAGTCCTATTCAGGTTGTGCCTAAGAAAATTTGTGTTACAGTTGTTAAAAATGAGAAAGATTAGTTAGTTCCAATGAGGGTGAAAAACAGTTGGCATGTGTGTATTGATTATAGGAAACTAAATCAGTCCACTCGCAAAGACCATTCCTCCCTCCCATTTATTGATCAGATGCTTGACAGACTAGCTGGGAAATCACACTACAGTTTCTTGGATGGATTTTCTAGATATTTTCAGGTTCCTATTGCTCTAGAGGATCAAGAGAAGACAACATTAACTTGTCCATTTGATACGTTTTCCTACCGAAGGATACCATTTGGACTTTGCAATGCCCCTGGTACCTTCCAGAGATGCATGGTGAGTATTTTTTCTTATTTTATTGAGATCAACATGGAGGTATTCATGGATGATTTTACAGTGTATAGTTATTCATTTTATGATTGTATCTCTAGTTTGGGAAAGGTTTTGAATCGTTGTATTGAGAAGAATCTGGTCTTGAACTTTTAAAAGTGTCATTTCATGGTAGAGAATGGGATTGTATTATTGCATGTAGTGTCAAAAAATGGGATAGAGGTTGATAGATCTAAGGTAGATATTATTTCATCCTTACCATATCCTTCATGTGTGTGTGATTTTAGATCTTTCCTAGGGCATGTAGGATATTATCGGTTCTTTTTCAAATATTTTAGTAAGATTTCCCTTCCTATGTCACGATTACTTTAAAAGGATTCTGATTTTGTGTTTAATGATTTTTTCAAGACTTTATTTAATGATCTAAATAACTATTTGACCACTCCACCAATCATACAACCCCTATGGTTGGAGCTTCCTTTTGATCTTATGTGTGATGCCTCCAACTTTACAGTTGGATCTGTCTTCTCTCAGAGGGTGGAGGGACATTCACATGTGATTGTCTATGCATCGAGGACAATGGATTCAGCCCAATAAAACTACACAACCACGGGAAAAGAGTTTCTTGTTGTCATATTCACTTTAGATAAATTCTGTTCATATTTATTAGGATCTAAAGTAGTTGTTTTTTCTAACCATGTAGCTCTAAGGTACCTCTTGAAGAAGCCAGATGCAAAGCCCAGACTTATCTGATGGATTCTTCTTCTTCAGGAATTTGATATTAAGATAAAGGACAAGAAGGGGTTAGAAAACTTGGTGCTGGATCACATGAGTAGGCTTACTCAAACACTATAGGATGACACCTTGGACCAAGTACCACTTCGAGACACTTTCCCTGATGAGCATCTTTATTCTATCTCAGGTACACATCCTTGGTATGTTGATTTAGTTAACTACCTTATTGCCTCTAAAATCCCTGCAAATTTAAAGAAACATCAAGCCCAAAAATTAAAGAGTGAGTTTATGTTTTATGTGTGGGATGACCCCTACCTTTGGCGCATGTGTAGTGACCATGTTATTAGGAGGTGTGTTCCTGATCATGAGTTTCATTCTGTTCTACAATTTTGTCATACACTTTCTTGTGGTAGACACTTTGGACCCCAACAGATAGCTAGAAAAATTTTGGACTCTGGATTGTATTGGCCTAGTTTATTCCATGATGCTCATGTGTTTTGTAAGTCGTGCTCACATTGACAACACACTGGTAATATTTCTAGGAGATATGAGATTCCCAAACAACCCATATTATTCTATGAGATTTTTTATGTATGGGGCATTGATTTTATGGGTCTTTTTCCTAGTTCATTTGGTTTACTATATATTTTGGTTGTCGTTGATTATGTGAGAAAATGGGTGGAGGCTAAGACCACCAAGACTGATAATTCTTATGTTGTTTTGAACTTTGTCAAAGCATAGATTTTTTGCAGGTTTGGAGTACCAAAGGACATCATTAGTGACCAAGGGACACACTTTTGCAATCAGAATTTGGATTACTTTATTTGGAATTATGGGGTGACACACAAAACATCTACACCATACCACCCTCAAACAAATGGTCAGGCTGAGGTTTCCAATAGGGAGTTGAATTTTTTTTGGAGAAAACCATGAAACCGAATAGGAAATATTGGAGCAAGAGATTAGATGATTCGCTTTGGGATTATAGGATAGTATATAATACACCCATTGGTATGTCCCCATTTCGGATTGTTTTTGGTAAGGCATGTCATCTCCCCGTGGAAGTTGAGAATCAGGCTTATTGGGATATAAAGAAATGCAACATGGATTTGGCGTAAGATGGAATCCAAAGGAAGTTGAAAATTCAAGATCTTGAGGAGATTATATTGTCTTCATATGATAACTCAAGGCTCTACAATGAAAGATAGAAAATAGCTCCTGATATAATGATCCAACAAAGGGAGTTTCATGTTGGAGAGAAATTCCTTCTATATAGTTCATGAATGAAGCTGATGCCTGGTAAGTTGCATTTTAGATGGTTGGGTCCTTATATTGTATCTAATGTTTTTCCCTATGGTGTAGTATAGATCATGAAAGAGGACACGAAAATGAGATTCACAGTTAATGGGCAACACTTGAAGAAGTACATTGAGGGAATTTCTACTAATGCAGTGGATTTCATCACACTGCATGACCCTGTTATCACTTGAGTATATTAGGCTGTTCCTAACCCTTTTACTTTAATATTATTTGTCCTATTTAAAATTCTGCTTTCCATGTGCACATATAATCTCATAGGTTTACATTGAGGACAATGAAATATTTTAAGTGTGGGATAAGGGACAACATTTTGGGGTAGATATTTAGGATTTTCATTTGTGTGTTTTGTGTGTATTTTCTATTAAGTTTTTAGTTAAAATTTTCAAAAAAAACTAAATAAACAAAACAAAACAAAAAAACAAAACCAAAATATCAATATATATATATATATATATATATCATGTAACATTCTCATGTGGAACATATGGAAAATGCATGTTTCAAAATTCATTGGTAGAATGATAAGCATGATTAAGATTTCATCATCAAGGGTTGAGTTTTATAAAAAATGAATTCATTAATGATATTAATGGTTGTGTCATTATAAATCCTTTTATATTTTTACATCATTATTTGTGATATTTTTTCATGGTAAAATGTGTCATTGATTTCTTCACACAAATTTTCAATCAACCATGAATTGTGAAAATTTTCCTACTCAATTGATGGTATGGTCAAGTGAGGTAAAAAATTCACTGGTTTATCCATATGTTCATTTCTATTCCGATCGGTTTCATTACTATACCGAATTGACCTATGCATGTGTACCTTTTATCTGACTGTTGTACACCCTAAAAAAATGGGTTGTGTCTTGGACAGGTCAAAAACCACTTTTCCTCGACCTTTGATCTTGTTATAACTATTACAATTATTGTCGTGAAGAGATAAAACATGGGTTGAGAGTTGAGTGCAAGATTTGTTCCAAGTGAAACTTAAAAAAACAAAAAATAAATAAATGAGGGAGTGTTGAAATTTACAACATATGGGGATATCTAGGTCGGGAGCTTATGGTTTGAATTTTGGGAATGGTTAAGTGAGTGGGTCTTGAAATTAAATTGCAAAGGAATGTGGAATAGGTTTGGGTAATTAAACCAAGTTAGAAGAATTTTTTTACATGACCAGAATATACATAATAAAGGGTGAATTTATGAGCTTGGATTGGTTTGCACACACACACGTAGAGAATTAGTGGCATGGTAGACCCATGAGTTGTTTCACTATGATTAGTGTTATGAATCTCACTGGATTTTGTTCTGACACAATTTATAAGAGAATTTAAAATTTATTGAAATTTCTTATTTAAGGGATTCTTACTTTTCCTACGTTTCCACTGTGGATTGATAAATATGAGCATACATATCTTGTGACAATTTTCTCGAATACATGATATGAGGTTTTTCCCAGGAGTGAAAAAGTCTAAGTGTGGGGGAGTTGATAATACACAATTTTATTGAATATTTTATTTATAATAAATGAAATAATTTCCTCACATTCTGCTAAATATGTTAATTTATAAAATAATTGGGATTAGATCTTTCATTTTAAAATTTGATAGAAATTCCTTTTTTACCCTTTTAAAATTCACTGTATTATTTCAGGAATAAATATTTTTCTTTAAAATATTTTGACTTAAAACTTCGCAACTGTGTTCCCGACTTAATGAGCTACAAATTATATTTAGGAAATGGGAGCTGGATCGTGCATTTTAGTGGAGTAAATGGGCCATGAAGACAAATCTTGACTGAACTATCCAGATTGGATATCACTTTACCATTCGGTCTGTATCTTCTTAATCCAGACTTGGATTGGGCTCAAATTTGGAGGAAATCTCTGGGACATGATTCTGAAAAAATAATACTTCTAGAATTTCAACCAATTAACTCGTTTTAGAGGTCAACAATGTGGTGAAACTTGGAGTAAAATATTTGGCCGAATTTCCCTTTCACATTTTAAAAATATTTCTAACCACATCCCTCCAAAACTCTATTTAAAGGATGTTTTAACTCTTTGGGAGGTCTTTTAGAGTCTTTTTAAAGGTTTTTCCTAAAGGGTGGCTCTTGGGAACCCCTCAAAACTCTTGGAAGAAGTAATTACTTGTGCAAACATATCTTCCAAAAAAGGATCTCATCTCCCACCTCCACTTTGTTTCTCTTTGTTTTTATGCTTGTAACATGAGTTTTATTCAATAAATATTTTGTGTTCTTCTCTTTTAATCTTCTTATTTTTCTTCTTGGGCTGGAATCGAAGAGTATTGATGATAATGGGAATTCCCCTTTCAATCCATTGCTTATGCAAAACGTCTCCATGATGAAAACTCCACCCATGGAAGAGTGATTTCTTTCATAGTTGATCTAATCCCGACCCCATTAATTTATTTATTTTGAATCCATAATCACAGTTTAATTCAAAATTTGTGATAAATTAATTGATTTTTAATTTTTAATTTACTCGATCGACTTGTACTTGACCGCGTGGTCGGGCTTGTGTAAACCATGTGAGTGAAACCACAATCGCAAAATCTAATCAACTTGGGATAGAATTGTAGGGTTAAAGTATCATCCCCAACTCAATTAATTTTCAAATATAGGGAGGATATACTTACTTAATTTACCATTGATCATAAGTTTCCTTTTGGATAACAATCAAGGCAGAGTGCTGCGATTGGAAGTCCCGAAGTTGACCGAAGGCTCGTTTTCTAATATTTTTGGTTGTGTTAATTTACTTAGAGTTTGGGAGTTGACAAGGTTAGGGGATTACAATTTAATTAATTATAATCATATGGGATAAGGATAAATTAATTATTAAGGGGGGAAATTAGTTCAACTATGTCTTCTCATATAAGTATTTTTAAAGAAATTGTCTCTTGATTGTTATTTCTCATTTTCTTATTTTGTTTAATATTCAAAAAGTCACAAAACAAACCCCCCATAATTATTTTAATTTGTTTTAAACTATTTTCTTACTTACTTCAAGCCTATTAATATTTATTTAATTCAATTTCTCCTTGAGATAACGACATAGGTCTGCCATTGTGCTGCTCTTAGTAAAATCACAAATAAATATTTTTGAGCGCGTGTGTGACAACGTTCACCAGTTCACCTTCATCATGAGAACTCAGGAACATATGCATCCCATGAAACTTAAGGAATAATTTCTTTGGATATTCACTTGTGACACTTGGACAAGCACAAGATTCTAAGCACACCCACGAGGCCCTTCGATGGTATCACGATGCCCTCAGAAAAATTCCATGTGAATCACACAATGAAATCCTCAGAAAAGTAGGGTAGGTATCACGAAACACCTTTTGATATGTCACCACGGTCTTGTGATGAACCAAGGAAAATTTGTACCATTCATGTGAGGTACCCCAGAGATGCTCGCCCTGATCATGCAAAGACATCCTAAGAAAATGCATGTCAATCATGAAAATGAGTCATTGATGCATGATAATGATCATGTGATCATCCACATGAATTCCTATATTAATATAAGATGGATTGAAGATAGGACCCCATACATGTCTGACTTTCTACATGGAAATCCCTGAGTATGATCTGACAACCCTTTGGTTCACTAAGGACAAGCAAACACACATTTCCATGATATGATTGTGTATTCTTTATGTGACCCATATTCTTCATGAGAAGAAACTTTAAAAAATAAAGAAAAAATAATACTCATCACTTGTATGAAGTCATGTGATCCCATTCCATTTTAAAATAATGCGAAGTAGATCAAAAGGAGAGAGGTGAGTGGTGTTATCAGTTGCTCAAAGACATGCAAAACTCCCCCAATGCATCTCTACAGGACCTCCTAACAAGTCATTTTTACATGTTCGCCTGGTCACGTGGGACACCCCGAACATTTTCACCTTGATCAGGTGAAGTCATCTGGGACATTTCAACTTGAACATGTGAAGCACCTAATACATGTCTACTTGAACATGTGAAGCACCACTAATATATCCACTTGGACATACAAAGCTCTCTGACATGTCCACCTAAACATGTAAAGCACCCCTAACATGTCCAACTAGTCATGTGAACCACCATTGACATGACTGCTTCACTCAGGTGAAGACACCCAAGATAATTTAGTTGATCTTTCATAAGACCTCAGACCTATCCACTTTGGTCATTTGAAGCATCTCAAAAATGTTTTCTTCGCCCATTCAAGGACATCCAAATCACAAAGATGGAAAAGGAAGCCACCCTCAGATGTGTCTACTGTGCAGATTGATGCTCCAATATATCGGTCAAACAATCAAAAAATTCCCAAAAGATGGTCGAGACATGTCAGGAAAATCCCTTATAAAATTTCCACTTGTTACACCATGCCTACATGGACTCATTCCATATGTAAATTAGCTAATAATATTCAGTCACATTCCCCTTTTATGAATTATGTGTCCCTAATGAGGAAAGATCATGCATTCATGAAACCCCACTACTGTCACACTCTCAGATGTACCTCTCTCTAGTCCTCCAGAGGATAGAGAATTACTACACCAATGATCATCCCTATAGTGTAATCCATGACCAATGAGTGCACCAATGGGAAACCCTAGTGTGTAATCCCAGACTAGTGAGTGAACCAATGGGTGTCACTAGAGTGTAAACCCTGAACAATGAGTTCACAAACAGGTGGCCCTATAGTGTAAGCCCAGACTAATGAGTGTACCAACGAGCATCCCAAGAGTGTATGCCCTGACCAAAATCATGACATGTGTGAACCAATCATGGAAAACCTCAGAGTGTAAGCCCCAACCAATGACATGATACCAACCGGGAATTCATAGAGTGTAAGCCCTAACCAATGACATGATTCCAACTAGGCATCCTCATAGTGTAAGCCCCAACCAATGGTGTGATACCAACTAGGCAGCCTCAGAGTGTAAGCCCTGACCAATGGCGTGATACTAACTAGGAATCCTCAGTGTGTATACCCCAACCAATGACATGATACTAACTGAGAAGCCTTAGAGTGTATGACCTGACCAGTCACATGACATGAGTGAACCAATCACGGGCAACCCCAGTGTGTAATCCCCAATCATCGACATGATATAATATGTACCAATCAATCGGGCATTCATTTCAGTAAAATCCCCTACCATCCCAAATATCTCCAATATTTCTCCAAGTATGATCACCCACCTTATTCTATCAGCAGGTTAAGGTCGATATGAACTACAAGAAATCCAATTCTTACCATATTCAGGATACGTTGGGAGCCTCCTTAAGTCCCAATCTTCATATCATATCTTCCGTGAGATGGGTAAGCATTCCTTTCTAAGGGAAACTTTAATGTGTAATCCCCATGCAGATATAATCTCATGAAATGTTTCAAATATAGCAATATCTCTTGCTTCTCACACCAAGCATGGCCCACGTGGGCTTAGAGGTCATCAATTATTTTACTAATGGCATGATGAGGATTCCCCCAACATGGGATTATCACCTATGATACATATGATTGATTACATCCCATCTCTACTCATATGGATCACAACACAGATACCCTCTATAATAAGTACATGGACTCTGATTCCTGTATTAAATAGGATACATAGGACACCTCATTAAGTTCTAAGCCCAATGTTTACATATTTACCGTATGAAATTAAACTACATGGATGAGTTCAGTCATACAACCTTAAAATATTTCAAACAAACTACGTGGGTATTGATTCCTGTTCTCATAGGATACATAGGATGCCTCATATGGGTTCAATACCATCTCCAAGACACCAACCATCCCCCTAGAAAACAATAAACTCTAGAGTGCTCAAGCATATACATATTCCAAAGCATCATAATTAAATAACATAGTGATAGATAACCCTATATATTTGAACAATATTCCCTATCAGTACATGTTCATAGTCAATTCATTGTCATAGGGGTAACCAGTCTTGTATCGAGGTCTGGGAAGGATCTCACAAATATGTCATAAATCTATAAGAGAGTCCTGGAGTATGCAACAATTCCCCCCAAAAGGGTGAGATGATCATGTCCTCCCATCCTCTCGACTAATGCGAGTCCCCAATAATTGATGGGCCTGAAAACCTAGGTGACCATTGGCCTTTAGAAATAAGGTATGTACCCATCTACTGGGGAGGGAACTGTTGGGAGTTTTAGGGAAAAGTGACAATAGTAATGTGACAAGTGAAACCCATTCCACACCATAAACCCTGATGAGAGAAAAATGGTGAACCCAATGTGAATCCTTTAACTGTGTCATCCCTTTCATGGGTAAAAAAGGATAGGTTTCCCCAGTGCCTGTCAGGACAGTTTATGTTGTTCTCATTTTAGAAAAAAATAGTGAACCCAACATTTTCCTTTTAACTGCACAAAACCTCATGTGAAAAAAGGGCTCACGTATTTATCCTTTAACTATGAAAGTTATTGATTGAACATGTAATATTATATATGATTTTGGACTAATAAGGTGTATTTTTTCCCTCCATTTTGGACTTGTCAATATTCATTGAAATCTCCATGATGTCATTGAATGTTCCAATAGGTTCCGAGATCACCAGACTAGCTTCTTTGATCCTGAAGCCCCGACATACATTTTCACCAACACACCACTTTTTTCATCGATTGGTGAACATCATGGTATGGGAATACTGCATCAATAACTCCATTATGAATCTAGAATCATATCATGAAATCCTTTGTAGGATGGATTCCCTCTAATTTCCTTTCCCATAATAGGTCGCGGGAGAGGAAGTGACTTTTATCGCCATATTAAATTTCTTTGAGAACCTATCACTAGAAGGCAGCGACATGCACCTTCCCTATGTTAGGGAGGTAGATAAGGATTTTCAATGCGAAAACTAAACTACCCAAGAGCTACCTAGGAGGGATCCCACCCATTCTGACCATTATCACCAATATGTGGCCAAGATCCCACAAGGAGTTGCAAAGGATGTTATGCCTACGATGACTATCCGTGATGGAGAACCTAGTAGGAGATCCCAACTGGGGTAACCAAACAATGAATCTCTAGAGTAGATTCATATCCCTTCTACCATCAACTAGATTGAGGTCCACTAGTGTGTCTAAATGGTGGCCTACGACAAGTCCCATATCCCTGCTAGTCAAGAGCCTCTGGCTTCACCTCATCTAGCCGCAATGACTGAAGAATCCCAAGAAGCACCATAGCCTACAGGGATGGGGGAATTTTTACCATATTTTACCCTGGTATCATATTAATCATGGGGGATGACCCATAAAATGGTATCATGGGGGCTGAACCATAAAATAAAATCATGGGCACCGACCCCCCAAATGGTATATCGGGCACCGAACCACTAAATGAGGTACTCCATCGATGGGGAGCACCATACTACTTGTGTTTTGGAAAATAGGATATTAGTTGGGTCTAGATATCCCCCACTAGATCCATGCGAGCATACTTATAAAGGGTACAATGACACCCTCCTAAAGTCATATGGGTCACCATATTTTGACCTACCTTCTAATACTACCATTAGAGTAGAAGGGATCAATGGTATCCACCAAACATATGTTGAAGGTGTTACCAATTTTGATGGTATTCCAAAGGGGCGGGAAAATGGATTTTATGGACATTAGTAGTAGTGGATTCAATATTCTAGATCCACATAGGAACCTCCATCATCATCCACTAACCATGACACTGATATAGGAAGGGGTTTTTCCATGGCTCCCGCCAGCCAACCCTTAGAGGATGAAAAATCCATCTTTGTAAAAGAACATATCACTCAAATCCAACCAGAGAATAGGGATATTTGGGTAATAATTGTGGGAATACTCTTGAGATCACTTCTTAGGGATGATGTGTCTGTGTCATCTTATAGAATCCCACCTTCTAGTGAAGTGCCCAACCCACAGGGATGGGGGAGTTTTCATTATTTCCAATCCCTCATCAGGCATAATCCAAACATTACTCCACCTCACCCCAGTCCAAAGGGATGGGGTCATTTACATATTTTCATTCTTCAAATTGGGGGTATTCAAGAAGACATCTGACATCATGTTTCACCAAAAAACCTTCATGGGATTTGAGAAATTTTAATCAATGGGAAGAGTCTACAATATCTAAGAACCCCAAATCTCTATTACCCACCCCTTGATAAATAGAGACCAGGATTCCATACCCCAAAATCCAGACTCAATCATGCACCCGTAATTTCATGGATAACATGATGGAGAATTAGTCTAGTCGCCCCTATCTGGAATACAGGAAGTGAAAAGTATATTCCTTCCAAGACAAACATGTTCCTAGGTATTTCAATTATTCCATGGAATATGGTTTCATGAAAATCCTAGTAGTGGGGAAGACGAATGAGGCAGGGTTGGTAAAACTTAGTGATTATTTACCCTACCATTGGCGTCTCGAGAAAACCATGGAAGATTGTTTTTCCTTAAAAGACTGGATTCAAGGGTAGATGGACATGGGGATACTGGAACCACCAACACCTGAATCCTCACTCTAGACACTTGATCATTCTAAGAAGGGATCACCAATCATGCGATAGAGCACAAGTCATCTACCTACCAAGGAGAAATGACCATCTATTGATACAATATTGAACAAAGCATATTCTTTCCAAATAAATCATGTCTCTAGTTATTTTTAATATGTCGTGGAAAGAGGTTTTATATAACTACCAACGATGAGGAAACCAGATGAGGTAGGGATGGTAGGCCATGATGACTATTTCCCTTACCACTAATGTCTTAGACACATGATCAAAAATAGCTTTTTCTGAAGGATTGGTTGGAATAATAGGCATCTGAAGGTTTGATAGAATTCAAGGATCCCAAGTCTCATGAAATATGCATAAGAGTTTTCTGAGATCCTTCGGATGAGCTACTCTCTTGATAGGTTACATGGACTACATCCTGACCACGTGAAATTAAACTGTATAGGGCCAAAATCCTCACTACAAGATGTGAAACTATATGAAATGTCTCATCCTTACTGCATTACATTAAATTGCATGAAAATATGTCCTTACCGCATGATTTAAAACTACATGGGAGTAAGTCCTTACTGCACGACATTAAATTGCATGGTCCTTCAAGAACTACATGTATTTTGACTCCTTTTCATATAAGATATGTAGTGATTCCTGGATCACCAATCCTGGTCCCATTTGAAAATATCAACAAGAGATAACTTCCACCTCTACGTAAAGGATAGACCCACATAGAGTATCTCCTTTCCCAGAACTACTTGTGGCTTGATTCATGTCATCACAAGATATGTAGTGATGCCCAAACATTTTTTCTTCAGGCCCAGCCTCAAACATAACACTTTTTTTGGACCTTCAGTCTGAGTTTTCTTCGAAAGGTGTATGGTGTTTCTAAGACCTTTTTGGTCCCCATTCAGGTTGAATTTCTTCATGACACCCCACTACGCATATCCACATTATGAGATACATATTATGGTCTGATACACATAACCCTAAACAATTTTAATATGTCCCCACAACATGACATTAAATTTTGGTGAAACATCCTTGACACATGAAGTTAAAATGAATGGAATTTCTCACACATGATAATAAATTGTGCAGATAAGTCCTCACCACATGATGTTAAAGTGAACAGTCTCTCTAGAACTACATACAGCTTGATTCCCATCCTTATGGGATGTATAGGGAAGCCTTGATCTTATGTCTTGGCCCAACCACAAAATGAAATAATATAATCTCATCCTATTCTCCATGCCTCTGAAAAGTGGGAGGGGTCATTTTCATTCCTTGTTTCTTGCACCGACCATAGCTCACACGGGCTTAGAAATTATGATAAGGGTTTCCCCATATAAAACGGGGTGTGAATGCTTGGGATGAACCCATTATCATCCTAAATATAGGGAGATAAAATGTTTGTAATGATTCATCACCACATGATGTTAAACATCATGGTCAATGTCCCCTACACGACATAAAATAGTACGCTCTCATCACCCTCTTCGGAGAGGAACACCATCACTAGTTTCAGTCTCCTTCCACACCATCATTTCAAGAATAATATAAGGTTTGATTGTCATTCTAAGAGAGATTTGTAGGGATTCCAAAATCCCTACTTCTAGTTCTATCCATAGTATTATCTTCCTTTCACATCAAGTGATCCAATGTCCTTACCACATGACATAAAACTGCACAGACCCCTAACATCCATCCCATTCACATTGGGTGACCTTCATCCTCCCCGCATGATGTTAAACTGCATGAAATATGTAGAACTATGTGTGGATTGATTCCCATCATCATGGGATACATAGGAATTCCCAATAATTTTACCTTGGGTCCATCCCTAGGCCCCTTTGACCTTTCACGACCCCTTGTCCTAAGTCCCCTCTTAGGGGTGCGTGGTGTGGTGCTGACTTCTTTAGTCCCCATTCATGTCAGGTTTGTTTTACCATTCCGCATGCATCCCCTTTGGGGAATTATACCCCATTTTTTCCTAACTAAATGATAATAAATTGCATTGGAACCCTTCACTCTTACCGCATGGCGTTAAACTGCATGGCATGGTGTGGGTATCTTTGTCCCTCATTCATGTCGGTTCTACCTTTGTCCTCCTCACATGATATTAAAATGTATATAATATCAAGAACTACATGTGGCGTGATTCTTGACCTTGTAGGATACATAGTAACACCCGAACATTTAGTCTTCAGGTCCATCCCCATGCACCACAAATCATTCCATATCCTTTTTTGGACTCTTGGATCGTGTCCTCTCCATAAGTGCACATGGTTTGGTGTGGACCTTGTTTTCCCTCATTCACGTATGGTATATTGTACCACACCAGGCACATCCTTATTAGAGACATTATCCCTATGTTTTCCTAGCCATATGACACCCTTCATCTTATATCCTCACTACATGAGACTAAAATGCATCGTTCTCTAATAACTATGTGGACATTGATTCCCAACTAGTTCAGATACATTATAAATACGCTGAGGTTCAAGTCTAATACTTCACGGACCTCATACATTCCTATTTATTCATGTTGGTCTACCATCATCCTTACCATTTGATTTTAAACTGAATGGAAGTGATTCCTCACCACAAGAAGTTAAACTGCATGTAAGCACATCCCACTACATGATGATAAACTATAAAGGTAATCATCCATAACCCCTACTTATCAATTGACTACAAGAGACTTACCCTAGACAACCATAGAACAGAGTGCTTCTGTCAACTTTTTATAAACCCCAATGTATTCCCCACACTTTATGTCTCAAGCATCTCGGATCATTGTAAACCTTACACTACCCCTAAATAGGAAAAGATATTTCTCTGCTTGGCCATGTTATTAATGCGAGGGCTCAGACCCAACAACCAGAGATATCTTGGCTCTATGTAAAGGGATTTATGATTCTTATGAGCCTGAAATTACTATGGTGGAACCTAGTACCCCATTGTGTAATAAGTTACCCCTAGAATGATCATCCCATATCCTCACTCATGTCCTGATTACCTTGATCCATGATTTACAACATCTCCACCACTCGATCAGAAGGATGTTGGAGTAATCTTGACCCTTGATATCCTAATAAGCCTCTTGTGTATCATCCCCTATACCAGGTCCATGTGGCATGACCTTAAACTTTTCACACTTTGGTCAAAGCTATATGACCTTAAACTCTAACACATAATGGTCCAAATTGAGATATATAATCTATTAACAAAAGAGACAAAAAACTTATCAGGCTAAAAACCCACAAAGGGTGACATGAGAAAAAGTCAACTCTCCACCCACATAACTTGTCATTTCCATAGTTTAGGAAAAAATTATGGCACAAATAAATAAGGAATAAATCTCATAGGTTCTATTATTTAGCCCAATTAAAATGCAATATATACTCGTCAGACACCCTGGTCTAGTAAAAAATTAGAGCAATGATTCTTCACATCTACTAGCTATGAGAATATTTTCGATAGGTGGTGGCACATATTTTTGGGTAATTGAACCCTTATTGGATATTACATTTTCCATATATCCCACTTCATGATATAGAGTGTCTTAGGTCATCACAAATCTTTCATTTCCCCCGACAAGGAAAAGATATCTCTCTACTTGGCAATGTTATTGATGCATGGGCTTAGACCCACCACCTAGAGACATCTTGGCCTGGCGTTAAGGTATTTCTGATTCTTGTGATCTTGAAATCACTAAGGTGGAACCCAACACCCCATTTTGTTATAGGTTACCCCTGAATGGTTTTCTCATACCTTCCTCATGACCTGAGCACTTTGGGATATGATTTAGAATCTCTATAACAGACTATCCAAGTGGATTTGATATCCTCGATGTTTCATACCCATGTTTTGTACCCATTCTCAATGTTGGAATGTGTCCCTTCATTCTTGAACCTTTTTTTGGATCACACCTCATGATTTTAAACCACAAGGTATAAGGCTCGATCCATTCAATCATAATCTAAGTTTACATATGGTTCCATAACCCTTCATAGATATCCTTCCTTCCATATCCAACTTCTTCATCTTGATTTTTGAGCCTTCATAAATATTTCACATCCCCTATAAAGGAGTAGATATTTATCTACATGGACATGCTATTGATGCAAGGGCTTAGAACCACTAGCCAGAAACATCTTGGTCTGGTATAAAGGGCCTCTTAATCCTTGTGAGCCTCAATGACACCATGGCGGAACCCGACATCCCAATAGTGTTAAGGGAAAATACCATGCATATCTATCACATCCTATATCACTCAGATCAGAATTCTAGGTTGTGATTTACATCACCCACATCCCAACTATCTAGGTAGTCCTAGCTTACCTAGAATTTTAACCTCAGGAATTTCCACCCCATGAATCTTTCATAGCCATTAGAAAAGAGTGGAGGTAAGATTTTCTTGGCCATGTTGTCGATGCATAAGGGATTCAACCCTCCAACTAAATACATCTCTTCCTTATTTGAAAGGAACTCCAATACTCGTGATCCCTCACAACACTATGATAGAACTCATCACACCATAGTGTTTTGAGTCACCCATGGTTTACTAGCCCCATAATCCATAAAAGTCATGGTGGTAAGACTTTAAACTACATGGCACACTAAATTACTAGTGGTAAGACTTTTAACTACATGGCACACCAAAAGTCCTGGTGTTAAGACTTTAAAATTCATGGAAAAAAAGTCTTGGTGGTATGACTTTAAACAACATGGAATCCAAAAGGTCCAAGCTAGAATACCCTAAACTATATCATAATGATGATCTAGCTTATAAGACCTTAGAACAACATGAGACATAATGCTCACCAAGGTGAAAACTCAATTAAGGAATCTTGGGAAAAATTTGTGTTCCCACTCACTAGAAACATAAATTGTGTGATTCAGGAAATATTGAGCACCTATAAAATGGAAGAGGTATAAGAACTTATTAGGTTAAAAATCTATAAGAAGGAGGCCTGAGGAAATTCCAAGTCTGTTCCCGCTATGTCTTCCCCGTATGAATCGTAGGAAAAATTTAGGGAAAAGACAAATGGAAAAGATACAAATATTGTGGGGACCCTTATATGGCCCTAAAAAATAAAGATATTCTCACAAAGTCCCCTGAATTATGAAAAAGTTAGAGAATTCCAAATTTGAGAAGGATAAAATGTCTAAATTATCCTCATAGATCTTACAATCTCAAGGCTACTGGAGTGGGATCATCAATGAAGGATTTCATGTTTGTGGGAATTCATGAACATTCCTTGAAAAGAAACCTATTGGAAGTTAAGAACTCAAATCCCAACAATTGGATTTGTTTGTCATTAAACAAAAAGGATATTCATAGTGGATGACCTCATTAGCATCTCCACTAAGGAATGGATCTTCACCTGAGATTTTATCATAAAATAGTGACATTTCCCCTTCTACATATGAGCTAGATCTACGTAAGGACATTTTTTTATAGGGTTTGTTACCCATGGACATATGATCTTATGCATGAGTTTGATTTTTATAGTGGTATATTTTAGAACTAGATGCATCTTAATTCACATCCTCATTGGATATGAAGCGAAATCAAGGTATTTTACTTTGGATCTATCCACAAGTTCCATTCTACCCTATCCCTATTTCATTTTGAAATTTTTATATACATTCTAATTTCAAGGTATCCATGACCAATGTCAAAGAAGTTTCCCATATTGAATTTAGCTGAGAAATTATGGCTAGATTTATCATCTTCATAGCACTTGAGAGCTCTTCAGACATACCAAGGATAGATCCTTTCATGGAGTTTAGTACCATGGATCATCATATATTCATATGCGCAATAATGTGATCTAAATTTACCTTAGAATCAAATTCTTTCATTCTAAAGAATCTAATTCTAAGGGGGGGATTTGTTGGCATGAGTATTTTTTCATGTACCACTTTTCCTCCAAAGAACCAAGATCCATTCCAGAGGATGAATTAATATATGGAAGAGTCCATACCTAAAGACCTATGGTTTAAAGAAACATATCTTGGACCCAACATTCCAAAAATAATTTTATTTTTATTAGTTTAGAGTTTGATACCACTACTATCCAAAAAAATTTGGCTAGACCACCAGAAATCCGGGCCAACTCATCCAAGGCCCATGTGGGACTAGGTCAACCTCACCTATTGGAGTCATCCCAAGCCAACTGATGGGATATTGGGGAAGTATAGCTCTCGCAAGGATCAGGATGGGCCCATGTATAGGGCCTAAGGTGCGCAAGCCTGCATGAATGCACACGTGCATAGATGGGCCGAGGCCCGATGAGTGGAGGGTGATGTGAATGGTACAGGTGTTGACCCCTTTGATGTCTTGAAAAAATGGCTGCCACTAAATGCATTATATATCAGAGGCAAGGAGGTGAGGGAATTCGATGTGGGACATGGATTTTTCCATAGGATCAAACAAGGACCCTATGATCATGCATCCCATTTATCTCAGCCATCTGATTCGATCAATCACACTAAGAACCCAAGATTAGTTTGATCTATGTTGTTCGATCATGCCCCCACTAATCTTAGTTGTCTTCTTGATCCAATCGATTGAAAACTCAAACCATCTGCACCTGTGTTCCACATGATCTGTTTTCTTCAACCTCTAAACACCCTAGTTCAACGCACAACCGACACTCATCCCTTTTCACTAAAACTTCACTATAATTCACATTAAGACTCAGAAGAATCCAAAAGAGGCATTAACGACCACATGTTGTCTCTTTAAAATCTCCTCAATAGAATCTGAATCTTCCGTGTGATCCTTCATTGATCATGCGACCGAATTGGGGCAACCAGGGAGAGGACACTGCGATCCATTCCAGCATTCTATGAGTGCCTCTAGATTAATCTAAATCCATCACACGATCACCCTTGATCATTATACTAATTCAATGGAAACTAATGGTTTTTTACAAGTTTTTTTACAATTGTGAACCCTTTCCATATCCATGTGTTTTTCATCTGAATTATTTTAGATTTTTCCCAGACATGAGACACATAAGAATGTGTACCACATCCCATAAATAGTGGAGACACCCTCAGCCTCAAGTGTCCTATATAAACCCCCTAACCTCATGAAAATGAAACACAATGGGGATAGGGGAAGATCTTTGAAAAAAGGGCAAATGCTAAAGGATAGAGGCACTAACCGCCGCCTTCAGGAAATGTCTCCAGGTAATGAAGAGAAGTCCCTCCCCTAAAAATCCTCCAAAGAAGATCTTCCAAATAACCCATCACGTGATCCTCATATGATCATGTGATCACATAAAGACCCCCCTATGAATGCTCATGAGTCCTCATGTAAGGCCTCTTCCCAGATCACGTTATCACATGCGATGTTGGTCCTAGAATGCACATGGAACCCATACTGGTTCCTGCAGATATGTACTAGTGAGCATATAAACCCTGATCTCCCAAGCATCCATATCTTAATGAGATTCCAAAAAGACCCCCATACATGATTTTCTCAACTGGAAAACACTCCCCACAATTCCTCAGCATGATGGTGGAGACCATCACAAGACCCTCTTTGGTGAAGACCATCGACCATACAGATGATGATGTAGCCCATATGTGTGTTTTTATGGTTTGTCGCATGATCCCTTTGAAGATCACATGCCCACATGATTTACCATTTGATCATGAATTGAATTCCCATACAATTGAAGGCCTCGATATACAACCTTTGTCACATGACCAGTGGGTATGTCACAAGACCCTATCCATGACCATGAAAACAACCTCCTATGGCATGAGACGTCTTTATGTAGCCCTAAGAATGTCTTCATATACATGGAGTACCCTCACAGACACCCACATATTGAGGAAAAGTATCAAGGGTGTGTGGCCTATGGTCCATGCACCCCTCAACATGTAATGAATTATTATACCCATGCACATAAAGGCTTCAGTGTACAACCTCCAATGAATAATCATAGTCGAAAGACCCCATCCACTCTACATGCGGCCTTAGATATGGCCGCCTCGATTTGGAGGATCCCCACAGACTCCCCTAATAGAGGGACCAACAGTAAGGGTATGTGACCCATGAGCCATTCACCCTTCACCGTGCAATGAAAACCCTTATCCATGCATGTGAATACATTGAATATTATGTATTCATGCATCACCCTTGGTCCAATCCTAAGACTGAAATGGGAGGCATGTGATTATATGGGTGGAAAATCATCACACAACCCATTTGGGCAGGGTTCCCCTCACATGTGTGTGTGTGGATTTGGAACAACCAAGAATCCATGTTAAAACCCTTTCCCATATGCACTTGGTACCCTCCCTCCATGCTCGAAGAATTATGAGGAATTTCTTTTGAAAGTATACAAACTCCTCCATGAGCCCATATCAAGTTCATGTGACAAAGGGGTATCATGAAAACATCACTTTAGTGCATGCAGGATCCCATGGATAGGGCCTACCCTCTCCATGAAAACCCTACAATGTACATCTTCATCATGAGCACTCGAGCGCATATGCCTCCCATGAAACTTAAGGAACAATCCCTTTGGATATGCACTTATGATACTTGGACAAGCGCAGGACCCCAAGCACACTTGAGAGACCCTTTGATGGTCTCACAATGCCTTCTGACAAATTCCATGTGAATAAAAAGGCACGCCTCAGACAAGTCGGGTAGGTATCACGACACCCCTTTTGATATGTCACCATGGTCATGCGATGACCTAAGGACAATCGATACCCGTCATGCGAGGTACCCTAGAGATTCCCTCACTGATCATTCAAATACATCCTAAGATAATTCATGTCCATCATGTGAAGGGATCATTGAAGCATGATAATGATCATGAGATCATCCACATACATGCCCATATTTATATGCGATGTCTCGATTACAGGACCCCTTACATGTTTGCCTCACTACTTGGAAATCCCCGGGTATGCTCAGAAAACCCTACGGTGCCCTAAGGAAAAGTAGACAAACATGTTCATGATATTCATGTGTATTCTATACATGAACCATATTTCTCATGAAAATAAACTTATAAAAATCGATTAAAAATAATATGAATCACTTGTACAAAGTCATGTGATCCCAGGACTTCATAAAATAATGTGAAGTAGATCAAAAGGAGGGAGGAAATTGGTGTTCACAATTGCTGAAAGACGCCCGACATGCCCTCAGCACAGCTCCATAAGACTTCCTGACAAGCCAGCCTGAAATTTCTGTTTGATCACATGTGACACCTCAGACATGTTCACCATGATCAGGTGAAGGCATCTAGGATAATCCAGTTGGTCACACATGACACCTGGGACATGTATACCTGAACATACGAAGCACTAGAGACATGTTAACTTGATCAGGTGAATCACCTATGACATATCCACTAAGACATGGTAATCTCTCTAACATTTCCACATGAACATGTGATGAACCCCTGACATGTCCACCTATTCATGTTGAGCACCATTTATATGACTTATTCAATCAAGTGAAGACACCTGAGACAATTCAGTTGATCATATGTGATACCTTAGACTTATCCACTTTGGTCATGCAAATAATCTTAAACATGTTTGTGTTTCTCATGTGAATACATCCAAAGAATGAAAATGGATCAGGTATCCACCCTAATATGTGTCTACTATTCCAGATTGATGCCCCAACATATTGGGTGAATAATCAATACATACCTAGTAGATGGTCGAGACATGTCACGAAAATCCCTTATGACATGTCCACTTTGTATTCCATGCCTACTCAAAATCGTTCCACGTGGACCATGGCTAAGAACCTTCATCCACATTTCCCTTCTATAAAGGAATTTTCCTTGATGAGCCATTCTGATGCATTCATGCAACCCCACTAATGTCATGCTCTCATACATACCTCTCTCTAATCCTCTAGAGGATAGATAATTAGTGCACCAACATGAATCCCTATAGTGTAATCCCTAACCAATGAGTGCACCAATGGGAAGACCTAGAGTGGAAGCCCTGACCAGTGAGTGCACCAATGAGAGACCCTAGAGTGTATGCCCAAAACACTAAGTGCACCAATGGGAAGACCTAGAGTGTAATCCCCAACCAATGAGTGTACCAACATGCATCCATAGAGTGTAATATTCAGCCAACAACATGGAATAATTGAACCAATAAAGGGAAACCTCATAGTGTCATCCCCAACCAATAACATGATACCAACTGGGAAACCTCATAGTGTAAGCCCCAACCAATGACATGATACCAACTGGGAATCCTTGGAGTTTAATCCCCAACTAGTGACATGACATGACATGAGTGAACCAATAATGAGAAACCCTAGAGTTTAATCCCTAGTTATCAACATGATATAATATGTCCCCACCAATAGGGAATCCATTTCAGTATAATCCCCTAGAATCCTGGAGATCTCCATAATGTCTCCAAGCATGATCAACCACCTTAGCCTATCAATAGGTTAAGGTCAATATAAACTACAAGAACTCTGATTCCTACCATATTTGGGATACATTAGAATCATCCTTAAGGCCCAAGATCCATACCATATCTTCCATGAGATGGGTAAAAATTACTCTCAAAGGAAAACTTTAATGTGAAATCCCCGAGCAGATATACTCTCATGTGATGTGTCCAATCTATCAATATCTCTTGTTTCTCATAGTGATCTTGGATCACGTGGGCTTAGAGGTCAGCAATGGTTGTACTAATGGCATGATGAGGATTCCCCCGACATGGGATTATCACCCATGGGATATAATACTGATTATATCCCATATCTACTCCTAGGCTCACGACACAGACACCCTCTATAAGAACTACAAGGACTCTAATTCTTGTATTAAATAGGATATATAGGATGCCTCATTGAGGTCTGATCCTGATGTTTACGTCCTTACCATATGACATTAAAATAAATGGATGGGTCTCACCATAAGACCATAAACTATGTAAAACAAACTATGTGGGTTCTGATTCTTGTTCTCACAGGATACATAGGACGCCTCATAGGGGTTCAATCCCATATCCAAGACACCAACCACCCCCCTAAACAATAATAAACTCTAGAGTGATCGAGCATGTCCATGGTCCAAAGCATCGTAATTATATAAGAGACCGATATAAACCCTGAAATATGTTCATGATAATCCCTATCGATACACATTAATAATCAATTCATTGAGATAGGGGTAACCAGTCCCATATTAGGGCCTGGGAAGGATTTCATGAATATTTCTTAAATCCATAAGAGAGTCCTGAAGTAGGAAAAAATTCCCCCCAAAAGGGTGTGATGTGCCTAAACTCCCATACTCTCAACCAATGTGACTCCCCAAGAGTCACTGGGTATAAAAACCCATGTGACCATCAGCCTTTGGAAAGTAGGTCTGTACCTAGCTATGGATGAAGGAATCATTGGGAGTTTCAAGGAAAATTTAAAATGGTAATGAGACAAATGAAACCCATTCCATGCCATAAATCCCGAAGAAATAGATATCTTTCAGTAGGTTATGCATTTCACATGACCATTTGAATGAACCTATAAAGGTTGTGTGATCATGTATCTTTTAGAGAGTCATGCGATCTATGTGTATTGGCCACCTTTCCTCCAATTTCTTTATGGGAAAAATAACACCCATATTCAGGTATTTCAACCTTTATTGATTTTATAATGCCCATTCAGTGGGATTAAACATACCAATACCTTAAAAAATAAACCCCACATACTCTTTCTTGCTTAACTAACCTAAAAAACCCTTCACTCCCTTCCTAACCATTTAAAATCCATAAAAACACTACCAAAAGAAACTTCATACCCATAAAACCATTTCAAAACCCTTTAAAAACCTTCCCAACCCTAAAACATAAACCCTAAACCCTAAAAAATCACCCTATACCATATTAACTAAAATTAAAAACCATAAAAACCCTTTATAAATCTTTAATATCCTTAAAAACCTTGCCAAAATACACTTCATACCCTTAAAACCCATTAAAACCCCTTTAAAATCATTTCAAACCCTAATATAAAAACCATAAACCCTACTATCTATACCCTAAAAAATTAATCTTTCACCCTAACCCCTATTACCTAACCTTAAATACCATTCACTCTCTTCACATACCTTAAAACCACTTAAAAACCCACCAAAATACACTTCATGCACTTAAAACCCTTTAAAATAATTCAAAACCCAAAACCCAAAACCATAAAACCTACTCCATATACCATAAAACATCATCTATTCACCCTATCCACTCAAACCTAACATTAAAATCCCTTCACTCCTGACATAACCCTTTAAAACACATAAAACCCATACCAAAATATACCCCATACCCTAAAACCCTTTAAAATACTTACACACCCTAAACCTTTTTCCATATACCATAAACCCTCAAACATTCACCATATACCCTCTTACATAACCTTAAGAACACTTCACTCAATTCATAACCCATTAAAACCCCTACCAAAATACACTTCATACCCTTAGAAGCCTTAAAACCCCTTTAAAATCCATCCAAAATCTAAACCCTAAACCCTAAACCCAAATCCCTATACCCAAAACCCATAAAACATCATCATCTACCATAATAAATAACCTTAAAAACCTTTCACTCCATAATAACACTTTAAAAATCTTAAAAACCCTACCAAAATACACTTCATACCCATAAAACTGTTTAAAATCCCTTTAAAATCCTTCAAAATCCTAAACCCTAAAACCTAAAACCTACTCCATGAACCCTATACCCTTAATCATTCACCCTATATCCTCTTCCATAAACTTAAAAACAATTAAATCTCATAATCACCCTTTAAAACCTTTCAAAAACCACCAAAATACACTTCATACCCTTAAAACTCTTAAAATCCTTCCAAACCCTACTCCCTATACAATAAAAACTCAACCCTTAAAACTATACCCTCTTAACTAACCTTAAAAACCCTTCAATCCCTTAATAACCATTTAAAAAACTTAAATATCCAAAATACACATCATACCCTTAAAACCCTTTAAAACCCCTTTGAAACCCTTCCAAACCATAAACCCTAAACCCTACTCCCCATAGCCTAAAACCTCAAACCTTCTCCCTATCCCATATCCAATGGATTTAAAAAACCTTCACTCCCTTTATAACCATTTAAAAACCTTAGAAACCCTACCAAAATACACTTAATAAGCTTAAAACCCTTTAAAACCACTTTTAAATCCATCCAAACCCTAAACCACAAACCTAAACCCTACTCCCTATACCATAAACCCTTGAACATTCAACATCACCCATATTAAATAGCCCTAAAATCCATTCAATCCCTCAAAAACATTTAAAACCCCTAAAACCCTACCAAAATTCATGTCATACCCTTAAAACCATTAAAAACCCCATTAAAATCCTTCCAAACCCTAAACCCTAAACCATAAAACCTTCCATATATACCCTAAAACTTCAACCATTCACCCTAACCGGTATTATTTATCCTTAAAAACCATTAATTCCCTAAGTAATACATTAAACCCCTTAATAATTCTACCAAAATACACTTCATACCCTTAAAACACTTTAAAACCCTTTAAAATCCTTCCAAACCATAAAATCTAAACCCTAATCCATGTACCCAAAACCCTCAATGATTCAACCTCTTCTATCTTCTATAACCATAAAAACCCTTAACTCCCTTCATATACCTTTAAAACACTTAAAAACCCTACCAAAATACACTTTATACCCTTAAAACCATTTAAAACCCCTTAAAAATCCTTCTAAAACCTAGACCCTAAACCATGAACCCTATCCCATATTACATAAACCTTAAAACCCTTTAAAACTTCATAAACCTTTAAAACCATTAAAAACCCTACCAAAATACACTCCATACCCTTTAAACCCTTTAAAATCCTTCCAATCCCTAAACCCAAAACCATAAACTCTACTACCTATACCACAAACCCTAAACCCTTCACCCTATCCCATCTTCCCTAACCTTAAAAACCCTTAACACCATTCATGACCCAATAAATCCCTAAAAAATCCTAACATAATACACTTCACACCCTAAAAACCCTTTAAACCCCCTTTAAAATCCTTCCAATCCCAAAACCCTACAAATCGAAACCAACTAAATATACCTTAAACCCTCAACCCTTCATCCTATACCCTCTTAACTAACCTTAAAAACCCTTTAATCTCTTCATAACCCTTTAAAACCCATAAAACCCTTCCAAAATACACATAGTACCCTTAGAACCCTTTAAAACCCCTTTAAAATCCTTCCAAACTCTAAATCATAAACCCTACTTCCTATAGCCTAAACCCACAAACCTTTACCCTATCCCCTATTAAATAACCATAAAATCCATTTAATCCCTTCATAACACTATAAAACTCTTCAAAACCCCACCAAAATACATTTCATACCCTTAAAACCCTTTAAAACCCCTTTAAAATCCCTCCAAACCCTAAAACCTAAACCCTAGTACCTATTCCCTAAACCATCAAACATTCACCCTATAACCTATTATACAACCTTAAAAACCATTCACTTCATTCATAACCCTTTAAAACCAATAAAACCCCAACCAAAAAAATACTTCATACACTTAAAACCCTTTAAAACTAATTTAAAATCATTCCAAACCATAAACCATACTATATATAACATAAAACCACAAACCCTAGACTTATAACCTCTTAAATAAAATTAAAAACACTTTAATACCTTAATAACTCTTTAAAACCCATAAAAACCCCACCAAAATACACTTCATACCCTTAAAACCCCTTTAAAATCCTTCCAAACACTAAACCCTACCTGATATAACCAAAAACCTCAAATATTCATCATATAACCTCCTACCTAACCTTAAAAAACCTTACTCCCTTCATAATCTTTTAATACCATTAAAATCCCAACCAAAATAAACTTAATATCCATAAAACCCTTTAAAATCCTTCCAAAACATAATCCCTAAATGCTAAACCATACTACCTATAACTTAAATCCTTAAACCTTCACCCTTTCCCCAATAACCTAAACATAAAAACCATTCAATCCATTCATAACACTTTAAAACTCTCAAAAAATCAACCAATATTATCTTCATACACTTAATAACCTTAAAAACTCTTCACAATCCTTCCAAACCCTAAACCCTAATCCCTAATCCATATACCATAAATCTAAAAAAATAAACCTATCCCCTCTTAACAAGACTTCAAAACCCTTAACTACCTTCACATCCCTTTAAAACGCTTAAACTCCCTACTAAAATAAACTTAATACCTTTAAAACCCATTAAAACCCCATTAAAATCCTTACAAACCCTAAACCTATACACTAAACCCTACTAAATTTACCATAAACAATAAAAAATTACAATATACCATCTTACCTAGATTTAATAACCCTTCACTCTATTAATAAACCTTTAAAACTCTTAAAAACCCTACCAAAATACATTTCATACACATAAAAACCTATCATACCCCTTTAGAACACTTCCAAACCCTAATAACTATACAATAAACCCGAAAACATTTACCCTTTACCCTCGTCTTTCAAATTAAATACACTTCACTCTCTTAGTAACCATTTAAAACCCTTAGAAACCCTACGAAAATACACTTCATACCATTAAAACCCTTTAAAATCCACATAAACCATAGACCCTAAAACCTAAACCCTACTCCCTATACCCTAAACTCGAAACCCTTAATCCTATACTCTCTTAAATAACCTTTATAACCCTTAACTCCTACATATACCTTTAAACCCCTTAAAAACCCTACCAAAATATAATTCATATGCTTAAAACCCATTAAAAATACTTTAAAATCATTAAAAATCCTAAACCCAGAAACCTACTCCATATTTCATAAAACATTAACCATTCAGAATATACCCTCTTACCTAACCTTAAAATACTTTAACTCACTTAACAACTATTTAAAACCCATAAAAACCCTACCAGAACAAACTTTATGCCCTTAAGGCCCTTTAAAATCCTTCCAAAACCAAAACACAAAACCCTAAAACCTAATACCTATACCCTAAAACCTAAACAGTTAATTATATACCCTATTAAATAACCATAAAAACCATTCAATCCCTTCATTAAAGTTTAAAACAATTAAAAAACCTATCGAAATACACTTCATATACTAAAAACCCTTTAAAACCCTTTAAAACCCTTACAAACCCCAAATCCTAGATCTTAAATCCTACTCCCTATACCATAAACCCTAATAACATCACCCTATCCCATATTATTTAACATTAAAAACCATTCACTCCCTTAACAACCATTTAAACCCCTTAAAACCCCTACCAAAATACACTTCATGCCATTAAAACCCTTTAAACCCCCTTTAAAATCCTTCCAAATGCTAATCCCTAAACCCTAAATCCTATTACCTATAAATCTAAAACCTATAAATTCCACCTATAAACTCTTCCCCGACCTTAAAACACTTAACTCCCTTCATAATCCATTAAAACACATAAAAACCCTACAAAAATAAACTTTATACCCTTTAAACCCTTAAACACCCTTTAAAATTCCTCCAAACCCAAAACCTAATCCCTAAAGCATACTCCCTATAACCCAAACCAACAATACCTAACCCTATTTCCTATTAAATGATAATAATAACCCTTTAATACCTTTATATCCCTATAAAACCCTTAAAACTATACCAAAATACACTGCATACCCTTAAAACCCTTGAAAATTCTTCCAAACCCTAAACCCCAAACCCTCCTCCCAATACAATAAACCCTATACCATTCACCCTATCCCCTATTAAATAACATTAATAACCCTTAACTCCCTTAATAGACCTTTAAAACTTTAATAACCCTACAAAAATACACTTTATAAACTCAAAACCCTTTAAAACCCCTTTCAAAATCCTTTAAGTACCTAAACCCTAAAACCCAAAATATAATTTATATACCATAAAACCCCAAACTTTCAGCTTCCCACATATTCCCTAACCTTAAAACCCTACACCCTAAAACTCACACCCTATATGATTTTAAATAATCTTAAAAACCCTTAAATCCCACAATAAACCTTTAAAACCCTTAAAACACTACCAAAATACACTTTATACCATTAAAACCCTTTAAAACCCCTTTAAAATCCTTCCAAACACAAAACCCAAAACCCTACTCCAAATACCCAAAAACCACAAAAATTAACCCTCTACCCTATTAATTAACCATTAAAACCATTAACCCCTTTAATAAACCTTTAAAACAATTAAAAACTCTACCAAAATATATTTCATACCCTTTAAACCCTTTAAACCCTTAAAAATCCTTTAAAATCCTTCCAAACCGTAACCCTACACTAAAAACCCCACTTCCTATACCCTAAACCCTAAAACATTCACCCTATTCCCTCTTTAATAATGTGAAAACGCCTTAACCCCCTTAATAACCATTTAAAACCATTAAAACCCATACAAAAACACACTACATGCCCTTAAGATCCCATAAAAACCCATTAAAATCCATTCGAACCCTAAACCCTAGTCAGTAAACCCTACTATCTATAAATAAAATCCACAAAACATCACCATATACCCTATTAATTAACCTTAAAACCCTTAAATCCATTCATAACCCTTTAAACCCCTTAAAAAATCTACCAAAATACACTTCATACCCTTAAAATCCCTTAAAACCCCTTTAAAATCCTTCCAAACCCTAAAACCTACACTCAAAACCCCACTCCGTATAACCTAAACCCATGACCCATTAACCTATACCCTAATTAATAACCTTAAAAATCCTTCACTCCATTCATAATGCTTTTAAACTCTTAAAAACCCTACCAAAATACGCTTTATACCCTTGAAACCCTTTAAAAACTATTTAAAATCCATCCAAACCCTAAACCCTACTACCTATACACTAAACCTTAAAAAATATCACCCTATACATTCTTAAATAAACTTTAAAACCTTTCAATCCATTTATAAGTATTTAAAACCCTTAAAACCCCTACCAAAATACACTTCATGCCCTTAAAACCCTTTAGAATCCTTCCAAACCCTAAACCCTACTCCATACACCCAATACCCTCAACCCTTCACCCTATATCCTATTAACTAACCTTAAAAAACCCTTAACTCCCATCATAACCCTTTATAACTCTTAAAAACCATACCAAAATAGAATCCATACCCTTAAAACCCTTTAAAAAACTTTAAAATCCTTCAAAACCCTAAACCCTACTCCCTATACCCTAAACCATCAACCTTTCACCCTATCCCCAATTACATAACCATAAAATCACTTTATTCCTTCATGACCCATTATAACCCTTAAAAACCCAACAAAAATACAATTCATACCCTTAAAACCCTTTAAAACCCTTTTAAAATCTTTCCAAACCTTAACCACTAAACCTTAAACCCTACTCCCCATACCCAAAACCCTTAACCCTATATTTTGTCCTCTATTACCTAACATTACTACCTTCACAACCCTTTAAAATTCTTCAAAACCCTACCAAAATACACTTAATACCCTTTAAACCCTTAAAAATATTTCCAAATTATAAACCCTTCACCCTATCCCAAAATACCTGAACTTAAAAATCCTTCACTCCCTCCATAACCCTTTAAAACTCTTAAAAACCCTACCAAAATACACTTCATACCCTTAAAACCCTTTAAACTACTTCAAAAACCTAAACCCTAAACACTAAACCATACTACTGATCCCCTAAAACTTCATCCCTTTACCATATACTCACTTACCAATCCATAAAAACCCTTCACTCCCTTCATAACATTTTAAAACACTTAAAATATCTACCAAAATACACATTAAAACCTTATAACCCTTTAAAAATCCTTTAAAACCCTAAACCCAAAACCCTAAAACCAACTAAATATGCCACAAAACCTCCAACATTCACCATATATCCTCTTAAATAACCTTAATATCCCTTCACTCCCTTCATACCACTTTAAATCATTAAAATCCCCACCAAAATACAATTCATACCCTTAAAACCCTTTAAAATCCTTCGAATCCTAAAAAACCTAAATAGTAAACCCTAATCCAAATACTCAAAACCTAAAACCTTCACCCTATCACCTCTTCCCTAACACTAAAACCATTAACTTCCTTCATAACCCTTTAAAACCCAACCAAAATACACTTCATACCCTTAAAAACCTTTAAAATCTTTCCAAACCCTAAAAAATAAAACCTAAACCAAACTCTCTATACCATAAAACCTAAAACCATCTCACTCTTCCCTATAATATGACCATAAAACACCATAACACCCTTCATAACCCTTTAAAACCATTAAAAAACATTCCAAAATTAACATCATACTTTTAAATCCCTTTAACAACCCTTTAAAATCCTTCTAAACCCTAAACCATAAACCCTACTCCCTATACCCTAAAATCAAAACCCTTCAACATATACCATCATAAATAACCATAAAATCCTTTCAATCCCTTAAAAACCCTTCAAAAACATTAAAAACCCTTCCAAAATACACTTCATACCCTTAAAACCCTTAAAAGACCCATTAAAATCCTTCCAAACCCTAAATCGTAATCCCAAAAACCTACTCCCTATATACTAAACACACAACCCTTCACCCTATACCATATTAATTAACCATTAAAACCCTTAAATATCTTCATAATTATTTAAAACCCTACCAAAATACAATTCATACCCGTAATAACCTTAAAACCCCCTTTAAAATCCTTCCAAACCCTAAACCCTACCGTCAAAAACCGACTCCCTATAACCTAAACCCTAAAAAATTCACCCTACCATATATTTAATAACCTTAAAAACCATTAACTGCATTAATAACCCTTTTAAACCCTTAAAAATCCTACCAAAATACACTTCATACCCTTAAAACCCTTTAAAACCCATTTAAAATCATTTCAAACCTTAAAACCTAAACCCTAAACTCTAATCCCTACACACTAAAACATAAAATATTCACCATATCCCATCTTCTATAACATTAAAAACCCTTCACTCACTTCATAATCCTATAAAAACCTCAAATACCCTACCAAAAATACACTCTATACCCTTAAAACCCCATAAACCCCCTTTAAAATAATTCTAAACACTAAAACATAAACCCTACTTCATATACCCTAAAAACTCAACCCACTAACCTATCTCCTCTTCCATAAACTTAAAAACCCTTCACTACATTCACAACCCTTTATAACCCTTAAAAAAACCCCACCAAAATACACCTCATACCCTTAAGAAACTTTATAAACCCTTTAAAATCCTTCCAAACCCTAAACTCTAAACTATAATCTTTATACCACAAACCATCAACCCTTCACCCTATCACCTATTAAATAACCTTAAAAACCATTCACTACCTTCGTATCCCTAGAAAACCCTTAAAACCACTTAAAAATCCTTCCAAACCCTAAACCCTAATCCCTAAACACTTCACCAAATACTCTAAAGACTCATACCTTCACCCTATACGATCTTTTATAACCTTACAAACCCTTCACTCCATTATTAAAAATTTAAATCCTTCAAACCATACCAAAACATGATTTATACCCAGAAAACTCTATAAAATCCATCCAAACTCTAAACCCTAAACCATAAACCACATTCCATATACCCTAAATCCCCAACCCTTCACTTAATCCCTATTTACCTGACCTTTAGAAACCTTCACTCCATTAATAACCCTTTTAAACCCTTTAAAACACTACTTAAGTGCACTTCATACCCTTAAAACCCATTAAAAACAATTTAAAATACTTCCAAACCCTAAAACCTTATTCATATACCCTAAACCCACAACCCTTCACCCTATCTACTCTTACATAACCAAAAAAATTCTTAACTCCATTCAAAAGAATTTAAATCACTTCACTCCCTTCATAACCCTTTAAAACCCATAAAACCCTACCAAAATGCACTCCATACCCTTAAAAACCTTTAAAACCCCTTTAAAATCCTTCAAAATGCTAAAAAAACCCTAAACCCTACTCCCTATACCCAAAATCTTCAAAAATTATTTTTCTACCCTCTTCCCTATCCATATAAACCCTTGAATCACTTAATAACCCTTTAAAACCCTTAAAACCCTACCAAAATAGATTTCATACCCTTAAAACCCTTCAGAAACCCTTTAAAATCCTTCCAAACCCTAATCCCTAAACACTACTCACTATTACCTAAACTCTAAAGACTTCTACCTATTCCCACTTACCTAACCTCAAAACCCCTTTACTCCCATTATAATCCTTTAAAACCATTAAAACCCAACTATAATACACATCATACCTTTAAAACCCTTTAAAATGCATCCATACATTCATCAATAAACCCTACTCAAAATCATTCACCCTATACCCTCTTACCTCACCTTAAAAACCCTTCACTCCCATCATTACACATTAAAACCCTTAAAACCCCCACCAAAATATGCTTCATTCCCCAAAACCCCCTTTAAAATCCTTCCAAACCCTAAACCCTAAACCGAAACCCTAAAACCTACTACTTATACCATAAAACCTCCAAATATCACCCTATAGACTCTTAAATAACCTTAAGAACCCTTCACTTCATTCATAACCCTTTAAAACCCATAATGACCCTACCAGAATACTATTTATACCCTTAAAAATTTTTAAACCCCTTTTAAAATCCTTCCAAACCCTAACCACTAAACCCCACATCCTATAACCTAAACCCTTAACCCTTACCCCTATCCTCAAATACCTAACCTTTAAAATCGTCCAATCACTTCATAAAGCTTTAAAACCCTTAAAAACCATACCAAAATGGTCTTCATACCCTTAAAAACCCTTAAAATCCATTAAAAATACTTCCAAACCATAAATCCTAAACCCTTCACCATAATAAATATACACTAAACCCTAAAAACGTCACCCTATACCCTCTTAACTAACCTTAAAAATCATTCAATCTGTTCATAACCCTTCAAAACTCTTAAAAATCCTACCAAAATACACTTCAAACACTGAAAACCCTTCAAATTCCCTTTAAAATTATTCCAAACCCTAAAACCTAAACATTAAACCCTAATCCATACCCCATAAACCGTCAACCCTTCACCCTATCCACTCTTACCTAACCTTTAAAACCCTTCACTCCATTTTTAAAACTTTGAAACCCTTAAAACCCTACCAAAAACACTTTGTACCCTTAATACCCCTTAAAACCCCATTAAAATCCTTCCAAACCCTAAATATAAAACCCTAAACCCTAATATCTATACTCTAAACCCTAAACCCTTTACCTCATACCCTCCTCACTAACCCTTAAATTTTAAAACACCCTTCATAACCCTTTAAAACCCATAAAAACCCTACCAAAATACACTTTATACCCTTAAAACCCTTTAAAAACCATTCAAAAACCAAACCTAAAACCCTAATACCTATACCTTAAACCCTAAAAAATACACCCTATACAATATTTCCTGACATTAAATCCCTTCACTCCCTTTATAACCCTATATAACCCTTTAAAACCCTACCAAAATACACTTTATAGCCTTAAAACCTCTTTAAAATCCATCCAAACCCTAAATAATACACTAAATACCCTAACCCATAAACCCTTAACCATAACCCTATTATTTTACCCTAAAAAATATTCAACCCATTCATTAACCTTTATAACCCTTAAAACCCCTACCAAAATTCACTTCATACCCTTGAAACACTTTAACACCTCTTTAAAATACTTCCAAACCCTAAACCCAAAACCATAAACCCTATTCCCTATTCCCATTACCATAAAATCTTTAATATCCCCTATTAAATAACCTTAAAAATCCTTAACTCGTTCATACCCCTTTAAAACCATTAAAACCCTATAAAAATACACTTTAAACCCTTAAAACCTTCTAAAACCCTTTAAAATATTTGCAAACCATAAACCCTAAACCCTAAATTCTACTAACTATAACATAAATCATCAACAAATCACCCTATACCATCTTACCCAACCTTAAAAACCCTATCCTCTCTTCATAACCCTTTAAATTCCTTAAAAACCCTACCAAAATACAGTTCATGCCCTCAAAACCCTTAAAAACCGTGTAAAACTCTTCCAAACCCTAAAACCCAAACCTTAAACCCTAAAATCTATACCATAAAACCTAATTTATTCACCCTATAACATCTTACATAACCTTAAAAACCCTTCAATCCACTCATAAACCTTTAAATTCTGAAAACCCAACCAAAATACACTTCATACCCCTAAAACCCTTTAAAATCATTCCTAACCCTAAACACTAAACCCTACTCTATATGAACTAAAAACTTAAATATTGAACCTATCCCATCTTACCTAACCTTAAAAACTATTCACCCCCTTCCTAACCCTTTAAAATCCTTAAAAACTACCAAAATATAATTCAAAACCCTTAAAACCCCTTTAAAATCCTTCGAACCACTAAAACCTAAACCCTAAACCCAACTCCCTATACCATAAACCCTAAAAAATACACTCTATTCTCTCTTCCCTAACCTTAAAAACCCTTCATTCTCTTTATAACCCATTAAAACCCTTAAAAACCTTCCAAAATACATATCATACCCTAAAAACCTTTAAAAACCCTTTAAAATTCTTCCAAACCTTAAACCCTACTCTATATACCCTAAACCCTCACCCCATCACCCAATTCCATCTCCCCTAACCCTAAAAACCCTTCACTTTACACATTAACCCTTTAAAACCATTAGAACCCCCAATAAAATAAACTTCAAACCCTTTAAAAACTCTTTAAAATCCTTCCAAACCCTAAAACATACTCCCTATACCCTAAAGCCTAAACTATTCCCCCTATACCCTCTCCTATAACCTTAAAACCATTCAATCCCTTCATAACCCTTTAAAATCCTACCAAATTACACCTCATTCCCTTAAAATCATTTAAAATGCTTTATAATCCTTCCTAATCCTAAAACCAAAACCCAAAACCCTACTCCCTGTAGCATAAACCCTCAACCCTTTACCCTCTCCCCTCTTTCATAACCTTATTATTCCATCACCCCCTTCACAGCCATTTAAAACCCCAAAAAACCAAACCAAAATACACTTCAGACTCTAAAATCCATTTTAAACCCCATTAAGATCCTTCAAAACCATAAACCCTAAACCTTAAACCCTAAAACCTACTCCCTATACCCTAAAACCATAACCCTTCACCCTATACCTTCGTACATAACCTTAAAAACCCTTAAATTCCTTCAAATCCTTAAAAACCCTACCAAAGTACAATTCATAACCTTAAAACCACTTTAAAATATTTATTAACCCTAAACCCCCAACCCTTAACTCTCTCCCTTGACCCCTTACCTTAAAAACCCTCCAATACCTTCATTACCCTTTAAAACCCTTAAAACCCCCCACCAAAATACACTTTATACCCTTAAAATCATTTTAAAACCATTAAAATCATTCCAAACACTAAACCCTAAACCCTACTCCCTCTACCCTAAACCCTCAAACATTCGCCCTCTTCTCTATTCCCTATTCTCTAACCTTATAAAGCCTTCAATCCCTTATTCATCCTTTAATACCCTTATAACCCTACCGAAATAAAATTCATACCCTTAAAACCCTTTAAAATCCTTCCAAACCCTAAATATTAAGCCCTACACTTTATATTATAAACCCTCAACCCAATTCCCTGTTAAATAACCTTAAAAACCCTTCAATTCCTTCATAAACCATTTAAACCCTTAAAAACCCTACCAAAATACACCTCATACTCTAAAAATCCTTTAAAACCCCTTTAAAATCCTTCCAAACCCTAAACCCTAAATTCCAAACCCTTCTCCCTATAACCAAAACCCTCACACCTTCACCCTATCCCCTATTATTTAACATTAAAATTACTTCAATCCTTTTATGACCCTTTGAAACACTTAAAAAATATTCCAAAATACACATCAAGCCCTTAAAACCCTTTAAAAACCTTCTAGAACCTAACCCATAAACTCTTAACCCTATTATTTATACCCTAATCCCTCAACCCCTCACCCTCTCCCATCTTCCCTAACCATAAAAACCGTTCACTCCCTTCATAACCCTTTAAAATACTCATAAATTTTAGTAGCCTCGGTTTCAGGTACATGGCCCTTTATTTATGTAGTTTAATTATATAAAATGTTTGGGTAATGTTTTGGGGAGTTTCGGTAGGTTTTGGCATGTCTTTAATGGTTTTATGAATGTTCACAGTTTGATCATGGTTAGTATAAACCATGCACCACCTCCCAGGAAACCCTACAACTAAAATAGTGGGCACTGGGTAGATGCACGATTTGACCAAACCATGTGCCCCCCAAGAGAAACCATGCATTGTTGACTATATTGTATTGCATAGTTGGTTCATGGTTAATCTAACCATGTGAGCCAACATTTCAAGGTGGGTTTGGAGGTAGCCGGTTATGCATGGTTAGCAAATGGTTTTCCTAAGTGTTCACCCTAACCATGAACCATTAAAACTTAGATTCATATTTTCAGAATATCACTTGTTTTACCTCCTTAATCCCCGGTTTTCTTGCTATTTAGGACATAACATTAATTCATTTCCTTCCAAATGTTGGAGAGTCCAATCCTTTCGATCTAGGAGTGATCTGGTGGCGATTCAAGGCCAATTAGAGATATAGATTCATTAGTAAGTGCCTATTATTTTTTGTTTTCCTCATTTTTTTCTTCTTTCCTCCCTTGTATTCATGAATATAATCTATTGGGGAGATTCTCACATTGTGTGATTCCAATCATGATAAGATATGATTGTTTGGATGATAAGGAACAAGATCTAAGAATGTTTTTAATAGTTTGAAGGTGGGTTTTTGGATTTTGGTGTCGTTCTTCAGTTTACAAATGATGGTGAGGTAGGTGACTTCTCTATTGACTCTTATTATTTAGAACATAAAGGCTTGGCTTAAAATTGGTTAAATTTATTTAATTGAATACTGAAATTGTTGTATGATTCTTGTTGGATAACCTCTTCAGTGGTGGTTTTGTGAATGTATTAAATTGGTTTGTTTTTGTGGAAAAATTTTTGGTTCATGATTTGAAAATGATGATTTTAAATTTATGGTTTATTTTTAATGAATGGAAAAATATTGGTAGATTTTTTTGAATAAAATAATTTTTTTATTGAAATGTCTTGGTATGATTTTTTTGGTATAGGTTTTGGAATATACAATTGGTGTCTGTTCATGTGTATTGGGGATGGATAATGGCATAAAGTTTCCCCTCTCAAAATGGTTCACTAAGTGATATCTAGCTGAAAGGATGACTCACCAATCATGAGTATAGGGAGTTCCATGGTTTACATGCATGTGTGTATGTGTATGGTTGTGTGGATTTTTGGAAATGAATGGGTATTCCAAATGAAAAGTGAAATGTTTTTAAAAAAATTGATCAAGGAAACTATTTTGGTTTGGGAAACTATTTTGTGAATTTGACATAAAACTACTTTAAATTGTTTTGAACTATTTTATATAAATGTGATAACATGTTCTACCCTAGTTCCATTAGTTTTGAAGTCATTAGGGAAATACTACTGAGTTTTATACCCACCCCTACTTGGGAACTCAAGTGAATTTGGAGATGTGATTGTTTCTGACGCTTTCGTCGGGGTGCACGTGCATCCGTCTGTGGAGGAGGACGCGCTGCACTGTGTTTCCCCACATTCCCGCTTTCCAAAGGCAGGTGGCATTCGCTCCTTATTCAGGGACGTCTTCTCCTTGATCGAAACCGGGATGATGGGATATCGGTTCTTCCTTCTGTGGATTCCTCCTCAGAACTCTTCACCTAGTCCGGGTCTCCCTCATAGATTTAATACGTTGTTCGTGAAACTCTTCCCAGTACCATGTTTCCATGGATACCAGTTAATTACATTGCTTCTGTCAGGACATTCCAAAGGGTTCGGTCAGGACAGCAACCTTCAGTCAGGGGAGTAGTCACGTCGAGGCATCAGTAGCGTGTCTGTATGCTGGGGAACTGGTATGTCTGTCTTCTGTCCCTTGTCATGGGGCTTCTCAAGGGTGTGGAATCCCGAGGCATCCCACATCGAGCGCGGGGAATTATATACCATAGACTTATATCTGAGGTTTTCTTCAGCTTCCTGTGTTTAACACAGGGTATGTCGTAGGTTTAGCGTCCAACGGAGACGGATCAGCCCGATCAGAGCATTAGCTAGAATGGATCGGATTGAGGAATTTCCCTTGAAGGGGTGCCGATATCTGGACCAGCCCATGGGCGGCTGCGAAGGGGAGCGGAATGGTATGATCTTGCCGGGACATGGCAGTCTGGGTGAGAATCAGGATGGGTGATGGAGAGTTGAATTAAGTGGAGGGGGAATGAAATGGGACCATCGCGGGGGCGACAGTAAAGTTGGGCTTGAGCCTCGAAGAGACCTCCTACGTATCCCTGTGGCGGGGAATCAAAGTCTGCGTAGTTCGGGATGGTGCCGGAGAGCCAACGTGAAGGTGGACCTTGGCCCAATGGACATCGTCAGCGAACCGACGTGAATGTGGACCTTGGTCCAATGGGTGTCGTCAGCGAACCGACGCGAGTGAGGACCTTGGTCCAGATGGTGCGGGGATTACACACTAGGCTGCCCAGGTGCTGATGACCTAACGTGAAGAAGGTCGGACTGACCGACAGGTGGTGGTCTTGAACCTATGGGAGGCTTCCTACGTACCATGCCTTAACATGGATCAAAGACCTCGTAGTTCAAAGGGCTTCGTCAACGAACTGATGTGAAGGTGGACCTTGGTCCGATGGGCGGTGGGCTTGAACCTCGTGAGGCTTCCTACGTACCATTCCTTGACATGGATCAATGTCCTCGTAGTTCGGGTTGGTTTCGTCGGCGAACCGACGTGAAAGTAGACCCATGGGTCCACTAGTGGTGGTCTTGAACCTCGTGAAGGATTCCTACGTACCATGCCTTGACATGGATCAAAGTCCTCGTAGTTCGGAAGGTGGGTGTCGGCGAACCGACGTGAGGAAGGGACCTTGGTCCGATGGGAGATGGGCTTGAACCTCATGGAGGGTTCCTACGTACCATGCCTTGACATGGATCAAAGACCTCGTAGTTCGGGTGGTGGGTGTTGGCGAACCGACGTGAGGAAGGGACCTTGGTCCGATGGGAGATGGGATTGAACCTCAGGGAGGCTTCCTATGTACCATGCCTTGACATGGATCAAAGACCTCATAGTTCGGGTGGTGGGTGTCAGCAAACCGACATGAAGAAGGGACCTTGGTCCAATGGGAGATGGGCTTGAACCATAGGGAGGCTTCCTACGTACCATTCCTTGACATGGATCAAAGACCGCATAGTTCGGGTGGTGAGTCACAATGGTTTACCGTCAGACTGGGATGCAGTTAACGTCTTGCGGGACAAGGATGAACTCGACGTGAATGAATGATGGGTGTGCTTGAACTTCAGGGAGGATTCCTACGTACCATGCCTTGATATGGATCAAAGTATTCGTAGTTCAAAGGGCTGTGCAGTTTAACGTCATGCTGGATGGGGGTATACAGTTTAACGTCATGATGGACGTGGTATTGTCCTGGCCAATGCTTACTCTAAGCCCACGTGAGTCATGCTCGGTGTGAGAAACAAGAGGTAGCAAGGACCTGACGATCACGTCGCGAAGGGTGCGTCCGTGAGAAGCGAAGAGGGGCTTACGCATTAGGCAGCCCATGGTGCTGGGACTTACTCCAGGATGGAGGCCCGGAGTACGGCAAAGCGCAGTGGGAGAGGGATTTGGGACCAATGATGGGAGGTACCTCGTTCCCTATCCCACCCTCCACTGACCTTGGTAGTGGGGAAGTACGGAGATGCAGGGGTGAAGCCTTCCGCAAGAGGGGCTAGGGGGCTTACGCCAAGGTGGTTTCCCTTCTCCCATGGACATACGCTACTCCGAGAAGGAGTATATCATCCCTTGTGGAGGGGGTGACCCCGTCTCTGTGGAGACGGGTGGCGTAAAAAATGTCTGAGATGGGGGGGGACCCTACGTGCGAAGCACGGGGCCGGATCACAGTTTAACGTCATGTGTTGAGGATGAGGTGCTTGGCAGTTTAATGTCCTACAGCTCGGACGAGGTGGGTTCACTCCGCACCCCTGGGAATTACATGACCGGCACCCTTTTCTCCTTGGGGAAGGGAAGGTACCAGTAAGGCCGTGGTGAAAGGGGGTCATAGAGCGAACCATCGAGGGGTCCACGTTAGCGTGGCTATGCGAAGAAGCAATAGCCATTAGCGTGCCTATGCAAAGAAGCATTAAGCGAAGTAACTCTACGAGTGGTGTTGTCCGTGCGACTTTGAAATCACATCGTGCAAACCTGGAGGGTCGTATGGGAAGAGGAATTGCCAAGAAGGGGAGTGTGCTTCGCGTCGCCTTGTCCTTAGCATGGGGCAGAGGTGTGGATGGGGGTGCTTCGCGGAGTGGAATAGTATTCGCGGAGCACTGCCTCGTGAAGCAGAGGTGCCTCGCGAAGCAAGGTGCCACGAGGAAGTGTGCTTCGCGATATGTAGCGATCATGCCTTAAAATGGGGATCACTAGTACAGGATGGGTGTTTCGCAAAGCATAAATGCTCTGCGGCTGCCCGGGTTACCTTGGGAATCCCCCTCCTTCACGAATTCCCTTGGGCTTCGCGAAGGGAATCCCTCTCGGAAGAGGGGCTCAAAAAGAGACAAAGCGAAGGCGTCACGCGAAGTAGAAGTACCTCGCGGAGCTCATGATTCTCAGGGCGAAGGGTGCTTCGCAATTCGGGAGAGGAGAAGCCGAAAGGTCGGATTTTCCATCCTCTTGGGCTCGGGGGGAACCCAGTATTTATAGGCAAGGGGCGCCGCGAATCAGAACTCACGCGACGCGAAGGGGCGGCGGTTGCTTCGCGGCGGGACCACGAACGTCAAATCTGTTCGCGGAGAGGTACCGCCTCCGTTTCTTTGCGGCGAGAGCGCGAACGTCAAATCCGTTCGCGGAGAGGTACCGCCTCCGGTGCTTCGCGGTGGGAGCGCGAACGTCAAATCCGTTCACGAAGAGGTACCGCCTCCGGTGCTTCGCGGCGGGATCACGAACGTCAAATCCGTTCGCGGAGAGGTACCGCCTCCGGTGCTTCGCGGCGAGACCGCGAATGTAAAATCCTTTCATAGAGAGGTACCACCTCCAGTGCTTCGCGAGACCGTGATGCTCGAGGGTGCTTCGCGTTGGTGCTTCGCGAGGCAGCGTCCGAGGCTTCTTTTTGTTCCTTCCTTGCATGCAATATTTTGGCACCAACAAATGCCCCCCCTCAGACTTGGAGCCACGGACCGCAGGGTCGAAGTCTAAGGGACAACTGCCAAAATTGTTGGCGGTTTTTGCTTTGACTTCGCGAAGGGGGCCCGCGGTGCTGACCGTGGCCCCGGGATTCGGACGCGCAGCGATGCTCCGCGCGGGCGGGGCGTGCCGCGAAGCTCTAGGGTCGTTGCCTATAAATAGGGGGCCGACCTCTTTTGTCTTCACGCAACTTTCTTGTCCATTTGTGCTCTCGATTTCGCGAAGCTCCATGTACTCCGCGCCTGCTCTTCGCGAATCAAGCTTCGTGGCGAACCGCGAGTCTCCGACTCCACGACCGCGCCAAGCGAACTTCTGTTTTTCTGAACAAGGCCAGACTCCGCGGCTTGGTTCGCGAGCAAGCTTTGCGATCAGTCCTAAAAAAATTCGTTTCTGTGCCGAAACCGAAAATGGCCCACCGAGAAGCTGTGTTGGGGGTGCTTGCTGACGTCGCCCGTCGGGATGAGATGGCCAACTTTTCGGGCCTTGGGGAGATGGTCTGAATCCACTCAGACCACATTTCTTTGACAGAGCTGCTATCGGAGGGTCAGAAGAATTATCCACAGTGCAAGAAGCTTCCATTGTATGGCTTTGGGTTGAGGGATGACGTCTTCTTCCCTAAGGCGAGTAGGGACGAACCAGCTTGCGGGTTTAGGAGCACACCATGTCAGCCCCAATGGTTTAGGGCAGCCGATGGTCATGCGCAGGAGGAATTCACACCCGTCACCGCCGACTGTCTCTACAACCACGTGAACAATATAGACGGGAAGCCACTGCAACCGGAGACGTCCCCTCCTCTCCACTGTACCATGTTGAAGTCGGCTTTGCAGGATTCGAAGAAAGGGTGGTCCGATGAGTGTGACCTGCGCCAGGGCGGCAACTTTACTGATGACTGGGCCTAGGCCTACGGGGTTGGTGCCTCATGCGAGGAGTTTGGGTTCGAGCTGAGGAGAGTGGGTTTATATGAGGTGGCATGGACATCCCAATTCCACATTTACCAACCGAAACAACTGATGGTCGTCTAGGACCAATACCTTTCACCTGCACTACGGGGAGGTGGGCATCAACCTATGGGATGTCCACCAAATTTCAGGGGTTCCGATCTTGGGGGCCATGTATGATGAGTTCCTCCCTGTCATGAGTGCGTGGGAGGATACAGAGCAAATGCCGCGACTGGCGTTGGTGCTGATGGCAATCGTCCCTGGAGAGAATAAGGAGGCAGTGAGGGATGTCCACTTTAAGAAGTGGTTCAAGTGCTTCCTGAATTTCCCAGAAAATCGAGAGTTCCCTCTGAGGCCTCAAACTTGTCCGAGGTCGGCCCAATAGGGTAAGGAACACTTGTATTGGCGGGTCTTGGAGGAAAGCCAATGGAAGACGTGGGGTTTCAGTGTCAGCACTGAACAACAGCCGATAGTCAGGCTGGCGACGTTCATTGCGGCTCTCATCTGCGGTTGGATTCTACCAGTGAGGGATACCAGCATGGGGGTGTGGCCCAGCTCATTTATCATGGCGTCCATACTGGCCATGGGGCAGCGAGTCAATCTGGGGATTCCCATGCTCGCCAAGCTGTGCAGAATGTTGCGGCACATTAGCGAGGGAAAGAAGCCGCCAAGGATATGCAGGCCCTTCCACCTCCTGTATGGGTGGGTTGTGGCGCACATCAGGGGGATCTATGAATATCCAAAGCCTATCTCGCCGCCGGGATCAAACTTCCACCCCTCCATCCTGAATGAGGTCAGGAGCTTCCTGTTCAAACTAACCATGCCGATGGTGCTGAACCGGGTGTGGAGGGTGGATGAGTTTAATTTCCACCCATTCCCATTGCCGACGGGGGTACTCACTGATGACGGGCGGGGAACGGAAGAGCATCGGGCTTACCTCCTGGCCTTTCAAGGTGGAGTTTTGGTGGCACGAGTGGATCGTGAGCCGCTCTGCGAGCCGTACACCCCGCATCGGTTTGCGAGGCAGTTCTGGTGCCTCCAGCGGCTGACCCCGTAGGTCTACTGGGAGGTGCGTCATTAGGAGCACCCTTGTGTGATGAGGCAGTTGTGGCTTATGTTCACACGGGAATATGGGAAGATGCGAATTGCATTTCCTCCATCCACCGCCTCTTTCAGATTGGTGAGGGAGTATTCCATTAGTTGGGAGGATGCTTACCCAGGGGAGATGCTGAAGCATCCAACTGTTCGGGTTGGCGACGGTGGGCCTCCTCTATCCCGAGGTCAGGGTCAGAGGGCAGCTAGGGCCTCTCACAGTGGCGGGGCTTCCGTGGAGGCGAGACCCGCACCGGCCGAGGGTGTGGCAGCAGCGGCAGATCCGGTGATTCCGGAAGAGCAGGGCCATCCAGAGGGGCGGCCACCGAGGGGATTTCGTAGGATATCCACTCAGGCTCTGGGGAAGCGGCTGCGTCATATCGACGTGGAAGAGGATGTCGTCTTCCCGGAGGCCTGAGAAATTTGGGATGTCAACCGGCAATTCCTCAGTCCACCCGAGATATGGGCTCACTTGAATCGCCTCGGGATGGAGTTACCGGGCATAGGCCCAGTCCGGGCTGGTTTCATGGTGTCTCCGGCGGAGGCAGAGCAATATTTGGACGAGATGGAGGATTACGTTCACTCCAGTGGTGTCCCTCGCCCAATGACAGACCGAGTGAGGGTACTGCTGGATCGAACGGTCCCCCCACAGTTGTCAGCTGCCGTTCTGAGGGAGCACTTCCCCCTGCCAGAAGAATCAGAGGACTCCTCTTGGGAGGATGAGGCCGGAGGAGGGAGCCCGTTGGAGGAGGGCGAGGTCGGAGATCAAGGCTCAGATTCTGACGATTTCGCGAAGGCTCTCGAGGTAGCATTCTGAACTTCTTTCCTTATGGTCCGTTCTTGGGCCATTATGGACTTCTCACCGATGTTTGAGCCATGCAGGAGGAACTTGTACGCAGGCCTCGTTCTCCCCCCTCGGCGGGTGATGATGTAGGACCTTCAGAACCTGCGCCTATGGCTACGTCCAGTTCCGCATCTGGTGGGACCAGAGCACCCGAGGTGGCTCCTCCGGAATCTCCAGACCTTCCAATAGTATACAGAGGGCCTCGCCTTGGGGTCTCATCGGTATCAGCTCAAGAGCAGCACCAGGAGGTCAATCTCTATAAGTTTCCTCTACCGGTTTCCTTGTCGTCATATGAAGACTATGCCAACTAACGTTTATGTCCCTCTCTGTCGTACAGTTCTCCGACTGGTGTGGGCTGCTGCGAAAAGGCTAGTCGGGATGTCTGGTGGCATCCCTCCTAGGGGAATGCCGGTGATGGTGGAGATAGTCCCCCCATCTCCCCGAGTTGTAACACTCACTATCACTGGCGGGGCCACCAGCAGGGTTATGCCTGAGGTTATTGAAGTGGAGTCTGATGAAGAGGATCGACCGGCCGGTCCCAGTCCTGTCGCGTCTGCTTCGGCGCCAAATGTTGCGCCAGATTCAACGCCAGATGCAGATCCTGACGAGGACTTCCTATGGGCGTATCCTGCATACGAGCCTTCCAATCGCGCAGACTGGAATGAAATGAACTCCGATGAGGAAGACAGTAGCATAGTCCTCCGCCGGTCGTGGAAGATGATCACACGCTTCATCATGGACACCCCCCAAATGCTATGGGTGAATGAAATGGGTAGACTTCGCTCGCGGCTACGCGAACTGTGCGCTGGGGGAGTGGATGCCCAACGTCCTCACATGCTTGTCCGAGATCTTATGGCTGAGAAGATCCGGGAGCATGATCGGGGGCTCAGCATGGGCTAGCAGTGGAGGAAGGCGACAAAAATCAGGAAGCTCCAGGAGGCTGAAAGTGAGGTCCAACAGCTGCAGGCCCGGGTGGATGAGCACTCAGCCTCTCTTAATGCACAATTTGATCTGATCTCACGGTTGAAGGCTCAGCTGGCAGAGGCAGAGGAGCATATGAGGCAGGCTTCTGGAAAGATAGCTGCCATTCAATCTGGCATAGAAAGGGCCAGAGCCAAGGCTGACGGACTGTGCCCCACCGCTGCTGAGGAGGAGCGGGAGTTGAGTCGGCAACAACAAGTCTTGGATGCCACAAGCCAAAGGGTGGCGGGGCTACAACGTGCTTTTGACGGGGTCAACCCGTCCATGGGGGGAGTCGACCCCCGGGTGTTGTAACAAATTACAAACCTTTCAATGGTACTTTCGCGCTTCAATTTTTTTCTTGAATGTCATAGCATGCACAATTTCCATTATTTTCATTGGTTCATTACATCCCTACAATGTTTGCGGGACATTCGGTGATAATTCCCCAAGCTCACGTGGGTCAAGCCCGATGTGAGAAACAGGAGATAGTTGCCTTCTCATCTCACCTAACATAGGAGTGGAGACCAAGCTTCGGGCATCCGGAATTTGGATTACCAGTCCGGATTTCTTAAAGATGGGAGAGGCTTGGCCGGAGAAGGAATTTCTCAAAACATCCGAATTACCATTTCATCAGCGTGCCCTCATGCACGAACAGTGCAACGCCATGGGCATTGAAATTGGTCTGAACAGACGGAAACGGGAAGCGTGAATTACGATGCCCAATATTTGGAGCACTGTGGGGATAGCGTGACAATAAAGGACGACTGTTAACCATGGAGGAGAATTGGTATCCTTACTGCGTTATCCTGAAATGGGGACAAAAAATGAGGGTCGACTGTTGACCATGTTCGAAACATGGGGCCATGTCACAAATGTTGTCGGTCAATCTTTCGGGACGTTGGCCCAGGACAGTTGGCGGACCCTGGGTCGAGCATCCATACTATTAGGGGGTCCCTCCAAACATGACCGGTCTTCCAGAACGTTGGCCTAGGATGGTAGGTGAGCCGATGCGGCATGAGACCAGGCCATTAGGGGGTCCCTTCAGACATGAAAGGGGGCGAGGGTCCGAATAAGGGGTACGCAAAGTGTGTAATATGGAGTGATGGTTTGTCCGAATAGAATCCAACACTCGTGTAATTACACAACCATGGTGGGAGTACGCCAGATGGGCGCATTGGTTTGATCATGGATCATTCCTTCTTTGGGACAAGGCCTCTCTAGAGAAAGGTTTTGTCACTTCCCAATGGGATCTTGGGGAATCCTGAACTTGTTCAGGGAAAAATTGCAGCTACATAGTCCCCCCCGAGGGGTCAGGTCAAAGGGCTGAAAATGGGGAGGAACAGGATTTTGGGATTCCTGGGGATTGACCCTAGGTGAAATGCCTGGGAATCTCTACGTATCCCATGAGGATGGGAATCAATTCGTATGTAGTTCTGGAAGCACAATGTAGTCATAGACCAACACTGACAGGTGAGATCCTCTCTGGCAGAGGCTCTGGTGCATCCCATGATTAACATGGGGCATCCTAAACCTGTTCAGGGTAGAACCACAGTTTAGTGTCATGCGTTGAGGACATATGGACTCCTGCAGTTTTAATGTCATACGATAGGACGTGGTGTGAAAGAGAAGAGCCCAGGGAGCATATGGTGTGGTAGTTATGAAACTGATGTGAATGAGGACTTGGAGTCCAAATCACACCACGTACCCCCGAAGGAAACTCTTCAGGTCGAGGGACCAAGAGTGAGGATTAGTATGGGCCTGAAATAGAGTGGTCGGGCATTCCTACGTACCCCATGAGGATAGGAATCAAGCCATACGTAGTTCTGAAAGCGCAGTTTAACGTCCTGCGGGACGATTAGAAGCCCGGCTGTGTTGGTACACATCCTGCCAAAACTACTAAGCCCACATGAGTCATGCTCGATGTGGGAAACAAGTAGTGGTGGGACTTTCCCGAAACAGAAGGGGGGCAGGTTAGGGCGAAGGGATGCCCGGTGAATATCGGCCCGATGACACTAACACAATCATGTGGCGCACCTAGATGCACGAAGAGAAAGAGCCTGGTATGATGGAATTCCACTTGAACATGAGGAAGTGGAAATGTGTGAATCATGGTGCTCGAGATTCAGATCACGGTGATGGCGGCGTGACGATAGAGGATAACTGTTGACCGTGGTGGAAACCCAGCATCCATATTGTGTTAGCCTAGAATTGGGGACAGACAAATGAGGGTCAACCGTTGACCATGTTCGAAACACGGGTCATGTCATAAATGTTGTCAGAGATCTGTATGGATGTTGGCCTGAAACGATTGGAGGATCCTTAGGTCCAGCATCCATGGAGTGACCTTAAACCTAGTATCCATGTCGTCCGAGGGTCCTTTTGGATGTGGAAGAGGATGAGGATCCAAATAGCGAGCTCACGAAGCTTGGACATGGGACGAGGGGAATGTCCCTATGAAAATACCACACTTCGGGCTCTTTTTCAAAACACATCTGAATACGACAACGAGACATATTAGATAGGGGGAGCAGAGTCCTTTACAATTGGGAGATCTTAGTTTAGGGTATTAGAATTCGGACCATGGATGGGAGGAAACATAAGAGGTACATGGTGGAGTAACTAAAACACCTGGAGTGAATGGGAATAGGGGGTGTGTACGGTGCAGTGAACAACCCGACGTGAATGAGGGCATAATACCATATCACACCGCACGACCCCTTGGGAGAGGTTTTAGGTCAATGGACCGAAAGAGAAGGTTAGGTTGGGCCCGCGGGGAAGTTCTCGGGCGCTCCTACATATCTCATAAGGATGAGAATCAAGCCTCACGTAGTTCTTGAGATATATTGGTTTATGGTCTTAGAACTTGGACCATGAATGGGTAAGAGGAGTAGGGGACACATGGTAAGGCGGTTACAAAACCCGACGGGAATGAGGACCTAATCCCTACTTACCGTGTGTTCCCTGGGGAAATGCTCGAGTCGAGGGACCGAACACGAAGGTTGGGCTGCGCCTGTGGGGAAGTTCCCGGGCGCTCCTACGTATCTCATAAGGATGAGAATCAAGCCTCACATAGTTCTTGAAAGGGTGACATGGTAAGATACCATATCCGGGGGGAAAGGGAAGTGTGTGCGTGGCCCTTTCACTGAAAGAAGCGGAATTTGATAAATCTTGTTTGTCCTTTAAGGCGAGTGTGTGTTTTTTTGTGAAGCGACAGGCATAGGGTAGTAGGCCCTGGTGTCGCCACAAGAATCAATCCATGATAGGTGTTGAAAAATGGCATGGCACGTGACCAATACCCAACGTGGTGTCCTCTACAGCGAGGTCATCACAATGCAGTGCCGTTTTTCGTCGTGCGGCCAGGATGATAATGTCACAGTTTAGGGTCGTATGATAGGACCAAGCATGCATTTTAACATCATGCAGTGCAGACGTAGAAGAGGCGATTCTAGGCGGGGAATGTTTATGGTGTAGTGCGACATAACCGACGTGGATGAGGACTTGGAGTCCAAATCACACCACACAGTCCCGTAGTCAGGGTCCTGAAGGTAGGACGCTGAACTCAAGATGGACCCAAAGATAGGAGGTCCGGGTGTTCCTACGTATCCCATTAGGATGGGAATCAAGATGAACGTAGTTTTATATGGATCTTAGTTTATTGTCTTAGAGCTCGGACCATGAATGGTGACAACTTCCTGAGTAAGCGTAGACGTCAACCCGATCCCTAAGCCCACGTGAGTTAAACTCAGTGTGGGAAACAAGGGGGGGAATCCTTATCGCAATACTCGGGGCATCTATGAAAGGGGAGTCGACAGAGAGCCCCAAAGTACACCTTTGACACAGCTTGTTCCCCCAATGCGCAGACGTGCACGGAGGAATAGTACCAAGAGTTCCGAGACTCTACTTGGACATGATGAGGATGGAGAAGGATGTGAATCGTGTAACCGACATTTTGGGATTAATGGGGTTAGCGTGGCGACAGAGGAAAACTGTTAACTGTGGCAGAAAAAATAGTCTCCATATCGCGTTAGCCTGAGGTGGGAACAACAAACGAGCATTGACCGCTGACCATATTTGCAATGCGGGATTTTATCGATTTGTTGTCCGCAACCCTCGGGGGCGTTGGCCCGTAACGGTAGGAGTGCCCTTGGGTGTAGTATCCAGGCCGTTCTTGGGGGTCCCTCTGGGCGTGAAAGATGATGGAAGCCCTAATGCAGGGATACACAAATCCTGGAAAGAGGGTGCGGACGTGTCCGAGTAAAGTCTGGCATTCCAGGTAATAAACCGGAGTACCCTTAGGCACATTGGTGAACCGCTGAAAAGGGTCAACGGAATAGCTTGGGAGGGAGAGGTACATGGTGTGGTCATTACAAGACCGACATGAATGAGGACATAGTCCCACATCACACCATATAATCCCCTCATGGAGGAAGGGTAGGCCAAGGAGCCAAGATGGGATGGATATTCCCGAGAGATGGGGCTGGACCCGAATCCTAGACATTCAGGTGATCCTACGTATCCCATGAGGATGGGAATCAAGCCGCACGTAGTTCTCTAGATGTATTTTAACATCATGCGGGACGAGGAGGGGAGTAATATACCCCCAAACAAGGGAGGTGTATGGTACAGCGAATAAACCGACGTGAATGAGGAAATAATCCCACACCACACCATACACTCCTATAAGAGAGGACCTAGGCCAGAGGGCCCGAAAAGGGCCAAGAGGCCTGATGGTTAGGCATCGGTCAGGAAGGCCTGACCTGCTTTCAGTTTAACGTCTTGAAGTAAGGAAGAGGGCCAGGGGCTTAAGGAGGCCAAGGGGCCTGAGGCTGAGCCTCGGTGAGGGAGGCATGAGGCTGGGCCTCGGTCAGGACGGCCTGACTAACTTGCAGTTTAATGTCTTGCAGCAAGGACGGGGAAAGAGATAACTGTGTCTCGTCTGGGGATGTGTACGACATGGAAAGTAACCTGACGTGAAAGAGGACGTAATTCTACACCATGCCGTACATTCCTTATTAGAGAATCGGGGTCGTGGGCCCGACCACTGGCACCACCCTGAGGGGAATCTGTCGCTTCAGGATGGGGAAGAACGAGTTACTGCACTCGATGTTTGGGACATCTCGGGGTGGACCCGAGGATTCGGGACACTATTAACCATGTTCGAAACACAGCGTCCCTATGGTGACTCGATATGGGAGCAACAAATGAGCATCGATCGTTGACCAAATTCGCAACGTGGGACTTGTATCGGCTTGTTTCTCGGAAACCCTCGGGGGCATTGGCCCGTATTGGTAGGAGAGCCCTTGGGCGTAGTATCCATGCCGTTATAGGGGTCCCTCCGGGTGTGAGAAATGATGGAATCCCAGTCAAGGAGTGGGTGAAGCATAGCCGTATCCATCCACAAAAGAGTCAAACATCTCCAGGGGGTGACGTGCAACCGGTTTAAGGCTTGCTCGATGTGAGTTGGGGCAAAAGTGTGCACCATGCCATATGTCTTGACCTGAGGGGAATACTTTGTCTTTTGGGCTGGGCCAACGGACGACATGTCCGGGTGTTCCTACGTATCCCATTAGGATGGGAATCAAGCCATACGTAGTTCATTAAGGGCATGCAATTTAACGTCATGCGGTGAGGACGAGGGAGGATAGAAGAACGGGAGTGGGCACATGGGGAAACCCTTACAATCCTTGTATGAGCGGGGCTAAGAAAGCCTACTCCTCGCTACCCGAGGACCCTCCAAGGAAACTATTCCCAAGGGGGGTAGTGGGAGAGAAAAGCTTGGGGCTGGGCTCAAGACGAGGCGTCCGAGCGTTCCTACGTATCCCATTAAAATGGGAATCAAGCCGCACGTAGTTCTTGAAGCGTAGTTTAATGTTGTCCTGGACGAGAAATGTGTCTCAACTGGGTATACGTATGGTACGGCGGGTAACCTGATGTGAACGAGGATGTAATCCCACACCACACTGTACAATCCCATAAGAGAGTCCGAGTCAATGAAGGCCAAGGGGCCTGAGGCTGTGCATGGGTCAGGAAGGCCTGACTGTCTTGTATTTTAACATCTTGCAGTAAGGATGAAGGGAGATCTTAGTTTAAGGTCATAGAGCTCAGACCGTTTTGCAGTTTATCGTCCTGCAGGACGGCGGTGCAGTTTAAGGTCGTGTTGGACCATACCGTTTAAGGTCGTGCTGGACCTTACAGGATCAGGCGAAGTACTTCTTGAGGAACCTGGAATTGGTGGGAGGAGTTACGCACTCACCATCCGTGGTCACCAAGGAGTACGCCCCATTGGGGTAAACCTTATGGATGATATAAGCCCCTTCTCATTTGGGTTATAGCTTGGGCGGTTTCCTACTGGGGATCATTGGCGCTCGAAGGGCCAGCACTAGGTCGCCCTGTAGAAAAGAACGAAGGCAAACCTTCTTGTTGAAGTCCCTCTCTATCTTATTCTGATGCCTTTCCAGATTGTGTAGGGCACGAAGCCGATTCTCGTCCAGTGCTTCTAATTCAGCTAGACGGATTTCGGCCACCTCATCTGGCGCCTACTGGTCATAGACTGCAGTGCGTATTGATGGCAGCTGGGCAGGACGGCCTCAGCCCCATACACCAGGGAATATGGGGTCACCTGGGTGGAGTTGCGAGTCGTCTTCTGATAATCCCAGAGGGTGTTGGGGAGCTTGTCCGGCCAACTTTTCTTGTTCTGACCAACCATCTTCTGCAGAATGTTATAGAGGGTTTTGTTGAATGCATCGATCTGTCCGTTTACCTGTGTGTGATAGCAGGAGGTATGGTTCGAACGGATGTCGTACTTGGCGTACAATTTCTTCAGCTCAGCCGCTCGGAAGTTGGTGCCGTTATCGGTGAGGACGGCGTGAGGGACTCCAAACCAGTGGATAATATTGGAGCTCACAAAGTCGACGATGGAACGGGCCTTGACCTCTCTGAGTGGAACTGCCTCTTCCCACTTGGAAAAGAAATCTGTAGTGGTCAGGAAGAACCTACACTGGCGAGATATTGCCGGTGGATATGGTCCCACTACATCAAGTCCCTATACCGCAAATGGCCAAGAGTACTTGGTGGGGTGGAGGGGCTCCGGCGGCCGATGCAGGAAGTTGGCGTGAACTTGGCATGCATGGAAGCTATTGGCATACCTGATACAATCATGGATCATAGAGGGCCAGAAGTACCCCAACCTCCAGATTTGATGGGACAGTTTCGGCCCATCTTGATGGGCACCACAGGAACCGGCATGAACCTCTTGCATAACTTGAGGAATCTCTACTCCTTGAATGCAACAGAGGATAACACCATCAAATCTCCGCTTATAAAGGATCTGTTCAAGACTAGGGCCGCTCTGGAGGGTAAATTGCAACACGCGGCATCGGATTCGCTCGCACTCGGCCCGGTCATCCGGGAGGTGACCATTTTGTAGATACTCGAAAAAAGGTGCCCTCCAGTCGAGAGTGGCTTCAACCACTGTTTCTGACGAACCCGGGACCCCTGACATAGAGGGCCCGACAGTGAGATGACTTACCCGTAGGCCATCATTGTCCTCTTGGGTGACAGGGGAAATGAATCTCCGGTGTGTCACATGTATGATAAAATCATTTTGCTCGGGTTCCGCGAGCGACGCAGCTAAGCCGGCCAAAGCGTCAGCTCGACCGTTCTGTGTCCGAGGGACATGGGTGACCTCTGTCCAAGAGGGGAACTGGGCAATTAGGCGGAGGGTGCACTCCAGCAATGGCACAAGCTCCGGATTCCTAATGACATAATCTCCATTGACCTGCTTGATTACCATCTCGGAATCTCCTTTCACATGTAGATGGGGCACGTCGTTCTCAAGGGCCTACTCGAGGCCGGTGATAAGAGCCTGGTACTCTGCCTCGTTGTTGGTACAACCTTCTGACAACAGGAATGAGTATGGTAGGATGGCTTGCGTCGGGGTAATGAAGATGATACCCAGGCCCACTCTTTTGGCATCAACCATAGCACCATGAGAAGGGTGAATCTTTCTGGGAGGCTTCTTAAACCCGTGATTGTTTTCCGGGAGGCCCAGAAGGTGAACGGATACCTGGGGATCTAGTCCTGGCATCTCGTTGTAACTCCAGGAAAACACGTCACAGTTTTTTTTGAGAAAGTCTACGTACTGCTGCTGCTCCTCGGGGGACATGGTTGTACTGATCAATGTGGGTCTCGGATCTGCCTTGCTACCAAGGTTCACTTGTACCAGTTCATCAACCGTGGTAGAGACGCCTTCCTCAAAGGCGGGGGGAGCATTCTCCAGGCCTTCCTCTCCACCCGTGGGGGGATTTCCCGCAACGGGAGATACTTCTGGGCTATCAAATACTGAGGGGCATCTGGTGCCGGCTTGGGCAGCAGTGGTCATCATATCAGGAGGCTCACTCGCCATTAAGACCATAGCAATGAAGGCAGTCGACCCTATCCCATCTGGCATTCGGACTAAGGGTCCACGTTTAATGATATCAAAGTAGTGGTGACGCATCGGCCTGAGTCAGTTGATTCCAGCCCGGCGGAAGAGACACGTATGAGGTACTGCCATTGTCATAAGCTTGACATCTCGGTACCGCACAGGGGTAGGAGGCTCCGGGATCACCTGAGCCTGGCTGGTGTAGGAGTACGAGGTGATTTTCCACCGTCGTTTGGACATGGGAACATGCCTTCCTTTCATATTTGAAATAACAAAACATTGCCCCATGTCGGGGGTCGTGGCCTCCAATCGGTGGATTGGGAGGATGTAGGCTTCATCCATGCTTGCCTAGGGATCACTTATGACCGGGGCGGGTTCATCCTCACTTACTAGGATTTTCTTATCCTTACTCTTGTAATAATCAGCATCCAGATAGCGGGCCTCACAAAAGGCGAAAGGAGACGCATCTCCTTGGAGCACGCCTACTCGACCATTGAGGGAGTATTTGAGGCACTGGTGATATGACAAAGGGACTGCTGCGTGTAGATGGAGCCATAGCCTACCCATCAAAGCGTTGTAGGCGGTGTCCTGAGAGACGACCATGAACTCAATGTTGGAAATTAAGCCACCAAACAGAGTCTTCAGGAGGATCTTGCCGACTGGGGTTTTCTCGGTCCTGTCATATCCCTAGATTTTGAGGTCAGAAGGAGTTAAATCATCTTCAGATAGACACAGCTTTCGCAGTGTCCGAGACGAAATTAGGTTGATTCTGGAACCCGTGTCAACGAGGAAACTATGGACTTCCACACCATTGAAGTGGACAGTGATGTACAACGGGCGAATATGCCCCTTTATAGGAGGGTCTTCATCTTCACTGGAGAACGAGATAACTGCCTGACATTCGGCATTCTTAATTGCCTCGGTATGGAAGGATTCTGCAGCTGCTACCTCTGTCTCAAACTGGAGGGGGCTCCTTAGGGCCTCAGCAAGTGCTTCACGCATTTCAGATGATAGGAGAAGGGCCTCAAGGATAGAAAGCCTTGATGTAATGCCATCCAGGTGCTTTAGGACATCATACTTTCGTGCCAAGCGCGAACCTCTGCTTACAAGAGGTCGTTCTGTAGTTGGAGGCATAGCGGGTCCTGCCGGTTGAACCGGCGGTTGGCTAGTGCTGGGTGCATCCTGTTTCCTACTAGTTGAAGCCTGGAGAGTAGTTATTGGACTAGGATCAGACAGTGGAGACTGGCCTGTAGCCGGGCAAGACTAACTGTGATACGGACAAGGAAACTCTTCCTGATCTAGTAGCACAAAAGGCGGTGGAGGTAGAGCTGAGGGCGTCAGATGGGGTTGCGCGTGCTGAGCTCTGCGCTAAGCCTGCTGTCTGGTCTCAGTAGCATGCATGGCCTGGCTGGAAATGCCTGCTAACGTGCCTCAATGACTGGCTTGGTTGTAGTTCCGCTGACGTTGGCGTCAGCTGGAAACGTTAGGGGGGTTCTCTTGGCGTTCCCCCTCGTTGGGGGTCATATAGGGCTTTACCAGCTCCACGGTATTAACCGAAGCGTACCCATAGCTATCGCTCGATGAGTCATCCAACACCGGGAAGATTCTGGGAGGAATCCCCATTTCAGGGGGCATAAAGTCTCCAAGAGTGCGGGATGACGACGACACTAGCGGAGCGCGTTGTTTCTCCTTGCGTCGCCGCTGCTTGCCCTTTTGGGAAGAGGTCGACTGTGAAGGCGATTCAGAGGTACTGGCTACTCCTTCTGAAGGTTCTGGCTACTTCAAGCGTGCCTGGATGATACCATGGGCATGGAAGATGGTTTTTCGAGCCATCCAGTCATCGTATCTCTGGGACCCGCGGCTGGGAACCCGCTGCCACTCGCCCTCGCTGTCGCTACCGATCTCTGACCCTGCAAAGACACCTGCTACTTGTGTTGGTGTCGGGCCCAACCTGACTATGTAGTTGTTGACCTGGTCTTGAAGCCAGTCTTTAAACACGTAGCATTGCTTGAGGGTGTGCCCCAGAATCTGATGATAAGGACAATAGTTGGTGTGATCGGTGAGATTCACCTCTGCCGGCCTTCTGTACTCGGGCAGGCGCACAATCCCTTGCTCTAGTGCACTTCAGAAGTAGCCAGGGACCTGATTTTCATTGAACGAATAAGTCTAGTGCCTTCTTTCCGGATAGGGGGCCCTGGGGGCCTGGACCTGACGAGGGGCCAGAGGGGCCTGCCGAGGAGGAGGTGCCTGATTGTCTCGCCTAGGTGGAGGTGGCGCATTGCGCCAGGGAACCTGTCGATTCTTAGGTGGTCGCTGCTGGGCAGGAGTCTGCGCTTGAGGTGGAGGACCTCTACGGGATTTCATGGCTGGTGCCGCTGGTAGTAATTCCAGTTGCCTGGGGGCTTCTATTTGGGCCACTGTGGCGGGTTCGGCTCTGGCAGTCCTCCTGGCTGGGATCATAGGGGGCAGCGAACATGCCTGACTAGCCTGTTATAGAGCCTCCTCAAGGCACTGAGCCTTATCTGAGAAATCCCAGAACCCTCCAGGGTAGTTCTAGGTAATCAGGGAAGGTACCAGCTCCGTTTTAACGTTCCCTACACAAATCGTCAGCAATTTCTCCTAATTCAGTGGCATATCGAGGGAGTATGTAAGTCCCTTCCATAGGGCGATGAAATCTGTGACTCGCTCATCAGGCCTTTGCTTGAACTTGAAGAGGTCTGCAATGCTGGTCTTCCGCGTGGTGGAGCTGAACTGGTATAGGAACTGTCGGCGGAGATCCTCCCAACCGGTCACCGATCCGATAGGGAGCTGGTTGTACCAGACGAATGCGGGACCACCCAATGTCTGCACGAAACATCGGAGCTTGGCCGCTTCTTGCTGGGCCGGAGTCCCCAGCATGGGGCCACACCTGGAATAAAAATGGGCCAAGTGTTGCGGTGGGTCCCCCATCCCGTTGAAGGGCGTGAAAGTGGGGTTCCCAAAACCCGGCGGTGCGGGCATATCATCCACCCATGCGGGATATGGCTTGCCATCCGGTGGGACTGCCACCTTCCGTGTTTCCAACGCTTCGAGGTGGGCTATGAGTGCCACTATAAGATCATCCGGGTGGGGGTCCCTGTCTTGACGGGGATCCCTAATCACAAGTGCATTGCCAGGTTCTTCGACACGGTAGATGGCTTCGGCTGCTCATGGAGCGACTGACGGAACGACCTGTGGGGTGACTGGGTGAACCTAGACTGGATTCTGTAGATTGCCCCGTCGTTCAGGAGGGTTTGGTGAGACGTATCGCGCACTCTTTCCGTAAGTTCCGGCTTCTGCCCGGTCTGCAGAGGTAGCATGATCAGGGTTGCCCGAAGGCATCTCACCGGGGGAAAATTGTTCCTGCCCCTGCTGCCCTGTCTTGGGATTACCATAGTCGGGTCACCGCTCTACAGTGCGCTCGGCCAAGATTTCGTCAACCAGCCTCTTCTGCTCAGCAAGCTGCTGGCGTAACATGGCCTTCACGGGATCTTCTTCCGTCTTCTGTACAGAGGCAGACGTGTAACGACCCGAAATTTTTAAATAAATTTTGTTTCCTAATTTTATGTGTTATTGTTATACTCAACAAAAATGTTTTATTTGATAAACATGATTATAATTAAAATGAGATCAGTGGGTTTTGACTATTATATAACCATCGGTCAATATGACCGCTGTGAACAAAATGTTTTGATATAAGTAATCTTGGTTAATTATTATAGAAAGAAGATTCGATGGCCTCACCTAGTAGTCTTGGACCGATCGAAGCCCATCTAACAGAGCTTGAGAAGGAGGTAGCACCACTGGGCTTTGCTCTGGATCAAATCCAAGCCGAACTTCATCATGTGAAGCTGGAACGGAATCACCTTCGTGAGAAGTTCAAACTGATAGAAATTACTACTCGGGCAATGTTGACTGAGCCGCCCCAAGCTTCTATCACCCTAGCACACCTTACTCTTAGGTCCTATGCTGGTATTATAAGGGGTTATGTAACGAGACCGTAACTACCTTGTGTAATCCTTGTTTTAAATAAAAATTGGGATTTCTTCTTATGATGAAGTTTATGAATTTTGAAATGACCGGATAAATATAGTATGCATATTTTTGATGAATTTTAGAAAAAGGATATTTTAAATATGTTTATGTAAACCCTAAATAATTAAAAATGTGTAATGATTTTCAAAAAATGGTCTTCTGCAATTATGTTCAGTACTAAATTTAGAGTCTAATAAGATCAACTTGATTTTTGATGAATAGTGATTTTATGATTAGGATTAGTAATATGACCAAATGGATTAGTAATCTCACTTAAAGAAAGTTTTAAAATAGTCTAGGCACCTTGATTAAGTAATGTGATTCAATAAAATAGTTAAATAATGGTTTCATTAATTATTATTCAAGTATTAGTTTTTAGGGTGAATAGTGTTTTTTAATTAAAAATTTAATTAAAAATAATTAGAAAATTATTTTTATAAAAATGACTTTATTTTTGAACTCAGTGCATCGATATTATATTATGGTAATTTTTGGGGTTTTTTCTGAAAAAAATGAATTTTCGATGAATAGTGTTTTTATTTAAAAATTAAATTAAAAATATTTAGAAAATTATTTTTCTAAAATGGATTTCATTTTTGAAATCAGAGCATTGATATTTGGTTAATGTGAAATTTTGGGATTTTTCTGAGAAAGTTGAATTTTCAGTGAATAGTAAAAATACAGTTTTAGGGTTTCGGTATGTTTAATGACATCATAACGGTGTCATGATGATGTCATGAGATCTTTTGAGGGTTGGCCGGACAAGGCTGATAAATTATTGTTTTGGGGGCCCCATGTGGCCTAACTCCATGATAAATGACAAGGGAGAGCACATGGGTTTGAGAAAAGCACATGTGAGGTGTCCCTTGGCCATTAATGCCTTGTCCCCTCACTTTCCCTATAAATACCAAGCCCTCCTCTCATCCATTCGACTCCCCACTCATTCCCAACGAATTTCTGGTCTTATTACCTCCCAAGGAGTCCTCCCAAGGTGCCCCCAAGCCCTCAAGGTCCCAACCTTTGAGGTTTAAGAGTTACATTTTAAGGTAAGGGATCCGACCTCTCTCTTTCTTTTCAAGTAATCTCTTTTATGTCTTTTCTTTTATACTCCATGTTCTTATGTTGGAGGATGTTATTTTATATTCATCTTACTGCCTATTTCATGTTCATATGATGAGAGACCCCCCTTTCTCTCATCAATTCGTTTTAAGAATGTTTAAGTGGCGCCGTTAGGCTGCCGAATTTTTAAGGGATTCTTTCACCTTCCTCGTTTTCAAGTTCTATTTTCATTCAAGTCTTTCATGTTCCTTTTTGTTATATTGGGGTATGATCTCTATATATATAATACTGGACTCTTATGTTCATATGATGAGAGACCCCATTTGATCTCTTCAATTCAGTATTTTGATGTTTTAAGTGGCGCCGTTAGGCTGCCGAATTTTTAAGTGGTTCTTCACCCTTCTCGTTTTGAAGTTCTACTTTCATGTCAATTATTTCAAGTTCCTTTTTGTTATATTGGGGTATGATCTCTATATATATCATACTGGACTCTTACGTTCATATGATGAGAGACCCCATTTGATCTCTTCAATTCAGTATTTTGATGTTTTAAGTGGCGCCGTTAGGCTGCCGAATTTTTAAGTGGTTCTTCACCCTTCTCGTTTTGAAGTTCTACTTTCATGTCAATTATTTCAAGTTCCTTTTTGTTATATTGGGGTATGATCTCTATATATATCATACTGGACTCTTACGTTCATATGATGAGAGACCCCATTTGATCTCTTCAATTCAGTATTTTGATGTTTTAAGTGGCGCCGTTAGGCTGCCGAATTTTTAAGTGGTTCTTCACCCTTCTCGTTTTGAAGTTCTACTTTCATGTCAATTCATTCAAGTTCCTTTTTGTTATGTTGCGGAATTATCTCTATATCTATCATACTGAACTCTTATGTTCACATGATGAGAGATCCTATTTGATCTTTTCAAATCATTTTTTGTTGAGGTTTAAGTAACGCCGTTAGGCTGCCGAACTTTCATAAGAGAAATCTAATTTTTTTTTTCTTCCTTCCATGTTTTTCATTTCAAATGGTATGTCCTTGAAATATCATTACCATGATCATGTATCCTTCTTATTCTGTCCATGTACTATTTTATGGGCCATTTATGAATGTTTGACCCATTTTACCTCTCTTTTAATGTCTTCTAAAACCTCGGAACATTGCCGTTATGCTGCAGAATTTCTGTCTCAAAATGTCTATCTCTTTTTCTAAAGTCCTTTTATTTTATTAAGTGAATACTCAAAGCTCTTTCTTCTAAAGGGGTATTCACATATATACCAAAATGTTCTGTTTTAAATTCTGGGATTTACATACATGAGACCCACCTTCCTTTTCTGTGGGTTTTAAAGTGATATAAAGATCATGTCTTTAATGCAGTTTTTAAAAAAAGTTATGATTATGAAATGAAACCCATTTCCTTTATGCTATATGGGTTATTTATGAAATGTTTGATGACGATATATGTGGCTCACATGATAATAAAGGCAAATTTAAGGGTGCGCCCTGATAGCGCTCCAATGCATTGGGTAATGATGTAACCACTAGAGATTACAATTTTCATGATACCTTGGTGAATAACATTGGTAATTTTCAAATGACACCTTGGGGATGGACCTTGGTGATATGTTCATGATTGTCTATGTTAAATGATGTAGCCACATCTTCAATTTATGAAAAATGTTATTTTTATTATGAAATGCATCATGATTTATTTCTCATGCCTTAAAGTTCTTTTCATGTCCTTGTTGAAGTATATCAAGTTCACATGTAAAATGTTCCTCTTGTTTCCCTTACTGGGCCTTCTGCTCACCCTTTCTTTTGATGTATGTCCCCAGGTTATGATATGCAGTAATGAACCTAGGAGGAACTTAAGGAGAAGCCTTTCAAGTATTTAAGAAGAATGCTTTATGTTGCTTTCATGTTTTATGTTCCTGGTTTCCAAGACACTAAACCTTAAAGATCCTCAGTTTTGTGTAATGTAATGAAAGTTTATGTTATAAAAAGACGGGATGCTAATAGTTGGTATCAAAGGATGGTTTAGTTATTTTTGGAAATTAGCATATGAAAACTCTAGGAGGAACCCTATAGAAAAGTTTAATATAGGAAATCTTCCTGGTATTTTGGTGAGTATTGAGTAAGGGGTTGCCAAGCAAATACATCCCTGTCTGGATACGAGCGGGTATAGGTGGCTCTGGCACAGATGTACATAGGGGTAAAACCCGAAAACACCGCTTTGAGCTAGACTCGAATGGGAACTGGTACACGACAACGGGCCTTGCTGCACTCTTGGTTACGACACTCCCGGGGGATATGCTTTGGTAAATTCATAAGCTTGGTATGAACCATTGTTAAAGGAACAAAGATAAAATAAAATAAAGGTTCACATAAGAATATATGATCATTCATAACCTAGATGGGAACCTAGGAGATCACAAGTTAGGGTATACCTTACATATACAAGTTATCCTTATATGATTGCAGTTCCTTTTCATGATTATTAGCTAAGTACTTAAGCCCCTAATTATGCTTTCTCTTCTTAGTTAATGGTGGGAAATGGAAGAACATGTTCCGACAACCAATGTGATAGGAAATGCGACGATTTTCGTATTAATATGACAGGGATGATTAGGGGATTAAAATATGATTATTATTTTGGAAGACGTTTATTATTTTGGGAACCATATTTGATCGAGGTAAATAGATTACTACAGTATTTTCATTGAGGAGTAAGGTTGACTTATATTTTGAAGAATCGATGAATTTAAGGTGAACTTATAGTAATTTAGGTTACTTATGGGAATGACTAACCTATCTTGGGTAAAATATGTTTAGGTTAGCTACTTTTTTTATAAGATGTTAGGAGTGGTTGATGTTGTCTGGAGATGAACAATGAAGTTGTTTTGGAAGACTATGTTATCAAATCCTTATTGTATTTGGGTTTCAATCTTAGTTTGGTTTGTTTTGAGGAATTTTAAGGACCGTTATTTATGGAATGGTCTATGATGAACTTTGGGTAGTACCATGGAACTTTGATGATTTAAAATTAGTTTCCATTCCTATGGGATTCTTTCTTTTTGAAGAGTTGTTTTACCTTAACCTTTCTGTTTTTGGGATAATGTTTAAAGATAGAAGAAATAGATAGTTAATCTTTTGTAGATTATGTGATTCTATAGAAGATGATTCTTGTGCTTTTATGAGACCAAGTGTTTTTGAATTCTCATCATTTGGAGAAAAGATTAGTGTTGGTAGGGACTTGTTAAAGGATGAAACTCTACTTGAAGGTAGGTATATTTTCTTATGTTTTTGTTCTATGTAGTAAATGAAATCCTCAAAATTATGAAAAGAAACGTAAAACAAAAATGTTGTTGGTTTACGTTTCCTACTAGGTAATCAAAGACCGTTTACACACATCATAAGTTTGGGATTTTCTCATGGTTAACTTTCTCCTAATCATGTTCTCTATCACTCTCCCTCAGAACTTGACCCTTTGTTTTCTCCTCCATGTCCATGTTTTCCTACATGGAACCCTAGTGTGGGTTAACTCGGGTGACCTTTGTACTTCCCTTTCTTTATTTTAAAGTAATAGTTTTACTGACTCCTTTTCCGATGTGGGACTTTCAATGAAATTTCAAAACCCAATTTTAAAATTGCGAGGACGCAATTTCTTAAGGGGGGAAGATTGTAACGACCCGAAATTTTTAAATAAATTTTGTTTCCTAATTTTATGTGTTATTTTTGTACTCAACAAAAATGTTTTATTTGATAAACATGATTATAATTAAAATGAGATCAGTGGGTTTTGACTATTATATAATCATCGGTCAATATGACCGCTGTGAACAAAATGTTTTGATATAAGTAATCTTGGTTAATTATTATAGAAAGAAGATTCGATGGCCTCACCTAGTAGTCTTGGACCGATCGAAGCCCATCTAACAGAGCTTGAGAAGGAGGTAGCACCACTGGGCTTTGCTCTGGATCAAATCCAAGCCGAACTTCATCATGTGAAGCTGGAACGGAATCACCTTCGTGAGAAGTTCAAACTGATAGAAATTACTACTCGGGCGATGTTGACTGAGCCTCCCCAAGCTTCTATCACCCTAGCACACCTTACTCTTAGGTCCTATGCTGGTATTATAAGGGGTTATGTAACGAGACCGTAACTACCTTGTGTAATCCTTGTTTTAAATAAAAATTGGGATTTCTTCTTATGATGAAGTTTATGAATTTTGAAATGACCGGATAAATATAGTATGCATATTTTTGATGAATTTTAGAAAAAGGATATTTTAAATATGTTTATGTAAACCCTAAATAATTAAAAATGTGTAATGATTTTCAAAAAATGGTCTTCTGCAATTATGTTCAGTACTAAATTTAGAGTCTAATAAGATCAACTTGATTTTTGATGAATAGTGATTTTATGATTAGGATTAGTAATATGACCAAATGGATTAGTAATCTCACTTAAAGAAAGTTTTAAAATAATCTAGGCACCTTGATTAAGTAATGTGATTCAATAAAATAGTTAAATAATGGTTTCATTAATTATTATTCAAGTATTAGTTTTTAGGGTGAATAGTGTTTTTTAATTAAAAATTTAATTAAAAATAATTAGAAAATTGTTTTTATAAAAATGACTTTATTTTTGAACTCAGTGCATTGATATTATATTATGGTAATTTTTGGGGTTTTTTCTGAAAAAAATGAATTTTCGATGAATAGTGTTTTTATTTAAAAATTAAATTAAAAATATTTAGAAAATTATTTTTCTAAAATGGATTTCATTTTTGAAATCAGAGCATTGATATTTGGTTAATGTGAAATTTTGGGATTTTTCTGAGAAAGTTGAATTTTCAGTGAATAGTAAAAATACAGTTTTAGGGTTTCGGTATGTTTAATGACATCATAACGGTGTCATGATGATGTCATGAGATCTTTTGAGGTTTGGCCGGCCAAGGCTGATAAATTATTGTTTTGGGGGGCCCATGTGGCCTAACTCCATGATAAATGACAAGGGAGAGCACATGGGTTTGAGAAAAGCACATGTGAGGTGTCCCTTGGCCATTAATGCCTTGTCCCCTCACTTTCCCTATAAATACCAAGCCCTCCTCTCATCCATTCGACTCCCCACTCATTCCCAACGAATTTATAGTCTTATTACCTCCCAAGGAGTCCTCCCAAGGTGCCCCCAAGCCCTCAAGGTCCCAACCTTTGAGGTTTAAGAGTTACATTTTAAGGTAAGGGATCCGACCTCTCTCTTTCTTTTCAAGTAATCTCTTTTATGTCTTTTCTTTTATACTCCATGTTCTTATGTTGGAGGATGTTATTTTATATTCATCTTACTGCCTATTTCATGTTCATATGATGAGAGACCCCCCTTTCTCTCATCAATTCGTTTTAAGAATGTTTAAGTGGCGCCGTTAGGCTGCCGAATTTTTAAGGGATTCTTTCACCTTCCTCGTTTTCAAGTTCTATTTTCATTCAAGTCTTTCATGTTCCTTTTTGTTATATTGGGGTATGATCTCTATATATATAATACTGGACTCTTATGTTCATATGATGAGAGACCCCATTTGATCTCTTCAATTCAGTATTTTGATGTTTTAAGTGGCGCCGTTAGGCTGCCGAATTTTTAAGTGGTTCTTCACCCTTCTCGTTTTGAAGTTCTACTTTCATGTCAATTATTTCAAGTTCCTTTTTGTTATATTGGGGTATGATCTCTATATATATCATACTGGACTCTTACGTTCATATGATGAGAGACCCCATTTGATCTCTTCAATTCAGTATTTTGATGTTTTAAGTGGCGCCGTTAGGCTGCCGAATTTTTAAGTGGTTCTTCACCCTTCTCGTTTTGAAGTTCTACTTTCATGTCAATTATTTCAAGTTCCTTTTTGTTATATTGGGGTATGATCTCTATATATATCATACTGGACTCTTACGTTCATATGATGAGAGACCCCATTTGATCTCTTCAATTCAGTATTTTGATGTTTTAAGTGGCGCCGTTAGGCTGCCGAATTTTTAAGTGGTTCTTCACCCTTCTCGTTTTGAAGTTCTACTTTCATGTCAATTCATTCAAGTTCCTTTTTGTTATGTTGCGGAATTATCTCTATATCTATCATACTGAACTCTTATGTTCACATGATGAGAGATCCTATTTGATCTTTTCAAATCATTTTTTGTTGAGGTTTAAGTAACGTCGTTAGGCTGCCGAACTTTCATAAGAGAAATCTAATTTTTTTTTTCTTCCTTCCATGTTTTTCATTTCAAATGGTATGTCCTTGAAATATCATTACCATGATCATGTATCCTTCTTATTCTGTCCATGTACTATTTTATGGGCCATTTATGAATGTTTGACCCATTTTACCTCTCTTTTAATGTCTTCTAAAACCTCGGAACATTGCCGTTATGCTGCAGAATTTCTGTCTCAAAATGTCTATCTCTTTTTCTAAAGTCCTTTTATTTTATTAAGTGAATACTCAAAGATCTTTCTTCTAAAGGGGTATTCACATATATACCAAAATGTTCTGTTTTAAATTCTGGGATTTACATACATGAGACCCACCTTCCTTTTCTGTGGGTTTTAAAGTGATATAAAGATCATGTCTTTAATGCAGTTTTTAAAAAAAGTTATGATTATGAAATGAAACCCATTTCCTTTATGCTATATGGGTTATTTATGAAATGTTTGATGATGATATATGTGGCTCACATGATAATAAAGGCAAATTTAAGGGTGCGCCCTGATAGCGCTCCAATGCATTGGGTAATGATGTAACCACTAGAGATTACAATTTTCACGATACCTTGGTGAATAACATTGGTAATTTTCAAATGACACCTTGGGGATGGACCTTGGTGATATGTTCATGATTGTCTATGTTAAATGATGTAGCCACATCTTCAAGTTATGAAAAATGTTATTTTTATTATGAAATGCATCATGATTTATTTCTCATGCCTTAAAGTTCTTTTCATGTCCTTGTTGAAGTATATCAAGTTCACATGTAAAATGTTCCTCTTGTTTCCCTTACTGGGCCTTCTGCTCACCCTTTCTTTTGATGTATGTCCCCAGGTTATGAGATGCAGTAATGAACCTAGGAGGAACTTAAGGAGAAGCCTTTCAAGTATTTAAGAAGAATGCTTTATGTTGCTTTCATGTTTTATGTTCCTGGTTTCCAAGACACTAAACCTTAAAGATCCTCAGTTTTGTGTAATGTAATGAAAGTTTATGTTATAAAAAGACGAGATGCTATAAGACGGGTCGGAGTGCTTGACATTTCCGACGTGCTCCTTACCCTTACCGACTTTTTGACTGAGTACCAGCGACTCGGTGGGTACAGGGAGGCCTAGAAGGTTCCTCTGCTGACAGGTAACCCTCCCTGATGGGTCCAGCAGTGGCGGTACGCCCTCGGAGGGTAAGTATCCATCGAGAAATTCAACTTCATCTTCCTTGTCCACTACGTCAGCCATGTGGACCACGACCCATCTCGAGGGCATGTCCTCAATGTCGCATAATGAATCGGGCTGCCGCCGGATAGGGCTGAAGAGGAGAGCAGCATAGTGTCCCCAGCCACGGACTTGCACATGGGGGGTAGCTTCCCTGATGACTCTGCGGAGTACTTTGAAACTCTGAACACATTTCCATTGAAGGGTGCTCTGATGACCTGGTGACTTAGGGTGCTAGGCCACTCGAAGTGCGGCCAAATCGATCAGGCGGCATTGCTCGCCGATTTCTTCAAAGTGCTCTTCACATCTGGGGTACATCACCCGCTCGTAACGAAGGCGGAAGTGTGTCACCCATAGGGTTCAGAAAAATCACCCCACTTATTCTGGGGTAAGGGACTCTGGAACGTGAAAGTTAGGCGCCACCATCGGCCAGAACTCCTCCAGAAAGTGATCCGCTGCGAGAATGCTCTAGAAGCTCCTGGGTTTGGACTCGGGGTCTGGCCCTGTATTGCCCCACTCTTCAACTGGGGGTGGCTGAGGGACTGGTAGCGGTACCGAGGCGAACTGCTGGGATAATAAACTTGGTGGTGGAGAATACGAAGAACGAGCTGACTGGCCACCGAATTCCGATCCATCCTCTGAAGAGTGAGGTGACCTGACCATGATATCACGATACGATGGGCTGATAGACATAGCTTCAGGTGAAGGAGTCGCTATCACCAGTGATGGGTTACGTCATTGCTCTGCCGTCGTTGGTCCCCAAAACAGCTCCCCGTGATCTCTGGTAGAGGTAGAGGGCGCTTCTGGTGACAACGGTGGTGATTGCATGGTCGGGACCTGCAGAATTTCCACGATTTCTTCCTCCTGGATGTACCTGTAGAGAGAGGTGGGAATCCAGTGGACCTCACATTCTGGGAGAATGAGGCTGACGTGCCTGGTTCATACCCCAGTCCTTGATGCGGAGGAGCGGGGAGAAGGTTCCATTTCTGAGTCACATTCCACTTCAGAATCCAAGAAACGGGCAGGTATGATCTCTACCCGGGCCTTCCCAGGACTCTTCTTGTAGCGGCGACGACCCGCTCTTCTACCCTAGGGTGGCTCTTCGGGACAGTTTTGATTCCCAATATGTAGTCATGGGGCAGCGCTGGCGCCGTGGGGGAGAGGGCTCCCGCTCGAGGTGGCCGGGGTGCGAGGGGCACCAGGGAAAATGTCGAAGGGTACATGGGGAGGACCTCCATGGACAACACCCATGTGGGCGGAGCCTCTGTTGGAATCGGGAGGAGTATGGGGAGGACCTCCATGGTTGATGCGGACGGAGTGAGGCTGACCTTCACTCCTCGAGTTGTTGGGGCGAGGACGACCTTCACCCGTTGTAGAGAGGAAATAGGGAGGACCCCCACGTTGGAGAAGGACTGGATGGACAGTGCCTTCAGATCGATGGTCGGGGGCAAGAGGAGGGACTCCATACCCTGTATAGTGGGTGCGGGAGAGGTTTCCACGCCGAGCGTCACCGGCACGGGGCGGGTCTTCCTTCGGGATGGGGGTAGCATGAGTCATACCTCCGTGACGAGCTTCGGAGCGGGGAAAGCCCACGCTCTGTGTAATGGTGATACAGAGTGGACCTTCGTATGGAGTGAAGTTACCGCGGATTGGTTCGCAACAATCATCGCTCGGGCCTGCGACCCTGAGAGTCAACCCAGCCTGCCCATGGGGAGGCTGAGGCCTTGATCCCGATCGGGTGAAGGAGTGCCCCTGATCAGTGTATGAAGGAACTCCATGATGCGTGTCAGCGGTGGCTTGGGCCACAGTAGTTGTTTACGTCGATGTATCTTGTCGAGCGTCCTCAGCCCGAGCCCAGCGCTGACGTCGGGTCAGACGATCTGGCACAGGTGGTGCAGGGGCATAGCCTACCTGCTCTTCCTGTGGAATTGGACGACGGCGTTGACACGGCCGAATGGGAGCCCTTGCCTGGAGCCCTTGGATCGGGACTCTGAGCGGTCCGAGCCAGATGTCACCCATCTCATCAACATAAGGAGAGGAGTCATCGAGGCGTTCCGGGGACAGGCTCCCGAAACAATTGAACATTGGGGTGGGGAGCAGGGGCTCCCTACGCGGCCTGTTAGGGCGGCGTTGACGGTGGGGCCTGGATGCCTCCAGGTCCATGTGGGCCATATCCCGAGTTGGGATGACCCCTTCCTCCTCGTACCTACGTACAAGGTTGTTGATCACCCTTCGCTGGATGATCTATGACAGGGAGAGGGGACATGGGTGCCCCACGTTCGTAGATGTAGAGGCCGTCGTGGCGGCAGCGGAGCCACGTGGGGCGGCTGTGTCGGTATTCCCCCTGCCCCTGTGTAGGCGAGCGGGCGGTGATCGCGTCACCATAGCAGCAACCTGGTTCCTGGGAAACGAAGAGATCAACTCATCAGCACTGCGAGGAAAAGGGTTGACAACCAGTGCCCCAGCGTCATTCCATTCTCCATGTCTGTAAGAAGGATCCACTCCAACACATCGTAGAACGGAATGCCCCACGTTCTACTGCCCCAACTTCTGGTGATTTTTACGCCAGGCCCGCTATTTGCTTGGCGGGACCCGGCGCCGGATATCTGGATCCGGTGACACGTCAATCTACTGGTGTCTCGAACGCTACTAATCTCCACATTGAGGAGAAGAATTTCACGTCAGGTTCACCATTTCTTTTTCCGATGCTTTCGCCGGGGTGCGCACGCATCCGTCTGTGGAGGAGGACGCGTTGCACTGTGTTGGCCCACATTCCCGCTCTCCAAAGGCAGGCGACATTCGCTCCTTATTCAGGGACGTCTGCTCCTTGATCGAAACCAGGATGATGGCATGTCAGTTCTTCCTTCTGTGTATTCCTCCTCAGAACTCGTCACCTAGTCTGGGTGTCCCTCATAGATTTAATACGTTTTTCGTGAAACTCTTCCCAGTACCATGTTTTCATGGACTCCGGTTAATTACACTGCTTCTGTCAGGACATTCCAAAGGGTTCGGTCAGGGCAGCAACCTTCAGTCGGGGGAGTAGTCACGTCGAGACATCAGTAGCGTGTCTGTATGCTGGGGAACTGGTATGTTTATCTTCTGTCCCTTGTCATGGGGCTTCTCAAGGGCGTGGAAACCCGTGGAATCCCACATCGAGTGCGGGAAATTATATACCATAGACTTATATCTGAGGTTTTCCTCAGCTTCCTGTGTTTAACACAGGGTATGCCGTAGGTTTAACATCCAGCGGAGACGGATCGGCCCGATCAGAGCATTAGCTAGAATGGATTGGATTGAGGAATTTCCCTTGAAGGGGTACCGATATCGGGACCAGCCCATGGGCGGCTGCGAAGGGGAGCGGAATGGTATGATCTTGCCGGGACATGGTAGTTCGGGTGAGAATCAGGATGGGTGATGGAGAGTTGAATGAATTGGAGGGGGAATGAAATGGGACCAACGCGGGGGCGATAGTAAAGTTGGGCTTGAGCCTCGAAGAGACCTCCTATGTATCCCCATGGCGGGGAATCAATGTCTGTGTAGTTCGGGATTGTTCCGGAGAGCCAACGTAAAGGTGGACCTTGGACCAATGGACATCGTCAGCAAACCGACGTGAATGTGGACCTTGGTCTGATGGGTGTTGTCAGTGAACTGATGCGAGTGAGGACCTTGGTCCAGATGGTGTGGGGCTTACACACTAGGCTGCCCAGGTGCTGATGACCTGATGTGAAGAAGGTCGGAGTGACCGACAGGTGGTGTCATTGAACATCTGTGAGGCTTCCTATGTACCATGCCTTGACATGGATCAAAAACCTCATAGTTCAAAGGGCTTCATCGGCGAACCGACGTGAAGGTGGACCTTGGTCCGATGGGCGGTGGGCTTGAACCTCTTGAGGCTTCCTACATACCATGCCTTGACATGGATCAAAGTCCTCGTAGTTCGGGTTGGTTTTGTCAGCGAACCGACATGAAAGTAGACCCATGGGTCCACTAGTGGTGGGTGTGAACCTCGTGAAGGCTTCCTACGTACCATGCCTTGACATGGATCAAAGTCCTCATAGTTTGGAAGGTTGGTGTCAGCGAACCGACGTGAGGAAGGGACCTTGGTCCAATGGGAGATAGGCTTGAACCTTAGGGAGGCTTCCTACATACCATGCCTTGACATGGATCAAAGACCTCGTAGTTATGGTGGTGGGTGTCGGCGAACCGACGTGAGGAAGGGACCTGGGTCCGATGGGAGATGGTCTTGAACCTCAGGGAGGCTTCCTACGTACCATGCCTTGACATGGATCAAAGACCTCATAGTTCAGGTGGTGGGTGTCAGTGAACCGACGTGAGGAAGGGACCTTGGTCCGATGGGAGATGGGCTTGAACCTCAGGGAGGCTTCCTATGTACCATGCCTTGACATGAATCAAAGACCTCGTAGTTCAGGTGGTGAGTCACAACAGTTTACCGTCGGACTGGGATGCAGTTAACATCTTGCGGGAAAAGGATGAACTCGACGTGAAAGAATGATGGGTGGGATTGAACCTCAGGGAGGCTTCCTACGTACCATGCCTTGACATGGATCAAAGTCTTCATAGTTCAAAGGGCTGTGCATTTTAACATCATGCTGGAAGGGGGCATACAGTTTAACGTCATGCTGGACGTGGTATTGTCACGGCCAATGCTTACTCTAAGCCCACGTGAGTCATGATCGGTGTGAGAAACAAGAGGCAGCAAGGACATGCCGATCACGTCGCGAAGGGTGCATCCGTGAGAAGCGAATAGGGGTTTACACGTTGGGTGGCCCATGGTGCTGGGACTTACTCCAGGATGGAGGCCTGAAGTGCGGCAAAGTGCAGCGGGAGAGGGATTTGGGACCAATGATGGGAGGTACCTCATTCCCTATCACGCCCTCCAATGACCTTGGTAGTGGGGAAGTACGGAGATGCAGGGGTGCAGCCTTCCGCAAGAGGGTCTAGGGGGCTTACGCCAAGGTGGTTTCCCTTCTCCCATGGACATACGCTACTCCGAGAAGGAGGATATCATCCCTTGTAGAGGGGGTGACCCCGTCTCTGTGGAGACAGATGGTGTAAAAAATGTCCGAGCTGGGGGGACCCTACGTTCGAATCACGGGGCTGGATCACAGTTTAACGTCATGTGTTGAGGATGAGGTGCTTGTCAGTTTAACGTCCTGCAGGTCGGACGAGGTGGGTTCACTCCGCACCCCTGTGACTTACATGACCGGCACCCTTTGCTCCTTGGGGAAGGGAAGGTACCAGTAAGGCCGTGGTCAAAGGGGGTCGTAGAGCGAACCATCGAGGGGTCCATGTTAGCATGGCTATGTGAAGAAGCAATAGCCATTAGCGTGCCTATGCGAAGAAGCATTAGGCGAAGCAACGCTATGAGTGTTGTTGTCCGTGGGACTTTGAAATCACATCGTGCAAACCTGGAGGGTCGCACGAGAAGAGGAATTGCCAAGGAGGGGAGTGTGCTTCACAAAGTGGAGTGCCTTGGCCTTAGCATGGGGAAGAGGTGTGGATGGGGGGGTGCTTCGCAAAGTGGAATAGTATTCACGGAGCACTGCCTCGCGAAGCAAGGTGCCACAAGGCAGTGTGATTCGCGATATGTAGCGATCCTGCCTTATAATGGGGATCACTAGTATAGGATGAGTGTTTCGCGAAGCATAAACGCTCTGCGGCTGCCCGAGTTCCCTTGGGAATCCCCCTTCTTCACGAATGCCCTTGGGCTTCGTGAAGGGCATCCCTCTCAGAAGAGGGGATCAAAACGAGACAAAGCGAAGGCATCATGCAAAGTATAAGTACCTCGCGGGGCTCATGATTCTCGGGGCGAAGGGTGCTTCACGATTCGGGAGAGGAGAAGCCGAAAGGTCGGATTGTCTGTCCTCTTGGGCTCAGGGGGAACCCATTATTTATAGGCAAGGGGTGCCGTGAAGTAGAACTCACGCGACGCGAAGGGGCGGCGGTTGCTTCGCAGCGGGACCGCGAACGTCAAATCCGTTAGCGGAGAGGTACCGCCTCCGGTGCTTCGTGGCGGGAGCGCGAACGTCAAATCCGTTCACGGAGAGGTACCACCTACAGTGCTTTGCGGCAAGAGCGTGAACGTAAAATCCGTTCGGGGAGAGGTACCGCCTCCGGTGCTTTACAGCAGCATCAAGAACGTCAAATCCGTTCGCGGAGAGGTACCGCCTCCGGTGCTTCGCGGTGGGACTACAAACGTCAAATCTGTTCGCAGAGAGGTACCGCCTCTGGTGCTTTGTAGGACCGCGATGCTCGGGGGTGCTTCACATCGGTGCTTCGCGAGGCAGCATCTGGGGCTTCTTTTTTCTCCTTCCTTGCATGCAATATTTTGGCGCCAACAGTGATATATCAAGACATGGGTAAAGGAAAGGTATCTCAGTTCTTTAGTGATGCATCTTGATACCTTGGTATGGGCATGTAATTGGATCTTGGAGTATTTAGTGATTTTTTGAGTTGTTGTGTTCTATGTCTTTGAGTTTTTATTGTCTTGGTTTCTCCTTTTCACTTTGATATAGTTTTAGTTGGTTTGGTTATATTAAGTTGTATTTTGGTATACTCATGCATCATATAGTCTCTTGGTTGTTTGGTTATATTTTTTTGGTTGTTTTATTTTAAAATCATAAATCATACCCAAATTATTTATGAAACACTTTTCATTTATTTATATCCTTTGGTGTCTTGGAGATATCACTTAAGGCCTAGTAACTCCCCCATCACTTCTCAAGCCAATGAGGAAGTGCAGGATGTTACAAATGGTATCAGTCTTGGATAGTTTGTCTTCAATTTTGGAACAAATGGTACCAGCTTATACAGTCCTTGATATGGTAATAGTTTTAGTATGTATCTTAAAATGGTAAAAGGGAGCAGTATCACTAGAACTTGAAATTTATAGAATAAAGAGGTGTATCTAACCAATTTATGTTTAACTTCAGGTTACCGGGGATTTTGGGTACTTGAGTGTTTTAAGAAATTTTTAGGTGTTGTAACCTAATCTTTACGGGTTTAGAGGATGAATACAATGACATGAATTAATAGAAATGACTTCTCACTAGGATTTCATAATTCATTTTTAGTAAGGATTTATAATTATGTGAAAAAGTATTGATTTTTGAAAATAGTTTAAAATGGTTTTATTTTCAAAAAGCATGGTTGAATTTTCAAAAATTGTTTGAAAGAGGAAAATGTTGAATTTTATAAATCCTTGTTGTGATATGTGTGATATGGTAAATTTGAAATTTCTAAGACTTGAGTTTCTTGAGAGTGAGACTAAATGGAATTTTATTTTGGTTATATATAATTGCATCAGGTGGGAATTGTAGAAACCAATCAGAAGATGCAGAAGAGAAGGCGGTTTCACCTGATCCATAGGTGAACCAACAATTTGTTTAGAGTATTTTACAAGATTTTTAAACTATATATAGAGGAAATAGAATGGATGGACCATGAAAATTGGATTATTATATTTAGTTCTAGAAGTAGTATCCACCCATATTTTAGGGTGATTCAGAGCTGGAAAAAGAAGAGGTGTGGATGAATATAATGAATTGAATATTTTATTTCTTTGGAACACTGGATATGATAATAGTGAAATTGGAAATTTATATTTTGGAGGATATATCAGGCCAATGGTGGGATTTATAAGTTAAGGATAAATTAGATCAAGGCATATCATGAGACAATTTTGAAGAATTATTCTGAAAACAATTTTATCCTCACATGTTCAGAATTGTTAGAACAATATAATTATTTAGTTTGACGCAAGATAACCTCATAGTGATAGATTATGTGGCTAAATTTTTTAATTTTGTCCAATTTTCATTGAAATTTATTTGAAGTGTGGACATTAAGTAAATCATTTTTTAATCAGAGTTGAGGCTGGATATTTACTCAAATATTTCCATGGACTGTATAATAGATTATAAAGATATGGTTAATAGAAAGACAATGTAAGAAAGATAATTCTTGGGTAATACAGGTGGAGAAATAATATTAATACCTATGGGAAATGGGGGAAACTCTAATGCTAGGGATAAGAAGAAGAGGGATGCCTATTTACAAGGTGGTAGTATGACTCAAAATTAGAAGATGAGACCAATGAATATTCTTACTAAACCGAAGATTAAGTCTAGATGCATTCAGTGTGGTTATTTTTAGAATATGAAATGAGATTTCATATAACCACATTGATAATTACCCAATTAAAACCAATTGGAGCATTATCAGCACTATTTTCAAAGTTCTATGAGGTTGAGTGCTAGGAATATATCTCATGTTTCATAGACATTATATGATTTGATGGTATGAGTGTAGTAGAATGGATCTCATTAGTATAACTGAGAATTTTGTGGTGATTCTTGGAATACCACAACTCATCAACCAATAAAATTTAAATAGGGTAACAAAGAGCAGAGTATAGCGAGTAAGAAGTTGTATGGATCTAAGAAAGTGATCTCGAATGATAAATTGAGACATTAAATTGTGAGAGGTGGGATTATTTTTAATTCTAACAACATTAAAGATTTTTTTAATATGGGATCATCCCATTCATTTATTACTTCTCATTTTGTTTATCATTTGGGTTCTCATGTTGAGATGATGCCTTCTATTTTGAAACATCAAAATACTCTTAGCCAAAGAGAATATAGAGCCTTTATATGAAAATAATGTTTTATAAATAATTATGGGGATGAATTGATTTTGGATTTCTATGTGCTCAAGATATATTTATATTAATTAATTATGGGTGTGGATTGGTTGAAAAATTTCAAATCCCACATTGACTATTACACATGAATGGTTATTTTTACAACTAATGATGACATAGAGCATCTATTTAGAGAAGATCTAAATGTAAAGATAAATGGATATGTATTTTTGGAAATAGTTTCTTGAACTATATCCTACTATTTTGAATCCTTAAACTTAGAATCTATGTATGAGATCCAGAATAGTGCTTTTACAACAAAATGTTGATCAGTTTCATGATATTTTCCCCATAATTTCGCAGGGTTTCCACCCATAAGAAAAGTAGAGTTTATTATTTATCACTTACTAGGGAACATTTCTATATCACTTAAATCTTATTAGATGGAACCAACAAAATTGAGGGAATTAAAAGTGTAGTTGGAAGATTTGGAAAGTAAAGGTTTTATTCGGTCGAGCACATCTCTATGGGTAGCATAGGTTCTTTTTGTGAAATAGGAGGATAGAAATATTTAGGTTTGTATGGACTATTGTAAGAATAATATAGTTATTATAAAGAATAAATATCTTATACCACTCATTTATGAAATATTTGATTAATTGATGGGATTTCAATGGTTCTATAAAATTGGATTACATTTAGGATATCACTAATTTTGGGTTTGGAAGGAGGATATTCCAAAGGAAAATTTCATGAGTAAATATAACCATTATGAGTATGTGTTTATGCCTTTTGGTCTTACAAATGAATCAGTTGTCATTATGGAATTGAATAATCAGATATTACAAAGGTATCTGGATTCTTTTGTGCCTGTGTTTATGGATGACATTGGTGTATCCTAGGACAACATATGAGTATGAGAAACACATGCTGATAGTGTTGGGTATCTTTTAGTATCATCATATGTATTCCAAACATTCATAGTTTGATATTTGTAAATAATATTTACATTTAAGTGGACATGTTATCTATAAAAAAAGGTATTTCTATGGATCTAGAAAAGATAAAGGCTGTAATATCTCAGAAACTGCCAAATAATTTCTTTGAGATACATAGTTTACTTAGTCTAGCTAGGTATTACCGATTTTTATTCATGACTCTTCTTGACTAGTTTTACCAATGAATGATTATATGAGAAAAAATGTTACATTTAAATGGAATTATGAATTTTATAAGTCTTTTAAAGAGCTTAAAGTTTGACTTATATTGACTCCAATATTGATATTTCTAGAATCAAGACAAGTGTATGTGGTGTATTGTAATGATTTTGGATCTGGGTTGGGGTGTGTTCTCATGCAAGGATATCATATTTTTTCTTTTGTTTTATGGTATTTATGGTTACATGATAAGAACTACCCAAAAAATGATTTGGAATTAACTATTATGGTCCATGCTTTGAATACTTGTAATCATAACCTATTTGGTGAGAAATTTACAATTTTTATGGATCTTCATATTTCATCAAGAGATTTGAATATGAGACAAAGAATATGGATAGAGTATCTTAAAATATTTAAATTTGAATTGATGTATACATTGGGTAAAGGAAATTCGGTGGTGGATGAATTAACGAGAAATTAATATAGTTAGTTGGAAAACGAGGATTTAAATAAGTGGCAATTTATGTTTGTGATAGTTGACATGCACTAGGAATGTGAATACGTAGGTAGTGTTGTGGTTTTCTTAATGAATTCTCCCCCCCCATTCCAAATTTCTTAGGTATGGTTAAAGAGGAATATACATCCTATTCTAAATGTGTTCACATGAGTTCAAGAGTCTATGGAGGGGAGACCATTTGGGGGTGGAATACTGACAAAATATTTGGTGTGCGTGAATTCAATTGAGTTAATACTAAATTAGGAGAAGTGTGCAGAATTTAGAGTGGATTGAGTTGATTTTGGTTTTTGGTTGAAACTAAATTGTTTTACTTTGAATAAATGAATACAGTTTGAAAGAAAACAACGGGTAAATTTAAAGAGTTTTTAAAATGGGAAGAAAAGACGTGTTGGGGATGTGGTGATTAAGGAGTTCTTATGCATATTGTTTAAATGGTTTTGTTGTTCATAAAAATTCAATCATTCTAGATTTCATTTAGTTACAAGATTTCCCTGGTCTGGTTCCTCTTGTTTGGAATTAGAGCAGTTGACTCCTTGTTCCAGTAGTCAGTGTTCTTAATTCTTTATTACATTCAGTCCATTATTTGAATCGGTGAAATCCTTCCAATGGTCATGGATGTTTTCACCGTTACTTTTCTTTTGTATCGCTAAGAATTATTCCCTTGGTCCGGATCAGAATTCTCAGTTATATTTAATAGTAGATTAAGAAGAGTAAGATAAATTACAATGATAAAACAAAACTATATAAAACAACATACAAATTACAATCCCTTCATCCACAACCCCAACACGAGGGGTTTAGTTACACATAGAAAGTGGAGGAGAAACGACGCACGTGATACCAGACGGATTCATCGTGTAAGCGTTGAGGTAGGGTGTCATAAGGTGTAATAGTGGAACTATGGCACCACGGTGGATCGGGAATGGTAGCAACAGAGCTTCTTATCTCCTCCAATGTTTTAGAACTCCAAAATACATAGGCCAAGGCCTCTTTTTATAGAAAAATAAAGTACATGACGTGTATAGAAAGTACACACCGTGTACTTTTCGTCAACATGCTTTGGCGCCAATTTCTCTGCTGGCAGGTGGCCTAACACGTCGTCTTTGACTGTTGAACACGGAGCCGCCTGGTGGTTGGGTGTACATGGCATGTAGAGCCTCCATACACGGCGTGTAGTATCATAAGTTTGGATGCCAGCCCCTTTTAGAATAGCAGTCACGACGTGTAGAAATTCAAACACGTCGTGTATCCTTCAACGGCCACATGGGCGTGTGGACTTTTCTCAGCAATCACCGCATCTAGAAATTAGTACACGGCATGTCACGCCACCTCACACGGATTGTATCTTATGCTTGGTAACATGGGAGTGTACTCCCTCCTTCTGTTCGTGTCCCTGTCTGGATGTACACGGCGTGTATAAAAGTACACGCCGTGTAGTTTCAAAATTTTCACATGCATCCCTTGATTCGTGTATTTAGCCAGAAACCTTCTGAAAGTAAACAGAATCGCCAAAATCAAAGAATATGTTCATAAAACAATATATATTTGTTTAAAACATGTTTTTATATTCAATTTATATATATGGAAATGTATACACAAATTGGGTGCATCAAATTCCCCCACACTTAGTCTTTTGCTTGCCCTTAAGAAAAATCTCAACATCTAATTAAGAGAGCCTATACTTTAAAAGGAAGTCATTTAATTAATCAAACGTATAAATGATAAAGTTATTGAGGAAAAATTATAAAAGGAACAAACAAATTCAATTCATAATATATTAAAATCATGCCTCATATATAATGTAATTAACTACTCTCATCCTCTTTCAACACATTTTTCAACCTTTCAAAAATAAGCATGCCACTTGATGATTTACCTTACCAGTTAAAATCACACTACACACTCAAGATGTTTTTAATCAAAGTTATGATCAATCTAAGGTATATACACTCTATCTATAGGTTTTCAAGATATCTTGTTCTCTACTTCAGAAAAATTGAATTACAAAAATCATGAGGGCTTTATCAAATAGGTTCAGATGTCTCTGTGGATAAGGGTTGGTAGGTTCAGATGTGAAAATAAATTCTGAGGCTTGAAAAAGGAAGGCTAATTCCTTTAAACAACATTGCATGATATTCAAAGTAAAACTAACTAAAAATGCATCCTTCACAAGCTCAGTCAAATGCTTTTGTAATCGTCACCATCTTCCTTAGGCAAGTAGGGTTCATGGGAAAATAAGCATAAGGTCCCCTTGTTGTTTGTTTTTTTTTTGTATTTTTTTATATAACAAAACACAAGGGAAACACTTATGAATACAATGAGTAGATATTTAGAACCCATTCTGCCCCAAATAATCAAGAGGCACTCCCCCACACTTTATTTCATGGCTATACACAAAAATATGCCATGTATTTCCAACTCCCTCTTTAAAGCTCAAATGAATAATCACGAAAAGTTTAAAAAGAAATAGGGTAGGAAGGAAAATAGGCTTATAATGTGGCTTCCTATAAAGGTTGTTCATGGATTCTATGGGCTTAACAAAGATAAAATGGAGGGTAGATCTCAAGATAAAGGGGTGAAAACAATCTAGTGCCTAAATCATGTTAAAGTAATTCAAAAATTTCTTAATGATTCGAAAAGAAAAACTTGAAAATTCTGGTAGTGATGCATATCCTAAGAATCTCTCAACAAAGAGGGTATTAGAGAAGAAATATGAAAAAGGGTTTAGAATACCTCTCAGGAGTGGAAAAATAATAAAGGGACAATCAGGACATGACATGCATATAAATGATTAGCCTAATAAATGTAATTTAATCAAGGATGAAAAGTTGCAATTGAAACTATATCAGCAATCATTTTAAAATACTTAAAAACTAAAATAAGCATGTAACATTTCCAAAAGTTTCTACTGATAACTCTAGCATTTATAAGAATGATTAACCAAAATTTCTTTAAATTTTCAAATATATAATCTAATAATGATGTCTCCTAGATTAGTTTAAGGGAAAAGACTAAGGTGAAAGAGATAGACGCTCCCCCACACTGAAGAAGGCACATGGGCCACCAAGTGAAATACTAAGGTAAAGGGTGGGAAATGGGGTGATATGGGGGATAAAACAAGGGAAAGCAGTGGAAGAAGTAAATACAAAAAGAAAGAAAATAAAAATGGAAAAAGACTCCCCTCGTGAAAAGTGATGCCCAAGGTGCGCCATGCCCATACCTGTGACTGTCGAGAAAATGGAAAACTGAAAACATGCATAACATCACAGCACATAAAATGAAAAAAGAGATATATAAGATAAAGAAAAATGTCACTATCATGGGGTCGCCTCAGGGAAGGCATCATCCTGTACAGAATCGGCCGGTAGAGACGGTGCAGGAGGCGTGGAAGGGTGAGGCTCTGACTCGGCATCGGGAAGGGAAGCTGAAGAAGTAGGATCCGTAGGTGCTAGACTCGGGATCGGAAGCTCAGCAGTAGGCCCTGGCCCGGCAGAAGTGGTAGCAGCAGAGCTCACCGTAGTCATCAGAATGGAATTTGTGGCCTGCGTAGGAGATGGTGGTGGGGCAGCAGTAGAAGGGCCAGGAACAGAGGCAGAGGCTGGTGGCTGAGGTAGTGGAACACCAAGATGATGAGAAATATGCACCAACAGATTCTCCATCCGGTCCTGGCGTCCTTCCAGACGAATCAAATGGCGTGCAATGGTGTCCTAGCGGCTAATGATATGGGATAACTTCTGCTCCATTGTGGCTAGGCGGAGGGAAAGGGTCGGATCGACCGAGGGTGCGGGGGTAGGTGGGATGGGGGATGGGACAGAAGAAAAAAGGTCAGAAGAAGTGGGGTCAGTAGGAGGTGGGTGAGGTGGAGAAGCTGGAGGGGGTGGGGAAGGAGGAGCGGGGTCAGCAGCTGGGGCAGGGGGGTCAGTAGGTGGCGGGACTTGAGCCTGAGAAAGGATGTAGGCACCCCCCTACTTCTGGACCAATCCCATGTGAATGATCATGAGAAAGTCCATCCGCTGGGGTGAACCTAACAAGTCATGAGGTAAAGAGGGCTCGAATACCCCCAAGTGGTGGGAAAGACAGGTGGTGTAAAACCCGCCATTCAGGTTGACCTGACGGCCGGTAAACATGGAGTGGAAATAGGAGGCGGCAAGATAGGGGAGGTCCAGGTAGTCGTGCCGGATGACACAGGTAAGAAGCTCCATGTCACGGCCGGTCACGACCCCCATATCCTCATGGCGGGGAAAAAGGATGGCGCTGAAGCACCGGTGGGTGAAGCGAAGGATAGGGTCGGCTATAAGAGTGCTCTTCTGGGAAGTGGGGAAGTACCGGTGGTCAGGCCCAGCGATCTACCGCCACATGGCAATAAGTTCAGAGTGCTCGGGCCAGATCAAGTCAGAAACGGGGGGTGGTGTGATGGGATGGGGGTAGAAGCCGCACCCTTGGCCAAACTCTATCATAGTAAGAGAGAAACTTCGGCCGCCTAGCTGGAATCAGACTACGGGTACTGCATCGCCAGGTGTCTCCCGGTACTCTGCTCCATCGAACTCAAAGGAGGCCGAAAACTCCAAAAATAAATCTCAGAACACAGGAGTGCGGAACTGGAAAATCTTGAGGAGTGCGGTGTGCCTGAGAAGCACCTCCAACTCCTCCCAAATACCGAGCCGCTGAGAAATGCTGCTGTCAAGGTACCGGCCACTCAATGGTATCGGCCGATGAGAGAAGTGTCGGAACCTGTCCTATGCGAGGTCGATGATCGGGAATATCATGCAGGTATAGGGAGAACCTACAGGTCTTGACCTAGGTGCTGGTGCAGCAGCAACGTCTAGCTCTGTAGGTGGATCTTCCGAAGTAGAAGGTGGCTCGGTGGAAGGTGTGCTCGAAGAGGGACCAGCTGCTGAGGATTATAGTACAGGGAAAGTGGCAGCTGGTGCAGCAGAAGTAGGCTCAACCTCATCTGAGGGAGTTAGTGGCTGCAGAATGGCCAATGGAGGGAGCTCAAATACCGGAGTGTCGGGGTCCAGTTGCGTAGTTGGTCGGAGTCGGATCCGACGATAGCTGGGCCTCTCGCCCTCGGTGGCGGAGGCTTGTCGCTTCCCTCGGGAAGGATCATGATCTTCCATATCCCGAAATAGAAATAAAAAGAAAACAAAACAAAAGAAAAAGAAAAAGGAAGAAAATAAAACAAAGAAAATGTGAGAAAACTGGAAAATAAAAGTACACAGCGTGTACTCCAGAGTACACGGCGTGTAGTCAGAATATAGAGTATCCCGTGTTCTCTGGAAAGACACGCCGCAGTTGGAAATAGACCATGTAATAGGACATGGTGTGTACCAAACATACACTCCGTGTTCACTTCAAAGTGCAGGTGGTCGTGTAATATAAATTACACGACCATGTTGTTATCAGTTCAAAGAAAGCAATACACACCGTGTAGGTATAGGCCATGGCGTGTATTGCACATGAAGAACATGGCCATGTAGAGGGTGAGACACGGGCCGACTAAACATCTAACAGACACGGCGTGTACCAAACACACACTCCGTTTATAGGAACATGGGGTGAGTGGCCATGTAGAGGGGAGACATGGGCCGACTACAGATATAAAGGACACGGCGTGTACCGAACATACATGTCGTGTTCTGGAACATGGGGTGACAGGTCGTGTGCACATGAGTACTTGGGCACGACGAAAAAAAAGAACACGGTGTGTACCAAACATACACACTGTGTATATGCAAATTTCGAAATATTTTGTGTGTGGCCGTGTACAGATGTACACGACGTGTGTTCTTCATTTTGTGGCCGTGTACAGGCGGGAGCCAAACGGCCGGACGATCCGATAAACACCCTAAATGATTCTAAAAACTTGAAATAGAGGGTGCAGAACGGCGTACCTGGACTGAGGATCAAAATGTGAGAAGAATCAGAACTTGAAACGCCCCAAATCGACGGATCTGGAAAAGGGGGTTCAGATGGCGTTTGGGAGAAGAAAAAGGAAGAAAGGAGAAGAATGGGGTGGCCGTGCGACACGGCCTCAATCCGGGTGGCCCACGGCTTATATAGCCGCGGTACACAGTGTGCATGTTTGGAACACGCTGTGTATCCCGATTTTTTTTTGAATTATATAAATAAATATAATTATTATAGTAAACTATATAATAATTATTATTAATAATAAAAATAAAATAGATATATCTACAAATTCTATTATACATAAACCTATACACGACGTATATCGGGAAATACACGCCGTGTATTGTAAAATGAGAAAAAGAGTAGTACAACCTTTGGTTCGGTGCTCGGGGCGGGATTCGAACCGGCGATCGGCCATTCCGAACGGACTCCCTCAACCACTGGAGAAAAGGTTGTTCTGATGTTCATATTTATTATATATATATATTTATTCTATACGGCCTATACACATGGAAAGAAAGAAAATCGCGGCGTGTGGTTTTTATTTAGGAAAGGATGGGGGTGAAGCGGGGAGATTAGCGCGATTCGAAACCGGGTCTTGTGAACCTGGTGCTGAGACTTTGCCAATCCACCAACTTCACCCGCATGTGATTTATTATTTTTAAAACGTTTTTAATTTATATTTGAAAAATCATGGCGCACACAGTTTATATCAAAGTACATGTCGTGTGGTTTTATTAGAAGAACAAATGATGGAAATGGGACGGTTGTCTGGATTCGAACCTGGGTCTTTTGAAACCGGATTACGATTCTAGCCAACCGGTCCATCCCCACCATGGGTTTTATTAAACAAATTTATATATATATATATATGGAAAATACCACACATGTCGTGTAAATAAAAGGAGGAACCCCGTGCTGAAGGTAGGTCAGGAGGACTCGAACCGAGGATGGCTCGAATAAACTCCAGTGAGTTTGCCATTGGCACCGGAATCATACCTGGTTATTTATTTGGTATTCTAGAGATTTATACTATTAAGATTATAAACTAAAAAGATAAGTACACGCTGTGTATATAACTATGGAACGACGTGTAACCTCTGGGTTGCCTCTCAGGAAGAACCTTTGTTTTAGGTCATTGGATCGACCTACTTACCTTTCTTACCTGATATTTCAGTGGATAATGGTCCCAATAGTGGCCGCCCTGGCCATCTAGGAGTTACAAGTTTTCGGGCTCTTCTTCAACATGAATGTCTGGAATGTTAAAGTTATCAGAAATATAGTAACATACCAGATCATCCACCAGGAGATCGTTCATAGTAGTTATTGCAGAACAATCCTCATGATCGGACAATGATGCATGCTTGATGGCTTTGAGAACATTGTAGGAGACTCTCTCATATCCTACCCGGAAAATAAGCTATCCTTGGTGCACATCAATGAGTTCCTTTCCAGTGGCGAGGAAAGGTCTTCTCAAAATAAGTGGCACCTCTGGATCCTCCCCCATGTCGAGGATGATGAAATCAGCAAGGAGAATCAGCCTACCAACCTTGACCAGTACATCCTCTAGTTGTCCCTTCGGGTGTTTGATGGATCAATCATCAAGTTGAAGGGTTACATGGGTAGGCTTGAGCTCGTTGACTCCCAACTTCTTGAAAACTCTGAGGGGCATGAGGTTCACGCTGGCCCCTAAGTCGCAGAGGGCCTTCCCAAACTCATAGGATCCAATAGTACAAGGAATGGTGAAACTACCTGGATCTTGGAGTTTGGGAGGAATGGAATGTTGAACCACCGCGGAGCACTCCTTTGTTAGTGAAATAACGCCCAAATATTCCATCTTCCTCTTATTCGAGAGTATTTCCTTCATAAATTTGGCATAGGTGGGCATATGAGTCAGGGCCTCTGCAAATGGGATGTTGATATGTAGCTTATTGAATACATACATGAATTTTCTGAACTGGTGGTCCAGCTTCCTCTGCTTCAATCTTTCCGGAAAGGGTAACGTAGGTTTGAATGGTTGGACTACCACCTTTTCTTTATTTTGTAAATCCTCCTTTTGCGGGATTTTGGATGATGAGGGGTCTGTATTGGTACCTTTTTCATCAACAGTGGGTGTGGATGCACCTTGTTGTGCTGATTGGTTCTGTTGGAGCTCTTTTCCACTCTGTAGCATGATGGAATTGGCCTCCTCCCTTGGGTTCTTTTGGGTGTTCCTCAGTAGTGTACTGGGCTTCCTCCCTGAGAGTTGATTTTCCAGCTAGCCAATATGATTCTCCAAGCCTCGAATCGAAGCTTCCTAATTCTGGAACCGATTCTCAGCAGTAGATATGAATTTAGTCATCAGATCCTCTAACCTTGAAGTGTTATCTTGCTGAGGTGGTTGTTGAGCCAGTGGATGGGGTGGCTGTCGTGGATGCTGTGGATGAGGGTTTTGATACCCTTGTTGTTGATAAGGACCCTGCTTGGGTTGTTGTGGCCTTTGGTATTGGTTCTGATATGGAGGTTGGTTGTAGTTTTGCGGTCGCTGGGGCGGAGGATTCTGCAGTTGTTGGCCCCAGCCAGTGTTCTGTTGATCTCTCCATGCCGGGTTCTGGTACTGCTGGTACTGGTTGGGCCCTTTATTTTGGGCAACATAACTCACCTCGCCCATCGAAGGGCCTCCAGTCGAACCCGGGATTCTCCCATGATGTGGTTATCACCATAGTCGCCACATGATGGATGGTTCGCCACATGAACTTGAGATGCTCCCTTAAGGTTCAATGCATCGATTTTCTTAGACACAGCGTCCAAATGAGTAGCTAACATAGTGGTAGCTTCAATGTTGTGCATACCTCTCTTTTGAGTCCCCTGCTCAGAGTGCCACTGGAAGCTGTTGGCTGACATGTCTTCCAGTAGTTCGAATAGTTCTTTAGGGGATTTCTACATCACCGTACCTCCAGCAGCAGCGTCCACCACGGACTTGGTATTCGTGGTAAGTCCTCTATAGAAGGTCTGGACTTGCATCCAGAGTGGGAGTCCATGATGGGGGCATTTTCATAACATCTCCTTGAAGCGTTCCCAGGACTCGTACAATGACTCGGTGTCGTGCTACTGGAAGTTATGGATCTCATTCCAGAGTGTCACCATCTTGGATGGTGGGAAGTACTAGGACAGTAACGCCTGGGCTAGCTCCTCCCAGGTGAGGATAGATCGTTGAGGAAGCCCCTTGATCCAGTCCTTCGCCTTGTCCCGTAGAGAAAAGGGGAATAAGCGAAGACGGATGGAGTCCTCGGACACACCATGGTACTGAAAGGTGTCGCAGATCTCCAGAAATTTGGAGAGATGGACGTTTGGGTCCTCGCTGGCCAGGCCTCCAAATTGGACTGTGTTCTGGATCAGTTGCATGATAGCAGGCCTGATCTCAAAGTGATGGGCATGGAACGGAGGACGAACGATGCCTGTATCAGCTCCGTGAATTAATGGAAGTCCGTACTCCATAAGGGTAGGTCTTGGAGGTTGTTGTTGATGGGGTGGAGCTTGCATAAACTGCTCCTGAGGGGAAAATTATGGTCGTGGGAAGAGTTTTTGCGGTGGCCGTTGGTAATCCCTTGGGAGGAATTCCATGAAGGCTCCAGGAGGTTGCTCCGGAAGACCAGTAGCAGGAGGCTTCTGATCCTGGTACTGATGCTCAGTCGCAGCATCTACGGCTGGTGCTCCCTCTTCCTTGTTCGCCATGGGTTGTGGTTGATGGTTGTGAGTTTCTGTCCGTGTACGCCGATGATGAAGCAAGGTCCATTCAATTTCTGGGTCAAGCGGAACTAATTCCAATGACTCGGCGCTTCTGGATCGTGTAAAACGTCTAAACATACAATTTAAGTTCTGCACAACACAAAAATGAAAACCAGGCGTAAAAGGGAAAAAAAGGGAAAATTTGAAATGGGATTAGAAAAGATATTTTTGATAATTTTTTATTTTTATTTTCACTTAAATCAATTATTAACACAATTTAAATCTTTGCACTAAAACCAAACAGATCCCCGGCAATGGCGCTAAAATTTTGGTCTCGCTTGTCGTTGATTGAAGTTAATGCATCCCAAATTAATTAACTATTATTAGAACTTTAGTATAGCATAAGTTCAGGGTCGATCCTTAGAGAACCGTGGTGTGCGTGAATTCAATTGAGTTAATACTTAATTAGGTGAAGTATGCATAATTTAGAGTGGATTGAGTTGATTTTGGTTTTTGGTTGAAACTAAATTGTTTTACTTTGAAGAAATGAATACAGTTTGAAAGAAAACAACGGGTAAATTTAAAGAGTTTTTAAAATGGGAAGAAAAGACGTGTCGGGGCTGTGGTGATTAAGGAGTTCTTATGCATATTATTTAAATGGTTTTGTTGTTCATAATAATTAAATCATTCTGGATTTCATTTAGTTACAAGATTTCCTTGGTCCGGTTCCTCTTGTTTGGAATTAGAGCAGTTGACTCCTTGGTCTGGTAGTCAGTGTTCTTAATTCTTTATTACATTCAGTCCATTATTTGAATCGGTGAAATCCTTCCAATGGTCATGGATGTTTTCAGCGTTACTTTTCTTTTGTATCACTGATAATTCTTCCCTTGGTCCGGCTCAGAATTCGCAGTTATATTTAACAGTAGATTAAGAAGAGTAAGATGAATTACAATGATAAAACACATCAATATAAAACAACATACAAATTACGATCTCTTCATCCACAGCCCCAACACGAGGGGTTTAGTTACACATATAAAGTGGAGGAGAAACGACACACGTGATACCTGGCGGATTCATCGTGTAAGCATTGAGGTAGGGTGTCGGAAGGTGGAATAGTGGAACTATGGCACCACGGTGGCTCGGGAATGGTAGAAACAGAGATTCTTCTCTCCTCCAATGGTTTAAAACTCCAAAATCCGTAGTCCAAGGCCTCTTTTTATAGATAAATAAAGTACACTACGTGTATAGAAAGTAAACGCCGTGTACTTTTCATCAACACGCTTTGGCACCAATTTCTCCGCTGGAAGGTGGCCTAACACGCCGTCTTTGACTGTTGAACACGGCGCCGCCTGGTGGTTGGGTGTAAACGGCATGTAGCACCGCCATACATGGCGTGTATTATCATAAGTTTGGCTGCCAGCCCCTTCTAGAATAGCAGACACGACGTGTATAAATTCAAACATGTCGTGTCTCCTTCAACGGCCACATGGGCGTGTGGACTTTTCTCAGCAATCACCGCTTCTAGAAAGTAGTACACAGTGTGTAACGCTGCCTCACATGGCGTGTATCTTCTACCTGGTGACATGGGCATGTACTCCCTCCTTCAGTCTGTGTCCCTGTCTGGATGTACACGACGTGTATAAAAGTACACACCATGTAGTTTCAAAATTTTCACATGCATCCCTTGATTCATGTATTTAGCCAGAAACCTCCTGAAAGTAAACAGAATCACCAAAATCAAATAATATGTTTATAAAACAACAGATATTTGTTGAAAACATGTTTTTATCTTCAATTTATATATATGGAAATGTATACACAAATTGGGTGCATCAATATTAGTGTTATAGTTTTGATAAGGGATGGTCATAACTATGGAATGTCTGGAACAACTTCGTCATGATTACCACCATACGAAATAGGATTCTTGTCCTGTAATAAGAAAGATGTATAAGTAAATGAAAGCACAATTTTGGTGTATTGGAAATAAAATAAAGGTGGCTAAGTTTTTTTTGAGATTCCCCACCCGTCACCAGTGTCTAGCAGCTATATTGCATTCCTTACTAATTCCCAAGTGGAATATGGGAGTAGAAATCTATTTATTTTGGTATAGGTACACCAAGTTTGGTTCAGAAACATGATTCCATATGGGTGATAGTAGATCAACTCACATAGTCAGCCCATTCCATTCCTCTCTATGAATCCAATTTGGTGGATGACTTGTAAAATATATATATATATATAATAAGTGGTAAAAAGGCACGGAATACCAGTTTTGACAGTATCAGACCGAGATCCAAGGTTTACATCTCATTTTTGGAAATCCTTAAAGAAATACTTTGGGACCCAGTTCACTATGAGAATGGCGTATCATCCTTAAAAAGATAGAAAATATTAAAGGATGATAATTTTTTTTGAAATCATTCCTAGGGATTGTGTAATTAATTTTGGTGGCTCATGGGAGGAGCACATACAATTAGTTGAGTTCTCATATAGAAATAGTTATCAATCATTGATACATATGGATTCTTTTGAATCACTATATGGTATTCTTTTCATTCTCCACATTTTTGGTTAGAAATAGGTGATAATTCTCTAATTGGAAAGATCCTTATGCAGGATACAATGAAGAATATTTAGTTAACTGAGAAGATAATGGAGATGAATCAGAGTCATCAGAAATCATATGTGGATCATCTTCAAGGACCATTTTTGTTCAAGGTGAGTGATCATGTATCCATATAAATATTTTCATGTATAAGGAATCATCATTTTGGAAATAATTTTAGATTATCTTCTCAATATATAGTCCCTTTTGAGATATTTTAATGAACTGATGAGGTGGAATATTTTTTGGATATTACACAAAGGTTCGGTTCATTGAATAATGTGTTTCATGTATCTCAATTGAATAAATATCAACCGAATCATGACCAAGTGATTCGATGAGATCACCTTGACATAGATTTGTATGATATGTTGGTTTATGTACCAGTTCATATTGTGGATAGGCAAGAGAAAGTCCTTCATGGGAAAATCATCATTATAGTGTGGTTTTTACGGAAACATAGTCAGATTCAAGATGAAATGTGGGATCAAGAGAAGGAAATGGATGTGTAATGGTCCAAAATCTTCCAAGCCAATGGTGGTATTCAACTTTCTAGGGATGGAAATACTAATGATGGGGATAATGTAGAATTCCTTATTTTAGGTACATGACCATTAATTTATATATTTTAAGTATATATAATTTTTGGGTTATGTTTTGGGATGTTTTAAGAGATTTTTTAATGTTTTGGATGGTTTTATGAAGGTGCAAGATTTGAGAATGGTTTGTATAACCCATGCATCACCTCCCAAGAAATTGTGCAATTAAAATAATGGGCACTGGGTAGGTCATGGTTAGGCACATGGTTTTGAAAAACCTTGTGGATACCCAATAGAAACCAAGAATTTTTGGATAGTGGGGTACAAAATGATTGGCATGTGATTCGTCTAATTGTGTAAGCCAACCATGTGAGGTTGGTCGGGAGTCAGTGGCTCATGCATGGTTAGCACAAAAGTTTCCTAACCATTCACCCTAACTATGAATTGTTAAAATTTAGTTCTGGATTTTGTAGATATCACCTGGTTTACCTCCTTAATCCCGAATTTTCACCTATTTAGGACATAACACTAATTTAATTGCTTCAAAAGGTTGGAGAGACCAATACATTCGATCTAAGAGTGGTCTCTAGGAAATTCAAGTCCTATTATAGATCTAGATTCATCATTAAGTGCCTATTCTTGGTTGCTTTCCTTCAATTTCTTCTTCTTTCCTCTCTTAGATTCATGGATCTAATCCATTTCAAAAAAATTCACATTGTGTGATGCCCATCATGATTATATGTGATCATTTTATGTTAGGGAACAAGAACTAATGACGTTTTTAAGAGTTTCAAGGTGATTTTTTGGAGTTTTGTTTTGTTCTTCAATTTTCCAATGATTACGAGGTTGTTGGATTCTCTATCGACTCCTACTATTTAGAAATTTAAGGTTTGGTTTAAAATTGATTAATTTTCTTGAATTTAATTTAGAAATTTATGTGTGATTCTTGGTGGAAAACCTCAATAGTGACAGTTTTGTGAAAGTATTAAATTGGATGGTTTTTTGGAAAGTGTTTTGGTTTGTGATTTTAAATTGATGATTTTAAAATTATTGTTTATTTTTAATGCATATAAAAAAATTTGGAAGTTTTTTCAATAATAGAAATGTTTTATTGAAATATATTGGCATGATTAGCTTGGCATAGGTTTTTGCATATACGGTTAGTATGTGTTCATGTGAATTGGGTATGAATAAGGGCCTGAAGTTTCCCCCATCAAAATGGGATGGATATTTTCATGATGTTTCCCCCATAAAAATGGTTTACCAAGTGACGGGTTGGTGAAATTATGACTCCCCAATCATTAGTATAGGGAGATCTATGGTTTTCCTACATGTGTGGATGTGTGTGGTTATATGGATGTATAGAAATGAATGGTTATTACAAATATAATGTGAAATTCTTTAAAATCATGTTTTATTTCCTTTCATGGAAACTTTTTTTCTTATAAAACTATTTTTGGACTTTGATATAGAACTACTTTAAATTTTTTTGAACCATTTTAAATAAATTTGGTAACTTGTTCTATCCTAGTGGTTTGAGTTCGAAAGTCATTGGGAAAATACTATAGAGTTGTATAATCACCCCTTACTTGGTCACTCTAGAGCATTTTAATATTTAAAATATATAGGCATAGGTAAAGGAATGGTATCTCAGTTCTTGAGTGATGTAGTGTGATACCTTTGGTTGGCCATGTGATTGGAGCACATAGTAAGTGGGAAGTTGCTAAGTAGATGACTTCTATGTCTCTGGGTTTTTTTGTCTTAGTTTCCACATTTTACATTGATATAGTTTGGGTTTCTTGAGTTTTATTTTTGTTTTCTCATGCATCATATAGTGGAATTTTAGACTGGTTATCTTGTTTAGATGTTTTATTTTAAAATGTAAAATCATCCCCCAATTGTTTATAAAACCCTTAGAATTTATTTCCAGTATTTGGTGTTTTGGGGATGTCACCTAAGGCAAGGTAACACCCCCTTCACTTATCAATCCAATGAGGAGGGGTGGGATGTTACAAAAACCCAATCAAAATAAACTTCATGCCCTTTAAAATCCTTCCAAACCATAAACTATAAACCACAAACCCTGATATATATAACCTAAAACCTCAATCCTTCACCCTCTCCCCTCTTACCTAACATTAAAAACAATTCACTCCATTAATATCCATTTAAAACCCTTAAATACCTACCAAAATATAGTTCATACCCACAAAACCCTTCTAAAATCATTCCAAACACTAAAACATAAACACTAAACCCTACTCCCTATACCCTCAACCCTAAACCCTCTAACCTTTACCCTATACCCTATTCCATAACCTTAAAACCCATTAAATCCCATCATAACACTTTAAAACCCTTAAAAATATTACCAAAAAACACATCATACACTTAAGACCCTTTAAAACCCCCTTTAAAATCCTTCCAAATTATAGATCCAAAACAATAAACCCTAAGACCTATACCATAAAACCTCAAACCTTTACCCTATCCCCTTTTCCATAACCTTAAAAACTATTCACTACCTTCACAACCCTTTAAAACCCTTAAAACCCCTACCAAAATACACTTTATACACTTAAAACTAATTAAATTCGTTCCAAAACACAAACTATATACCCAAAAACCATAACCCTTTTCCCTCTACCTTCTTCCCTATCATTAAAAATTCTTAAATCCCTTATAAACTCTTTCAAAAACTAAAAAACTCAACCAAAATTCACGTTATACACTTAAAACTGTTTAAAAAACCAATAAAATCATTCAAAACCCTAAACACTAAACACTAATCTATATACCCTAAATCATGAAATCCCTTAATAACCCTTTACACACTTAAAAACCTACCAAAAACACATCATAACCTTAAAAACCTAAAAAACACTTTAAAACACTTCAAAACCCTAAACCCTAAACCTTAAACACAACTACCTATACCCTAAAACCTCAAACTGTCACCCTCTCCCATCTTACCTAACCTTAAAAACCCTTCACTATCTTAATAACCCTTCAAAAACCTTAAAACCCTAAGAAAATACACTTCATGGCCATGAAACCCATTAAAATCCCTTAAAATAATTCCAAATTATAAACCCTAAACCCCAAACTCAACTCCCTATACCATAAACCTAGAACCCCTCACCCTCCCCCTCTTCCCAAACTTTTAAACCCCTTAACTCCCTTCATAACCCTTTAAAACCCTTACAAACCCTTTAAAATATCTTTAAAAATCCTTCCAAACACTAAACCCAAAACCCTACTCCATAGACCATAAACCCTAAACCCTTCACCCTCTACCCTATTACCTACGCTCGTATACCATTAAATCCCTACATAACCCTTATAAACCCTAAAAAACCCTACCAAAATACACTTAATACCCTTAAAACCCGTTAACGACCCTTTAAAATCCTTCCAAACACTAAATCCTAAAAACTCAACCATAATCCCTATACCCTCATCCCTCATCCCTTCACCTTATCCCATCTCCTATAACCATTAAAACCCTTCACACCCTTTATAAACCTTCAAAACCCTTGAAATCCAACCAAAATAAACTTCATACCATTAAAACCATTTAAAACCCCTTTAAAATCCTTCCAATCCCTAAACCCTAAACCCTAAAACCCAATCCCTAAACTCTAAACACTCAACCCTTCACCATATACCCTCTCCCCTAACCTAAAAAACCCTTCAATCCCTTCACAAACTTTTAAAACCCTTAAAAACCCTACCAAAATACACTTCATACACTTAAACCCTTTAAAATCCTTCCAAACCCAAAAACCTAAACCCAAAACCCACATAACATCACCATATCCCATATTATATATCCTTAAATTCCCTTTAAATCACTACATACGCTTTAAAAATCGAAAAAACCATATAAAAATACACTTCATACCCTTAAAACACTTAAAACCCCCTAAAAACCTTCCAAACCATAAACCATAAACCCTAATCCCTATACCCTAAATCATCCACACCAAACTATATCACATCTTTACTAACCCTTAAACCCCTTAATTCACTTAATAACCCTTTACAAATCTTAAAAACCAAACAAAAATACACTTTAAACCCTTAAAACCTGTTAAAAGCCCTTTAAATCCTTTCGAACCCTAAACCATATACCCTAAACCCTACCCCCTATACCATAAACCCAAAACCCAAAACCCAAAACCCAAAACCCTATCCCCTATTCCCTAACCTTAAAAACTCTACACTCCCTTAATAACCCTTTAAAACCATTAAAAACCCTACCAAAATACACATTATAACCTTAAAACCCTTTAAAACCCCATTAACACCTTTATAAACCCCGAACCCTAAATCATAACCACTAATCCATGCTCCCGAAACCCCAAACACTTCACCCTATACCATTTTACCTAACCTTAAAAAATATTAATTCACTTCATAACCATTCAAAACCCTTAAAAACCTTACCAAAATACAGTGCATACCCTTAAAAACCCTTTAAAATCCTTCCATCCTAAACCCTAATCCCTATGCATTAAAAAATAAACCCTTAACCATATACCCTATTAAATAACCTTAAAAACACTTCACTCCCATAATAACCTTTTCAAACCCTTAAAACCCCAACTAAAATACACTTCATACCATAAAAATCTTTTAAAACCCCTTTAAAATCCTTCCAAACCCTAAACATTAAATTGTAAACCCTACTCACTATACCCTAAACGTTAAAACATTCACTCAACCCACATAATTAACCTTGAAAACCCTTAAATACCTTCATAACCATTCAATTTCTCCAATCAACATATGAAAATACACTTTATACCCTTAAATCCCTGTAAAAACCCTGTAAAATCCTTCCAAACCCTAAACCATAAACCATAAACCCCACTAAATATACCCTATACCCGAAAAAAATTCAACCCATAACATCTTTATAAACCCTAAAAATCCTTAACTACATTCATAACCATTCAAAAACCTTAAAAACCTATCAAAATACACTTTTTACCCTTAAAACCCTTTAAAACCCCTTTAAAATCCTTCAAACCCATAAAATATAAACCCTAAACTATACTTTTGATACCAAAAAACATCAACCATTCACCATATTCCTACTTCACAATTATTATAATCCCTTCACACCCTTAATAACCCTTAAACCCCCTTAAAAAACCTACCAAAATTCACTTCATTCCTTTAAAACCCTTTAAAATCCTTCCAAAACCTAAACCATACAACCTATACCCTAAACCCAAAAAAACACCCTATCCTCTCACCCCTAACCTTAAAAACCCTTTAATACATTCATAACCCTTAAAAACCCTACCAAAATACACTTAATTCACTTAAAACCCCTCAAAACCCCTTTGAAGTCCCTACAATCCCTAAAACCTAAACCCTAAAACCTACTAACACTACCCTAAAATCTATACCCTTTAACCTATACCATATTTAATAACATAAATACCCTTAAATCTCTTCACAACCCATTAAAACTCTTAAAACCCCTACCAAAATATACTTTATACACATAAAACCCTCCAAAACCCCTTTATAATCCTTTTAAACCCTAAAACCGAAACTATAACCCCTAATCCCAATACCTTAAACCTTAAACCGTTCACCCTATACACTCTTACCTGACCATAAAAGCCTAAAATCCCTTCATAACCATTTAAAAACCTTAAAACACTACAAAAATACACTTCATGCCCTTAAACCACATTAAAATCCCTTCAAAATCCTTCCAACCATAAACCCTACTCCCTATACCATAAACCCCTAACCCTTTACCCTATCCTATAATACCTAAAATTAAGAACCCCCCCCCCCCCCCACACACACACCCCCACTCCATTCATAACCTTATAAAACCCATAAAACCCATACAAAAATACACTTAATACTGTAGAAGGTACTGTTCGGTACTGTAGCAGCCAGAACTATTCACCCAATTACGGATTTCGGGCCACTGGTTTGGGGCTACGGGTCTCAAGGGCCTTTGATCCATCAAAATCCATCAAGACACAGGGCCTTCGGGCCAATGAAGACCATTAAGTAGCCCAGTTCACACAGAGCAGGCCCCAAAAGAGGATCAGAGCACTAGTACTAGTCACCAGAAGCAGAGCTAACTAGATTGGAAGAATGAGAGGGTATGGAAATCGCCATTGGGACTAGGCACCGTGGAGCTTTGTACGGTACAATTCTAGCCGATCAAAAATTCAGGTGGGGAGCTAAAGGAGATCAATGATGCAGAAGCTGGGGAGGGGAAGTTCTAGTGGGATGGGCCTACGAGTCATGTTATGGGCATGGTATGCCTCTGGGCCTTTGGGTCATGTATTATGGGTCATGTCAGGCCTTGTGCCTTGGGCCTACGGGTAATGTACGAGTTCCCCTTCAACCCTTAAAAAGGGGTATTATCTATAATAAAAATAAAAAATAAGGCCTTCGGGATATTTGGAGTACCCTAAACCCTAAACCCTTGACCCTATACCTTATTAACTAACTTAAAAAACCCTTCACTCTCATCATAACCCTTTAAAACCCTTAAAACACTACCAAAATAAACTCCATAACTTTAAAAACATTTAGAAACCCTTTAAAATCCTTCCAAACCCTAAACCCTAACCCCTAAACCATAATCCCTATACAAAAAAATCCCAACAGATCACCCTATACCCTATTAAATAATCTTAAAAAATCATTAACTCTCTTAATAACCCTTTAAAACCATTAAAAACTCTACCAAAATACACTTCAAAACCTTAAACCCTGTGAAAACCCCTTCAAAATCCTTCCAAACCAAAACCAAAATCACTAAAACCTTCACCCTATACCCTAAAACCTCAACCATTCACCATACTCCATTTTTCATAACCATAAAAAACCCATCATTCCTTAATAAAACTTAATAAACCAAAAAAATACACTTCATACAATTAAAACCCTTTAAAATTATTCTAAATCCTAAACCTTAAACACTAGTTCCTATAGTTTAAACCCTCAACCCTTCACCCTCTACCCTCTTCCTTGACTTTATAAACCCTTAAATCCCCTCAAACCCAATTAAATCCTTAAAAAACCATACCAAAATACACTTGATATCATTAAAACCCTTAAAACTCCCATTAAAATACTTCCAAACTCTAGAACCTACACCCAAAACCCAACTCCATATACCCTAAACCCCAAAAACATCACCCCATCCCCTCTTACTTAAACTTATAAACCCTTAACTTCCTTCATAAAAATTTTAAACACTTAAAAAACAATACCAAAATAAACTCCATGCCCTTTAAAATCCTTCAAAACCCCAAAACACACTCCCTATACCCTAAACCCACAAAACTTCATAGTATCCCATCTTTACTAAACATTAACTACCCTCCACTCCCTTAATAACCCTTTAAAACCCTAAAAACCCTACCAAAATACACTCCATACCCTTAAAACCCTTTTAAAAACCTATAAAATACTTCCAAATACTAAACCCTAAACCATAAATCCTAACCCCTATACACTAAAAAATCAAAACTTCAACCTATACTCTATTATATAGCCATAAAAAAATCCTTCACTCCCTTAATAAACCTTTAAAACTCTACCAAAATACACTTCATACCCTTAAAACCCTTTAAAACCCCATTAAAATACTTACCAAACCAAAACCCTACTCCCTATACCCTAAAACCTAAAATATTTACCCTATACCCAATTAACTAACCATAAAATCCCTTAAATCCCTTAATAACCCTTTAGGACCCTTTAGACATTGCAAAAAAATACTTCAGACCCGTAAAACCCTTTAAACACCCTTTAAATCTTTCTAAACCCTAAACCCTAAACCATAAACCCTAAAGCCTACTCCACATACCATAAACCCTCAAACCCCCACCCAATACTCTCTTAACTAACATTAAAAACCCTTTACTCACTTCATAAACCTTTAAAACCGTACCAAAATACACTTTATACCATAAAACCCTTTAAAATCCTTCCAAACCAAAAACCCTAAACATTTAACACCACTCCTTAAACCCTAAACCCAAAAACCTTAACCCTATCCCATATTACCAAACCATAACAACCCACCAATCTCATTAGAACCCTTTAAAATACTTAAAATCCCTACCTAAATACACTTTATACCCTTAAAACCCTTCAATCCCCCTTTAAAATGCTTCTAAACCCTAAACACTAAAACCAACTCCCTATACCTAAAATCCTCAACCCATAACCATATACACTCTTCAATAACCTTAAAAACCCTTAACTCCATTCATAAACCTTTAAAATCAATATAACCCTACAAAAATACACATCATAACCTTAGAACCCTTTAAAAGCCCTTTAAAAGCCTTCCAAACCCTAAACCCTAAACCATACTCCCAATACCCTAAACCCTTAACCATTCACCCTCTACCCTATTACATAACCTCAAAAATCATTCAATACCTTCATAACCCTTTAAGACCCTTAAAAACCCTACCAAAATAAAATTCATACCCTCAAAATGCTTTAAAACCCATTTAGAAACCTTTCAGTCCCTAAACCCTCAACCCTTGACCCTATCCCCTATTAACTGAACTTATAAACCCTTTACTCCCTTCATAACCCTATTATACCATTAAACAATATACTAAAATACACTTCAAACCATTTAAAACCTTTAAAACGCATTTGAAAATATTACAAACCCTAAACCCTACTCTATATACCCACAACCCTCAACCCCTAATAGTATACCCTCTTCCCTGACCTTAATAACCCATCACTCCCTTCATAACCTTTTAAAACCTTTAAAACCACTACCAAAATGCATTTTATACCTTTAAAACCCTTTAAAACCACATTAAAATCAATTCAAAACCCAAACCCTAAACCCTACTCCATATTCCATAAAACCTTAACCCTTCAACCTTTCCCCTCTTCCCTTACCTTAAAAATATTTACTCCCTTCATAACCCTTTAAAACCATTAAAATCTCTACCAAAATACACTTCATACCATTAAAAACCACTAAACCCCCTTTAAAATCCATCCAAACCCTAAACCTTTCTCCCTATAATCCAAACCTTCAACACTATCCCATGTCCTTAAAACCCATAACTCCCTTAATGACCCTTTAAAACCCATAAAAACCCTACCAAAACATTCTTCAATCCATTAAAACAATTTACACCCCTTTAAAATCCTTCCAAAGACTAAAATATAAACCCTAAACCATATTCCCTATACCATAAACCATCAAAACCTCACACTCTCCCCTATTACATAACCTTTAAAACCCTTCAATCCCTTCATAACCCTTTAAATCCCTTAAAAACCCTACTAAAATTCACTTCATATCCTCAAAACCCTATAAAATCCTTCCAAAACCTTAATCCTAAAGCCTACTATATATACCCCAAACCCTCACACTTCACCCTATCCCCTCTCCTCTAAACATAAAAACCCTTCAATTCCTTCATAACCTTTTAATCCCCTTAAAAACACTACCAAAATACACTTCATACCCTTAAAACCCTTCAAAAATCCATTTAAATCCATCCAAAACCTAAAACCTAAAACTTAATCCCTATACCCTAATTCCTTAAAACATCACCCTAACCCCTATTTCCTAAACTTAAAAACACTTAACTCCCTTCATAACCCTTTAAAACCAATAAAATTCCTACCAACATACACTTCATATGCTTAAAACCCTTTAAAATGCCATTAAAGTACTTCCAAACCCTAAACTCAAAACTATAAATCCAACTCCTTGTACCCTAAACCCTAAAAATTTCACCCTATCCCCCATACCTAGCCTTATAAACCCTCAAATCCCTTCATAACCCTCTAAAACGCTTAAAAACCCTACCCAAATACACTTCAAATCCTTAAAACCCTTTAAAATCCTTCCAAACCATAAACCCTAAACCCTAAACCCTACTACTTATATTCTAAACCCTAAAAACTTCATCCTATCACATATTCCCTACCCTTAATAACACCTCACTCCCCTAATAAAACTTCTAAACTATTAAAAAGCCTACCAAAATACACTTTATACGCTTAAAACCCTATAAAACCCTTTAAAATCCTTCCAAAACCTAAAACATAAACACTAATCCATATACCATAAAACTCAACCCTTCACCATATAACATATTAACTAACCATAAAATACCATCACTCCCTTAATAAGACTTAAAAACCAACCAGAATACACTTTATACCTTAAAACTCTTTAAAATCCCTTTAAAATCATTCCAAACCCTTAACCAAATACCATAAAACCTACTCCCTATACCCTAAAACCTCAACCATTCACTATATACCCTCTTCCATAACCTTAAAATCATTCACACCATTTATAAACCTTAAAACCACTTAAAACCCCTACCAAAATATATGTCATACCCTTAAAACACCTTTAAAATCATTCCAAACTATAATCCCTAAACCCTAAAACATACTCTTTATAAAATAAACCCTCAACCCCCACACTCTATCCTCCTTACTAACCTTAAAACCCCTTAAATCCATTAATAACCCTTTAAAACCTTAAAAAATCCTACCAAAATACCCTTCATACCTTTAAAACACCATTAAAACCCTTTAAAATCCCAAACTATAATACCTAAACCTACTCCCAATACTATAAAAACTCAAACCATAACTCTCTCTACTTTTACCTAACCTTAAAAACCCTTAAATACATTCATAACCCATAAAAACCTTAAAACCTTTTCCAAAATACACTTCATATCCTTAAAACCCATTAAAATCCTTCCAAATCCAGAACCCCAAACCAAAAACCTACTCCCTATACTCTATCCCATCAAACATTCACCACATCCCCTATTCCCTAACCTTAAAAACCCTTCACGTCATTCATAACCCTTTAAAATCTTTAAAAACCCAACCAATATTCACTTCATACCATTAAAACCCTTTAAAATCTTTCCAAATGCTAAACCCTAAGACATAAACCCTAATCCCTACACCCTAAACACTCAACCCTTCACCCTATATCCTCTTCCCCATCCTTAAAAACCATTCACCTCCTTCCTAACCCTTTAAAATTCTTAAAACCCCTACCAAAATAAACTCTATACCCTTAAAAGCCGTTAAAATAATTACAAACCCTAAACCCTAAATCCTAATTCCCACTTCATATAACATAAACTCTAAACCCTTCACCAAAACCCTCTTAACTAACCTTAAAACACTTCACTTCTATTATAACCATTTAAAACCCTTAAAAACCATACCAAAATACACTTTTCACCCTTAAAACCCTTTAAAAATACTTTAAAATCCTTCCAAATCATAAACCCTTTACACTAAACCCTACTCCCTATACCCTAAACCCTCAAAACATCACTATATCCCCTATTACCTGACCTTAAAAATCATTCCATCGCTTCACAACCATTTAAAACCATTAAAACCCCGAACAAAATACACTTCAAACCCTTAAAACCCTTTAAAAACCCTTTAAAATATTTCCAAACTCTAAACCCTAAAACCTACTCCATATAACAAAAAAACTCAAATATTCACCCTATTCCCTCTTACTAAACCTTGAAAACCATTCACTCCCTTCATAAACCTTTAAAACACAAACAAACTACCATAATACACTTCATCCCCTTAAAACCCTTTAGAAAGCCTTTAAAATCCTTCCAAAACCTAAATCCTAAACCCAAAAACCTAATCCATATACCATAAACTCTCAAACCTTCACACTATACCATCTTACCTAACATTAAAAACCCTTCACGGCCTTCATAACCCTTTAAAACCCCTAAAACTACCAAAATACACTTCACAACCTTAAACCCTTTTAAAACCCCTTTAAAATCCTACCAAACCCTAAACCCTAAACCAGACTCCCTATAACTTATACCCTAAACCATTCACTCTAACCATTCTTCAATAACCATAAAAACCCTTCACTCCATTCATAACCCATTAAAATCCTTAAAAACCCATCCAAAATTCACTTCATACCCTTAAAACCATTTAAAACCCTTTAAAATCCTTCCAAACACCAAAAACTAAACCCTAAACTCTACTCCCTATACCCTAAACTCCCAACTGTTCACCCTATTCTATTGTAACTAATATTAAAATCCATTATCTCCCTTCATAACCCATTTAAAAACTTAAAAACACTACCAAAATACACTTCATATTCTTAAATCCCCTTAAATACCCTTTAAAATCCTTCAAACCCCAAATCCATAAAACATAAAACCTACTCCCTATACCCTAAAACCTCAACCCTTTACCCTATCACCTATTCCCTAGCTATAAAAACCCTTCACTCCCTTTATAATCATTTAAAACCCTTAAAAACCCTACCAAAATACACTTCATACCCTTAAATCCATTTAAATCCTTCCAAACCCTAAACTGTATTCCCTATACACTAAACCATTCACCCTCTCCCCTATTCCCTAACCATAAAAACCTTTAATACCTTCATAACCATTTAAAACCCTTAAAACCCCTACCAAAATACACTTTATACCCTTAAAACCTTTAAAATCCTTCCAAACCCTAAAACCTAAACCATCAACCCTTCACCTTATCCCATCTTATCTAAAATTAAAAACCATTTTATCCATTCATAAACCTTTAAAACCCTAAAAACAATACCAATATAAACTTCATACCTTAACACCCTTTAATTTTTTTTTTAAAAATCAGTCAAAACCCTAAACCCTAAACCATAAACCCCACTCCCTATACCATAAACCCTCAACCCTCAACCCTCTCCCCTCTTTCATAATCTTAAAAACCCTTCACTCACTTCATAAATCTTTAAAACCCATTAAAAACCTACCAAAATACACTTGATACACTTAAAGCCATTTAAAAAAAATATTAAAATGCTTCCAAACCCTATACCATAAAATTTATACCCTCAAACCTCATCCCTTCACCCTATACACTCTTCCATAACCTTAAAAACACTTCAATCACTTCATAACCATTTAAAACCCTTAAAACCCCTTCCAATGTACACTCCTGTTAGCACCAATATTTTTGCACTTTTCACTTTGTGGTCGAAGACCTGAGGGATTTGAAGACCATGAAAAACATTGATTTAGTTTCCATGAATGAACTTAGGGATGGAATTCATGGAAGGCTTGGTTCTAGTTTAAGGAGATACATTTTGGACCTTTAATTAAACTAAGAATTTTATTCTTAATTTAGACACCGAAAAAGGCCGTAAATCCTAAAGGAAGTTTCAAAATGACAAAGAGAAGTCATATTCGGACCCAGAGGCTTGGTCCGGAGGACCCGGAAGTGGTGTGAGAAATTAAGGAGGACTTGTGCGAAAAAATGTTGCCCGCACGAAGGAAGTCCGGGATACGTGAAAAAGCACTGGGGTGGCGCGCAATTTTGCGCGCCCGGTTTCGCGCGGTGAGGCCTTTCACGCCGACCGATCCTGGCGTGGAAAATTTCGCACGTTTCCTAGATTTCGCGATGCCTGGAGCCTATAAATAGAAGGAGACCCCTTCCGTTTCGGGGTTGCGGAATTCAGACCAGCTCCCGTGCGTGAAATTGGACTCCCGCGCACGCAATATGACTTTCAGGTATTGACATTTTTCATGCAACTTTGCCCCGGGGTTCGCCTTTACGCACAATCCTGCTGGCTTAAATAAAATTGCAAACTCCTCAGGGTTCCCCCTTTGTGCGCAATCACTTCCATTGTGCGCACTCCCTCCTTTGCGCGTGAAACCCAATTGCGCGCAATCCTGTCGTTGGGTTTTTCCCCACCTTAGGGATCGATCATTGCCCCCCGTGCGCAATCCAAGCCCGTTGCGTGCAATTTCCCTAGCTGTGCGCAATCCCTCTGCCCCAATTGTGCACCATCCCAGTTTTTTGCATGCAAACCTTCTCTTTGCGCGCAAACCCCAGGACCCCTCACCTTGACGCCCCCCGGGTGCCTCCCTGCATAGGCGCCCGATGTCCTCTATACTGGGCATGTACGCCATGCGTTTTTTTCCCATACAGCCTTCCAGGCTCATACGAAGTAACCTCAAGGTCCCTTGGGTGGTGTTTCCTGTTTTGTTGCTTTGCCTTAATCTCCTTCGCATAAGCACGCTAACGGCTATTGCTTCTTCGCATAGCCATGCTAACGTGGACCCCTCGATGGTTCACCCTGTGGCCCCCCCTTCACCACGGCCTTGCTGATGCCTTCCCTCCCCCAAGGGGTAGAGGGTGTCGTTCATGTAAGCCCTATGGGTGTGGAGAGAACCCACCTTGTACGAGCTGCAGGACGTTAAATTGCCAAGCACCTCTTCCTCAACACATGACATTAAACTATGATCTGAACTCGTGCCTCGCACGCAGGGTCCCCCTGGCTCGGACATTATCTACACCGCTCATCTCCACGGGAATGGAATCTTCCTCACATGGAATGATATCCTCCCTCTTGGAGTGTCGTTTGTCCACGGGGAAGGTCTTCCTCAGAGCGTAAGCCCCTAGCCTCTCCTGCAGAAGGTAGCACCCATACACCTCCGTACTTCCCCACCACCAAGTCCAGGGGAGGGTGTGATAGGGAACGAGGAATCTCCTTTGTTCGGTCCCAAATCCCTCTCCCTATGTGCTTTTTCACACTATGGGCCTCTATCCTGGAGTAAGACCTGGAACCAAGGGCCGCTCAACGCGTAAGCCCCTCTCCGCTTCTCACGGACGCACCCTTCGCGACGTGATCGTCTAGTCCCTTCTGCCTCTTGTTTCTCACACCGAGCATGACTCACGTGGGCTTAGAGTGAGCATGGACCATGGCATCCTCTTATGGGCCGCCTCATAGCATAATCCCCATCCTGGTGAACTACGAGGACTTTGATCCGTGCTAAAGCATGGTACGTAGGAAGCCTCCATGAGGTTCAATCCCACCACCCAGTCATTCCGACTTCTTCATGTTGGTTCGCCAACACTTTGGGCCGCCTCAGAGTGTAAGCCCCAAATTTCCCATCACTGTATGTCGTCCAGCATGATGTTAAACTGTCTTCCTCATACCGCATAATGTTAAACTGCACCACCCGAACTACGAGTACTTTGATCCGTGCTAAAGCATGGTACGTAGGAAGCCTCCACGAGATTCAAGCCCATCACCCGGTTGTTCTGACCCCTTGGTTTCAGTTCACCAACCACCATTATGGGCTGCCTCAAAGCGTAAGCCCCATACCCACCATTATGGGATGCCTCAGAGTGTAAGCCCCATACCCACCATTATGGGCCGCCTCAGAGTGTAAACCCCATATCCGCCATTATGGGCCACCTCAGAGCATAATCCCCATATGCCCCCATCCTGCATGACGTTAAACTGTATGTCCAAACTACGAGGACTTTGATCTATGTCAAGGCATGGTACGTAGGCATCCTCCACGAGGTTCAAGCCCCTTCACTTCATCATCCATCCTGATTCTTACCCAGGCCGCCACATCCTGGTGGGGATCATGCCACCTCATTCCACTCCACAGTATCTGGGAAGCCACCCATGTGCTGGCCCAAACATCAGAGTTCCCTTCAGGGGGTCCTTTTATCTGATCCACTCTCAGTGTTTCGATCAGTCTGATCCATCTCCACTGGACGTTAAACTCACAGAATGCCCCATGTTAAACATTGGAAGATGAGGAAAACCACAGATACATACCTATGGCATTCCAATTACCCGCGTTCGATGTGGGATGCCTCGGGCTTCTGCGCCCTCGAGAATCCCTATAATAAGGGACAAAAGACAGACATGCCAATCCCCCAGCGTCAAGACATGCCAACGACACTCCAGCATGACCATTCTCCTCACCGAAGGTTGCTGCCCCGACCAGACCCCTTGGAGTGTCTCGACTAAATAAGCGTAACTAACCGGTGTCCATGAAGATATAGAAACGGGAACGAGATTCACGAACCTTTCTTAAATCTATGAGGGAGACCCAGACTAGGTGACGAGCTCTGAGGGGGAATCCAAGGAAGGAAGAACCGACATCCCATCATCCCGGTTTCGATCAAGGAGCAGACATCCCTGAAAAAGGAACGGATGCCACCCGCCTTTGGAAAGAGGGAATGTGGGGAAACAAGCCGCACATCCTCTTCTACATGACGGATGTGCACGCGCCCCCTGACGAAAATGTCAGAAACAGAAAATGGTGAACCCGACATGAATCTCTTCTCCTCAATATGGAGACTGATAGTGTTTGGGGTGTCAGAATATTAGCATGTCACCAAGTCTGGGCACCCAGCACCAGGACGTGAAACCCTCCAGGGTTTGGGGCAGTCAGGACGTTGAGCACTCCATTCTGTGACGTCATCAGCGTGGATCCCTCTTACCGACCACGGAAGATGGAATAATGATGGACTATTGGTTGTTGATTCATTTTCCTGCTAGTGTTAATGGGTTCATCTCCCTGCTTTCAGGAATTAGATCGCTGCATCCAGAGCTCGATCACCACCTGCCCACTGGCGTAGAGGCAGGGGAAGTACCAACACGGTCACTCTGCACGGTCCCACCTTTTCCACAGCTGCTTCGACCGCCGCAACTACCAGGTGCTCGCGCCCCCTCTCTCCATCAGAGATTATCCAATGGAGGGTGATCAATGACCATGTGCATAGGTACGAGGAGGAAGGGTTCATCCCGACCAGGCAGATGGCCCGTTTGTATCTTGAGGCAGCTACTCCTCACTCCCATCACCACCCTCGAGGGCCGCACAGGGAGCCGCTACTTCCCACACCGACGTTCAACTGTTTCGAGATCCTATCCTCGGAACGCACCTCCCTTCCCTATGCCGATGAGGTGGGGGATGTCCGAGTTCGCCCGAACGAGGACCCGCTCCAGGGGTTCACGGAAAGGGCCCCCGCTAGGCCGCGTTGACGCCGCCGCTCGACTCCCCGAGCCGAAGAGAAGGAAATCCATGTGCTCGCACCACCGAATCCAACCCATCTGACCCGACGCCAGCGTCGGGTGCGAGCAGAAGAGGATGCCCGCCCTGGGGCATCAGTGTCAGCAACCACTGTGGCCCGAGCCACTGCTGACTCCTATCGTCAAACCCCCGCACACGTTGAGTAGGGGAAGTTACATGACCTACCTAGATCGAGGCCCCGACCGCCCCACAAGCAGGTTGGGTCGACTCTCCCGGTCGTTGGCATAGGCAATGGCCACCGCAGACCAATTTGCTGTAGTTCCATCCAGCGTGAAGGCCTAATCCGTGCCACTATTCTAGAAAGCAGAAGGCTTCCCCATGACAGCTACGCTCCGGGTGTGGATCTTTCCAGCGCCCACTGTACGGGGTCACTTCCCCTACCACCGGCCGCGAGTACGGAGCCATTGCATATTCAGTCACCAACCCACATGGAGGTCCTCCCCATGTCCCTTTCAACATCTACCCTGGTGCTCCTCACACCCCATCCTTCATTCCTCTCAGCCCCAGTACCATTGCGGCCAGAGGACTCCATGACAGAAATCAGCCTTTCCCTGAGAAGCCACCCAGGGGAAGGAAGGCGGGACGTCATCGCCGCAAGAGAAGCGCCAGGGAAGGCTGGATGAAAATCATACCAGTCCTTTTCTTGGAATCTGAGGTGGAGTACGACTCAGCGATGGATCTCTCCCCCTGGTCCTATGAGTCAAGGGTAGGGATAGGGACGCGGCACATCGGCCTCGTACTCCCTGAATGTGAGATCTGTATGATTCCCACCTCCCTCTGGAGGTATATCCAGGAGGACAAGGACTTGACATACCCCCAGGGGTCAAACTTTTAGTTACCATTGGCCTCTCCAGAAGCACCTCCCACCTCGGTCAGAGAGGGTGGAGAGCTTTTCTGGGGACCGACAGAAGAGTCGCGACATGGCACACCCTCGGCAAGCACCGACACTGTGACAGGAGGCCTATTAGTTGGCCCATCCTATCATGATGTGGCAGCCATGACATTGTAGCCCTTGGAGTATGACTTAGGATTCGGCGGCCAATCAGCATGCTCGCCGTATTCTCCGCCGGTTAGCCCACCATCCCAACAGCCTGGCTCGGCACTGTTTCCAGTTCCCCAGCCATTCTCAATTGATGAGTGGGGCCAGTAAGGGCCGGATCCCAAACCTGATCTGTGGAGCTTCTGTACCTTCCTTGCAGCAGGCCACTTCCCCGTGAAATTTTGGCCGGTCGCAGGGTCGGATTTTGATATACAAGAATCGCTCACCCCGGGAGAGTTTTAATGTTTCCGTCAGACTCTCCGGGCGACTCACTCCCGTATTTTCCATCAGCAAGTTCCCTACCTCGAGATCCAAGCACACCTCGAGAATATCAGCGAGCAATGTTGTCAGGTCTACCTGGCCACGCTCCCCACGGTTCGGCACCCCGATTCACTTGGCCACAACAGGGCCCTCCAACAACAATTCGTCCAGAGTTTTCAAGTACTCCGAAAAGTTATCTAGGAAGCCACCACCCACGCGCACGTCCATGGATGGGGGCAGTACACTACCCTTCTCTTCAGTACGATTTTCTGGCAGCCCGACTCACCGAGCTGTTTTGAGGGCATGCCCCCGAGGGCAGCAGCGGTCAACATGGCCGACCTGTCAGGAGAGGGGAACGGTTTGGAACTTCTCGACGGGGACTCACCCCCTGAGGGAAATCCACTACTGGACCTATCCGGGAGGATTACTCACCAACATAGAAACCTCCTAGGTCTCCCCACACCCACTGAGGCATTAACACTGATCCGGAACATCGGCAACGGTAAAGAGCACGTTGGGGCTGTCAAGCTCGCCGACCCATCTGCCTCAGTGCAGAAGGTAGAGGAAAATCCCGAGAAGGCCACACTACACCAACAGCTTGCTGAGAAGAAGAGGCTGGTCGATGAGCTTCTGGATGAACGCATTGCAGAGCGGCGACCTGACTACGGTGATCCTAGGCCGGAATAGCAGGGGCAATAACAACTACCCCTCGACATGATTCTCTCGGGCAACCACGATCACGCCGTGTTCACTGATAGAGGAGAGGATGGAGCTCATGGAAAGAGGGCGCGATACGTTTTTCCGAACCCTCCTGAGTGGCGTGATAACCCAAGGGACCCCGCTCGGGTTCCTCCCGCTGCCCCAAGGGTCGCTCCACCAACCGCCCCACGAGCTGCTGAGCTTGACTACCAGATTGAAGATCCCAACAATTCGCTTGTGGTTAGGAATCCCCGTCAGGACAGGAACCCGCGTCCAGACGATCCGATAGCGGCACTCATCGCCCTCTTGGAGGGTTTGGAAACTCAGCGGGTGGAAATCCCACCGGACGACAATCCATACCCAGCATGGGTGGATGATATGTCAGCACCTCTGGGATTTGGGAACCCCACTTTTTCCCCCTTTAACGGGACGGGAGACCCGCCACAGCACTTGGCCCACTTCAACTCGAGGTGTGGGCCTATGTTAGAAACTCCAGTGAAGTAGGAGGCCGCCAAGCTCGGTTGCTTCGTTCAGAAACTAGAAGGGCCAGCATTCATCTGGTACAGCCAGCTCCCTGTCGGATCTATGACTAGCTGGGAAGACCTTTATAGGCAATTCCTCTACCAGTTCAGTTCCACAACCATGAAGAAGAACATCGTAGACCTCTTCAGGTGCATGCAAAGGCCCAATGAGTGAGTTGTGGACTTCATCGCCCGATGGAAGGGGCTCACATACTCCATTTACATGCCACTAACTCAGGAGAAATTACTGACAATGTGCATAGGGAACATCAAGGCAGAGCTGGTTCCTTCTCTGATCACCTAGAATTACCCCAGAGGGTTCCGGGACTTCTCAGTCAAGGCTCAGCGCCTCGAAGAAGCCCTGCAATAGGCCAGCCAGGCACGCCCGCTACCTCCTGTAATCCCTGCAATGAGATCTGCTAGAGCCGAGCCCGCTGTTGTGGCCCAGATAGAGGCCCCCAGGCAGCTAGAGTTGCTACCAATGAGGCCAGCTCTACAGCCCCATAGGGGTCCACTCCCACGAGCGCAGCTTCCAGCCCAGCAGAAACTACCTCAAAATCGGCAAGCGCCTCCGCGTAATGCACCGCCACCACCTAGGTGAGATAATCAAGTTCCGAATCCTCGGCATGCTCCTCCGGACCCTCGTTAGGGCCAGCCTCCTAGAGCCCCCTTTCCAGACAAAAGGAATCGGACATACTCGTTCTACGAGGCTCAGGTCCCCGGTTACATCCGTAGTTCTTTGGAGCAGAGAATTGTGTGACAGCCTGAGTGACGGAAGCCGGAAGTGGCGCATCTCACTGATCACCCCAACTACTGCCCTTATCACCAGACCCTAGGGCACACCATACAGTGATTCTATGCATTCAAGGACTGGCTCTAAGACCAGATTGACAACAATATAGTCGGGTTGGTCCCAGCCCTGGCAGAAGTGGCAGGTGTCTTTGTGAGATCAGATGGCAGTAGTGGCGATGAGGATGAATGGAAGCAGGTTTCCGACCGTGGGTACCATAATTATAACGACTGGATGGCCCGAAAGACGGTCGACCGCGCCCATGGCATCATTCGTGCACACCTGAATCATCCAGAGCCCTCAGAAGCTGCGGTTGCTACTTCAGCATCGTTGTCCCAACCTACCTCTTCCCAGAAGAGCAAGCAATGACAGCGCAAGAAGAAAGTACGCGCCCTTCCAATGCTGTTGTCATCCCACACTCTTGGCATCTTCATGCCCCTAGAAATGGGGATCCCTCTGAGACTCCGCCCGGTAATGGATGACTCCTCAAGTGATAGTCAGGGGTATGATTCGGTTAACACCTTAGAGTTGGTAAATCCCTTTTTGACTCCCGACGACGAGGAACGCCAGGTGGACCTTCCCAATGTCCCCAGTCGTCGCCAACGTCGGTGAAGCCGTGGCTACATGAATCGCCAGGGCATGACAGTTGGCATCTCAAGCCAGGATGTTCACGCCACTAAGACCAGGCAGTAGGCCCAGTACAGAGCTCAGCACACACAACCCCTTCATCCGGTATCGACAGGTCCTCCTCCACCACTGTTTGTGTTGCTGGATCAGACAGAACCACCTTGACCATACCGCGACCAGCTCTGCCCTTCCACCAGCTGACCCCATCCTTCCGGTCCTAATCCGGTAGCCACTATTTGGGCTTTGACTAGTGAAAAGCGAGACGTACCAAGTACCAGTCAGCTACCGGTCCAGTCGGCAGGGCCCGTCATGCCTCCAATCGTAGAGCGGCCTCCTGTAAGTAGAACCTCGTATTTGGACCAAAAGTATGATGTCCTAAAGCACCTGGCTGGCAATACAGCAAGGATCTCAATCCTTGAGGCTCTTCGACTGTCGTCTGAAATGCGTGAGGCACTCACCGAGGCCCTAAGGAGACCCCTCCAATTTGAGACGGAGGTAGCAGCTGCAGAAGCCTTCCATGCTGATGCTATTGAGAACGCCAAATGTCAGGCGGTTATCTTATTCTCCGGTGAAGATGAAGACGCTCCCGTACAGGGGAACATTCGCCCATTGTACATCATTGGCCAGTTGAATGGCGTGGAATTCCACTACTGTCTTGTTGACATGGGTTCCAGGATTAAAATAATCCCAACTTGGACACTGCGAAAGCTGGGTCTGTCTAAGGATGATTTAACTCCCTTTGACCTCAGGATCCAGGGGTACGACAGAACCGAGAAAACTTCAGTCAGAAATATTCTCTTGAAGACCCAGTTCAGTGGCCTAATTTCCAGCACCGAATTCATGGTTGTCTCTTAGGACACTGCCTATAACTCATTGATGGGAATGCCATGGCTCTACCTTCACGCGGTGGTCCCCTCATCATATCACCAGTGCCTCAAATACTCTCTTAATGGTCGAGTACGCATTCTCCAAGGAGATGCGTCTCCTTTTGCTTCTTTTGAAGCCCGTTATCTGGACGCCGACTACTACAAGAGAAAGGATAAGCCGGTTTTGGCAGGTGAGGTTGAGCCCACCACCATCACAAGTGATCCTTGGGCAAGTTTGGATGATGTTTATGTCTTCCCAATCCATCGGTTGGAGGCCACAACCCCCAAAATGGGGCAGTGCTTTGTGGTATCAGGTACAAGAGGAAGGTATGTTCCCAGGTCCAAGCGATGGTGGAAAATCACCTCATACTCCTACACCAACCAGGATCAAGTGATTCCCAAACCTCCTACACCTATACAGTATCGAGACGTCAGGCTGATGGCAATGACGGTGCGTCATACATGTCTCTTTCATCGGGCTGGAATTAACCAGCTCAAGCCGACGCGACACTACCGCTTTAATGTCATCAAGCATGGCCCCTTGGGCCAAAGACCATATGGGATTGGATCAACTGCCTTCATCATTATGGTCTCAGTGGAGCATGAGTCTCCTGATATGATGACCACTGCCGCCCAATTCGGCACCGGCTTCCCATCAGGGTCTGGTAGCCCTGAAGCAGCTCCCCCCGCGGATGATCTCTCCACAAGTGGAGAGTACATGGAAGATGCGCCCACTTCCTTTGAGGAGGGAGTCTCCACCACGGTCGATGATTTAGTGCAGGTGAACCTCGGTAGCGAGGTGGACCCGAGACCCATGTTGGTCCATGTCACCATGACCCCCGAGGATTAGCAACGATACATTGAATTCATCGGACAGCATTGTGACGTGTTTTCCTAGAGTTACGAAGAGATTCCAGGGCTAGATCCCCAGGTAGCCGTCCACCGCCTTGGCCTTCCAACAAACCATCGTGGGTTCAAGAAGCCTTCCAGAAAGATGCACCCTTCTCACGGTGCCACGGTTGAGGCCGAAGTTGACAAGATTATTAAATCCAACTTCATCAAGGAAGTTCAGTACCCCCGGTGGCTAGCCAAAATTGTGCCAGTCAGGAAGAAGAACGGACAGATCAGGGTCTATATCGACTTCCACAATCTCAACCGCCACTTTACGAAGGATGATTTTCCCCTTCCAGTGACAGAGTTGTTGATTGATGCCACAACCAGGTTGCAAGACCTCTCCTTCATGGATGGGTATTTCGGGTAACCCCAGATCTGGATGGCCCCCGAGGATAGAGTCCACTGCCTTCAGGGCCCCCCAAGGTACTTTCTGCTACCAGGTTATGCCCTTTGGATTGAAGAATGCGGGTTCCACCTATCAACGGGCCATGCATCATATATTCAAGCCAATTATCAGGACATTGGTGGAGTGCTACGTGGATGATCTAGTGGTCAAATCTCACCAGTGCCAGGACCATCTCAAGGACCTTAAGAAGGTGCCCGACTTCCTCCGTTCCCGCCACCTGAAGATGAACCCACTGAAGTGTGCCTTCGGGGTCACCTACGAGAAGTTTCTTGGCTTTGTTGTCAGATACCGAGGCATTGAGATCGACCCGGATAAGATCAAGGCCATCAGCCAGATGCCTCCCCCGAGCAATATTTGGGAACTTCGAGGTCTCCAAGGCCACTTAGCCTACGTACGCTGATTCATTGCGAATCTGGAGGGCAAGTGTAATCCCTTTTCCCAGCTCATGAAGAAAGGCGCCACCTATGAATGGGATAAAGAGTGTCAGACCTCCTTTAAGGAAATCAAGCAGTATCTGCTCCAACCTCCGGTCTTGATGCCACCCGTTTTCGGGAAGCCGCTGGTCCTTTATGTGGCCGCCCTGGAATGGTCCCTCGATGCACTTATCACCCAGAAGAACAATGAAGGAATAGATAACAGCCTCTACTACCTAAGATGCATGCTCCTCGATACGGAAATTAGATATTCTCCCATCGAGAAGAGATGTCTGGTGCTCGTATTTTCCCTATAGAAATTGCGGAACTACTTGCAGCACCACGAGGTACAGATGGTCTCTCGGGTAGACTCGCTGAAGTACATCCTGAACCGAACTATGTTGACTGGCCAACTAGCATGGTGGGTGGTGATCCTCTAGCAGTTCGACATCAGGTTCTTACCTCAGAGGGCTGTCAAAGGACAGGCGTTAGCAGAATTTTTAGCTGCTCACCCAACCTCTGAGGATCAGCCACTGGATCTAGGTTTTCCTGATGAGGTAATCCTCTCAGTCGATCATGTCGTCCCATGTTGGCAGATGCACTTTGACGGTGCCTCCCAGAGCCACACCGGTAGAAGACTCAATGATCCTAGGCTCAACAGAGTGGGCTTGGGTATCGTCTTCATCACCCCGGAGCAAGCTGTTCTGCCATATTCATTCCTATTGTCAGAGGGCTGCACCAACAATGAGGCTGAATATCATGCCCACATCACTGGCCTCGAACTGGCCATCGAGATTGACGTGACCCATCTGCATGTGAAAGGGGACTCCGAGATGGTCATCAAGCAGGTCAATGGTGACTATGTTGTCAGAAAGCCAAAACTCGTGCCATTGTTGGAGTGCACCCTCCATCTAATGGCTCAGTTCCCCTCTCGGCCGAAAGTCATTCATATTCCCCAGTCACAGAACGGTCGAGCGGATGCTTTGGCCAGCCTGGCCACATCGCTTGCGGAGCCCGAACAGGACGACCTGATTATCCACGTGTCATACCAGAGAGTCATTGCTCCCGTTACCCTGGAGGATGATCGCGACCCATGGGTGAATCATCTTACCACTGGTGCCCCTACGTCAGGGGCCCCGGGTACTTCAGATACGGCGATCGAAGTAGTTCCTGATTGGAGGACGCCCTTGGTTGAATACCTCCAATGCGGTAATCTTCCATCAGACCAGGCCGAGCATGAGCGAATTCGACACCGTGCGCTGTAGTTTACCCTTCATAGCGGTCCCATCCTTTAGCAGATACTTTACAGAAGCGGATTTTATGGTGTTCTCCTCCGTTTCCTTCAAGGAGTCGAGATCCCTCAGGTCATGTAGGAGGTTCATGCTAGTTCCTGTGGCGCCCATTAGGCTGGGTCAAATTTGTCTCATCCGACTCGGAGGCTGGGGTACTTCTGGCCCTCCATGATCTATGACTGCATCGAGTTTTCCAAGATGTGTCATGCATTCCAATTTCATGATAACTTTGTGCATCAGCCACCGGAGCCCCTCCACACTACCAAGTATTCTTGGCCCTTTGTATTCTGGGGGTTGGATGTCGTAGGACCTTACCCACTGGAGATGGATCACCAATGATGGTTCATTCTGACCGCTACGGATTTCTTTTCCAAGTGGGTAGAGGCAATTCCACTCAAGGAAGTCAAATCTTGTTCTATCACTGACTTCGTGAGTTCCAACATCATCTATCGATTTGGAGTGCCTCATGCTATCATCATGGATAACAAAACCAACTTCCGAGCATCCGAGATGAAGAAATTGTATGCCAAGTACAACATTCGCTCAAACCATACATCCCACTATCACGCGCAGGAGAATTGGCAGATCGAGACGTTTAACAAAACCCTCTCTAACATTCTGCAAAAAATGGTTGGTCAGAATAAGAAAAGTTGGCCAGAAAAGTTCCCAACGCCCTCTAGTCTTATCGTACAATGACTCGTAATTCCACCCAGGTGACCTCGTATTCCCTGGTGTACGGAGCTGATTCCGTCCTGCCCATCGAGATTCAGTTTCCCTCATTGTGCACGGAGGTCTATGACCAGCAAGCGCCAGATAGAGTTTCCGAAATCCATCTAGATGAATTAGAAGCGCTGGACGAGAATAGGCTTCGCACCTTGCACAGCCTATAAAGGCATCAGATCAGGATGGCTCGAGCTTTCAATAAGAGGGTTCGCCTCCGCTCTTTCCTAAAAGGCGATCTGGTACTGGCACTCAGGGCGCCAATTATTCCCGGTAGGAAACCACCCAAGTTGGAGCCCAAAGGGGAGGGGCCTTTCATCATCCATAAGGTCTATCCCAATGGTGCGTACTCCCTGGTGACTATGGATGGAGAGCGTGTAACTCCTCCCACCAACGCCAAGTTCCTAAAGCAGTATTGTGCCTAAGCCTAAGGGTCCTGCATGACCCTAAACTACAACTGCGGTCCCCCATGACCTTAAACTGGATCGTGGTCCCACAAGACCCTAAACTAAATTTGGTCTAGCACGACCTTAAATGACATTTGGCCCTACATCTGGGCCCCTTTGGTCCGAGTTCTAAGACCTTAAACTAGGATCCTTGTGGTCCAGCATGACCTTAAACTTCATGCTCATCCTCACTCCAAGATGTTAAACTGCAAGCTGGTCAAGCATTCCTGACCGAGGCCCATCCTCAGGCCCCTTGGCCTTCTAGGTACCCTTAGCCCAGTCCTTACCCAGAGTGTGCGGTGTAGTGTTGGACTATATCCTCATTCACCATGGGTTACCCGGCGCGCCGTGCACATTCCTGGATGAAATGCCTCTCTTTTTCTCGTCCTACATGATGTTAAACTGTGCTTCTAGAACTACGTGCAGCTTGATTCCCATCCTTATGGGATACGTAGGACCACCTGAATGTCTAGGTTTCAGGTCCATCCCCATCTCTTAGGAGATCCCGCGATCTCCCGGTCACCTCTGTCTCTTGGCCTGTCCCTCCCCGCGGGGGGATACATAGGTGTGGTACAGGGTTTTTGGCACTATGCCCCCTTCTCCTAGGAATTCTCCATCTTTTGGCTGCTCTCAAACTAAGCCCTTCGACCCTTTCCAGTGGTCTGCTAATGTGCTTAGAGTACTCTGGTCTAGGACCTGGAGTGTCAGATTCGACTTAGGCAAGTTTTGGTCCGCTTGCCAAACTTTGTGCTCCCTTTCATTTGGGCCCCCATTATCTTTCACTCCCAAAGGGACCCCCAAGAACAGCTTGGATACAATGCCTAAGGGATCTCCTACCATCACGGTCTAATGCCCGTGAGTGTTTTCGACAAAAAAATGATACAAATCCCACATTGCGAACATGCTCAGTGGTCGATGCTCATTTGTTTGTCCCCATTTTAGGCTAACGCGACATGATGCTATGTTGTGAACATGGTCAACAGTGATCCTCAGTCATCATGCTGACTCCTTCAGGCCCTGAATGTTGGTTTCATGATTCACATTATGTTCCACCCCATAGGGTCAAGGTGGAATCTCAAAACTCCTTGCACTAACCCTCAGTGCACCTCCACACGTCAGATGGACAAAGCTGTGTGACGACGTCTTTCGGGGCTCCCATGATCTGAGCACCAAGGTTATATTCTTGGGTTTTCTCTAAGTATCATGAGAAGCTTGACCCTCATCCCCATGGGAAACGAGGAGTCGCCCATACATTGCGTTTCGGTCCCAGCTCAGCTGGAAGCTAGTGTCTCCTGCCCCCCTGATTGTTAGACCCTTGTCGGCTCCTTGGCCCGAGGCTCCTCTCCCGGAATTGTGTGCGGTGATGGTATGAGGATATTACCTCACCTACATTGGGTACGCCTTATCACATCGTGCATGTTCCCCTAGGTCCAAGCCATACGACCTTAAACTGTGCTGGTTGGTCCTACCACACGACCATAAACTGTGATGATATCGTCCCGGCCGCATGATGGAAAACGGCACTGTATTGTGGTGACTTCCCTATAGGGGACATCATGTTGGGTATCGGTCAATTACCATACCATTTTTCAACGCCTGTTACATCTTGATTAATGTGGCGATGCCAGGAATTTCTACCCTAGGTCGGTCGTTCCACGAAAGAAAAACCATTCACCATTAAGGAAAAACAAGATATATCAAATACCACTTCTTTTGGTGCAAGGGCTAGACCCGCACGCCTCTTTGGGTCCAGCTTGACTGCTAATTCATCGTTTATATCCCGCCTTTGGGACCTTGACCATGAGGCCACGTGGCGTAGTGAGCAGGACTACGTCCTCATTCACGTCGGGTTTGCGGTAACCACACCACGTGTGCCCTATTATGAGAATTATCCATCCTATTTCTTTTCCTGTACGATGTTAAAAGGTGCCCCCAAGAACTACGTATGGCTTGATTATCATCCTTATGAGATACGCAGGAGCGCCTGGGCACTTCACCACAGGCCCAGCCTAACTTTCGTGTTCGGTCCCTTGACATAAACACATCTCCAAGGAGCACATGGTAAGCAGGACCTTGCCCCCATTTACGTTGGGTTCCGCAACCACTTTACCATGTGTCTCCCAATTCCCTTACTCTTTGGTTCGAGCTGTAAGACCTTAAACTAAGATCCTTTTATAGAACTATGTGTGGCTTGATTCTCATCCTTATGATATACGTAGGAATGCCTGGACATTTTGTCTTGGGTCCAGCCCCAGGGATTACCAAATCCCATCCCTCCTCACTATCGGCCCGATGGCTTAGCTTCTTAGGGAGTGGTGTAATTGTGACATCTACCCCAAATAAGTTCAGGATGCCCCATAGTGATGTTGTGAAGCAACAATTCTCTCACCAGAGAGGTCCTGTCTAAAAATTGGGATGATCTGTGACCAAATTAATACATCCACCTAATGCGCCTCCGCCACGGTGGCACAATTTTTGGAGTGTTGGACTCTGTTTGAAAAAACCACCACTCCACTTTCCATGCTTTGTGTGCCCATTTATTCGAATCTTCATCCTATTTAATTTTTGATGGGACCCCCTTACAATACGGATGCTAGACCTTTGGTCCGCCTATTGTAACAATATGGATGATAGACCTTTGGTCCGCCTATTGTAACAATATGGATGATAGACCTTTGGTCCTCCTATTGTAACAATATGGATGATAGACCTTTGGTCCGCCTATTGTAACAATATGGATAATTGACCTACGGTCCTCCTGCTATCTTGGGCCAATATTCCAGAAGACTGGTCATGTTTGATGGGACCTCCTAATAGTATGGGTGATAGACCTTGGTCCGCCTGCTGTAACAGTATGGATGATTGACCTACAGTCTGCCTGCTGTCCTGGACCAACGTTTCGGAAGACTGATTGACGATATTTGAGTTAGGCCCCGTGTTACGAACATGGTCAGTGGTCAGCCCTCATTTGTTGTCCCCATTTCAGGCCAATGTGATATGGATGCTGCGTTTCCGCCACAGTTAATCGTTATCCTCCATCGTCATGCCCTCCATAGTGTTCCAGATTTGGGTAACGTGATTCACCTTTTTCATCTCCCTATTTTCGGATGGATTTCAATTCCCCTAGAATTTCCCCACTCGTGTGTCAGTACAAATTGAGAAGATGATATATAAATCGGTCTGAGGTCCTCTCCTCAGAAATCCAGGCCCGATTTCAGATGCCTGAAGCTTGGTTGACGCTCCTATGAAGTGGTAGATTATGGTTGATCATACCAAAAAAAAGGTAAAAATAAATGGATTTGTCCATATATTGGATTGGAATGATGATCAGTACGAGCAAAAGTTCATTTGATGGCCAAAACAGGGCCCTTAAGGATCATCATTTTGGATTGATCTTTCCAGCGCTGCTTATAACGACCCATACTTTACATACATTGTTAATACTTCAAAATTGAATCACTCTTATTACAACATATGACAAAACCACAAAGGACCGTATAGGTATAGTGTCTTTAGAAACTGGGGAAACATAAACAACTGGTTCATAAATCTTCTACAGTGTCTCCCATTTATTTCATCATATCTAGGGTCCCTTTTAGCATATTCTACTTAATATCCATCTTCCTGACCTGGGGAAAAGAAAACATAAAAGGGTGAGCTCAAATGCTCAACAAGGGCAAATAAAGGAAATAAAAAAAAATCATATCACATCTTTATGAAAATCAAAACCTGCAAAAGAGATCATAATATCTTAACATGGAATAAATCATAGAAGTGAAAATGAGATCCCCATAACATAAAACTTGAAACTTTGTGACATGCACACATAATCATGGAAAATCATTTCTTGTTAGTCATGACTCATTGCCAAGACTATCTTAGTGGACAAAGTCCCTTTCTGAACCGAGTTCACTCCTCGTTTCAGTCCTGTATCACTGAACCGAAATAACCTTCCGTTCCAGCCATGTCTATCTCATGAGATATAAAATCATTACCCAATGCATTGGAGGGAGATATAGGTCCCACCCATCTTATAATGAATCCTTTCTTATGTGTGCCACATAATCATAAAACATACATCATCGCATAACACATATAACAAAAATGGGATTCTTGAAACATCATGACATCATAAATAAATTCATATATGATAAAGGAATTCATAAACATAATTCCATCACAACATAGTCAAACCAATGTAAAAATATGGATAGAAACAGAACCCTTTATTATCTTAGATGGAAAATAATTTTGATAAAACACTTGAATTGAATTCTTGAGGAAAATATCCTTTCTTCTTCAAAAACATTTTTCCTTTAATAACATGTCATACAACTTTAAAATAAAAGAAGTTGATTAAAAATAAACTTGAAAACTTGTAAAGGAAGATTCTTTGAAGTAATGTTTTAAAAATCCATTCATGCCGTATAAGTTAAAAAAAAAACATTCTTCGTACTTTTGTCGGAAAAGTCAAAAAGTACCTCGTACGGAAAAACGACAAAAGATTCCTTTCATATTATTTACTAAAAACTCACCTAAGGGTAAAATTGGATTTAAACTATTTCAAGTGGATGGAAACAATATTACATATTGAGGGAACATGGATGTGGATGATAAAATACACCCCAGTAAATACTTACGAATAAACAATCTCGGATAAAAATGAGATTGTGATATTTCCCTTACCTTAGGTCCGATTTGCTTTGTTCGTGTCCGAAGCTCCTGTATAATGGTTTAAATAATGTTATTGACTTATTCCAGAATCATACATATTGATATGAGATCATATATGGTCATATTATTAGCTTCTTGTTAGTAATATTTCATTGTTACTTGTTACTCGGGTCTTTATAACTTTTTGTTCTTATGCGTGTTTTGTCGAATAAATTCTTATTCTTATCTTTAGGTTATAGATAATTCATTTCCAGAATGGTATTAGTGTATTATATACCATATTCATTCATTCAATTCATTTATATAATCATTATGAAATGAAGATCATGTAGAACGAGTCGCATCACATCGTGGAGACGGTATTCCGTACGTACGCACGAGTGATGATATCGTTCCTATGATCGTGGAATTGTATTGGAGTATATATATATATTATTTCAGTATCAATATTACTTAATAATAATCATATATAGTTACTCATTACACCATTATACCCATCCTTGTAAGGTGATGGTGGAAAATAGATTACACCACGGCGTGGAGACGGTATTCCGTACGTACGCACGCGCGGTGATTTCATTTTTCCGTAGGATGGATAGAAGGTGAATTAGGGTTGTTTCATATTTATAATAACATATCAGTATGTAAGTAATACTGATGTTATTACTTTATCATGAAACAACTGAAGAAGAAGAAGTTGAAGAAGAAAGAAATTGAAAAGATCGGTAATGGATATTACCTCTTCTTTGGAACGCCTTTTTGAATCCTCCACTTAAGGAACTAAGATTGGTCTTTGGAGAAGACCAGGACCTCTAGGATTATTCTAGGGAAGTGGAGAATGGAAAATGGCAGGGGTTGGCCGAGCTTGAGTGCTCAAATTGGTGTGAGGAGGAGGGGGAGGAGGTTCCCTTTTATAAGGGAGGAGAGGGGCACCTTAGGAATATCTCAAAATATTATTTTATATTAAAGTCAAAATCGGTTTATAATGGTTCCAAAGGGTCTTATTTCGAAGATAAAGTGGGGATGGGTCGAAATCCTATCAACCAATAGGATTTAAACAAGTTTAGGGTATTATTTTAACCTTATCAATTAGATTTAACTCTAAGTTAAATAATTTAACTTTTACCATGACTTTTTGTTTTCTTTCACTATATGGTTAATACACTTACTATAACATGCCAAACGAACCCCAAATTGTTTATTATTAAAATATATATCCTTATCTAAGTCATTTGGCCGAACCTTAGATTTTTAGGAATAAAATAACAATTAATAATATAATATTTGATTTAAAAACTATTTTGTGTCAATTTTGACACTATTTGATATATGATTTTTGTCAAAGTCATAACAGAATTATATGTTCGAACCAAGTTGATTAAATCAACAATAATATATCATAGTAACCTATAAAATTATTGGAATTCATAAAAAGTCTTAAATTACATTTATTTTGGTATTTATATTATCAATTTTGTCAATATTTTATTAATAAGATAATTACTGCATCATCTTTGTGTCATAAATAAATTAAATTATTTGATGTCTAAAAATTACAAATAAAATACCATCATGTAGGAACTCTTTTTAGCTTTCTAATGAATATTTACAATCGAATTTATCTTATGTATAACCCCATATTAAAAATGATTTACTTATTAAACTTTGATTTTAACTATTTTAACCCTTCTTTAAATAAATTAATAATAATTGTCCTAATCTAATCCAAGTGGGCCTAAATGGTCATATTTTATTCCTAAGTTTGTTTTTGGTCGAATTACACTTGTCCAATAGAATTAGGACATGTGTTAGGGTAATATTAATATCATATTTACCCTTAGTTACCCTATTTACTATTAACCGCGGTAAAAATAGTAAAAAGTTACTATTCACCAAAAAATTATTTTCATCTCATTGAACCACATTTTAGTCCTTGATATTAACCGTGTCTCTCGGATTTTTGAAATTCCATTCACAGAAGCGGTAAAATTAAGTTTTATGCAAAATTCAGTTTTTAACCTACCACTTAGTGGTTTCACTATTCATCAAAAATTGAAAGTTTTCAGAAAAATACCAAAATTTCACCCTAGGCTAATTTCGATATTCTGAGTCCAAAAATGAAGTCCATTTTGAAAAATAAAATTTATAAAATTTCAAAAAGTGGTTATTACTATTCATAACGGCTAGTTTTAATAGCATATTGTTGTTTAGTGAAACTCGGTATTGCGTACGACGCAAGCTATCGAGGAAGGTCGCGATTGCGTGTAAAGCAAGCCAAGAAAGTGTTGTGTAGAAAAAGATTCCTTTGATGATTTATATAACATAAAAGTCTCGGGTGTTACATTCTACCCCCCTTAAAAAGAATTCCGCCCTCGAAATTCGTCACTTTGTAACAAATAGATGAGGATACTTCTCCCTCATCATATCCTCAAGCTCCCATGTAGCTTCTTCAAGTTGGTGGTTCCTCCATAAAACTTTCACCAAGCGAGTGGTCTTGTTTCGTAGGACTTTTTCGCTACGATCCAGAATCTCTATCGGCTGTTCTTCATAAGAAAGATCTTGCTCCAGCGGTACAACTTCTGAGCTGAGTACATGTGAAGGATCTGGTATGTACTTTCTCAGGAGAGATACGTGGAACACATCGTGAACTTGAGAGAGATTCGGTGGAAGCGACAATCGGTAAGCTACCTTCCCAACACGATCCAGTATTTCGAAAGGACCGATATATCTAGGGCTCAACTTCCCCTTCTTTCCAAATCTCATAACCCTCTTCCAGGGAGATATTCGTAAGACCACTTTATCACCCACTTCAAACTCTAGGTCTTTTCTTCGGTTGTCGGCATAGCTTTTCTGTCGACTCTGAGCTGCTCTTATGTGTTGTTGAATAGATCTGACCTTTTCTGCCATTTCATCAACGAGATCAGGTCCTAATAGCTTTCTTTCCCCAACTTCATCCCAGCAAGTTGGAGTCCTGCATTTCTTTCCATAGAGAGCTTCATAAGGAGCCATCTGAATACTGGAGTGAAAGCTATTATTATAAGAAAATTCCACCAAAGGTAGGTGTTGATCCCAACCTCCTTTGAAATCCATAGAGCAAGCTCTCAACATATCTTCTAGGGTTTGAATTGTTCTCTCAGACTGACCGTCTGTCTGGGGATGATAAGCAGTGCTGAAACTCAACTCTGTATCCAGAGTATGCTGAAGACTTCGCCAGAACTTCGAGGTAAATCTCGGATCCCGATCAGATATAATAGAAAGTGGTACTCCATGCAATCTTACCACTTCCTTTACATATATCCTGGCAAGCTGGTCTAGAGAGAAATCCTCTCTAATAGCAATGAAGTGTGCAGACTTTGTAAGACGATCAACTATGACCTAGATAGCATTATTGCCTTTGGATGTTTTAGGAAGTCCTGTGACAAAGTCCATAGTGATGTTTTCCCATTTCCATTCGGGTATGGGTAATGGTTGTAACATCCCCTTAGACTTCTGTCTCTCAGCTTTAACTTGTTGACAAACCAAGCATCGAGAGACATATTCAGCAACATCTCTTTTCATGCCATCCCACCAGAAGTACTCTTTCAGGTCCCTATACATCTTCGTGCTTCCAGGATGAATAGAAAATGATGAACTATGAGCCTCATCCAGCAGCTCATTCTTTAATTCGGGGATGGGAGGAACGCAAACACGATTCCTGAACTTTATTATCCCATCACAATCAAGGTTGAATTCAGGAACATTTCTCACCTTCTTTTGTAACTCGACATCTTCTTTCTGTGCCTCTTTAATCTTCACATGTATAGATGGTTGAACATTCATTTGAGAAAGATAAGATTTTTCCCCTTCCATTATAATTCCAAGATCCATCCTTTGTAAATCCATAAATATTGGATCTTTTGTGATCCTCATCATGGATAAACTAGCATGGTCTTGTCGACTTAATGCATCTGCCACCTTGTTTGCTTTCCCAGGGTGGTAATGGATTGAGCAGTCATAATCCTTAATCAGCTCCAACCATCTTCTTTGGCGCATATTCAACTCCTTTTGTGTGAAAATATACTTTAAACTTTTATGATCAGTATAAATATCACACCTTTCACCATAAAGGTAATGCCTCCAAATCTTTAATGCAAAGATTACCGCAGCCAACTCCAAATCATGTGTTGGGTAATTTTGCTCATGGATTTTCAACTGTCGTGAGGCATAAGCTATCACCATATCATTTTGAATAAGAACACACCCCAATCCCTTCTTGGATGCATCACTGTAGATCACAAACCTTTCTCCACTACAAGGCAGTGTGAGCACAGGTGCACTGGATAACCTTCTTTTCAACTCCTTGAAATTCTCTTCACATTCCTCTGTCCAGACAAACTTAACTCCTTTCCGAGTCAACTTGGTGAGTGGATTAGATAATCGTGAAAAATCTTTTACAAAACGTCGATAATATCCAGCCAAACCAAGAAAACTTCGGATCTCAGTTACTGTTGTTGGTCTTGACCATCTTTCGATAACCTCTGTTTTTGCTGGATCCACAGATATCCCCTCTTTTGAGATTATATGACCCAAAAATGCAACTTTTTGAAGCCAAAATTCACACTTGGTAAATTTGGCATAAAGCTTCTCCTTTCTCAGGGTCTTCAATATAATTCTCAAGTGATCTTCATGCTCTTCCTTGCTCTTTGAATAGACAAGAATATCGTCTATAAAGACTACCACAAATTGATCAAGATAGTCTCTAAAGACTCTATTCATTAGATCCATGAAGATAGCAGGGGCATTAGTAAGACCAAATGGCATTACTATAAATTCATAGTGTCCATACCTTGTACGGAAAGCCGTCTTTGGTATATCCTCCCTTTTGACCCTTAATTGATGATACCCTGAACGAAGATCAATCTTGGAAAAGTATTGAGCTCCGCGTAGTTGGTCAAATAAGTCATCAATGCGTGGGAGAGGATATTTGTTCTTGATAGTGATCTTGTTAAGTTCTCGATAATCAATGCAGAGTCTCATTGATCCATCTTTCTTCTTAACAAATAGAACAGGTGCTCCCCAAGGTGACGCACTAGGGCGTATGAATCCCTTATCAAGATTCTCTTGGAGTTGCTTCTTCAATTCCTGCAACTCAATTGGGGCCATTCTATAAGGTGTCTTTGAAATAGGCAAAGCACCCGGTACGAGTTCTATTGAAAACTCAACTTCACGATTTGGTGGAAGACCCGGCAATTCCTCCGGAAAGACATCATCAAACTCCCGTACAATGGGCATATTCTTAATCGTGAGTTTCTCACCAACCATTTGAGATAAATAACCTTCATTTAGTGGAATCAATACCCATAAGATGGAAGAAATTTCCACTGGAAGGTTATGTTCATCCTTGCATTGATAGACGATCGTAGGTTGATCTGGAATATGAAATGTGACTTCCCTTCTTTGGCAATTGATATGAGCTCCATGTAGAGAAAGCCAATCCATGCCAAGAATCACATCAAATTCCACTAAAGGAAGGATCAAAAGATTTGCAGGAAGCACTTTCCCACAAAGTTCGATCGGAGAAGAATTATAAACTTCTGATGCGATTGATGTGCCATTAGGTGTTGTCACAGCTAACTCAACATCTAATTGTTGAGGTAATACGGTGATACCCTTAGAAATTTTTTCAGAAATAAAAGAGTGGGTGGATCCAGAATCAAATAAAACATTTGCTACTTTAGAGTGGATGGTAAGTGTACCTTTCACCACATCGTTATCGTACTCCACATCGCTGATAGAAATTGCATGTGACTTTCCTTTTTCTTTAGCCTTAAGAGTTTGTTGACGTCGACCATCATCATCAACCCTTGGATTTGGGCATTGATTGGCATAATGCCCCATCTCCTTGCACTTGAAACATTGAAGTGTAGCAGGTTCATTCTGTGTATCCCTTCCTTTGTTTGCATCATTAGACATCTTCTTCCCATTATCACGGCATTCAAATGCCCGATGGCCTTCCTTTCCACATTTAAAACATTTACTTGTCCCTTTAAGACAACTCCCTCCATGTTTCTTTCCACACTTTGAGCATAATGGAAAGTTCATCTTCTTTTCAGTGTGCTCTTTAGAGTTTCCTTTGAATTCCATCTTCCTCTTCTTATCAAACCCATGTGACTGATGGGTTACTCCAATCTCCATCTCGACTTTGAGAGCACATCGAACGATTTCTTCGTAGCTATTGAAGTCCATTATGGCTAACGCCCTTCGAAGACTTGGTTTTAAGCCACTAAAGAATCGATCGATCTTACTCTCAGGTTGGATAATAATACCAGAAGCGTACCTTGCAAGTCTTGTAAAATTTGCTTCATAGGTACTAACAGATTCATCATCCCTTTGCTTCAGTTCAAGGAACTCTTTCTCCATCTTTGTTCGGAGAATACGAGGGAAGTACTTATTGAAAAATAAGTTCTTGAACTCGTCCCATTCCATAGACTCAATTTCATCCCTTTGCCTCGTATTCTTAACAAGATTCCACCATTGATCCGCATCTCCTTCCAAACGATACACTGCTAGGATGACTTTATCATGCTCAGAACATTGAAGAACTGAAAATATCTTTTCAGTAGTACTAATCCATTGTTCAGCAACTAATGGATCAGTAGACCCGCTGAAAGATGGTGGACGCTGCCTCATGAAGGATTCAACAGAATGTTGCTCCCTTCTTTGTTCGTTTGGAAATCCTGCATGATTCATAGCTTGAGAAAGTTGTGTGAGCATGGCTACAAGATTTTGCATTCCAGCTCCCATATCGTTTGGTTGCTCAGGGGGACAATCATTGCATTGCCCATCGCATTCCGCATTAACACGGTTCCTTCGGGTTCCAGCCATTGACTAAAACCAAGAAGAATAGTGTGAGCAACACTAATTATAATAGGAAACCACATAATTCAAGAATAAAATTTTCATGCTTAAGGTCTTATCCTAGGTTATTCAAGGCCATTTCTAAAATTGTGTTCTATGCTTAGACTTATCCTTAGGGTTATTACTAAGGCTTTCACATCCTAGTTTCCAAAGGTTGACTATACCTTTCCTCTGATACCAACTATAACGACCCATACTTTACATACATTGTTAATACTTCAAAATTGAATCACTCTTATTACAACATATGACAAAACCACAAAGGACCGTATAGGTATAGTGTCTTTAGAAACTGGGGAAACATAAACAACTGGTTCATAAATCTTCTACAGTGTCTCCCATTTATTTCATCATATCTAGGGTCCCTTTTAGCATATTCTACTTAATATCCATCTTCCTGACCTGGGGAAAAGAAAACATAAAAGGGTGAGCTCAAATGCTCAGCAAGGGCAAATAAAGGAAATAAAAAAAATCATATCATATCTTTATGAAAATCAAAACCTGCAAAAGAGATCATAATATCTTAACATGGAATAAATCATAGAAGTGAAAATGAGATCCCCATAACATAAAACTTGAAACTTTGTGACATGCACACATAATCATGGAAAATCATTTCTTGTTAGTCATGACTCATTGCCAAGACTATCTTAGTGGACAAAGTCCCTTTCTGAACCGAGTTCACTCCTCGTTTCAGTCCTGTATCACTGAACCGAAATAACCTTCCGTTCCAGCCATGTCTATCTCATGAGATATAAAATCATTACCCAATGCATTGGAGGGAGATATAGGTCCCACCCATCTTATAATGAATCCTTTCTTATGTGTGCCACATAATCATAAAACATACATCATCGCATAACACATATAACAAAAATGGGATTCTTGAAACATCATGACATCATAAATCAATTCATATATGATAAAGGAATTCATAAACATAATTCCATCACAACATAGTCAAACCAATGTAAAAATATGGATAGAAACAGAACCCTTTATTATCTTAGATGGAAAATAATTTTGATGAAACACTTGAATTGAATTCTTGAGGAAAATATCCTTTCTTCTTCAAAAACATTTTTCCTTTCATAACATGTCATACAACTTTAAAATAAAAGAAGTTGATTAAAAATAAACTTGAAAACTTGTAAAGGAAGATTCTTTGAAGTAATGTTTTAAAAATCCATTCATGCCGTATAAGTTAAAAAAAAAACATTCTTCGTACTTTTGTCGGAAAAGTCAAAAAGTACCTCGTACGGAAAAACGACAAAAGATTCCTTTCATATTATTTACTAAAAACTCACCTAAGGGTAAAATTGGATTTAAACTATTTCAAGTGGATGGAAACAATATTACATATTGAGGGAACATGGATGTGGATGATAAAATACACCCTAGTAAATACTTACGAATAAACAATCTCGGATAAAAATGAGATTGTGATATTTCCCTTACCTTAGGTCCGATTTGCTTTGTTCATGTCCGAAGCTCCTGTATAATGGTTTAAATAATGTTATTGACTTATTCCATAATCATACATATTGATATGAGATCATATATGGTCATATTATTAGCTTCTTGTTAGTAATATTTCATTGTTACTTGTTACTCGGGTCTTTATAACGTTTTGTTCTTATGCGTGTTTTGTCGAATAAATTCTTATTCTTATCTTTAGGTTATAGATAATTCATTTCCAGAATGGTATTAGTGTATTATATACCATATTCATTCATTCAATTCATTTATATAATCATTATGAAATGAAGATCATGTAGAACGAGTCGCATCACATCGTGGAGACGGTATTCCGTACGTACGCACGAGTGATGATATCGTTCCTATGATCGTGGAATTGTATTGGAGTATATATATATATTATTTCAGTATCAATATTACTTAATAATAATCATATATAGTTACTCATTACACCATTATACCCATCCTTGTAAGGTGATGGTGGAAAATAGATTACACCACGGCGTGGAGACGGTATTCCGTACGTACGCACGCGCGGTGATTTCATTTTTCCGTAGGATGGATAGAAGGTGAATTAGGGTTGTTTCATATTTATAATAACATATAAGTATGTAAGTAATACTGATGTTATTACTTTATCATGAAACAACTGAAGAAGAAGAAGTTGAAGAAGAAAGAAATTGAAAAGATCGGTAATGGATATTACCTCTTCTTTGGAACGCCTTTTTGAATCCTCCACTTAAGGAACTAAGATTGGTCTTTGGAGAAGACCAGGACCTCTAGGATTATTCTAGGGAAGTGGAGAAGGGAAAATGGCAGGGGTTGGCCGAGCTTGAGTGCTCAAATTGGTGTGAGGAGGAGGGGGAGGAGGTGCCCTTTTATAAGGGAGGAGAGGGGCACCTTAGGAATATCTCAAAATATTATTTTATATTAAAGTCAAAATCGGTTTATAATGGTTCCAAAGGGTCTTATTTCGAAGATAAAGTGGGGATGGGTCGAAATCCTATCAACCAATAGGATTTAAACAAGTTTAGGGTATTATTTTAACCTTATCAATTAGATTTAACTCTAAGTTAAATAATTTAACTTTTACCATGACTTTTTGTTTTCTTTCACTATATGGTTAATACACTTACTATAACATGCCAAACGAACCCCAAATTGTTTATTATTAAAATATATATCCTTATCTAAGTCATTTGGCCGAACCTTAGATTTTTAGGAATAAAATAACAATTAATAATATAATATTTGATTTAAAAACTATTTTGTGTCAATTTTGACACTATTTGATATATGATTTTTGTCAAAGTCATAACAGAATTATATGTTCGAACCAAGTTGATTAAATCAACAATAATATATCATAGTAACCTAGAAAATTATTGGAATTCATAAAAAGTCTTAAATTACATTTATTTTGGTATTTATATTATCAATTTTGTCAATATTTTATTAATAAGATAATTACTGCATCATCTTTGTGTCATAAATAAATTAAATTATTTGATGTCTAAAAATTACAAATAAAATACCATCATGTAGGAACTCTTTTTAGCTTTCTAATGAATATTTACAATCGAATTTATCTTATGTATAACCCCATATTAAAAATGATTTACTTATTAAACTTTGATTTTAACTATTTTAACCCTTCTTTAAATAAATTAATAATAATTGTCCTAATCTAATCCAAGTGGGCCTAAATGGTCATATTTTATTCCTAAGTTTGTTTTTGGTCGAATTACACTTGTCCAATAGAATTAGGACATGTGTTAGGGTAATATTAATATCATATTTACCCTTAGTTACCCTATTTACTATTAACCGCGGTAAAAATAGTAAAAAGTTACTATTCACCAAAAAATTATTTTCATCTCATTGAACCACATTTTAGTCCTTGATATTAACCGTGTCTCTCGGATTTTTGAAATTCCATTCACAGAAGCGGTAAAATTAAGTTTTATGCAAAATTCAGTTTTTAACCTACCACTTAGTGGTTTCACTATTCATCAAAAATTGAAAGTTTTCAGAAAAATACCAAAATTTCACCCTAGGCTAATTTCGATATTCTGAGTCCAAAAATGAAGTCCATTTTGAAAAATAAAATTTATAAAATTTCAAAAAGTGGTTATTACTATTCATAACGGCTAGTTTTAATAGCATATTGTTGTTTAGTGAAACTCGGTATTGCGTACGACGCAAGCTATCGAGGAAGGTCGCGATTGCGTGTAAAGCAAGCCAAGAAAGTGTTGTGTAGAAAAAGATTCCTTTGATGATTTATATAACATAAAAGTCTCGGGTGTTACACTGCTACCCTTTGGCTAGTGGCTTCTAGGACTACTTCTCTCTCCCTAAAGACTCTCTCTTCGTCAACAGCCATAGAGCACAGTTTTCCAATCCTAGATTGTGCATGTGCTCGTTCCGTTTGAAGTACGGTCATCCGGTGACTCTCCTCCATCAGTTTTTCTTGGGCGTCAGCCAGCTGGGCCGTCAGTTGCTCCACGAGCTCAGAGCATGTTGTAATGAAGACCTCCTTCTCTGTCGCCTTCCCTTCGAGGCACCGGACTTCCTGCTCCACCCTCAGGAATGCTCGGGTGCTCACCGATCTTTCCTGACACTGGGAAACGTCGGTGCCCTGGCTGCTCTCATGTATCTTCTTAGCCATGAAATCACAGACCGTCAGATAAAGGCGTTGAGCATCAGCCCCTCCGGCACACAGGAAGTGCAGCCAGGTCTGGAGTGATCCCATATGACTCAGCCAATCTGTCTGAGGCTTCCTGAGAAAGCGATGGATACACTTCCACCCTTTGCACCGTGTCATCTGGATCTCCTCATCCGCTTCCAAGTCTGAATCATCTATCTCCTCGGGATCAGAAGGCCAGTACGCAGGAAAGGCAGCCAACAGGTCAACAGCAGGGTCTGCCTCAGGGATGCCTTCACAAAGAATAGGATCCTAGACATCCGGGAGACCTTCCTCTCTCACCCCGACAACGGAGGTGCCTCCATCATCTTCCGGCCTTGCTCCAATGACAGCACTGCTGATGTCCGTCCCCCCTGCTCACCAATTGTCGGGGCCGACTCAGATTGGGAGGTATGTTCTAGAGGAGGTGGTACGTCTGCCATTGTTCCACTCACGGATGGCCCGGGCTCAACAGCCCGACGAGCCTCCAACTCCGATATCACTGTACAGGGAGCATCCTAATTAGTAGAGTTCTCCGACAGTAAGCACTAGTAGCGAAGAAAGGTACTTACAGGAACCCAAAGCATCAGACTCTGGTGTTTTGGACGCTACAAGAGCTGTTGTGGCAGGAGACCCCTCAGCGCTTGTCAGTTCAATGATGGGAATCGGAGCCCCATCCTTTCCCACCGGCACTTCTCCTACCTCCTCTATTGGGGATGCCTGATAAGAACCTATGTGCTCCTGATTGAAATAGAGAGATGGATTAGAAATTTCATAAGAGAATGGGAAAGGAAGGAAGATTAATAATGATAGAGAGAAACCTCAATTATCTCGGTTATGTCGAGATCAGAGCTGACAATCTCACTGCTCTCCCGGAGACTCCCTTGGTAGGCCGCCCCCTGAGACCCCTCACCTTTGGGTTCTCCTTCTCCTTCACCTTCTCCTTCATCTTCTCCTTCGCCTTCATCTTCTCATGTTTCCTCCTCCCCCTCTGAATCTTCAGCACTATCGCCTTATCCTGGCGGCATCACTTCCGGATCATGTTCTTGGCCGAGCATCACTTTCACCAGGAAATGTGGCTCCGCACGCTGAACCCTTTGGTGCGTGTATGCGTCCCTGGCCGTTAGATATGCATGTCACCGATGGAAGTTTATTCTGTTGGTAACTTTAATGAGCCCAACCTCTGGCAGCTGGATCTCGTCCTGCATTATCTTCTGCCATATGGCTTCAATGCTCATTAATTGTCGCAGGGTCATCCAAGCCAACCACAATTCCGGGAAAATTGTATCTTGGGAAGGTTTGAGAAGGTATCTTATCTGCTTCCCGGGAAGTTCTCTGGCTGCCTCATGTGACCCCCCACCGGGCAACGAGGTCGCAGCGACACCATGCGATGTCCCCGCTGCTGAGGTCCTGGCCTGTGCAGGCCTCGCTGCCTAGCGCGCCCTTGGTTCCCCCCTTCTAGCAGCACCTTGACTGCTCCCCCATCGACTAGTTTCCATGCGGTTAGTCTCAAGTTGCCGGACACGCTTGTGTAAAATCCCCTCAGGGTACGCGATAGTCCAGTGTTCGGCATACTCGGTTGATAAGTCGGCATCTACCCCGGTGGGAGGAAGGGTAATGACGTCACCAGAGCCATAAGTGGTGAAAATTAACCACATCTGGCGAAGGACGCAGGGATTCTTCTCCACCCGGATGTCCTTGAATACCTTCTTCGGCATTAGCTGGAGGCACCCAAACTGCCTAGAGAACCGGGACGACACATAAGGCTCGCAGATGATCTTCCCGTCAATCCAAGCAACAAGCACCCCGCCTCAGATGCTCTGGAATTATTCTTGTTGCTCCAGTGAGCCTTGCCCGTTATCCACCATCTGGAAGACCGGGGTGGGGAACGTGTTGAAGTTGAAATTGGCATGGTTACCGATTTGGATCCTTACGCCCTCCTCATTGAGCGTCATCGGTGCGACCCCGGTAATATTCAGGAGAGGTGGTCGCAGGGCGTTGCCCGAAGGATGAATGCCGTTCAGAAAGGTGTATCCACCAAGATGAGCCGCCACCCAACCGTGAAGGATCTGGAAGGGGACACATACTCTCCGAGGAGACCCCCCTCTATAGATGCGTCCCAGGATGGCATACAACCTAGCAAACACGGGGACCCCCATATTGAACCTTTTGTTGGAAGATATGGTGCCTTCTGTCACTAGAGTTGCTGGACGGACACCCATTCTTGCGTCCCACACTGGAAGGAACCACCCGCTCAAGAAGGTGGAGAGGAACCCTGCATATCATACATTCGGGTCCCGGGCCTCAATGACGCGGTATCCCCACGATTGGTATTTCCCCACCTCCAGGGTCCTCCATTACGATCAATTCTTGCTCCTCTGAGCCGCGGTTGGGCACCGTTTACCCCGTCCCAGCATCTTGACCGCTGGGTCCTTCTCCGGGAACTGGCTGAACCAGTCCTTGTAGGTGATGTTCTTCAGGAAGTCCTTGACCCCCAGCCTCTCTTTTTCCAGCTCCAGTAGGTGCCACGTCAGCATGGGGGTCCGCGACTTGTCTTCCCAGGTGTTCATTGGAGGAATGAACTCGTCGTATTGGTATCCCTCCAGTGGGATACCTCCGATGCAGTGAACGTCCCATAGACTAATACCAACTTCCCCATGGTGAAGACGTAATCTGTTGGTATCAGGGGACCACCGGGTAAACAGCTCTGGCCCTAGTTTGGGTTGACGGTAGAAGTGGAACTGCGACATCCACACCGCCTCGAACAGACCAATGTACCGCAGCTCAACCCCGAATTGGTCACACGTATAGAGAACCCAGTAATCCCAGGCCCAATCACTGGTGAAGTTTCCTACAGACCATAGGTTCCAATCTTGCAGCCATCCCTTAGTTTCATCTTTGATGCTCTGACGTAACATGCTTGCGTAAAGTGCCGGGGAGCTCTCCGTAACAGGATCACCTCCATCAATGGTCCTGGTCCTCAGGTTCAAGACATACACATCCATGTGTCTTGTCTCTCTAGAAGGATGACCATTTTTGGTGATGTTGTAACGGGGAAGGTTGTCCTCTCAGGTCACCCATGACCACGGTGTGTCCACCTCGAAGCCCGGTAGTGGGACCTCCTCCAGGATGCCAAAGTTCCAGAGCGGGAGGTTGTTGGAAAAAGGATACCCTTTCTGGGTAGGGTTCAGTAGGTTGAACAAGGTAAGGTTGTCGGAAACAACCACCTTGGTTCCATAAACCTCTTCATGGGCAGCCATTTCAGCTCTACGAGTGGCGGCTTCCCCCTCATCAACTTGGTTCATGGCCATCTTGAGTTTTTTGAGAGTTTCGCTTAATTCTGATGGGTTGCACGGAATCAGAAAGAGTTGCACGAAATCTGGATTTGTGGCACGCAATTTAGAAGTTAGGAGCTAAATCCACAACACTTGGCACAAAATACCCCGAGTTTGCGCGGAAATACGCCCGAAACCTGGAAGGAATTACACACTGCCAAAGTGTTTTTTACGCGCAGTCGCAGAAGCAATTTCGCACGTGAGAGCGTTGAGCATATCACGCGGAAAAGCTTGAGTATGGAACTTGGTACCCAACGCCCCTTTTTATAGGTGAGGCCGAGGGTTCCACGCCGCGTGGAAAGTGAATTCCACACCGACCCGGCATTTTGCGCGCCCTGTTTGGCTTTTGCGTGCAAAGTGCCCATGAAACCCACCACTTCGGCGTTTTCCTCAGAATCTGATCGTTGCAACCTCTTGCCAATCCAATTACGAGGGGGGGAATTTGTAGACGCCGAAAAAGGTCGTAACTCCTAAAGGAAGTTTCTAAATGACGAAGCGAAGTCATATTCGGACCCGGAGGCTCGGTCCGGAGGGCCCGGAAGTGGTGCGCGAAATTAAGGAGGACTTGCGTGAAAAAATGTTGCCCGCGCAAAGGAAGTTTGGGATTCGCAAAAAAGCACCGGGGTGGTGCAAAATTTTGTATGCCTGGTTCTGCGCAGTGAGGCCTTTCGCACCGACCGGTCCTGGCGCGGAAGATTTCGCGCGTCGCCCAGATTCTGCGACACCTGGAGCCTATAAATAGAAGGAGACCCCTTCCGTTTCGGGGTTGCGGAATTTGGACCATCTCCCGTGCGCGAAATTGGACTCCCGCGCGCCCAATATGACTTTCAGGTATTGACCCTTTTTGCGCAACCTTGCCCCGGGATTCGCCTTTGCATGAAATCCCACCAACTTAAATAAAATTGCAAACTCCTCAGGGTTCCCACTTTGCAGGAAATCACTTCCATTGCACGCACTCCCTCCTTTGCGCGCAAAACCCAATTGCGTGCAATCCTGTCGTTAGGTTTTTCCCTACCTTAGGGATCGGCCTTTGCCCCCCACGCGCAATCCAAGCCCGTTGCATGAAATTTCCCTAGCCGCGCGCAATCCCTCTGCCCCAATTGTGCACCATCCCAGTGTTTTGCACGCAAACCTTCTCTTTGCGCGCACACCCCAGGACCCCTCACCTTGACGCCCCTCGGGTGCCTCCCTGCATAGGTTCCCGATGTCCTCTATACCGGGCATGCACGCCATGTGTTGTTTTCCCGTATGGCCTTCCAGGCTCGTATGAAGTAACCTCAAGGTCCCTTGGGCGGTGTTTCCCATTGCATTTATTTGCCTTATGCTCCTTCACATATGCACACTAACGGCTATTTCTTCTTCGCATAGCCATGCTAACGTGGACCCCTCGATGGTTCGCCCTACGGACCCCCTTCACCATGGCCTTGCCGATGCCTTCCCTCCCCCAAGGGGTAGAGGGTTCCGATCATGTAAGCCCTAGGGGTGTAGATAGAACTCACCTCGTCTGAGCTACATGACGTTAAACTGCCAAGCACCTCATCCTCAACACATGATGTTAAATTGTGATCCGACCCCGTGCCTCGCACACATGGTCCCCCCGGCTTGGACATTCTTTACACCGCTCGTCTCTACGGGAATGGAATCTTCCTAACATGGAATGATATCCTCCCTCTCGGAGTGGCGTTTCTCCACAGGGGAAGGGCTGCCTCATAGCGTAAGCCCCTAGCCTCTCCTGCGGAAGGTAGCACCCATGCACCTCCGTACTTCCCCACCGCCAAGGCCAGGATAGGGTGTGATAGGGAGTGAGGCATCTCCTTTGTTTAGTCCCAAATCTCTCTCCCTCTGAGCTTTTTAACACTACGGTCCTCTATCTTGGAGTAAACCCCAACACTAAGGGCCTCTCAACGCGTAAGCCCCTCTCTGCTTCTCACGGACGCACCCTTCGCGACATGATCGTCTGGTCCCTGCTGCCTCTTGTTTCTCACACCGAGCGTGACTCACGTGGGATTAGAGTGAGAATGGACCATGGTATCCTCTTATGGGCCGCCTCAGAGCGTAAGCCCCATCCCGGTGAAATACGAGGACTTTGATCCATGCTAAAGCATGGTACGTAGGAAGCCTCCACGAGGTTCAAGCCCACCACCTGGTCGTTCCGACTTCTTCATGTCGGTTCGCCAACACTTTGGTCCGCCTCAGAGCGTAATCCCCAAATTGCCCATCCAGCATGATGTTAAACTATATGTCATCCAACACGACATTAAACTGTCTGCCTCATCCCGCATGACATTAAACAGCACCACCCGAACTATAAGGACTTTGATCCGTGCTAAAGCATGGTACGTAGGAAGCCTCCACGAGGTTTAAGCCCATCACCCGGTTGTTCAGACCCCTTGGTTTCGGTTCACCAACCACCATTATGGGTCACCTCAAAGCATAAGACCTATACCCACCATTATGGGCCGCCTCAAAGCATAAGCCCCATACCCACCATTATGGGCCGCCTCAGAGTGTAAGCCCCATATCTTCCATTATGGGCCGCCTCAGAGCGTAAGCCCCATATGCCCCCGTCCCGCATGACATTAAACTGTATGTCTGAACTACGGGGACTTTGATCCATGTCAAGGCATGGTGCATATGTAGCCTCCACGAGGTTCAATCCCCTTCACTTCATCATCCATCTTGATTCTTACCCGGGCCGCCACATCCTGGTGGGGATCATGCCACCTCATTCCACTCCATAGTATCCGAGAATCCGCCCATGTGATGGCCCCCACATTGGAGTTCCCTTCAGGGGGTCCTTTTGTCTGATCCACTCTCAGTGTTCCGATCAGTCTGATCTGTCTCCACTGGATGTTAAACTCGCGGCATGCCCCGTGTTAAACATGGGAAGCTGAGGAAACCCTCAGATTCATGACTATGGCATGCCAATTCCCTGCGTTCGATGTGGGATGCCTCGGGCTTCCGCGCCCTCGAGAAGCCCTATAATAAGGGACAGAAGACAGACATGCCAATCCCCCAGCGTCAAGACACGCCAATGACACTCCAGCATGACCATTCTCCTCACCGAAGGTTGCTGCCCTGACCAGACCCCTTTGAGCATCTCGATGGAAGCAGCATAATTAACTAGTGTCCATGAAGATATGGCACCAGGAACGAGATTCACAAATCTGTCTTAAATCTATGAGGGAGACCCAGACTAGGTGACAAGCTCCGAGGAGGAATCCAAGAAAGGAAGAAACGACATCCCATCATCCCGGTTTTGATCAAGGAGTAGACGTCCCTAAACAAGGAACAGATGTCGCTCGCCTTTGGAAAGTAGGAATGCGGGGCAACAAGCCGTGCGTCTTCCTCTGCGTGATGGATGCACGCGCGCTCCCTGGCGAAAGCGTCGGAAACACTTAATTGATAGAGTTTTATTCCCTTTTTCTAAAAAACAAAGGATATCCACCAGCCATCCAGGCCAATTCAACCCCAGGCCCATGTGGGACCCAAGGTTGACAGCGCCCAGTGGCAGTCAACCTAAGCCAGCCAGAAAACTAGAGGGAGAATAGCTCCCACTAGAGACAAGTGGGCCCATGTAGAGGCCCCACCCTGTGCATGCCCATAGGTGCGCATAGCCTGATCCAAAGACCTAGTGGGACAAAGACCAGGGGTGGAAGTGATTCATATGGTATGCATGATGACTCTGTTGTTGGATCTTTTGAGAGAAATATGGAGTATGGATTATATACCGAAGGGGAGGGGCATTGAGAATTTGATGTGGGATGGGATTTTTTCATAGAGATCGAATTTACATCGTCTGATCACGTCGTCCGCTAATCCTATTCATCCACTTCAATCCAACACCTCATGAGTTCGAAACAAAATCAAATAGATATTACTCCTTTTCAATTTAGACTAATCCAATACCATGTAGTGTGAGACCCTGTCATCAAACTCCTTCTTGGATACCTCTCTCCGACACCATTGGTTTGACATGGAGACTTTAAGACGATCGCATGATCACTCATTGATCATCAGGATCACCACCATGAGTCCTTTGCTGATAGCCCCACAAGTCTAATACAACCAACATAAGCCACCAAAAAATCTAGTGGCCATCCATGAGAGCTCCTACCAGCACTTTGAATTCATCGCATGATCATCCTTTGATCATGAAATTGAAGAAAAGGTGAGCACTAAAGATGATGTGAGAAGTTCAACGACCGAAAACCCTTCCGCATCTGACATATCTTTCATACGAATTATTTTTGATTTATTCAGATCACATGGATTCACATATGGGGATTGAGAAAATCATGTGATTATACTTTAATCATGTGATTGAAGCAAATATAAGGCGTCACAAGTAGTTTTATGACCATGAACCCATCCACCTTCAAGTGCTTTTTCATATGTCTTAAATCAGATTTTTTATGATCATGTGTCGCTATGAATGAACATCAAACTTAGAACTACACTACCTTTTTGGGGTATGTGTTTTTCATCCCATATAAATCATCATTATGATCAGTCTCCCTTATCAAATATATACTCCACTCCCTTCATGAAAAAATACATGTAAAGGGGAAGGAAGAAGCGCTCCAACAATAGGGGAAGTTGGCCACTGCCTTCTAGAGAACTCCTCAGGTAATTAAGATGGTCATCTGTATGATCTCTTGAAGATAAAGTGTTCTCATAATGAACCAAATGTAGTGTAAATTTGGGTTATTTCATGGTGTTCACAAGATAATGTGATACCTGTGAGGTTCGAGATTTCACTAAAGTAGAGATTTCAACAATGCTTACACTTGTACCTTTGGTATCACAGATCCAAGACCCCCCATTCCTCAGGATATTCATAGAAGGCCTAGGACATGACTACCCCATCGGAGTCAGAGAGTGTTGGTGCTCCTTTTCGTTACAAATTGATTCATCCTTTGAAGAAAACATCAAAAATTGACAAAGGAATGAAAAAGGAATCAAAGGACCTTGGGTCGCGCAAGTTCCCTTACTGTCATGCAAGTACACTTGCATGCCGCCTAATGGCCACGCAAGTGACTTGAACGCCCTCTTTGAAAACCACCCAGGGTCTTCTCTAGCCTATAAATACCCCCGGTGGGCCCCTCATTTCGGGAGGATTTTTTCCAGAATTCACATACAGAGATATGAACACCCAAGTCTCTTCTCCAGGTCTTCCGAACACTTATAAGGTAATTCTTTACCTAGAATGGAAGGTCTAAACAATAGGAATAAGGTCTAAGTGTTAGAATTCACTAACACTTGCACGCCTAAGTGTTTTACCCTTAAGGGAAATAGACACTTGCGCGCCTCCTTACCTACTCATTGAAACTTGTGTGCCACTCTTCTAGAAGTACCTCGGGATAACTCTAAAGGCTTTGGTCAAGGATCGCCCAAGTATTACCTTAAGGTTTGAAAATCGCACAAGTACCCATGTGTCGCGTAGGTATACCTGCGCGCCGAGGACTTGTGCGCCCACGCAGTACCTGCGCGCCTGCCAGGACTTGTGCACCCTTCTATTTTTGGGTGTCCTTCCTGCCCATTTAACCTCTCTTAAGCCATTCCACCTCTCCAATTTAAGATTCAGTCTTCAAGACACTCTTCAAATCCATTTATGGCATGTTTTCTTGATTTAATTCCTTATCCGAAAGGAATTCCGTGAAACATCTCTCAAAACCTAGTGATTTACACATCTTTATTTCACTAAAATTAGAGATTTCATTCATTAAAAATCATCCTTTAAGATGAGAGAACCCTATATATGGGCATCATCCTTAGGAGTAAGCCCCAATTCCTCATTAATATGGGAATCCTCCTTAAGAGTAATCCCCAAGTCCTCATTAATAAGGGCATCCTCCTTAGGAGTAATCCCTAGTCATAATTTCCCTAAATTTGGGCCTCCTTGTCAGGAGTAAGCCCCAGTCCAAGTTCTCTTAATTGGGCCTCCTTCTCAGGAGTAAGCCCCAAGTCCCCTAATATGGGCATCCTCCTTAGGAGTAAGCCCCAAGTCCCCTAATATGGGCATCCTCCTTAGGAGTAATCCCCAAGTCCCCTAATATGGGCATCCTACTTAGGAGTAAGCCCCAACCATAATTCCTTTAACCTGGGTCTCCTTTTCAGGAATAATCCCCAGTTTCAAATCTACAAATATGGGTATCCTCCTCAGGAGTAAGCCCCAACCATAATTCCTTTAACCTGGGCCTCCTTTTCAGGAGCAAGCCCCAGACTTAATTTCTCTTAACCAGTCTTAATTTCCTTTTGATCTGGGCTTCCTTCTCAGGAGTAAAACCCAATCATGAGTCCCCTCCTAACTTGGGAATCTTCCTTAGGAGTAAGCCCTAAGATTAAAGTATCCAAATCTCCATGAAGCACATATACCTTTATGGACCCTGTTCTTGGATTTCTTCCTTAAAGTAAATCTTAATCCTCATCTATTTGGGCAGTCATACATACATAAGTCCCACATCATTGCATCTTTCGTGGCACACTTGTATGGTTTCACCAATACCTATTGTTTCTCACACTGAGAATGACTCACATGAGCTTCGAGTGTAAAAGTAATCATGACATCTTTCTTTGATCCATAGATCTTGCATAAACATCATACTCCCTTACTCGAACTACGTGGGTTCTGATTCCTTTTCCAAAACAAAGGATACGTAGGTAGCCCATATGCGGGTATGATCCCAACTCTGAAATAATCAATGTCCTTCTGAATGAAAATAAACTTCAAGTGCCCCACTGAGTGGATTTAAAACCAGTATGTTCATCATAATGACCACGAGACTTTCATGTATTGAAGGATACCATTGGCTAAGAATCTCTAAAAAAATACAGATAATTCTCTATCAATGAAGAACCTCGAATACATATAAAATATTCTCTAAATTTCTTACATATAAATCATTGATTGTCAGATCTAAAGGAAAGATCATTTTATAATTGGTAATGTAATAAGGATTCACGAACATAACTTAAATCTATAAAGAGAGTCCCAGGGTAGACAATAATTCCCCTCAAAAAGGTGTGATGAGTCTGACCTCCCATCATCTCGACCAATGAAAATTCCTAAGCCTCATCAGTCCACAACTAATGAGAACCTACCTTTGGAAAATAGTTTCAAATGGATATGGAATCATTGGATGTTTCTGGTTCTACGAACAAACCCGTTAGAAACCGCTTGGAATGTTTGAATCTTAAATCAATGAGATCATCCCCATTTCAGAGGAAACAAAAAATGGTGAACCCGACGTGAATCCTTAACCAAGTTAAAATGATAGTTTACCTACTTGTTAGGCCCCTATTTAGAACTCAATAAGAGGGAAAACAAGACAATCAATAACATATGTGTTTATCCAAAAGATGTAGTGGCCGGACTTATCTTGATTATGTCTGTTATATCAAATAGGTACTCTTTTCCAAGATCTTATGCATTTCCAAAATGGCTTCTCTTAAGTTCACACCCGTGAATATGTCAGTTGTGAAAACCTCTACTACGAATGCCACTACTGCTACTCCTGCTGGATCATCATCCGCTCTGAGGACGACATCACCTACTCAACATCTTCAACGCTGGGTATCAAATGCGCTGGTTAAGGAGTACTGTCAACACGATACCATTCCAACTCTGGCGGCTGCCTGAAAATTCCTCCAAGTGAACAACTCACACCGGTCGTCCGGACAACAAAGACCAGTGATCAAGAAGCAGGCGGTTCTAACCACCGTCTCTAACCGTTTCGGGTTGTTATCCCCGGAACGCAATCACCATTCACTCCCATATTCTGAGGAGGTGAATGAGCAGGCCCCTCAGGGCCTTAATTCAAAGAAACATGAGTTCTTCCCAAGGGATCCTATCAACAATCACCACCAGACTCATGCAGCAGTGCACCCTAAACATGATGAGGGTATCGACTCCAGGCATTCAGCTCAGGTTCCTCAAACCCGAGAAGGAAAGACGAATCGCCAGAGGCGAAATCTGGTTAACAGTGAGCAGGTTCTCATCTCTGCCATCTGTGGAGAAGTCCACCAACATAACTTGGTGGAAAGTAACGAGCGGGCACATAAACCCGTCCATTTTAATCCCGCTGTCCAGCAGACTCGTCTAGCAGCAGCACGCCAATCCCGCCAGGCAATTCCGGCAGAGTACTATAGGCAGGAACATACACCTGTTTATACGTCATCAGCTAGTCAGCAGGCTTGTTTGACTACATATGATGGATCTCGTCAACCACATTCAGCGAAGTACAATTAGCAGGCACATACACCTGCTAGTATTGATCAATCCTACCAACAGTCTCGTTTGGTAGCACCAGGAGAAGTCAGTTGGAAAGCTCTGGCAACAAAAAGGAGGCAAACTCAATTCTATGCCCCCACACTTGAGTACTATCAGGATTCACTTACAGGAAAAGGAGGACAGGAGCAGGAACACACACCTACTCCAAGCAAGGAATGGATGTATATCCCCATTTCAGCAGCTGAAGTCACCAAGCACATTTTGTCAATGGTGAAAGAGCAGAAGAAAATCTCTGCTCATATTTTGGATGCCTTCCAGGATATTATAATAGCTTCAGCAACATCACAGGGAAAGAAATGAAAATCTATCACTACCAGTGGAGTGACTCATCAACAAATCACTCCGGAGTAGATATACACCTCTGTTCCAGTCCAAGAGGGTTGTGGGGAGTACTCCCCCCTATCATATGGACAACCAAGTCAGGAACATACACCTGATTTGAGTGGATATCGTCAGCCTAACCTGGACATCTCTCCTGATCTGGCACATACACCTGCTCAGAGTAGCCACTTTCGTCAACAAGTGGTTTCCAAGGTAAGTAAGAAGGTGTCTAAGAAGAAGACCCGCCCAACACAGTCAAGAAATCAAGATCCAATCTATAACAAGGCCTTACTCGATGCTGGAGTTCTGGAAGCCCTCAGACAATTATCTTTTGGAATTCAAGATTCTACTCCCTCATTTCCCAAAAGTGGGAACATTAATTCCTAAGGTCTTCAACAGACACTTCCTCATAAAGGATTGCTTCATGACAGTTCGGTCGATCTTAAAGTTTCATCTTCAGATGAGAGCTACAATAACCCTTTGTGTGGCCAGAAGACCAAGGAGCAAGAGATCTCATCTTTTTTTGTAACCCACCATAGTGTTCCTCCCCATGATGATGAATTTTTCTGTGAAAGTCCTCTCCACAATAGTGATGTAAATTACCCGGAAAATGGTCCAGTGGACAATGTAGTTCCAAGAAATCCCCCTTATCATGAGGCACTTTCAAATGTGAAACCAGTCGTGTCTAATGCTTCATCGCTAGCTGGTGAAATACTTTCTCAATCAGAAGATAGCCCAGGGTGTAGGTCATTATATGAACCACCCCTAAGTCATGTATATTCTAGTTTAATCAGTGATATCTCTACCAATATTGTTGAATCCGATGAAGCAACAAGAAAGCACCATCTCTGGTCAAATCAGGTAGAAGAATATTCATTGAATGATAAAGGGGAAGTGCTGAATATGAGAAAACAACTGGCGAAAGGTGAATTGCCAGTCATGTTTTGGCCTTTGGCTGACTCACAGTATGACATTCCAAAAGTGTTGACAGAAGATTGTATTCAAGACATCCGTCTCAACATATGGAAAACTCTTTGTCAGTTGAAAAAGAAAATATTATCTTATGATGAATATGAAAATCATGACAAGATAATAGAAGGGTTACAACGCCAGATTGATTTGGCATCTCTCTCAGTCTCTCGATATCCGAAGGCTGAAAAGCAACAGAGTTACCTTCAGCGTTCATGCCTTGGCGCTATAACATCCCGCCTTTTTATCACATAAACTTTCATTACATTTTACAAAACCGGGGATCTTTAAGGTTTAGTGTCTTGGAAACCAGGAACTTAAAACATGAAAACATAAAACATTCTTCTTAAAAACTTGAAAGGCTTCTCCTCATGTTCACCCTAGGTTCATTACTGCATCTAATAACCTGGGGACATACATAAAAATAAAGGGTGATCAGAAGGCCCAGTAAGGGAAACAAGAGAAACATTTTACATGTGAACTTGAGATACTTCAATAAGGTCATGAAAAGAACTTTAAGGCATGATAAAGAAATCATGAGATATATCATAATAAAAATAACATTTTTCATAACTTGAAAATGTGGCTACATCATTTAACATAGAAAATCATGAACATATCACCAAGGTCCATCCCCAAGGTGTCATTTGAAAATTACCAAGGTTATTCACCAAGGTATCGTGAAAATTGTAATCTCTAGTGGTTACATCATTACCCAATGCATTGGAGCGCTATCAGGGCGCACCCTTAAATTTGCCTTTATTATCATGTGAGCCACATATATCATCATCCAAAATTTCATAAATAACCCATATAGCATAAAATAAATGGGTTTCATTTCATAATCATAACGTTTTAAAAACTGCATTAAAGACATGATCTTAATGTCACTTTAAACCCACGGAAAGGGAAAGCGGGTCTCATGTATGTAAATACTAGAATTTAAAATAGAACATTTTAATATATATGTGAATACCCCTGTAGAAAAAAGAGCTTTGAGTATTCAATTTATAACATAAAATAATTTTGAGAAAAGAGAGAGAGGCATTTTGAGATGAAAATTATGCAGCATAATGGCTATGTTTCGGGGTTTTAGAAAACATTGAAAAGAGAGGGGACATGGGTAAAACATTCATAAATGATCCATAAAACAGTAGGTGGATAGAATATAAAGGATTTTAGAACATGGTAATGAAATTTGAAAGATATACCATATGAAATGAAGAACATGAAAGGAATACAAAAATAAGATTTCTCTTATGAGAATTCGGCAGCCTAACGGCGTCACTTAAAACTTCCAAAAATGGATTGACGAGATCAAATAGGGTCTCTCATCATTTTAACATAAATGATCATTATGATAGATATAGAGATCATACCCCAACATAATAAAAAGGAACTTGAAAGACTTGACATGAAAGTAGATCTTGAAAACGAGAAGGGTGAAAGAATCCCTTAAAAATTTGGCAGCCTAACGGCGTCACATAAACTTCAACAGAAATGAATTGATGAGATAAAATAGGGTCTATAATCATATTAACATAAAATTTCAGTATGATAGATTTATAGATCATACCCCAACATAATAAAAAGGAACTTGAAAGACTTGACATGAAAGTAGATCTTGAAAACGAGAAGGGTGAAAGAATCCCTTAAAAATTCAGCAGCCTAACGACGCCACTTAAACTTCAACAAAAATGAATTGATGAGATAAAATAGGGTCTCTCATCATATTAACATAAAAGATAAGTATGATAGATTTAGAGATCATACCCCAACATAATAAAAAGGAACTTTCAAGACTTGACATGGAATTATAACTTTGAAAAAGGAGAAAGGTGAAAGAACCACTTAAAAATTCGGCAGCCTAATGGCACCACTTAAAACATCAAAATACTGAATTAAAGAGATAAAATGGGGTCTCTCATCATATGATCACAAAATATCAGTATGATAAATTTAGAGATCATACCCCAACATAATAAAAAGGAACTTGAAATACTTTACATTAAAATAGATCTTGAAAAATGAGAAGGGAGAAAGAATCTGTTACAAAAATTTCGGCAGCCTAACGGCGCCACATAAAACTTCATAAATCGAAATAATGATAGTAAGAGGGGATATCTCATTATATGAACATGAAAAGGGAATTAAGAGGAGTATAAAAGAACATCCTTTATCATAATAACATATATCATAAAAGAAATTACATAAAAGAGATTTCTTGAAAAGAAAGAGAGAGGTCGGATCCCTTACCTTAAAATGTAACTCTTAAAACTCAAAGGTTTGGACCTTGAGGGATTGGGGGAACCTTGGGAGGAATCCTTGGGAGGTAAGGAGACCATAACTTCGTTGAGTATGGTTTTTTAGTCGAATGGATGAGAGGAGGGCTTGGTATTTATAGGGAAAGTGAGGGGACAAGGCATTAATGGCCAAGGGACACCTCAAAAGTGGTTTTCTCAAAACCATGTGCTCTCCCATGATATTTCCCATGAAGTTAGGCCACATGGGTCCCCCAATACAATAATTCATCACCTTTGGTCGGCCAAATTTTAAAATATCTCATGACATCATCATGACATAGTTATGATGTCATTAAACATACCGAAACCCTAAAACTGTATTTTTACTATTCACTGAAAATTCAACTTTCTCAGAAAAATCCCAAAATTTCACATTAACCAAATATCAATGCTCTGATTTCAAAAATGAACTCTATTTTATAAAAATAATTTTCTAAATATTTTGAATTTTAATTTTTAAATAAATACACTATTCACCAAAAATTCATTTTTTCAGAAAAAACCCCAAAAATTACCTTAACATAATATCAATGCACTAAGTTCAGAAATAAAATCCATTTTATAAAAATAATTTTCTAAATTTTTTTAATTTAATTTTTAATTAGAAAACATTATTCACCCGAAAAAAATAATACTTGAATAATAATTTATGAAACCGTTATTTAACCATTTTATTGAATCACATTACTTAATCAAGGTGCCTAGATTATATTAATACTTTCTTTAAGTGAGATTACTAATCCATTTGGACACATTACTAATCCAAATCATAAAATCACTATTCATAATTTACTATTTATCAAAAATCAAGTTGATCTTATTACACTCTAAATTTTGTAATGGACATAATTGTAGAAGACCATTTTTTGAATATCATTACACATTTTTAATTATTTAAGGTTTACATAAACATTTTTAAAATATCCTTTTTCTAAAATTCATCAAAAATATTCATACTATATTTATCTGGTCATTTTAAAATTCATAAACTTCATCATAAGAAGAAATCCCAATTTTTATTTAAAACAAGGGATTACACAAGGCAGTTACAGTCTCCTTACATAGCCCCTTATCACACCAGCATAGGACCTAAGTGTAAGGTGTGCTAAGGTGAGAGAATCTGAGGGAGGCTCGGCCAACATCGCACGAGTAGTAATTTCTATTAGTTTGAACTTCTTGAAAAGGAGATTCCGTTCTAGCTTTACACGATGAAGTTCGGCTTGGGTTTGGTCCAGAGAAAAGGCCAGTGGTGCTACCTCCTTCCCAAGTTCTGTTAGATGGGCTTAGATTGGTCCAAGACTACTGGGCGAGGCCATTGAATCTTCTTTCTATAATAATTAACCAAGATTACTTGTATTTAGAGACAATAATCAAAACGTTAAGTTTCTAGCGGTCATATTGACCAATGGTCATATAATAGTCAAACCCAACAGTCTCATTTTAATTATACTCATGTTATCAAATGAAACATTTTTGTTGAGTATAAAAATAAAATAAAATAACACATAAAATTAGGAAACAAGATTTATTCAAAATCTCGGGCCATTACAGGCGTACTAAGAAGATTGCACCAGTTAATTTCCAATGCCCCATCTAGTATTCATATTAGGGGATGGGGTGTTCATGGAGAACTACATTTCACTGTTCTCTCCAGTCAGAAAATCCCACTGAAAATGTTTTCATACAATGTTATTGCCCATGGTCGGCCAAAGTCAATGGGTTTTGTTTGTAATCAATGGCTTTCCCAAGAACAGGCTTCAACTAGTTCCTCTCAAAATTAAGAATACATAGAAAAAGTTATTGAATTACTCCTGCATCAAGTGAACAATAATATTGAACAGGCCTCTCGTTTGGAGCAAGCACATCATCAAGTGATAGAAGTGTTAGAAATCATCCAACGGTCTTTTGATCCGGGTGATAAAAGTGGATGTCGATTAATGCATCCAGCTAATTTCCAGACCAAGGTCCGCAAGATCAGAAGAGCTTTTAAGAAAGTCTCAGATATAGAATTTCAAGAGCCACCCCAGCTTTCCAGAGTGGGGACTCTTTTAATCCAACCCTCAGAATCAACAAATAGGATTCGAGGAGTTGAGCGAGAACAGCAGGAACAACCCCAGTTCACTAGACTGGAGAATTTTTCAAATCATCAATCCCCTCCCTAGTGAAAGTCAGTCTTCTCTCTATTGGGGAAGAATCCAAAAGAGGAACGAAGATCCAAATTATCAGGATATTATCTCTAAATTACGATTTTCCAAGAAGTTCCTGAGGGATCAAATCAACAAAAGGCAATTTCTTGTCAGGGTCATGGAAGAAGACAATATCACAGAAATGATGATAGAAGGGATGCGATGCGTTATGCATCAATTAATGTCATTAATGTCGTTGTTTCTGATCCTCTAGAACATGAGGCTCACTTAGGGGACTCAGATGAAGAGGTTCCTACTCAAGAAGTTGTACGCACAGACACAAATGAAGAATGTGTTCATACACGAAATCAAAGGTTTACCCAGAATCTGGGTGTTCCTTTAAATAACCCACTTCCCCCTCTCCGAATGGGATCAAACACGGGAAATGGAAAGAATCAGGTTACATAACCTTCCTATGGAGAATTCCAATCACTCTCACTAGAGAAAATATTTTCACAACAAGAGGAAGAAATGAAGGAATTAAGGAGGTTGAATGCAGAACTACTTCAGGGTAGTCTTCTTCCTAAACGTGCTGGAGTCAGTCATCCAAGGGAGTTTGTTGCAGCTACTAAGATGGATCAAGAATATCCTCCTCTATCAGTACACCCTCACTGGTCTAATCCTATGGGTCAAGTGCAACAATAGTTACAGCACCAGACACCATACCTGTCCAGACTCCAATTATTACACCTGCCCAAGTCCAAGTTCAACCGGATGTTTCTCAAAAGTTAATAACTACCATTGAGTAATTAACAGATAGGTTAGAGACTATGGAAGGGAAGCATGCATAGGTTCAACCAGAAAAGAGAGCTTACCCTAAATGGGTAGATTCAATCCCTCCCACATCAAGTTTTGGGAACCATATATTCCCTATTTTCAATGGATCAGGCGATCCTGAACAGCATTTGACGCATTACGTGTCTTGTTTCGATCCTATGATGGGAACTCCATAGCAGCAAGAAGCAGTGAAACTCAGATGCTTCGTACAAAACTTGCAAGGACCAGATTTTGTTTGGTATACAAGCTTGCAATCCTGGTCAATTGCCGGATGGGAAGATCTTCGTCAATTATTTCTTCTTCAGTTCATCTCAAATTTTCCAAATACAACAGTTTTTGATCTTACGAACTATAAGAAAAGGGAGAATGAAAGTGTCTCAGATTTCATTGCTCACTGGAAGGGATTAACATATTCCCTAAGCTTAGCACTCCCTCAAGAGGAATTGTTGCCAATATGTGTGGAAAATTTGCGTGATGAGTTGCGCACACCACTGATCCCTGTGAAATACACAGGAGGGTTTAGAGACCTTACTTCAATCTCTCAATAAATTGAATATTATATTATAAAGACTAAGGATAAATCTCTTGTAATTCCATCAACTCTAGGAAGGAGAATTGGTAAAGCAGAAACTGCTACAGTTATGCTTAAACAAGCACCTGTACCTGCTTCTACCTCAAAACCTTCATCTTCTCGAAGGGCTCCACCTCCTGAGCATCAACAACAAAGGCCGTTTTGTCAAGTCGATTAAAGAGATCAAAGATAGAAACAGTTTGATGAGTTGAAGAGTAAAGTTTATTCTTTATGAAATGAATATGTTCTTGGTTACTTCATTTCGGACCTGGAGAATAATTTGGTTCAGCTGCCGAGGCCCAAGAGGCAAAAAAAGGAAGGAGATGAAAACCATCCAAATTATTGCCCATTTCATCAAATGTTGGGGCAACCCATCCAGGAGTGTTTTGTATTTAAAGAACTCCTGCAAAAGATGGTCGACTCGGGACAAGTCAAACTAAAAGGCTCTTCAGCCCAGGTAGCATGTGTTACTGCTACAGTTCCAGAAGAAGAAGGAGAATGGAAAGAAGTAAAAAGAAAAAATGCATAGAAATATGATGATTGGATGGTCAAGAAAATGATCAACCAAAATCATGCCATTTTGTGAACGTAATTGAAGAAACCAATTGTGTCTTCTACTATGGATGCCACAACAAAATCCTCTTCAGAGGGGAAATCCTCAAAAGGGCGACATAATTCCAAGAAAGAGGAACAATTAGAAGAAGATGAGTATGTGTCAAAGCCTAAGCTTTCTTTGACTCTGGAATATTTCATGCCATCTACTTCGAATCCACATACACCGTCCCACCAAACGGAACGACCTAAATTGGATAATCAGGCAGAGTCTTCATCGGATGAAGAATTAATCTTTGGTTTTGTTAACATGATTCACTTAATAGATCCTTATTCCAGTCGTGGTTTCAATTTCGATGAGCCTGAATTCCCTGTATCAAACAGAGGAATTAGATGGAATTCTAGTGGTCTGGGATACATAGGAAGACATGGATATCCCAGAACCACTATTCCAATTCTACCCCTGCTAGAACTGTGTATGTAGTAGAATCTCGTGGTAGAGCACTTCAGCGAGCTCAGCAAGAACAAGAAAGTTCTTCCACCAATAGAAAATTTAGTCCTGGCACAGTTATTCTAGAGGATCGTTTGGGGGTTCCATCTCCATCCTCTCAACAAGTAAATAGACCTAATCGTTCTGATCTTCCAAGGCCAGGAATATTGCCAACTCCTATCCCGATACAAGATGCATCAACTTCCAGAGCATCAATTTCCAAGGCACCTTCTAAACCACATGTTCCTGTTGGGAAACGCAGACCTTTGGATCAAAAGTATGATATATTGAAACACCTAGCCCAATTACCGTCCATGTTATCAATTCAGGATGCTTTGAATCTGTCAAAAGATCTTCGGGAGGCAGTCATCGAGGCTTTGTCAAGTCCTCAAGAGTTTGAAACTGAAGTTGCTGCAGCTGAAGTCTATCACGTAGAGAATAATCCTACGGAATGCCATGCAGTGATATCCTTCACAGATAAAGATGAAGATGATGTCGTGCATGGACATATTATACCTTTGTACTTATCTGGCAAGGTCAATGGCGTAGACATCCTAATAGCTTTCATTGATAATGGTTCAGGAGTCAACCTCATTCCCATTCGTACACTTCGTCGATTGGGCCTCACAGAATCTGATTTATCTCCTTCTACTATGATATTACAAGGATATGATAAAAATGAACAAGAACCACTGGGCGAAGTTACACTCAGAAATCGGTTTGGAGATCTTGTATCCAAGTCAGATTTCATGGTTGTTGATCAAGACTCATCCTTCAACATCTTTCTTGGAAGACCCTGGCTACATCAACATGTGGCTATCCCTTTATCATACCATCAATGTCTCAAGTATTGTTTCGATGGTCAAGTTGGGACATTGTATAGTGATAAGGCCCTATTCAAGACATGTGAGTCTCAATACATTGAGGCGGAATTCTGTCACTTGAAGGGAAAGGAGAAATCCAAAACAAGGGACATTACCAAAGTTAATGCTCCATATGGTTTGGAGAAGATTACAATAAATCCATTTGCACATGTGAGTACAGATTATGTGTTTCCAATCAGTCAAATTGAAAATATAGACCCAAATCAGAAAACTCTTATGGAATGATCCATAATGTTAATTACAGAAATTGAGTCAGACAACATGGGAGAATTTGGTGACCCACCAAGCAGTGATGAAAGCCCAAATGCGACGTCTTTATTTCATCTGCTGAAATCCAGAAAGTCTATACTTCGCCAACTAGGCCAGAAGAAGTGATAGCAATACCATAGGTGAACGATGATGTTGATTCTCAATCCACCATCTTCTCTTTATTACCCATGGAAGACACTTCATCGTCAATTGGGTCAGAAATGGAAGCTTCTTCTTCAAGATGCTCAAATTTTAACATCTCTTCTGATCATGGAAATTCTTCTTCTTCATCATCTACTATGCAAGTAGAAATGGAAGAAATAACACATGTTGAAGAAGAAGAAGAAGATATCAGAGATTCTCCTCCAGCATTTGAAGAGGGTATCTCTACCACCGTGGATGAACACAGAGAAATAAATCTGGGTAAAAAAGAAGATCCACGCCCCACTTTAATCAGTGCATCCATGAATCTTGAAGAAAAAGGGATGTATATTTCCTTTTTAAAGAAAAATCGAGACATATTTTCTTGGAACTATACAGAGATTCCCGGGCTTGATCTTGATGTTTCTATTCATCATTTGGGTTTACCAGAAGAACATCGAGGGTTTAAGCAAGCCGCGAGAAGAAAACACCCAACTTATGCTTCCAAAATTGAAGCTGAAGTGGATAAGATTATCAAATCTAACTTCATTAGAGAAGTTCAATATCCCAAGTGGTTGGCTAATATTGTCCCTGTGAAGAAGAAGAACGGACAAATTAGAGTTTTCATCGATTTCAGATATCTTAATCGGTATTGTCCTAAGGATGATTTTCCAGTTCCGATTACAGAACTTTTAATCGATGCAATGCTGGCTATGAAGCACTTTCCTTCACGGATGGATATTCTGGATATAATCAAATCCGAATGGATTTAGAAGATGAGGAATCCATAGCCTTCAGGGCCCCTCAGGGTGTGTTTTTCTATCGGGTAATTCCCTTTGGATTAAAGAATGCAGGCGCAACATATCAGCGTGCAATGCATCGCATCTTCAAGCACTTTTTAGGGAAGTTTTTTGAATGTTATGTGGATGATTTGGTGGTAAAATCCAAAAAACGTTCTAATCACTTGGCTGATTTGGAAGTCATATTCTACAAGCTTCGACAACATAATTTGAAGATGAACCCCTTAAAATTTTCTTTTGGGGTAACCTCAGGAAAATTTATCGGTTTTTTTGTATTCCATCGCGGTATTGAAGTTGATCCTGAGAATACAAATTCAATCCTTGGTATGTCACCTCCTCGAAATTTGAATGAATTGATAGGACTTCAAGGACACTTGGCCTACATTCAGTGTTTCATCGCCAATTTTGCAGGCAAAAGTTTACCATTCACCAAATTGATGAAGAAGGGAGTCACTTACCAGTGGATTGAATAATGTCAAGAATCATTTGATATTCTCAAGAAATACCTCTTGAGTCCACCGGTACTTATGCCACCTGTTTAAGGAAGGCCACTTATCCTCTATGTGACAGCCTTAGAGTGATCATTGGGTGCCTTTCTTGCTTAGAAGAATGATGCTGGGAATGAAAATAGCCTCTACTATCTCAGTCAGACTATGCTTGAAGCAGAAACCCGGTATTCAAATATTGAGAAGTGCTACCTGGAATTAATATTTGCAGTTCAAAAATTGAGACTCTACTTGCAACATCACGAGGTCCAATTGGTATCTCGCAATAACCCACTCAAATTAATCCTTAGTCGTCCAATGCTTACAGGACGTCTAGCAAGGTGGGAAGTTATTTTTCAGCAATTCGACATTCAGTATGTGTCTCAAAAGGCAATAAAGGGACAAGCTCTGGCTGATTTCCTTGCTGAACATCCTTCAGTAGAAGATAAATCTTCAGATATTGAACTCCCTGATGAGGAAGTCTTCTCTATTCAGGATAGTCATCAAGTATGGGAAATGTATTTTGATGGTGCTTCCATAAGTCCAACATGGAAGAAAATAGAATATCCTAAATTCAATAAGGTTGGATTAGGAGTTATTCTTATTTCCCCAGAAAAGGCAGTGTTACCTTATTCCTTCTTATTGGGGGAAGGTGGTACCAATAATGACGCGGAATACCAAGCTCTCATTGAAGGCTTGAATTTGGTGCTTCAAGAACAAGTGAATCACTTAAAGGTGAAAGGTGATTCAGACCTGGTAATCAAACAAGTCAACAAAGATTATGCCATCAGAAAAGAAGAACTAATCCCTTTTTATGATTATGTCAGAGAATTAATGGCGGAATTCCCTTCGGAACCGACATTTTCTTATGTCACGCGATCACAAAATGCTCAAGCTGATGCACTGGAGAATATAGCCACAGCTCTGGAAGATCCGAAACGGGACAAGAAAACCATCAATATTTCCCACCATCGTACAATTTCACCTTATGTTCGAACCAGAATAGAGGAGATCAATGAAATTAGTCCCATTCCGGAACCGTATGGTCATACTACAGGATGGATGACACATATCAGGGAATACCTTCAAAATGGAACACTTCCACTTGATAGAGCCAGGAAAGAACAAATCTGGCAACGTGTGGTCAATTTTACTCTTTATGATAGCCCAGATTACCTAGAGAAAATTATCTACAAGTGTGGTTTTTATGGAGTTCTCTTCAAATGCAATGATGGTGAAGAGATAATGGCTGTCATGAAATAAGTTCATGCAGGAGTCTGTGGTGCCCACCAATATGGACATAGTCTGTCTGATCAGATTCGAAGGCTTGGATACTTTTGGCCTTCAATGATACAAGATTGTGCTGATTTCACAAAGAAGTGTCATTCATGCCAAGTACATCCAATTTCATTCATCAACCTCCAGAGTTTCTTCATACAGCTAAATACTCGTGGCCATTTTCCACATGGGGAATGGATGTGGTGGGACCTTACCCTTCAGCTACGGCCAAACAGTTTAAGTATATTCTTACTGCTAATAACTTCTTTTCCAAATGGGTAGAGGCAATACCTCTCAAAGAAGTTAGTTCTAAAAGCATTGTTAGCTTCATCAAGTCTAACATCATTACCAGATTTGGTGTCCCTCATACCATATTGACGGACAATGGCACAAACTTCTGTTCATCTGAGATGAAGAAGTTGTATAAAAAATACAACATTAAATCCAATCATTCATCTCGGTATCATGCAGAAGCCAATGGCCAGATAGAAGCCTTCAACAAGACTCTTTCAAACATACTACAAAAGATGGTGGATAAAGATAAGAAGTCATGGCTTGATAAACTCTTTCATGCTTTATGGTCTTATCAGACCACTACCCGCACTGTAATGTAGTAAACTCCATATTCATTGGTATATGGAACGGAAGCAGTCTTGCCCATTGAAATTCAATTTCCTTTGCTCAGAGTATCCATTTGTGATCAGTAATCTACAGATGAGCAATCTCAAAAGTGATTGGATGAATTGGAACGGTTAGATGAGAAAATATTGTGCACACTACACCACTTGGAAGTTTATCAGAATCGAATAGCATGAGCTTTCAATAAAAAAGTTCGCCTTTGTTCATTCATTCAGGGAGAACTGGTATTAGTTCTCAGAACTCCAATGATACCAGGAAAGAAACCTCCCAAGCTTGAGCCAAAATGGGAAGGACCTTATTCAATACATAAGGTCTATTCCAATGGATCTTATTCTTTAATCTCAATGGATGGATAACTCATCACTACTCCAACCAATGACAGATTTTTGAAGAAATGTTTTGTATGAACACAAAATATAACCAATGGTCCATGCATACGACCTTAAACTATTTTCATGTCCCTTACGTCCAGCACGACGTTAAACTGCACCATCCAGAGTCCATGCATACGACATTAAACTATTTTCATTTCTTTTGTCCCACACGACGTTAAACTTTAACATCCTAGCTACATGACACTAAACTGTAAAGAAGTCTCTTATGTCCAGCAAGACGTTAAACTTCATAACCAACGGTCCATGCATACGACATTAAACTATTTTCATTTTTTTTCATCCAACATGATGCTAAACTGTATCGTCCCTTTTTCATCCAACATGACGTTAAACTGTGAAAAAGTCCCTAATACGTCCAACATGACGTTAAACGGTGCACTCTTTTGTCCTTACAGCATGAAATTAAACTGCACAGTCCCCCTTTCGTCCAACAAGACATTAAACTATATTGTCCTCATCTTCCTAGATACATGACGCTAAACTGTACAAAAGTCCTTTAATACATCCTACATGACATTAAACTGTGATTTGTCCTTGTTACATGACATTAAACTGTGCGACACCAATAGTCCTAACTGTAAGACTTTAAACTGCATAATCCCTTCATATGTCCTACATGACATTAAACTGTGTATTGTTAGGGTTGTTGCTACCTCTTGTTTCTCACACCGAGTATGACTCACGTGAGCTTAGAGAAAACTTCAACCATAACACTCTCTCTAGGCTACTAACCATGTGTAAGTCCCAACACTATTTTTTAGGTCGTTGTCCCCAAGAACAGCTTGATCACTAATTCATTCTTTAATTGAACTATGCGGACTTTGATCATTTCCTTCTAGGCTAGGTACGTAGGCAACCTCCCAAGGTTCAATCCCAAAACCAATCTCTTCACATCGGTTCACCTCCATCTCGTACGATGTTGATTTGTGAAACCTCCCACAGAATCAATATCTTTACATTGGTTCAACTTCTTCCTTGCTATATGACGTTAAACTGTACAACATTTTTTATCCGGTATGACAATAAACTATAACATTCTTTGATACCCTCTACTGAGAGGGAATCATTATTTACATTGATTTTCAATCATGTTTTATTCTAAAGACTACGTGAATACATGGCAATGCCCGAAACTTTTATTTTGGGTCAAACCATCATTGCACTAAAGTCCCCTTTCACCCTTCACATGTACGAACCAAATTTGTACAGAGGGTATTTCTAGAACTACGTGGTCTTGATTCCCATTATTATGGGATACGTAGGAACGTTCGAGTGTCCCTCGAATCCATCCCCAAGTCTTTTGGGACAAACCCCAAATTCCACTTTCAGTCCCTTGACTGAAAAGTCCCCATGAAAACACACACTGTGTATTTCTTATAATGGTCTGATCTCTATGAACCTAAACTAAGATTTCCAATCCTTTCGTCCCACATGATGTTAAACTATATTTTAAGAACTACGTATGGCTTGATTCCCATCCTTACGGGATACGTAGTGAAGTCCAACATTTCAATTCAGGACCCAGCCACAACATGATTATGGTTAGCATTGATCTATGTATCTTTACATACATTGAACAACACCCATATTTTTGTGTCATAATCCTAACCATAAATATTTTCAGATCTTCATAACCCTTTTCTTAACTTCTAGTCACAAAAATGTCAAATTTCTAAGAGTTCTTTTTTCCTGACTATGCAGCACCTGCCCTTAGGCGGCCTTACATAAACAGTCTCCATAACAGATTTTTCAGCGAAAAGATACTATTATTTGACTATACAGCCAATGCCCTTAGGTGGCCCAGCATAATTCAACCCCATAACGGGTTTTTCAGATACTGGTAACTTCATTCTTTTTAAGAAAGTCTCTTTTTCCCTTATTGGTCTTATCAAAAATATGTTAGGATCCGTAAAAAATAGCCATCCTTAACATATTTATTTCATGTTCTTTTTCATGATCTGAAAGTATTCAAGTATTTGGTTTATATTTACCTTCCCTACGCTTGGGTCAGACCTTCGTAGGAGTAACATTCATCCAATTCTTAGACATTCTTGATTGAAAATATCTTCTCCATATTCAAGTACCTCTTTCCATACAGCAAACTCTATACTTTGGAAAAGTTGAATCCCATAAACTTTCACTAGATTCTTAGAACTGGAAAAGTAAATTTCTGAGAGTTCTTTTTCCTGACTATGCAGCATGTTCCCTTAGGCAGCCTTGCATAAGTAGTCTACATAACGGACCTGTCAGCCAAAAGATGTTATTATTTGACTATGTAGCCAGTGCCCTTAGGTGGCCCTGCATAATTCAACCCCCTAACGGGTTTGTTAAATAATGGTAACTTTATTCTTGAGAACTACTTCTTCCAATGCCTTTTATCTCTTTTTCATATCATTCCTCATATTCAAATTTTCTTAAGTCGTAGTTTACATATTTTTCCTTCATACTTTAGTATGGTAATATATTTTTAGATAAATTTTCAAGGAATTGAATCAATTCTAATTCATTCAGTCAAATCTATTTCGACCTTAAACATTAGCCTTTTTTATGTCCGATGTGCATGACTTTAAACTGCCCACAAAAGACAAGGGAACTCTGAATAAAAGTCAAGTTCCAGCTCAGTAAATATACATTTTGTATGATTTAGGTAATATTGATCAATTAAAAGATTCAAATTTTGTAGGATTATTTATAATAATCCTAGAAAAAATCAAACTATGCTTACTAGGACCATTGGATTAGGTAAAATCTAAAGAAGGTAGTGGGAATATGCGTGCACAAATGATTGAGGATGAAAGTGTTTTTCATTGATGCACAAGAGTTAGAAGGACATCCACAGACTGGAGTCTCTTCTCTTTTACAGGAATTACAAAAGGCTTTCAACATAACTCTTCATTTGATTTACAGAATCCCAAGCTTCATCAACATCCACCTAGAATTCATTCATTCAATTGGATACAATAAGAGATGCAGTGATACCAGCTCTTCTTAGAACAATTGTAAAAGGATGTTCTTGAGTGTGGTTTGAGAAAATTTTCTACTGATAAAAGAGTGACTCTGTTTCTGTCCAAGAGACTTGGAAGATGGATACATGGATTTGAGAATGGAGCATTTGAAGTAAAGATCCATTTGGAGAGAGTATTCTTTTTAGATATGGTTCTATCTCTCCACCAACTGGCAGTGTCAAACATTTCAGCCCATGGGTTTTTCATTTTCATATCTGCAAGGAAATGGTATGAAGGAAAATTTTGAAAGTTCACACCATTTTTGTTGCTCTTAATGCACATCATAACTGAAATAGAGGAGTAGCAGTGCAGCTCCATCTCTGGAGTATAGTTCTTTGAATCTAGAATGTTGACTCCTTGCAGATGACCATGGCCATATAGAGCCAAGTGGATGCTCTGTGGAAAATTAACATTATATTTATTCAAGTACTTGGCCAAATATGGGAGAGTGTTGTCGCAGATATCATAGTAATCATGGCCAACAACATTCATCATGTCATCAATCCGATTTCTAGCCAGTTTATCAGCCATTCTGATTCTTCTAGGAGCCATTGAATCTGCACAAAAGTTGAATAAATTAACTCTTAAATGGGTTTATTTTTCATAAAATTTGTGAAGGAATTCGAAAAAAATGGAAAAGGCATTAAGGTGCGCAAGTCTAATCTTGGCGCGCAAGTGTGGATGTGTCGTGCAAGTGTTAATATTCCGCGCAGGTTTTTAGCACGCAGGTATCACTGCACAAGTCCAGATACCTTGACAGTGGCGCGACAGCGAAGAAAAGAGGAAAAAAGAGCAACTTGCACGGCGAAGATAACCTGCGCGGCGAGAGCTCGAAAATCCGGAATTCGGTGCTATGCATGAAAAATGGTCGCATATTTATAGGCCAAGCTACCCACCTACGCGCCTAAAATCCAGCGCTCTCTAGACCTGCGTGACTCGCACCTGCGCGATGAGTGTTGCGCACTGAACACTTGCACACCTCTTTCCCTTTGGTTTTCTTCTTTTCCTCAGAGTCACATCCTTATTCTTTCGGATCCAACTCTGAGGGGGGACTTTTTGTTGACGCTCCTTTTCGTCACATTATTTAAAAGAATAGAAAGGGAAATTACTTAGCACAAATTGATTCATCCTTTGAAGAAAACATCAAAAATTGAAAAAGGAATGAAAAAGGAGTCAAAGGACCTTAGGTCGCTCAAGTTCCCATAATTCCATGCAAGTACACTTGAGAACCACCTAATGGCCGCGCAAGTGACTTGCGCGCCCTCTTTGAAAACTACCCAGGGTCTTCTCCAGCCTATAAATACCCCCGATGGGCCCCCCATTTCGAGAGTATTTTTTTCCAGAATTCACATATAGAGCTCTGAACGCCCAAGTCTCTTCTTCAGGTCTTCCGAACACTTCTAAGGTAATTATTTACCTAGAATGGAAGGTCTAAACAAGAGGAATAAGGTCTAAGTGTTAGAATTCACTAACACTTGCGCACCTAAGTGATTTAACCTTAAGGGAAATGGACACTTGCGCGCCTCCTTACCTACTCATTGAAACTTACGTGCCACTCTTCTGGAAGTACCTCAGGATAACTCTAAAGGATTTGGTCAAGGATCACCCAAGTATTACCCTAAGGGCTGAAAATCGTGCAAGTACCCATGTGCCGCACAGGTATACCTGCGCGACCAGGACTTGCGCGCCCACGTAGTACCTGCATTCCTGCCAGGACTTGCACGACCTTCTATTTTTGGGTGCCCTTCCTGCCCATTTAACCCCTATTATGCCATTCCACCTCTCCTATTCAAGATTCAGTCTTCAAGACACTCTTCAAATCCATTTATGGCATGTTTTCTTGATTGACTTCCTTATCCAAAAGGAATTCCGTGAAACATCTCTCAAAACCTAGTGATTTACACATCTTTATTTCACTAAAATTAGAGATTTCATTCATTCAACCTCATCCTTTAAGATGAGAGAACCCTATATATGGGAATCCTCCTTATGATTAATCCCCAAGTATTCATTAATATGGGCATCCTCCTTAAGATTAAGCCCCATTCATTATTTCCCTAAATTTGGGCCTCCTTTTCAGGAGTAAGCCCCAGTCCCAGTTCTCTTAATTGGGACTCCTTCTCAGGAGTAAGCCCCAAGTCCCCTAATATGGGAATTCTTCTTAGGAGTAAGCCCCAAGTCCCCTAATATGGGCATCCTCCTTAGGAGTAATCACCAAGTCCCCTAATATGGGCATCCTCCTTAGGAGTAAGCCCCAACCATAATTCCTTTAACATGGGCCTCCTTTTCAGGAATAAGTCCCAGTTTTAAATCTACAAATATGGGAATCCTCCTCTGGAGTAAGCCCCAACCATAATTCTTTTAACCTGGGCCTCCTTTTCAGGAGTAAGCCCCAACCTTAATTTCTCTTAACCAGTCTTAATTTCCTTTTGATATGGGCTTCCTTCTCAGGAGTAAAACCCAATCATAAGTCCCCTCCAAACTTGGGCATCTTCCTTAGGAGTAATCCCCAAGATTAAAGTATCCGAATATCCATGAAGCACATATAACTTTATGGAACCTATTCCTAGATTTCTTCCTTGAAGTAAATCTTAATCCTCTTCTATTTGGGCAGTCATACATACATAAGTCCCACATCATTGCATCTTTCGTGGCACAATTGTCTGGTTTCACCAATACCTCTTGTTTCTCACACCAAGCATGACTCACGTGAGCTTAGAGTGTAAAAGTAATCATGACATATTTCTTTGAGCCATCAATCATGCATAAACATAATACTCCCTTACTCGAACTACGTGGGTTCTAATTCCTTTTCCAAAACAAAGGATACGTAGGTAGCCCATCTACGGGTACGATCCCAACTCTAAAATAATCAATGTCCTTCTGAATGACAATAAACTTTAAGTGCCTCACTGAGTGGCTTTAAAACCAGTATGGTCACCATAATGACCAGGAGACTTTCATGTATTGAAGGATACCATTGGCTAAGAATATCTAAACAAATACAGATGATTCTCTATCAATAAATAACCTCGAATACATATAAAAGATTCTCTAAATTTCCTTCATATCAATCATTGATTGTCAGATCTAAAGGAAAGCTCATTTTGTACTTGGTAATGTAATAAGGATTCATGAACATAACTTAAATCTATAAAGAGAGTCCCGGAGTAGACAATAATTCCCCTCAAAAAGGTGTGATGAGTCCGATCTCCCTTCCTCTCGACCAATGCAAATTCCTAAGCCTCATCATTCCACAACGAATGAGCACCTACCTTTGGAAAGTAGGTTCAAATGGATATGGAATCATTGGATGTTTCTGGTTCTACGAACAAATCCGTTAGAAACTGCTTGGAATGTTTGAATCATAAATCAATGAGATCATCCCCATTTTAGAGGAAACTGAGAGTTTATTGTAATTCCCTATTAAGTTCACGTGATTCCAGAGAGGTGACATCTAGACTGGTGTGGTGAACTCTCTGTACTCGTGGACATGTGCCTTGAAAGCAGTGCAAGTCATCTCCTATGAAGAAAAATATTGTGTGAATACACTCTACACTCACTAGAAAGACCTCCTAAAGGGACTATTCTTGGTCCATGTGATCATATGATCTATGGAACCACATGTAATGAATTTATCACCCATACTAGTGCCCATGAGTATGCACCGTTGGATATGCCTGCCCAGATCTCAAAAGCATTGTGTGAATCCTTGTCATTCAGTGATCAAATGAAGCCCTAGACATGGTTGTTTTGGCCTACAATCATCCCTCACAAGTCCTTAGCATGATTAAAGAAACCTTCAGGGGACCTTTTTGGAATACATGTGAATTTCATGAACATGGGAGATTCCTGATCTCTCAAACCCATGATCATATGGGAATCCACCCTTGGATTTTGAATACCATGAAAAAATTTCTCCTGCATGGGTGATCCACATATGCGATGCCTTCATGAATCCTAAAACATGCGACCATGTTGGTCTTCTTAAATCTTAAGGTTATAATAACTTTCATGACTTGTGATGCCTGAATGCATCCCCCGCATATAACTCTTCCATGCAGTGTATTCAATGAGGATATGCAACCTAATATGTCATGAAACCTATTCATGCAAGATGAACCCTAACCCATGAAGGTGAAATTAATAGACAGAACTACACATGGTTGAAATACCCATCATAATACCTCTTTGAGGTCATGCGATCCACTGACCTTTATGTGGTTCCATCATGCGATCACCCTCCCACATGTTTATGGACTCAACCCATTGGAAGCTTCATGGGAAGACCATTCCATATCCATGCATCCCTCTACCTAGGAAAATATTGTCTACATGGACCAAAGGTATGATCCCTTTGGATGTGAACTTACAACATTTGGATGAGTGTGAGATCCTTAAAATATATATAATACCCCACCGCATGAATGTTCCAAGGACACACGATCATGAGAGTCCTCATTGGACTCACAATGTCATTAGGAATTTCTGTACACATCAATTTTATCATGATACATGCCATAGATGTGTAAGATTGATCTTGCAGTATCTGATTAACATTTCAGTATATTCATACAAAAACCCTATGGAAATTTAGGTTGGTCAATTGAAAATACCTTGATCTATCTACATTTTCACATGATAAGACTAGAAAAAATACATGTTAATCATGAAAATCACCTTAGACTTGTTCTCCATGTTCATGCGAATAAATACTAGACAACACATATTTACCATGATAATGAGTCATTTATGTGTTGGAATGATCATGAAATTGTCTATAGGCATGTCCATATTGACATGTGACAGTCTAAGGACAATTCAGGTTGATCATTCGACACTATGGTTATGTCTACTTAGATCATGAACAAGACCCTACGCATGCCTACTCTGGTCATGTGATACGCCTTTAACATATGCTTCACTCAGTTGAATACATCTGAGAAAAGTCAGTTGATCATGTGCAAGAACCCAGACATGTCTTCTTTGGTTATGCAGAGCATCTTGGACATGTTTTCTCCACCCATTTGAAGGCATCCAAGGAATTCAAATTGATTAGGAAGACACCCTTGAATGTGTCTCCCATGTCAAATTGGTGACCCAACATATCGAGAAGACAATCAAGAAATGTCCAACAGATATCCAAGACATGTCATACTAATTTTCTAGGTTATGCCAACCTTTTACATCATACCTACTTGGACTCATTCCATGTGGATCTCAGCTAAGAATCTTCAGTTTCATTCCCCTTTGACAAGGTAAGTTTCCATGATGAGATAGGTCCATGCACTTGTGTAACCTTATAAATATCATGATCTTAGATAGACCATCAAGGTCATCACCACCTCTCTTTGATATTTCAGAAGATAAATAATGATTATATCAATGGGAAACCCCAGAGTGTAATCCTTGACCGAATTATATGAATCAGGAGACCTTAGAGTGTAAGACCTAACAAGGAAATGATATGAGTTTATCAATGGGCAGACTTAGAGTGTAATATTGACCAATTGGGTATCCTTAGAGAGTAATCCCTAGTTATGGGTAGCCTTAGTGTTTAAGCCCCAACTATTGGCATCATATAACATGTCCCTAATCTAAAGGATTTCCATCTTGGTATAATCCCCTTACATCCCCAAAACATCAGGGGCAAGAATATTATCCCCGAGTGTGATCATACATCTTATCCCATCAGCAGGTTTGGGATGAACAAAAATATGAGAACTTAGATTCCCACCATAACCAGGATACTTAGGAAGCCTTCTTAAGGCTCGAGCTCCAATGGGCATCCATTTTGGTGTAAGTCCATTCCCATTCCAATTATTCTAATACTATAGGATTAAATCCTATCATAGTTCTTCCATGCTTCCTCATTCATCAGAAAATGAGAAGAGGACTCATCCACATGCATCATTTTGAGTATAAGTCATGCCCGTTCCCTTGAACACCTAAAATCCATCAATAAGTTTTGGGATGAACTAAACTATGAATACTTTGATTCCCACCATATCTGGGATATGTAGGATTCCTTCCTAAGGCTCGAGCTCTATAACATATCCTCCATGAGATGGGTGATCATTCATATCAAATGGAAACATTAATTTGTAATCCATGTATGGATATGCTCTTGGGAAATGTGTCCAATTTACAGCATTCTATTGTTTCTCACACCGAGCATGGATCATGTGGAATTAGATACCAATGATGATTGTACTAATAGCATGCCAATAATTCTCTTAGCATGGACCCACCATTGGGATGTAAGTCTGATTACATCCCATTTCAGTTGAAGGGTCCATATTCCTGATTAAGTAATCTAGGGAAGTCTTATATGTATAAGCCTTACCTAGGTCCTATATTTTCATATCCCTCACAATAGAGATGCATATTACAAGAACTATATGGATTCAGATTCCTATATTAAACAGGATATGTATGATTCCTCATTGAGCTCCAAGACCGATATTCACATCCTTACCATATGATGTTAAACTACATGGATGGGTCTAGTAATATGAACACAAACTATGTCAAATGAACTACATGGGTTTTCATTACTATTTTCATAGGATATGTAGGACACCCCATATAGGTTCAATCCTATATCCAAGAACCATCCATCTCCCTGGGAAAAAAACTCCAGAGTTCTCAACCATGGACATGGAGTAAAGAATCATAATAAAATAATAGAGTGATTTAGAACCTGTGATATACATGCGATTATCCCTATCAATACATTATCATAACCAATAAATTGACAGAGGGGTAACCAATATTAAATTTGGGTCTAGTAAGTATTTCACAAAAAAATATTAAATCTATAAGAGAGTCCCTTAGTAGGAAACAATCCCCCCCAAAGGGTGTGATGAGCCCTACCTCCCATCCTCTCTGCCAATGCAAGTCCCCAAGAGTCACTGGGCATAAAAACCCATATGACCGATGAACTTTGTAAAGTAGTTCCATACCCATCTACAGATGAGGGAACCATTGGGAGTTTATGGTAAAGGTGGAACAAATGGAAAACCCAATGCAATCAATTGAGTGAGGCCCTAAGACTCTCTCCTCAACCAAACCATTGAGTGAAACCCATTTCATGCTTCGAATATTGATGAAACAAAATGGTGAACCTGACGTGAATTACTTTTAAATATGTCATCCCTTTCACTAGTCAAAATTTATAGATCAACCAATGCCCATCAGGAATGTTTTTTATATTCTCATTGCATAAAAAATGATGAACCCAGCTTGTTACTTTTAACTGCACTAAACCTTGTGTAAAAAGAAGGTATTGACCCTTTTCCTTTTAATTGTGGAATTTATTGATAGAACCTCTACTCTTATATATTATTTTTAACTAATAAGGTCTAATTTTCAATTCCTTAGGACTTATCAAGATTCATTAGAATCAAAATGATGTCATCGAATGTTCTAATGGATCCCAAGATCACTGGACAAGAGGATTTGATCTTGATGCCCCAATGTACATTTTCACCAATACACTACTCCCATCATCAGTAGGTGAATTCCTTGGTCTAGGAATACCACATCAACATCTTCAATATGCCTCTAGAATTAGCTCATTAAATCCTTCAAAGGATGGGTTCTTTCTAGCCATATTTACCATGAAAAGACACAGGATAGGAAGTAACCCTTATCACAGCATTCAACCCCTTTGGGAACCTATTTTTGGAATGCAGCAATGTACACTTTCCCTATGTTGGGGAGGTGGATGAGGAAGCCAACATGAAAACTCAATCACCAAAGAGGTTCCTAGGAGGGATCCCATCCATTATGATAAAAATCACTGATATGAGGCCATGATTCAATAAGGATCCACAGAGAAGGTTGTGACTACACCAAATATCCAAGATGGGGCATCCAACAGGAGATCCCACTGGGGTATCCAAAAAATGAAACTCAAAATAAGGCTCATATCCCTACAAATTACAATCTGTCTAAGGTCTACTAGTGTATCTTAATAGTCTTCTAGAATCAATCCCACTTCACTAATTTCCAAGATCCATTGACTTCATCATAGCTAGCCTCAGTGACTATGGAATCCAAGAGAACACCCTAGCCCACAGGGCTGGGGGAATCTTTCCAATATTCTACCTAGGGATTGTCTTCATCATGGGAACCAAACCCTCAAATGGTATCCTAAGAACCAACCCCTCAAATGGTATCATGGTCACCAACCCCAAAAATAGTATCATGGCCATCGACCCCCCAAACTTTATCATGGGAACTGACCCCTCAAATGGTATCATGGGAACTGACCCCTCAAACGAGATACTCTAATAAGGAGGATCACCAGACTACTTGTGTCTTAGTGAATATGACATCAGTCGAATCAAAATACTCATCATCAGATATGGACAAGCAATATCCTGATGGGTACAATCGTACCTTCCTATAGTCATTCAAATCATGATACTTTATCCAAAATTTTGCCACTAGAATAAGAGAAGAAAGGCCCAGTGGCATCCACCGAGAATCTATAGAAGGTGTTTCTAACCATGTTGGAATTTCAGAGGATAATAATAATGGATCACATGGATAGTTGAAGCAGTGGATTCGGCATCTGGCATCCACATCAGAACTCATTCCATCATCCACTCACCCTGACACCGATATAGGAAAGGGTGTTTTCATGGATCCTTCTATCCAACCCCATGAGTATGACCGAGAAATTTCTAAGGAATAATTTATCACTCAACTCTAACAAGAGAATATAGATATTGGGGAGATAATTGTCTGATTAATCTTGAGATATCTACCTCGGGATGATGTATCTGTATCTGCTTATGGAAGCTTTCCTTGTAGTGAAGTACCCTAGCCCACAGTGATAGGGTAATGTTTATATTTTTCATCCCCTCATTGGATTAATATTAACATTGTTCCACCTCACCCCAGCCCATAGGTTTGAGGGAATTTCTATATTTCCACCTCCTCACTAGGGATATTTTCGAAACTATCTGACCTCATGTGTCACTATAAAAGCTTCAGGAGAGTTTTGACCTCTTAATTAATGGGAAGTATATCTATCACCCAAGATCCCAAATGCTTCAGCACCCTCCCCCAAATCAATAGAGACTAGAACCCTATACCTAAGATTCCTGATTCTGACATACACTCGCAACAATTTTGACATAGATGACATGAGGGAGTAGCGGGCTGGTCACCCATCTATTGGAGACAGGAAGAGAAGGGTATATTCCTTCTAATCAAGACATGTTCCATGGGATTTAAACTATTCCATGAAAATTGTTTGATAAAAATCCCAAAATTGAGGAAACCACGTGATCTAGGGTTGATAGGCCATGAAAACTATTTCCCCATCCATTGACATCTAGATCACACAATACAATGCTTCTTTGTCTTCAAAGATCATTTGGGGGAATAGGTATCTATAGGCTTGATAGAGTTGAAAGATCCCAAAACTCATAAAATATGCATAATATTTTTACAATATCCTTCAAAAGGGCCACTCACCTGATAGGTTACTAGCCACTATCCTTATCACATGAAATTAAACTGCATGGCCATCATCCTTACTACAATACGTTAAACTGCATGTATCTTGTCCATACCGAATGTCATTAAACTACATGACTAATGTCCTTACCACGAGATTTTAAACTACATGGATCTCTTCCTTACTGCAAGAGATTAAACAACATGGATCTTGTCCTTACCATAATAAATTAAACTTCATGTCCATTTTCCTTACCGCATGACATTAAACGTCATGACCATCATCTTTACCATAAGATGTAAAACTACATGGTTGATGTACTTACCAAAAGATGTTAAATATAAAGTATCACATCCTTTCTATATGAAATTAAACTACACAGTACTTCTAGAACTACGTACAGCTTGATTCTCATCCTAATGAAATTTTTAAGGATTACTAGATTCTATATCCTTGACCAACCACCTATAATTACATTCTCATCACATGATGACAAACTACGTAGATCACATATCAGTAATAAGATGATAAATTTTGTTCCATTTAAATATCTAGGTTTCATCATCAGTGCCAGATGGGATGTTCAACATACTGCATGGTTACAATGTCCCCTTTGATACTTGTGGAGCCAGATGTGCTGAAGAAAATTTTTACAAGGGAGTTAAGAAACCAATGGTGGATGAAGATATACAGATTTAGGATCCCTATAGATTAGGGGACCACCCCTATGAATCCCTAGATTATGGTCAATAGTGACTAGGTTATTCCCACAAGCTTCTTCAAGGTAACGGATCTAGTCCCAGAGGTCCAATCCCCTCCTGTTCTGAATGGCAGTCCAGAATACAATCAATTCTAGTAACTCTATGCAATGACTCAGATATTAAGGGATAATGATTTCTCTTTTAATATCCTCCCTCACCCCAATAGTGTTGTAGAATCCCCCATATTTCCATATTCACATGAAAATGTCTCTATAGACTAAAAAATGGAAGAGGATGAGGATGACCTCAGGAATGCCCCTCCAGTATTCGAGGAAGAAATATCCACCACTATTTATGATCTTTGAAAAGTAAATCTGGGAACATAAGAAAACTCGCAGCTTACTCTCATTAGTGATTCCATGACACTCGAAGAGAAGGAGATGTACATCACATTTCTAAGGTAGCACCAATTTGTGTTTTCATGGAACTATATAGAAATGCCCTGATTGAATCCATATGTGGCTATGCATCATATCAGCATACCCAATGATCATTAAGTCTTGAAATGGGTAGTCAGGAGGATGTTTCCCTATCATGAAAAAAATCCTTTGAAAATATCAAGCATTACCTATTGTGTCCGCTGGTTCTGATCCTTTCGGTGGAAGGGAGGTTGCGAATCTTATATGTGGACTCAATGGAATGCTCACTAGGTTCCCTAGTCTTACAAAAAAATGATGTAGGAAGAAAGAATAGTCTCTATTACCTTATTCAGTTGATGCTAGGTACTGAAACTAGATATTATGATATAAAAAAGAACTACCTTACACTCATATTTGTAGTGTTAAAGCTGAGGCATTACTTGAAGCACCAATAATTCCACCTAGTCACTCATATTGATATAATCAGGTACATCCTTGGTTTCCCCATGTTTATTGGGTTCTTGGATTGATGTCTGGTCATTTTGTAGCAATATGACATTCATTTCATATCACAAAAGTCAGTGAAATGGAAAAATCTAGTTGATTTATTCACAGTACCCCAGAAAATACACTGGAAGACACCGATCTCTCCAATAAAGAGGTCTTATATACCCATGACACTCCCTAGACATGGGAGATGCACTTTAATGGTGCCTCTCAGAGTCCTGTTGGTACAAGGAAGGAAAACCCGAATCTTAATCGGGTTATTATAGGGATTGTATTTGTCTCTATGTCCAAAGAAGTTTTTCCCTACTATTTCTCATTATAAAAAGGCTACATAAATAATGAGTAAGAATACCAAGCCCTCATTGATAGATTGGAACTAGCCCTATAGTTATATATAGACTATCTAAATATCAAAGAGGACTCAAAATTGGTGATAAATAATATCAATGGTGAATATTCCATTGAAAATGAATAATCTGACCCAATCACTAGCTATGATAGGGGACACATGAAAGAGTTCTCTTTTGATACCAGGTTGTATCATGTTTGCACCGACGCATTGGATAATGAAGCCACCATCCTAGTTGATCCTGATTAGAAGGAGGCAATATTCTGTATCACACATCGAAGTAAGGAAGAGAATCAACATCAGAGTAAGCCCCATAATTCATCCTAATTACATGACGTTAAACTATATAAATTTTTCCTAACCACATGATGTTAAACTGTGCAATGATCATCGAGTCCGAAAGATGTTAAACTACATGGTTTATTAAGAACTATGTATGGATTTATTCCTACTATCATAAGATATGTAGTGATGCCTAATTATCTTTTCATAATCCCAACCATAGGATTATTTTCCTTTCATATCGAGTGATCCAATGTCCTTGCCACATGACGTAAAACTACACATATCCAGAACTTCCCCCTTCATGATGGGTGACCCAATGTCCTTACTGAATGAAATTAAACTTCATGGATCCATAATTTCCTTCTTCATTCACACTGAGCCATCCATGTACTTTCCGTAAGAGGTTAAATTTCATGGATCCCTATAAATACATATGGATTGATTCTCATTTTCAATGAGATATGTATGGATGCCTTGATCATATATCTTTCTCCAACCACCACATGATACAAAACTCCCTTATCCTACTCTTAAATGCCTTTTTATGGGACCCATGTCATTCCTTGTTTCTAAGACTAAGTGTTGGTTGGAGTAGATTACTCAAGTGAGGGGTGAATTGAGTATCTATAAATATTTATGTTAAAAAATGGCTCTTTGAAAATTTCCCCCAATTAAAAATATAATCTAAGTTAGTTTGCAGTTAATTTATAAGAGTCCTGAATGTTTAATTAATTTCTCAAAAGATTGATTAGTTCTCATCTATACTAATATAGAGATTAATATAACTTTTAAAACTAATATACTGGTTTAAAACAATTATAAACACTTTATAAACTAATTATCAAAGTTAAATTTAGTTTTGTGAAAATTTAATAAACAGAGAGTAAAACTAAAATTCAAAGGTAAAATGGATATATACAAGAGGTTCAGTCTCAAGGTGAGACTTAATCCTCTCTACTTGGTGATCACCTACCACCAAGCAGTTTAATTTAATAACCAGTTTGATCCACACCCTAGATCGGTGTTCACAACAGCACACAAGGTTGTCCAGGTCACACATAACCTCTACCACAATTATTCATGGGAAAAACGACAAATAGGTTACACTTGAACTCTTACATTATTCTATATGGGATAAAAAGAATAAACAGAGAGTGATTTTGAGGACATAAAGTATCCTCCACTTGTGCACAGGAGTAAATGTGTGTGTAATAGACATATACACACACTAATAAAAAAGTAAACAAAAGAACACAATAGATCTTGGGATGTAGAATAAGGTTTAGAAATATCTATTTATTTTGAAGTGAAGCTCTGGACTCGATTGATGTATTGGAAATGGAATTTAAGTCCTCTTCTGGAAGTTGGCTCCAAAACAGAGTATTATAGTCTATGTGGTATGGATTCCAGGAGTTTTAAATGATCAACTCCTTTGTTTTAAAGATGTTCAATGTAGATCAGCAGGTTTATCTTGTCTTTTTTATCTCCCCATATTTCTTCCTTAAAATTCTTGGGATTTTTAAGTAAGCTTGAGAGTTTCCAGAGATTTCAGTTCTCATTTCTTTGATACTTTTCAGTTATGCCTGAATGATATAGCTTGAAAATATTTTATACTTCGAGGTCCAGTAGACATGAAGATCTTCCCATGTGAATGTACCTCATACTATCTACAAATTTCATAAATACAACATTAAATAATGTTAGAAACATTAATTTGTCTAAATATGACTGTTAGATATAAATTTGAATTAATAAATTAAAATTAGTTTTTATGACTATTGGTGAGTCATAAGTATCAATGAGTCATTGGAATTAGTTTTTCATCATCGATATTTCTGCAACAGTGACTCTTTGTGTCGATGATTCCTCTTCATCAGTATCGGTGACTCTAGGAATCGGCGAGTCATCTGTGCTATCGGTATGTCTGAGAATTATTGATTCATCATCGGTGGCTCATTTTGAACTATCACTGTGTCGCCTATCGGTGAATCGCCCATCGGTAAGTTGCCCATCAACGACTGCTTTGAAATATCGGTTTGAGGGACTCTAAAAGACTTACAAAGTGTCTATCTTATACAGAACAATTATAGATTAATTGAAATTCATAAATACATGTAAATATACACTTGTAAACATATTGAAACATAAATATCCATAATTTATTGACTTATTGAAATTTATTATACTATGTGACATAATTTATTCAGTTATAAATATTACTTAAAATAGAATATGTAAATTAATAGCTTTTATAAATTGGCATGATTTGTGATTGTGAAAACAACTATTTCACAAAGGGTCCAACAATATCCCCCTTTTTGATAATCACAAATAATGGCATTAATGAGAAATATAAAATGTTAAGGAATAAAAATTACTTGACTTAGCATACCAGCAGTGAATGTGAATTCTCAATATGACTAAGGCTTTCCTTTTAAGCCCCCATTAATTATTGTATTATAGGAAATATATATAGAAGGTTACTTTATATCAAAGCATACCAGCAGTGAATGTGAATTCTCAATATGACTAAGGCTTTCCTTTTAAGCCCCCATTAATTATTGTATTATAGGAAATATATATAGAAGGTTACTTTATATCAAAGCATTGTCGTGCTCCCCCTTTGTATTAGAGTAGTTAGAGTGATTTGTATCATAGGTGAGATATATAAATATATTTTGTTGAGTACATGATATTTTTCCTATGCCAAAATTACTCCCCCTTAGATTAAGAGTTTATGCCATCCCATCCATAGATGTATCTTAATTTTAGAGTCTATGTAGTCCATCCATAGAATTATCCCACTTTTGGGATTATCAAAAAGGTAAAAAGAATAAGGAAAAATAATATAAAGAAAATTGGAAACACGGTGAAGAAAAAACTGATATTTATTAAGGTTCAAAAAGTAAAATAATCAAAATAAAAGTAAAAAAGTACAAATCCCTATCAAATAAACAATACAAATCTGAGGATTTGGATTTTGAGGTGTTTTACCTTTGGATAAAGGGTCATCTGGTGGTACAGAAGGTGGTGTTGTGGCTGTATGGAGGGGTTGGTCAAATGACAATACCAGACAAGGAAACACTTGTAGGAAAAATTGCTGAAAGGCTTGGTCTACTTTCTAACAGAAGACAAATTTAAGGTTATTCCCAGATCACTAGCTGTATCTGAGATAAGTCTTGAGATACTTTCATATGAGCATGAGGCAAAGAACTAGTTCTAATTAAAGTAGCATCTGGGGTCACTATTGCTTCAGCTTGGACATGCATGTAGGGCTTCAAAATCTTGATGAAATCAATGATGATTTGACCTATATATTGAATTTACTTCTCAAAATATTCTTTATTCTCCATGAATTTTTCCAAATTAGGAGTAAACTCCTTTAATTATCCCAGTTTCCTCTTTAAGTCTTCTGTCAATGGAGGGATCTTGAGATTTTCAGCCAAATACTTGAAGTTGTTGATTAGATCATACATGGTATAGAATTTGGAGAAATAATTATCCAATGTTTCTTGAATCTCCATATAAGTATTAGAAACTTAATTCGTATAATTTATAACCATATTATAAACAAGATCAGTGTTTCTATGAACCTTGGTAAGAGTTTTATTGTTGTAATCACTCTGAATACCCTTTATCTCTTCTTTTACCATAGTCCTAAGGGACTTCAAATCAGCTACATGTCTGGTGCCTTTCAAACTGGATGTACCAGAGATCATCTTCCAAATTTACTCCTTTAATTTATTCAAATATACACTTATTAGATGTGTGAATAGATTCCTAAGAACCTCTATGACACCACCAAGTGTGGTCTTGAAATCATTGGTCAAAGATTCCAACTCATTACTCATCCTCTTTACTTCTTCTCTCAATAGTGTATTGTGTCTAATGATGGTATCAAATGTAGTAATTAGGTTAGGATGAATCTCCTGAATGACCATTCTTGAAATATTTGCAGTATCAGCTTATAAAATACCCATAGATGAAGATGCTTCATTTCTGATTCCAATAGAGGCTCTCACTGACTCACATATCTCAGCCCTGAATTGTTCTAAATCATCCTTGGTGATATATTCACTAGGAACTGTAGGTATAATAGGCTCAGTAGCAGGTAAAAATGATGAAGCAGGAGAAACCGGTTCTACTATAGCTTGTGCTTGTGGAGAAGGAGTAGAAGGAGCTACCATATCCTCATCAGAATCATAGTCCATACCAAATAGAATGAACCCTTGATTCCTATTCCACTCATGAGTACAGGTCCAGTCTCTAGGCTTCACTGTATCAATTCTGACTCTTCTTCCCTAAGGCTCAGGTACAATCCCAGCTTCTTCTTCTTCTTCTTCTTCTTCTTCTTCTTGTCCTCTATCCAAAACAACATTTATAGGCACTGGTAACAACTGAAATTGAGGTTCTACTTGAAATCCAACCACTTCATCTACTTCAGGCTCTTTCTCAATCTGAGGCATATGAGTAATTTGATCCTTAGCCTCTTCCTCTTGGCCCCCATCCATAATTTCATTTATCTCCTGAATGATGCCTTGATCTTCATTAGCAGTATGGTCATGCCTATCTTCATCTCCATAATTTTCATCACCATCTCTATCAACATCCTTTCCAATAGGATCCGCATCACACTATCCATTAGCCTCTACATCTTCTCTATACACATATTCCTTACCTAAACTGGCTCCATATTGTCTAGATTTTAATGAGTCACTAACAGGCTCACCATTATCCTCATCATCATCATCATCATCATCATCATCATCATCATCACCACCACCATCTATTTTTCTTACATATCCTTCCACTTCAAAGACTTCTATCTCTTTCTCTTCTTCATCGCCCAATAAAGGCTCTCAAGAGGGTAATTCCAATGGTGGATTGGCAAGTCCATAAGATTTATCCTTTGGGCTATCAGTAATATCGAGGTCAATCCTATCATCTATAGGAGACCCTTCTTCCCTTGGCAGCTCAACCTCAACTTGTTCCTCATCAATATAAATAGCCTCTTCACCCAGTTTAAGACCTGGATTATCTCGATCCCTTGGTCTATTAGGATAGTAAATAGGATTTTAATCCTCATTGATCTTATCTTCACCTTCTACTCAACATCTCTTCCCTGTATTCCAAAATATTTTCATCTTCTTTCAAAATTCCTTGTGTAGGTAGAAGCCACTACAGGTAGTGACTACTTCATCCCCATCCTATACACAACCCAACTTCTTCAAAATTACAGAGATCATACTAGGGTAGTATAAATAAGTTTCCTTCTTGTATGGTTTGATCATATCAAAGATTTGTACCATGAGGTACCAACATAATTTCACCTTCACCCCATTCTTTAACAAATAAATCAGGAAGACATCCTGATACTTCACAACAGCAAAGTCTCCATTACTTGGGAAGATTTGATGTTGAATGAACTTGAAAAGTAATCTTGCTTCTTCATATAAATATATGGAAGTATCTCTACTTGACTCTTCATTTACAGTTAACTTATTTAAATCATTTTAATATAAAAATAAATTTGAAGTTGGAGGAATTTTACCCTGGTTATTAGCATAGATTCCCTCATGTGGAATTTCTAAACACTCAGCCCATTCTTTTGAAGAAAATGAGATCTATTTTCCCATCACTATAGAATTCATTTTTTATTTCTCAAATCCTTACAAAGAGATTTTCAAGTTAAGGTAGAACTCATGTACCAATTGGGGATAGAATTATCTCTATTTATTTTCGAACCAATAGATCCATCCTAGAGATTCTAACACTTTCAGCAAAAGTGACCTGCTCGATAGAAACTACTCAGAAGACACTTCCTTCTCATTAGTTACTACTTGGCTACCCAAACCTTGCTTCCTAGAACCTGATACACCACTTTATTATCCTTTATGAAATTTAGTCGATGGTGATTCACTCAGTCCTTCCATCACATGCTTCGTCCTTTCCATTCTAAAGGTTTGGGTTTGAAATGAGCCAAAGGGTCGAAGGTTTGAAAGGTAGAGTGAGGGAGGTGAAAGGTCGAAGTGTGTATCGAAGTAATTTTATCAATTAGGGATTTTACTTCATAAAATAAAATAATTATAAAATAATAAAGAACTAAACTACGCCATTTTACTTAAAATAACAAAGATAAACAGATTTACTAAGGACCCTATCAGTATTGGTTTTAGTAAAATAGTATATGTCTCACCTGATCAACTACATAAGATCAGTTTCATGTGAATGGTATCACTTGAATGGTCTCTCTGATCGATTTGACACAATTAGTTTCACTTGATCAGTTTCACCTGATCAATTTCACCTAATCGGTTTCACTTGATTGGTTTCACATAATCGGATTCACCTGATTGATTTCACAAACAATCAGAATTTTCTATGGGGATAAGGTCGGATAGTATTTAGAGATTTTTCATTCCTAGTTCATGTTTGATGTAGGTAAATCTCTTATGGTTTAATGGTTTGGTAAATATGTCAGCAAGTTGATTCTCATCCCCAATAAACTCAAGAGTTATATAACCTTTTTGATAGTGGTATTTCAAAAAGTGATGTCTTACATCAATATGTTTTGTTCTAGAATGAGAAATTGGATTTTAAAAATGTTAATAGAACTTTAATTGTACAAATTTATGTGGCTATGTATAAATTGAAATCCATAGTCTAATAAAGTATGTTTCATCCACAAATTTATTGCACAGCAACTACCTGCAGAAATATACTCTACTTCAGCAGTTGATAATGCCACTAAATTTTTCTTTTTACTACACCATTATTTTAGTGACTTTCCCAATAAATGGTATGTTCCAGAGGTGATCTTTATATCTAACTTAAATCCACCAAATTCTACATCAGAATAACTGACCAAATAAAATGGTTGTCCTCTTAGGTAGAACAATCCTAAATTAGTTGTATATTTTAGGTATTTGAAAACTCTTTTAACAACATTTAAATGTGAATCTTTTGGGTTTTATTGAAATATTTCACACACGCACACACTAAAAATAATATCTGACCTACTAGCAGTTTTGTATAGAAAACTCCCAATCATTCCTCTATAAGAAGTTTGATCAACATGCTTCCCATTTTCATTAAGATCTAACTTACATGTGGAACTCATAGGTGTTTCACTACTCTTAATGTTATCAAAGCCATATCTTTTTAAAATATCTTTATTATATTTACTCTGATTTATAATAATACCTTATTTGTTTTGAAATATTTGAAATCCAAGAAAATATTTAAGTTCACCCATCGAACTCATTTCAAATTCACTTTGCATCATTTTTGAAAAATCATTACATGAATAATTTTTATAATATCAGAAAATAATATAATCTATATATATTTTATCTATTAAAACTTATTTATAAATTATCTTTATAAACAAAGTATGATCTATAACTCCTTTAGAAAAAATAAAGTTACTTAACCTTTCATACCAAGCTCTTGGATCTTGTTTCAAACCATATAAATATTTAGATAATTTGAAAACATGATTTGGAAAATGTGTATTTGTAAAACATTGGGGTTGTTCAAAAAAAACATCTTCAATTATATAACCATTTAAGAATGAACTTTTGACATCCATTTGATAAAGTTTGAAATCTAAGTGTGCTGCATCAAAAAGTAAGATTCTAATGGCTTCAAGCCTTGCTTCTAGTGTAAAGGTATCTTCATAATCAATTCCATCTTCTTGATTATAGCCTTTTGTAACCAATATATATTTGTTTCTAATTATATTTCCATCTTCATATACTTTATTCATAAACACCCATTTAGTTCATATGGTTAAGGTATCTTTTGGTCTATCAACAAGATTCCAGACATTATTTCTCTCAAATTGGTTAAGCTCATATTGCATAGCCATCACCCAAAATTCATCATTGATTGAATAAATGATATTTTTAGGTTCAAGTTGTGATAAGAATCTTGATGTTAAACCTGATTTCTAAATGAATCTCTAGTTTGTGTTACTCAGTCTAAATCTCCAACTACAACATCTAAGGGATGCTTTTTAAGGGTCTTAGTTGGTCTGGTAAAATTAGGGCTAGTCATTTCAAGTTCATCATTTTTTTCTGGTTCATTATGGCTAGATTCTAGAGAATTTATAGAACTAGAAGTTTTCACATATTCCTTTACATGATTATTTGAGGGTTTTTCATTAATGTAAAGATTGGAAATTTCCTCTTCAAGATTCCCTAGTGAGTTCTTAGGTTCATGTGGATCTGTTTCATCAAACTTAACATGTACAGATTCTTCCACACAATTTTTCTTCTTCTTAAAGACTCTATAAGCTTTTCTTGATGTATAATATCCAAGGAATATTCCTTCATCACTTTTGGAGGCAAATTTATCTAAATTATCTTTAGTTTTAAGAATATAAACTTTACATACAAACACCTTAAAATAATATACCTTGGGTTTCCTATTATTCCACAACTCATAAGGAGTTTTCTTAAGGATGGGTCTGATTAAGGCTCTTTTTATTATGTAAGAAGTTGTATTAATAGCTTCATCCAAAAATCAAATCAGTAGGTCATATTCATTGAGCATGGTTCTGGCTATCTCTTGTAAGGTTCTATTCCTTCTCTCTACTACACCATACTGTTGAGGTGACCTAGGGGAAGAGAAGTTGTTCCTATAGCCATTTTGTGAGAAAATAGATTCAAAGTCCTTATTTTATAACTCATAGCCATGGTCACTTCTTAAAGATTTAATTTTAAGTCCACTAACACTACTGGAATGGTGGTATATACCAAAACTTTCATGCTAACGGTTTGATAAAACCGTTGGTATAGTTCATTTTTTCCAACAGTTTAAGGAAATTGTTGGGAAATCTCCCATTAGAAAACTTTTTCCCAACGGTTTCATTGAAACCATTTGTAAATGTCCAACTTTTACCAACGGTATACAAAAACTATTGTTAAAAGTTAAAAAAATAACATATTTACCAACGGTTATACAAAACCATTGGTAAACAATACCTTTCCCAACAGTTTTTTAAAATCGTTGGGAAAGTTTTCCTACAAATACACAGAACCCCCAATTCCCTATCTGCACGCGAATATAGCCCTAGCTCACTATCTCTCCCGAAGTTATGTCATTACCCACTTTCTGAAACTCCTTCCATCCTCTTCAATCAACACTTTTCTTATTCTACACTGAAAATCGGTAAGTGGTATCTTTGTTTTGTTGTTATGATTCTATGATTTTTTATTTTTTTATTTTGATTTGGATTTATGAATCTATGAATTTTTGTTTTATGTTTTGATTTAGATGAATTTCTGTTTTAATTTGGGGTGGGGGAGGGTGTGCAGATGGGGTGGGGGAGGATGTCGAGGCAGGGCTATCCAAGTGGGGTGGGGGAGGGGATTTCTAGGTAGAGTGGGGGAGGGGGCTGGGTTGTCCAAATGGGGTGGGGGTAAAGATGTTTGTTTGTTTTATGTTTACTGTTTTAATTTGGGGTGGGGGAGGGTGTGCAGGTGGGGTGGGGGAGGGTGTCCAGGAAGGGTTGTCCAAGTGGGGTGGGGAGGGTGTGCAGGTGGGGTGGGGGAGGCGATGTCTAGGTAGGGTGTGGGGGATGGGTTGTCCAAGTGGGGTGACGGTAGGGTTGTCCAGGTGGGGTGGGGTCGGGCTGGGTTTTCCAAGTGGGGTGTGGGGGGTAGGGGTGTCCTGGTGGGTGGGGGGAGCTGGGTTTTCCAAGTGGGGTGAGGGTAGGGATGTCCAAGTGGGGTGGGGGGGGCTGGGTTGTCCAAGTCGGGTGTGGGTAGGGTTGTCCAAGTCGGGTGGGGAGGGTGTGCAGGTGGATGAAGCTCATAACTATAAACTCTCTATAAATTCTAGAAGTATGAAAATGTATAGGGACATTCGTGATCATTTTTTGGTGGGATAACATAAAAAGTATTTGATGTTTTTAGTCCTTTTTTATTTGGATTTTCTTTTGATGATGATGTTTCTTATTGATACCTATGATGGGAATTTATTTTAGTTTCTAAATCATCTGAGACTCCCCCACCTTGCACAGTGTATGAAACCTCTACCCTTATTTAATCATTCTGTTTACACAGCCTATGAAACCTCTATCATCATTTAATCAGTGAACTCAAGTCATTAATTCAAGCCTTCATTCTCACTAGCATGTAAGAAATTGAATGATGTATACCCATCGTCACATGATTTCTTACCTTAGATAGTGTCCAACATATGGAATAAGAGCTTTTGAATTCATCAGTTAACCAGGATCACATATTCCTTTTCCCCCAAGATGAATGTACTAATATAACTTTAGGGTAAATTAAATATGGGTCTCATTGTACGTTGTATATTAGGTGTCCTTCTTGGACAATACTCACTTTTATGAGGGTGGGTTGCTTTTCACTATCCATGTTGGCATGTGTATACATCCATAAAAATGTTAGATAAGTCACAAGTTTAATTTAGTAATGTTGTTATCATTTACATACATTATTATTAATCTCAAATTTAAAAATAAATGTTTTTGTCTATACTTTATGAAATTAAATCTTTTTACAAGCCATGAACAACCTATTAGTGTAGAAGCCTAAAATTTATTCACCCATGGGGTGTGCTTGACTTGGGGAAGTAATTGGGTAATGAAAGGTATGGCCATAGAGGTTCCAATAATGAGTTATTGAACATGAGTGAATGATTTGGGATGCCTATAACACATAATGGGACCTGAGTCATGCGCCTCTTATAGACCTAATGAAAAAGAATATAAAAAAATTTTAATTTAATTTTTGAGTACTTGTTCTTTACATTGTTTTAATAGTTCACTACATATACTAGAAACTTCTTCCTTTATCATTTACTTAAATGTATTCTCTATTAAAGTTCAATCCTATTGAATTGTTTATGACAAAATGACTTATATAAATTCTTTTTACATAATGGACAGAAGTTGGATGTATGAAACCAATCAGATCTCAAGCGATTTTCAAAACAATTTGGAGAGCTTTATAGATTTTTCATTTCACAATGATTCAGATAGTGGTCGTATACACTGCCCATGTTCCAATTGTGTTGGTAGACCTTGGTTGAGCCATGAACAAGTCAGCTACCACATAACCAAATATGGTTTTCAAGCAAACTAATTTGTGTGGTATCATAATGGGGAGAAAATTAAATCACAAATTGGTGATGATCGAAATGGAAGGACTGGAATGGAGAATTTGTTTGATGATCGGTTTCCATTTATTTGTCATCATGAAAAAGAAAGGATTTAGACTTAAGAAGACTCTGATATGAGGACAGATGATGCATCTAGTGAAAATGATGATATTGATAGGGTAAAAAAATTGAATGATGCTACCACGACTCCAGTATATCGACAATGCAATAAAATGAAAAATCTAGAATTTTTAATCTGACTGTTTCATGGGAAGATTATGTATCGTATTTCTAATACAACAATCGATTACATTCTTACCCTCTTGAAGGATTTACTTCCAGATGATGTAGATATTCCCTCAAACCACTATATGGCATGGAAGTTAGTTGAGGAACTTAGATTTTCAAGAAACAAAATTCAAGCTTGCCCGAAAGATTGAAGTTTATTATGGGAAGAAACCACTGAATGAAATGATTGTATAAAATTTGGCACATCCCACTGGAAGTCAAAATTTGATGGAACACCATCCCGTGTTCTATAGAAACTAATGTGGCACTTTCCATTGATCCCAAGACTCTAGAATCTTTTTATGTATGATGACATATCAATAAAAATGAGATGGCATGATACCGAGATAAAAAAGACTAATGATGAGTTGATTCATCCTGCAGATAGATTTGCATGGCAGAGATTTGATGCTTGACATCCTGATTTTGCAGCTGACGTGCGTAATGTGAGGTTAAGTCTTTCATGCGATGGTTTTAATCCATTTGGTAAGATGCTTACTTTTCATAGCACATGGCCAGTTTTTATACACATTTATAATCTCCCCCATGGTTGTGTATGAAAAAACCTTTCACTTTCATGAGTATACTCATATATGGACCTTCTGATCCCGGCATTGATATTGATGTATACATGCAACCTTTAATAAAAGAGTTGAAACTTCTTTGGGATGTGGGTGTGCGCACATAAAATGCATGTTCAAAAGACATATTTCAGATGCGTGTTGCGCTTATGTGGAGGATCAATGATTTTCCAGCTTATGCAATGATGTCCGGATGGAGCACGAAGGGAAAACTATCATGTCCGGTTTGTATGAAGAATACAAGATCCAGAAGACTGAAACATCGTTGTAGTTTCAGTTTTATGGGACATCGATGATTCTTGCCAATGGACCATCCATATAGAAATAATCGTCAAAGATTTGATAATACTATAGAGACTGATGATCCACCTCAGCGTATGTCTAGAACTGATGTGCTTATTGAATTGAAAGATTTCAGTTTTTCATTCGGGAAGGGTCAAATGAAATCTGTAAAGAGAAAGAATGTTTCCACAGAAACCTGTTACAATTGGAGGAAGAGGAGTATCTTTTTTGATTTGCCTTATTGGACAACCAATTTGTTACTTCATTTCTTAGACGTAATGCATATTGAAAAGAATATATGAGAAATGTTGTTTTCGATTATTCTTAATGTCAATGGGAAGAAAAAAGACGATTTACGATCTCAGCGTGACTTGGTGGATTGGGGCATCAGACTAGAATTTCATCCTGTGCGTATCATTAAAAATAAATGTCAAATTCCATGTGCTTCTTATGTGATGACATCTATGAAAAAAACAATTTCTGGAATTATTAGAGACTATTAGAGTTCCGGGTGGATATTCAAGAAACATATCTAAACGGGTCAACAGAAGAGATTTGAAGCTAAAATCTTCGAATACTCATTATCATCACGTTCTTCTGCATGAGTTGATTCCAATATCAATCTGTCATCTTTTGTCCAATAATGTAAGGGTGACTATTATTCAGTTGTGCCATTTGTTTAGATATCTTTGTGCTAAGAAGTTGTCCAAGTATTTCTTGCAAAAAATGTTGACAGATGCCCCATTAATTTTGTGTGATTTGGAGAAAATATTTCCTCCATCATTTTTCACATGAATGTTGCATCTGACAGTCCATATTCCCACTGAAATAATTCTCAGAGGACCTATTTATTTTTGTTGGATATATCCAACTGAAAGAAATAAGTTCACATTAAAGTCTTATGTCCGAAATAGGAATCATCCCGAAGGTTCTATCGTGAACGGTTACTTGGATCAAGAATGTATGGATTTCTACTAAATGTATTTGTCTGATCTTACTACAAGAATGAACAAACCAATGAGAAATGAAGAAGAACAGTATGAGCAAAATCAACCCAGTTTTTCATCACTTACTCAAACAGGAGGAATTCTTGGATCATATACATTTAAGACATTAAGCCATGAAGAGCGGGAGATGGCACATCGCACAGTTTTGTTCAACTGTGATTTGTTTGATGACTATATCAGGTAACTAAATTGAATATGTAAATCTTACATATATATATATATATGTTAAAATATTCATATTTTTTATCTTCAGGGAACATAAAACAATAATAAATAGAAATCATCATTCTTTATCTTCGAGAAGGGGGGAGGCTTTGCATAGAAAAGAGTTTTCTGCTTGGTTAAAATTGAAGGTAAAAATATTACTGTTTAAAATAATTTAATCAATATTTAATTAATTTTAATAATCATTTATATTTCAGGTATTGAGTTTGTCTGCTAACTCTGTCTCTGAGGAAATAAGATCTTTGACTTTTGGTCCTAATACCATGGTTTGTGAATGTAAATCAATTATTATCAATGGGTACAAATTTATTGGCAGTGAACAAGCAAAGAACATGAGAACACAACATGATGGTGTTATGGTTACTGCCACAACAGATTATTATGCCAGTGCATCAAATAGTAGACCGCGATTTCAAAATGTGGGTTATTATGGAGTCATTGAAAAAATAATAATATTGTATTATTACTCCATGGATGAGTCACAATGATGAAATTCCATTGGTTTGATTCTATGAAGAGACATGGCACATTTATTGATGATTGTGGACTTCGAGTAATTAATATGGCCCGCACTCTTGCTACCGAAGAACCATATGTGTTGGCATCAATGGATAAACAAGTTTTTTTGTCAAATGCCAACTTTGACCTGAATTTGGTGTCATAGTTGAAGTAATTCCAAGACATATTTTTGATGATGGTGATTATGGAATTGACACTTTCCCTACTGCCATTGGAACCAATCCATTTATTTCTTTTGATGACTCCAATAGCTCAATTTTCAGAGTTGATTGTGAACCTGAAGTTGTGGTTGAAAATATATAGAATCATTCATCCATGTTCTCAATTATTTAGGTTTACCTCGAGTTGGGTTGTTAAGGTTGGTACTATTCAAATTGATTTAGTATTGATCACAAAAATGTTTTATCTGACTTGACCATTATGTGAATTTTCAATGTTTATTGGTTGCAGTTTTATTTGAATTGCATTTTCTAATTTGGAATTGAACTATATTCAAACCTAGTCAAACAATATTTATAACTTGGTTAACATTACAACTTGTATGATTTATTAAATCCATTCAAGCTCTTCTAAAACAATTGATAGCTAAATTACCAATGAATCCCCCTATTCCCTCATAGATTTAGTTTTTTGGGTTACACATTAGTTTCCTTTTTCTAATTAATTACATATTTGTTTCCAAAAGCAGGAAATGCAGCCAATTGAAGAGAGACGAAGTAAAAAAATGATGGAGAACAATCGTCGAATAGCAGAGATGGGCGTTCCACCATTAGTTCCTGCAGTTATTACTTTATTTCAAATATATATATTTAAAGAATATATAATGTCATGTGATTAATTTTGTTGTAAACATTTTTGTAGGATCCACCTATACGTAGACAGTTATTCGACGAGGAGTCTACTACTGGTCCTAGTACTCAGGCCGGTGGTACGAGGGGGGTTCATACCAGAGGTAGACGAGCAGCTCCACGTGCCCGACTATACCATGCCCCTACCACTGACATGTTATCCTTACCACATTCTAATCCCAATGTGTTGTTAGGGACACATGAGATATTTAGGCCTCCCATGTTTTTTCCACCTTTTGCATCCTCTAGCCCATATTTTTCATATCCCATGATGATTCCCACTCCCCAACCAAAATCCGGTCATACAGATATCCAATCTTCTTTTCCTTCTACTTCTGTCTCTCCGAGCTTCTATATTCCATCGTCTTCAACTCCTGTTCCACCACAGGGTGTTCCATCAATTTCTGTAGATCCAATGGTGCTCAATGATCAGACTAGCACAAGTATATTTATAGAACCCTAACAAATTTTTATACTAATATTTATTTTCATTATAACATGTTTTGATAAAATATTTGTTTTTATTTCATGACAGATACATCTACTGACAAGAGGTGGGGGTGGGGGCGTACATGCATGCATGTGGTGTGTAACTACCGCACACAAGTAATGGTGGATTACAATGAAGACAACCAAATGGTTGAGAAAATAGGGCAGTAATGTCAGAGTTTTTTGGTGACGCTTGCCAAATACTATGACATCATTCCCGTCAGCATGCTATCGTGGAGACAGTTTCCACGTGAGGTCAAGGACAGATCTTGGGCAGAGATATGGGTAAAAAAAATTGTTGTATTTAATGCCATGAATTATTTTTTTATTTACATGAATTAATATTTTTGTGTCAGCTTCGACTTAATTTTCCCGATGGCGAGGGTGCATGACCGACATGTCTAAAGGATTTAGGTGAGCTTTGGAGAGACTACAAGAATGAGTTGTATATTGGATGGCCTGCTAGAGTTGGCACTGAGTTAGAGGCGGTACCAGTCGTGGATGATTGTCCTATAGAGCAGTATCGGCAGATGATTACTCATTGGACGACTACTCAGTTTAAGGTATTAATTACATTTGAGGTATTTAAATAATAATTTTCATATTTTGCATTAATATTATCCTTTTCATTATCGAATTTTATTTAGGAATCATCTGGAAAAAATAAAAATAAAAACATTGATGCAAAAAAATACCTCCACACACTGGGACGTACTACGATGCCAGATCATGAGAGGAAGCTGGTATGACAATTGTTTATAAGTTTTCTTTATGACTTACAGTTTCTTTTGTTTCCTCAATTATTTAGTCATTTTCTAAAGTTTTCATATAAATTTAGTTTTCAATGTCATTGTAGAGGCAAAAACTGAATATTGAAGGACGTGTGCCGCGAGCAAAACTGTTTTTCTCGAGTAGACGGAAAAAGGATGGAAGTTCCATCAACGAACCAACTCAGCAGCAGATTACAAGTTTTAATCTATTGATTTTATATTTTAATATATATTTTGTAACTTAATAATATATTTATATTTGTAACAAGCTGCCTTAGAGGCCCTCGATTCCGAAGAACCAGACAATTTTGGGCCAACTGATCACTTACATCAGGTGTTGGGAGAGGATCATTCTGGCAGAGTATGCTACCAACCTAGGATAGCCCCGAAGAAGTATTGGCCCTCCTCAGGTAAGATTTTTAGTGCCACTGAGCTACAAAAAGTTAGGGAACAGGCAGAACGGGATAACAAAAGGGCTATAGAGACAGCAGAATAGTCTGTTATGACAAACAGTGCATTTATGAAATTTATTGAAGTTCTACGTCCAACACTTCCACCAGAGGCCAGCCCAGATTTTAATGAATATATTTCATTGATACATGCTATATATGGTGCACCAGGTGGAAATTCTAGTAGTGGTCAAGATGATGTTCATCCTGATGATGATGATGGCGAGGAGTTTTATGCGGAAGAGGAGGGAGAGGAGGAGGGCGAGGTGGAGGAGGAGGGCGATGCGGAGGGAAAGGGTGAGGAATAGGGCATTGAGGAGTGCGAAGATGATTATGAGGACAATGATGACCACGAGGATGAGGGTGATGATGAGGGTGATGATAGTTATGGTGATGTGGGACAAATTGATCTGTTACATTTTTTACTAATATTAATGAGATTTGATGTTTAATCTATTATAGTTGTTGGTTTTATCTAGACTCGTAGTATAGTATTGGAGTTGAATTATTTTTATATATTATCTGTTTTCATGGATGTTGATGTCTTTTAATGGTTGCGGTGTATCTTGAGCATGTTTGTAGAGTTTTGTGTGTTTGGGAACTCCCCGGACAGCCCCACCACCCTCATCCTTGGACGCCAAACAGCCCCCCGGACACCCCCAGATATCCCCTAGAACATCCCCCCACCCACCTCCTTAGTCCCCGGATATCCCCCCGGACACCCCCCGGACAGCCCCCCAGACATCCCCCAGACAGCCCCCCGGACAGCCCCCCGGACATCCCTATGGATAGCCCCCAGGACAGGCCCCCCACCCTCCTCCCTAGACCACGGACAACCCCCCTAATATCCCCTCAGATAGCCCTCCATACAGCCCCCACACCCTCCTCCTTGGACTCCGGACAACCCCCCCCCCCCCCCACACCCTCATCCTTGGACCACAGATGGCCCCTCGAACAGCCCCCGGATAACCACCCACCCTCCTCCTTGGACCCCAGATAGCCCCCCAGACAGCCCCCCCCCCCCCCCCCACCCTCCTCCTTAGTCCCCAGACAGCCCCCCGGACACCCCCCAGACAGCCCCCCGGACAGCCCCCCACCCTCCTCCCTGGACCCCAGACAGCCCACTGATAGCCCCCCACCCTCCTCCTTGGACCCCGAACAGCCCCCCGGACACCCCCCAGGCAGCCCCCCGAACAGCCCCCCGAACAGCCCCCCCACCCTCCTCCTTGGTCCCCAGACAACCTCGCGGACATCCCCCCAAACATCCCCCCCACCCTCCTCCCTGGACCCCAGATGGCCCCCCCACCCTCCTCCCTGGACCCCCAAACAGCCCCCCACCCTCCTCCTTGATTTCACATGCCTTTTTTTATTTCTCTAATCATGCAATGTTATTTAGGATTATTCCATTTTTGTATGTCTTGAATTATATGAATGTCTTGGTAATCTTATTAGCTCATGCTCATCAAATGCATGTGATGATATGCTTTAAATTGAATAAAAATCCTTGTTGTACATTCTCCATGTTATGTGAATTATGCCTTGTTTGATTTAGTTTACTTGTCAATTGTTATGATAAGACATGGGTTACATGTTAAGGACTCATGGACGGACTCTTCATGCTCAGGTAATTTAGACTTGAAATTACAGGATGAATTCTTTGGTTTCTAGGTGAGGGCTACCAGGATGGTTTCTATTACTCATGAGTGATATTGGTTCCTTGAAGATAAACCAAGGACATGTCTATTTTTCAAGATGGTAATACCATGCCTCAGGTGATACCCGGTCCCCTATGTGAGATACTTGGCAAGCAAGGCCACCTAAATCTGAGGCGCGGTGTAGCTGAAACCACTCAAAGTGACGTGTACAAGTCAACCCCGTCTAAATCCAAGGCATGGTGTGGCCATGATTTTAAGTGAAAAGTACAACTGGCATACGAAAAACTGACCAAACACATTTGTATTCTATTGATACTTTATCACAATGATCCATGGGTCATATGTGACGTGTACGAGTCAACCCCGGCACAATCCGAGTCACGGTGTGGTCGGGATCACTCTAAGTGTCTCTTTTGTTTAAAATGGATAACATTTTAAGTACATACGAAAAACTGACCAAATAGATTATGATTGTGTTGATACTTTAGCACAACGATCCATGAGTCAAATGTGACATGTACAAGTCAAGCCCGCCTCAATCTGAGGCGCGGTGTGGCTGGCACCACTCAAAGTGTCTCTCTTTTGTTTCAAAAGGACATCATTTTAAGTGAAAACATCAACTGACATACAGAAAACTGACCAAACACATTCGGATTATGTTTATACTTTAGGAAAATGATCCATGGTTCATTTTAGACATGTACGATTCAACCTCATCTAAATCCGAGGTGTGGTGTGGCCGGTACCACTCTAACTGTGTCTCTTTTGTTTAAAATGGACAGGATTATAAGTGAAAAGAACAACTGGCATATGGAAAACAAACAAAAGCATTCAGATTCTATTGAAACTTTATCAAAACGATCCATGGGTCATATGTGACGTGTACGATCCAACTCATGCTCAATCCGAGTCACGGTGTGGTTGGGATCACTCTAAGTGTCTCTCTTTTGTTTAAAATGGACAGTATTTTAAGTACATACGGAAAACTGGCCAAATGCATTCAGTTTCCATTGAAACTTTAGGAGAAAGATACATGGGTCATATGTGACGTGTATGAGTTAGACTCGCCTCAATCTGAGGTGCAGTGTGGTCGACATCACTCAAAGTGTCTCTCTTTTGTTTAAAATGGACTTCATTTTAAGTGAAAACAACAACTAGCATACAGAAAACTGACCAAATGGATTCTGATTGTGTTGATACTTTAGAACAATGATCCATGGGTCATATGTGACGTGTACGATTCAACCTCGCCTCAATAAGAGGCACGGTGTGGCTGGCACCATTCATAGTGTCTCTCTTTTGTTTAAAATGGACATCATTTTAAGTGAAAACAACAACTGACATACGAAAAACTGACCAAATGCATTTGAAATGTGTTGATGCTTTAGGAAAATGATCCATGGGTAATATGTGATATGTACGAGTCAAACCTGCCTCAATCTATGGGACGGTGTGTTCAGGATCACTCTATGTGTCTCTCTTTTGTTTAAAATGGACAACATTTTAAGTACATATGGAAAACTGACCAAACGGATTCTAATTGTGTTGATAATTTATCACAATGATCCATGGGTCATATGTGATGTGTAAGAATCAACCCCGCCTCAATCTGAGGTGTGGTGTGGCCGGCACCACTCAAAGTTCTCTCTTTTGTTTCAAAAGGACATCATTTTAAGTGAAAACATCAACTGACATACAGAAAACTGACCAAGCACATTTGGATTGTGTTGATACTTTAGGAAAATGATCCATGGGTCATTTGAGATGTGTATGAGTCAACCCCGTATAAATTAGAGGAGTAGTGTGGCCGATACCACTCTAATTGTGTCTCTTTTGATTAAAATGGACAGGATTATAAGTGAAAAGAACAAATGGAATACGAAAAACTGACCAAACGCATTCGAAATATATTGAAACTTTAGGACAATAATTTATGGGTCATATGTGATGTGTAAGATTCAACCGCGCCTCAATCCAAGTCGCATTGGACTGGATTCATCTTTATTGTATCGAGAAGCACCACACTTTGGGCATTATGTAAGTTATTTTTTCTCCTTGATAAATATTATACAGTCTTTCAGGTAGGCATGTATTCTTTCAGAAATCATACCCATTGAGTGTAGCATTCTTTTAGATTCATATGTCCAGTTTGGGAGCTCATTATCTTCTGGGATCATGTCATTCAAGAGAGCAAGTAGTTCCATAAAACTGACATCACTCCACCCATTGTCTTCTTTCTATTTATACAACTTCAGTACAGCTGACAATGCTGTATATTTAGTGCAACCAGCATACAATGGCATCTTTGCACAACTCTTTAACTTCTCAAACAATTTTGGGAAATCACGGAGTTCATCATCAACTATCCTTGTCATTTCCTCAATATGATCTTCATTATCATTGACATCTGTAATCACATCCTCCATATGGTCTTCCTCATTATCCATATTTGTAATCATATCTGATGATCCATAAAACATAGTTTTATCCCAACCAGTAGCTACATTGTCTTTTTCTCTGTGTTTATTCCAAAATTTATAACTCTGATCTATTCCGTGACATACAAAATGTTCTTTCAACTCCTCTGGAGTAATTAGTCTATAATAAAAACAATGTAAACATGGTCAAATGATTTTAGAAGAATCCTTTGTGTGATCCTTTGCAAACTTGATGAACTCTTTCACTCTGTTCTCATACTCTATTGTCAAATGATTAGCATCCATCCAATCTTTATTCATCTCCATCCTATTTGAATCTCAAATATTAGTATTTATGATTCAAATACACAAAACAAGAATTCCAAATACATTAGAACCGAACCAATTCCTTATAAAAATAGAGATTAATATAGCCTAACCATTTCCAATAAAGATTTGGAAATCAACATAACTAGGATAGACCCCCCATCAAAATCAACACACTTTCCAACCCCCTTACCAATTGTTCTAGAACCCACCACCGTTGAATAAAGACATTAAAAATCCTTTTAACCACCCCTAACATCCACCTCATTTATAATAAAATAATCACATTAAATAGCCCAAAACTAGTGACCAATATCAAATAAAATGAAAATAAGGATACGATTTTGATGAAAAAACTAATATAGGGGATACATTTCCAAACACAAAGGGGTTCACAGTGGAAACAAATAACCTAGGTTTATCCAAAATTACTATGGAATATCATAGGTTTTGTTACCCAAATTAACATAAGAAATAGAAAATTAAGGTTAGTGAACATAAATTATATCATAAACATCTAAAGAATATGCAATAACTCTTCATCGCTAACATGGGGCTCTACCAAAGCCTACCATATACCTATAAAATAATTGAAAAAATTAGGAAAAATAGTTTCGTGTACTTATTTTTAATATTACTACAAGAAAAGTATAACGAACATAGATCATACCTCCAAACACTCCTGGAGCCTCCTAGTAAAAAGACTCTAGTGACTATAACTATCCGAGATTCTAACCAATAACTTCCCAATATAGGAGTCTTCTACTTAGGGGTAGTATTAGTAGAATCAAACAAAAGTTACATCCACCTCATGCTGATCCCCGATCTCCTCCATCAATTTAGTGCTATACAGACCTCCTTTATCTTGTTCCTTCCTCTGCCTAGGCTATTTGCTGACTGCCTCTCTAACTATAGAATGAATGTTAAGAAAATGTAATGTGATATGTCTGTACCCATCACAATAATATTAAATTTCTTGGAGTAATGGGATATCCTTGATGTACCTTTGAATGACAGTGCCTCCTGAAATGAGACTTGCATCACACACCTACTGTGGGTGGCTATTTCTAACCCTATATCCCATAAGATCACTGCCTTAAAAGATTATGATATCAACTCAAACCATAGGCATAATCATAAAACACTAATATAGCCATCCAAAGCTTAGTATTACATGTTTAATTACCCCAAACCACTATAGTTCAGTCTATGAATTGATCAACATAAATTAATGGATTTAATAAAAAGAGATGAAATACAATCCAACCAAGTGAAATACATTTACAATCTCCTGAGAATGAATTCATCCCCCATCATGTAATTGGGTTCTCTATAGTGTAGGTGTACTTAACCAAAATCACTTGGAATGACACACCAATGGTAGTTTTTTACTAGAGCAGTCTCCATCCAAAATAACAATATTGATACCCATAATAGGTATCAGGGAAGAATCACTATCTACCCAACGAAGTGCATGGTTTCTCCCCATTTTCAAGAAAAAAACTTCTAGACTAGCACCTAGGAACAACTGGTCATAGAGGTTCACTAAGTTGACAACACCCTTAAATTATCCTTGACATAAAAGAAAGATGTGTGGAATTTACCATTGATCGAAGTCAATAAACATACCACAATCCTAAAAATAATTAACCACCCAAATACAACTGCTCACATGTTCAAACCACTATCTAAACCCAAAGTCGTTTTCCAAAGAATACCATTCACCTTTCCATGGATGCGCTACTCTGATCTCCTCGTCTTCTGTGGCCCTAGTGCATAAAGACTGGAGGCCACTCCATGAATCTTGGTTTAATAATAAATGAACCTAAATGGCTTATAGGCTCCACTATGAACCATCTCAAGGAGAGATTCAATTTAGAACACTATAACTTCACAAATACACTCATCATCTCTGGTATATGGGTTGATGCATACGCCATATCCTTACCAAGAGTTAACCATAAGTCTCCCTTATGAAGCATTATATAATTCCTCAACATTCATAGGGAAGAAAAGTATTCTTATTGCACACATCACATAAAACCATGCTCACCAACTAAGGGAAATATAACTTAACATCCATAGGTTTGGATACACTTTATATATTTGAGGGGTCCTAATCACTATCACAATAGAACCTTCCCCATAAACACAATCAGCAGCACATCAAGACACCCACAAAGTGTAACCAATTTATAATGAGGTGGGTACTATCAAAACTCTTCTTTTTCATGAAGGGGTTTACAAAAAGACCACTTTACCCAGTATAGATAAACCCACTCCACCAGAAGGATGAGGAAAAACACTCAACATTAATAGAATATTCATGTATAACAATGTCTAGATTGAGGTTGCATGAGAATATCAAACCCTCATACATATGACACTTAGTGAAAAATAAATTCTAGTTCCAAACATCATAAGGACCGATGGGGAATCATAAAAAATTCATACTTTAGTTCAAATCATATGCTAACCAAGTATAAGAATCCACTATGTGTGTTATTTCGTGACATAGATTGTTAGAAATCTATGTTAGTTAGCATCTAATCCAAGGGCGGTGATCATGGTGAAGAATCCAAACATCACCCTAATGAAAACTACTCTCACAAAACCTATCCACAAAAAATTAACCTAAAAGGAGAAGTGAGAGACTTACCTAGAGTAGATCGCACCTACGATGGAGAGTGAGAAGAAGCGTTGAGTGGTCAAGGTGCCTTCTCTGCTAAGTCGGGAGGGGAAGGTGAGACCGGGAGGGGGAGGTGCATAAGAGGATCCGCCACCATTGAGAAATGGAAGAGTAGGGTTCGCGGGGAGTAGGGTCCAGTGGAGAGGAGGAAGTAGGTTTTGCAGGGAGGAGGATCCATGGAAGGGGTTCAAGGGGGAGGATAAGGAGTATGGATACCGGTGAAGGTCTGGAAAAGAGAAGATCAGGGGGGGATGGGATTTTTCACAGGGGCACAACACTGTGAGGGCTTGATGGCATGATAAATAGAGAATACTGGGCACCAAATTTTATAAAATATGGGACTATGGTTTTATCAGTTCTTTTTTTTCACTGATAAAGCGTACTCTTTATAAGCGCTAAGACAAAAGTGCTGATAAATAATTCCTTTATCAGCGCTAAAATTTAAGCGTTCATAAAGGGTTCCTTTATCAGTGCCAGAAAAGTGCTGATAAAGAATTCCTTTATCAGCGCTAAAATTTTAGAACTAATAAAGGGTTCCTTTATTAGTGATTTTTTCTTAGCACTGATAAAAGGTGGTTCTTCCCTTACCCATTTTTGTAGTAGTGATTTAATTCCCTAATGGTAAAAGGAATTGAGAAACTATCAGTGTCTCCCATAATTAGAGGCATCTTCTAATGAAAAACTACAAATCATTCTTCATTTAATGTTATGAATCCAAATTCCTCCATATTCCTTTTTATTTAAATAATGTATTTAAATAATTTTTCATCATTAGGTAATTGAGAAATGACATCATAAAATTGAATTTTTATGTGTATTTGTTTGAACATATCAATGAATTTTTATAATTTACCTCTTTAGTAGCTTGTTTAAAAATTTTAGGAAAGTTGATAGGTGGGTTTTATAATGGTGGTGATACATATACATTTCCCTTTTTAGGCATGCCCTATATGGGAGATTTTTTAGTTGATTTTATTTCCTGATTTATCTCCTGATCAGCTTTATAAGTCTCTTCTAACTTATTTTTCTCATCTCTTCGTGGATTATTTAAGTATAGAATATTTTCACATCAAAAAATATAGATTTATCCTCCTACCTCTAATGAGATTTAATATTACAAGGCAATGTACTCGGTATTCAATCAGATAATCTCTTAGAGATTTTCCCCATTTGATGTTCTAGGTTTCATATTACATATTTTTTGTTATGATTTTTAGTTTCATGGATTATAATACATTAATATGATTTATAAAAAAATGTTTTGATATGTTTTTCAAGATTATATTAGAGAGTTTGGTCTTGTTATGGTGGTCTTATCTGTGTTTGTTGATACTATTTCTACTGAACTGGTGGAAACTACTGAGATCTAGGAAACTTTTGTTGAAATTTTTGTTTTGTTCTTGGAGATGGACCTTATGGTGGGTACCAGGTGGTCCCTGATTCCTTGGTGGTATATGTCTACTCTTCAACTGAAATTAATCTTGGTTTTTTTGTTGTGTCTACTGATACGGTCTCTACTTATAGTTTCGTTGTTGATATTTTTGGGGTTGTTCATACTGATAATTTTTTTGTTTGTAATTAACATATTTACTATCTTTTAATTAGAATTAATATAATATTTCCCTACATTTTTGGTAATAATTTAGGCCTCCATGCATCTCATGGGATTGAGTTTTCATCATAGGAGTAAAAGGGGGTGGTTTCACAACAGGTAACTAAAAATATTACAACATCTTTGTAAATGCCTCCACTTGTGATTAAAGGAAGGTACTCTCCTCCACTTGGTGGATTCATCATCAAGGAGGTCCTCTATCACTTTTCCCCCCAAAAAAATGGAATTTTGGTATACTTTATCTAGAATGGATCGGCCCACTTTTTTCATATTATGAATGGGTGTTCCATCAATAGTGGCGTCTACTACAATATGTATAGTCAATTGAAGTCCATGATAGAATATTTACAATTATAGCCAAACATCTAGTTTTTGATGTGGTAATTCTCTAGTGAGCTCATTAAATTAGTCCTATGCCTCCTAGGATGATTCTTCATCCACCTATGTTATGTTTTGAATGTAATTTCTTAAATTACATGTTCGGATGGGCATAAAATATTTCTATAGGAATTTATTGGCTAGATTATCCCAAGACATGACAAACTTGGGAGCTTTTTTTTTTGAGCCAATCCTCAGCTCAGTCATGCAAGGAGAGTTGGAAGGCATAGAGTATTATTTCATTAAATGAAACACCCTGGCTATGAAATATATTGAAAACCTCTAAAAGTTTTAAATGTACTCAAGGGGGTCTACACTTGGAATCCCACTGAATTGAGCAATGTTTTGGATCATGTGGACTAGTCCAGGTTTGATCTCAAAAGTTTTTACCTTAATAGGATGGAACATAATGTTGGAATTAGCACCATTTATGGATACAAGACGTAATTAATAATGGTTTTCTCCTACCGTAAGGGTTTCTCTCCTTGATCGGAAGGTGGTGCATATTACATATTTTTTTGTTGGGTTGTACAGAATTGTTGCAATCATCCATTGCAATACAGCGATGTGAATTTAAGGTCCAATCAATCTTTGGATTGAATGGAAGTAGTTTCTGGACTATCAAGGATCATGGAATTACTTAGAAACCCATAATGAATGAACTATCTAAGAAAAATATAGGGATGGCCCAAGTGTGATAGAAGGAGAAAAATATAAAAAGGAAAATGGGAAGGAAATGAAGAAATGGGGAGGGGTGAGGTGATCTAGTGTTTGTTTCAAGATCACTATTATTGAGTAATAGTAATCCCCAGAAATGATGGTAAAATTTGATTCATCCATATGTGTTGTTGAATTCACATAGGAAGAGATTAAATTAGTTATTTATAGTCCCAAACTACACTTACTACCAGGGAATAGTAAAGTGGCGGTGCGGGGTCGAACCCATGAGTATCACTGGAAATCCAACAACCAATCGAACAAAACCCTCTAGAACAATTCCTCAGGTTCACTCCTCATGTTTTGTTTTTACTAAACAAGGTTTTTTAGATTTAATACATATAATAAATAAGGTATTGATGTCAATTTTAGGAATCTTGACAGAAGATAACCCTATATTTAGCTTGGTAATGTCCGAAGGCTTAGGTTACGAAGTGGTGTAAGAGTCACCTATTGCTTATAGTTAAACCAATTGGATCCACCTGTGATGAAACTATCCCATGGTCATGTTATAGCTAACAACCTAGGTGCATTATGCCTTGATTCTATGAAGAATGTGTCATAGGATAATGGTCATAGTCCTTCTCAAATATAATTATGTCAGGTTTATTCAATTTCATTTCCCATGGTCAAGGTTGTATAGAAGAAAATGATGAACAATAATTATTAGTCAAATTACTAGACATAGGGTTAACAAGGTTCAACATAAAGATTCATTAGGTTTATAAAAAACCCTACTCTAAAGTCCTAACCCTAAGAGTATTAGTCATTCATGATGGAAATGATAAAAATCAAGGAAATGATAAAAATGATTCGCATAATCCTAAAACAAATGAGAAATAGGTAACCCAGTATTCAAACAATTAGAAGTTATTGTTTTAAAAAATTAAAATTGGTGAAAATCCAATCAAATACTTATAATGAAGAAACAATAAATAAATGTAAAGCATCAATGAAGAATGTAAATTGGTTTTGAAAGTGAGTGTAAAAATAGAAGAAGAATGGAAATGGATGTACAATGGATTTATAATGATTAAAAACTCAAAATGATATGACAAAATAATAAAAACAATGAATTAAAACTGAGTTGGAATGAAAAAATATTAAAATATATGGGAAAAGAACACAAGAAAATGAAATTCTATAGAGTCCCAATTTATAGAGGGGATATTTAAATATAAATAGGTTGAAATTTACATGTCGTGTAAGTCATTCATGTCATGTACCTACTTTAAGTGGCCTTTTATCTACATATACACACTGTGCAATCCATCTACACATCATGTATCTGAGATCCAAAATATACTCCTAAAAATCCTCATGTATATTTGACTAGGTAGAACATTGAACCTTGCATGTCATGTAAAAAATTTCACATCATGTATGTGATTCACAATAAGTGGGTTTTTAATTTTGAAATGTTCATATTGTGTAATGAATTTACACGTCGTGTATTGAGGTCGCGTCAAATAATATCTTCACTGGTTAGACTTAGGCTTTGTAGTAATGTTGTGAATGTAGATACATGTCATGTATGTTTTACATGACATGTACTATTCTTTCAACTTTTCGATATTTCTTCTTTGAGTCTGAAATTCATAATTCCAGCGAAAACAAACCAAAACCCGGTGCATTATTGAATAAAACATGAATAAACCATAATTAAATGTATCCAATATTTATATATAAATTCATATTATCAAGGGTTATGAAGGGAGTGAATGGATTTAAAGGTAAGGTAAGAGGGGGATGGTGAAGGGTTGAGAGTTTAGAGTATAGGGAGTATGATATAGGGTATATGGTTTAGGTTTAGAAGGCTTTTAGAGGGGTTTTAAAGGGTTTTAAGGGTATTATGTGTATTTTGGTTGAATTTTATGGGTTTTAATGTGATATGAAGGGATTTAAGGGTTTTTATGGTTAGTGAAGGGGGTATACAGTGCAGGATTTATGGTTTAGGTTATATGGATCAAGTAATAGGGTTTAGTGTATAGGGTTTGGAAGAATTTTAAAGGATTTTTAAAATTGTTTTAAGTGTATGAACTGTATTTTGGAAAGGTTTTTAAATGTTTTAAAGGTATATGAATATATAATATGGTTTTTTAGATTAGTTAATATGGGATATGGTGAAGGGTTGAGGGTTTAGGTATAGAGAGTAGGGTTTATTGATTAGGATTTAGGGTTTGGAATGATTTTAAAGGGTTTTAAGGGTATGAAGTGTATTTTGGTAGGGTTTATGAGGGGTTAAAAGGGTTATGAAGGGATTGAAGGGGCTTTATGGCCAGAGAATAGGGAATTGGGTGAAGGTTTGAGGGTCTAGGATATAAGGAGTAGGGTTTATGATTTAGGGTTTGGATGGATTTGAAAGGTTTTTAAAGGGGTTTTAAGGGTATGAAGTGTATTTTGGTAGATTTTTTAAGGGTTTTAACGGGTTATGAAGGGATTGAAAGGTTTTTAAGGTCAGTTAATATGGGAGAGGTTGAAGAGTTGAGGTTTTATGGTATAGTGAGTTGGGTATATGTTTTAAGGTTTTGGGTTTGGAAGGATTTTCAAGGGTTTTAAGGGTATGAAGTGTATTTTTGTTAGGGTTTTAAGGGTCTTAAAGGGTTGTAAAGGGAGTGAATGGTTTTTAAGGTTATTGAATAGTTGATAGGATAAAGGGTTGGGGGTTGAGGGTATAAATAGTGGGGTTTAGGGTTTATGTTTTGAAATGATTTTAAAGGAATTTTAATGGGTTTTAAGGGTATGATGTGTATTTTGGTAGGATTTTTAAGGATTTTGAAGGGTTTTGAAGGGATTTTAGGGTTTTTAAAGGTTTGGGAAGATGGAATAGGGTTTGTTTTTGAGGTTTTAGGGTTCAGGGAGTAAGTTTTAGGGTTTAGGGATTGGAATGATTTTAAAGGGCGTTTAAAGGGTTTTTAGGTTATGAAGTGTATTTTGGCAGAGTTTTCAAAGGTTTTAAAGTGTTATGAGGGGAGTTAAGAGTTTTTAAGGTTATGGAAGATGGGATAGGGTGAAGGTTTGGGGGTTGAGGGTATAGGGAGTAGGGTTTTGGGTTTTGGGTTTGGAAGTATTTTAAAAGGTTTTTAAATTGTTCTAAGGGTATGAAGTGTGTTTTTGTCAGGTTATTAAGGGTTTTAAAGGGATATGAATATATTTAAGTGCTTTTAAGGTTAGGTAAGAGGACATAGGGTGAATGGTTAGGGGTTTAGTGTATGGGGAGTTGATTTTAGATTTTAGGGTTTAGGGTTTGGAATGATTTACAATGGTTTTTAATGGGGTTTTAGGGTATGGAGTGTATTTTGGTAGCGTATTTAAGGGTTATAAAGGGTTATAAAGGGAGTGAAGGGTTTTTAAGTTTATGGAATAGGTAAGAGGGTTATTTTTTAAGGGTTTAGGGTATAGGTATTAGGGTTTATGGTTTGGAAATATTTGAAAGGGGTTTAAATGGTTTTAAGTGTATTAATTGTATATTTGGTTGGATTTTAATGCTTTTAAAGGTTTATTATGGAATTTAATGGTTTTTAAGGTTTTGGGGGTGGATAGGGTATTTTTTTTCAGGTTTTGGGTGTATGTATTAGGTTTTAGGGTTTAGGTTTTAAGGTTTGGAAGGATTTTAAAGGGTTTGGAAAAGGTTTTCAGGCAATGAAATGTATTTTTGTTGGGTTTTAATAGTTTAAAAGGGTTATAAAGGGACTAAAAAGATTTTAAGGTTAAATAATAGGGGAGATGTCGAATTTTTGAGGGTTCAGGGTTTAGGGAGTATCATTTAGGGTTTGGAAGGATATTAAAGGGTTGTTAAAGGGTTTTAAGTGTATGAAGTGTATTTTGGTATGATTTTTATGCATTTTAAAGGGTTATGAAGAGATATAAGCATTTTTAAGGATAGGGATGATGGGAGAGTGTGATGGGTTGTGGTTTTAGGGTATATGAAGTGGGGTTTATTATTTAGGGTTTATGGATTGTAAGGATTTTTAAGGGATTTTAAAGGGTTTTAAGAGTATAAAGTGTATTTTGTTTGGTTTTTAAATGGTTATGAAGTGAGTAATAGTTTTCTGTTTTTAGGTAAAATGGGACAAGGTGAATAGTTTAAATTTTAGGGTATAGGGAGTAGGGTTTTGGGTTTTGAGTTTGGAAGGATTTTAAAGGGGTTTTAAAGGGTTTTAAGGGTATTGAATGTATTTTGGTAGGTTTTTAACGGTTTTAAAGGGTTATGAAGGGGTGAAGTGTTTTTATGTTTTGGTAATATGGTTGTGGGTGAATTTTTCTGGGGTATAGTGTATATTTAGTAGGGTTTAAGGTTTAAAAGGACTTTAAAGGGCTTATAAAGGGTTTTAAGGGTATGAAGGGTATTTTGGTAGGTTTTTTAAGGGTTTTATAAGGTTATAAAAGGATTGAAGGGTTTTTAAGGTTATGTAAGAGGATATAGGGTGGTGGTTTAAGGGTTTAGGGTATAATTATTAGGATTTTGGGTTTAGGGGTTAGGGTTTGGGAGTATTTTAAAGGGGTTTTAAAGGGTTTAAAGGGTATGAAGTTCATTTTGGTTGGGTTTTAAAAGGTTTTAATGGGTTATGAATAGAGTTAATAATTTTTAAGGTTAGGTAAGAGGAGTTAGGGTCAATTTTTTGGGTTTAGTGTATAGGTAGTAGGGTTTCAGGTTTGGGGAATAGGGTTTGGAAGGATTTTAATGGGTTTTTAAAGGCGTTTAAGGGTATGATGTGTATTTTTTTAGGATTTTAAGGTTTTTAAATGGCTATGAATGGATTAATGGGTTTTTTAATTTATGTAATAGATGAGATGATGAAGTTTATGGGGGGTAGGGTATATCAGTTACGGTTTAGGTTTTAGGGTTTGGTAAGATTTTAAAGGGTTTTCAAAGTGTTTTAAGGGTATGAAGTGTATTTTGGTAGGGTATTTAAGAGTTTTAAAGAGTTATAGAGGGTGTTAAGGGTTTTAATGGTCAGGTAATAGTGGTAATTGTGAATGGTTTAGGGTTTAGGGTATAGGGTGTAGGTTTTAGGGTTTATAGTTTTTGGTTTGGATGGAATTATAGGGGTTTTAAAGGGTTTCAAGGGAATGAAGTCTATTTTGGTAGGGGTTTTAAGGGATTAAAAGGGTTATGAAGGTAGTGAAGGATTTTTAAGGTTTTTTAAGAGGGTATTGGGTGAATTTTTTAGGGTTTATGGTATAGGGATTCAGTTTTAGCTTTTAGGGTTTAGGTTTGGAATGATTTGAAAGGGTTTTAAATGGTTTTAAGGGCATAAAGTGTATTTTGGTGGGTTTTAAAGGGTTATTAAGGTAGATAAGGGGTTTTTAGGTAATTTAATATTATATAGGGTGAATATTTTAGGTTATATATTATAGTTAGTAGGGTTTAAGATTTAAAGTTCAGGGTTTGGAAAAAATATAAAGGGTTTTCAAGGGTTTTAAGGGTATGAAGTGTATTTGGTAGGGTTTTTAATGGTTTTAAAGTGTTATGAGGGGAGTTAAGAGTTAAAAATGTTAGGGTATATGAGATATGGTGAAGGGATGTGGTTTTAGGTTATAGGTAGTAGGGTTTAGGGATTAGGGTTTAGGGTTTGGATAAATTTTAAAGGGTTTTTAAAGGCTTTTAAGGGTATGAAGTGTTTTTTCGTTGGGGTTTTAAGGGTTTTAATAGAATATTAAGGGAGTTAAGTGTTTTTAAGGTAATTTAATATGGTATATAATTAATTGTTAAGGGTTTAGGGTATAGGGTGTAGGGTTTAGTATTTAGGGTTTAGGGCTTGGAGGGATTTTAAGAGGATTTTAAAGGGTTTTATTGGTATGAAGTGTATTTTGGTAGGATTTTTAAATGTTTTAAGGGGTTATGAAGGGATTTAATGGTTTTTCATGTTAGGGAAGAGGATAATTGGTGATTTTTTTAGGTTTTATGGTATAGGGATTACATTTTAGGTTTTGGAAGGATTGTAAAGTGGTTTTAAAGGGTTTTAAGGGTATGAAGTGTATTTTGGTAGGGGTTTAATGATTTTAAAGGGTTATGAAGGGAGTGAAGGGTTTATAAGGTTATAAAATAAGGTATAGGGTGATTGGTTGAGGGTTTAGGTTATAGGGAGTATGGTTTAGGGTTTAGGGATTGGAAATAGTTTAAAGGGATTTTTAAGGGTTTTAACGGAATGAAGTGTATTTTGGTTTCTTTTTATGGGAATTAAAGGGTTATGAATATAGTGAAGGGCTTTTAGTTAATTTAAGAGTGTATATGTTTATTTTTTTAGGGTTTAGTTTATAGGGAGCTGGGTTTATGGTTTACTATTTGGAATGATTTTGAAGGGTTTTTAAAGGTTTTTAATGGTATGAAGGGTATTTTGTTAGGGGTTTGATGGGTTTTAAAGATTTATAATGGGAGTGAATGGTTTTTAAGGTTATTTAAGAGGATATAGAGTGATTTTTTGAGGTTTTAGGGTATAGGAACTAGGGTTTAGTGTTTAGGGTTTAGGGTTTAGGGTTTGGAAGGATTTTAAATGTTTTTCAAATGGTTTTATTGGTATGAAGTGTATTTTGGTTGTATTTTTAAGGGTTTTAAAGGGGTATTAAGGGGGTGAATGGTTTATAAGGTTATTTAATATGGGAGAGGTTTAATGGTTGTGGGTTGGGGGTATATGTATTAGGGTTTAGGTTTTAGGTTTTGGAAGGATTTTAAATGGTTTTTAAAGGGTTTATGTTTTTAGAGGGTATTTTGGTAGTGTTTTAAGGGTTTGAAAGGGTTATGAAGGGATTGATGTTTTTTTAATGTTAGTTAAGAGTGTATAGGGTGAAGGTTATATGGTTTAGGGTATTGGTTTTATGGTTTATTGTTTAGGTTTTGGAAGGATTTTAAAGGGTTTTTAAAACATTTTAAGTGCATGAAGTATATTTGGATAGGGTTTTTAAGGGGTTTAAAGGGTTATGTGGGTATTGAAGGGTTTTTATGATTATTTAATAGGGGATATGATTATGTTTTGAGTTTTTATGGAATAAGGGGTAGGGTATATCATTTAGGGTTTAGGGTTTGGAAGGATTTTAAAGGCTTTTTAAAGGGTTTTTAGGGTATGAAGTGTATTTTGGAAGGGTTTGTTAAGGTTTTGAAGTATTATAAAGTGAGATAAGAGTTTTTAATGTTAGTTAATATGATATTGGGTGAACTTTTGAGGTTTTAGGATAAATGGAGTTGGTTTTGGGATTTGGTCTTATGGTTTGGAAGGATTTTAGAGGCGTTTAAAAGGGTTTTATGTGTATAAAGTGTATTTCAGAAGGGTTTTAAGGATTTAAAACTATTATTAACAGGTTGAATGGTTTTTAAGGTTTGGTAATATGGTATATAGTATATATTTTAGGGTTTAGGTCATAGGGATTAGGGTTTATGGATTAGAGTTTATGGTTTGGATGGATTTTAAAGGGTTTTAAGGGTCTAAAGTGTATTTTGGTAGGGTTTTTTTGGGGTTTTAAAGGGTTATGAAGGGAGTTAATGGTTTTTAAGGTTATTTAATATTATATATCATAAATGTTTTATGTTTTAGGTTATAGGTATTATGGTTCATGGTTTAGGGTTTTGTAAGATTTCAAAGGGGTTTTAATGGGTTTTATTGGTATAAATTTATATGGGTTGGGATATTAAGGGTTTTAATGGGTTATGAAGGGAGTGAGGGGTTTTAAAGATTATTAGATAGGGGATAGGGTGAATGTTTTAGGTATTAGGGTATTGGTATTAGGGTTTTGGGTTTATCATTTGGAAGTATTTTAAAAGGTTTTTAATGGTTTTAAGGGTATGAAGTGTTTTTTGGTAGGGTTTTTAAGGGTTTTAAAGGGTTAGGAATGGATTTGAGTGTGTTTATGTCAGTTATTTAGGGATAGGGTGATGGTTTGAGGTTTTAGGATATAGGGAGAAGGGTTTAGGGTATAGGGTTTAGGGTATGGAATGATTTTAAAGAGGTTTTAAAGGGTTTTATGGGTATGAAGTGTATTTTAGTAGGGTTTTCAAGGGATCTAAAGGGTTTTTAAGGGAGTGAAATGTTTTTAAACTTATAGAAGAGGGGATAGGGTAAATGGTTGATGGGTTAGTTTATTTGTATTATGGTTTATGGTTTATGGTTTAGGGTCTAGGTTTTGGAAGGATTTAAAAGGGGTTTAAAGGATTTTATGGGTATGTAGTGAATTATGGTAGGAATTTTAAGGTATTTAAAGGTATTTGAGGGGGGTGAAGGGTTTTTAGGTTAGTTGTGAGAGGATAGGGTGAAGGGTTGAGGATTTAGGGTATATTTACTAGGGTTTAGTGATCATGTATTATGGTTTGGAAGGATTTTAAAGGGGTTTTAGGTTATTAAAATTATTTTGGTAGGGTTTATAAGGGTCTTAAAGGGATATCAAGGGAGTGAAGGGTTTTCAAGGTTAGGAAACAAGGGGTAGTGTAAAGGTTTGAGGGTTTAGGGTATAGGAAGTAGGGTTTTATGTTTAGTATTTAGGGTTTGTAAGGATTTTAAATGGGTTTTAAAGGGTTTAAAGGAAAGAAGTGTATTTTGGTCGGGTTTTTAAATGTTTTAAAGGGATGTGAAGGGATTGAAGGGTTTTTATGGTTAGGGAATATGTGATTGGGTGAAGGTTTGAGGTTTAGAGTATAGGGAGTGGAATGATTTCAAAGGGTTTTAAGGGTATGAAGTGCATTTTGGTAGGGGTTTAAAGGGTTTTAAATGTTTATAAAGGGAGTTAAGTGTTTTTAAGGTTACATAATAGGGGAGAGGGTTAAGGTTTGTGGGTTTATGGTATAGGGAGTAGAGTTTAGGTTTTTGTTTTTATGGTTTGGAATGGTTTTAATGGGGGTTTGAAGGGTTTTATGGGTATGAGGTGTAAGTCCAACCTCGGGTATGTAGGAAGCCTCTATTAAGTTCAAACTCGGGCTGATAACCATGAATAAGCCCCAGTATATCATCAGGTCATTGTCCTCTGCGCACACCCTGATTCTATACCCCCCATTCTGAACTACATGGAATTTGATTCCCTGCCACAGGAATACATATGAGGTCTCTAAGAGGCTCAAGACCAACATCATCGCCGCCCTCAAGTCGACTTCATCCCATTCTCCATCCACCTCACTTAACCATCCATTATCCATCTTGATTCTTTCCTGGGATGACACATACTGGTGACATCATTCCAATTCATCTCTTCACTACTCCTAACAGTTACTGGGGAACTAACAACATGTTATCCCTAACATCAGTGTTCCCTCCAAGGGTGTTACCCCTATGATCCATTCTAGTCGGTGTTCCGATCAGTCTGATCCGTCAATGCTTGATGTTAAATTCATGGAATACCCTGTGTTGAACATGGGAAGTTGAAAAAAACCTCAAATACATGCCTATGGAATATAATTACCCACATTCAATGTGGGATTCCTCAGGCTTCCGCGCCCTCAAGAATCCTTATAATAAGGGGAAGAAACCCAGACACGCTAGTGTTTCAGCATCCAGACATGCCAGTGATGTCCAACGTTACTACTCACCTGGCCGAAAGTTACTTCCATGACCGGACCCCTTGTAATGTTCCAATAGAAGTAATGTCATCAACTGACGTCCATGAAGAAATGTCAATGGGAAGAGTTTCATGAAAAAATTCTTAGTCTATAAGGGATACCTGGACTAGGTGATGAGTTCCAAGGAGGAATACACAGAAGGAAGAATTGACAACCCATCATCCTGTTTCGATCAAGGAGAAAACATCCCTGAATAAGCGATGGATTCCACCTGCCTTTGGAAACCCGGAATGCGGGGAAGCAGCTGCGCAACCTCCACAGACGGATGCACGTGCCCCGGTGAAAGAGTCAAAAAAAGAAATAGTGAACCTAATGTGAAGTTCTACTCCTCAATTTGGAGATTAGTAGAGTTTGAGACATCAGTGGATTATAATGTCACAAGATCCAATTATCCGGTGCCAGGTCCCACCAAGAAAATAGCGGGCCTGGCCTGAAACTCACCAGAAGTTGGGGCAGTCAAAATTTTGGACATCCCAGTCTGTGACGTTGTCAGCATGGATCCTTCTTAATATCCATGGGATACAGAATGGTGTTGGGGCACTGGACGTCGATTTCTTTGTTTCAGCACTAAATAGCTTAATCTCCCTACTTTCAGGAACCAAGTTGTAGCACCAGGAACTTGATTTCCACCTGTCCACCAACGCAAGGTCATGAACAATGCCAATGTGAAAATCCTATGTGGATCAACCTCTTATGTGTTGGCTTCCACACCCACAACCACTAGGAACGCACACCCCATCTCCCCTTATGAGTTCGTACAACGAAGGATGATAAGCGAGATCGTACGCCGATACGAGGAGGAGGGGATTATCCCGAATCGAGATATGGCCCTATAGTATTTAGAGGTGTTTGTGCCTCGTCACCACCGCTACCCCAAGGGCCATGTAGGGAGCCACTACTCCCCACCCCCAACATACAATTTTTTTAGGAGCCTCTCCCCAGAATATCTCGACGACTCCCTCCCCTGCGCCGATGAGGTAGAGGATGTCTAGGATAGCCTGGACAGGATCCCATTCTAGGGTCCCCCAAGGAGGGCCCCCACTAGGCTGAGTCAGTGACACCACCCAGTCCCATGGGATTAAGAGTAGGTAATCTAGGTACCTGCACCACCGGCCCCAGGTCGGCTAACCTGATGCCAGCGTCGGGCACAAGCTGAGGAGGATGCCCGCCAAGGGGCATCGACGTCAGTAACTACTATGGCTCGGGCCACTGTTGACATGTATCATCAACCTACTGTGCACACTGAATAGGGTAACTTATGTACCCAACCCGAATCGAGGCCACAACTACCCCACAGGTAGGCTGGGTCGACTCTCTCGGCCATCGGTGCAGGGAGCACCCACCGCGGACCGACCCACGACAGTGACACTCAGTATGGAGGTCCTCCCCATACCTCCACCATGGAGAACATGGGTCCTCCCCGATTTTAATCCCTACATGGAGGTCCGCCCTGTGCTACCTTGAATCCGAACAAGGTTCCTCCCCACATCGGTGACACTCAGTACGGAAGCCTCTCCCACGCTCATTACATTGGGTATGGGGTCATTCCTCCTACCATGGACTACCGATATGGAAATGTTACACATCTAGTCAATCTACAATATGAGGGGATTCCCCATGTCCTTACAGAATCTGGAAAAGGTATTCCTTGCTTCAGCAATCATAGGAGTGAAGGTCAGCTTTGCTTCACCAGCAACCAAAACGGAGGTCCTACCCGTGTTTGGATTGACCAATACAAGGACCCTCCTCACGCTGAAACTGCTGGGGGAAGAAAGCATGGAGGTCCTACTCATGATCCTATTAGCTCCAGGGGAGGTCCTACCCACTCCAGCATTTCCCACAGAGGTCCCATCCACACATCAGTTTGTGGACACAAAGGTCATCCCCGTGTTCCCTTTGATATCTGTCCAAGTGCTCCTCACACCCTATCTCACACAGGCGGAAGTCCACCCTGCCCCAAAACCAGTACGGCTGAAGGACCTCCTCATTCCTAAAATCTACCTTATCCTAAAGAAACATCCCAGGGCAGGAGTGTGGGTCATCGCCGCCATAAAAATAATGCCAAGAAGATTCAGAACAAGATCATACCAGTCTACTTCTCAGATTCTGAGGTGGAATATGACTCAGCGATGGAACCCTCACCAAGATCCTCCGTGTCAAGGGTCGGGGTTGGAACAGTGCATTAGCCTCATACTTCCAGAATGTGAGGTCAATTGGATTCCCACCTCCCTCCTAAGTTATATCCAGGAGGACTAATATTTGGAAACTCCATAGGTTACGGTCGTGCAATCGTCACCATCATCACCAGAAGCACTCGCTATCTCGACTAGAGATCATAGAGAGCTATTCTGGGGATCAATGGTGGAAAAGTAGTAGTGTAACCCATCACCAGCAGCCATAGTCCCTATGCCAAAAACTATGGTCGTTATCCTGTCTTACCGTGATGTGGTGGCCAAGTTACTAAACTCTTCAAAGGATAGCCCAAGATGTGGTGGCTTATTGGCTCGCTCTCCATATTATCCACTAGCCATCCTTACATCTTAGTGGTCTACATCAGTACCAATATTGGTTCCCTAGAAACCTTTAATAGATGAGTGGGGAAATGAAGGGTCAAACCCTGAATTTGGACCAAGGAGCTTGTGGGATATCCTCGCAGCGGATCATTTCCCCAAGATGTTCTGGCTAGTTGCAGTGCCAAATTTTAGGGTACCAGAAATGCTCACCCATGAGGAGGTTGGATTCTTTCGCCAGAACCTCTGGGAAACTCATTTCTGACTTCAGAATCAACGAGTGACCTACCCCAAGAGTCAGCCACACTTGGAAGATATTGTCCAACAATTTAGTTTGGTCATCTTGGCTGCACTCCCTGTGGCCCAACGCCTGTAGTCACCAGGCCGCCATAAGAACCTCCAAAAATGATACATCTAGAGCTTTAAAGTGGTCCACATGATAATCAAGGAGGCTTCTCCCCATGTTCAAATTCATGGCTGGGGGAAGTACGTGGCCCTCCATTTCAGTTCCATCTGGCGCTAGCCTGATTTTATAGGTGACATAGAGGATATACCTCCAGGCAGGGTCACGGTTAACATGTCTAACTTATCAGAGGGATAAAATGAGCTAGATCTCCTTGAATAGGACTTATCCCCTAAGAGAGTGCCACAACTATTGGATCCATTGGGAAGGTTCACTCACCAGTAAAGAAATCCACTGGGTATTTTTCGTGACCACCGAGGCACCAGTCCTCAGACAGAACCCAAAAAAGGGTAAGGAACTTCTCGGAGCCGTCAAACCCTCCAACCCATCTGTATTAGTGAAAAAGGTGGAAGAAAACCCCAAAAAAGTCATGTTGCCTCATCAAATCACAGAATAGAAGAAGGTGGTCAATGAACTCCTTGCTGAATGCGCTGTAGAGTGACGACCAGAATACAGTGATCCTCAGCCAAGGCAGTAGGGGAAGGCACAACATCCCCTTGGTGAACTACCCCCAGGCGACCCTAACCATCATTCCCATGCAGACATGTTTGAGGCTATAACTTAAATCAATAGGGCATGGTATGTGTCACCAAATCCTCAGGACCCAGCTCGGATTCCCCCAGCTGCTCCATAGGTCATACCACCAGCCTCTCCACGATCCATTGGGCCTGTTTATCATGTTGAAGAACTTTCAAATGCACTGGTGGTTAGGGAACCCCGTAAATATAGGGATCCCCACCTGTATGATCCAATGGAGGCACTCATCACCCACCTCAAAGCCTTAGAGACTCGATAAGTGGCAATCCTGCCTAATGGAAAGCCATACCTGGCATGGGTGGATGATATGCGAGCACCCCCAAGTTTCAGGGATCCCACATTTTCCCCGTTTAATGGGACATGGGACCCGCCACAGCACCTATCCCACTTTATCTCAAGGTGTGGCCCCATGTTGGAAACTCCAGTGTATCAGGAAGCTTCCAAACTCCAGTGTTTTATACAGACATTGGAAGGGCCAGTGTTCGTCTAGTAAATCCAGCTTCCCATCAGGTCAGTGGCTAGCTGGGAGGACCTCCATAGGAAATTCCTCTACCAGTTCAGTTCTACCACTCAAAATATGAGTACCGCAGACCTATTTAAGTGCCAGAAGAGGCCTCATGAGCACATTACTGACTTTGTTTCCTAGTGAAAATGACTCACATACTTTCTTGAAATGCTGCTGACTTAGGAGAAATTACTGACAATGTGAGTAGGGAATGTCAAGAAAAAACCGGTCCCCTCTCTGACCACCGATAACTACACCGAGGGATTATGAGACTTCTCTGATAAGGCCCAACACCTAGAGGAAGACTTATAATAAGCTAAGTAGGCATGTTTGTTTCCTCCTTCAATCCCCGTGTGAAGGGACGCCAGGGCCGAACCCACCATAGTGGCTCAAATAGAGGCCCCCTAGCAACTAGAGTTGTTACCAGTGGAGCCACCTCTACAACCTCGTAGGGGGCCTCCACCTCAGGCATAGCCTCTGGCCCAACAATGCACATCTCAGAATCGGCAGGTGCCACCATGCAATGCTCTGCCACCGCCTAGGTGAGATAACCAAGCTCCACCTCCTCAGTAGTCTCCTCCATCCCCTCTCCAGGGTTAGGATATGAGGGCCCCCTTCCCAGATAGGAGGAACCATACCAACTCATTCAGTGAGTTATAAGTCCCTGGTTATTTCCTAAGTTCCCTAGAGTAGGGGATTGTACGTTTTCCTAAGTGAAGGAGGCCATAAGAGGCAAACCTCACTGATTTCCCTAATTACTACCCCTACCACTGGATCCTAGGGAACACTCTCAAACAGTGCTATGTGTTCAAATATTGTCTTAAAGACTAGTTGGATAACAATATATTCTATTTAGGCCCATATCAGGCACATGTGGCATGCGTTTTCGTGAGGCCATACAACAACAGTGATAGAAAAGGTGAGTGGAATTAGGTTTCTAACCACGGGTACTAGATGTATGATGACTAGATGGCTTGAAAAATAGTCACTCATTCCCATGGTGTTATTCGTGCATGCTTGAATCAGCCAGAGCCTTTAGAAGCCATATCAAATACTTCTGTATCATCATCTCAGTCGTCCTCTTCCTAGAAGATAAAACACCAGCGATGTAAGGGAAAACAAATTCCCCTAATGATGCCATCATCACCTCATAATCTTAGTGATTTTATCCCCCTAGAGATGGTGATCCCTCCCAGAATCCATCCAGTAGTGGACGACTCTTGGATTGAAGGTCAAGGTTACACCTTGGTTAATACTATAGAGCTGGTAAATCTGTACATTATTCTTGAAAATGAGGATATCTAGGAGGATCCTCACTACTTCCTCATCCATCTTTAGAATTGACGGAGTTGAGACAATATGGGTTATCAGAGTGCCTCATTCAGTACTTCTAGCCAGGCTGTGCACGCGACCAAAACCAGGCAACAAGCCCAGCACAGAGCTCAGTCTACATAGCCTTCTCATCTGGTGACATCAAGCGAGACTCATTCATCTGGCCCTCATCTGGTAGTCACTCTAAATGCTTCTACTAATGAGAATTAGGATATTCCTAGAACTAGTCAGTTGTCGACCCAGTTGGCAGGGCCCACCATACATCCTATCATAGAGTGACCTCCTGTAAGCAGAAATTCATGCCTGGCACAGATGTATGATGTTCTCAAACATCTTTCCAGCATTCCATCAAATCTCTCCATCCTAGAGGCCCTTTTTCTATCATCAAATATGCATGAGGACCTCTTTGAGGCTTTAAGAATCTCCGTCCATTTTGAGATGGAGGTAGCAACCACAGAAGCCTTTCTTGCAGAGGCGGTCGAGAATGTTAAATGTGAGGCCACAATACCATTCTACATAGAAGATGAAGGCTCTCCCATATAGGGGCACATTAGCCCACTATACATCACTGACCAGTTCAATGGAATGGAGGTTTGTTATTTTCTTCTCGACACAATCTCTGGAATCAACCTAATACCGACTCAGACACTGTGAAAACTGGGATTGTCCAAGGATGATCTGAGTCCATATGACCTAAGAATCCAAGGTTATGATAGGATAGAGTATACACCGATCAACAAGATCCATTTAAGGCCCAGTTTGGTGGTCTAATTTCTATCACTGAGTTTATGGTTGTCTTCAAGGACACCACCTATAATGCATTAATGGGTAGGTCGTGGCTCCACCAACATGCAACAGTTCCTTTATCATATCACCAGTGCCTTAAGTACTTCCTCAATGGTCAAGTGGGTGTGCTTCAAGGTGACACATCCCCCTTTTCCTCTTTTGAAGCCCACTATCTAGATGACGACTAGTACAAGTGAAAGGACAAGAAGATTCAGACTAATGAGGTCGAGCATGCTATGGTTGTGACCGACCCGTGGGAAGATATGGATGATGCATACATCTTTCCAGCCCATCGATTGGAGGCTACAACTTCAGACACGGGATAATGATTCTTTGTTTCTAGGATTAGGGGGGACATTCCAAAGTCTAAGCGATGCTGGATGATTTACTCATATTCCTATACAAACCAAGCTCAGGTAATCCCAGAACCTCCTACCCCCATAAGGTATCGGGATGTACGCCCCATGACAATGACAATATTTCATACTTTCTTATTTCTCCAGGACATAATTAATAGGCTCAGGAAGACACACCACTATTGCTTCAATATCATCAAGTGTGGCCCCTTGGGATGAAGAAAAGATGGTATTGGATCAACATCCTTCATCGATGTGGTTGTGGTAGCACAGGAGTTCCCCGATGCAGTGTCCACTGCCGCTCAGGCTGGTACTGGCCTCCAATCAGGAGCTTCCCACTCATAGGAAGCTTCTCCCACTGAGGATCCCTCCTCCATAAGTGAATAAGAGGATTTATAGGATGATCCCCCTAACTTTTAAGAGGGCATCTCCACCATGGTTTATGAGTTGGTACAGGTGTACCTAAGTAGCAAGGAAGACCAGAAACCCACATTGATCAGTTCCACCATTCCCCTCAAGGAGTAACAACAGTACATAGACTTCCTTAAACAAAACTGTGATGTATTATCCTAGAGTTATGATGAGATTCTCGGACTATATCCTCAGGTATTCATCCACTACCTCAGTCTCCCTACAAATCATCGCAGGTTCAAGAAGCCTCTCAGAAAGATGCACCCTTCTCACGGTGCCATGGTTAAGGTAGAAGTTGATAAGCTCATTAGAGCCAATTTTCTTAAGGAGTTCTAGTACCCAAAGTGGCTGGTCAATATTGTGCTCGTAAGAAAGAAGAACAGACATATAAATGTTTTCATTGACTTTCAGGATCTCAATCGTCACTATCTGAAGGATGATTTTCCTCTTCCAATGACAGAATTGTTGATCAATTCTACAACTGGGTTCCAATACCTCTCCTTGATGTATGGGTACTTCGGGTATAACCAGATCTCAATGGCCCTTGAGGATGAGGAGTCAACAGCCTTCAGGGAACCACGGGGTACTTTTTGTTACCAAGTCATTACATTCGGTTTAAAGAATACATGTGCCACCGATCAGCGGGCTATGCATCGCATATTTAAGACGATCCTCGTAACATTAGTGTAATGTTACGTGGATGACCTAGTGGTCAAATACTGCCAACGTCTAGACCATATCAAGGACCTTGAGAAAGTGTTCGACTTCCTTCGTTCACGTCACCTAAAGATGAACCCAATGATGTGTGCCTTTAGGGTCACCTCTAGAAAGTTTCTCAACTTCATTGTCAGATATAGGGGAATTAGGATCAAACTAGAGAAGATCAAGGACATTAGCCAGATGTCTCCTCTGAGAAACATTCAGGAGCTTTGAGGCTTCCAAGGTCACTTAGCCTACATACGTCGATTCATAGTGAATTTGGCCGGAAAGTGTAAGCCCTTTTCTCGGCTCATAAAGAAAGGCACCGTCTATGAGTGGGACGAAGAGTGTCAAACTAATTTTGAGGAAATAAAAAAATATCTACTCTATCTTATGGTCTTAATACCACTCATCTCTGGAAAGTCTCTGGTCCTTTATGTGACAACCCTAGAGTGATCTCTTGGCACCCTTCTTGCCTAGAAGAACAACAAGGGAATGGAAAATAGCCTCTACTACCTTAGCCGCATGATCCTCGATACGAAGACCAGATACTCCCCTATCAATAAGAGATTCCTTGTGCTCGTATTCACAATACAGAAGTTGTGACATTACTTGAAGCACCATGAGGTACAACTGGTGTCCTGAGTAGATCTGCTGATGTACATCCTGAACATCCCCATGTTGACAGGTCATATAGCTCAGTGGGTAGTGATTCTCCAATAGTTCGACATTAGGTTTCTCCCTTAGAAGGCTATTAAGGGGAAAGCATTGGCAGACTTCCTTGCTACCCATCCGACTCCTGCAAACCAGTCCCTGGACCTTGATTTTCTTAATGAGGTAACCCTCTCAGTAGACCAAGATATCCTGTGATGGAAAATTCACTTCTATGGTGCTTCATGGAGCCCCACCGACAGAAGGCTCAATGACCCTAGGCTCAATAGAGTAGGCCTGAGTATTATCTTCATTACCCCAACACAAGTTGTTCTACCGTACTCATTCCCGTTTTCAGAATGCTGCACCAAGAATGAGGCAAAGTATCAGGCTCTCATTACTAGCCTCAAGTTGGCCCTCGTGATAGAAGTTCCCCATTTTCATGTGAAAGGGGACTCAGAACTGGTCATCAATAAGATCAACGGTGACTATGTTGTCAGAAAGCTAAAGCTCATGCCATTGTTGGAATGCACTCTCGGGCTAATGGCCCAATTCCCATCTTAGCCAAAATTTACTCATGTCCCTCGATCTCAGAACGGTTGAGATATCGCCCTATTCGGCCTAGCTGCATCACTTGCAGAGCTCGAACAGGATGATCTGATTATCCACATGTCACATCAAAGAGTCACTGCTCCTGTCACTCCAGGTGATAATGAAATCTTGTAGGTAATCCACCTTACCACCAGCTCCTCCACTTCAGGAACCCCAGGTCCCCCAAATGTAGTGATTGAAGTGACTCCCGACTGGAGAACCTCCTTTGTTGAGTATCTCCATAATTGTAATCTCCCAGTAGATCGGGCTGAGTGCGAGCGAATCCAATGTCGCGGGCTACAGTTTAACCTCCAGGATGGCCCTGGTTGTGAGAAGATCCTCTACAAGCGTGAGTTTGATGGGGTCCTCCTCCATTGCATTCAAGGGGCTGATATTTCCCAAGTCATGTAGGAGGATCATGCCAGTTCCTGCGGGGCTCATTAGACTGGGCCGAAGCTATCTCACTAGATCCAGAGACTGGGGTATTTTTGTCCATCCATGATCCATGACTATGTTGAGTTCTCCAAAAGGTTCCATGCATGCCAAATTCTTGTTAACTTCATGCATCAGCCTCCAGAGCCTCTCCACTCCACCACGTACTCTTGGCCATTTGGGGTATGGGGACTCGATTTCGTGGGACCATGTCCACCGTTGACAGGTTGCAAGTGAAAATTCATCCTGACTACTACAAATTTCTTTTCCAAGTGGATAGAGGCAGTTCCACTCAAAGATTTCAAGGCCCATTCCATCATTGACTTTGTGATCTCCAACATCAAATACCAATTTAGAGACCCTCATGCCATTCTAACTGATAATGGAACGAACTTCCGAGTAGCTAAACTGAAGAAATTGTAAGTTAAGGACAACATCCGTTCTAACTATACCTCCCACTATCATGCACAAGAAAATGGACAGATTGAGGAATTCAAAAAAACCCTCTCTAACATTCTGCAGAAAATGGTTGTTCAGAATAAGAATATTTGGCCAAAAAATCTCCTCAATTCCCTTTGGTATTATCGGACAAATACTCGTAATTACACACAAGTGACCCCATATTCCCTAGTGTATGGAAAAGAGGTCGTCCTTCCCATCGAGATTCAATTTCCCTTAATACACACAACTGTCTATGATCAGCAAGTTCCATATAAAGTAGATGAAATCCTTCTGGCTGAGTTGGAAGTGCTCGAAGAGAATAGGATTCGTGCCCTTCACAATTTAGAAATGCATCAGAATAAGATAGATAGATATTTCAATAAGAAATTTTTCCTCTGCTCCTTCTTGAAAGGCGACTTGGTATTGGCCTTGAGGGAACCAATGATACCTGGAAAGAAACCACCCAAGTTGGAGTCCAAATGGGAAGGACCTTACATAATTCACAATGTTTACTCCAATGGCACATACTCGATGATTATCATGGATGGTGAGATTATAACTCCTCCCACCAATGCCAAGTTTGTCAAGCAATACTTTGCTTGAGTCCCTGCGGTCCTACATGACCTTAAACTGTACGGTCCTATAGGACCTTAAAATATACAGTCCTGTATGACCCCAAACTATGTAATGGTCTCGCATGACCCTAAACTTCATTATAGTCCTACACGACTTTAAACTGTCTGGTTCTACATGACCTTAAACCGTGAAATGTCCTGCATGACACTAAACTGTATGTCGTCCTGCAAGACATTAAACTGAATCTTAAGAACTATGTATGGATTGATTACCATAATCATGGGATATATAGGAATGCTTTTATGCCTCATCCTGAGTCCATCCCCATGCTCTTCTTGTTTGGGTACCCCTCCTGGGTGTAGATCCCTTGGGGAATCTCATGTAATGCAGCCCAAGCTTCTTTGGCCCCACTTGTGGCAAGATTATGAAGGTCGCGCCATGTGACCCTCCTCATTCTTCTAATATTTCTACTTCCTTACTGCATTATGTTAAACTACACATCCCTTTTAGAACTATGCATGGCTTTATTCCCATCCTCATGGGATACATAGGACCACATGAACATTTTGTCCATAGGCCTAGTCCCAAACTTCGGGACCTCCCATTGGGATGAAACACAAGGTGTGGGGCAGGCTTTTTCCCTCATTAACATCGAGTTCATCATGACCGTACCATGTTACAAGATGTGGATGTTGTGTTTGAACCTATTCAATAGCTATCCTTTGTTCTTTTCACCACCCCCATATGTCCCAAATATGGAGTTTAGTGGTTCATTCTGCCCCGCCGTCTATCCAAACCTCGGTCTGCCTCGAGCAAAGTGTGCAATTCCAACTATCGGACCCTTATGTGATGGAAATATCCTAGTCCTTCTCCTTGTTTCCCACACTGTGAATTTCTCATGTGGGCTTAGGATCTATGATGAGGCAATGCCCTCATGAGAGGTCATAATGCTATAGTTGGTTGGGGCACCCAGCCTCAGGTCCTTCGACCCCTTCACCGCCTTAGCCCGAGTTCTCATTTGGGATTGTGCAGTGTAGTATGGACTCACGTCCTTATTCACTTCAAGATACTTCTCTACTCCACACATATCCCCTTGAGACATCCCTCCCTTCATTTATCGTCCATACCACGAGCACCGGCCCTGCCATGCTTTGCGATCCCCATAATTTGGGTTTCCATCACTTTCTATATCCAAAAGGACCCTCAGATGGCATGGATGCTTGGCCCAAGGGCTCTTCTACCATTATGGGCTAACATCCTCAAGGATTGTAAGTGACAGATTGATATAAGTCCCATGTTTTGAATATGTTCAATGGTCGACACTCAATTATTTTCCCCAAACTCTGGTCACACAAGGGTGGATACTGTGTTGTGAACCTGATCAATAGTTGTCCTATGTCATCATTTCCACTTTGTGGTCTTCCATAGGCATGATGATTATCCCCCTCTGTCCCATGCATATGAAATTAAACTAGGCATCTGTGGTCTGAGCTCTATGACGTTAAACTAATATCACAATTGTCCTTACTGCATGAGGTTAAACTGTAAGATGTCCTTCACATTTTGTTTGTGGACCAGCCTTAGGTCCCTTGGCCTTTTTGGTCCCCTAGACCAAGTTCCCACTTAGGTTTGTACGATGTGGTATGGGGTTATGTCGGGTTACTGGTTTTGCCTTACATGCCCCTCGTTGGGGTATCTTTCCCTTATTTTTATCCTTACTGCATGACGATAAACTGCACATCATCCTTCTCTAGAACTACGTTTATCTTGATTCCCATACTTATGGGATATGTAGGATCGCCCGAATGTCAAGTCTTCAGGTCCAACCCCATCTCTTAGAAACCTCCCTATCATCTTGGCCTCTCTACCTATGTTCTTCTAGGAGAGGGGTATACGGTGTGGTATGGACTCACGTCCTTATTCACATCGGGTTTATAACAACCACAAAACATACCTATCTCTTCTAAGTGGCCTTCTCTCCTTTTCCCAACACTCATCTCTTTGAGTCGGATGCCCTTAAGTCGGGTCCCCTTAACCCTCTTTGGTGATTCGCCAATGTGCCCAGGAGTACTCTAGTGCCTGTAGTGTCGGATTTTGCCTTGACATGATTTCACCCATTTTTTAGGCTTCATGTTCCCCTTCATTTGGGTATCCATTATCTTACACATTCAAAGGGACCCTAGAGTGGCATGTATGCTCAGCCTAAGGGCTCTCCTACCATTACATGACAACATCCTAGAGGGTTTCAGACAACAAATTAATATAAGTCCCATGTTGTGAATATGGTCTACGGTTTCCACTCATTTGTTATTCCCATTTCAGGTCACACAATATGGATACTATGTTTTGAAAATAGTCAATAGATATCCTCTATCATCATACCAACCCCTTAAAGCCTTAAATTTTAGTTACATGATTCACATAATTTTCCACCCCATTGTGTCCAAGTGTAATTTCAACACACCTGGTACTATCCCTCAGTGCGCATTTGCACGTTATGAGGTCAAATCTACGGTAAGGCATCATTCAGGGCTTTTCAAGGACTTCCCTTTGGTGTGTATTCCAGATATTTCAAAAACCTCTTCTGCCCATGTTTCCCACATTGAGTTTGACTCATGTGGTCTTAGGAATTGGATTGAGGTCTGTGCCTACTTGGAAGAGTTCTGCTTCTCCATGGTCTGAGCTATAAGAACCTAAACTAAGAAACCTTTATAAGTCACCCTCTTGAGAACTACGTATGGATAGATTCCCATCCTCATGGGATATGTAGGAATTCCCAGACATCTCGTATTTGGGTCCATCTTGAGTTCCACTAATTTATCTCTTCTATTCTTCCTTTTAGGCCCTATCTCATATAGGGCCGTGTGATGTGGCGTGTGTGGTCTTATGTCTTCATTCACATCAGGTTTAAAATTTCCGCATCATTTACTCCCCTTAAAGGAGATATTCCCTCCTACCTCCTATCCCATATGACATTAAACTGTAGGTTTTCATGCATGACGTTAAACTGCACCTTCTAGAACTACATGTGGCTTGATTCCCATCTTCCTGGGACACATAGGAATTCTCAGATATCTTGTCTTAGGGTCCATATCAACTGAGAGCTAGTATCTCCTACCCCATATTCTCTAACATTTTCTTCCCCCCTCAGCTCGAGGATTCCTTCTTGGAATTGCGCGCGGTGTGATGTGGACCTCGTCCTCATTCACGTCGGGTATGCTTTATCAATCCATGCACATTCCCTTTTTAACCTCATATTTTGTGTATATGTCTGAGCCATATGACTTTAAACTATGCTTCCTAGTCCCACATGACTTTAAATTCTTGCATTTATACTTCACGATGTTAAAATACATGGTTGGTCCCATCACATGACCCTAAACTGTGACATTATCATCCTGGCCACATGAAAAAAACGGCATTACATCATGATGTCCCCACTCAAGGGAACATCATGCTTGGTATCAGTTACCCACCATACTATTTACAGCTTGATTCTTGTGGCGATGCCTAGACTTTCTACCCTAGGTCTATTGCTTCACAAAAAAACACATTCACTCATCCTAAAGGAAAAACAATATCTATCAAAAGCTGCTTCTTTTGGTGCAAGGGCTAGACCCACATGACCATATTATCTCTGGCACTAGTACCTTACCTTTCCACATTTAGAACTATGTACGGCTTGATTCCCATCCTCATGAGGTACATAGGAACACCCGATCACTTTGCTTTGGGCCTAGCCTAACTTTTGTTTTCAGTCCCTCGACCTAATACCTTACCAAGGAGCACATGGTGATTTGGACTCCAGGTCCTCATTTACGTCGGGTTTTATAATTACCTCACCATGTGTCTCCTGCATTCTCTACCATCTATGGTATGAGGCCTATGACTAAAAACTAAGACCACTCTGCATCCCTGCCGCAAGACATTAAACTGCATGACATCTTCCAGAACTACATACGGCTTGATTCCCATCCTCATGGGATACATAGGAATTCCCAGACACATTTTCACCGGGTCCAGCCCCAGGAATCTAAAATCATGTCCTCTCTCATTCAGCCCCTAGGCCCGAACCCTTTTGGGAATAAGTGGTGTGGCGAGTACCTCATGGGTTCTCATTCACATCGGGTTTTGCAATAGCCGTAACGTGTTCCTCCCATGTATTTTCCCAACCTAGTCCAAGTTTTATGACCCAAAACTAAGATCTATCTATGGGAATTATGTGTCACATTTGGATACTTTTCCACCCTATGTATAGTCCATTAAATCAATTCCTCCCTTTATGTCCCATCCTATGACCATTAAGTTGGAAGCGTGTAACCCCAGGACCCTTTTCTAAGGAAAGGGACCCGACTCCCTTTATCTGATACATATTTTCTGTTGAACTCAGATCTGTTGTGACCAAAAGCCTGAAGAGTGGAATTTTCACGGGGAAATTCCCTCATTCCATGTCAAAGATTCTTGAGCCCGTTATTTGGATACTCATCCTCTTCCACAACTGAAGGGAACCCCTTTACGGCTTGGTCTCATGCTAAATTGGCTTACCAACAGTCTTGGGCCAACCTCTTTGGGTACCTCAAATGACATTTGCGACAGGTCCCATGTTTCGAACGTGGTCAGCGGTCGACCCTCATTTGTCTGTCCCCATTCCAGGTTAGCGTGAAACAAATGTTGTGTTTCAAACATGTTCAATAGTTATCCCCTGTCATCATTCCACCATCATTGTGGTCTAGATCTCGATCATCATGATTCACATATTTCCACTTCCTTATGTTCAAGAGGAATTCCAACATACTCGGCTTTACTCCTTCATGCATCTAGGTGCGTTATGTAGGTGGACCAGCATCATTGGGATGTCATTCACCTAGTGTCCCATCGCCTCTAACATGTGCCTTCTTTTTCTAAGAAATTCCCATCACTAATCCTTGTTTCCCACATCGAGCATGACTCACATGGGTTTAATAGTTCTGGTAGGACGTGTACTAGCACAACCATACCACACATGCCTTTCATCATCCTGCATGATGTTAAATTGCGCTCTCAGAACTATATATGGCTTGATTCCCATATTCATGGGGTATGTAGGAATTCCCGAGCACTTTTCCTCAGGCCCAGTCTAACTTTCAATTTGGGTCCCTTGACCTAAAGAACTTCCTCTAAGGATACGTGGTGTGGTGAAGACTCCAGGTCCTCATTCACATCGGGTTTATAGCTACTGCACCACATACTCCCTTCTTGGAATCTTCCCTTTCAGTCTTCATCCAATAATATGATGTTAAACTGCATGATCCCACATGTTCTTGATGCATGACACTAAACTTCGGTTCTACCCTGAAAAAGTTTAGGATGCCCCATGTTAGTCATGGGATGCACTAGATCCCTTTCCAGAGAGGATTTCCCCTATCAATGTTGGCATCTAGCCATGTCAGGCTTAAGAACTACGTCTGGATTGATTTTCATCCTTATGGGATATGTAGCGACACCTAGGCATTCCACCTCAGGACAAACCCTAGGGTTATTAACCCTACTAGCCCCTCGGCCCCGATCACAGTCCAGTCTCTATGACCTTAAACTAGGAGCCTACAGTCCATGTACCACGACTCTAAACTGTTAACCTTGGTCCAGGAAGTTGGACCTTAAAGCTATGTGCATCGTCCTCACCATACATCGTTAAACTACATGTCTATCGTCCTCATTAGTATGACGTAAAACTACGTGTCATTCTAGGTCCTCACCAAATAAGTCCTATTCAGAAGTAGGTATGATTCCTGATTAGACCGATGCTCCCACCTAATGTGATTTCATCATGATGGTGTGATTTCAAGAGTGTTGGACTCTATTAAAACAACCCATCACTCCACATCCCATGCTTTGCATGCCCTTTATTTAGACCAATGTTCTCTTTCAAATCTAAAATAACCCCTTAATATTATGGATTCTCAGCCTATGACTCACCTATTGTCTTGGTAAAATGTTTTGGAAGACTAATGGGTAACATTTTGAGTCAGGCCCCGTGATTCAAACATGGTCAGCGGTCAGACCTCATTTGTTATCCCCATTTTAGGCTAACGCAATAAGGATAATGTGTTTTAAACATGGTCAAAAATTATCCTTCATTTTCATGCCATCCCTATAATGTTCCAAATATTGGGTAACGTGGTTCACATTTTTTACTCCCCTATGTTCGGATCAATTCCAACATCCCTTGTGTTACCCCGCTCGTGCGCTAGAGCACACTGGGAAAACAGTAATTCAACTGTTTTGAGAGCTTCATTCTCCAGTCAGGTCTTCCCCTCTCTCTTTGGAAGTCCAGATGGGTCGTTTCTTCTCTAGATGTTTGAATTATGGTTGGCACTCCCACATTAAAATGAAGTGATAGTGTGAGCATCCCTTGTTTCTAAAATCGGGAAAGACCCATGTGGGCTTAGTAATGGGATGATATTTATTTCAGGATTGTGGTCAGAGTGAATTAAAATAAAAAAAAAGTCTGATGATGCATACAATTCATAATTATAAATAGTAAAGAGGGATAATTTTATGGATTCAGACAAAACAGGTCCCTTAAGGATCAACATTTTGGATAGATTGCTCTAGCGCTTCTACCTTCTGGATTGTGGCCTCCAGGATTGCTTCCCGACCCTTGAGAACCCTCTATTAATCAGCAGTCGTGGAGCACAGTTCACTAAACCTATCCCATGCTTGTGTCTATTTAGTCTAAAGTTCAGTCATTTGGTGACCTGCTTCCACAATATTCTCTAGGGAATCTGCCAGCTAGGCCCTCAATTTCTCAATGAGCTTAGAGCAGTTTGCAATGAATGCCTCCCTTTCTTTATCCTTCTCTTCAAGGAGTCGCACCTCCTGCTCCACCTTCAAAATTTCCTGGGTATTCCCTGAGTCCTTTTGGCACCGGGTGATGTCAGAGCGTTTCATGTTCTCATATATCTTCTCAGCCATGTAGTCATGGATTGTTAGATGAAGGCGGCGAGCATCAAACCCTCCAGCATAGATAAAGCACAACCAGGTGCGCTGTGATCCCATATGTTTTATCCATTATGCCTATGGATGACTAAGTAATCATCTGATACACTTCCACCCTTTATTCCATGTCAACCGGATATCATCAGCTACTTCTGAATCAGATTCATACATCTCATCGAGGTCTGCAGGCTGATAGTTGGGGAAATAATCCAATAGATTAGCTGCGGGATCTTCTTCGGGTACTCCTCTCAAGGGATTAGGCTCCTAAACATGTGGGAGGCCTTCCTCTCTCACCTCGGCCCTGTCAAATTCACCCCTAAAAACTTCAGACCCCACTCCAACATTGATATATTCAGTATCCGTAGCTCTTTTCTCACCAAGTGCCCAGGCCAGCCTGGTTTGAGGAGTGGGTCCCGAGTGGGTCGGTGCATTCATCATTGAGGCATCCGTAGATGTCTTGGATTAGGTATCCTATCAAGCCTCCAATGTTGTGATTACTGCACAGACAATGAATTCCCTAATCATCTGATCTCTCTAATGGAAAATATAGGATCCTAAGTGATAAAATATACAAGAATTCAGTGCATCGGCCTCTAATGTTTCCGTCGTCGTAGGAGATGTCACTATGGGAGATCCTTAAGCGCTTTTCAGCTCAATAATTAGTGTCACCTCCCCCCTTGTTCTATCACCGCATCCTCACCCCCTCTAGATGGAGCTTCTTGGTCGGTGCCAATATGCACCTGAGTAGGATAAAAAATCCTATTAAATATTTCAAGTGACAAAAAAAAGGAAAAGGATGGATAAGGATTGAGGCATACCACGAGTAGCTCAGTTATGTCTATATCAGAGCCGATAATCTCGCCACTCTCCAAAATACTCTCTTGGTAGGCCATTCCTTGAGAACCTACACCTTCAAACTCCTATTCATCTTCCCCTACTTCTTCTCCTTCTCCTTCACCCTCTTGTTCCCCCTCCTCCTCTTCTGACTCACTGCTCTCTGGCTCCTCGTCGCTGTCATCACCGTCGGACGACATTGTTTCTGGATCATTCTCTTGTCTGAGCATTACCTTCACCAGGAGAGGTGGTTCCTCACGTTGGCCCCACTAGTGTGAATACGCGTCCATGGCTGTCAAATACACATGTAGACGATGGAATTTTACCTTTTCATCAATCTGAATAAGTCCAGCCTCAGGTAGATGGATTCCGTCTCACACTATCTTTTGCAAAAGGGATTCGGTGCCCACCAACTACCATAGGGTCAACTAGGCTGACCACAACGCAAGGAAGATTTCAACATCATAAGTTTGAATTTGGTACCTTATCTGCTTCCTGGGAAGCTCCCTGACTACTCCGCGAGGCTGTTCGCAATCCCCTCTTCCCCTGGACAACGAAGGCACAACCACACCATGTGACGTTCCCGTAGCTATATTACTGGCGTGCCCTGGCCCAGTCACCCGACTTGATCCCAACCTTTCCTCCCCAACAGTTCCTTCAATGCTCCCTTGCTACCCCGAATCTACACTGGCCACCTTGAGTTGTCAGACCCTCTTTCGTAGAATCCCTTCAGGGTATGCCACAACCCAATGTTCGACATATTTAATCGAAAGTATAGCATCAACTCCAATGGGGGGGGGAAGTAATGACTTTTCCAGAGCCATAATTTGTAAAAAACAACCATATTTGGTGAAGAACACAGGGATCCCTCTCCTCCAGTACCTCTCTGTACACCTTCTTTAGCATCCGTTGGAGGCACCCAAACTGCCTGGAAAATCTTGATGGCACATAGGGCTCACAAAGAATCTTCCCGTCGATCCGAGCCATGAGAACCCTACCTATGATGCTCTGGAAGTATTACCTTTTCTCTAGTAAGCATGTCCTGTTGTCTATCATCTAGAAAATTGGGGTAGGGAATGGGCTAAAAGTAAATTTGGTGTGATTTTCGATCTTGATCCTTACCCACTCTTCATTGAGTGTTAACGGCATGACCCCGATGATGTTCAACAAGGAAGGTCGTAGACCGTTACCTGGGGGAAGAATGGCATTTGGAAAGGTGTATCTACCAAATTAAACCACTATCCAGCCATGAAGGATTTATAAAGGGCCAAAGATCCTCCTCGGTGAACCCCCTCTCAAAATACGCCCTATAACGGCATACAAACAGGCCAAAACAGGGACCCCCAAGTTAAACCTCTAATTATCGGCCATAATACCATCCATCACCAAAGTTGTTAGAAAAAATCCCATCCTCATGTCCCTCACTAGCAGTATCCACCACTCAGGAAGGTTGCAAGAAATATGGCTTACCAGACGTTCAGGTCTCTGCTTTCATTCACACTAAAACCCCAGGATTGATATTCTCCCACCTTCAGGATTCTCCATTATGATCTTCTCTTACTCCTCTATGACATGACCAGACATCTTCTTCCTTGCCCTGACATTTTGACATTCGGGTCTTTATACAGGAACCGACTAAACCACTTTGAGTAGGCTATGTCCTTTAGAAAATCATTGACCGCCAACCTCTCATTGGCTAGCTCTAACAAATTCCATTTCAGGATGGGAGTCCGTGATTTGTCTCCCTAGATGTTCCTTGTCAGATGGAATTCATCAAACTAGTGCCCATCCAGTGGAATTCCTCCAATGCAATGAATGTCCCAGAGGCTGATACCAACCTCCCCATGGTGGAGATGGAAGGTGTTGGTATCAGGGGACCACTGGGTAAAAAGCTCAGTCCCAATTTCATACTGGCAGTAGAAATGGAACTGTGACATCCACACCACCTTGAACAATCCAATGTGCCACAGTTTGTCCCGAAACTGATCAAATGTTTGGCGTACCCAATACACCTAGGCCCACTCACTTATGATGTTGCATCTAGACCACAAATACCAATACTGCAGCCAGCCTTTGGTCTCATTGGTGATGCTCTATCGGAAAGTACTTGCGTAATGAGTCAGAGAACCCTCGGCGATGGGATCATTTCCCAAGATGTTCATGGTCCTGGGGTTCAGGACGTAAACATCCATGTTCCTGGTTTCTCTAGCGGTATGTCCATTGTTAGTAATATTGTATCGGGGAAGATCATCCTCGCGGGTCACCCATGACTGCGGTGTGTCGACTTCGAATCCTGGCACAGGTACCTCCTCTAAAATACCGAAGTCCCATATCGGTAGGATGTCAAACAGTTCATACTCTTTCTGGGATAGGGTTAACATGTTGAAAAGAATTTGGTTTTTGGATACAATCCTTATAGCACCATAATCCTCAGGATCCGCAACCATCTCGGCCCTATGAGCGGCGTATTCAGCTTCTCTCTCAGTATCAGCCCAATTAGTAGCCATCTTTTTTCAGTAAAGTCTGAAGGATCTAGTGAGAAAAGATAGGAAATGTGCATGAAAAATCAGAAATCTTCTTGGAAAACTGAGTAATCATCGCAAAAAAAGATGAATCTATGCGAAAAACTGAGGAAGTGACATGAAAAAAGATGAGTCTATACGAAAAACCACAACGTAACTCAGGGAATTATGCACAACGGATGTCAGATAACGCGCAAAAGAAAGGGAGATTTTTTTCACATGAGAGATTAGGACTTATCGCGCTTGAAAATCCATACGGTATATGGGACCCATGAGTTTTTTTATAGGCGCGAAGTGATGTTACCACACGTGCGTGAAAAGCATTTTCGGTGCCCCTTCGTGGTTTTGCGCGCACCTAAAGGGTTTTCTATGCACCGACCTCAGGAGATTTGACATCCTAGTGTTTCCCTCAGAATCTAACCTTCGCATACCCTCACAGATCCGATTCTGAGGGGGGGCTTTTTTAGATGCCTAAATGTTCTTAAAACTTAAAGGAGGGACTTTGCGGATAAAACAAGGACATATTTTGGCTCAGTGAAAAAATTTAGGAGGAACGGAAGGGGAATGCGAAAAATCCCCAAAGGTGCGCAAAAAAACGTACTCCTGCACAAAAAACCACAGGCTCTGAAAGAGTTTTGCACACAGTGCCGAAACTTCCACACAACCTCCCCCTGGCGTGGAATCATGCGCCCCACCGATAGCGGGCATGGAACCTTCCACGTGAACAACCCCGGGTGCGGAATCATTCACGCGCTAACATCGAGACTGAATTTTTTTCCCACCGACCAACTTCGTGTGGACCCAGTGACCCCGAGCACCTATAAATAGAAATCCACCCCTTCGAATGCTGGTGGCTGAAGAATACGAATTATCCCCTATGCACGTAAAACACCTCTCCCGCATGTAAAATATGGATTTTAAGTATTGGATTTTTTACGATAGGTCTCCCAGGGGTCCGCCTTCATGCGAGGCCACTTTGGGTTAACCCTCGCCCATGTCCGGAAACATTGGTTCCTTTACGCGCAATCCCTTTCCCTTGCAAGTAAAACTTTGGCCACCCTATTGCGCGGAAACATCCGCAATTGTGGAAAAAATACGACCTTTTCCTTGAAGCTTTTCGATTGCGTGAAAACCTCTCCTATTGCACACAAACCTCTCCTCTTGTGCACAAACTGGCCTTTTCCGTGCAGTTGTTCCTGTTTCACAACAATTGCACGCAACCCTCTCCTATTGAATGCAAACCTTCGGGTCCACTCCCCCCAGCCTTTTCTGCGCAACTATTCCATTTGCGCACAAGATTCCCTACTTGTGCATACCCTTTCTCTTTGATGTCCCTCTTTTGGACATCATCATTGAGCGCTTATTACGCCCAAATCATCTATGTTACACACCATTTTCCCTTACGACCCTTTAGGCTCGTACAAAGTAATTTAAAAGTCCCTTGGGCGGTGCTTCCAGTTGTGTTGCTTCACCTCATGCTTCTTCACATAGGAACTCTAACGGGCAATGCTTCTTCGCATATCCATGATAATGTAGACTCCTCAATGGATCACTCCATAACACCCCCTCACCACAACATTTTTGATGCCTTCCTTTCCCCAAGGGGCGAGAGGTATCCGTTATGTATGTCCTAAGGGGTGCAGAGTGAACCCACCTTGTCTGAGCTATAGGATGTTAAACTACCAAGCGCTATCATCCTCAGCACATGACGTTAAACTGTGACCTCGCCCCATGCGTCGTATATGGGGTTCCCCACCTTGGACATTCTGCATTCCCACTGGTCTCCATGGGAGTAAAATAATTCCTCACATGGAATGAGATCCTCTTTATCAAAGTGGCCTCTGTCCACGGGGAAAGGGAAACCACCTTGGTGTAAGCCCCTAGATTTTCCTGCAGGAGGTAGCACCCATGCTCCTCCTTTCTTCCTTGGTACCAAGGACCAGAGAGGGGGGGATGGGCACAGAGCCCTTCTTTCTTCATTTCCAAATCCCTCTCCTTCTGGGCTTTTTCGCCTCCCGGTCCTCCACCCTGGAGTAAGTCCCAATCTCCATCACCCTAGGCTGTTAACCAGGCGTAATCCCATGTTTCCTCTTTGGGCTATTAACCACATGTAAGCTTCTATTTCATTTTTGGGACAATAAATACTTGTAATACCCACTCCACTTCCCATGGATGCAACTTTCAGGACGTGATTGTCAGGTATTTACTGCCTCTTGTTTCTCACACCAATCTTGACTCACGTTGGCTTAGAGAAAGCACTAACCATGACATCCTCTCTGGGTTTCCTTAGAGTGTAAGCCCCACACACTCCTACCTAAACTACATGGTATTTGATCCTTTCCAAGGTAAGGTGCATAGGAAGCCACCCTGAGGTTCAAGCCCAACACCTATTGGTTTCGACCCCCTTCACGTCGGTTCCCGCTCCTTTCTGAACTATGTGTTATTTGGTCCTTTCCAAGGAAAGGTACATAGGAATCCTCCCTGAGGTTGAATCCCAACACCCATTGGTTCCAACCCCCTTCACATCAGTTCCCACTCCTTCCTGAAAATACATGGTCTTTGATCCTTGCCAAGGAAAGGTGTGTAGGAAGCCTCCCTGAGGTTCAAGACCAACAACCACTAGTTCTGAACCCCTTCACATCAGACCGCCTTCATCCCATATGAATTTAAACTGCATGGCCCCTTTTCATCATTCACGACGTTAAATTGTATCCACCATCCTGAACTACGTGGTCTTTGATCCTTGTCTCCTAGACAGGGTATATAGGAAGCCTCTATGAGGTTCAACCCCTTCTAGCGGTAATCCATTATTCCCCCATCCAGTGGTAAGCCGTTGTGCCCCCATCTAGCGGTAAGTCGTTGTGACCCCATCCAACAGTAAGCCATTGTGACCACATCCAGCGGTAAGCCGTTGTGACCACATCCATCGGTAATCCCTTGTGACCACAGCCAGCAGTAAGCCGTTGTGACCACATTCAGCGGTAATCCATTGGGACCCCACCCAGCGGTAAGCCGTTGCGATCCCCTACCCAATGATAAGATGTTGTGGATCTCACGCAGTGGTAAGCTACTGTGATTCCATGTCAAAATTAATTCATTGTCGACCCAAACCCAGCGGTAAGCTGATATTGTCCCTTCTATTGAGACCCATATCCCTGGTCCATCCCAGTGGCATAAGTCCAACCTCGAGCTGCTAACCACGCGTAAGCCCCAGTATATCATCGGTTCACTGTCCTCTACGCACACCCCGATTCTATACCCCCCATTCTGAACTACGTGGACTTTGATTCCTTAACACAGGGATACGTAGGAGGTCTCTTTGAGGATCAATCCCAACATCATTGTTGCCCTCAAGTCGACTCCATCCCATTATCCATACACTTTACTTAACCATCCATTATCTATCTTGATTCTTACCCAGGCCGCCACATCTCAGTGACATCATGCCAATTCATCTCTTTACTGCTCCTAGAAGTAACCGGGTAACTAACCACGTGTTATCCCTGACATCAGTGTTCCCTCTAGGGGTTTCACCCATCTAATACATTCTAGTCAGTGTTCTGATCAGTCCGATCCATCTCCACTAGACGTTAAATTTGCGACATACCCTATGTTAAACATGGGTAGCTGAGGAAAATTTCAGATACATGCTTATGGAATATAATTCCCTACATTTGAAATGGGATTCCTCAGGCTTCTGCACCCTCAAGAATCCCTATAATAAGAGGAAGAAACCTAGACACGCTAGTGTTTCAGTGTCCAGACATTCCAGTGATGTCCAACGTGACTACTCCCTCGACCGAAGGTTGCTGCCCTAACCGAACCCCTAGGAATATCCTGACAGAAGCAATGTAATCAACTGATATCCATGAAGAAATGGCATTGGTAAGAGTTTCACAAACAATGTCTTAGTATATAAGGGAGACCCGTACTAGGTGACGATTTCTGAGGAGGAATCCACGGAAGGAAGAACCGACATCCCATCATCTCGTTTCAATCAAGGAGAAAATGTCCCTGAATAAGCGAAGGATGTCACCTACCTTTAGAAAGCAGAAATACATGGCAATATCTGCACATCCTCCATAGACGGATGCGCGCACCCTGGTGAAAGCGTCGGAAATAGGTATATAGAGTAAGAATTAGGGTTTAGGGTTCAGAAGGATTTTAAAGGGTATTAAGGGTATGAAGTGTATTTTTGTAGGATTTTTAATGGTTTTATAGGGTTAGTAAGGGATTTATGGGTTTTAAATTTTATTTAAGAGGGTATAGGGTGAATGTTTGAGGGTTTGGGTTATAGATAGTAGGGTTTAGTGTTTGGTGTTTAGGGTTTGGAATGATTTTAAAGAGGTTTTAAAGGGGTTTAAGGGTTTTAAGTGTACTTTGGTATGGTTATTGAGGTGTTTAAAGGGTTGTGAAGAGATTTAAGGGTTTTTATAGTTATGTAAGAGGGTATATGGTTAAGGTTTTCGGTTTAAGGGTATTTTTAGTAGGGTTTATAGTTTAGTGTTTCGGGTTTAGAATGATTTTAAATGGTTTTAAAGAGTTTTATGGATATGAAGTGTATTTTGGTTGGGTTTTTAGGGTTATTCAAGGGTTATTAAGGGACTTTAGGGTTTTTAAGGTCAGATAAGAGGGTATGGGGAAATTTTTTGAGGGTTTAGATTATATAGAGTAGGGTTTAAGGTTTATAGTTTAGGGTTTGGAACAGTTTTAAAGGGTTTTAATGGTATGAAGTGTATTCTGGTAAGTTTTTTAAGGGTTTTAAATTGGTTATAAGGGATTTAAGGGTTTTGAGGTTATGTAATATGATATAGGTGATGGGTTGATGGTTTATGGTATAGTGAGTATGGTTTAGGGTCTACGGTTTAGAAGGATTTTGAATGGGGTTTAAAGGGTTCTAAGGGTATGAATTGTATTTTGGTAAGGTTTTTAGGAATTTTAAAGGGTTGTTAAGGGATTTAAGGGTTTATAAGTTTAGGTAAAATGGGATGAGGTGAATTTTTGTGGGTTTATGGTATAGGGATTAGGGTTTAGGTTTTAGGGTTTGGAATGATTTTAAAGGGGTTTTAAAGGGTTTTACGGTATGAAGTGCATTTTGGTAGAATTTTTATGGGTTTTAATGGGTTATGGTGGGACTGACAGGTTTAAAAGGTTATTGAAGAGGTTAAAGGGTTAAGGGTTTTATGGTTTAGGGTATAGGCAGCAGGTTTTAGGGTTTTATGTTTATGTTTTGAGAGGATTTTAAATGGGGTTTAAAGGGATTTAGGGGTATGAAGTGTATTTTGGTAGGGTTTTAAGGATTTTAAAGGGTTATGAAGGGATTGAAGGGTTTTTATGGTCAGTTAAGAGTGGATATGCTGATGGTATGATTGTTTAGGGTATACATATTGGGTTTTAGGATTTAGTTTTTAGGGTTTGGAAGGATTTTAAAGGGTTTTTAAAGGGATTTAAGGGTATGAAGTGTATTTTAGTAGGGGGTTAAGTTTTTAAAGGGTTATGATGGGATTGAATGGTTTTTATGGTTTAATAATATGTTATAGGGTTATGGGTTTAGGGTTTAGTTTATAAGGAGTAAGTTTTAAGGTTTAGGGTTTTGGGTTTAGAAGGATTTTAATGGGTTTTAAGGGTATCATGTCACGACCCGTCCTCGGGGCCCATGCCGTGACTACCCCAAGCCCGCCTTCCATAGGCCAGGGGCTGGCGACTAGCACCAAGGCGTAAATCCCAACAAAAAGGGAAGGCATTGCCTTTGAAAAGTAAACAAGCACCACAGAGTAAGCAAGCAGAAAAGTAGACACTAAGTAAAAACTGTACAAGCTGTGCTGAAAGTAAAAGGGGCCGGAAATACAAGCCCAACTGTAAAGTACAACTGAAAGGAAAAACAGCAAGTGAAAGGAAAAACTGCAGCGTCGAGCCGTCCTCTGGAAGTCCCACCTGAAGGGTGAGTACAGATAGCCTCTACTGCTCCTCGGGTCCACCTAACCGCTCCGAGTACGTCCCGCCCAGTGGTCCACCTCAGGGTATTGTCCTGCTCTGCACGCCTCCTCCACGATCAGCGTTGTCCGTCGTCTGCAACCAACACCACGAAGTGCGGGCATAGCCCGTGCAGGGGTGAGTATAAGCTACTCATTAGGGACCCCGAGACCCCCGGAGGTCTCCCGAAATCCACAAAGGATAAGCCACGAAGGAGAGATACAATCACGAAGTAACATCTGACACGGCTTAGGTATATGCCCATACATATACCTAAGTCATCAATTTCCCGATCGGCTCCAACGTCCGAGCCCTAGCACAACCCAGTCCACACAGGAAAGCAAAACGCATACCCACGCAGGATAGAACAACACAATCCACAAAGGAGAGTAAACAGTAAATCCACACAGGATAGCTCAACACAATCCACAAAGGAGAGAAACACAAGATTCAGCTCACACAGGTATACTTCTTCGGATGACGAAAAGATGATCTCTGATCCATATAAGTCGTCGGACCCACGAAGGATCGATAGGTAACTAATCTCTGCAGTGACCCACACAGGATCGGACCAACACAGGATCGGGCCCACGCAGGACCTGTAGGAGTTGGCTCACACAGAACCGCTGAGTGTTGACCCACACAGGATCGGATCCGTACAGGATCAGGCCCACACAGGACCGGGCCCACGCAGGACCTGTAGCACTGATCCACGTAGGATCGCTGAGTGCAGTAGTCGTCGCAATCTGCTGAGGATCTCTGCACAGTCGTCGCCGCATTCCACTGAGGATCTTTGCACGGTCGTCGTCGGAGTCCACGGAGGATCTCTGCACAGTCGTCGCCGTCGAGGAAGCAGTCGCAGCCAGCACTAGGGTTCCCGCACATAGCAAGCTCGTTCGGGAGGGTCCGCTCCACGAGCCGAGAGGCTGATACATCAACTGTCACGAAGTCCAGAGTTGATGTATCCAAAAGTTCAGCATCGTCAACAGGAACTCAACGCAACAGACGGCACGTCGATCGGACGCCCGGTCTGAGAGTTATTGGCTTTTTCGTCCCAGGGGCCCGGTTGGTTTTTAAGGAAAAACCAACCCGACCATACTCCACCTGCGTCCAAACCTCGGGCAAAGTAATCCAAAAGATCCGTCTCACAAAGAGGAACTCAACAAAGCTGACGGCACGTCAATCGGACGTTCGTGGCTCAAGATATGAGCGTTTCCGCTCCGAGGGCCCGGTTGGTTTCGTGTACGAACCAACCCGGACGAACTCAAAGTATTCCGAAACCTTGAGTTCGATATACCGAAACGACCGTCTCGATCCAAGGATCGTGTTGCCGCTGACGGCGGGTCGTTTGGAGGCCCGTAGTTCAAGATACGGTCATTTGAACGAAGTATGTCCGAAGACGGGGGCTCCGGGCCCGAGCCGACCCGGCCCGACCCCCCCCCTGGTTGGCCCGAACCGGGTCGGGTCCGGGCCGGCGCGGGGGAAAGCCGCCGCCCCGCGTGACACTCCCGCGGCACCCGCGGGGTGTCGCGGGACAACCCCGCGGCACCCGCGGGGTGTCGCCCTGGACACCCACGGGGTGCCGTGTGACAACCCCGCGGCACCCGCGGGGTGTCGCGCTGGACACCCACGGCACCCGCGGGGTGTCGCGCTGGACACCCGCGGGGTGCCGCCGCATTCGGCCGCCGGCGCCGCCGCGCCGGCAACCCGCGCCACCACCGGCTTCCGCGGGCCGCCGGAGTCGCTCCGGTGGCCCGTTTTCCTTCCCGTCTGCGCCGTTGTTCCTCCCGGGTTCCGTTCTTTACTGCGGGATCATCAAACACCCGTTGCGGCACGTTCCGTCGTCACCCGCCAAATCCGCAAAACACGAAGAACGACGGAGGGTTGCCGGGCCGTGTTCGTTTGACCCGCACTCTCCGCGTTAGATAATAAAAAAAAATAAAACAACGGGAGAAATTGTTCAACACATGAACCGACAATTTTAATAAAATAAAATTGTTCATTTGAAACCGGCTCTTTAATTTTTAAAGAACGTTCATGGGAATATAAGAGGGGTATTCCAAAATTATAAAATCCCTACCTCGTTGATCGTCACGTGCGGGCGTTCTTCGTGGAAAAGCTCGTCGCGGAAGAGAGGGATCGTCGCGTCGTCGCGGGGAGGCATCGCGTCGTCGCGGAATCCGGCGTTGAGTCGGCGAGCTCAACGGACCAAGAACAATAGATTTAAATTATAAATAATTAAATCTGTGTTTAAAACCAAAAAGGGAGGAACCTTGTGAGGAAACCCGAAATCACTCACCTCAACGGTCAGTGATCGGAGATCGGGGCGGAGAAGGACGTCTCGGACGGAAGCGTCGTCAATTTCCGGGTTCGGCGTTCTTCGCGTTCTTCGCGTTCTTCGCGTTCTTCGCGTTCTTCGCGTTCTTCGCGTTCTTCGCGTTCTTCGCGTTCTTCGCGAGGGAGAAGAAGAAATAAGGATCCTCTCAAATCTTCTCCAAAGATTTTGGGTTGGTCTTATTTTATTAATATGCCAACACACGAAAACAGGTTAAGAAACGATTGAATTAATTCGTTGAATTAATTCAACGAAAGAAAAAGGCCATTTAATTCACGAAATAAACCGCCCAATTAAATGGTCTGTTAAGAATTTAGAAAACGCGTCAGTTGACTTTCATTAAGACGGGTTTTCACAAGTGCGTTTCTTAGCGGAAAGAAACAACGGGGCTCGTGCGGGCCCCACCTCACAAATATCCTACCAAGGGGGTAGGATATTTCTAGATAGCATCCTATCCAGTTCAACTCAGTTCAAGCCTCCTTTAAGTGGCTTCAAGTGGCTTCCAAGTGGCTTAAGTGAAATAAAATAAAGTTGTCGCAAAATTATTTTATTTCTTAACTTTAAGCCCGAAAATTAAAAACCACACCCGAGAAAACGCAACTCCGGAAGAGGTGTTTCTAAGCGAAAACCGGCGCTACGATTTCATTGGTGCCCTCAGAATTCGATTCCGGGCACCGGTTCAAAAGTTAGAAAAACTCGCTCGCCCGTTCACTGAACGTACCCGAGCCAATCTTCGGAAAATGATTCCGGGCACACCGGGCCTCGGAATCAGGTGCCGTCAGAAACTACGCTCTTGTAAAATTCCAAAGAAAATTAATAAAAAAAATTCCTTGAAATTTATGGGTCTTTACATTACTCCCACCTCAGGACTTTACGTCCCCGTAAAGATACATCAAAAACTAGGGAAACAAATGTGGGTACTGAGCACGCATCTGAGCCTCCCGCTCCCAAGTGCTCTCCTGGAGGTTCCCGTGCTGCCATCTGATGCGCACAAGAGGAATCGATCGCTCACGTAGGACCCGCTCCTGTCGATCCTCTATCTCCACTGGGACCTCCACAAAAGTCGCTCCATCATCCACGTCTAGCTCCCCATAGTCAATGATGTGTGTCGGGTCGTGCATGTATCTCCTCAGCTGGGATACGTGGAAGACGTCGTGCACCCGGTGCAACTGAGGTGGCAGAGCCAAACGATAAGCCACCTCGCCAACCCTGCTGAGGACCTAGAAGGGTCCGATAAAGCGTTGAAACAACTTGCCGCCTCGGCCAAATCTCCTCAAACCACGTCGAGGTGAGACCCGCAAGAAGACGTGGTCGCCATCCTCGAACTCTAGTGGGCTCCGCCTCCTGTCAGCATATGACTTCTGTCGGCTCTGTGCTGTCCTCATCCGCTCCTGGATGACCTGGACCTTCTCTGTCGTGGCCCGGACCATCTATGGTCCCACAAGTGCTGACTCCCCAGGGTCTGTCCAGCACAAAGGGAATCTGCAAGGCCTGCCGTACAACGCCTCGTAGGGTGCCATCCCGATGTTGGAGTGGTAGCTGTTGTTGTACGCAAACTCTACCAAGGGTAGGTGGTCCTCCCAGCTGCGACCAAAGTCGAGGACACATGCGCGGAGCATGTCCTCGAGAGTCTGAATAGTCCTCTCCATCTGACCATCCGTAGGCAATCACGGCCCGCTCCTGCATCAGGACACACCCGAGTCCAGTTCCTGATGAATCGCAGTAGACTACGTATCCAACTCCCTCCTCAGGCAACCTCAAGATAGGTGCGCTGGTCAACCTCTACCTCAGCTCCTGGAAGCTCTACTGACATCTGTCTGACCACACGAAGGGTTTCCCCTTCTTCGTCAACGCTGAGAGTGGGGCCGCAACTCTGGAGAAGTCCAGCACAAATCTCCGATAGTATCCGGCTAGGCCCAAGAAACTCCGCACCTCTGTCACGCTCTTGGGTGACTCCCAAGCTAGCACTGCCTCGATCTTCGCGGGATCCACTACAACTCCCACCTCAGAAATGACGTGCCCCAAGAAGTTGACCTCACGTAACCAGAACTGACACTTCGAGAGCTTGCCATAAAGCTGGTGCTCTCGGAGTGTGTCTAGTACAACACGCAGGTGGTAGGCGTGCTCCTCCTCCGTCGTCGAGTACACCAAAATGTCGTCGATGAAGACCACGACAAATCGATCGAGGTATGGATGGAAGATCCTGTTCATGAGGCTCATGAACACTGCTGGAGCGTTGGTCACGCCGAAAGGCATAACCAAGAACTCATAGTGTCCATACCGACACCTGAAGGCCGTCTTCTGCACATCCTCGTCTCGAACTCTAAGCTGATGATAGCCTGACCTGAGGTCTATCTTCGAGAACCACCGTGCTCCCTTGAGCTAGTCGAAGAGGTCATCAATCCTGGGTAGCGGATACTTGTTCCTCACTATCACCTGATTCAGGCGACGATAATCGACACACAGTCGCAAGCTCCCGTCCGCCTTCTTGGCGAACAAAATCGGGGAAGCCCAGGGCGAAACACTGGGTCGGATGAACCCCTTGCCCTGCAAGTCCTCCAACTGTACCCGCAGCTCTCGAATCTCAGCGGGGGCCATCCAATATGCTGGAGTGGATATCGGGGCTGTCTTGGGGTACAGGTCAATATAAAAGTCTACCTCTCTGTGAGGAGGTAGTCCTGGAACGTCGTCGGGAAAGACGTCCGCGTACTGATCCACCACTGCAGGAAAACTGGGACTCTGCACGTCAACTGCTCCCAAGATGTGGCTAGCCAACTGATGAGTGATGGGCTGACCTCTCCTCTGCGTGAGTCCATCCTGTGCTGTTAAGGCTCCCTTCTCGCCGGTGAAGGTGAACCTGCTCCTTTCGGTGCGCACACATCGCACCTTGCGCCTAATGCAGTCAATCTGAGCATGGACCGTAGATAACCAATCCATGCCTAAGATGACATCGTAAGGCCTCAACGCCACTACAAGAAGATCCCAGCCGAAGCTCTCGCCTCCTAGAGTAAGCTCACACTGCCGGCACCAGTGCGTAATCGTCGAGTCTTCTCCCGTAGGAGTCTCTAGCCGTAAGGATCGAGCCAACGACTCTGTCGGAATCTCCGAGCTCCGAACAAGGGCAGTGGCTATGAAAGAGTGACTCGCTCCTGTGTCTATCAGAACTACAGCAAGGGTGGAATAGACACAGATCGTACCTCGAATCATCTCTGGCGCACCGTGGTCGTAGGCCTCCGCTGCCTGGAGTTGAGCCTGTCTCTACCCGCCAGCTCCCTGTGGTCGGGGCGGGCCTCCTGGTGGTGGTGGTGGCAGAGCCTCAAAGCGTCGCCCACCACCTACTGCTCGGCCAGCTCCTCTGCCTCGTCCGCCTCCTCCCTGCGGACCGCCACGGTCGACCCTCTGCCTCTGCCTGGGTGGTCCCTCCACCGTCTGCTGACCCTCGGTACGACGGGTCGGGCAGTCACGAGCAATGTGGCCCCGCCCGCCGCACTCGTAGCACTGCCTGCCTCTCGGAAGACTGGCTCTGGGCTGGGTGCCCTGCACTGCTGAGCCAGTGTCCTGAGGTCGCCTGCCGGAAGGTCTGGTCTGCCTGGAACCCTGAGTCATCCGTCGGCTACCAGCTGCCGAAGACTCCGCTATCTGCCGCCCTGCGGTAGGTCTCGCTGTGGACTCAGCCAGGAAGCTCTCGATCAGGAGGGCTTGCCCCACAACTCCTGCCTGGGTCGGGATGCTGAGGGAGATCAGCGATGCCCTGATCTCGTGTCTCAAACCCTGCTCGAAGGTCCGGTCCCGGAAGAAGGGGTCTCGTACCATGTCTGTCGAGTACCGAGAAAGGTTGGTGAACCTCGCCGCGTACTGAGCGACCGTCAAGCTGCCCTGCCGCAGATGAAGAAGCTCCTGGATGCGCACCGCACGGAGGGTGGCCGGGACGAACTCTGACCGGAAGAGGCTCTCAAAGTCCGTCCAGATGAGGGTGGCCTCATCGTGTACCTGGATCATCAGTCTCCACCATCGTCTGGCTGCTGCGTGCAGTAGGCTCGCCGCGAGGATCACCATGAGGTCTGCTGGTGTCCTCACTAGCCTGAAAACTCGGACGACCGCCTCCAGCCAGTCCTCGGCTACCTGGGGGTCCGACTCCCCACAGAACCTGGGTGGTCGCTGGCACTGGAACTCGTGCAGAGCTCCGAGGCGTCGTGCGTCGTCAGCTGCCAGTGCTGGAAGTATCGGGGGCTCGGCGGGTAAAGGTACCGCCGGTGCCTCTGCTGTCAACGGGCCCTGTACCGAGGCCTCATCGCTCGGCGGGCTGTCGTCGCACACTACTCTAGGAACCCTAGCTGGCTGCTGTCGTCGTGTCATCCTGAAAAGTAAACAAGTGCACCACGGTCAGAACAGTATACCTGGTGAGCTGACACAAGTAATCACAATGAAAACTTGAAACACACATGCAATCAATGTTTTCATGCATTAAGTCGGAAATCAGAAGCCAGGGTCCTGGTGTATGGATACGTCGGTCACCGCACCAACACTGGACTCCCTGGACTGATAACCACACTTAATACGCTAAACACTATTGCTTCACATAGAAGAAAGATCAGAGTCTGCGGTAGAACCGACCACCTCTGATACCAATTTGTCACGACCCGTCCTCGGGGCCCGTGCCGTGACTACCCCAAGCCCGCCTTCCATAGGCCAGGGGCTGGCGACTAGCACCAAGGCGTAAATCCCAACAAAAAGGGAAGGCATTGCCTTTGAAAAGTAAACAAGCACCACATAGTAAGCAAGCGGAAAAGTAAACACTAAGTAAAAACTGTACAAGCTGTGCTGAAAGTAAAAGGGGCCGGAAATACAAGCCCAACTGTAAAGTACAACTGAAAGGAAAAACAGCAACTGAAAGGAAAAAATGCAGCATCGAGCCGTCCTCTGGAAGTCCCACCTGAAGGGTGGGTACAGATAGCCTCCACTGCTCCTCGGGTCCACCTAACCGCTCCGAGTACGTCCCGCCCAGTGGTCCACCTCCAGGTATTGTCCTGCTCCGCACGCCTCCTCCACGATCAGCCTTGTCCGTCGTCTGCAACCAACACCACGAAGTGCGGGCATAGCCCGTGCAGGGGTGAGTATAAGCTACTCAGTAGGGACCTCGAGACCCCCGGAGGTCTCCTGAAATCCACAAAGGATAAGCCACGAAGGAGAGATACAATCACGAAGTAACATCTGACACGGCTTAGGTATATGCCCATACATATACCTAAGTCATCAATTCCCCGATCGGCTCCAACGTCCGAGCCCTAGCACAACCCAGTCCACACAGGAAAGCAAAACGCATACCCACGCAGGATAGAACAACACAATCCACAAAGGAGAGTAAACAGTAAATCCACACAGGATAGCTCAACACAATCCACAAAGGAGAGAAACACAAGATTCAGCTCACACAGGTATACTTCTTCGGATGACGAAAAGATGATCTCTGATCCATATAAGTCGTCGGACCCACGAAGGATCGATAGGTAACTAATCTCTGCAGTGACCCACACAGGATCAGACCCACACAGGATCGGGCCCACGCAGGACCTGTAGGAGTTGGCTCACACAGAACCGCTGAGTGTTGACCCACACAGGATCGGATCCGTACAGGATCAGGCCCACACAGGACCGGGCCCATGCAGGACCTGTAGCACTGATCCACGTAGGATCGCTGAGTATAGTAGTCGTCGCAGTCCGCTGAGAATCTCTGCACAGTCGTCGCCGCAGTCCACTGAGGATCTCTGCACGGTCGTCGTCGGAGTCCACAGAGGATCTCTGCACAGTCGTCGCCGTCGAGGAAGCAGTCGCAGCCAGCACTAGGGTTCCCGCACACAGCAAGCTCGTTCGGGAGGGACCGCTCCACGAGCCGAGAGGCTGATACATCAACTGTCACGAAGTCCAGAGTTGATGTATCCAAAAGTTCCGCATCATCAACAGGAACTCAACGCAACAGACGGCGCGTCGATCGGATTCCCGGTCTGAGAGTTATTGGCTTTTTCGTCCTAGGGGCCCGGTTGGTTTTTAAGGCAAAACCAACCCGACCGTACTCCACCTGCATCCAAACCTCGGGCAGAGTAAGCCAAAAGATCCGTCTCACAAAGAGGAACTCAACAAAGCTGACGGCACGTCAATCGGACGTCCGTGGCTCAAGATATGAGCGTTTCCGCTCCGAGGGCCCGGTTGGTTTCGTGTACGAACCAACCCGACCGAACTCAAAGTATTCCGAAACCTTGAGTGCGATATACCGAAACGACCGTCTCGATCCAAGGATCGCGTTTCCACTGTCGGAGAGTCGTTTGGAGGCCCGTAGTTCAAGATATGGCCATTTGAACGAAGTCTGTCCGAAGACGGGGGGTCCGGGCCCGGGCCGACCCGGCCCGACCCCCCCTGGTTGGCCCGAACCGGGTCGGGTCCGACCCGGTTGTCCCGGCCCGGGCCGGCTAGGGCCGGTCCGGCTCGGCTCGGCCGAGCGGCCGAGCGGCCGGCGCGGGGGAAAGCCGCCACCCCGCGTGACACTCCCGCGGCACCCGCGGGGTGTCGGCCAGACACCCGCGGGGTGTCGCCCTGGACACCCGCGGGGTGCCGCGTGACAACCCCGCGGCACCCGCGGGGTGTCGCGCTGGACACCCGCGGCACCTGCGGGGTGTCGCGCTGGACACCCGCGGGGTGCCGCCGCCTCCGGCCGCCGGCGCTGCCGCGCCGGCGACCCGCGCCACCACCGGCCTCCGCGGGCCGCCGGTGTCCCTCCGGTGGCCCGTTTTCCTTCCCGTCTGCGCCGTTGTTCCTCCCGGGTTCCGTTCTTTACGGCGGGATCATCAAACACTCATTGCGGCACGTTCCGTCGTCGCCCGCCAAATCCACAAAACACAAAGAACGACAGAGGGTTGTCGGGCCGTGTTCGTTTGACCCGCACCCTCCGCGTTAGATAATAAAAAAATAATAAAACAACAGGAGAAATTGTTCAACACATGAACCGACAATTTTAATAAAATAAAATTGTTCATTTGAAACCGGATCTTTAATTTTTAAAGAACGTTCACGGGAATATAAGAGGGGTATTCCAAAATTATAAAATCCCTACCTCGTTGATCGTCGCGCGCGGGCGTTCTTCACGGAAAAGCTCGTCGCGGAAGAGAGGGATCGTCGCGTCATCGCGGGGAGGCGTCGCGTCGTCGCGGAATCCGACGTTGAGTCGGCGAGCTCAACAGACCAAGAACAACAGATTTAAATTATAAATAATTAAATCTGTGTTTAAAACCAAAAAGGAAGGAACCTTGTGAGGAAACCCGAAATCACTCACCTCAACGGTCGGTGATCGGAGATCGGGGCGGAGAAGGACGTCTCGGACGGAAGCGTTGTCGATTTCCGGGTTCGGCGTTCTTCGCGTTCTTCGCGTTCTTCACGAGGGAGAAGAAGAAACAAGGATCCTCTCAAATCTTCTCCAAAGATTTTGGGTTGGTCTTATTTTATTAATATGCCAACACACGAAAACAGGTTAAGAAACGATTGAATTAATTCGTTGAATTAATTCAACGAAAGAAACAGGCCATTTAATTCACGAAATAAACCGTCCAATTAAATGGTCTATTAAGAATTTAGAAAACGCGTCAGTTGACTTTCATTAAGACGGGTTTTCACGGGTGCGTTTCTTAGCGGAAAGAAACGTCGGGGCTCGTGCGGGCCCCACCTCACAAATATCCTACCAAGGGGGTAGGATATTTCTGGATAGCATCCTATCCAGTTCAACTCAGTTCAAGCCGCCTTTAAGTGGATTCAAGTGGCTTCCAAGTGGCTTAAGTGAAATAAAATAAAGTTGTCGCAAAATTATTTTATTTCTTAACTTTAAGCCCGAAAATTAAAAACCACACCCGAGAAAAAGCAACTCCGGAAGAGGCGTTTCTAAGCGAAAATCGGCGCTGCGATTTCATTGGTGCCCTCAGAATTTGATTCCGGGCACCAGTTCAAAAGTTAGAAAAACTCGCTCGCCCGTTCACTGAACGTACCTGATCCAATCTTCGGAAAATGATTCCGGGCACACCGGGCCTCGGAATCAGGTGCCGTCAGAAACTGCGCTCTTGTAAAATTCCAAAGAAAATTAAGAAAAAAATTTCCTTGAAATTTACGGGTCTTTACATATCAAGTGTATTTTGGTAGGGTTTTATGGGTTTAAAAGGTTTTTGAAGGGAGTGAAGGATTTTTAAGGTTAGGGAAGAGGGTGTAGGGTGACTTTTTGAGATTTCGAATATAGGTAATAGGGTTTATAGTTTAAGGATCTGGGTTTGGAAGGATTGTAAAGGGGTTTTAAGGTGTTTTAAGGGTATGAAGTGTATTTTGGATGGTTTTTTAAGGATTTTAAAGGGTTATGAAGGGAGTTAATTGACTTCATGGTTAGGTAAGTTGGAAGAGGGTTAGGGTTTAGGGTTGAGGTTATAAGGTTTGGAAGGATTTTAAAGGGGTTTTAAAGGGTTTCAAGGGTATAAATTGAATTTTGGTGGAGTTTTTAAGGGTTCAAAGGGGTTTTGAAGGGAGTCAAGGGTTTTTAAGGTTAGAGAAGTGGGGATAGGGTTATGATTTGATGGTTTAGGGTATGTGGAGTAGGGTTTGGGGTTTATGTTTTGGGGTTTGGAAGAGTTTTAATGGGTTTTTAAAAGTTGTTAAGTGTATGAAGTGTATTTTTGTTAGGTTTTTATGGGTTTTATTGTGTTATGACGAGATTGAAGGGTTTTCAAGGTGGGGGAAGGTAGGGTAGGTGGAAGGGTTGAGGGTATAGTGTATGGGGATTAGTTTTTAGGGTTTGGAAGGATTTTAAATGGGGTTTTAATGTTTTTAAGGATATGAAGTGTATTTTGGTAGGGTTTTAAAGGGTTATAAAGGGAGTCAAGGGTTTTTAAGGATAGGTAAGAGGGTATAGGGTGATGGTTTGGGGGTTTAGGGTATAGGGGGTAGGGGGTATGTTTTTAGGTTTTGGGATTAAGGCTTGGAAGGATTTTAAAGGGGTTTAAAGGGTTTTAAAACATATCTAATTATATATATATATATATTTATAATTATATAGATATATATAATTATATATATATATATGTATACATACACATATATATTTACACACACACACACATATAAACATATATATAGATACACAAACATATATATAGATACACAAACATATATATATATATATATAACATAATATATATATATATATATATTAATATAAACATATGATATATATAAAATATAATCATATAATATATATAAAAATATATAAAAATATAAACATATAAACATATATATATACAAACATATATATAATATAAACAAATATATATGCATAAAATATAATACAAACATATATATAATATAAACATATATATAATATAAACATATATGTAAACTTAAAATATTAACATGTATATATGTGTGTGTGTGTGTTTTGATGGATAAGAGATGAATAGAAATCCCTACTGAGTTGTGTTTAGTTTTACCCTTTGGTTGATTGTGAGGGGATCATTTATTTCACAAATAATTAACATTGGGTCACCATTTTCATTATTAATGGAAACTCGCAATGGTTCCCTAATCCATAACTGGGTACAGACCTACTTTCCAAAGGCAGGCTGTCAATTGGGGTTTTATACCTGATGATGCTTAGGGACTCGTATTGGTTGAGAGTATGGGAGGTCCGGCTCATCACACCCTTTTTGGGGAATTGTATCCTACTTTGAGACTCTCTTATAGATTTAATATAATTTTGATAATCTCTTTTGAATCCCAATACGATATCAGTTACCCCAAAAAAATATTATAGGATAAGTATATTTTTTTTACAAAAGAAAATGGGGATCTCATTATTGAATCAATTTGTATATATTTGAGTTTCTTCATCTATTCCCTAATAATGAATAGTTTTTTACATGATGAAGCCGCATAATCTGGCACTTCAAAATTTTCTTCTATATAGGGAGGTGGTTAATATTTCTAGGAGGAGATTGATCCATTACGAGGCATCCTACGTATCATGTTTATTGCAAGAATGAAAACCCACATATTTTGTTAAAACCCTTGTAGATTAATGTCATTAGAATAGGACATATGTGAGGGCACTCAAGTATCAGATATTTGAGCTTAATTATTGAGGATACATCCTGCGTATCCTGGTTATATAAAGAATCATATTTATTATTGTTTGATCAAGACCTTGGGACTAGCCCTAAGGTAGATACCCTTATATGAGAAATATTTATATCATGCCACTCATTGAATCTTACATGCTTAGATTTATATAACTATTTTAGATTCATTATGCGAATGAGGTGACCATTGAAACTCCCTAATCCCATATGATCCATGCTCTATGTGAGAAACAATGGATAATAAGTAATCAATCTCTCTACATATGGAAATGGTTCTCATGTACTAGGACAACCCTTGGTGTGTTTAATATTGATCTTGGGCCTCATAAAGGTGTCCAACATATCCTGTTTATGGTAGGAATCAGAATCACCATAGTTTAGTTCATTTATCATTCCATTTAGGGATAGAGTAGGACGATCGTCCCATGGGAACAATTGGGTTATGATGGTTGAAATTTCAAAGACATGAAAGGGCTTACATTGAGGTGGATTCCCATTTGAGTTAGGTATTGGTCCTTAGGAATGGATCCTATATATCTGGGTTATGTTAGGAATCAGATTTCTTGCAGCTCAATTGATTTACCAGTTTGCTGATGGATGAGGTAGAATGATCAACCCATGGGAATTATTGGGTCCCAATGGTTGAAATGTCAGAGACATGGTGGGGATTAAACTGTGTTGGATGCCCATTTGAGTCCAGGATTAGGCCTTAGGAAGGCATCATACATATCCTAATTATTTCAAGAATCATATTCCTCATAGTTCAATATATTTCTCAATCCATTGAAGTATGATGTAGGATGATCAAACCATGGGAATGATTAGGTCCTGAAGGTTGAATTTTTATAGACTTGGAGAGTCTTACACTAATATGGAGGCCAATTTGAGTTCATGTTTTGGATTTAGGAAGGAACTATATTTATCTTGGTTATGTTAGGAATTAGAGTCCTCATAGTTCAATTAGTTGGGGCTTTCACAATGATTTTTCCCTTATATGAGGGATATATAATATTATGTCCCTAGTCAGGAATTACACTATGAGGTTGTCCTTATCCTGATAAAGATATGTCACATGAATTATATGATAATTGTGACTCTCTATTCCCATGAGATCTATGCTTGGTGTGAGAAATAATGGATGGAAAATAATCAGTTTCTTTTCTTATGGATGTGGGACTTATGTACTGGGACTAGCCTTTGGAAGCTTAATATAGAGATCAGGCCTCACAGAGGCATGCTGCATATCCTGGTTATAATAGGAATTAGAGTCATTGTAGTTCCCTTTATTATGGGTTACACAATGATTTTTCCTTATATGCAAGTTATATTATGTTATAATTTTGGTTAGGGATTACACACTAATGGTTCCCTTATAATCAAGGATTACACAATGATGGTGGAAAAAGTTATCAATCCCTAGGATTCCCTTTGGACCTATCCAACTTGATTTCCTAACATGACTGATTTCCTTCTTGAAATGCCTTGATTTTATGTTTTGACCAATCAGAGGATGTCAAGAAATGTTTGGTTATATTGTGGACATGTACAAAGAAAATCACATGATCTAATTGGTTTTTCCAAGGGACGTCGCATATCCTAGATGGCATATTTGAGGTTCATATCATGATTAAGTTAGACTTGTTCAAAGGACATCTCAAGACCTAGATAGTCAATCCTAGAATCCATTGTATTGTTCTCACTGACTTGTCCATAGGGTGTCCCATGATCCAACATAATTTACCTTATGTCATCATGAAAGTTGGATGACATGATTGGAGGGCCGCGTGAGAGTCAACACAACATGTCTAAAGGGTAACTCATGATCTGGGCTAGCATTATTGGAGGTCATAGAATGATCTGACTGGTGTTCCCAGAGGACATTTTGAAAACCAATTGACATCCCAATGTGCTTCCATGAGACTCATCTAAAATGTGTTGGTTCCATAGTATGAGGTGGGAAACATGTTTTAAGAACATCATAAGTTTTATATGGATATCCTAGAGGGATTCATGATACTAGGGTGTAAAACTTGTGGGGTTCCATGTGACTTTCTTTGACATTTCCATAGGACATCACATGATAAAAATAGCATACCAATGGTGCATCATGATATCTAAGTGACATTTCCTAGATTTTTCATGTGTCTTGGGTGGTTAATAAGAATTGTATAAGGATCTGTAAATATGTTCTTCACACAAGTTTCCCATATTTTAGTCTTCATTCCAACCTCAATGAAAATGACTTATATTGTTTCAATGTTAACTCATTATAATTATCACATGATCAGCACATGTGAAAGATTTTATTTATGTGTCCTAACTTATGTCCTTAACATGATATATAGTGATCAGGTGAAGTGAATATTCATGCTACAAGATCAATCCTATTGTTTTTTAGAACTTACCTAACAGAAAAATTCTTGATCATAAGATCATCCACTTAGATAAATCCATTCTAATGTCGGTTCGAGGTTCCAAGTATCATATTTTCATGAACAAAAGGTAGTTATCCTTTATTTTTCATGTCAAGGTGGGGGATCTATAGGCATCACCACCTTAGTTAGTCACCACTTTTCACGACATATATCACTTGAATCCAGGCTAGAGTAAGTGGAGGGCTTCAGCATCATGCATTTCACAAGTAACCATAGTAAGTCATTATGGGGGCATCACATGATTTTTATCAACCACATGATAATTCCATCAATTAATCCTTTATTGTATTATTTCTAATTAATGAGGCCTTATTTAATCATGCATAAATACTGAGGGTATTTCATATAATCATATCAACATGTCCCAGGGCCTTCACTGGATCAGGGTACATATCAAAAGTCCTTCATGTGATCTCATGATACTTTTTTGGATCCTTTCATGAGACAAGGATGTCTTATTAGGGGCCTTCACAAAATCAGACCAGCTTGTCAAGGGTTTGGGTGAGACCATGTTACAGACAACCTGGGCATGTTATGAGAGTTTTACAACCACAAAAGTATCTCAAAATTACCCTATTTTATTTCTTTTTTTTATTTTACAAAAGTTGGGGATATCATGAGGTTGTATGAGTGTTGTAAAAGAAATTTAAACTACCTCTTGGGAATTTTTCATGAGTCCAATAAAGGTATTTATGGAGATGTGTGAGAATTTCTTGGACAACTCCATCTGTTGGTCCTTATGGAGCCAAATAGGGATTATGAGGTCACCTGGACATGTCTAAGGCCCTTAAAATGATGAGAATGACATGCTAGAGGTATTTCTTGGGATAAGGTGGACATTTTGTTGGATTCATGTGGTGTCTCAAGATCACCAAGGGTGCATCGTGTGACATTTTAAACTGAAAGAGGCTCTCGCCTTCTCCAATTTTTATTTCCTTTTTTTATGTTACAAAGGCCTGGATATTTCATGATTTTTCTTGAATGTTTTCAAGGAAAATCATTCTCCCCATAGATGATGTGTCACGTGAGTTTTATGACTATAAGAGGCTCCCACATTTTTTATGTCTTCCTCCTATTTTTCAAGGTTTTTGGATGGGTTTTCAAGAGTCTCTTAGCTGAGAAGCTACATGACATGGGGGAGCTTATCTCACTATCATCGGGTGATCAACGATTGTTAGGGGAGCCTTCACATATATAGAAGGACTTGTTGTAGGTAATTAATAGTAGCTTTCATAGGCTATTTACTATGTGTGACCATCCACATGACCTTCTAAGGGTCATGTGATAGTGTTTGTTCTGGGGGTTCATGCGATCTATATAATCTCAGCCACATTCTTCTTCCTTTTATTTGTGGTGAAAATAATAACCTTATTCATATATTTCTTCCTTTGTGTATTTTATAATGATAATTTGGAAGGATAAAAAATTCCTCCCTTAGGAGAAACTTCCACAAGAAAAAGGTATGGGTTTTAAGAAAATTCATTTCCCACCTGAGTCTTTAGAATTCTCAGCAATCAGTGTCTTGGGAGATGATTGGTATGTCAGGAAACATTTAGAATTTTATGAGATTACCTATCATTAATGGAGTTAAGTTCATAATCTTTCATAGTATACTCAACTCTATAGATCTCTTGTGACCTACTTTGATCATGTAACATCATCGCAAGACCCTCCTATGAGATATGATTGAGAGACCTTGCTATGAGCCTGTTTCATGAGAACTGGTCCACAAGACTTATTTTTCCCAAGTTCCCTATTAAATCAACCATGAACTAAAATTAGATAATTTTTTAAACTTTTTCTATGAGTATGTGATTTTATTGAGGGTTTCGCAAGACTTACCATCTATATTGCATGATCCTTTGACCATTATGTAGCTCACGTGACCATGTCAAGATCTTATAGTCATGATTCTTCATGGGGTCATGTGGATGTGAGATTCTATGATGGTTTATACGATATGTTATATCTTCAAGGACCAAGTTATCTATTATTCCTTTATGTGATCTGTGAATCCCTATTGATTCATGCGATGAGTATGATGATACCGGTTTTATGAATTTTTGTTTGATAAGGTTTCATTTAATTTTTATGACATATTCCACTTACTTATGTTCATATGGATTCAGACTCTCATAAAATTTCTTCTACCATGGATAATAAAATTTCCATGATCTATAAAAATTGAAATTATTTCCCTTGATACCATGTGAATTCTGATAATGAGATTCTAAAATGATTCCTTTTATTCGATCTTCTAAAGTTTTCTTTATCACACCATCTTCCTCTATATGAGATTATCTTGCTGAATGATGCTATAATTCCTCCTTAAAACATCAATATTATATCTTTATGGGTGTAAACTTATCTTGACTATAATCAGATTATAATTATCAAGGATAGCCAACTAGTCATAGCTCAATCCTAGGGATTGTATTATATGTCTTCAAACTCTCCCTTGGGTACAGAAAGTTGTGATTTTTCTCATCATCCTATTACTCGTAGTTACTTGAGTATATTAATCTCTTATATGAACATATCATATATTTTATGGATCTCAAAATATAATCTCCATCCTGGTGTTAATATTTATGATGAATGGGAATGGCCATTCTAGGTCAGGAAAAGCGACATAGAGTTCACTGTACAGTTATATAGGATCCATATTTATAAATAATTATGTATTTACATATTTATTTTCATCTTATTCTAGAATAGATCATCTGTTGGTGCTCTGACACCAAATAATTTCATCTATCCCACACCGAGGTGGGAATCAGCCTATAGGATATCCACTAACTGGGTGAGGTCCACCCTCTTAGAGAGATGTACAATGAGTTTCTCTTATGTTGTGAAGCTCGATCCCTATGCCCTGTGGTTTCAAATCACAAGGTGTGGTCCATCAATGTTTTGGGAATGGAGTGTCGCATTTCAACCTTGATAAAGGGTACAAAAAATGATTACATAACTTTGAGGCTTTCGAATCTACTTGAATCGTTTGGTACAGGATCTGTAAATCATAGTCCAAAGTGCTCAGGACTTGAGGATGGTATGGGAAAGTTGTATAGGGAATGAATCATAACACACTATGGTGATAGGTTTTTTCACGGTGATTTCAATGATCAAAAGGATCATAAATCCCTTTTTTCAATGTGATGCATTTGGTTGATGACCATAGGAACATATGCAGGAGCCATAGGCAAACATGCATATTCAAACAAAAGGTACCTCGATGTTGGGTATCCATTCCAAGGTACATGGAAGATTGTGGTGATATGGGGAACTCAAATCATGATTTGTGATTTGTGGAGATTGTAATATCCATGAATGTTTGAGCATGATAAAAGTTGTGTCAGCACGTAGTGAAAATATTATCACAATAAGGAGATGTGAATAATCATTACTCGAACATTTTCTTAAACCAAGGGGTTCAAAAATAATTTTTTGGATTTTAATAGGGCTACAGAGTAGTCACTATGAGCATTATGCCTTATTTATTTGCACCCTATTTTTTTCCTAAACTTTGGAGATGAAAATTTTAGTGAGTGTAAACTTGAATTTTTCTCATGATTCCCTATATGGGTTTTCAAACTGATAATTTTTGTGTCCCTTTCACTTAGTAGTTTATGGTCTTGAGGTTTGGAACATTATATGATCGATTTTATGGTTGTACAACATTAACCAATGTATATGCAGTTTAAGGTCATAAAACACATGGACCTAATATGGGGGATGATATATAAGATCCTAATTAGGATACCTAGGGTCAAGAATACCCCAACATCCATCTAAGAGGGAGATGAAAATACTATAAATCATGGTTAGAAGTTCTCAAGTAATTAGTAATGATAGGGGACAATAATACTGGGAGTAGTTCATATCAAAAAGATGTGTTGAGTTCTTCCATGGTGGTGTCAAGGATTAGAAGGATCAAGAATCCATTTTTATAGAGGGACTAATTTTGTTAATGACCATAGGTGCATATGCATGAGCCGTATGCATACACTCATAGTCAAATAAATGGTTTCTTGAATTCGGGTATCCTTTCCATGGGACATGTAATGTTTATAGTGACTTGAGGTGATAAAGACATGAAGTATGATTTATGGATTGAGGTGATTAAAATATTATATAAGCACCCCTATACTATGGATAATCATGGTAAATCTCTAGTGGTCCTTTAATAAGGGATGAAAAATGGGTGATGGTCTGCATAGTTTTATGTCATGTAGTGGGAATGTTTTTTTATCTGTGTAGTTTAAGGTCATGTAGTAAGGATATTTTTCATATATTTTATTTTAATTTTATATGGATGTTACCTTAATTCTTAACATTATACATTAAGGAAATTTTTTTTGTGTAGTTTTAATGTCATGTGACCAGGACATTCACCTTGTATTTTAACGTCATGTGATAAGGATGTGAGAACCAATGTGAAAAAATTGTGAATGGAATATTACATGTGCAAGTGGGACATGTATAGATTTTACTCGCATGTAGAAAAAGTGTATTTGAATGACTTCACCCCTATATAGATTGGGGTTCATTTTTTTATGGGTTGTTGCAGTTGGGCCCAGAATTGGACACTCGGAATTCACTATGTAACCTATGATGACAGGAATCAATACACACATAGTTATTGAATGGGAAACACTCTATGTAGATATTTCTTATACATAGAGGTGGGAATTTTCTCTGTTGATTGTTTTAGTTGGGACCATTATAGGAGATTCAGGTGTCACTACATATTCCATGATGACAGGAATCAAGCCACATGTAGTTCTTGAGGAACCATTCAGTTTAACATTTTGAGGCAAGAACATTGGATTCCTAACATGAAAGGGGTATGGTGGATAGACACAGGGATATAAATTTTAGTGTCACTGTGAATCCTATAATGATGGTAATCAAGACATAAGTATTTCTTAAGGTAGGAACTTTATATGCAAGTCTATCCTATACCCAGAGTGGGGGTATTTTTATATTTGTTACAGCTTGACCCAGTATTGAAAATTAGGGAATCACTACTTATATTATGATGTTGGGAATCAATTCACGCTTAATTCTTGAATGGAGGTGTGTTAGGAGACCAACACAAAAAATATTGGTCCTCTCAGGTGAGGTTTGCAAGAATGTGTACTTTTATGTCATACAAAGGACATCAACCATGCAATTTAACATCATATAGCAATTACACATGGTATGCCTCTTAAGGTCATACATTCAAGACTACAATGAAACCTTCATGAATTGTTATTCCTTGTTTTTGTGGGTAATCCCTTACTAAAATTCCTAAGATCATGTGAGCTACGCTCAGTGTGAGAAATAAGTAATAGAGATGGTTCCTCTCACCATGTAGAGGCAATTAAAGATAGGATAGGGGAATTTTTCATCATGTGGTGGCTAAAACAAGATAAGGAGGTGAGGTATCCCAACATGTATCATTTAAAATAAGAATCAAACCATACATAGTTCTAGAAACCCATGTTGTTTAATTTCATGTAGTAAGGACATCATCCGTGCAGTTTAATTTCATGTGATGAGGATGTGGATCACTTGACATGAAGGAAAATGAAGGTTGTACCTAGGCATAATACTAGAGGTCTAGGCATCAATATGTATCCTATGATGGAAGGAATCAAGCTTCATGTAATTCTTGGATTAATGTATTCCCTGTGTGGAGCTATCTATCACAAGGGAAGGGGGCATCTCATCCTTCCTTTTCATAGATCTGGATCGTGTGTAGTGATTTGTTAGTGATATGGTGCTTCCTGTGTAGTTTAACATCATGTAGTGAGGACATTATCTATATAGTTTAGTGTTATTTGTTTAATACATGAGATGTTTTATAGTTTAACATATTACTATTAGGATAAGAGATGCTATGAAATTAAATATCTTGCTGCCAGGATGAGCTCTGTATAGTTTAAACGTCATGTTGTTATGGATTTCTATGTACAGTCTAACATCATGTTATTAAGAATAAAACTATATAGTTTAAAATTGTGTTTTTAATACATGGTATACAATTTAGTTTAAATTCTTTTTGTTATGAATTTTCACTTCATGATAGCTATGTAATGTATTTATTGAGAAACCTTTCATTGGGGGGGTGTGACATGCTCCCCATCCATTGTCGCTAGTAAATAAACTCTATTGTGATATACCATATATATGATGTAAGCCCATTACCATTTTGGTTCCCTCTTTAGAGCATTCTTACTTGGTATAATTGGGGTCCAAAGAGCCAACACCAGTTCACCTTAGAGGAATGAATAGAGTTGAAACTTTTTATTAAAGGCTTGTGCGATCTGATTCTGATGGACTTTGAGGTTGTGCAATGTTCGCAAACTATTTTCATAAATCCATTGTAATTCATCCAACTGTTTTTTTATTGATCATCATCTAAGAGTTGTTAAAAATGTATATTCTAAGTGAAGTCAGCTGGAATTATATGGGTAACACTACCACAGTATTGTATACCAATGAATATGGTGTTTCAGGTGTAGTAGTATGTGTGGTTGTATGATAGGCCCATAAAGCATGGATGAGATTTTCCAGCCAGTATTTCCTATACTTGTTCACTATCATCTAGATTATATTTTACTAAGTCATATTGAAGGATTATATCTATCCATTTTATGATTCATGATATAAATATGAGTGATTGGACTTGATATTATACTCCTTTACAATTTCTTCAACTTTATAGAACAGAATTTGGAGTTACTGTCATTCAATATTGTGTAAGGGAATCTAAACCTGGTGATGAATGAGAATTTATGAAGTTGATTATGTTCTTAATCCTGAATTCTTTGAGTTTTATTTTCTCAACCTATTTGAAAAAGATGTAGGTATAAGTAAAGATGTACTTAAACTACTTAGTTGTGGATGGGGGGATATGGCCTCACAACATCCATTCCCCAAACAAAAAATAGACAAGAATATAAAGCTATATGTTGAAATTATGGGGGTTGATGGATGATGTATTCATGGATCTGACATACATGAAATTTCTTGGTGAGTTCCACACAATCACGTATAATTGTTTTATAATAATAACCTATCCTTTTGATTTGGTGGGAGAGCATGTTCCCAGACCGATGAGCACTGTAGAAGTGCACATGGATTTCATCCAAGATGGAATAAATCTCTCATTCTTTTATGAATATGAGGAGGTGATTAGCCACTAAATGAGGATAATATTCATTGTTAATATATATAATATTCATGGGATTTATTATTCATAAACACCATTTTAGTGCATTTTACACTGTGAACATCATTCCACATTATGATTGTAATACCTTCTTAAAATGCACTATTATGTGGTACATTTCTGAACATCATTTAAAGTACCCAATGATTCATCTGATTTTAAGGAACGCAATTATCCATATTTTAATTTTATATTTTGATAAATTTATCTACACTTTAATATGAACATATTTCATTCAAGGATCAATGGAGAATTCATGGAAGAAGATGGGGATATTTTGTGATGAAAGGAAGCAATTTTAGAGAAGGCAGATTGGACATCAGCCCATTGATGAGAATGTGGGACCCACATTACAAACCCAATGAATCCCAAATTTGGTGGGAGGATATAATACAAATATAGTAACAAATAATTCTTCAGGATACAGTGCTAATTAGGCCTAAATTGAGGTCATTTAGGCATCCCATGTTAGAGATAAAATTCTGGGCCAGATTCTGCGGCCCAGAAAAACATCCCACTAATCTAACCATATCTCGAAAAACATAACTCCTTTTGGGCTGAGATTTTACAGGATTTTAGGGGATATCCGATTATTAATTTAATTATTCTATGGCCCACCAAAATTCTGCCATCAAGAAGGTTTTTCATGCGCATCTGTTTAGTGGATGCAAGCTGGATGCCTTTTTGGGTCAAGGGTGGAAAGTCTTCTTTCCACAAACTTTCCACCACCCTAGACCTACCATACTCAAGTGAGATGACTTGTACTGTTGGAGTATCGACCCAAGGGATCAAAAATTCCTATTTAAGGTAGTGGTGTTGGAGGATTTAAGGATCTTGGGTGTTTGGTTTAATTGTAATGTTATGCTGCCACTTTGTGTTTGTAATCGCATTTCAATTTCCATGTAAGTTTCCTTTTTTTACTTCTTGTTCTTAATCAACATATTTCTCTTATATTCTTCCCATTTCTTTCATTAAAACTTTATAATCACAAAACATAGTGATATCTCTTTGTTGTTCTGAATTAGTTCACACATAGGTGTGAATTTCATTCACACACGGAGGAGTGCTCGTTATTTCCGCGGTTTTAATTTCTTCAATCTAATTCTTGTAATCCATCTTCTGCCCACCATTGAGAGTATACCATAAATGGAGGGATGACCCTTTAATGGGTTTATCTTAGAAAGATTCAAATTTTGGAATGAATTTTATTTTATAAACAAATTTTTGTTAATTGGTTAACTAATTTAAGACTTCCATTCTCAGTTATTTCCACTCTTCATCTTCATTGTGTTTTAGGAAGCTAAATCCAATTACTAAAATGACCATATACCTTGGAGACATCAAGAATTTGGTTCTCTAAGTCTGCAGGGTATTAGTAAATGAGTTTAGTTGCATCAAACCAGAAAATGATGAAGGTAGTGTTATTTTAAAGAATGGATTCATCAAGAATTAATTAAACCAAATTTTTCTAAAGAAGTAAAATTCATTCAATCCACCCCTAGCATAATCTTAAGATCAACCCATTTTAATTTAATTGAATTCACTTAGGTTTATTAGTGTTATTTTAAACCATCCAAAATCAAAACCAAGTTGGCCACTTCATAGCCAAAAATCCACCTCATAGGTTGTGTGTCTTAGGTATCTTCTTAGGTCTCAGTGGATTTGACAACCCAATCTAGACTACAAGGACCGTTCTACCTTCATCTCTTGGGTAAATTTGAGCATGAATCAAATTTTGGTGCCATTTCCGGGGACCCAAGTAATTCATCTAAACACCCATTCTATTCTCCCCCATTTCTTCTTTTCTCATCCAAATTCTCTTATCTTGTCCCTTTCTCATTTTTTTTCTTTTGGCGCATGTCCGCCTACACCCGTGATCAATCAAACCGTCTAGTTAGGGTGGATAGTCCTAGGGTTGGGGAGTCAAGTACACCAAGAGAACTCTTTCCAATAGATCCTAATCTTCCTAACACCCCCGAGTCAAAAATTGAGCCCATTTCAATGGAATTTCTTCAAAGAAACCAACTCATAAACCCGGGTGGGAACCAAAATGGAAACCCAAATGAGGTAGCCCCAAACTTGGGGAATGAAATTGATAAAACCAGGAATGACTACCTCACACCTTCCTGGACCAATTCCCCCTCATGCATTAGACACAATTCCCTTGGAGATTCCAACTACATATTTAAACCCCATTTCCTAAACCACCTTCCCACATTCCATGGAATGGAGTCCGAGATGCCCTACCTTCACATTAAGGAGTTCAATGACATTGTAGAAACCATGTGTCCCCCACATCAACTAGAATCAGCTAAGATGAGGCTATTTACTTTTTCTTTAAAGGATCGAGCTAAAAATTGGCTAAACAATTTGAGACCATCATCCATAAACTCTTGGTACCAACTACAAAGATAATTATACAAAAAATACTTTCCCACCACAAAACAATTGCACTTAAAAAGAGTATCCAAAACTTTTTTGAAAAAGAGGGAGAGTCATTATATGAAACATGGTAGAGGTTAAAAGACACTCTAAACATGGTTCCACACCATGGTTTTTCTATTCCTGAACAAGTGAGAATTTTCTATAAAGGGTTGGGTCCGGGGAACAAACAATTCATTGACATGATGTGTAATGGAACCTTTAAAAAAAGCCCCAAATAATGATTACGAGTATCTAGAAAGCCTTTCTAAAAAAAACCAAACATGGGGAACTTCAACTTATTCTGAAAAGACACAAAGAACTACTGGAATTCATACACTTAGAGAAGAATAAAACCTTAGGGCAAAACTCGCAACACTCTCTAGGAAGGTTGAAGAAATAGACCTTAGGAAAGTCCATGAAATCCAAACTGTAGACCCTGTTGGCACAATTTGTGAAAAAAGTGACCATAAGACAGACAACTTCCCAACCATTCCATCAATCAAGGATATTCTTTTAGGAGGACCCCCAACGGAAGTAAATGCCTTGAACTTTCAAAGGCCTCAATACCAAAACAACTTCAACCCAAGGTATAATGACCACCCAGGCTTCCGCTGGAAAGATAACCAACAACCTAGCCAACCATAGGGACAAAATCCTTACCCCCATCAAAACTACCAAACCCATAACTAGTTCCAAACCCAACCTATCCAATACCAATAGCCACCAGTCCATTTTCAACAAACTATCCCACCTCCAAAATATCCCCCTGGGATAAACCAATATTCTCAAGCACCAACCCAAACTGTTTCACAAAGCCTACTAGAACAACTGTGCAAACAAATGGAAATGATGAACTCAAAATTCTCTTCCCTAAAACAAGAACTTCAAACCATTAAAACTGGAAAGGAACCCATTCCTACTTAGGAGTTTCCATCCTCAACTTCAAGGGGAGAGTCAAGTTGTACTCAAACAACTCATGAACAACTAAAGGCTGTGGCTATTTTAAGAAGTGGGAAATCAATTGAGAAACCTGAAAAACTAATTCAGAACCCACCTGAAGATTCAAACTTGGATGAAAATTAAAATGAACCAAATTATCAAACTGAAAAACATGATAACATTGTCAAAGAAACAACTCTTCAACAAATAACCCCACAAAATTCACCATTTACTCAACGCATGAGGGGGAAAACTAATCCTGAATTAAGTGAAACATTAAGGGAAATCTTATCACAAGTAAAGTTGAACATTACCCTTCTTGATGCCATCCAAACCATACCTGCCTACTCAAAGTACCTTAAGGACTTGTGCACTTTTAAAAGAAAAATTTCACATAAAAACCAAGTCCTTTTGGCTGCTAATGTTAGTACCACCATTCAAGGGACCATTTCTCCTAAGTTTAAAGACCCGGGTTTCCCTTACATCAATGTTGAACTAGGAGAGAGAGAAAATTTCAAGGCCTTTTGTGACCTAGGTGCTAGTGTCAATCTCATACCTTATGTTGTGTACTGCCAGTTAGGACTAGAAGAACTCCAACCCACATCTGTCACACTTCAACTTGCTGATTGTAGAATTAAGGTTCCACAGGGTATTTTAAAGGACGTTCTAGTAAAGGTTGAAAACTTCATCTACCATGCTGACTTCATTGTCCTTTACAACCATCCAAACTTATGAAATAAGGAACAAACCCCAATTATCCTTGGTCGTCCCTTCCTTGAAACAATAAACTCTGTTATCCGAGTTTGAAATGTGAACATGACCATCACCTTTAGAAACATGATTCTAGAATTGAACATCTATAATGAAATCTCACAAATAGAGTATGATGAGGACATTCATAAAGTAAACATGATAGGAAGAATTGATAATGAATCCATAGAACATCAAGTAATATTTTATGGATGTTTAAGACAGGATGAGATTGATTTCCTTTGTTCATATGAAGGAATTTTATCTCCTTGGCTTGAATCATTTTCAAATTTCTCTTATGATGAGGTCTTAGGTCCAACAATCAGTGAAACCTTTCAAGAAACCACTTTCATGCAGACCACTCCAACTTCCTTCCATAAATCTGATCAAGAAAATATAGTAGCTGAAACTTCTACATGTGTGGAATCAATCCTATATAAAACTCTAAAAAAAGAAATTGAACTTGATCTAATGTCCCAATCTTCTATTGAAATTCCGAACCAACCTGATCTTGAATTGAAGGAACTTCCCGCTGCACTCAAGTATGACTTCTTAGGGGACAATAAAACACATCCTATTTCCATTTCTTCGTCTCTTGAATCCAATCATGATAGGATGCTTCTATATGTCCTTAGGAAACATAATAAATCCATTGGTTGGACATTGTCTGATATTACTGGGATTAGCCCACTTATTGGGACTCATAGGATTGTTCTGGAATCTGATTCAAAGACATGTCATCAACCTCAATGACGTCTCAATCCTAATCTCATGGAGGTAGTAAGAAAAGAACTTCTGAAATTGTTAAAAGATGGTATCATATATCCCATAGATGACAGTGAGTGGGTTAATCCAATCCAAGTGGTTACCAAGAAGGTAGGAATAACAGTGATAACCAATGAGGATGGAGAGATTCTTCCAACTAGGGTGAGTAGTGGATGGAGGGTCTGCATTGACTATAGGAAGCTAAAATCATTCACCAAGAAGGACCATTTCCCCTTACCATTCATTGAACAAGTCCTTGAAGGAGTGGTAGGTCATGCCTTATATTGTTTCTTAGATGGGTACTCGGGGTATAATCAAATTGAGGTCTCCCTAGAGGATCAAGGGAAGACTACATTCACCTGTCCATTCGGAACCTTTGCCTTCAAACGCATGCCCTTTGGTTTATGTAATGCTCCTGGAACCTTCCAGCGGTGCATGATGGGAATCCTCTCAGACATGGTAGGGTATTTTCTAGAGGTCTTCATGGATGACTTCTCTGTGTTTGGGGATACATTTGAGGGATGTCTGTAGAATGTGGAGAGAGTCTTGTCAAGATGTGAAGAAGAAAATATGGTCCTAAACTGGGAAAAATTCCATTTCATGGTTAAAGAGGTACTAGTTCTAGGACATCTGGTCTCAGGTAGGGGGATTGAAGTTGATAAATCCAAGGTTGCCATCATTCGTCACCTTCCATCGCCCAAAAATTTCAAGGAAGTGAGGTCTTTCTTAGGACATGTTGTTTTCTATATAAGATTCATCAAGGACTTTAGTTCAATCTCTCATCCCCTTTGTGGTCTCTTAGTAAAGGATGCTCCATTTGTTTGGACAGAAAGCTGCGAGGGATCATTCTCAACCCTCAAATCCTCTTTCACCTCTCCTCCCATTATGAAATCTCTAAATTGGAACCTTCCTTTAGAACTTATGTGTGATGCCAGTGACTTTGTTGTAGGAGCTGTGTTAGGACAACGTTGTGATAAAACTCCTTATGTCATTGCTTATGCAAGCAAATCCTTAAATGATGCCCAAATCAACTACACCACTACTGAAAAGGAGTTACTTGATATTGTGATTTCTTTAGAGAAGTTTAGGTCCTACCTCTTAGGATCCCCCATCACTGTGTTCACTTACCATTCTGAACTAAAATACCTCTTCCAAAAAAAAGATGCTAAGGCTAGACTGATTAGGTGGGTCCTTCTCTTACAAGAATTTGACATCACAATCAAAGATAAAAAGGGCGTTGAAAATGTTGTAGCCGATCACCTCTCTAGAATGGAATTCAAAGATAACTCCAATCACCTTTCTGTGTCTGATTCATTTCCTGATGAAAACCTATACTCTGTGAGTGACTGCCCTTGGTATGCTGACATAGCCAATTTCTTAGTTATAGGATTCATTCAAAAATTCTTAGGGACTCAAGATCAAAGGAAATTCATTTCTGATGTTAGACACCATGTGTTTGATGATCCATACCTCTATAAGTTCTGCCCTGACCAAGTCATTAGGAGGTGTGTCCCAGAATCTGAACAAGAGTCCATCCTTAAATTCTGTCATAGTGAGGCATGTAGAGGTCACTTTTCCTCTAATAAAACATCTGCTAAGATTCTTCAATGTGGTCTTTTCTGGCCCACCCTCTCAAGGGACTCCTACACATTTTTTCAAAGCTGTCCTAGGTGTCAAAAAGTAGGGTCCATCATAAAAAGGAATCAAATGCCACTCACTCCCATATTAGTGGTTGAAATATTTGACTGTTGGGGAATTTATTTCATGGGTCCCTTCCCAAACTCTAGGGGATATCTTTAGATTCTCTTAGCTATCAATTATGTCTCCAAATGGGTTGAGGCCATTCCTACAAAATCCAATGATCATAAAATTGTGATTAGATTTCTCAAGGAAAACATCTTCTCTAGATTTGGAATTCCTAGGGCTATCATTAGTGATCGTGGAACTCATTTTTTCAATCATCCATTCTTTTCACTCATGGAAAAATATGGAATTTCTCACACCAAGTGTCCACTGCTTACCACCCACATACCAATGGTCAAGCTGAGTTAGCCAATCGTGAAATGAAATAAATTCTTGAGAAAACTGTCAATCCTTTTAGGAAAGATTGGTCTAAGAAACTCTTGGATGATCTTTGGGCATATCGTACAACATTCAAAACCATCCTTGGAATGTCACCATATAGGTTGGTTTATGGAAAAGCATTCCATTTACCTGTTGAAATTGAGCATAAGGCCTTTTGGGAAATTGAGAAAATGGATTATGACCTCTCATTGGTCGGAACAAAAAGGAAATTAGATCTCAATGAACTGGAGGAACTAAGGATGGAGGCTTATGAAAATTCAAGGATCAATAAAGCTAGAGTTCAAGCCTACCAATCTAGGAATATCACGGTCAAAAAATTTGAACCGGGAAAACTTGTGCTCTTGTATAGTTCAAAACTTCATTTACACCGGGGAAAGTTAAGGTCTAGATGGTCAGGTCCTTTCATAGTGAATCATGTGTACCCCCATGGGGTAGTAGAGATTCAAGATCCTACAAGTGGTTACATTTTCAAGGTCAATGGTCAAAGGTTAAAACCATTCATTGAATCATTAAATAAACAGGAAATAGAGGTTGAGTTAACTAAGCCAACCTATGATCGAGGAAAACATTGATAGATTTAGGATCCATGTCGGGCTAACGATTTTAAACAAAGCGCTGCATGGGAGGCAACCCATGGATTTCAAGTTTCCTATCATTTTGTTGTTTTAATCAACTTTATATTTTAAATATGCTTAATTAATCATTTTTATACTTTAAAAAAAATATAGACGGTTGACCTGTTCTTCTATTATGAGTATGGATGGGTATGAAAGGGGAGCACCATATTCATCCATGTCACGTGGTGTGATCCTTGAGTAATGTCTTACCCATAAATTTAAAAATAAGACAATGTATCATCAGTTTATTTTATTTTAATGTTTTTGTAGGTTAAAAAAAATAAAAAAATAAATAAAAATATAATAATAATAATAAAAAGGGGAACATCGTGGGTCGTGGGTCAAACCCCGTCACAACCGGCGAAGCCACGGGGATTCGAACCCGGGACTGAAGGGATATAGGGGCGCGTGCTTACCACTGACCTACAACTTTTTGTGCTTCCTTATTCTATAATTTTTATATATATACTTATATTTTAATTTCCTTATTATATATATATATATTGTTTTTTTTTGTTTGTTTTGTTTTTCCTTTTTCTACTAGGGAACTCTGCAAGTGACATGGATATCAAAGGATTAAAATGAAGCAGCAAGAATTTCAACTTCAACCACCAGGTGACTTCATTCCATGATACTCATTTTCAATTTCCTTTTTGAACTTTCATTATCAACCTCTACCCCATTCTAAATTCTCTTTTCTTTAAACACTAGGGACATTGTTATTTAAATTTGGGGGGGAGATAAAATAAAAAATGCTTTTGTGTCAAAAAAAATGAATGATTTGAAAAAAAAAAGTGTAAATGGAAGGAAAAATTCCTTTAACTTTGAACATGGTAATACACATTGCACACTTTGAAACTGAATATCAAATAATTTAGCATGCCCTGATTCTGATTTTAATCCCTGTATAATTTCATGAGCATAGATTTTGGAAAGTATGGTTGTCCAATGTGATATTTCATCATTTATATATTCATCCAAATAAAAAAAAAGATCACAGTGCACGTCCTTTGGATAGTGGGGTATTAGTTTGAGTTTATGGGTTCCCCCAAATAAATAGCATAGTTTTGTTGATCATTTTAGTTTTAATATGACTATTCAATAAAAAATAATAAATAATAAATTTGCACGTAGAGCAATGAAATGACCTAATGCGTGGCTTTCAGCACTTGGGGATCGTGACTCCATAGTTGTCTAGCCCAGAGTTAGTAATTTTATCTCTATTTTTGGTAATTTGAATTTTTTTGACTGAGTTAACTCGAGATGATGCCCAAGTATGTGGGATTCACTTGGTTCCCTAAGGTCTTTGAGCCTGGGAGTCATCGGAAAAGTCTCACTACAGGGGTTGACTCTTTTGAATGCAATTTCAATTACCACGACAAAATTGAAAAAGCAAAAAAAAACAAAAAAAACAATACAATAAAAAACATTTTAATACTCATCTTAATATTGAAATGTGATTCCACATAGCGCTTCCTTCATTTCCCCCTTGAATAAAGATGAACCCCCTTGTCTATTGTGATGCACAACACATCCTCATACTTAATTGATATTGGATGAAATATGGAAATGAATTTAAACAAAAGAATGGGCTTGAGATTGGGACCTACTTATTAAACTATCTTGTATTAAAATATTTTTATGGGTTTCATGATTTTTTTGTATAAGGTTTTCTAGTGATTATTGTGTATTAAAATGTTTTTGGAAAAGGGAATTCGAATTTCATATTGTTGAGATATATTTTGCTCGGGACTAGGAAAACTCAAGTTGGGAGGTGTGATTAGCCACTAAATGCGGATAATATTCATTGTTAATATATATAATATTCATTTGCTTTATTATTAATAAACACCATTTTAGTGTATTTTACACTTTGAACATCATTCCACATTATGATTGTAATACCTTCTTAAAATGCACTATTATGTGGTACATTTTTTAACATCATTTAAAGTACCCAATGATTCATATGATTTTAAGGAATGAAATTATCTAAATTTTAATTTTATATTTTTTTAAATTGATATAAACTTCAATATGAACATGTTTCATTCAAGGATTAATGGATAATTTATGGAAGAAGATGGGGATATTTTGTGATGAAAGGAAGCAATTTTAGAGAAGGCAGATTGGACACCAGCCCACTGATAAGAATGTGGGACCCACATTACAAACCCAATTAAGCCCAAATTTGGTGGGAGGATATAATAAATATATAGTAACAAATAATTCTCCAGGATCCAGTGCTAATTCAGCCTCTATTGTGGTCATTTAGGCGGCCCAATTTAGAGATAAAATTCTGGTCCAGATTCTGCGGCCCAGAAAAACTGCCCAATAATCTAACCATATCTAGAAAACCATGACTTATTTTGGTATTATATTTTACATAATTTTAGGGGACATTCGGAGATTAATTTAAGTCTTCTATGTCCCACCAAAATTCGTCCATATAGAAGGTGTTTCATGCACCTCTGTTTGGTAAATGCAAGTTGGATGCCTTTTGGGGTCAAGGGTGGAAAGTATTCTTTCCACAAACTTTCCACCACCCTAGACCTACCATACTAAAGTGAGATGACTTTTAATGTTGTAGGATCAACCCAAGGGCTCAAAAATTCCTTTTTAAGGTAGTGGTGTTGGAGGATTTAAGGATCGTGGGTGTTTGGTTTAATTGTAATGTTATGCTGCCACTTTGTTTTTGTAATCGCATTTCAATTTCCATGTAAGTTTACTTTTTGTACTTATTGTTCTTAATAAACATATTTCTCTTATATTATTCCCATTTCTTTCATTAAAAATTTATAATCACAAATAAAAGTGATATCTCTTTGTTGTTCTGAATTAGTTCACACATAGGTGTGAATTTCATTCACACACACGGAGGAGTGCTCGTTATTTTCGTGGTTTTAATTTCTTCAATCTAATTCTTGTAAGCCGTCTTCCGCCCACCATTGAGAGTATACCATAAATGGAGGGATAACCCTTTAATGGGTTGATCTTATGAAGATGAAAAGGCTATATTGAATGTTATTTTATGAACTAATTGTTGTTAATTGGTTAACTAATTTAAGACTTCCATTCTTAGTTATTTCCACTCTTCATCTTCACTGTGTTTGAGGAAGCTAAATCCAATTACTAAAATGACCATATACCTTAGAGACATCATGAATTTGGTTCTTTAAGTGTGTATGGGATTATTAATTGAGTTTAGTTGCATCAAACCAGAAAATGATGAAGGTAGTGTTATTTTGAATAATGGATTCATCAAGAATTAATTAAACCAAAATTGTCTAAAGAAGTAAAATTAATTCAATAAACCCCTAGAATAATCTTAAGATCAACCCATTTTAATTTAATTGAATTCACTTAGGTTTATTTGTGTTCTTTAAAACCATCCAAAATCAAAACCAATTTGGCCACTTCATAGCCAAAAATACACCTCATAGGTTGTGTGTCTTAGGTATCTTCTTAGGTCTCAGTGGATTCGACAACCCAATCTAGACTAAAAGGACCATTCTACCTTTATCTGTTGGGTAAATTTGAGCATGAATCAGGAGGATTTTTTCATATCCTTTCTTTTATAGGACCCTCTATTCATTTCTACCACTCTATAGGGTAAATTTCACTACACATCACTGAATATGTTCCCTTTTGGCTTGATCGCTCAGGATAACTCCATTTTGGAGATAACCGATTATGGGATCCATCCATACAAGTGTGTATACCAGTTAATCATGATCTTGGGTAGTTTTGACCTGATTTATTTCTTATATATCATATATTAATATCAATGAGAACATTTTTCAGTGTGGGATACAGAAGATTGCTTCCTTCTGATCAGGGTCGGACATGGCTATGCCTACATTAGCCAATGAATCTATTAGAGCATTCTGTGGTTATGGAAGATGATGTAATATGGGCTCAAAAGGTAACTCTACCATCAGTCCCCTAACATATCCATTGAGGTGGTCTAGTTATTCCATTTTGATGAAATATTCACCATTGATCTTCTTTATCATTATTTTAGAATCCCCTTTGATATTCAAGTAGGATATCTATAGTTATAAGGATAATTCCATCCCGGTGATAATGGCTTGGTATTCTTCCTCATTATTCATGAAGCCTTTAGATAGAAAGAAATATTAGGGAAAACTAATTTTTCTAGAGAGAAAAATAAAATCTCTAAGACAACCTTATTGAGCTTCATGTTTTCCATCCTTTTTTAGATTGGAATTTGGGACAGAGCATTAAAATAAATCTCCCATGTTTGGGGAGTGTCATGGGTATATAAGGCCTCCTCATATTGATGCTCAGTGTCCACTGATGTGTTATATAGGGTAGGATGTTCTGTGAGGAAATTTGACAGGACTTTCCCTTTCAAAGATTTATGTGATACAAACTGGATTTCGTATTGCTGCAAAATGATTGTCCATCGGGCCAGGCACCCAGTGAATATAGGATGGAAAAGGATGTACGTGAGAGGATAAATATGATAGACTAGATGAAATTCATGGTGCAGTAAGTAATGCATTAGATTTTTCACTATGAATATGAGTGGAATGTAGTTTTTCTCAACATCATATTATTGGGTATCAGTACTCATCATTGTTTGGATGAGTTAGTAAAGACTGTTCTCTCTCCCCGCAACATTTCTTTTGTGGGAGGAGGGTGCCCAATGAGAATTTCATGGTATCCAAGTACAATATTAGTGCCCTATTTACCACCAAAGGCATCAAAGTCAGTGGGTTTATTAAATTCTTCTTAAGACTTTTGAAGGCTTCTTGGCAGTCATCATACCATTGACAGGTGATTCCCTTTTTCATTAGCTTGGTGTATAGTAGAGATTTTCCAACCAAGTTGGCTATGAAAAGATGAATGCAGGTGAGGTTACCATGGATCACCCTTTATTATTTTATGTTTATGGGGTAAAATATCTAAAATAACACTATCCTTCTCCGGTTCAACCTTGATATTGCAGTGGCATACCACAAATACAAAGAACTACCCTAATGTTACCCCAAATGCGCGTTTTATCGGATTCATCTTAATATTGTGTTTCACATATTTTTTAAGACTGTTTGAAGATCCATGAAGTGGTCACATCACTATTAGTATTTTACCACTAGGTTGTTGACATAATATTCAGCTATTATTCCCAAGATCAGCTTAAAGATATGATGCATGGAACTTTGATAAATAGATCTAGAGTTCTTTAATCCAATGGACATTACCTGATAGACAAAGATCCATTGGGTTGCTCTAAAGGAAGTGGATTCTTCGTATTCATGGTCCATCATTATCTGATTGCACCCTAAATACCCATCCATGAAGGAAATGGCTTGAAAACTAGCAGTTTCATCAATCAACAGCTCTATGATTTGAAATGGTAAATAATCCTTTGGGTAGTGCTGATTAAGGTCTCTGAAATTGATGAAGAACCTAATCTGCCAATTATTTTTCTTGATAGTGATGATGTTGGTGATACATATTGGTTATTTTACTTATCATAAAAAGTTTCCTTTGATAAAATTTTCAAATTCCATATCTACATTGGTGGAATGAGAGGGATAAATTATTCTAGCTACCTGCTTGAAGCCTCGATGCTCATCAGCTAATTTGAGATGGCGTGGAGCCACATCTGGATTCAGTCTCAGAATTTCAATATAGTTTTAAGAGAACACTTATTATTGTTTCTTAAAAAACTAAATGTGCATCTCTTTCTATTTTAGAGGCATGGACACACTAATCAGTTTTGGTCGTGGGTCTTGTTCTGTTCCCATATTCACCTACCTGAGATCATCAATGGTTGTGGGACACCTTCCTTGTATGTGGGAGGGGTGTTACTATGGTCATCCTCATCTTATCCCACCTCTAAGTATATGGAGGCATTTTCATACAGAGGTGGAAATCTGGGGGCTTCTCTATCACTATCAGGGTGAGAGAGTCCCTAAGGAGAGACATTATCATCACCTACTTCCTGATTCATTGCATAGAGATGTCATAAGAGATTTTATATTACACTGTTTCTAGGGAAAGGAGGGACCTGGACCTCAGGGGTCAATTCTATCACCTCAAATAGATTTATGGGGAGCATGTAGTCACTTTCAATTACACTCTAGTGATTTTTAGGGGTGGTCCCCAAGCTATTAGGGGATTAAAATTGTATATAATCATCCCTTATTTGTTGTTTTCCTCCCCTTTTATATAATCCTACTTCATCATATGTGTATTTTCAAGTATCAAAGGGGTCACCATCTAGTATGTTTAATTTCCCATCAATGGGGTATTTCAAACACTGATGGAATGTTGAAGGTACCTCCATGTGGCTATGAAACTAGGGCCTTCTGAGCATGACATTTTAAGTGGTGTAATTTTAGATAACCATAAACTCAACATCATATGTGAGATCTCCAAGATGTTTTTTGAGTTTTATCTTCTTGAGAGGTATTTAAAAATGCTTATTATACCCTTAAATGGTTATATTTGTGGGAGATAAATCCCCTTCGCTATATACAAAATAAAGGAGGGTTCTAATTGGGATGATATTGATACCAGGTCCATTGTTATTCAGATCTCTTCAGATGGAAACATTATCGAGTCTACTCAAAACATATAGAGGTCTGATGTGTCCCTATATGACCTTTTCCTTATCATGCTCTATGAATGAGATGTCCACATGAAATTTTTCTAACATGTCCTCCATTCGATAGAACTCGGCTATAGAAACTTATGTATTGAATTCCTATGGGATTTGTAGGTATTTAACGAGTGCCTCTCTGAGTAATTTGGAAAGATGTGGTGCATCAATGATTGAGAGCTTGGATAGGATAATTACCAAATGTCTTATAATGTCATAATTATGTGCTAGAGGTCGGTGATTCTTGTTTTGGGGATGATTCTTAACAAATAGATTAATAGATAGGTAATTCGAGGTGGAAGATCCTAGTTCTTATGCAGAGGTTGAGCAAACATTTTATGCTAGTGGAATAGGTCGTGATGGCCTTCACCGTTTTCTAGGTTGATTGGATAATCAGACCCCCGATAGGTGGCCATGCAAGAAAACTGGGTGCAGATGACTACTAGAGGGTACTGGGATGTATCCATATTTCTTTTGTGGATATTGAATCATTTTACCATGAGTCTCAGCAACATATATGTCCTCAGTGGGGATGTGGCCAAAATATTGGGCCCGACCATGCCTATGTTGTCCTGTGTATCATCAGTTCTTCTACATGTGGCCTCCCATTCCCCATTTATGTGTGAGAAAATCATATCCTAAGGCATATTAATCATCATATTAGGGTTATTACAAGTTTATTACATTGACATAACCAAATATTAGATCTTCATCTAATGATGGTTCTGTTTTGTGGGATGGTTCCCATGCATCAGATGTCATAGGGAAGAAATCTACAAGAGTCAGAGCATGTGTTGGAGAAAAATATGACTCATACTCTTATGTTTATTCCTACTTCCAAAGGTCACACCCACTTTTAGAAGACATATCCAATGTTATATTCTAAGGTGGTGGAGCTACTAGGGGTCTATGCAACTGTTCTCTTGGGGTATCTGTTTCATAGTTCCTTGAAATGTGTGTTCTAGTTTTAAGAATCACTGCTTCTAGGCGGTTTCTATTGGATTTATTAATGGAATTGGAAACTTAAAAAAGTTATTTATCCAAAAAAGGTACCTCCTTTACAAATTCAAGCATTCATCAAGTTTTAACTTTATGAGACTTAGTAACATGCATTGGTTGAGAGGATGGGAGATCAGACTCATCACACCCATTTGGGGGAAATTATTGTCTACTCCAGGTCTCTCTTTAAAATTTAAGATATTTTTATGAATCCTTATTAATTCACCAATTATAACATAAGTTTACCTTGGAATTTGAAATTACTTATTAACATGTGTAAAAATTAGAATCATCAGTATATATTCAAGGTTCTTTATTAATGGAGATATCCGTATGTATTTGAGGTTATCCATCAACGATATTCTCTCATATACCATTTGAAGATTATTTTAATAATTTTTATGATGATACTGGTTTTTAATACACTCAGTGGGGCACTCTGAAATTTATTTTCATCTAGGGAGATGAAGGTTTTTTTGGATATTGGGATCGTACCCATGAAATGGGTTACCTACGTATCCTTGAAAAAGGAATCAGAACCCTCGTAGTTCGGTGCTGCTTAATGGGACACATCATAACTTTTAAGGTCATGTGATAAGGACCAAACCATACAATTTAATGTCATGTGGAAAGGACAGATAAGATAAAGGTGGTTAGTCAGAGTTTGGTGTGGGACTTATGCCGAAACAACCCAATTAACTTGGAAAGGATATGGGTTTCCAAGTAAGATTAGACCTTATTGGGAATATGGCCCAAGGAGAACAGGGTTGATTTTAAATTTTTGGGTTTTAAACTCAATGAGGATTCCTATGTATCCCATGTGGATGGTAATCAAAGCTCATGTAGCTTGATGAGTCTCGTAGGAGAGTATAGTCCTTTGAGAGAAATGATTTTGGTCTTACTTCCTGAAAAGGATTACTTGGTGATTTGGGGGGTTTAATTTGGGGATTATTCCTAAGGAGGATTCCCAAATTATGGTAATTTGGTTTGGATTCTTTGAGAGGATATATAATGAGCTCAGGCCCTGTAAGGGCTTCCTATGTATCATGGTTTCAACAGGAATCAGAGTTCTCGTAGTTCCTTCAATTGTGGGTGTTTGTGAAAATGTTGTAATCATAATGAATCTTTAAGCCCATGTGAGTCATTCTTGGTGAGAGAAACAAGAGGATGTGAAATATTAAACAATGACACATACACTTTTCCCTCTCCGCTGGTGGAATAGGGTGCACCTATGGTGGCCAGGGTGGACGAGGGTGAGGCAATGAGCCCTACCTCTGTTCTCTTTACATTGGACAGTGGTTCGATGAAAGGAAGAAGGGATGAAGGTTAGGGTATTACAACATGATGGATGCACTAAAATTTATCTTGGTATGGGAGGGAGACTTTTCATTCGCTTGAATGAAAATTAAAGTGTGAAACTTACCCTTCCCTACCATAAATTTGAGGTTCTGGCTCTTTGAGAAGGGAGAGGTCAGGACCCAAACCCTTATTCTCAGTACTGGGAACTTCCCAGTTCTATTCCTGGGAGAAAGGTCCATGTGACTGTAGATATACAAACCCACAGACACTCCATGAATCCTAAACCCATCGTGAATCAAATATGGGAAACCTCTGACTATGGAAATACAAACCCAAATAGGAGACACGTTGATGTGCCTTTCCCAAGGGTTTGATAAGTCAGGAGGTTTTGGTGGAGGTTTGAACTTAGTCCATTTCATATATGGGAACTAATGAAGGAGATAACCTACCATGAATGGCTTTAAATATGGTACTTAAGTTGGTATGTAGGTATTATACCAAGCTCTTCTGCATTTGTACTATGCACCAATGTGCCGCGTAGGTATCCCGCGTTGCTGCGCCGTGTAGTTGTACTATGCAGGTGAGTCGTGCAGGTGTGTCACGCAGGTATGTATGATGACTAAAGAATATTTTTTTACAAAGGGGAACCAAGCCTATGTAAAAATTGTTAAATAATTTCAAAACATTCTTATCCCATTTAATTATCTCTTCTCTCGTACTTTAGAGAGATACTTGAGATAATTTGAGGGATCTGGGCGAAAGAGTTGCGCAATGAGAGCTTCTTGGAGTCTTTCAACATTTTCAGTCTCTGAAATGGGGAGCCCAAGGGTCCTATTTATAGGCATGCAGGGGACCTAGTCTAAGAGAAGTTTTCCACATAGTTCCTCCACATAGGTCCTCCGTGTAGCTCTTCCACGTAGGGGTGTAGAGATTATAGTGTTGTGTAGGTCCTCTACGTAGGTCCCTTTGTGAAATTTATCTGTCTTCCAAGTGCCATAACTTTTGATCTGTAAGTCTATTTGGGCTCTGCGACTAGTCAAATCAAAGTTCATGATCAGATATACAGTTCTTTAGATGGTAAATACACCATGTCTTCTCAAAATAAACTCAAAAATTGAATTTAATGTGTCAACACCTTTTCATCGTCAATCTTGTAAATCCACTACCTACTCTGGGATGAGGGAATCATTCCACTTATACATCAGTATGGAGTATTATTTTGGCATATATAAATCCATCCTACATGTTCTTCCTTCATGGTAAATACATCTTTACTCATACTTGACATTTTTTGTCTATGTTAGAATCATATCTTCACTTTACAGAAAAGTGCATGGAACACATTTCATGGTGTCTACAAAATCCCCCCCCTAGAATTTGATTCATTCATAACAAAAAGAATCTTATTGTAAGGTAAAAGTAGGAAACCTTGACACATTCAAACATAATTTGGTTATATTTGGAGCTACATCAAGTTTGGAAGGATGCTCAAATTTTTTCCTAATCCATAGGGTTTAGTGAGAATAGTTTTAATGTTGCTAGGTTCATATGGACAACCCTACATACATTGTTTATTTTGACTTTTATTGCTCAATATTACCTAAACCATACAAAAATTTATATTTAGTGAGATAGGACTCAACTTTTTTCTAGATTTCCCTTTACAATTTTCAAGTATGGTGAGTACCACATCTATTTTTTTTTGGCAGTTTAGAGTCATGTATGTTGGAATATAATGGGATAGTGTTTAAGGTCAAACAGCTTTGACCGTAAATTTTGAAATTAAATCCCAAACAATACTCAGTGGCTAAGAATTTCTCTAATATTCTTTAAATATTTACAAGGTGAATTTTGAGTCATGATTTTTACGGTCACCAAATTTAAAACTTGTATCAACATAAGGGGAGTCTCCTCCAAGAACAATGTTACCATTATTTGAAAAAACTCATTACAGGATTCATGTTATGCAGGGCCAACTAGGGCATATGCTGCATAGCCAAATAGTGGCATCTTTTGATTGATAGGCTCATTATGTAGGCAACTTATGCAAGGCCACCTAAGGTCATGTACTACATAGTCAAGAAAAATATATCACAAAAGTTTGAAATTTTACTATTAGGGAAAATAAGATTTTAGTGACTTAAGACCACAGTGGGTAGTTTTTTCCAAAAAAAAGGAATTTTAAGAACTAAAGGTCTATTTTATGATGACATATATCATGAATAGGAAAAAAAGTTCCATAAAAATTTGGTGTATGAGGAATGGTCAAAATTTATTAGAAAGGGGAATTTTTATGTAAAGATATGAATTTTTAATTCATGTAGTGATGACATTGTACTGTGTAGTTTTAAGTCATGAGGTAAGGACATTGAACTATGCAGTTTTAAGTCATGCAGTGAGGACATTGTACTATGCAGTTTTAAGTCATGCAATGAGGACATTGTATTATTTAGTTTTAAGTCATGTAGTGAGGACATTGTGTGGATTTAATTTAAGGTCTTTATCTTTGACTATAGTTATGAGACTCTCCCAATTTCTTGATAATTTTTTTGGAAACGTACTACCATATTTAGGTATGCAAGGGAAAATTGTAAACTGTGATTTTTGAATTTTTGGATCTGAAGAATGATATGGGAAAAGGGATAAAAAGCCTTAGAGGAAGTCTCTTCCAAGAATGAAGTTACCATTATTTGACAAACCTATTATGGGGCTTGAATTATGCAGGGCCAACTAGGGCATATGTTGCATAACCAAATAGTCCATTATTTGACAAACCTATTATGGGGGTTGTATTATGCAGGGCCAACTAGGGAATATGATGTATAACCAAATAGTGGAATCTTTTTATTGACCGGACCGTTATGTAGGAAACTTATGCAAGGCCACCTAGGGGCACGTACTGCATAGTGAGGCAAAAGAGCTCTCAGAATTTTGACATTTTACTATTTCTAAAAGCCAAAAAAAATTATGAAGATTCATATTTTCCAAAGCATAGAGTTTGTTTTGTGGAAAAAGGTACCTGAATATGGAGAGGGTATTTCCAATCATGATTTCCAAATAATCATAGGAATAGTGTTTCTATGAAGGTATGACCCAAACATAGGGAGTATGGTGTTTTTAGTGTTACGTTATACAACTAGGATCATAAATGGAAACAGTATATGATATATGGCCAAGTGATTTCAAGGTTATTTCATATTTATTTGAACACATGGAGAGGGAAATGTGTAAACCATGGTCAAGAAGACTTTTATATTGAGAGAAAGATAATGGGACAAATATACCAGAATGGCTGTTATAAAATATAGATTCTTGTACATTGTCATCAAAGTTTGAAGGGGAAAAAGACACTATAACCAAGAACAAAATTATCATCATTTGATAAACCAGTTATGGGGGGATGTATTATGCAGGTCCAACTGGGGAAAATACTGCATAGACAAATAGTGGCATCTTTTGACTAACATACTCATTATGTAAGCAACTTATGCAAGGCCACCTAAGGGCATGTACTACATAGTTAGGAAAAAGAGCTCTCAGGTATTAGAAACATTGTCACCAGAAACCACAAGAAAGATTATGAATATCTAGAAATATTAAAGATTAAGAGAGTGAAATATAGAAGGGGGTTATTCTCAATGCACATAATAAATATTTGAATCAATATTTTCCATGAGTTTGACATTGTTTACATAGATTTTAATCATATTTAAAATGGAGACTTTCTTTGTTTCCCTTTGAATTGACATTGTGATGTGAATTTTAAAGTCATGCGGTGATGATATTATACTCTGTAGTTTTAATTCATCTAGTGAGGACATTATACCGTGCAGTTTTAAGTCATGCAGTGAGGACATTATATTTTGCTGTTTTAAGTCATGTAGTGAGGAAATTGATAGCCCTATAAGAAATTGATAAACCTTATTTATATAAAGAATCCTTTTACCTAATTCCTAAGACCATGTGATCTATGCTCAGTGTGAGAAACAAGGATCAGTAAGGGTTTCTTCTATAGCACAAAGGTGACACAAGTTAAAAATAGGGATGTTATATTTTCATGCTGTTTAACATCATGCGGTAAGGATGAAGATGAACCGATGTGAAAATAAATACATACTGTAACTGGACTATGGGATAAAACCCAACTGTCACTATGTGTCTTGCTGGGGGGAAATAATCAAGCCATACATAGTTCTTCAATCATTCCCTATGTAGGTTTGATTCCTATATAAAGAATAAATAGGTTTTTTTATATCGCGGTTGGGCCCAATATTGGAGATCTAGGCATCTCTATGCATCTCATATAGATGAGAATCAAGCTATACGTAGTTCTTGAAACATTCATTTCCCACACCAATTGAGTTTGACATGGGAGATGGGGGGATTTTAACACATTCTAGAAGAATTATTAAATTTAGGACACAAGATGGTATGAAAATAAAATCATGTATCTTAAAAGAGCACTCTGTATAGATCTAGTTCATATACATGAGATAAAAAAAGGAAATAATTTTTTTTTGGTTATATCTGGGCCCAAGATTGGAGATCCAAGCATCTCTACGCATCTCAAATAGATTAGAATCAAGACACACATAGTTCTTGAAACAAGGTCCCTATGTAGATCTGACTTAGACATAGGGAAGAGAGGGACTCATGTGCCACTAGGGAGTAGAAATGATTTCCATGATGCTTAATTATAGAAGCTCCTAACATTAAGTAGAGAAGACATTAACCGTACAGTTTAATGTCGTGTAATGAGGACAAATGGTTTCATGCATTTTAACGTCATGCGACAAGGACAAAGATGCTATGCATTTTATCATCATGAAGCATGGATGATTATGGTTATTATGCAGTTTCATGTCTTACAACTAGGAATTTATACTGCGCAGTTTTAATTCTTACAATAAGGATGTGGGGGCTATACAGTTTTCAGTCTTTCAACGAGGACGATGTGTGCAAATACACTAAGTATTTGTTCAAGAATTTCACAATGGTTGGAGTTGTAATAAGATCTCCATACATTGAGATTAATGTATAAGCTCCATTTCATTAGACCTTATGTATGGAATAAGGTCCTTCCCACTTTGGTTCAAGCTTTGGAGGTTTCTTTCCTGGTATCATTGGAGTCCTGAGGACCAATACCAATTCTTTTTGAAGAAATGAATGAAGGAGAACTTTCTTGTTAAAATATCATGCTATTCTGTTCTGATATACCTCTAAATGATGAAAAGTGTGAAATATTTTATCATATAATCGTTCCATCTCATTAAACCATTTATGAGACCTCTCATCTATAGAAAACTAATCACAGATTTTAACTCTGAGTGAAGGAAATTGAATTTCAATTGTAAAAACGACTTTTATTCTATATACCAATGAATAAGGAGTTTCTTGGGTGGTAGTATGAGTATTAGTCTGATAAGACCATAATGCATTCAAAATTTTATCAGGCCAAGATTTATTATATTTATCTACCATCTTCTGGAGTATATTTTATAAGGTCTTATTGAAAGCCTATATATTTCCATTGTCTACCACATGATAGAGATATGAATTGTTGGATTTGATGTTGTGATCCTGATATAACTTCTTTACCTCAAAAGAAAAAAAATGGTGCCATTATATGTCATATAGTATAAGGGACCCCAAATCTAGTGATGATGTTAGTTTTTTAAAAAATAAAAATGCTTTTTGCTCCTAATTATTTGAGAGGTATTTCCTCAATCCATTTGGAGAAGAAGTCAGTAGCAGTAAGTATATACTTGAACTGCTTAGCCGTAGCTAAAGGATAAGGTTCCACTACATATATTCCCCATGTGGAAAATGACCAGGAGTATTTAGTTGTATGTAGAAACTCTGAGGGTTGATGAATTAAGTTGTCATGTACTTGGTAGGGAAGACATTTCTAAGTGAAATATGTTCAATTGTACATAATTAAAGTCCAAAAGTATCCAAGCCTTCATATTTGATCAGAAAGCCTATGCCCAAACTGGCGAGCAACACAAGCTCCTGAATGTACTTCTTTCATGACAGCTGCAGTTTCTTCTCCATCAATACATTAGAAGAGGATTCCCTCGAAGCCTCATTTGTAGAGGATCTTATGGTGATCTAGACTATCATAAAGAGTAAAATTGGCTGATCACCTTTAGATATGTTCTTTTTCAGCCCTATCTGGTGGAAGTACTCCATTTTGAAGTTATTCCATTATGGGTGTTCTTGATTCTGTGGTATGACCATATTGCTCATAAATAAGGCTAATTTCATTAATTTCCTCCATTATTGTTTGAACAAAAGGTGAGACCACACGATGATGAGCTATGTTTATGACTATATCATCCTGATTTGGATATTCCAAGGCTATAGCTGCATTAGCTAGTGCATCAACTTAGGCATTTTGTGATCGCAAGACATAAGACAATGTTGGATCTGAGGGAAATTCATACATTAACCCTATGATGTTATCACACAAATGGATTAAATCTTATTTTATAATAGAATATTCCCCTTTGATTTGTTTTATTACCAATTATGAATCACCTTTCACTTTAAAGTGATCCACTTGCACCTGAAGTGCCAATTCCAAGCCTGCAATGAGAGCTTGATACTCTACCTCATTTTTTGTTTTGACTTCTGATAATAGGAAGGAATAAGGCAATAATGCCTTTTCTGGGGAGATAAGGACAATTCCTAACCCAAATTTGTTGATTTTAGGGTTTTCCATTCTCTTCCCTATTGGTCTTCTGGAAGCACCATCAAAGTACATCTCCCATGTTTGGGGATTATCTTGAATAGAGAATACCTCTTCTTTAGGAAGTTCAGTATTCAATGATATTTCTTCCTCAAATGGATATTCAGCAAGGAATTCGGCCAGATCATGGCCTTTTATTACATTCTATGGCACAAACTAGATATCACACTATTTCAAAATAACTTCCCACCATGCCAAATGCCTTGTAATCATAGGATGACTGAGGATAAATTTGAGCGGGTTACTGCAAGACACCAATTAGACCTTATGATGTTGCAGGTAGTGCCTCAATTTTTGAACTGCAAAGATTAATGCCAGGTATCACATTTCAATACATGAATACTGAGTTTTTGCATAAAGCATAGTTAGAATGAGATAGTAAATGCTGTTTTTATTCCCAGCATCATTTTTTTGGGCAAGGAAGTCACCCAGTGATCGCTCTAAAGATGTCACATAAAGAATAAGTGGTCTTCCTTCAATAGGTGGCATTAATACTGGTGTAATCAAGAGATATTTCTTTAGGTTATCAAATTCTTCTTATAAGTATTCATTCCATTGATAGGTGACTCCCTTCTTCATTAATCTAGTGAAGGGAAAACACTTGCCTTCCAAATTAGCGATAAAGTGCCAAATATAGGCCGAGTGTCCTTGGAGTCATCTTAATTATTTCAAATTTAGAGGAGGTGACATGCTAAGGATTGATTTTGTTTTCTCAAGATAAAATTTGATACCACTATGGTGTACAACGAAGCCGAGGAACCTTCCCGAGGTTACCCCAAAGGCACATTTCAAGGAGTTCATCTTCAAACTGTGTTGCCGAAGTTTATTGAATATGGTCTATAGATCATCTAAGTGATTGTAAATTTGTCTGTATTTGACCACCAAATCATCCACTTAACATTAAACAAATTTCCCTAATAAGGGTTTGAAGATATGGTGTCTGGCATGTTGATATGTTGCACTTGCATTCTTTAAGCCAAAGGGCATTACCCGATAGAAAAACACACCTTGAGGGGATCTAAAGGCTGTATATTCTTCATCCTCTGAGGAAATACAAATTTGATTATATCTAGAGTATCCATCCATGAAGGAAATAGATTCATATCCATCTGTTACATCGATTAAAAGCTCTGTAATCAGAACTGGAAAGTCATATTTAGGACAATGCTGGTTAAGATCTCTAAAATCAATGAAAATCCGATTTGTCCATTCTTCTTTTTCACTGGGACAATGTTGTCCAGACATTTGGGATATTTAACTTCCATGACAATGTTATCCTTTATAATCTTATCAACTTCAGCTTCAATTTTAGAAGCATGATTTAGGTGTGTTCTTCTTATTGCATGCTTGAATCCTCAATGTTCTTCTTGCAAACCCAAATGATGAGTGGCTACATAAGAATTAAGTCCTGGAATTTTTGTATAATTCCAAGAAAATATATCTCGATGTTGCTTTTAAAATGAAGTATACACCTCTTTATCTTCCAAATTCATGGCTGCACTAATGAAAACAGGGCATGGATCTTCTTCTGTACCTATATTTATTTCTCTGAGATCATCTAAAGTGGTAGAGACACCTTCCTCAAATGATGGAGGAGAATCCCTGAGATCTTCCTCTTCTTCTTCATCTTCCTTATGCATCACTTATTATGTTTCCACTTGAATAGTTGATGATGAATCAAAACTTCCAGATATGGGAGAGGAGTCAGTATTTGAACATCCTGAAGAAGAGTCCACCATTTCTGACTCCACTGATGATGAAGGGTCTTCTTGGGGTAATAAAGAGGATATGATGGATTGGGAATCAATAACTTTTTCATCCTTTAGAATTGATACCACTTCTTCTATTCTGATTGAAGAATTAGATATTTTCTGAATTTCAGTAGATGAAATGAAGACATCTCCATTTAATCTTCCATTACTGCTTGGTGAATCAACAATTTCTCCCATTCCATTAGGCTCGATTGCCACAATTGACAATATGGAAGTTACTAGATGAATTCATGTATTTGAGTTTACCTTTTCAATTTTATTGATAGGTAACACATAATATGTACTTAAATGTATGAATGGGTTTGTTGGGAACTTTTCCAAACCATTTAGAGCATTAATTATGGTTACCTTCTCTACCATGGACCTCATTCCCTTTGTGTGATAAAACTCTACCTAAATGTATTGATATTTACACGTTTTAAACGGATCCTTGTCACCATAAAATGTCCCAATTTGACCATTGAAATAGTACTTAAGACATTTGTGGTATGACAAAGGTATGGTCACATGTTGATATAGCCAAGGCCTTCCAAATAGAATGTTGAAGGTTGTGTCCTGATGAACAACCATGAAATCCGAATTAGATACAAGATCTTAAAACTGAGTTCTGAGTGTAATCTCTCCTAGAGGTTCTTGATCATTCTTTTCATATCCTTGAAACATTAATGTGGAAGGAGATAAGTCAAATTTAGTCAGGCCCAATCATCGAAATTTATGAACGAGAATGAGGTTTACTCTAGAGACATTATAAATGAAGGATCATCGGATGCCTATATCATTGAACTTTACAAATAGAAACAAGGGCATAACATTTCCATGTACTACATCATCTTCATTCGTAAAAGATATGACTGCATGAAATTCTGAATAATCATTCCCTATACGGTAAACCACAGCAGCAAAAACTTTGGTTTCAAACTCTTGAGGACTTAACAAAGCCTTAATAATTGATTCTCAAAGATATTTTGACAGGATAAAGGAATCCAGAATTGACAACATGGCTGGTACATGGGCCAGCTGTTTCAAAATATCATACTTTTGGTCAAGAGGTCTGTGTTTTCCATCATAGAAATGTGGTTTTGTAGGTACCTTTTAAGTTGAGGCTCCTAATGTAGATGTAACCAGTGTTTGAATAGAAGATGGAAATACTCATGGATTTGGTAGATTAAACTGACTAGGTCTATCTACATTCTAAGAGTAAGATGGAGTGACTTTTAATTGGTCCTAAAAAATAATCATGTTAGGACTAAACTTGTCTTTCATGGAAGAAACTCCTTGTTCTTATTGATCTCGTTGAAGGGCTCTTCCACGAGTTTCTGCCGCATATACGATTCAAGTATGGGTAGAGTTAAAATAATTTCTTCTAGAATTCCCACATCCTCTCATGTATCCTAGACCTTGGTCTATTCCTCTAGTTCCCCAGTTAGGTACAAGGAACTCCAACTCATTATAATCATAATCACCATTGTCATAAGGATTCGTTAAGTGGATAACGTTGACAAAACCAAAGATAAATTTTTCATCTGATGAAGATTCTACTTGACAGGTTAGTTCTGGTTGTTCCATTTGATGGGGTGATGCCCATGATTTTGAATCAAATGGAATGAAATCATCCAGGTTTAAGGTAAACATTGGACTTAACATGATCTCATCTTCTTCTGACTGCTCTTTGTCCTTCTGATCACTTTGCTTCTTTGAGGATTGACCTTTTGATGAATGTGGTTTTGTTGTGGTAGGAGTGGAAGAAGACACAATCGGTTGTTTCAACTATGTTCGTAAAATGGAAGGAGTTTATTTGATCATTTTCTTGATCATCCAATCATCATATTTCTACACATTTTTACTTTTGACTTTCTGCAATTCACCTTCTTCCTCTAGTTAGTAGCAGTAACACATGCTACTTGAGCTTACAAAATTTCCGGTTTCAATTGTCCAATGTCTACCATTTTTTATAGGATGTCCTTGAAAACAAAATACTCCTGAATGGGATGCCCCAAAATCTAGTTAAATGGAAAATAATTCGAAAGATCTTCATCACCTTCTTTGTTTGGTTTCTTAAGCCTTAGAAATAGAACCAAATTCTTTTACAGAGCTGAGATGAAGTAACTGGGAACTTATTCATTCCTAAAGGAAAAATCATTTCTATTTAATTCCTAAAATTGTTTCCCCCTTTGATCTCTTTGATCATTTTGACGAGGTGGTCATTGCTTTTGATGATCTAGAGGAGGAGCCCTTTGATATGATCAAGGTTTTTAAGTGGAAGTAGGTACAGTTTATTGTTTGAGTGTAATGGTAGTAGCCTCTACTTTTCATGTTCTTCTTCCCATGGATTATGGAATTACATGAGTTTTAGCTTTAGTTTCTATAATATAATATTTTATCTGTTGAGAAATTGAAGTAAGTTCTCTAAACCCTCTTATGTATTTTAAAGGGATCATTGGTGTGCGTAACACATCATGCAGATTTGGAACACAAATTGGAAGATACTATTCTTGAGGGAGTACCATATTTAAGGAATATGTTAACCCTTTCCATCAAGAAATGAAATATGAAACTCTTTTATTCTTCCTTCATTTGAAAATTTTAAGATCAAAAAATATTGTCTTCAGTATTTTTGAGCTGAATTAAAGAAGGAATTTCTAATAGAGATCTTCCCATCGAGTAGTTGATCGAGATTGAAAACTTGTATACCATACAAAATCTGTTCCTTGTAATGACTTCACAAAAAACTTAATCTTTACTGCTTCTTTTTGTTAAGAATTCCCTATCATGGGATCACATCGAGAGAGAAAATGTGTTAAGTGTTGTTCTAGATCTCTTGAACCATTAAAGATTAGGAATGTGATATTCACTAAATTTGGTGGGGGGGGGGGAATTAGATCCACCCATTCAGGGTAAGATTTATTTTTCGTTTGAAGTGGTGCACATCGTTCCTCCATAGCTTCCAATAGATTCGTTAATGTATGTATTTTATTTATAAGCATTTGGGGAATATCATGATGATATAGAACATGTGAAGGTATAGAAACTAGATCTTGATCTGGTGCAATGACCAGAAAAACCATTGGTGATGGTGCTGGTATTTGCCTTAGATAACTCATAGGAACAGGCTTATGAGGATGTGTTTGACCCTTCCTTAGTTGTGTAACCAATGAAGGGAATTCATTATCCGCATCTGTAGTTACTACAAACCCTCTTTGCTGAGGATCTCCTACAAGATGTGAAAGTTGAGAACCTGCCTGGGGAGTATGTCTAACAGAAATGATTCTTATAAGTAACTCTATATTGAGTCATTTCAACTCTTTCATCTACTATTCTTTCTATACAAATATCTCTTAAAGCGAAAGAGATTTACCTTCTCCAGTGGAAAAGTGATATTCAATCTGATATTTACTTTTCCATTTGTTAGATGCCTTTCAGAGGGGTGGTAGTTGGTTATTTGAAGGCATACCTAGATTTTTGGAAAGTTTCTGATTTTAGGTATGTACACATTCTTCATATGCCTCAGTGTGTACCATATTATGGATAAGAACTTCATCTTCTGATTCCCCTAAACTAGACACATTTTCTGGAAGATCTTCTGTTATGGTGTTAATGAAATTTACTAATGCATAATGCATTGATGGCATTCTGTCAGTATCTTTGTAAGATCATCTCCCTCTGTATCTTTAAAGAACTCTTCTCTCTTATATAATGGATTCTCAAAAGTTGTTTGGTGAAAAATAACCTGAAGGGAATCCTTGGATAGTTTAGTTGTGCACTCTCTTTGTGGATTCTTCCCTAATCAGGATAAAACTGACTTCCATGGAGGAGGAGATTATAGATTTGAAAAATCCCCCAGCCCTTCAGGCTGGGGATATTCCTGTTCTTATTCTTTAAACCTTTGAACTTTGTTTAATGAATTTGAAGGTTGAATTAAATGATCCCCCAACCCTGCATGTTGGGGTGTCTCTTGATCTTCTATGGTTGAGATTCATGATTCTACTCTTCTAATTTTATGAATTTTGGTTCGGACATTAGCTAGGTGCATTATCTGAAAATCACTCAAATTACCTGTTTCAGAAGATTGCTAGACTATTTCAAACATTTGTATTATATGATGGCTGACATCCTCTAAGCGGGAAGCCTTCTCAAGATTCTCAGATGATTTATGTAAAAGTAACTCAACTACTTTCTTTATTTGGGCCTGAATCTAATGAGAGCTATATGAGGCATGTTATTGAGTATACATTTGATTACATACAAAATATGTTGATTGTGGATGACCGTGGGAAATAACATTGCATGATACCACTTTTGGGGGGCTTTTTCTGATTCTGGAGTGCAGTGAAATGAAATGCTCCATGTGCACCCCATCCTATGATAAGAACACTAGATGGGGTGTCATAAATTAAATGTCATGGCCTCTTTAGATCATTGATGCATGAATGCTAAAGGGTTCTCTGATTATTTTCAACCTTTGGGAGTTGGGAAACTGAGAGAGATGTCATGTAAATTTGACATTACAACCCTTGTATTACCTTTACATGATTTTGATATTCATCATATGGTAATACTTTGGTTTTCAAATGATGAAGAGTCTTCCATAAGTTGAGGTGGATATCATGAATAAAATCTTCTGCCATCAATTCTGGAATATTATATTGATAATTTTTCAAAGGCCAGAACATGATAGGTATTTTTCCATTATCAAATTTTTTTCTCATGTTTAACATATATTCATCGTATTTTAATAGAGGTTACTCTAATTGGTTTGACCAATGTGGATGCTCTATATTATAAGACAAATGACCCAAGGGAGGTTTGGAGAATGACCATTCCCTTAAGATGTATTCTGGTTGAGAAAATACTTCACTCGTCAATGATAAGGCATCAGACATGACTGGATTTGTGTTGGAAAGTGCCTCTAGATAGGAGGGATTTATCATCACTACATTATCAGTTATATAATTATCTTGAAAATGTAAAATATTATTGTAGAGAGGACTCTTGCAGTTAATTCCATCACAGGGAGGACCACCATGGTGGATTACATCATGGGATAAATCCTCTTGCTCCTTGGTCTTCTGGCCACATGGAGGGTTTTTGTGGCTCTCATCTAGATATAGGCTCTCTGGATTGACTGAATTTTCATGAAGAAAGACTTCATGAGGAAGCATCTAATGGGGAACTTCATAATTACTGCTTCTACTCCCATAATTTGGTAATGAAGGGGTAGGATCTTGAGCTGCAACAGATAAATGTCTGAGGGATTCAAGAACTCTAGCATTAAGAGGATCCAAATTGCAGATTGACTCTTGATTTTCCAACTATTTTTGGTGAGTCTTCTTCTTGGATGTTCTCTTACACTTATTTGGGGAAACTTTTTGGGTGAATTGGTTATCATGGGCAGGTGTATGTGCCTTCCTTGGAGTGGTCACCAAAACGGACCGATTACCTCCAATTGGAAAGGGTTTATGTTACCGGTCTTTTTGTTCATATGATATGGGGGAATATGCCTCATGAACCTCATGGACTGGAATAGAGGTGTTTATCTGCTTCGGGATGGCATGTCGATGCATCATCCCAAGTGTGGGGATAGATTTATGCGTGTCTTCCCCTGGCACTGTCGAGGTTGTTGTTATAATATTCTGGAATGCTTCTAGAATATGGGTAGGAATTTGTGTCTTCCCTTTCACCATTTATAAGATTTTTTGGTGAATTTAGCGGCTAGAATGGGAATATAAGTCCGTTAAATATTGGTAGTAGGTATATTTTCCTACTCCTTTCCTCCTTTTCCTATCAATGGGTATTGACAGTACTCATGCATGGGTCAGAGAGTTGGGTCTGCCACAGATTTGTCATCATAACATTCCGACTGACTTCTCCTGGTGCTGCCAAACAAGACTATTGGTAGTCCTGATGAACGTTGGTAGGTGTATGTGCCTTCTGGAAACTTTCCATCAGGCATATTTTAAATACTTCCTTCAATTCTGGAAGATGAGACTACTGGTAGAATTGGTAATTATAAGAAAGTGTATGTTCTTATTTACCGGTTGAAACCAAATTGGATTGGAAGGTTTCTTTAAATGCAGTTAGATGAGCCTATTAACTGGCTGATAATTTGTAAACAGATGTATGTACCTATTCATGGTACTCCACTAGATTTGCCTAGTGGGATTGGTGGGTTTCTTCCAGATGAGTCTGCTGGGCAGCAGAATTAGGACGAATGGGTGTATTTACCCACTCGTTGTTCTCCATAAAGATAGGTTCATGGACTTCTCCGGAGGGAGTAGAGGTAAGAACATGCTCCTTATTGACCGGAATTAGTCCCCAATGGTTCGTCTTACATGCATGGTTCTGAGATACCTGGGTCGAACGTCCATAGGCAACACCCCCGTCATGTTGGGGGTTCACTGCTGCGTGATTTTACTGGCGGTGATTATTGGAGGGAGTCCTTAGGAAGGACCCCTGAATCATTGAATTGAGGCCCCGAGTGACCTCTTGATCTACCTCCTTGTAGTATAGGAGGGACTATTTGTTGCGTTCTAGGGATTAGGTCCTAAAATGGTTGAAGATGGTGGTTGAAACTATCTGCTTTTTGATCATCGGTCATTGTTGTCCAGACGATCGAGGATTGTTATTAACCTAGAGGGCCTGTCGGTCAGCCTCCAAAGTTAGGATTATACCATGCTGGTGATACTCCTTTACCAACATGTTGTTGACCCAGTGTTGAAGACACTGGGTGGGTGATAACGTCCTTCCCATGGATGAAGATCCAACCAAAGAAGCGGTCAGAAATTTTACAGATGTCATCTTTAAGAAATCCATTTTGGAATTGAAGGGAGTTCTAAGAAAAAACTGAGAACAAAAAACAAACTCCATTAAAGATACATCTCTTATATGGATACATTCATAATTCATTCTTTTTTATGGTCTTCTTTTATCAATTGATAGGGTCCTGACATGTGGGTAACATTATTAACTTGGTTAAGGATTCATGTAGGGTTCTCCATTTTTGTTTCATAGTTCCTTGAAACATGTGTTCTAGTTTTAAGAATCACTACTTCCAGGTGGTTTCCATTGGATTTATTCATGGAACTAGAAACTTCCAATAGTTCTTTATCCAAAAATGGACCTTCTTTCCAAAGGAAGTCATTCATCAATTTTGAAATTTACGATACTTTGGAATGTACATTGGTCGAGAGGATGGGAGTTCAGACTCATCACACCATTTTGGGGGGAATTATTGTCTACTCTAGGACTCCATTTAAAATTAAAGATATTTTTATGAATCCTTATTAATTAAACAAGTATAAAATAAGTTTCCCATGAAATTTTCAATCACTTATTAACATGTGTTAAATTTAGAATCATTAGTATGTATTCATGGTTCTTCATTAATGGGGATATCCATATGTATTTGAGGTACTCCAATAATGTTATCCTCGCATATACTATTTAAAAATTCTTTTAATCATCATTATGATGATACAGGTTTTTAAGCCACTTAGTGGGGAACTCTAGAATTTATTTTCATCCAGGGAGAAGAAGGTTTGTTTTGATATTGGGATTATACTATGAAATGGGTTACCTATGTATCCTTGTGAAAAGAATTAGAACCCTCGTAGTTTGGTACTTATTAATGGGACACATCATACCTTTTAAGGTTATGTGATAAGGACCTAATCATATAGTTTAATTTCATATGGTAATGATATCTAAGAGAAAGGTGCTTAGTCAGAGTTTGGTGTGGGACTTATGCCGAAAAAACCCAATGAACTTGGAAAGAATATGGGTTTCCAAGTAATATTAGAACCTATAGAGAATATGGCCCAAGGAGAATAGGGTTGATTTGAAATTTTGGGTTTGAACCATAAGGAGGCTTCCTACATATCCCATGGGGATGGGAATAAAAGCCCAAATAGTTCAATGAGTCTCATAGGAGAGTATAGTCCTTTGAGAGAAATGATTTTGGGATTACTTCCTAAAAAGGATTCCTTGGTGATTTGGGGGTTTAATTTGGGGATTATTCTTAAGGAGGATTCCCAGATTAAGGGAATTATGGTTGGATTTTGGGAGAGTATATCCAATGAGTTCATGCCCTGGAAGGGCTTCCTACGTATCCTGGTTTGAACAGGAATTAGAGTTCCCGTAGTTCCTTCAATTTTGGGTGCTTGTGAAAATGTATTATTCATCATGAATCTATAAGCCCATGTGATTCATGATCGGTGTGAGAAACAATAGGATGTGAAATATTCAAAAATGAAAAATACGATTTTCCCCTCCGCTGGTGGAATAGGGTGCACCTACAGCATCCATAGCGGATGTGGGAGAGGCGATGAGCCCTACCTCTGTTCTTTTCACATTGAACAAGGGTCCAATGAAAGGAAGAAGGGATGAAGGTTAGGGTCTTGCACCGGGATAGCTACCCTAAAATTGATCCTGGTAGGGGAGGGATAATTTTAATTTTCTTGAATGAAAAAGAAAGAGTGAATCTTACCTTACCTACTAGAAATTTGGGGTTCTAGCTATTTGAGAAGGGAGAGGCCAGGACCCAAACCCTTATTCTCAGAACTGGGAACTTCCCAGCACTTTTCTTGGGAGAAAGGTCCATGTGACTGTGGATATGCAAACCCAAAAACACTCCATGAATCCTAAACCCATCATGAAACAAATGTGGGAAACCTCTGACTGCGGAAATACAAACCCAAATAGGAGACACGCTGATGTGCCTTTACCAAGGGTTTGATAAGTCAGGAGGTTTTGGTGGAGGCTTCAACTTAGTCCCTTTTAGATAAGGTAACCAAGGAAGGAGATAACCTACCATGAATGGCTTTAAATAGGGTACTTATGTCGGTATGTAGTTTGTATACCAATCTCTTCTGCATAGGTACTACGTGCAAGTGTGCCACATAGGTATCCTATGTTGCTGTGCCGCATAGCTATACCACGCAGGTGTGCCATGCAGATGTACCATGTAGGTGTGATGCGTAGGTATGTATGATGACTGAAGAATATTTGTTTAAATAGAAGAACCAAGCTTATGTAATTTTTTTGAAAGACTTTCAAAACATTCTTATCCCGTTTAATTATCTATTCTCTCATACTTTAGAGAGCTTCTTGAGACAATTTGAGGGATCTGGGTGAAAAAGCTACATAATGGGAGCTTCAGGGAGTCTTTCAACTTTTTCCATATCTGAAATGGGGATCCCAAGGGTCCTATTTATAGGCATGGAGGGGACCTGGTCAAGGATAATTTTTCCACACAGGTCCTCCACGTTGATCCTCCACATAACTCTTCCATGTAGGGGTGTAGAAATTATATTACTACATAGGTCCTCCATGTAGGTCTCTTTTTGAAATTCATCCATCTTCCAAGTGCCATAAATTTTGATCTGTAAGTCTTTTTGGGCTCCACGACCAGTCAAATTGAAGGTATAAAGAGATCTACACATCTTGAGATGGTAAATACACCATGTCTTCTTGGAAGAAAATCAGAAATTGAATTTAATGTGTTGAGACATTTTCATTTTCGATCTTGTAAATCCACTACCTACTATTTGATGGTGGAATCATTCCACTTATCCATCATTATGAAGTAGTATTTTGACACATAGAAATCCATCATGCATCTTCTTCCTTCATGGTGAAAACATCTTTACTCATACTTGACATTTTTTGTCTATGTGAGAATCATATCTTCACTCTATAGAAAAGTGTGTGGAACACATTTCACGATGTCTATAGTGTCATGATCTTGGTGAACTATTTTTCAAGTCATCAATTTGTTAAAATTACACTAATTTCTAGATGTAACTTTCTACCAATCACCTTCCTATTTTAACCAGGCAATGGTTATGTAGGCCACCTGCTTTGAGGATTTATCTAACACCACCTATCCATAATTGACCATTCCATGAAGGAAATATTTTAAGACAAAGCAGTAATGGATATTATGGCCTAGAATTCTATAGAAGGGGTAGTAGTTGGGATGGTTAGTGAGGTTGACCTCATTGGTCTTCCTAATATACGGTATCTTGAACAGGTTATTGTCCATGGCTATGAGGAAATAACCTGGTACTTGTTTATTTTGGAAGGAGTAAGATTTATTCATCTATTTCTCAAATCATGGGTGACCCTGATTTCTTTGTGCTTATGGACGAGGTATATTATGTGGTTTTCATCACTTGAAAAGAGGTTCTAGGTGGTTTGAGACCTACCTAGTTTCTTGGATGAGCACTAATTTTGGCTTCAGAGTGGCATATTGTGCTTCTTATTTTCCTAGCCTTTTCCACTATATTGAGGGCACAAGTCAAGATGTGGTTTGATTTTTATGAATGGAATCCTTGAGATTTTGTTCTATTTCTTAGAACTCAAAAAACTCACCAAGATACTCAATTAGTATCAAAGGTGTCTACAACTCATCTCATAGATTTTCAACCTAGAGTTATAGTAGTTTATCCAGCAAGAGAGGTATATTGAGTGAATATGTTAAACTTTTCCACATGTCTATGAAGTTAGAAACCCTCTCATTCTCACATTGTTTTTAGTTTTTCAAGTTGATTATTTTCATTTTCCTCAATGTGGAGTTAAACTAAAAAAGGAATTAACAAATAATATCTTACCATCCTATAAAGGATCCTGCTGGAAGACTGGTCTACCAAACAAATGTCGGTCATATTAGAGTCTATACAAAACACCTCATATTTGATTACTCCTATTAATATCAAGGTCCCATAATTATCCCACATTAGGATATAAAGTGTGTGAGATGTTTTATAGGTCTGAAATAACCGTAAAAAGTTGATAAGGTTGGGTTTCAAAAATTGAGTTGGTGAAAAGTATCATCCACCCATTCATGACACGACTTCCTATTAGGTTGTATAGGTGCACGTCTCCCTTCCATGGATTCCTTTTGAGTGGTTAGGGACTTTAGGTCATTAATAAGATCTAGGGGAAATACTGTATGATTTTCCTCCCATCTATAAGGAGTGGATGTGGGTTGATTAGGTGGCCCCACCTTTATCTCCTACCGATTCTCATTTCATCCAAAGACTGAATGATTGCCCCAGAAACGGAGAGGTTGTCTCCAAAATGGATGGAATTAACAATATTTTTTGAATTCCTCATTTATGTAGAATATTTTACTGGATCTATATCCAGTCTCATTCTTAGATTCTTATCTTTCTGGAGGATTATCTATGGTAGGGATAATGTACATCTCTACATAAAGATGATATCTAATAGGAATATTTCCCATGAGTCGCTCCTTATTGAGTTGTCTGAGTGTTTGTATCTCACTCTCATATTGTGAAAATTATTCCTCCATTAAAGTAACCTCAATTTTTTTGGGTGGTTATTGGGATGTAGACACACCATTCCCTTTTTCTTTGGTAATGTTCTGCCAAATAGGTGGAAACTCAATATTTTTAGGTGCATGATTTTGGAGCCTTCTTTGGTTCTGGTTATGGGAAGGCTCATTTGGTGTATCCAAATCACCCCCTCCCAGGTTATATTTTATATGTTGCAGACCTCTAAATTTTTATATTGAATCACTATATCTATTGTATTAATAGTGATGGCATTCATTGAGGCATATTAGGAAATGGTCGTTATCCCATTACTTTTGATGAAACATGATGATTCTGCACTACCTTCATCCAGGTCATTACTCAAACCCCTAACCATATTGGGCCATTTTCGTTTGAGACCTAGATGGGGTTTTATTGACTTTTTCATATGCTCCTCTTATGTCAACCTATGAGTAATGACCTTGAGGGAGTTTCGATCATGATTTCCAAACAGGCCTTGAATAATAGAGTTTTTTCTTATGGTGGGAGGAACAGATGGGACGCCGACCATTGATTTTCACATCCCAACTGGGATAAGATTGATTATATCTATGGTGATGAGGAGGAGGAGAATTCACCTAGCCCAGTGGTATGGGGGTTATTTAGGGCTACAATTGGCATGGATTGATCCTATTTTTGAGGATCCAGTGATTCCAGTTAGGGATTTGATGATTCCTGGGATGGACATTGAGATATAAATTCCCCCAACCTAGTGGGTTGGGGATGATCTAGAATCACCATTGATTTTCCTAGGACCCTCTTAGGGTTTGATGAACCTATTTATGGTGATTGAAATATAAATTCCCCCATCATAGTGGGTTAGGTTTTGTTTATAGCTACCAATGAAATGTCCTGAATCCTCTTAAGAATTTATGATCCGAGTGGTGGAGGTAGTGGTCAATATTCCCCTAACCAGGAGGGTTGGGTTTTCTTATGGATCACTTCTATGGAAGCTGCTATTACAACCTGTTTGTTGTGACACAACTATGCTCGCATAGGATCTAAGTGTGATGGGATCCCATGATTGAAATCATTCTTCATGATAAGTTGTTTGGTTGATCATAACATTGGATTTTGTATATAAAATTCATTCCTAATTATTTGAGGGTTTAATTTAAATGTTTTTATGACTATCCTCTCCCTCTGCTCATGATGTATTGGCCTCATTGAAGTGGGGGAATTTTGTTTTAGTGACCAATTGGCTCGATTGTTACCCATACCCTTGATTTTTTAGAGGATATGAAATTATAGGATGGAATATATAAGGGTTTATACTATTCTAGGGGTGCGAAAAAGTGTAACACTCTATACATTCCCCATCATCAAATATAGATACATGACGTGGCTTTGAAGTTCAGATGTCAAAGGGTTATGATGGAATGGTAGTAAGCATGTTATATATTTACACAGTTCATTTCCGATTTTTCATCCCAGGCCATGGAGATAGTGGCCAAGTCCCTCTTACAATAGATCATCTTGATGTTATGAAGGTGACCCTAATATCCTAGATAAGGGAGGTGTCTAGCATTCAGTAACTGATGATTACTCCACATATTTTGGCATAGATAATGCATGAAATCCTTTTCTATCTCATATAGTACCTCATACATAGAAGTGGTGAGGGGCCTAGATAGGATGGGGAGGTTGTTTCTAGATAACTCTCTCTATATGAAAATGCTTGCCTCCGCTTCATCGGAATTACACGCCTCCATCCGATCAGACCACAATAGATGGTTCTTAAGGTCACTTGGTGACCTGAGTGGACTTTTTTTGGAAGTTGATGGAAAAATATATGCGGTTGACATTAATGTTTCGACCACCTCTCCATATAAAGGTGTATGAGTCTTGAACACCTCTCTATATGAAGGTGTCTAGGAATGGGGATGATTTCCTTGTATGTGAGAGATATCACTGTAGAGAGGTTGAATAAGGTGGATGTCAACAGTAGAGTCCATGTGATCCATCTCCACACTACTAAGAGGAATACTATGGTGGTAATGATAATATTATACTTTATTTAAAGAGTTTACTAGACCTTATGGTGTTGAGAATCTATCTTGAATGACCTCAAGGATGTTGGAATTAAGAATATTAGGAATATGTGTCTTGTTATAAATCATGGTTGAAATATTCATACCTACCTTTCAAAATTGTGCTGGTATATGAGCATTCTATATGATGGTTACTGGAACTTTTTGATAATTGTCTAGTGCTACATGATTATGAGCCCGCTACTGAGAAGATACTAGAATATTCTAATGAGATTCCTCATTATTGGAAGGAATATAATCATGTCCCGAGGCATGTTCCATTATCAATTGGTGAGATTCATTCAAGATGGGAATATGATCCCAATCCCGAGCCTTTGGAATAATCTTTAATTTTTTAATGGTTGGAGTATGAGCATACTCTGAGGCATGTATTCTCTCACTTAGTGAGACTTGGTTGGAACTAGAATATGATCCTAGTATGAATATGAATTTCCTTCCATAATATTCTGATGAAATTTCATAATGGTATAAGGGATATGATCCTCCCCTATTGCCTCACAATGATGCTGGTGCAGTCATTTATTGGTGGAAGTAGGAATATATGCTCAGATTTCATGATCTACCAGAATATTCTTGGTAGATTAATTTAAAATAATATGAGCCTATTTTGAGGCATATTCCATTCTCACCAGGTTATCCCCAGACCAAACGAGAATATGATCCCATTATAGGGACTTTGGAGAATGCCACCTAACTTCTTCGATAGAAATATGATCCTATCCCAAGGCATGTGCCCCCTCACTTGATGATCCCCAGCCAGAATTGGGATATGATCCTGATAAAGGGACTTTGAATTATGCCACCAGAATTTTTTAATAGGCTTGTTACCCTATCCTGAGACATGCTCTGCTCCCAAATAGTGAGTCCTAGTTAGAATGGGAATATGATACCAATATTGTGCCTCATCCTTTATTATAATGTGTCAGTAATCCTCTTGGATGAGAGTAATAATGTGTAGTTTCTTTAGAGAAACCACGTGTTCATAATGATTAGAGTGTTAAGCTTCCCTGGCTATAGGGATAGGATTATACACCTTTCCCAATATCCGTACTAGTTTTGGAATATCCTAGAATAGTTCATTAGCCATTACTAATATGTATTAGCATTTTAGCAGTGTGTGCAAGAATATAAGAATGCACATTTTCTATCTCCACTGTGTACTGGTAAATATCTTCGACTTAAGAGGGGATATGAGCCCACTTATTTCCTCCTTGATCCACATTAATATGATTATGGACTTCATTCATGGGGGTAGGGAAATGTGCCTCCCCCGTGTTTGTTGTAGGAATATTTCCATTGACTTGTTCCAAGTGAGAAGGGATATGAGCCTACTTTCTAGTTATTGTTGGAATATGCTGACATACATCATTAGTGGGAGTGGGGATATGATCCCTCTCCTAGATATCCTTATCTTCCTCACTCGATGTGCCTTCCTTATTACCCATACATGGGAATCCAAGGTGGTAGTGTGTCAGGTGGTACCCTTAGTAGGCGACTGGTGGGTACTAGTGGGATGGTGTTGGCGACAACGGTTGACAAGGGTCCTCCTTGATGGCACCTGAAATAGACAGGAGATGTATTTGAATCCTTATTCCAAATTCATTAGATATTGAAGGTGATGATTTTTGTGCTCTAGGGATAATCTCCTGAAGTGGTTGGCTGTGGTGATGAGGTCCACTGGCTTAGCTACAACATTCCCTAGACAATGTTGACTTGTCTACTTCAATACTTAGAGATCCTTATGGGTATCTTGGAGGGTTGGTATTGTACCATGTTGATGGTAATCCCAAACCATTGTGTTCTTCATCTAACATTGAAGCTATCAGGAAGGTGATATCATTTTGTGACCCATGGGGGCTACAACCATAGCTGACTTTCTAGAACAGATGATGGATTAAGAAATTATCTCAGATTGGGATGCTGTTGAGGAGATTAGTGTCTGCAGTCATATATACAGTAAGGATCAGGGCCACCAATTAGTATAATATCATAGGCATGATGTGTTTTCAATCATATATGAATGGTTAACACAATTTTACATTTATTATTGATACGAACATTCTACTCATGCAGAATTATCAACATGAGGATGAACTTATTTCCAAAGAACCTTGGTTACAGAGGGTTAGCTGTAAGATTCATGTTAGGCTTATCATATTTGTTTATGTATGATATGAAGAAAAAATTGGCACGTCTCTTGACTAATAGATCATTATTTCATATGGGAGTTTCAGGTTGGGTTCACTATTTTTATTTCCGTATAGTGTGAAAAAAAATTGACTAATGGATAATAACCCAATCATTTAGTTATTTTATATTTTCACATCGGGTTCAAATTTTTGTTTGTGTATAGTGTGAAAAAATAAAATTATGGATAATAACCCAATAATTTTATTATTTGAGATATTCACGTTTGGTTCACCATTTTTGTTTTGATAGAGAAGAGATGAATGGGAACCCATATTGATGTGGATTCAGTTTGGACCGATTTTTGGTTTTGAGGGGTTCATTTCTTGCACAATCATTAACATCGGGTCACCATTATCACTCTTAATGGAAACTCCTAATAGCTCCCTCATTGATAACTGGGTAGAGACTTTCTTTACAAAGGAAGGTGTTAAATTTGAGTTTCAAACACAATGAAACTTAGAGACTCAAATTGTTTGAGAGGATGGGAGTTCAGGCTCATCTCACCTTTTTGGGGGGAATTGTTTCCTACTCTAGGACTCTTTTATATATTTAAGATATGTTATAGAATCCCTTAAAAATCCTGATATGATATTTTTTCCCTAACAAAATGATTATAGGTTAATTATATTTTATGTAAAAAAGAAAATAGGTATCTCATTAGTGAATCATTCTGTATATATCTGAGGTTCTTTATTCATTCCCTAGTAATGAATAGATGTTTGTATGTTGAAGCTGCATAACCAGCTTCTTTGGAATTTTTTCTATGTAGGGAGGTGGTTAATATTTCAAGGATTGGATTGATCCATTATTAGGAATCCTAAGTATCTTGTTTATTTCAGGAATAAAAACCCATGTAGTTCATTAAAACCCATTTATTTTAATATCATATGAAAAGGAAATATGTGTGGGTACTCAGGATCTACATATTTGATCTTGAGTTTCAAGGAGATGACCTATGTATCCTAGTTATAGTAGGAATCAGAGTTATCATATTTCAATTTTTCCCTTAGGACTGGACCCAAGATAGATTCCCCTATATGAAGGATATTTATATCATTCCACTCATTGCAGTTTACATGTTGAGATTGCTCTTGATTATGGAGATTAATGATTTGGATGAGGTGGCCATTGTAACTTCCTAAGCCCATGTGATCCATTCTCTATGTAAGAAACAAGGGATAAAAATTAACTAGTCTCACTGCATATGGATGTGGGGCTCATGTACTGGGACAACCATTGGTATGTTTAATATGGAGCTCAGACCTCAGGGAGGCGTCATACATATTCTTGTTATGGAAGGAATCACAGTCACCATATTTTAGTTTATTTCTTAGTATATTGAGGGATGAAGTAGTCTGATCAGCCCCTAATAACAATTTGGTCTCAATGGTTGAAATTTTAGAGACAAGGATAGGTTTACACTGATGTGGATTCCCATTTGAGTTCATGCTCAGACCCTAGAAATGTGTCCTATGTATCATGGTTATGTTAGAAATCAGATTCCTCATAGTTAAATTTATTTCTCAGCCAATTGAGGGATGAGGTAGGATGATCATCCCATAGGAATGATTAGGTCCTGATTGTTTAAATTTCAAAGACATGACAGGGATTGAACTGAGGTGGATTCCCATTTGAGTTTGGGTTTAGGCCTTAGGAAGGCATCCAACATATCCTGGTCATGTTAGGAATCAGATTCCTCATAGATCAATTGATTTCTCAATCCACTAAGGGATGAGGTAGGATGATCATACCATGGGAATGATTGGGTCCTGATGGTTGAAATGTTTGAGATGTGTTGGGGCTTACACTAAGGTGGATTCCAATTTGAGTTTAGGCTCAGACCTTAGGAAGTAATCCCACATATCCTGGTTATGTTAGGAATTAGAGTCCTCAAAGGGAAATTAGTTGGGGATTGAACACCGACGTTGCCCTTATATGCGGGAAATATCATATTATGCTGTTATTTGGGGCTTGCACTCTGAGGTTTCCTTAATCCTAATAGATACATGTCATATGGTTGATATGATAATTGTGAATCCCTATTCCCATGTGAGATATGATTGGTGTGAAAAACAAGGGATATAAAATAATCAGTTTTATTGCTTGTGGATGTGGGACATATTTACCAGGTCTTTCCTTTAGATTCTTGATATAGTGTTTGGGCCTCAGGGAGGTATCATACATATCCTGGTTATTTCAAAAATCAGAGTCATCATAGTTACCTTGATTAGGGCTTACACACTGAGGTTTCCCTTATATGTAGGGAATATTATGTTATACTCCTTTTTGGGGCATAGACACAGATGTTTCCCTTATAATTGGGGCTTAAAAACTTAGTGTAGACAAAGTTATCAATCCCTAAGATTACATTTGGATATAACCTACTTTTCTGAATGACATGATTTACTCTCTACTTGACATGATTTGATTGTCTACTTTGATGTGTCAGAGGATTTTTGGACATGTCTGGTTATATTGCGGACATTTCCAAATACAATCGCACGATCTAATTGGTTTTTCAAAGTGATGTCGCATATACTACATGGAATGTTTGAGGGTCATTGCATGATTAAGGAAGAATTGCATAGAGGAAATCATGAGACCCGACCGACTGATCTTGGAATCCATAGCATGGTTTTGGATGACATTTCTAGAGGGCATCACATGATCTAGATAACCTACCCTAGTGTCAAAGAGAAATCTAAATGACATGCTTGGAGGGAATCATGAGAGTCAATATGAGATGTTTGGAGGGTGACACATGATCCGAGATGACATGCCCAGAGGTTACCTTAAGATCTGGCTGGAATGTCTAGAGGGTGTCATGAGAACCAGTTGACATGCCCGAGTTCTACCATAAGACTCAGCTAACATGTGATAGTGCCTTTATATGAGTCAAGAAACATATATGAAGTACACTATAAGTTTTTATGGAGAGACTTAAGGGCTTTGTGAGACTGGCGTGGAATTCCCATGGGGCACCATGTGACTTTACTTGACATGTCCAGAGGACTTCACATGATCCAAATAGTATAACAAAGAAGCATCATGAGATCTGAGTGGCATGTCCTGGTGCTATCACATTTCCTAGGTGGTTCACATGAAGTACATAAGGATCAACAGATATGTTCTTTTCAAAATCATCCCATATTTTAGTATTTATTCCATCATTATTGGAAATTCCTTATATTTGTACTGTGTTAGATAATTTTAAGACACTCATGGTCTATCATATGTTGGGGATGTTCTTCACATGTCCTACCAGAAGTCTTTTTCATGATCTATAGTGGTCATGTGAAGTGATTATTCCTAGTGCATGATCTCTCTGGTTGTTCATCAGATATCACCTAATGGAAAACATCCCAATCAAAAGATCAACCACTCCACGAAATTTGCTTAGATGTCATTGCGAGGTTCCAAGGTTCGTCTGTCTGTGCTCTAAAGGTAGCCATCCCTTATTTTCCATGCTGGGGTGGGGGATTTATAATCCTCGCCACCCCATTTATTCACCAATTTATGAAATACATATCCTGTGAATCCATGATAAAGTCGGTGGAGGGCTTCAACATCATGTGTTTTTTGAGATCCAATCATAAGTCATTCTAGGGGCATCACATGTTTTTCAGTGACTGCAAGATCATCCCATAAACTCCTCCTTCATTGGATTATTTTCAATTAATGGTTCCTTTTTGAATCATGAGGACATGCTGAGGGACTTTCATATTTTCAGATCAACATGTACCAAGTCCTTTGTGAGATCAACGTACCTATCGAAAGGCTTTCACATGATCTCGGGTGACTTGTTTGGAACCTTTCACGAGACAAGGATGGATTTTCAGGGGGGATTCATAAAATGAGACCAGATTTTCAAGGGTTCATGTAAGACCATGTTGCGAACATCCTGGGTGCATCATGGGAGTTTTATGATCATAAGAGGCTCTCGTTATTCCCTTATTTTATTTCATTTGTTTATTTTACAAAGGCTTAGGATTTTGTGAGGTTGTATGAGTGTTTTCGAAGATAAATAGTCTATATCTTAGTGATGTGCCATGCGAATAACAAAGGTATTAATGGAGACACATTATCATTTCATAGAAAACTTCATTTGTTTGTCCTTATGGAGACAAATGGGGTGCACAAGGTCACCTGGACATGTATGAGGCCCTTCATGTGATGAGAATGACAAGCCAATGGGAATTCGTGAGATGAGGTGGACATGTTGTTGGATTCTTATGGTGTCTCACGGATCTCTAGGGGCGCATCACATGATGTTTATGACCACAATATTTTCTCTCCTTCTCCCCTTTTTATTTACTTTTTTTTACAAATTCCTAGGGTTTTCGTGAGTTTTCTTGAATGTTGTCAAGGAAAACCATTCTCCCCATCATTGATGCATCGCATGAGTTTTACAACTGTAAGAGGATCCCATATTTTAGATGTTTTCCTCATATTTTCTAAATATTTTTGGATGGTTCATTTGGAATCTGTTGGTTGACATATTGCGTGACCTGTGGCAGCTTCTATGGATGTCGTTGCGTGATCATCGATTGTCTAGGGTGCCTTCGCAAGAGGACTTGTCGTAGGGACTTCACGAGATCTTCTAGAGGATATGAACCACACGTGACCATCCACATGACCTTTCAAAGGTCATGTGATTGTGTTTCTTCTAGGAGTTCATGCGATCCACATGATCTTGGCCACCTTATTTTTTCTTTACTTTGTAGGGAAAATAATATCCATATTCAGGTATTTCTTCTTTTGTGGATTTTTCGATTCTCATTTGGCAGGAATCAACAATATATATATAATATATAAACATAAAATTTAAATATATATATATATATAATATAAAATATAAACATATATATATAATATAAAATATAAAATATAAACATATATATATAATATAAAATATAAACATATATATATATACATAAAATATAAACACACACACACATATATATATACAGTAAAAAATAAAAAAATATAAATATATAGATATATAAACACATATATATAAAACATAAACATATATATATAATGTAAAATATAAACATACAATCCAAAAAACTAGAATTTAGTGACATTTTTAAGAAAACGTGTCAATTTTAGTGACATTTTTACCAATATTTTAAAACATGGATAATTATATATAGATGTATACATACACATATATATTTCTACACACACACACACACATATAAACATATATATTTATATATATTTAATATAAATATATATATATAATCATGTAAATAAAAATATATATATATATAATATATATAAACATTATATATAAACATATATATATATATATAATATAAAACATAAACATATATATATATCTAATATAATATAAACACACACACACATATATATATATAATATAAACATATATATATGTATATAATATAATGTAAACATATATATATAAACAGAAAATATAAAAAAATAAACTTATATATATTAATATATGTATATTAATATATATATAATATTACTTTTTAAATATTGAAATCTATTTATATATTAATATAACATAATACAATTAAATATTTTAAATTTAGTGATTCTTTTAATAAAACATGACAATTTTAGTGACATTTTTACCGATGTTCTAAAACGTGGACAATTATATATATATATATATATTTATTTATTTATAATTATAAGTGTGTGTGTGTGTGTGTGTACAAACACATATATCTTTACACACACATACATATATATATATATAAACATATATATATTAATATAAACATATAATATAATATTTATAGATATATATATAGATATATAATATAAACATATATATATAAATACACACACACATAAACATATATAATATATATATATATATATAAACATAAAATATAAACTTATATATAAACACACACATATATATATATGTGTGTGTGTGTGTATATAAACATAAAATATAAAATATAAAATATAGACATATATAAATATGTAAACATAAAATAAAAAATATAATGTCATATATATTAATATATATATGTGTGTGTGTGTGTGTGTGTGTTATTTATTTTTTAAAATATTGGAATATATATGTATATACACAATTTTATATTCAAAATCAAAATTGGTTAGTTGGCCCGCTTCTTTCTTGTGACCCTGAAGGTGCAGGGATCAACTTCTGGTGGAGTAATTTCTGCTTTGGCATGTGCGTGGATGTTTTTTTTTTTTTGATGTGAGGGGTGTGAGAATATAGGAGGTGGGGTGGAGATGCTAGAAATGTCAGTAAATGAGGTGTGCCTTATTGAAATTTATAAAAATAGTTGATAAAAGAGATGTCTCTAGTTAGTGATGTTTATAAACATCACCAATTAGAGACAAATTATGAATTAAAAAAATTACCAACATTTTTTAGAACCATCATAAAATGGGGTTTGATTTACCAAGGTCTCTAAAAAATGTAAAAAAAATGAGGTGTCGCTAATTAGCGATGTTTATAAACATCTATAATTTAGATATGTTAATAAATGTTTCTAATTATCAAAGTTTCTAAACATTGCTAATTATAAATATTTACAAAATCCTCTCATTTAGTGACACCTCATTTATTTAAATTTTCTAGAAATGTCGGTAAATGAATTAGCGGCATTTATAATAATTTCTAACAAAAAAATATCGCTAATTTACATTTTTTGGTACTGTTTAAGGGTAATAAGTTTATTTTGGTAGGGTTTTAAAGGGTTATCGATAAAATGAAGGGTTTCAAGGTTATGGAATATGATAGAGGGATAAGGATTGAGGGTTTAGGGGTCAGGGGTTAGGGTTTAGGGTTTAGGGTTTAGGGTTTGGAAGGATTTTAAAGGGGGTTTAAAGGGATTTAAGGGTATGAAATGTATTTTGGTAGGGTTTTAAAGGGTTTTAAAGGGTTGTGATGGAAGTTAAGTGTTTTTAAGGTTTGGGAATAGGTGATAGAGTGAAGGGTTGAGCAGTTAAGGTATAAGTAGTAGGGTTTCGGGTTCAGGGTTTAGGGTTTGGAAGGATTTTAAAGGGTTTTAAAGGGTTTGAAGTGTATACTGGTAGGTTTTTTAAGGGTTATAAAAGTTTATAAAGTGAGTAAAGGGTTTTTAGGGTTAAGAAAGTGGGTAGATGTTGAAGGGTTGAGGGTTTAGTGTATAGGTAGTATGTTTTACTGTTCGGAAAGATTTTAAAGGTTTTTAGGGGAATGAAATGTATTTCAATAGGTTTTTAATGGTTTTAAAGGTTTATGAAGGAAGTGAAGTAATTTATGAGGTTAGGGATGAGGATATAGGGTTATGGGTTGAGATTTTATGGGATTTGGAATAGAGTATAGGGTTTAGAATAATTTTAAAACATTTTTAAAGGGTTTTAAGGGTATGAAGTGTATTTTAGTAGGGGTTTAAATGGTTTTAAAGGGTTATGAAGGGAGCTAAGGGTTTTTAAGGTTATAGAATAGGGGATAGGATGAATGTTTAAGGATTTATGGTATAGGGAGTAGGGTTAATGTTTAGGGTTAAGGGTTGGATGGATTTTAAAGGGTGTTAAGGGTATGGAGTGTATTTTGGTATGGTTTTTAAGTGTTTTAAAGGGTTATAAAGGAAGTTAAGGGTTTTTAATGGTAGTTGATAAGGTATAGGGTCTAGATTTTAGGTTTTAGGTTGTATATTGTGGGGTTTAGGGTTCAGGGTTTGTGGTTTGGATGGATTTTAAAGGTCTTTTAAAGGGTTTTAAGGGAATGAAGTGTATTTTAGCATGGGTTTTAAGGGTTTTGAAGGGTTATGATGGGAGTGAATGGTTTTTATGTTTATAGAAGTGGGGATAGGTTGAAGAGTTTAGGTTTGAGGGTATAGGGAGTAGGGATTATGGTTTTGATTTTGGAAGGATTATAAAGGTGTTTTAAAGGGTTTTAGGGTTATGTAGCGAATTTTGGTAGGGGTTTCAAGTGGTTTAAAGGGTTGTGATGGGAGTGAAGGGTTTTTATTGTTAGGTAATAAGGGATAGGGTGAAATGTTTAGGGTTTATGTTATAAGGAGTAGGGTTTGGGGTTTATAGTTTAGGGTTTGTAAGTATTTTAAATGTATTTAAAGGGTTTTAAAGGTTTGAAGTGCATTTTGGTAGGATTTTTAAGGGTTTTAAAGGTTGTGAGGGTAGGGAATGGTAGGTTATGGAATAGGGGATAGGGTGATGGGTCGAGGGTATAGGTTATAGTTATTAGGGTTTAGGGTCTAGGTTTTAGAGTTTGGAAGAATTTTCATGGGGTTTTATAAGGTTTTAAGGTTATGGAGGGTATTTTGTTAGGGTTTTAAGGGTTTTGAGGGATTTAAAGGGTTATAAAGGGTTATGAAGGGTTTGAAGGGTTTTTAAGGATAGGGGAGAAAGAATAGCATTAAGGGTTTAGTAATTAGGGTTTAGGGTCTAGGGTTTAGGGTTTAGGGTCAAGGATTTAGGGCTTGGAAGGATTTTAAAGGGGTTTAAAAGGGTTTTAATGGTATTAAGTGTATTATGGTTGGTGTTTTAAGGGTTTTAATCTTTTATGATGTTATTTGAGGGTTTATAAGGTTAGGTTATTTTGGACAGGGTTTTGTTTTGATGTTTTAGGGTATAGAGTGTAGGGTTGTGTGTTTAGCTATTTGGGTTTTGATGGATTTTAAAGGGGTTTTAAATGGTTTTAAGGGTTTTTAAGGATTATGAAGGGATTTATGTATTTTTAATGTTAGTTAAGATGTTATAGTGTGATGGTTTTAGTGTTTAGGGTATAGGGACTAGGTTTTATGGTTTAGTTTTTAGGGTTTGGAAGAATTTTAAAGGGGTTTAAAGGGTTTTAAGTGTCTGAAGTGTATTTTGGTAGGGTTTTAAAGGGGTTTTAAGTTTAGGAAATGGGAGATGGGAATAGGGTTTAGGTTTTAGGGTATAGGGATTAGTGTTTAGGTTTTAGGGTTTGAAAATATTTTAAATGGGTTTTAATTGGTTTTAAGGGTATGAAGTGTATTTTGGTAGGGGTGAAAAGGGTTTTAAAGATTTATAAAGGGAGTGAAGGATCTTTAAGGTCAAGGAATTGGGAAGAGGGTGAAGGGTTTAGGGTTTAGGGTATAGAGAGTATGGCTTGGTTTTTAGGGTTTAGGTTTGGGAATGATTTTAAAGGGTTTTTAAAGGTTTTTAATGGTATGAAGTTTATTTTGTTAGGGGTTTTATGGGTTTTTAATGTTTATAAAGGGAGTGAAGGGTTTTTAAAGTTAGGGAAGTATGGGTTTAGTGATGTGTTTAGGGTTTAGGGTATAGGGAGTATGGTTTATTGTTTCATGTTTGGAAGGATTTTAAAGGGGTTTAAAGGATATAAAGTATATTTTGGTAGGGTTCATAATGGTTTTAAAGTATTGTGAAGGGAGTGATGGGTTTTTAAGGTTAGGTGAGAGGGTATAGGGTTAAGTGTTGAGGTTTTAAGATATAGGGAGTAGGGTATAGGTTTTAGGGTTTAGGTTTTGGAAGGATTTTTAAGGGTTTTAATGGTGTGAAGTGTATTTTGGTAGGGGTTTTAAGGGTTTTAAAGGGATATACAGGATGTTATGTGTTTTTACAGTTATGGAAGAGGGAATATGGTGATGGGTTGAGGGTTTAGGGTAGGGAGAGTATGGTTTATGTTTTATGTTTTTGGTTTTGGATTGATATTAATGGGGTTTTAATGGGTTTTAAGTGAATGGAGTGTATTTTGGTAGGTCTTTTAGGGTTTTTAATGGGTTATGAAGGGATCAAAGGGTTTATAGGGTTATGGAAAAGGGAAGTGGATTTTTTTTAGGGTTTAGGGTATAAGAAGTGTGTTTTAGGGTTTGGAAGGATTTTAAATGGGGTTTAAAGTGTATTATGGGTATGAAATATATTTTTGTAGGGTGTTTAAGGGTATTAAAGGATTATGAAGGGAATTAAATGTTTTTAACATTATGTAAGAGTATAGAGGGTGAAGGTTTAAGGGTTTAGGGTATAGGGAATAGTTTTTATTTTTTAGGGTTTAGGGTTTGGGAGGATTTTAAAGTGTGTTTAAAGGATTTTAGGGTATAAAGTGTATTTTGGTAGGGTTTTTAGTGTCTCATTGCTTTATGAATGGACTTAAGGTTTTTTAAGGTCATGGAAGAGGGTATTGGGTGATGGTTTGAGGTTTTAGGGTTTAGGGAGTAGGGTTTAGGGTTTAGTGTTTAGAGTTTGGAATGATTTTAAATGGATTTTAAATGGTTTTAAGTGTATGAAGTGTATGTTTGGTAGGGTTTTAAAGGGTTTTAAAGGGTTATGAAGGGAGTGAAGGGTTTCTAATGTTATATAATATGGGAGAGTCTTAAGGGTTTATAGTTTAGGATATAGGGAGTAGGGTTTAGGGTTTGGAAGGATTTTAAAGGGTTCAAGGGTGTGAAGTGTATTTTGGTATGGTCTTCCAGGATTTTAAAGGGATATGATGGGAGTTAATGGGTTTAAAGGTTATGTAATATTGTATAGGGTGAAGTATAGATGGTTTAGGTTATAGGGAGTAGTGTTTGGGGTTTATGGTGTACGATTTGGGAGGATTTTAAAGGGATTAAGGTTTTTAAGTGTATGATTTGTGTTTTGGTAGAGTTTTAAAGGGATATTAAGGGAGTTAATGTTTTTTAAGGTTAGGTAAGATAAATTAGAGTGAATGTTTTATGGGTTAGGGTATAGGTAGTATGGTAGGATTTTTAAGTGTGTTAAAGGGTCATAAAGGGAGTGAATGGTTTTTAATGTTAGTTAAGTTAGAATAGGGTGAATGGTTGGGGGTATAGGGTTTTGGTAGTTGGGTTTATGGTATAGGTTTTATGGTTAGGAAGGATTTAAATGGGTTTTTAAATTTTTTTATGGGTATGAAGTGTATTTTGGTAGTGTTTTAAAGGGATTTAAAGGGTTATGAAGTTAGTAAAGTGTTTTAAAGGATCAGGAAGAGGGGATAGGTTGAAGGGTTGAGGGTTAAGGGTTTAGAGAGTAGGGTTTAGGGTTTAGAAGGATTTTAAAGGGTTTTATGGGGTTTTATGGGCATGAAGTATAATTTTTTAGGTTTTTTAATGGGTTTAATTAGTTATGAATGGATTTAATGGATTTATGGTTGTAGAAGAGGGGAGATGGTGAAGTTTTGAGGGTTTTGGTTATGAGGAGTAGGGTTTAGTGTTTGGAAGGACTTTAAAGGGGTTTTAAAGGGTTTTAAGGGTATGAAATGTATTTTGGTTGGGATTTAAAGGGTTTTAAAGGGTTATGAAGGGATTTATTGGTTTTAAATGTTAGGGGATAAGAGAGAGGGTAATTGGTTGAGGGTTTAGTGTTTGGAAGAATTTTATAGGGGATTTAATGGATTTTAAGTGTGTGAAGTGAATTTTGGTAGTTTTTTTATAGGTTTTAAATGTTTATCAAGAGGGTTAAGGGTTCTTAAGTTTAGTTAATATGGTGTAGGGTGAAGGTTTAAGGGTTTAGGTTATAGGGAGTAGGTTATAGGATTTGGAAAGATTTTAAAGTTTTTTTAAAGGAATTTAAGTATAAGAAGTGTATTTTGATAGGGGTTTATTGGATTTCAAGGGTTATAAAGGGATTTAATGGGTTTTAAGGATATGGAAGATTTTATAGGGTGAAGTTTTGAGGGTTTAGTGTGTAGGTACATGGTTTTAAAGTTTAGTTTTTATTGTTTCAATGGATTTTAAAGGGTATTTAAAGGGTTTTAAGGGTACATAGTGTATTTTGGGAGGATTTTTAATGGTTTTAAAGGTTTTTGAATGGAGTAAAGAATTTTTAAGGTTATGTAATAGGGAATAGGGGGAATGGTTTAGAGTTAGTGATATTTGGAGTAGGGTTTAGGGATTGGGGTTTAGGATTTGGAAGGATTTTAAAGGGGTTTCAAAGGGTTTTAATGGATTGTGGTGTATTTTGGTAGGGTTTTTAAGGGTATTAAAGGGGTTTCAAGGGAGTGAAGGGTTTTTATGGTTAGGTAAGAAGGGATAGGGTGAGGATTTGAGGGTTTAAAATATAGGTGGTATGGTTTATGGTTTAGTGCTTAAGGTTTGAATGTATTTTAAAGGGTTTTAAGGGTATGAAATGTATTTTGTTAAGATCATTAAGGTTTTTAATGGTTTATGAAGGGAGTTAAGGATTTTTTTGTTAAGGTAATAGTTTACAGGGTGAATGTTTGATGGTTTAACATATAGGGAGTAGGGTTTAGGGTATAAGGTTTAATGTTTGCAAGGATTTTGAAAGGATTTTAAAGAGTTTTAAAGGTATGAAGTGTATTTTGAAAGGGTTTTTCAGGTTTTTAATGTGGTATTAAGGGAGTTAAGGGTTTTATATTATATGGATGATGGTATAGGGATAAGGGATTAGGGTTTATGGTATACTGAGTTTGGTTTAGGGTTTGTTAGTATTTTAAAGGGTTTTAAGGGTGAGAAGTGTATTTTGATTAGGGTTTAAATGGTTTTAAAGGGTTATGAAGGGAGTTAAGGGTTTTAATGTTATTGAAGTTGGATTAGGCTGAATTTTTTTGGTATTAGTTTATAGTTAGTAGGGTTTATGGTTTAGGTATTAGTGTTTGGAACGATTTTAAAGTGTTTTCAAATGGGTTTAAGGGCATGAAGTGTATTTTGGTAGGGTTTTTAAGGGTTTTAAAGGGTTATGGATGGAGAAATGGGTTTTTAAGGTTAGTGAAAAGGGTATAGGGTGATTATTTTGGGGTTTTAGGGTGTATTGAGCAGGTTTTAGGGATTATGGTTTCGGGTTTGAAGGATTTTAATGGGGTTTTAAAGGGGTTTAAGGATATGAAGGGTATTTTGGTAGGTTTTTTAGGGTTTTTAAATGTTTATGAAGGTAGTGAAGGGTTTTTAAGGTTATTAAATATTATATATGGTCAAGAGTTGATGTTTTAGGGTATATAGAGTAGAGTTTAGGGTTTAGTGTTTAAGGTTGTTAGGATTTTAAAGGTTTTTAAGGGCATGATGTGTATTTTGGTAGGGTTGTTAAGTGTTTTAAAGGGTTATGAAGGATTTTAAGGGTTTATAAGGTTAGTTAAGAGGTTATAGGGTGAAGGGTTGATGTTTTTGGGTATAGAGAGTAGTTTTTTGGGTTTAGGGTTTGGAGGGATTTTAAAGGGGTTTTATGGGTGTAAAGGGTATTTTGGTTGGGTTTTAAGGGTTTTAAAGGGTTATTAATACAGTGAATGGTTTTTAAGGTTAGGGAATGGTGGATAGTTTTAATGGTTTATGTTTTAGGGTATAGGGATTAGGATTTAACATGCAGGGTTTGGAAGGATTATAAAGGATTTTAAAGTGATTTTATTGTTTGAAGTGTATTTTGGTGGGGTTTTTTTAAGTTTTTTAAAGGATTATGAAGGAAGTGAAGGGTTTTTAAGGTTATTGAATATGGTATATGGTGAATCTTATAGGTTTTCGAGTATAGGGAGTTTGATTTTGTTTTTAGGTTTTAGGGTTTGGAAGGATTTTAAAGGGGCTATAATGGGTTTTAATTGTATGAGTTGTATTTTAGTCGGTTTTTTAAGAGTATTAAAGGGTTATAAAGGAAGTGAAGGAATTTTAAGGTTATTTTAGATGGATTAGGTTGATGTTTTGAGGGTTTATGGTATAAATATAATGTTTTATGGTTTAGTTATTTGGTTTTGGAAGGAATTCAATGGGGTTTTAAAGGGATTTAAGGGTATGATGTGTATTTTTGTCAGGTTTTATTGGTTTTAAAGGTTTTAAATGGGATTAAATTATTTTTATGGTTATATAATAGGGTATATGGTAATTTTTTGATGGTTTAGGGTACAATTAGTAGGGTATATAGATTAGGGTTGGGGTTTGGAAGGCTTTTGAAGGGGTTTCAAAATGTTTTAAGTGTATAAAGTGTATTTTGGAAGGGTTATTTGGGGTTTTAAATGGTATTGAAGGGTGTTAATAGTTTTATGGTTATATAAGATTATATATGGTTAATGTTTGTGGTTTTAGGGTATAGGTGTTAGATTTTAGGGTTTAGGGTTTAGGGTTTGGAAGGATTTTAAAGGGGGTTTAAAGGGTTGAAGGGTTGAATTGTATATTGGTAGGGGTTTAAAGGGTTTTTAAAGATTATGAAGGGATTTTAGGGATTTTAAGGTTATTTAATATGGTATATGGTTAATGGTTGAGGTTTCATAGTTAGGTAGTAGGGTTTAGAATTTAGGATTTAGGGTTTGGATGTATTTTAAAGGGGGTTTAAAGGGTTTTTAGGGTATGAAGTGTATTTTGGTAAGATTTTTAAGTTTTTAAATGGATCATGATGGGGATGAACGGTTTATAAGGTTATGTATGAGCTGATAAGGTGAAAGGTTGAGGGTTTAGGGTACAGGGAGTATGGTTTATAGTTTAGGGTTTGGAAGGATATTAAAGGGTTTTAAAAGGTTTTTTTAAGTGTGTGAAGTGATTTTGGTAGGGTTTATAATGGTTTTAAAGGGTTATGAAGGGATTGAAGGGTTTTAAAACTATTGAAGTGGGTATTGAGTTAAGCGTTGAGGGTTTATGGTATAGGGATTATGTTTTAGGGTTTAGGGTTTGGAAGGATTTTAAAGGGTCATAAGGGCATGAAGAGTATTTTGGTAGTTTTTTAAGGGTTTTATTGGGTTGTGAATGGAGTGAAGGGTTTTTAAGGTTACATATGATGGGCTAGAGTGAAGGGTTGAGGGTTTAGGGAATAGGGAGTAGGGTTAGGGATTAGGGTTTAGGGTTTGGAAGGATTTTAAAGGGGTTTTAAAAAACTTTAAGGGTATGAACGTTGTTTTGGAAAGGTTTTAAGTGTTTAAAAGGGATATGAATGGAGTGAAGCGTTTTTAAGGTTATTAAATAGGTTATAGGGTGAAGGTTTTATAGTTTATGGAATATGGAGTAGTGTTTAGGGTTTAGGGTTTAGGGTTTTGAAGGATTTTAATGGGGTTTTAAAGGGTTTTAAGGGTATGAAGTGAATTTTGTTAGGACTTTTAAGAGGTTTAAAGGTTTATGATGGGAGTGAAGGATTTTTATGTTCAGAGACAAGGTGATATGGTGAAGTGTTGAGGGTCTAGGGTATTGTTATTAGGGTTTAGGGTTTATGGTTTAGGGTTTGGATGGATTTTAAAGGGTTTTCAAAGGGTTGTAAGGGTTTGAAGTGTATTTCTGTATGGTTTTAGGGATTTTAATGGTTTATGAAGGGAGTGAAGTGTTTATAAGTTAGATAATTGGGTATAGAGTGAAGGTTTAATGTTTTAGGGTATATGTATTAGATTTTAGGTTTTAGGGTTTTGAAGGATTTTAAAGGGGTTTTAAAGGGTTTTGAGGGTATGAAGTGTAATTGGGTTGGGTTTTAAAGTGATTTAAAGGGTTATGAAGGTATTTATGGTATTTTAAGGCTATAGAAGACGGGATAGGGTCTAGATTTTAGGGTTTAGGGTATAGGAAGTTAGTTTTTGTGTTAAGAAGGATTTTAAAGGGGTTTAAGGTATGAAGTGTAATTTGTTTTGGTTTTTAAGGGTTTTAAAGGGTTATGAAAGAATTTATGGGTTTGAAATGTTAGGGGAGAAGGGATAGGGTTAACATTTTAGGGTTTAGGGTATATTTAGTAGGATTTAGGGATAGGGTTTAGGGTATGGAAGAATTTTAAAGGAGTTTTATAGGGTTTTAAGGGTGTGATGTGTATTTTGGTTGGGTTTTTATGGGTTTTAAAGTGTTATGAATGGAGTGAAGTGTTTTTATGGTTTCGAAATAGAAGATAGGGTGAAGGGTTGGGTTTTTTTGTTATAGGGAGTATGTTTTAGGCTATGGAAGGATTTAAAAGTGGTTTAAAAGGGTTTTAAGGGTAAGAATTGTATTTTGGTAGGGCAAGTAAGGCATGGGGCCAGGCTATTCCTGGCCCCCAAAATTTATTAAAAGAAAAGAAAAGTAGACAAGGGCGGGGCGAGGTCACTACTAAAAAAATAGTTTTTCCCGGCGCCAACCTTTATCAGCGCTAACGAAAAAGCGCTGATAAAGGGTCAAATTCAAAAAAAAATTAAAAATAATATGTAAATATATAAATATATAAATATATTTATATTTATATAAATATAATATATAATTTTTAAATATATTTTAGATAAGTATAAATATACATTTACACTCAATATATTTAATAAATAATATATTTAGTGAAAATGGTTTATAAAAAAATTAAGAAAATATTTTTAATTAATAATTTTCTAATTATTATGGACTAATAGTCATTTAATTACAATTTGAAGACTAAAAAAATTAAAAAAAATTAAAAAAAGATCCCAAATATGTTGAAAACGCAACTCGAACTTCAAACGGTCATAAATTTTGATCCGGGTGTTTGTTTGAGCTCTACCACATGTCAAATCAAATCCTGTGACGAGCTCTACACCCTTGAACCGGCCAAGGTTTTTTCGATGCCAAAATAGGCCCATAAGGCCTCCAAAACTGATTTTTTAGTGAGGATACCCCGATTTTTTAACATTTTGTGGATTTTCAGCCTCGTTTAAGGGGGTATTGTTGGATTTTTTTGGTGGCGACTGAATTTATTTCAAGGTATTACATTAATATTGATATTATGTCTTTGAAATTTTATCATTTTTTATAATTAACTGCTATTTATAATCAAATATATAACAATATTTACATATTTTTTATATTTTCACACATAAAAATTTAATTTTATAAATAAATAATTAAACATATTTATATATAAAATATATTTCTCAATATATAAGCTTTATCTAAAGAAAAAATAATATTCATTTTATTTAAAACACACATATATGAATATTTATATACCTATATAATGTGTTTGTGTGTGTGTATTTGTATGCATTTGTATTAACAAACTGATATATATTATCTATATATTCTAACATATGTATATACATATTAATATATAATATTTGTAAATATATATAAATATGTATAATTATACTAAAAAATACACATATATAATATATGTGTGTGTGTGTGTTGTATATATGTATGTATGTATTTATTTATTTATTTTAACCACACACAAAAAACATATTTTATAAATGTATTTAAAATTGATCTTATAAATATATATTAATATATGAATAAATATACAAATAAAAAAATATAAATATAAATATATAAATAAATATATATTAATATATGAATAAATATATATATTAATATCAGTATAAATATATATATTAATATAACTATATATTACTATATGAATAAATATAACTATATATATATATATATATATATATAAATAGATATGTCATTAACTGGAGAACAAATCAATATGGCAGAGTGGTAAAGGCTTTAGGCGCGCAAGGGGGAGGTCTCGAGATCAAATCTTGGTGGAGGCAAGGGTGCGCGCATGGGGGTGGATTTGGAGTGCTAGAGCTGATAAAGGGGGTGGGTGTAGCGCTGATATAGGGTGGAGGCGGGTGCGTGATGGCGCTGGAGGGGCTGGAAAGCACTGTTAAAAGGGGGGTCAAGTGCTATAAAATCCCCCCCGATTGGCAGTATTTTTTTAAATTTTCTAAATTTTTCTTTAATTTTTTTAATTTTTTTTATTTTTATCAGCGCTAAAAAAAAGCGCTGATAAAAGGGGTATTTTATCAGTGCTAAAAATAAAGCGCTAATAAAGGACCCTTTTATCAGCGCTTCTTTTTAGAACTGATAAAATACCCCTTTTATCAGTGTTTTTTTAGCGCTGATAAAAGTGGTCTTTATCAGCGCTTTCTGGAGAACTGATAAAGAGGACCCCCCTTTATCTTCGCCGGCTTTAATAGCACTTTTCTAGGACTATTAAAGGCCAATTTTAGCGCTGATAAAAGGGGTATTTGTAGTAGTGGGTTAAACAAACCACACCAAAAAAACCATGGACCCCCCAAGACACAAAAAAACCCCAAAAGACCAAAAAAGTAAAATAAAAATAAACAGGAACTAAAAATCAACGTCTCCATCCCTATATAGATCCCCATTAGCACTGTAACCAGAGGAAGCATCCGACTCCACCGAATCCCATTCAATTGATTCATATTGCTTGAGGAAGGTTGTGTAATACTCTCTGAGATGTTGTTTCTTCACCTTTAGTTGTGCCTTGACATACCAACCTCCCCTGCTAGAGGCATCTTCCTTAGCTTTGTAAGAGGATCTCGTGGACAAAGACTTTGGAAAAGATGAATATTCCTTCCCATTCTTCCTATTTTGGGGATCCAATGAGACCCCTACAGATTTTTTTCCTTCCCAAATGGAATGGAATCCTCTAGCAAGGCCCGGCCATTAATGAGCGTAGCCATATTTTGGTATATCCTTCTACCATCCTCCTAGAAACGTTATTGATTTGGGATGAAGGGGGATTCCTAGTTTAGGGAACAGTCAGCAAGAACCTCACACTGCGCCACGCTAGGAACCAACAAAGGTTCCTTGAGATCCACACAAGGAGGGGGAACCACACCAGCTAGTACAAGATGCAAGTCCTTATCCTCCTTCAAAGAAGGACAAACCACAACACCAGTTCGCCCAACTGTGTTATCCAACTCAACTTTTGGTAGAGTAAGAGTCAATTACCCTTCCTCCCCAGGCATCTTGCTAACTTTCCCCTGGAAAGAAATCTCATTCTCAACAATCCCATCACTATTGTGCACAAGAACCTACATCGCCATTTGATCCTACTCACCAGCACCATCTGAGTACCCAATGGTGATCGTCTTGGATTCACTGGCATTCTGGGCCACACTCCCTCCACCATGCCTAGTAGTGATGGCTTGCACCTCACACTATACATGTACAGCAAACCTCTCACTCCCAACATCAACAACTAAAGACCCTTGCACCTCCTCCTCAAGATCCAGACCTTCAAAGTAGTTAAAAGTTGTAATGGATTCCTACCTCTGCTTCAAACTGCTAACAGAATAAAAATGCATCCCACCAGCAACAACATACACCCCCCCATAGAGCCCCCTTCCCCCTCCCTACTGGAAGAATTTCCAGTATCCAAAAGCTTCAAGTCGCTTTTCAATTGGTTGAAAATATCACTCACCTTGGGTTCCAATTGACATTGAACATCTTATTTCCCTAAATAGTGGTCGCCTAATGCAAACCCATGGTCCCCTGATACTTCTGAAAGGTCATCCCACAAAAACTTTGGGCTCAGAGGTCCATGACCTCTACCAATTGTAGGTGCCACCCCCAAACTCAGAGTGGTAGCCCTCTAGTCTAACCCTGCCACAACGACCTCCTGATCATCAAAAGCTGATTTATCCCTTGCACCAGATGCCTCACAAACCTGCTTCGTATCATCACTAGCTCTACTGTGACGCTAGAAAATTAGCTTAGAGTGACCCAAATTTTTACAAGAAGAACATAACTCCACCCATGATTCAAAGACTACCGGTTGTTTGTATCAAAATTCCTCACCAAAAAAATCCATAAAAACTCAACCAGTGCCTTAGATTCGTCAACTTCAACAAAAACTCTTGGATCCATAGGATGAAAAACTGCACGGGTCCTGCTGTCCAAGAAAAGATACCTTTCCACTATATTTCCATGCGTAGAAATGATAGACGTATTTTGAAAAGGGAGAGGGAGTTCATGGAATCGATCCCAAGTGGAAATCATTGGTGAATCATGATTCACATGAAGATCAAAGATCCATATAAAGAGGAATAACCGGTATCCATTAAATCTATGGGGATCCAAGGACCATGCCAAAGTTATATCCTCGTCCATATAAAACCGAATCATAATGTTTTGGGCATCAATTAATCCTATCGTCGTATGATCTTGAAGACCCCAAGATTCAAACACAAAACTGTCAAACATGTCCATCGAAGGTCTTCAGCTCATGAAGAGAGCAAACAACATCAAGCTATAGAGATATGAGGATTTATTAAACTCCTGGATTGATATTGGAAGCTATGGGTGGCCTTAAAACAAATCGAGAACCTTAGGAAAAATTTCAATTCAGGGAAATGGGGGTAGAAAATCAGGGGTGGAGAACGGGACACAGGCTTTCTGATATTCATCAACGATCAACGAGGGACCCTCCCCCATATTTTGGTAAGGGTTTTATGGTTTTTAAAGGGTTATGAACAGAGTGAAGGGGTTTTAAGGAGAAGTAAGAGTTTATAAGTTGAAGGCTAGATGATTAGTGTATAGGGACTAGGTTTAAGTGTTTAGGGATTATGGTTTAGAAGGATTTTAAAGGGGTCTAAGGGTTCAAAGTGTATTTTAGTTGGGGTTTTAATGGTTTTAAAGGTTTATGAAGAGAGTGAAGGGTTTTTAATGTTATATAAGAGGGTAGAGGTTGAATGGTTGAGGATATAGGTTATTGGGAGTAGGATTTAGGGTTTAGGGTTTTGAATGATTTTAAAGGGGGTTTAAATGGTTTTAATGGTATGAAGTGCATTTAGGTAGGATTTTTACGGGTATTAAAGGTATTTTACAAGATTTAAGGGTTTTTTATGGTTAGGTTAGAGGGTAGAGTGTGAGTATTATAGTGTTTAAAATATAGGGAGTAGGGTTTAGGGATTATCATTTATGGATTTAAAGGATTTTAAAGGGGTTTTTAAGGGTTTTAAGGGTATGAAGTGTATTTTGTATGGTTTTTAAGGGTTTTAATGGTTTATGAAGGGAGTGAAGGATTTTTTAGGTTAGGTAATGTGATATAGGTTGAAGGGTTTATGGTTTATGTTATAGGGAATAGGGTTTAAGAAATATGGTTTAGAGTTTATAAGGATATTAATGGGGTTTTAAAGAGTTTTAAGGGTACAAAGTGTATTTTGGCAGGGTTTTTAAGTTTTTAAAGGGTTATTAAGGGAGTAAAGGCTTTTAAATTATAGGTATGAGGGGAGAGGTGTAAGCATTGGTGTCCTAGAACCAACTGTTTGTACTTTGATTACATGAATATTTAATATATTTAAATATTAAACATCTTATTACATATTGTACATTATTCTACATGACTATAGTGTAATAATGTCCTAGAGTGTTTGTCACATTGACAAGGTCATAACAGTTCACTGCTATAATGAGAACTTTGAAGTGCTATGAAAATATTATTAAATATAGTTCTACGGTTGGATTTCATACTACAATGGGACACATAGTATATATACCGTCAGGTGCTAGTACTCGTAAGAAGATGAGACTTCTTCTCATGAAGTTCACACTTGGTAATCTCCAAGATGGGAGATTAAGTGAACAGACCCACCAATAGTAATTCTACATGTTTTGGTGTCATTGGATATTTCTATCTTTGAGTGTGTGTAAGGATCCTTAGACTTTAAAATTATCATTAATATGTGTCATGACTCGCACACTTTGATTTTCTTATGAAAACTATCATGCAGACAGTTTGTGGGAAGTAGGGTACATTGGGTGAGTCATGAATGACATGTTATTAATGGATATGTCAAGGAAATATTTGTCCCTTCCATTTATGGAATTTGATATCTTGACCCTTTGATTGAAATATAACCGTCACACGAAATTACATGGCCATGGTGTAACAAAGAGTTTATTTCAGGTAGTTAAAGAACAACATATCAAGAATAAAAGTTGATGACACTATCATGAAACTAGCATGATGAGATATTGAGATAAAGGATTATATTACACAGTGAGAATTCTTATGTGGATGTCATTGTTGTGACTTTATGTTCTTTCTCTTGGGTTCCTTGACACATTTCTAGATAGTACTCTTGGACTTTAGGCAATTCCACCTAATTCCAATGAGAAATAACCCTAGAGGGTCACACACTAAGTGTTTCTGGTGGTCTTGGTTAAATTATATTTGAATTTAATTAATGGAATAAATATTATTCTTAAGATAGTGGAATAATTTTATTCCAGTAAAAATGATTGTATAAATTAAATAAATATTTATTTAATGGATTTTGGGTAAAATATATTTATTTAACATTTAATAAATATTTATTTACTAGTTTTTAAATAAAATACTTATTTAAGAGAATAAATTATTTATTTATTTATTCCGGTGTTCAATAAATGTAATTGGATTTCGAGCGGACCAAGTCCATTCTGGTAGTAAAGTAATTATTTTCAAGATGGTAAATAATTATTTAGTTGGGAAAATTTAAAATAATAATAATTCTTCTATTATTTTATGACATAAAATTTTATTTATAATTTTATTTAATGTAATTTGGTGCACCATAAATAGTAAAAAGGTATTATTATTAAAATCATGGGTTTTCTCTATGGTTATGAGTGTATTTAATTACTCTTACGCAATTAAATATTGTAACTGAATCCCCATGTCTATAAATAGACATGTACATCTATTGTTCCATGTACCGAACTGCACACCCAGTGAATTGAGAATTGTTTAGCTAAACGATTTCTCTCTCAAATACTCTTCCTACCCCTCTCAAGAATGAGATACGTTCTTCAAGATTGAAGAACAAGTGATCAATAATGACCAATACAATACACTCACTTTTCTGTGCTAGCACCTGGAGAACGATTGGTGTCGATCAGAGGCCATCAAAGCACATGTGGATCACTACTAGAGGGATTATGGTATAGATCCTTGTAAGCGCAATGAGACAATCCATAAGGGTCATTCCGTACAATCAACATCATCAATGAAGAAAGTACCAAATATCCAAGTATTATTTTCTTTAGGAAATTAATTAAATTAATCATATACATGATGTACAAGATCATCTCTAAAGGTTTCAGGCCTCTTCCTTATTTATCTAAATCTTTGATTCTATTTTGTGGAGACTCGCGTTCATTTTTGTATTGATCCTGAAATAATCATTGATCACGGTAAAAATTAAAGTTAGGCACCGGCCCAACCACACTTCCACTGTGCCCAGAACCTATAAGTTGTATCAGTGTGGTTACATCATATTTTATAATTATTTAAATAATTCGTTGATGATTTACAGTTTAATAATTTATTTTTCCAATTCATGTTTAATTGTTCTTGTAATCTATATTTCGAGATATTTTCTCCCTATTTTTGTTTCTTGCAGATTTCATAGAAACAAATGATTTTTAATTAATATTAAAATGGTGTTATCATTAGGAGGCACCGGTGATTCTGACCAGGTGACATGAAAGTACACACCATGTGTTTGGGATTACACGTCATGTTATCTGCCATACATTCCATGTAATTCAAACTACATGTCGTGTAGTTGTGTTCAGCACATCAGGAGTAATTAAGAAATTACTCAATCCATGTACATTTATTTCAGGTGGTGTAGTTAATTCTACACCACGTGTTGACCAAGACATATAGGAACACGCTTATCGGATTACACATTGTGTGGCCCACTACACATGGCGTGTAGTCCCTTTAGTTCAGGGGGCCAAACCGTGTATCCCATACACATATAAGATGACCGGTAAATGTGTAACGTTGAGAAAACATGGCGTGTATCCCATTTCACACATCGTGTACTCTGAAATTTATAAAGTACACTTCACATGCCGAGTCCCTAGGTGTGTACTTTGGGATAGATGGTGAAGGTAGTACATGATGTGTACTTTACCATATTAAAAAAGTTAAAACTTCATTGTTTGTGTAATGTTCAGAACTACACATCATGTATGAATCGTACTACAGGTTGTTACTCTATGTATTGAAATATATTGTATTCCATATGTCATAAGATTAAGACAGTATGAAAATATAATACATTTTTGGTAGATTCAAACATGCATTCACCAAGATACCTCTAAGGTACATTTATGTACAAAGATGATAATCTCAAGGAAATTAAAAAAATTATTAAGATAAAATTATTGATTAAAAAAAGATAATAATTAATTGATTCAAGTGAAAATTATCTTAATAAGAATGATTAAATAATTTAATACTAGTTTTATTAAATTTATAACTCATTTCATGAATGTGGGTGATCATGAGCTAGACCAAGACCTTTGTATGTGATTGGTTTCCTTTTAATTTATTTATTAAATTAATTTTTGGCATGCGAGCCATCTATCCTTATTAATATGTAGGTCCTGTGTGACCATGGTTTATTTTATGTAAACCCCCCTTTAACCCCTCACCTGTGTGTGAGTTATAAAAAATATATGTTACAGATGGAACTCCCAAGATAGTGGAGGCGATTCAATTTGGAGCTGAGATGAAACCAATCCTAGGAGATACAAAGGTGGATAGGCATAAAGCTATTAACAAGAACCCAAAAGGATCAATTTGTTTCTCCCCTATATTAGGGTTAGTTTATCAACCACTAGATAAACTAACCATTAGAAAAGCTCATGATCATGCCTTTTACTTTATTTTATTTCTGTCAGTTGCATGGTTTATCATTATGTATGTGTTGTTGTGATCACATAATTAATGAACTAACAAGCATGCAAGATGGAACTAAAATAAACCAGTCTTATGCGTAAATATTATCAAGACATGGTTAATCACTTAAGTAAGTTCTAGTTAATTTTAACAATCATGTGATAAAGATAATAATCAATTTATTAATAATAGATAAAAAAACCCTTAATAAAATATTAACTCATACAAATACTTTCGTTACTTTATTAAGGGAAAGACTCAATAAAACTACGTGTTTGACCAACCCTTGTTGGGGCACATACTTTTATACAAGAAGCCCTTATAAAAGGTTTTGGGTTGACTTAACCATATTACATCAAGAGGAGTATCTCTTGCTAGATTTAGTGTAATATTGGAGGCAAGTGTTGAGCAAATCAAAGACAAGATTTCAGGATTGGGGAGTCCACTAAATGGATCAAGGAGCTGAAAGCCTGTAGTTGTCAAGAACTGCCTACCTAAAAACCTCCAAATAGATTTACCAACCCTTGGTGGGGTTATGCAAAGGGAAATATGGATCCTTTCCCCTAGAATGTCATGAAAAATTGACATTCTTATTTCAACGGTGAGGGACATTGTGACTTGATAAAATATTCGGAGACTTAAAAAAAATTAATTTATTATTTCTCATATAATGTAATCAAGAAAGGTCAAATAATATTCCCTATAAATTTTAGAATAAAATGGAAAATTCTTATACCACACTATCCCTGGGATCAATTATAGATAAAGACAACATCCTCACTAGTAGTAACTTTCAGGAATGGTTTAGATGCCTTCGTATTATTCTACGCCATGAACATAAGTTTTACATGTTGGAGTCAACATTACCTAATCCTCTTACCTAATAGGTGAGAGATTAAGAGTTCTTGGTCTATGAGAAACATATGAACGATGTAGTTTATGTTCAATGTTTTATGCTATCATCAATGTCTATTGAGATCATTAAGTCTCATGAAAACATGGATTCCTATAGCATGCTCGAGCACCTATGTGATCTTTACTAGGAGAGAGAAATAAAATAATGGTTTGAGATCTCCAAGGAACTCTTTCAGAGTAATATTGGAGAGGGTGACCCAGTTGGGTATCACATAGTCAATATCATTGGCTACATTGAGTTCCTAGAGGTTCTAGGAAACTCCCTAAAGAATTGTGTACCAATCTTATTCTTGAATCACTCTCTTATAGCTTCTCAAACTTTGTTGTTAATTTTAATATGAACAACATCGAGAAGTATTTATTTGATCTTATTATCATGATTCCCCAAGTGGACAAATATATGAATCATGAAAAGCCTTTTGTCCTTATGGTAAATAAGAGGAAGGGAATGTGAAGATATTTAAGCCCAAAACTTCTTCCCACCCTTCCAAGAAAAGGAAGATCAAAGGGGGGTAAGGGAACATGAATTTTTTTCTTTCGCATGTGGTAAGAAGGGCCAATAAAAGAAGAACTACACCAATCCTAAGAAGAAAGGGGAAGCTTCATGTGTGTTTGTTATCGAATGTTATCTATGTGTTTCTACCAATTGGGTATTAGATATAGCTTGTGCTACTCACATATGTATCAAAATACATGAATCAAGTAGAATCTGAAGGATTGATCGAGGGGAGGTAGATCTACAAGCAGCCAACAAAGCCAAACTTCCTGTTGTAGCTATCGAAGACTACCACCTCACGTTGCCAACTGGGATGATCTTGGTATTAAAGGGTTTTTATTATGTGTTTTATATTACTAAAAACATTAATTATGTATCCAGATTAGATACAGATGGATTTATTTTCAATTTTGGAAATGAATGTTGCTTATTTTACAAAGATAGAATTTTTTTGGGTAGGGAACATTTATAAAATGGTCTTTACATATTGGATTACACAAACCAAGTAATGGAAATCGATAACAAAGATACTTCACATGAATCACACTGCACCCAAATTTTCCATCATCGTATAGGTCATGTAAATGAGAAATTATTGATAAATTTTCATCAAGATGGATATTTAGATTATTTAAAACTAAAACCAATCGGTTTATGTCATGCATGTTTACAATAAAAAATGACCAAATCCCCATTTAGTGGGAAAGGTGAAAGGGATAAAGAGCTTCTTGAATTGGTTCATACCAATGTGTACGGACCATTTCCAGTTTAAGCAAGGGGAGGGTACTCATACGTCATAACTTTTACTGATGCTTTTAGTAGATATGGATATATCTACTTAATGATGTTTAAGTAGGATTCTTTTAATAAGATCAAAGAATAAAAGAATGAAGTTGAGAACCATCTTGGTAAGAAGATTAAGAAAATCTACTCAAACCGACGTGGAGAATATCTTAATCAAGACTTCATTGATTACTTACGAGAGTTTGAGATCCTGTCCCAACTCACTCCTTCTTAGAGGCCTCAGTGGAATGGTGTGACAGAAAGGAGGAACCGCACCTTGTTGGGTATAGTGAGATCAATGATGATTCATTCAAGTATTCTATTATCCTATTGGGGATATGAGTTACAAAAAACAATGCACATACTAAACCAAGTACCAAAAAAATCGATAAATGGTATTCCATATGAGTTCTGGAGTGGAAAGAAAGACATGTTATTGAATTTACATGTTTGGGGAAGTGAAGCATTTGTTAAGGCATGTTCAGGTAACAAACTTTCACCCCAGGTCACAAATTTTACCTTTACCGGATACCCCAAGGGAAAAAGGGTCTATTATCTATACAAACCCTCATATAGAAAGGTTATGGTGGAAATACATTCCATATTCCTTGAGAGGGAACACATATTCAAAAGAGATATTGGGAGAGAGATAGACTTAGATGAAGTCAAGGCTCAAGGTATACACGAGTTGGTATAGGAACATATTCCACAAAGCCCTGTGGAATAAAGAACTATTCTAGAGACACAAGAACTATGTCGGAGTACAAGAGAGGTTAGAGAACTTGAATAATACAATTTTATAGTTACTGATTATTGTGACTTGTTATTAGTTGATAATAATGATCCTATAACCTACAAGGAAGCAATAAGTGGCACAGATGTTTCCAAGTAGCAAAAATCCATGAATTCTGAAATGGATTCTATGTACCAAAACCAAATTTGGATTTTGGTAGATCCTCTAGTTGATGTAAATCATGTTGGTTGAAAATGTGTATTCAAGAAGAAACTGGATATGGAAGGAAAATTTAGTAACTATAAGGAATTATTGGTTTCAAAAGGGTTCAATCAGTATCAAGGCATTAACTATGATGAAACTTTTTCACTAGTTGCAATGATAAAATCCATCAAAATTCTATTGGAAATTTCCACTTACCATGACTATGATATTTGGAAAATGGATGTCAAAACAACCTTCCTTAACAAGAACTAATAGGAAGATGTCTACATGACACAACCTAAAGGGTTTATGACTCTAAAGGATTCCAATAAGGTATGAAAGTTGTAGAAATCCATTTATGGAATCAAGCAAGCATCCGGGTCATGTAACATTTGTTTTGATGAATCCATAATGAAATTTGGTTTTATCAAGAATGAATTTGAGCCTTTTATCTACAAACTATTTAGTGGGAGTGCAATAATGTTCCTAATAGTATATGTTTATGACATATTACTTATTGGAAATGAGATACCAGTCTTACATTCTATTAAGGCATGGTTGAATCAATGCTTCTCTATGAAGGACTTGGGCAAGGTAGCATATATTATTGGGATCAAGACCCATCATGATATATCCAAAAGTATATAAATTGATAAGATACTAAAGAGATTCAGTATAGAACAATCCAAGAGGTGATTGTTGCTAGCATCACGTGGCATTCATTTTTCCAAGAAAACGTGTCCTCAGACACATTAGGAAAGAAAGATAATGGCAAGGAATCTATACGAATCAGATATTGGGTCAGTCATGTATGCCATGCTTTGTAATAGGATGGATGCCACCTATGCATTGTGTGTGGTAGGTATATATCAAGTTGACCCAGGTGACCACCATTGGATGGTATTCAAGACTATCCTAAAGTATTTGAGGTGTACTAAGGATATGTTACTGGTTTATGGAGGAGATGAAGAACTTGTCATTAGAGGATGTGAAGATGCAATTTTCCAGACTGATCAAGATGACATGAATTCACATATAGGATATATCGTCACTTTTAATGGAGTTTTAGTGAGTTAGAAGAGCTCAAAGCAGAGTGTGGTCGAAGATTCTATAGCAGAGTCCGAATATATTGTAGCTTCTGAGGCAGCTAAAGAAGAAGTTTGGATAAGAAGCTTCATCCAGGAGCTGGATGTGATACCTAGAAGTAAATTTCCCATCACATAGTACTATGATAATATTTCAGGGGTGGATCTCGCAAAAGAGACAAGGTCACATCAGCGAACAAAGTACATACTTTAGAAGTATCATCTCTTGAGGTATTTTTTCTCGTAGAGGTGAAGTTATAGTGAGCAGTATTTACATGGAAGAAAACGTGGCAGACCCCTTGACTAAAGCTTTGACTCAGCAGAAACATGATCATCATGTGAGGTCTAGTAGAATGAAAGTCTTAGACAGTTGGCTCTAGTCCAAGTGGGAGTTTGTAAGAGTTAGTGTACTAGAACCAATTTTTTGTACTTTGATTACATGAATATTTAATATATATAAATATTAAACATCTTATTACATATTCTTCGTTTTTCTTCATGAATATAGTGTAAAAATGTCCTAGATTATTTGTCACATTGACAAGGTCATAACAGTTCCCTGTTATGATGAGAACCTTTAAGTGCTATGACAATATTCTTAAATATAGTTCTGTGGTTGAATGACATACTATAATGGGACACATAGTATACATACCATCAGGTGTGAGTACTCATAAGCAGATGAGACTTCTTCTCATTATGTTCACACTTTGTAATCTCCAAGATAAGAGATTATGATAACATACCCACCAGTAGAAATTCTGCATGTTTTGGTGCCCTCATATATTCCTATCTGTGAGTGTGTGTAATGATCCTTAGACATTAATATTATCATTAGTATGTTTCATGACTTGCACACTTTGATTTTATGATGAAAAATGGCATGTAGATAGTTGGCGGGAAGTAGGGTACATTGGGTGCATCATGAATTACATGATATTAATAGATAATTTGAGGAAGGATTTGTACCTTCAATTTATAGAAGTCGATATCTTGGCCCTTTGATTGAAATAGAACCGTCTCACGAAATTTCATGTCCATGGTATAATGAAAAGTTTATTTCAGGTAATCAAAGAACAATATATCAAGAATAATGGTTGATGAAACTATCATGAAACCAACTTTATGATATATTGATATAAAGGGATTATATTACATAGTGATCATTCATATGTGTATTTCATTGTTGCAACATTAATTTATCTCTCTTGGGTGCCCTAACCCATTTCTAGACAGTACTCTTGGACTTTAGGCAAGCCCGTATAATTCCAATGAGAAATAATCCTAGAGGGACACATACTAAGTGTTTTTAGTGGTCTTGGTTAAATTATATTTGAATTTAATTAATGGAATAAATATTATTCTCAAGACAGTGGAATAATTTTATTCCAGTTAAAATGATTGCATTAATTAAATAAATATTTACTCACTGAATTGTGGGTGAAATATATTTATTGAACATTTAATAAATATTTATTTAAGAGAATAATTTATTTATTTATTTATTTTGGTGTTCAATAAATGAAAGTGGAGTTCGAGCAGACCAAGGCCGGTTCGTTAGTAAAATAATTATTTGCAAGATAGTTAATAAATATTTAGTTGGAACAAGTTAAAATAATAATAACGCTGCTATTATTTTATGACGCATAATTTTATTTATAATTATATTTTTCACAAGTGGGTGCACCATAAATAATGACGTGGTATTATTATTAAAATCATGGGTTTTCTCTAAGGTTATGAATGTATTTAATTATTGTTACACAATTAAATATTATAACCAAAGCCCCATGTTGATAAATAGACATGTACATCTATTGTTCCATGTACCAAACTACATGCCCAGTGAATTGAAAATTGTCGAGTTAAAAAATTTCTCTCTTGAATCCTCTTCCTTCCCCTCTCAAGAATAAGAGACGTTATTCAAAACCAAAGAACAAGCGATCAATAATGACCGAAACAAGACACTCACTTTGTTGAGGTAGAACCTAGAGAACGAGTGGTGTCAATCGAAGGCTATCAGAGAACGTGTGGATCATCACTAGAGGGATTCCGGTTTGGATCCTCACAAGTGAAATGAGACAATCTGGAAGGGTCATCTCAGATGATCAACATCATCAATGAAGAAAGTACCGAAGATCCATGTATTCTTTTATTTATGAAAATAATTAAATTAATTATAAACAAGATGTACAAGATCATCTCTAAAGGTTTTGGGCCTCTTCCTTCTTTATTGAAATCATTGATTCTATTCTATGGAGACTAACATTCATCGTCGTATTGATCTTGGAATAATCATTGATCATGGTAAAAATTAAAGTTGGTTGCTGGCCCAACCACGCTTTTTTTGCGACCGGAAACTATAAGAGGGTGAAGGGTTTTGGGTTTATGGTATAAGGATTAGGTTTTACTATTTAGGGTTTAGGTTTTGTAAGGATTTTAAAATATTTTAAGGGTGTGATTTGTATTTTGATAGGGGTTTTAAGGGTTTAAAATGGTTATGAGGTGAGTGAATGGTTTATAAGGAAATTTAAGAGGACAAAGGATGGATTTTTATAGGAATTAGTGTATATATAGTAGGTTTTATGGTTTAGGGTTTAGGGTTTAGGGTTTCAAACGAATTTAAAGGGGTTTTAAATGGTTTTAAGGGTATGAAGTGTATTTTGGTATGGATTTTAAGGGTTTAAAAAATTATGAAGGGAGAGAATAGTTTGTATGGTTATTTAAAAGGGGATAGTTTGAAGTTTTTAGGGTTTATGGAATATGGAGTAGGGTTTAGGGTTTGGAAAGATTTTAAAGATTTTTTAAAGGGTTTAAATGCTATGAAGTGTAATTTGGTGAGGATTTTAAAGGTTTGAAACGGTTATGAAGGTAGTGTAGAGTTTTTAAGGTTGGGGAATACGGTATATGGTGATGTTTTGAGGGTTTCAGGTACATGGAGTAGGGTTTAGTGTTTATGGTTTAGGGTTATTAGGATTTAAATGGGTTTTAAAGGGGTATGAAGTGTAATTGTTAGGGTTATTAAGTGTTTTAAAGGTTTATTAAATGTGTTATGGATTTTTATGTTTATTTAAAATGGAATAGGGTGAAGGTTTGAGGGTTTTGAGTATATGGAGTAGGGTTTAGGGTTTGGGGATTAGGGCTCACTAGTGAAGAAATGATTTTTAACATTTTTTTCTTTTTTTAATCAGTTATATGGCACTGTTATTAAAGGAGATGTTGTAAAAATATATTTAAATCACTTAAAAAATGGATTTCATAAATGAATCATCATTTTTTTGTCAGTTATTTTATAACCAAAGTAACAAACCATTTAGAATGGTTTTTTCATGGTTCTTATCTAATAACTAATGTAAAAATATATATTTCACATTGGTTATTTAATAAATGGCATAAAAAACTAATAGGTTCAAGGATTTTTCATGTTGATTATTAAATAACTGACGTGAAATATAGTTTTTCACATCAGTTATTTAATAACTAACGTGAAAAAATGATGGGAAAAAGGATTTTTCGTGATGGTTATTAATTAACTAATATCATATATATATATATATATATTTAACTTTCATCTCTATATCTGACCAAAAAAGAAAACAAGTAGAAGTAACAACATAACTACTACCAATACATTTACGATTACAAAATTAAAAATTAAAATATTTAGTAAAACCAAACTAAAATCCAACAAAACCTGCAAAATTATTTTCCCATTCCACTAGTAAGTGTGTGAGCTCTTATGCACTATAAGGGATAGAGTCATCAAAATTCAAAAAATTAAAAGGAAATCATTTAACATGTATTATGAATAAAACAAATGAAATATTAAGGAATAGTCTATAAAGAAATATAACCTAATTTAACATTTTAATTTTCCAATTTGAAATTATTTCATATATAAATCTTAACACATAATATTTACATTCTTTGACGCCTTCTTCTTTATAAAAATTATCATAAAATTATTTTTTCAATTAAAAATAACATTTTTATGTAATATATCCAAAATTCACTAATTATAAATGAAAACCTCACCTATACATTTACATATTTTATCTTGGAACTATTTTCTTTGTAGTCTCTAGATTGGAATTCCATCCCCTGTTAGAAAATATTAACAATGAAATAAATTTAAAATTCATTATAATATAAACACGTATTAAGAAATTCAAACATATATTTCCAATATATCATTAATTCTTTTCACACTTTTCCATGGATAGATAATAACCATTAAAGTGTCTTCTCCATTGGGTAAAAAATAACTAACATCCAATGTCCACTAATATAAAACAAAATTTAATTTTAGTGGTTATTATTTTAACAAATATATAACACTTTATGAGATAAAATTTTCTTAATCTTGAAGATATTGAAACATTCATCACTAAATAATTACATTATTTTGAAATTTTTAGCAATATAAAATGTTCTTTCCACTTTGGTCATTGTCCTCACTATAGGTGAAATGAACTTTGGGTCCATAAATCCATAAATATCTATCTTCTCATTCTACTTACACATTTTATAAAGATACTAAATACAAAACAATCATAAATATAACTTTTCAATAAATTAAATACAGGGAATGATTTATGTTAAGAGTTACATGGAAAAAATTTACATCGTGTTTATTCCCAACATATCTCCAATTAAAAGCTCCATGATATCATTTTTCAAAACTGCCATAATCATTGTATGCTCACAAAAATCATCTTACATTGGAATCTCATAAACTTCTGATAAATTTTTTTAATATATTTACAATCTATCAAGACTACTAGAATTTTTATCTAAATTCATATCTCTTTATATTCATTGTTTACTATGCAATATTTATTTACCTTTAAATAATTCCTGTAAAAAAAATAGGTAAATATATAAAATTTAAAATGATAAAACAAAGTTAATACAAAAATGAAATAGAAGTTAAAATATACACATACCTCTATTGTAATATGTTCCATAAATCTAGTTGGACAAACTAAAAAGTGGCTGATACTTTTTCCAACTATAGTCACCTCATCTATAGGTACTAGAACTCCAACTGATCTATCTATAATATATTTTATAGTAACCCTATGATGCTCTCTCTATATCATATGATGATGAACAATATATCCAATATAAAATATCATCTCATATACAACAATATTATACTAAGTATCATCAACATATAACTCAAAATAACTGGGAAGATATAGAGGAGCGATGTATGAGTAGGATAAGAAGTGGGGTCTATAGGTGGCAGTGGAGGAGAGGGAGCTGTTGGATGAGGTGGAGTGGTATTTGTAGTCTAAAACTATATTTTTATGTCTACTAACATGTACTATACCAACACTCAGATCTTAACCTCCATCGTCACATTAATATTCTAAACTCGAGACTCCAAATATTATATTTTTTTAATAAATATTCTCTATTAAAGAATTAGAAGAATGTGGAAACACTTTTCTCACCAATACACCTGATGGGTATCCTCGTACTTGACCTAGGTGTTCGGGCTTTACAAATTTTTTAGTTAAAATATCCTCCATGACATCAACTAAAAATACCCTATATATTCTCTGCTTCTCAAGATAATCCTAAATGAATTATTTGAAAAATTCTGTAATGATTCAAAATATATAAATAATTGAATTAACTTAAATAAATAAATAAAGTATACATCTTAAAATCCCCTCAGCTACAACCCTTGACTCTTCAGTAAGATGTTGTCATTTTCTGTTCATCTGATCCCTCTTCCATTTTTCATTTTTATCTGGGGGGATAGAGGGGAAACCTCTCCAGATCTTGAAGACTCATCTCTTAGTTTTTAAAAAAAAAATAGCCATCATTTCTTCTTCTAATAATGTATACTCTCCATTAGATAAAGTTTATGGGTATACAATTCTATATTGGATCTCCTGATGAGATCTCCTTGATTGCTTTTAATTAATAATGAGAAATAATTAATAAGATCATTAATATAAATAAACTTCTAAAAGTTTAAATTACACCTAACAAAAATGCTTCTTGTCTTATACTTTTAATAAATTGCTTCCATGTGTCTTCATATATAAAAGGATATACATATATATATATATACATATATATATATATATATATATATATATATCATGGATTTTGGATGTTTTTTATTCCCAAAAATAAAATCAGATTTGAGGGTTGATTTGAAATCCATTCATTTCCTAGTATCCTGTGATAAACATTTATTCCTAATTCATCCAGTGTTAAGTATATCATATGTCATATGATAAGAATGGGTAAAACATATATTACTATAAACGTTTCAAGATTAGTAAAACAAAAACAAATGATCATACCAAAATAGTCTCCCACAAATGAGATAGTGTTACTTTGTCAACACTTCTCTAATCATTAATCAAAATTCTAACATTGCCTTTACCCAGAATTGATACAAAAATATTGATTTATTTTTCATTTGTAACTCTTGGAATATCATTATCACAAAATTCTACTAGTATCCTCTGGTTATGGATATGAGAAACTGATACTTTTGGTAAATGTGTACTGCCACGTTTACCAACCCTCTAACACTTCTTTGTCTTTGTGGGAGTATGTGACTCTTATAAATAAGGATGGGGATCATCATAAGGAGCATGTGCACATTACTCCCCAGAGGTATGAATATGCTCATCTCTAGAAGTATATGTTTGATCAGTTGATTGATCTATCATTATCCTACAAATAAAATCAAGAAACAATTAGTACACAAATATACAAATTCAAATATTATAATATTAATGGAAATAAAAAATAAAAAATTATGAATCACAAAGTGAAATTAAATTAAACTTAACACATTATTTTTCATATTTTTTATAGTTAAATAAAATGATAAAAATAGTAATGATATATGAATGTCATGTAAATTAATGAAAACAAATCCAAAAATGGTGTAGGAATATTAAAAATGGTCCAACCTATTAAATAATATTTTACAAAAAAATATTTATTCAATATACACTTATAAAATATATTTTTTATTTAACATATCAGAATTAAAATAATTTTATTTCAAAAAAAAATAGATAAGTTACTTAAGGGTAAACATGGTAAACTAAACCAAACTAAACTGATATAAACAAACATTTTAACTTAATAGTTTTAATAATTATTTTAATAAACAAAATAAAATTAACATATATAATATTTTATAAAATTTATAAAATTAAATGAGAAGTAAAAATATGTTTCTTGTAATATTAGGAATGTACTAAAAGATTTTTTTCCAAAATTCCTTAGTCACGATCATTCCTTATGGCACAAAACATGTCTACGATATGCTCTTCATTATTATTTGTTAATATTTCCATAGAAGTAGGGATCTCACATAAATCAGCATATTCTACAATTTTATCATCACTATCATGTTGTTTTTTCCTTGTAAAACAATAGACCACTCCATATTGTATTGATCAAGAACATAAAAAATTTGTTTTTCATGTGTTTTAATTATAAAATGATTAGTTGTGTATTCCAATCAATTCATATTAACAAGTGTGATTCCAAATTCATCGTGTCTGACGCTATTATTACTAATAAACCATTTTCAGTTATACACTGTAACTTTAAATTTAATGTAATAAACCCCCCATATTTCTTCAACGACTCTATAATATGAACTTGATGCATAAATTGGGTTTTGTCTTTAGAAAAAATAATCATTATTTATGCGAAAACCAATACACTACTATTCTGAACTGAACTTATATTGTCCCAATATTTCATTAGAAATGTATAGCCATTAATGTCATACCTAGACCATGTTATCAAATTTAAACCCAGACCACCCACTAACCATTTTAATATTTCTGATGCATCTTATCTACCAAGAAAGATCTCTTTAAACCATGAAAAAAAGTTTTTTTATGCTAATTCAAAATCCACATATCATTCTTATTTGGAAAAAAAAAATTCAACACATTAATATGCAATGTTATATATAGTTTTGAATTATCTATGTTATTAAATATATATAAATGTACCTTCTTTATCTATTCACCTAACAAAGATTTCACTTTCAAGCCACGGATCCCCTTTCCCCTATAATTAATTCATTCATGGTGAGATGAAGGCTAACCAATGTGCCCCAGGGTAGACATGTATCTTGTACAAAACTCAACAACCTCCTCATAAATACACTTTTTCAATAATGGAGGATTCAGGTCGATATAGATTCTTAACATACCCCTTAAATATCTTCATATACCTTTCAAAAGGATACATACAATGTAGATATAAATGTCTACAAATCTTTATTTCTCGAACCAAATTAATGATTAAATATACCATTATATCAAAAAAAGGATGGAGGAAAATACATTTCCAATTGGAAAATTATAGAAATTGCTTCACTTTCCAAAATGTTCAAAGAATTTAGATCAATCACCTTATGACAAATTGAATTAAAAAAATAAAACACCTTCATGATAGTCTTTTTGACACATATGGTCAATATTTCACACAATTAAATAGGTAGAAGTTGTCACATCATGACATGTCAATCATGAGATTTCAGACCAATCAAATTCAAATCCTTTAAAGAAACAAAATTTTTTACGTTTGAAGAATAACCCAATGACACCATGGTATCATGAAGACACTGATAAAAGATAATATTATCCCTCTTGGATAATGTGTGTCAAACCGGGGGAAATAAATTTTTTTCTTTATCAGGAGTGGAAGCTTACTCCAAATATATTCTCTTTGATAGTAAGTCCAATCTTGAATTCAACGCTTCTTTAGTATTTCATTTAATATCTAACAACTTTTCAATAAAGCTATCACAAATATTCTTCTCCACGTGTATGAAATCAATGTTATGTTTCACCTCTTGATATCTCCAATATATTATCTCAAAAAATATTGAACATTTATTCCAAATATATCTATCATTACCAGATTTAAGTGTATTTCCAAATGTCACATCAAGGTTTTTCACCCTCTCAAAATATTGATAAGGGGATAATTTTTTTAGAGAAATATCAATTTCTCAGGATCCATTGAATGAATTTTTTAATCTTCTATAATAGTGATCCATAGGAAAAAAATTTTGATAAACCATGTATAATATTTTTCTCCCATGATTTAGTTGATAATATGAAATCTGTTGTTCGCAAATTGGACACACTTATTCTCCTAAACACTATCTAAAAAAATATCTATACATTTGGAATTCATTTATAGTGAACATAATCATTTAATGTAGTTGAAAATATTCCATTTTATAAGAATCATACACCCTAATACCATCCTCCCATAAGAGTTTCAAATCATCAATTAATAGTGAATATAAAACATCAATATCATTTTTAGGTTGTTTTGGTCCAAAGATCATTAAACTCGACATGACATATTTGAACTTCATACAAAATTTTGGAGATAATTTTTAAATTACCAATATAATAGTCCATGAACTATATGTGCTACTAATTCCTTGATATGTATTCATTTTATCCATGCAGAGTCCAAGTCTGATATTTCTAACTTCATTTTTTATTGTAGGAAACTAGTGATCAATTTTCATCCAATGCGGACAATCAGCTGGATGAAATATGTTTCCATCACATATCCATTAATTAGAAATCCATCCTTACCTTTTTCTATCATGTGAATTAGAAAATAAACATTTTAAATGAATAATTATAGGAAGATACCAATATTCCTTAGAAGGGGTCTTTATAACCTCTAAATCATCCTATGATTTTTCTTTCAAATTATACAATGATGTCCCACATTTAGGACACTCCGATAGAAATTCATATTCATTCCTATATTGCACATAGTCATTCAGGCAGGCATGTATTTTTTTGTACCCTAATCCCATCGTGTATAGTATTTTCTTCACTTTATAATGTGAATTAGGAATATAATTATCTTTATGAATAATATATTTTAACATTTATAGAAAATTTGTAAAACTTTTTTCACTGCAACCATGTTTCACCTTCAAGTTAATCCATATTATCACCGATGATAAAATTGTAAATTCTGTAAAACCAAGATACAATGGTTTTTCTTCATCACCATATAGTAGCTCAATTTTCATTTCTTTATTAATTATTTGTACTTCAATATCACAAATCATTTCTTCAATTTCATCATAGTTATCATCTTACAAAGCATCATCATCAATGGATCTAAAATTCTACCTAGTTTCACAATTCCACATCCAAGGTCTGTAACTTGTATTAAAAACATGAAAAATTAAATGATCTTTGATTTATCTACTTTTCAAATTCTTAATATTTAAAAATTTCAAGAATTGACAGAAAAACATGTGGTTTTTTGGAACATTTCAGTTAAAAAATTATAAAAAAATATCAACACCTTCCTCATATTAATCACTCATTCTAAGTGTTGTAATCCAAAATTTAATCATTATTACCTATAACAAATATCAAAAATATATATTTTTCATGAAAATATAATTTTATATTTATATGAAATATAAAATAATTTTTAATTATAAAACAAATATATGAGTATTTGAAAAATATAATTATAAATTATATACAATAATGGAAGATAAGTTTGTATATAAATGGTAAATCATAAAAGGATATGCATGGAAATAATTTAAAAAATAAAATATAGTTGGACTATAAAATTTGGCATTTAATATACACACTCATTGGGATATTAGATATGCACATTCATTAAGGTTGTAATTTGTTTTGTTGATTAAGGACTCAGTTAGGGAACCATATGGAATGAAAATGAAATTGCAGTGGGGATCAAAAATATATGATATTTCCCTAACTAAAATGATTTTTATAGGTAGGATATAAAATAAGAACCCATGATTGGTTTTTTTAATCAATTCATACCACCCCAAATGGTTTTTGATCTAGACCCATAGTAATTTCCAATGACTAAAAACCCATAACTATGCCATCAAAATATTTATTTTCATGATCTATAAATATAATATTTTTGATACTGAAAAGTGGAATATTGATCCATTAGCTAATTTCCATCTATGATTCCATAATAAATTTCCCAACTTGTACTATAGTACATGATTCTCATAATAGTATGAGATACATGATGATATACATTGCTAATAAGGTCTCTAGATTGAACACAATTTAATATTAGGTACTTATCATAGAAAATTATATAGTCACAGGGCTTAAACTTGATCCCATACTTAATTACCATGATTTCCTAAAACCTAGTCAAATTGGATTGATACACTAACAAGAAACTACATGATTCATTAATTTATCAAAAATAAACCATAATAAATAAATCTAATCTCATTTCCAATACCCTCTCAAGAAATATCCCCTTTTCACATTTATTATATAATCATGTTATAATATAAAACTTCCCATCAAAGTAAAAATTCTATACAATATATATTACATACCAATGGTATAGAAAAATAGGGTATCACAACATCAATAAACCCTTTTTATATGGTATCAATCAATCATTTGAATCCAAATTTCAAAATAAAGTTACAACCATCCATTTAAAACCAAAAAAGGGTAAAAAATTTAGAAACAAAGCATACATCTTGTATCAGTTAGTTCAAAACCAAAAAAAAACTCTTTAATTAAAAATAAACCATTAAAAATGGGTTATATTAATCATAAATCAATATATGGTCAAAACCCTTATTTTATCATCAAATTCATTTGAAAATATCCTCATATTAATTTTCAAAAAAAACATGGAATACATAACATTTTAGTAGAAAATTAAATCTATCAACACCCTCTATTCCATGTAAAGGAAATTCTGAAAACATTTCACAAATCCCAAACATTTCATGACAGGTAAAATAAAGTAATTTAAAAAACACCTCCCTATTCACCTAGAATGGCCATCCAAAATCCACACAAAAGGCCCCTCCAAAGAAAATATATTAATTCAACACCCATCCTAGCCAAAAGTCAGCCATATATTTATTCATTATGGACCCATAATTGTGAACCCATGTCTTTGGAATGTATCATACATATTTTGGTGTTAAGGGAGTATATCCTAAGACATACCCCCATGAGAAATAATCCACCATGATGAAAGGTGATGAAAAACTATCATTGAAAGCATAGATACATGTATATGGATTATATTAGATAACATGAGGATATTAAACAAGATGGTAATGAGAGATTTTAGTAAATGATATTGAAAAATGGAGAGTTAGGGCATCTGCGACATTGAACGACCAAAAGAGAGGTGTGTAAGGCTTACAAGAGAGTTGAGAGTCGATCAAATAAAATGAGCCGTTGAAAAGGAGGATGTATGAAGGTAGAAAATGACGTTGGAGGCCACTGGATCAAAGAAATGATCTCAAGTTTTCCACGTGAGAGAGAACTGATTCTGCCTTCACCTGATCAAAAAACAACGAAATGACTCAAAACGTGAATTCATAAAATTCTAAATGATTTATCACATCGGTTATTATATAACCTACATTATAAAAAATTATTATATTTATTAATTTTTTTATATGGAAACCAACATGATAAATTGATTTACCATTTCGGTTATTTTATAACCAACATTATAGTGCAATGAGATTTGCTTTATTGTGTTGGTTATTCTATAACCGACATGAAAAACACCTTTTATCACATCAGTTATAGAATAACTGATGTGATAAAGTGTTATATTTCATTTATCATGTTAATTATAGGATAACCAACAAGATAAATAAATATACATGGATTTTCATGTTGGTTATAAATAACAAGTGTGAAAAGGCCGACGCGATAAATATTTTTTGTATTAGTGGTTTTGAAGGATTTTAAATGGTTTAGAAGGGGTTTTAAGGGCGTTAAGGGTATTTTGGTAGGGTTTTAATGGTTTTAAAGCATAATTAATGGATTTAATGTTTTATAAGGTTAGGTAATATTGAATAGGATTAAGGGTTTAGGGTTCAGGTTATAGGGAGTAGGGTTTAACGTTTAGGGTTTGGAAGGATTTTAAAGGGGTTTTAAAGGGATTTTAGGGTATGATGTTTATTTTGGTGGGGGATTTTATGGGTTTTAAATTTTTAGGAAGGAATTGAAGGGGTTTAAAGGTTATTGGGGATGTGATAGGATGAATGTTATAGGTTTTAGGGTATATGTAGTAGGGTTTAGGTTTTAAGGTTTAAGGTTATGAAGTGTATTTTGGTCATATTTTTAAGGTTTTTAAAGAGTTATCAAGGAGGTGAAGGGTTTTTAAATTTGTTTAATTGGGGTTAGGGTGAAGGGATAAGGGTTTATGTTATATTGATATGGTTTTATGGTTTAGGGATTTGGGTTTTGGGGGATTTTAAAGGGGTTTTATGGGTATGGAGTGTATTTTGGTCTGGTTTTCATGGGTTTTAAAGGTTTATGAAGGGATTAAAGGGTATTTATGGTTATATAATAGGTTATTGGGTGAATTGTTGAGGTTTTAGGGTATAGTTAGTAGGGTAAAGGGTTTAGGGTTGATGGTTTTTAAGTATTTTAAAGGGATTTTAAAGTTTTTTAAGGGTATGAAGTGTATTTTGGTTGTGTTTTTTGTGTTTTTTGTGTTTTTTGTGTTTTTAAAGGGTAATTAAGGGTGTTAAGGGTTTTTAAGGTGATTTAATATTAGTTATAGTGAATTTTTTAGGGTTTATGGTATAGGTAGTAGAGTTTAGGGATTAGGTTTTAGGGTTTGGAAGGATTTTAATGGGTTTTAAAATGGTTTTAAGGGTATAAATAGCATTTTGGTAGGGATGTTGTGTATTTTAAAGGGTTTTTAAGGGATTTTATGGTTTTAAATGTTTTTAATAGGGTATAGGGACAATGTCTAAGGGTTTAGGATATATGGAGTAGGGTTTAGGATTTAGGGTTTAGGGTTTGGAAGTATTTTAAAGGGGTTTTAAAGGTTTTTATGGGTATGAAGTGTTTTTTGGTAGGGTTATTAAGGTTTTTAATGGGTTATGAAGGGATTTAAGGGTTTATAAGGTTACTAAAGACTGGATGGGTTGAAAGTTTTAGGGTTTTGGGTTTTGGGAGTAGGGTTTAGGGTTTGGAAGGATATTTAAGGGTTTTTAAAGGTTTTTTAATGGTGTGAAGTGATTTTGGTAGGGATTAAAAGGGTTATGAAGGGAGTGATGGGTTTTTAAGATTAGTTAATATGGTATAGGGTTAGTGTTTAAGGTTTTATGGTATTGGTTGTAGGGTTTAGGGTTTAGAGTATAGGCTTTGGAATGATTTTAGAGGGGTTTTTAAGGTATTAAGTGTATTTTGGTAGGTTTTTTAAGGGTTTCAAAGGGTTATGAATGAAGTGATGGGTTTTTTAGTTTATGGAATTTGGTTGAGTGTGAAGGGTTGATGGTATAGTGAATAAGGAGTAGGGTTAGGGATTATGGTTTAGGGTTTTGTAGGATTTTAAGGGGTTTTAGAGTGTTTTAAAGGTATGAACTATATTTTGGTAGGGTTTTGAGGGTTTTAAATGGATTTAAAGGGAGTGAAGAGTTTTTAAGGTTTGTTAAGAGGTGATATGGTAAATGGTTGATAGTTTAGGGTATATGGAGTATGGTTTAGGGTTTAGGGTTTAGGTTTGGGAAGGATTTTAAAGGGTTTTAAGGTTATGATGTTTATTTTGGTAGGGATTTTAAGGGTTTTAATGGGTTATGATGGGAGTTAAGGAAATTTAAGTTCATTTAATAAGGGATATTGTGAAGGGTTAAATGTCTTGGGTATAAGTACTGGGTTTTAGGGTTTGGATGGATTTTAAATGGGTTTTAAAGGGGGTTTAAGATTTTTAAGGGTTTGATGTGTATTTTTGTATGGTTTTAATTGTTTTAAAGGGTTATAAAGGGAGTGAAGTGTTTATATGGTTAGCTAATTGGGGTTATAGTGATGTTTTTATGTTTTAGGGTATAGTAATTAGGGTTTAGGGTTTAGGGTTTTTGTTTTGGAATGATTTTAATGGGTTTTAAAAGGGTTTTAAGGGTATGATGTGTATTTTGGTAGGGTTTTTAATGGTTTTAAGGGATTATAAAGGGATTTAAGGGTTTTTTAGGTTAGGTAATTGGGTATATGGTGGTGTTTTGTGGGTTTAGAGTATATTTAGTAGAGTTCAGTGTTTAGTGTTTAGGGTTCGGAATTATTTTAAAGGGTTTTAAGGGAATGAAGTGCATTTTGGTATGGTTTTAAGGGTTGTAAAGGGTTATGAATGGAGTAAAGGGTTTTTAAGGTTAAGAATGTGAGGTTATGTTGAAGGATTATGGTTTTAGGGTATAGGGAGTAGGTTTTAGGGTTTAGGTATTAAGGTTTGGAATGATTTTAAAGTGTTTTTAAAGGGTTTAAAGGGTATGAAGTTAATTTGGTAAGATTTTAAGGGTTTTAATGGGTTGTGAAGGGAGTGAAGGGATTTTATGTTTAGGTATTAGGGGATAGTTTTATGGATTGAGGGTTTATGGTGTAGTTAATAGGGTTTATATTTTAGGGTTTGGAATGGTTTTAATGGGTTTAAAGGGAATGAAGTGTGTTTTGGTTGGGTTTTTAGGGGATTAAAAGAGTTATGAAGGAAGTGAAGGGTTTTTAAGGTTAAAAAATAGGGTATAGGGTCAATGTTTGATGGTTTATGGTATAGGTAGTGTGGTTTAGGGTTTAGGTTTTGGAAGGATTTTAAAGGGTTTAAGTGTATGAACTATATTTTGGTAAGGTTTTAAATGGTTATGAAGGGAATTAAGGTTTTTTAAGGATAGGGAAGAGGAAATAGGGTGTAGGGTTGGGATTTAAGGAATAAGGTGTTGGGTTTAGGGTTTAGATTTTAGTTTTTGGAAGGATTTTGAAGGGTTTTAAGGTTGTGGAGTGTATTTTGTTAGGGTTTTAAAGGGTTGTGGTGGGAGTCAAGTGTTTTTAAGGTTAGGGAAGATGGCAGGGGATGAATTTTTTAGGGTTTTTAGTATAAGTAGTGGGGTTTAGTGTCCAGGGTTTAGGGTTTGTAAGGATTTTTATGGGTTTTAAAGGGTTTTAAGGGAATGAAGTGTATTTTGGTTCGGTTTTAAGGGATCTAAATGGTTATGAAGGGATTGAATGGTTTTTATGGTTAGGTATGAGGAGAGAGGGTGATGGGTTGTGAGTTGTGGGTATAGGGAGTAGGATTTAGTGTTTAGGAAGGGTTTTAAGGGTATTAAGGGTATTTTAGTAGGGTAATTAAGTATTAAATGATTATTAAGGGAGTGAAGGTTTCTTAAGTTTAGGGAATATGTGATAGGTTGAAGTGTTGATGGTTTATGGTATAGAGACTCCGGTTTAGTGTTTTTTGTTTAGGGTTTCGGTGGATTTTAAAGTGTTTTAATGGGTTTTAATGGTATGAAGTGTATATTGGTTGGGTTTTTAGTGAGTTTTGTTGATTTTTGAATCATGTGAAGGGTTTATATGGTTAGGTAAGAGGGGAAAGGGAGAAGGGTTGAGGGTTGAGGGTTTAGAAGGATTTTAAAGGGCTTTTAAAGAGTTTTAACGGTATGGAGTGTATTTTGTTAGGGTTTTAACAATTTTAAAGGGTTGTGAAGGGAGTGAAGGATTTTTAAGATTAGGTAAGAGGGGATAGGGTGAAGGTTTTATGGTTTATGGTATAGGTATTAGGGTTGAGGGTTTATGGTTTGGCATGATTTTAAAGGTGTTTTAAAGGGTTTTAAGCATATGAGTTGTATTTTGGTAGGGTTTATTTGGGTTTAAAAGAGTTATGAATAAGGTTTTTAAAGTTTATATAAGAGGGAAGAGGTTGAAGAGTTGAGGGTTTATGTTATATGTATTAGGTTTTATGTTTTGAAATGATTTTAAAGGGTTTTAAGGGTATATAGTGTATTTTGGTAGGGTTTTTATGGGTTTGAAAGGGTTTTAAGCATATGAAGTGTATTTTGGAAGGGTTTATTTTTGTTTTAAAGAGTTATGAATAAGTTTTTTAAAGTTTATGTAAGAGGGTAGAGGGTGAATAGTTGAGTTTTTAGGGTATATGGATTTGTGTTTAGGTTTTGGAAGGATTTTAAAGGAGTTTTAAAGGTTTTTAAGGGTATGAAGTGTATTTTTGTAGGGTTTTTATGGGTTTGAAAGGGTTTTATGTGTATTAAGTGTATTTTGGTAGGTTTTATTTTTGTTTTAAAGAGTTATGAATAAGTTTTTTAATGTTTAGGTAAGATATTAGTGGGTGAAGAGTTTAGGTTTTTGGGTATATGGATTAGGGTTTAGTTTTTTGGAAGGATTTTAAAGGGTTTTTAAAGGGTTTTAAGGGTATGAAGTGTATTTTGGTAGGGTTTTATGGGATTTAAAGGGTTTTAATCATATGAAGTGTATTTTGGTAGGGTTTTTTTTAAGAGTTATGAATAAGTTTTTTAAAGTTTAGGTTTGATGGGAGAGGGTGAAGAGTTGAGGGTTTGTGGTATATGGATTAGGGTTTAGGTTTTGGAAGGATTTTAAAGGGTTTTTAAAGGGTTTTTAAAGGGTTTTAAGGGTATGAAGTGTATTTTTGTAGGATTTTTATGGGTTTTAAAGGGTTATAAATGGTTTTAAGGGATTTTAAATTTTGTTAATACGGGATAGGTTGAAGGGTTGAGGGTTTAGGGTATAGGGATTAGGGATTAGGGTTTAGGGTTTAGAATTTTGAAGGGTTTTAAAGGATTTTTAAGGGTATGAAGTGTATTTTTGTATGGTGTTTTGAGGGTTTTATATTGTTATGAAGGTAGTTAATGGATTATAAGGTAATATAAGAGGTTATAGGGTGATGTTTTGAGGGTTTAGGTTATAGGGTGTATGGTTTAGGGTTTAGGGGTTGGAAGGATTTTAAAGGGGGTTTAAAGGGTCTTAAGGGTATGAAGTTTATTTTGGTAGGTTTTTAAGGTTTTTAAGTATTTTAATGGTTTATGAAGGGATTTAAGGTTTTTAATGTTATGAGAGTTTTTATAGAGTGAAGGGTTGAATGTTTAGGGTATATGTATTAGGGTATAGGTTTTAGGGTTTGGAAGGATTTTAAAGGGGTTTAAGGGTTTGAAGTGGTTTTTTGTAGATTTTTAAAGGTTATAAAAGGTTTATTAAGGGACTGAATGGTTTTTAAGGTTATGAAAGATGAGATAGGGTGATGTTTTTAGGGTTTAGGGTATAGGTATTATGATTTAGGGTTTAGGTTTTTTGGTTTGGAAGGATTTAAAGGGTATTTAAAGGGTTTAAAGTATAGGAAGTGTATTTTGGTTGGGTTTCTAAGGGTTTTAAATGGTTATGAAGGGAGTGAATAATTTTTATGGTTATGTGAGGTGGGAGATGGAGAAGGGTTTATGGTTTAGGGTATAGGGAGTAGGGTTTTGGGCTTGAAAGTATTTTAAATTGTTTTTGAAGGGTTTTGAAGATATGAAGTGTATTTTCATTGAGTTTTAAGGATTTTAAAGGGTTATGAATGGAATGATAGGTTTTTAAGGTCAGGTAATATGAATTATGGATAATGGTTGAGGTTTGAGGGTATAGGGAGTATAGTTTAGGTTATATGGTTTAGGGTTTTGAAGGATTCTAAAGGGGTTTTAAAGGGTTTTGAGGTTATGAAGTGTATTTTGGTAGAAGTTTTAATGGTTTTAAAGGTTTGTGAAGATAGAGAAGTGTTTATATGGTTAGATAAGAGGGGATATGGTGACGTTTTTAGGGTTTATAGTATAGGAATTATGGTTTAGGTACTAGGAATAAGGTTTTTTAAAAGTGGTTTAAGCGTATTAAGTGTATTTTGGTAGTGTTTTTAAGGCTTTTAAAGGGGTATGAAGGGAGTGAAGAGATTTTAAGGTTGTGGAGGATGGGATAGGGTGAATTTTTGAGGTTTTAGGTTATATGGAGTAGGCTTTAGGGTTTTTATGTTTAAGGAAGAGGGGAGAGGGTAAAGGGTTTAGGGAGTTGGGTTTTGGGTTTAGGGTTTGGAAGGATTTTAAAGGGGTTTTAAATGGTTTTAAGGGTATGAAGTGTATTTTTGTAGGGCAGAAGCAATGTGAGGCCATGCTATTCCCGACCCCCGAAAATTTTATTAGAGAAAAAAGACATAGCAGACAAGGGAGGGGAGGGGTCAAACGACCCACACCCAAAAACCCTTTACAACCCAAAACCCAAAGACCCCAAAAAATAGAAAGACCAAAAAAGACACACAAAACAAGTCCAAAAGAAAAGGAACACAAAAAATCAAGTCAATCAATATCACCACCAAAGTCATCTAGCTCCACACCGCGGTAACCTAAGCTCGCACCAAGGCCAACGCCCACACTAGTAAAACAATAGTCTGATTCAGTACCCGTATCCATAGTGTCCCAGCCCGACTCGTAGTCCTCCTGTATTCTGAGCATCAACAAAAGCTTCTCTCTGGCCCTCTATTTCTCAGCATTTTGTGAAGGATGCTCCTTCTTATTGGATTTTAGATTCAACTTGACCGCCCTGGAGGTGGCCTGGGTTTCCATAGGTCATGGGAGGGCAGAGTAATCCTTCTACAGCCTTCGCTTCGAGGGGGAAGAGGTGGAACCATCTTCATTTACTTCTTTCTCACGAATGACTCCATCGTTGGCCGCACTTGAGGCCTTTTTGTTCCCTTTCTTGCTTTTTGACCTAGGAGTTTAGGCACCCCTTTTTGTAGCTTATTATTTTATTCCTTTGACCTGGCCATAGAAGCATTTATCCTGTGGTTATCCTTAGCAAACCTCTCTCCAAGTATCTTAGCCTCACCCTCTAGGGGAAACCTTTCCCATTCTACCATCATCATGTCATGTAGTAGCACACAATGGTTTTCAGCTGATGGAACCCCATAAACAACCATGTCCCTCTACAAATTCGGAACCAACTCCCTTTCATCAATGTTGGTGTATTTTGGTAGGGTTTTTAAGGGTTTTGAAGGGTTATTTAGGGGTTTAAGGGTTTTTAATGTTATATAAGAGGTGAAAGGGTGATGGTTTGAGGATTTCCGGTATAAGGAGTAGGTTTTACTATTTAGAAGAATTTTAATGGGGTTTTAAAGGGTTTTAAAGGTATAAAGTTTACATTGGTTGGGTTATTAAGTTTTTAAAGGTTTATGAAGGGAGTGAAGGGTTTTTAAGGTCTAGTAAGAGTGGATCTGGTGAAGGGTTGATGGTTTAGTGTACATGGAGTAGGGTTTAGGGTTTAGAAGGATTTTAAATTGTGTTTAAAGGGTTTTAAGGGTATGAAGTGTATTTCAGTAGGGTTTTTAAGGGTTATGAAGGGATTGAATGATTTTTCAGGTTATATATAAGGGGAGTGGGTGAAGGGTTGAGAGTTTTGTGTATAGGGATTAGGTTTTATGGTTTGGGATTTGGAATGATTTTAATGTGTGTTTAAATGGATTTAAAGGCATGGAGTGTATTTAGGTTCGATTTTTAATGGTTTTAATAGGTTATTAATGGTGTGAATGGTTTTTAAGGATTTTGAAGAGGGTATAGGGTGAAGGTTTTAGGTTTTAGGCCATAGAGATTAGGTTTTAGTGTTTGGGGTTTAGGGTTTAGAAGGATTTTAAAGGGAATATAAAGGGTTTTAAGGGTATGGAGTGTATTTTTCTATGGTTTTAAGGGTTTTAAGTTGTTATCAATGGATTTAAGGGTTTTTAGGGTTTTTTAATAGTGGTTAGGGTGATGTTTTTAGGGTTTAAGTTATAGGGATTAGGTATTAGGGTTTAAGATTTTGGGTTTTGGGTTTGGAAGGATTTTAAAGGGTTTTAAGGGTATGGAGTGTATTTTGGAAGGGTTTTTAATGGGTTTAAAGGGTTTTGAAGGGAGTGAAATGTTTTTAAGGTTTAGGAAGAGGTGATAGGGTGAATTATTGAGGGTTTATGTTTTAGGGAGTTGGTTTTAGGGATTAGTTTTTAGGGCTTAGAAGGATTTTAAATAGTTTTTAAAGGGGTTTGAGGTTAAGATGTGTATTTGTAAGGGGATTTTAAGGGACTTAAAGGGAAATAAAAGTAATTAAGGGTTTTTATGGTTTGGTAAGAGGTTATAGGGTAAATAATTGAGGGTTTAGGGTATAGGGGGTAGGTTTTAGTGTTTTGGTTTTATGGTTTATAAGGATTTTAAGGTGTTTTAAAGGGTTTCAAGGGTATGGAGTGTATTTTGTTAGGGTTTTAAGGGTTTATAATTTTTAAAGGGTTATAAAAGGTGTGAAGGGTTTTTAAGGTTATGTGAGAGGGGATAGGGTAAAGGGTTTAGGGTCTAGGTTTTTGGGAGTATGTTTTAGGGTTTATGGTGTAGAGTTTGGAAGGATTTTAAAGGATTTTAAGGGTATGAAGTGTATTTTGCTTGTGTTTTTAATGTTTTTAAAGGGTAATGAATGGAGTTAATGGTTATTAGGGTTAGGTAATATGGTATATGGTTTATGGTGAATGGTTAAGGGTTTAGGGTTGTTGACGCTCCTTTCGTCACAGAATCTAAAGATCGGAAAAGGGAATATCCGAGCTCAAAGTGATTCATCCTTTGAAGAAAACATCAAAAATCAACAAAGGAATGAACAAAGGATCAATAGCAACTGCACCGCGCAAGTTATCTCACTGTCGTGCAAGTACACTTGCGCGACGCCCTTGGTCGCGCAAGTCACTTGCGCGACCTAAGTGGTAACCGCCCGGTAACCGCCCGAGGTCTTCTCCTGCCTATAAATAGACCCTATGGGCCCCCCATTCGAGAAGATATTTTTCCAGAAACTCGGATTGAAGCTCCCGATGCCCAAGTCTCTTCTCAAAGCTTCCGGAACACTTATAAGGTAATTTCTTACCTAGAACGGAAGATCTAAAGAGAGGGAGGAAGGCCTAAGTGTTGAAACTCATCAACACTTGCGCGCCTGAATGGCCAGCCCTTAAGGGAACTGGTCACACTTGCACGCCACCTTATTCCTTCAATAGAATTTGCGCGTCCCTTATCTGGAAGAACCTCAAGAGGATTCTAAAGGGTTTAAAAAAGAGTCACTCAAGTATTTCAATGCTGGTTGAAAATCGCGCAAGTACACCATGTCTCGCGCAGGTATACTTGCGTGACCAATACTTGCGCGCCCACGCAAGACTTGCGCGCCTTTCAAGACTTGCGCGCCCCTATCTTTTTGGGTGCCCATCTTGCCCATTTTACCCCTCTTAAGCCATTTCACCTTTCCTATTCAAGATTCAGTCTTCAAGATACTCTTCAAAGCCATTTATGGCATGATTTCTTGATTTGACTTCCTTATCTGAAAAGAATTCGGTGGAATATCTCTCAAAACCTAGTGATTTATACATCTTTATGTCACCAAAGATTGAGAGTTCGTTCATTCAACCTCATCCTTTAAGATGAGATAATCCTTAGCCTGGGTCTCCTTTTCAGGAATAATCCCCAGTTATAAATCCTTTAATCTGGGCATCTTCCTCAGGAGTAAGCCTCAAATTCTTAAAGTTCCTAAACTTGGGCATCCTCTTCAGGAGTAAGCCCCAATCTCAAATACCAGGCATCCTTCTTAGGAGTAAGCCCCAAACCTTAATCCCTAACCTGGGTATCTTTTTTCAGGAATAAGACTCAGTCATAATCTTGGGCTTCCTTTTCAGGAGTAAGCCCCAAGTCCCCTAACCTGGGCCTCCTTTTCAGGAATAAGTCCCAGTCATAATTTTGGGCATCCTTCTTAGGAGTAAAAACCAATCATAAGTCCCCTCCTAATTTTGGAATCCTCCTTAAGAGAAAGCCCCAAGATTAGAGTATTCAAATCTCCATAAAGCACATATACCTTTATGGACCCTGTTCCTGGATTTTCTCCCTAAAAGTAAATCCTAAACCTTCATCTATTTGGGCAGTCATACGTACATAAGCCCCAAACAATTTCTTATGATTGCATCTTTCATGGCACAATTGTCTAATTTTTACCAATGCCTCTTGTTTCTCACACCGAGCATGACTCACGTGAGCTTAGAGTGTAAAATTAATTATGACATTCTTCTTTGATCCATCAATCATAAACATCATACTCCATTACTCGAACTACGTGGGTTCTGATTCCTTGTCCAAAACAAAGGATACCTAGGTTGGCCATTTATGGGTTCGATCCCAACTTTGAAATAATCCATGTCCTTCTGAATGAAGATAAACTTCAAGTTCCCCACTGAGTGGCTTTAAAACCAGCCTGGTCGTCATAATGAACAAGAGACTTTTATATAAATGTTTTGAAGGATACCATTGACCAAGAATCTCTAAATAGATATAGATGATTCTATATTGATGAAGAACCTCGAATACATATAAAAGATTCTCTAAATTTATTGCATATTTAATCATTGATTGTTAAAACTAAAGGAAAGCACATTTTATACTTGGTAATGTAATAAGGATTCACGAACATAACTTAAATCTATAAAGAGAGTCCCATAGTAGACAATAATTCCCCTCAAAAAGGTGTGATGAGTCCGACCTCCCATCCTCTCGACCAATGCAAATTCCTAAGTTTCATTGGTCCACAAGATAATGAGTGCCGGCCTTTGGAAAGTAGGTCCAAACGGATGTGGAATCATTGGATGTTTCTGGTTCTACGAAAAAACCCGCTAGAAACCAATCGGAATGTTTGAATCTCCCGTCCAGGAGGTCATCCCCGAAATCCGTGCGAAACAAAAAATGGTGAACCCGACGTGAATCCTTAACCAAGTTAAAGTGATGTTCTTCTTATTTGTTAGGCCCCCTGGGCCAACAAATCAATCATTGACATGTGCTCATCCAAAATATGCAGTGGCCGGATTCATCTTGATTTTGTCTGTTATATGGAATAGGCACTCTTTTCTCAAGATCTTATGCAAAATGGATTTCCTTAAATTCACCCCTGTGAATACTGCTGCTGTGAACACCTCTACTGTGAGGTCTGCTGCTGTGAAAACCAATGCTGCTACTCCTGCTGGAACGTCGTCCGCTCTGAGGATGACATCACCAACTCAGCGTCTTCAACGCTGGGTTTCTAATGCACTGGTTAAGGAGTACCGTCGCAACGGTACTATCCCAACTCTGGAGGCCGCTCGTCAAGCCCTCCAAGTTAACAACTCTACCTGGTCATCCGGAAAATGGCAGCTAGCGATCAAGAAGCAGGCGGTGCTGACTACCGTCTCCAACCGTTTCGGGTCGTTATCCCCGGAACGCAATTTCCATTCATTCCCTTACTCTGAGTAAGTGAATGAGCAGGTCCCGCAGGGCCTTAATTCAAAAAAACAGGAGTCCTTCTCGAGGGCTCCCATCAACAATCGCCGCCAGAATCGTGCGGTAGTGCGCCCTCAACATGATGAGGGTACCGACTCCAGGCATTCAGCTCAGGTTCCTCGAACCCGAGCAGGCAAGATGAACCGCCAGAGACGGAATCCGGTTAACAATAGGCAGGTTGTCATCCCTGCCATCTCCAGAGAAGTCCACCAACCTAACTTGGTGGCAAACAACGAGCAGGCATACACACCTGTCCATTTTAATTTCGCTGTCTAGATGACTCATCTGGCAGCATCACGCCAATCCCGCCAGGCAATTCCGGCGGAGTACCATAGGCAGGAACATGCACCTGCTTATACATCACCAGTTAGTCAGCAAGCTCATCTAACTACATATGATGGATCTCGTCAACCACGTTTGGCGAAGTGTAATCATTAGGCACATACACCTGCTAATACTAATCAAGCCTACCAACAGTCTCGCTTGGTAGCGCACGGAGAAGTCAGTCGGAAAGCCCCGACGACAAACAGGAGGCAGACTCAACTCTCTGCCTCCACACTTGAGTACTGTCAGGATTCACTGACAGGAAAAGGAGGACAGGAGTAGGCACATACACCTACTCCAAGCCCGGAATGGACGTATATCCCCGTTCCGGCGGCTGAAGTAACCAAACATATTTTGTCAATGGTGAAAGAGCAGAAGCAAATTCCTGCTCATATTTTGGATGCTTGTCAGGATATCATAACAGCTTCAGCATCATCACAGGGACAGACACATAAATCTATCCCTAGAAGTGGAGTGACACATCAACGATTCACTCCGGAACAGACACACACATCTGTTCCAGTCCAAGAGGGTTATGGGGCATACTCCCCCATATCATACAGACAACCAAGTCAGGCACATACACCTGATTTGAGTGGAGATCGTCAGCCTAACCTGACCATCTTTCCTGATCAGGCACATACACCTTCTCAGAGTAACCACTTTCGTCAACAAGTGGTTTCTAAAGTGAGTAAGAAGGCATCTAAGAAAAAGATCCACCCAGCACAGTCAGGAGATCAAAGGCCAATCTGCAACAAGTCCTTGCTCGATGCTGGAGTTCTTGAAGCCCTCAGACATTTATCTGTCGGAATTCAAGATTCTACTCCCTCAGTTCCCAACAACGGGAACATTAATTTTGAAGGTCTTCAACAGACACTTCCTCACGAAGGCTTTCTTCATGAAATTTTGGCCAATCTTGAAGTTTCTTCTTCAGATGAGAGCCACAGGAACCCTCTGTGTGGTCAGAAGACCAAGGAGCAAGAGATTTCATCTTTTGTTGTAACCCATCATGACGGTCCTCCTCATGGTGATGAACTTTGTTGCAAAAGTCCTCTCCGCAGTAGTGATTCACGTTGTCTCGAAAATTCTTCAGAAGGCAATGTAGTGCCGAGAAAGCCCTCTTATCTTGAGGCACTTGCAAATGTGAAGCCAGTCATGTCTGATGCTTTACTATCGGCAGGTGAAACTCTTTCTCCATCAGAGGATAGCCTGGGGTTCAGGTTATTCTCCGAACCATCCCCAGGTCATTCATCTTCCAGCATGAATAGCGGACTCTCTACCAACCTTGTCGAACCTAATGAAGCAACAAGGAAGCACCAGCTCTGGTCCAAACAGGTAAAAGAATCTTCATTTAATGATAAAGAGGAAATGCTGAACATGAGGAAAAAACTGGCAAAAGGTGAAGTACCAGTCATGTTTTGGCCTTTGGCTGACTCCCAGTACGACATTCCAAAGATGTTGATGGATGATGGAATCCATGATATTCGTCTCAACATATGGAAGACTCTTTGTCAATTGAAGAAGAAAGTATTATCTTACGGTGATTATGAAAATCATATTAAGATAATAGAAGGGTTACAACGCTAGATTGATTTGGCATCTCTATCAGTCTCTCGGTATCCGAAGGCTGAAAAGCAACAGAGAACCCTTCAACGTTCATGCCTTGGTGCACTAAGAAAATTGCGTCAGTTAATTGCCAATGCTCCATCTGATGTTTATATCAGAGGATGGGGTGTTCACGGAGAACTACATTTCACAGTGCTTTCCAGTCAACAAAGCCCGCCGAAAATGGTCTCATGCAATGTTATTGTCCATGGCCAGCCACAGTCAATGGGCTTTGTTCATAATCAAAAGCTTGCTCAAGAACAGGCTTCAACTAGTTCCTCTCAAAATCAAGTATATAGAGAACAAGTTGTTGAATTGCTCCTACATCAAGCAGGCGAGAATATTGCACAAGCCTCTCGTCTGGAGCAAACACGTCATCAAATGACAGAAGTTTCAGAAATCATCCAATGGTCTGTTGAACCTGGTGATAAAAGTGGATACAGGTTAATGCATCCAGCTAATTTCCGAACTAATATTCGCAAGATCAAGAGAGATTTTAAGAAGATATCAGACATAGCATGTCAAGAGACACCCCAGCTTGTCAGACTGGGGACTTCTCTAACCCAACCCTCAGAGTCAACAAATGGGATTCGAGGAGTTGAGCGGAAGCAGCAGGAACATCCCCAGTCCACCGGACTGGGGACGTTTTCAAATCCTCAATCCCTCCCTCAGAGAAAGTCAGTATTCTCTCGATTAGGGAATAAGCCTCAAGAGGAACGAAGAGCCAAGCTATCAGGAGATTCTCTCCAAGTGATGGTTCTCCAAGAAGTTCCTGAGGGATCAAGTCAACGGAATTCCATGTCTCATCATGGACATGGAAGAAGACAATATCACAGAAATGCTAATAGAAAGGATTCCATGCAATATGCATCCATTAATGTCATCAATGCCATTGCTGCTGATTCACCAGATGAGGCTCAATCAGAGGGATCAGACGAAGAGGTTCCTGCTCAAGAAGTTGCGCACACAGACCTAAATGAAGAAGGTGTGCGCACACGTAATCAAAGGCTTACCCAAAATCTGGGTATTCCTTCAAGTAACCCACTTCCCCCTCTCCAAAAAGGATCCAATAAGGGGAAAGGAAAGAACCAGGTTACTTCTCACCCTTCCTCTGAAGGAGGTCAATCGCTCTCATTAGAGCAAAGGTTTTCACAACAGGAGGAAGAAATGAAATAATTAAGAAGGTTGAATGCAGAACTACTTCAGAGTAGTCTTCTTCTTAAGAATGCTGAAGTCCGACAGCCGAAGGAATTTGTTGTAACTACTGAGATGGATCAGGAATATCCTCCTTTATCAGTACACCCTCAGAGGTCTAATCCTACGGGTCAAACGCAACAATGGTTGGCAGCACTACCATCAGTTGCAGCACCAACCACCACGTCTGTTCAAGCTCCATTCATTGCACCTACCCAAAACCAAGTTCAACCTGATGTTTCTCAAAAGTTAATAACTACTATTGAGTCATTAACAGCTCGGTTATAAACTATGGAAGGGAAACGGGCGCAAGTTCAACCTGAAAAGAAAGTTTACCCTGAATGGGTAGATTCAATTTCTCCTCCATCTAGTTTTGGAAACCCTGTTTTCCCTACTTTCAATGGATCAGGCGACCCTAAACAACATATGACGCATTACATGTCTTGTTGTGATCCTATGATGGGAACTCTAGAGAAGCAAGAAGCAGTGAAACTCAGATGCTTCGTGCGAACCTTGCAAGGACCAGCTTTTGTCTGGTATACAAGCTTGCAATCCCGGTCAGTCATCGGATGGGAGGATCTTCGTCAAAAATTCCTTCTTCAGTTTAGCTCAACTTTGCCAAAAATGACAGTTTTCGATCTTACAAACTGCAAGCAAAGGGATAATGAAAGAGTCTCTGATTTCATTGCTCGTTGGAAGGGATTAACGTATTCCCTGAGTTTATCACTCCCTCAGGAGGAATTGTTGCCAATCTGTGTGGAAAATTTGTGTGACGAATTACGCACGCCATTGATCCCTGTGAAATACACAGGAGGGTTTCGAGACCTTACTTCAATCGCTCAACAGATTGAAGATTCCCTTATACAGGCTAAAGTTAAATCTCGTATAATTCCATCAGCTCCAGGAAGGAGAATGGGTTAAGTGGAAACTGCTACAGTTATGCTTAAACAAGCACCTGTACCTATTTCTACTTCAAAACCTTCATCTTCTCGAAGGGCTCCACCTCCTGAACGCCAACAACAAAGGCTGTTTCGTCCAAATGATCAAAGAGATCAACGACGAAAACAATTTGAGGATTTGAAGAGTAAAACATACTCTTTCCGAAGTGAGCAAGTTCCTAGTTACTTCATTGCAGATCTGGAAAATAATTTGGTTCAATTACCAGTGCCCAAGAGGCCAAACAAGGAAGGATATGAAGACCGTCCCAATTATTGTCCCTTTCATAAAATGTTGGGGCATCCCATCCAGGAGTGTTTTGTCTTTAAAGACCTCCTGCAAAAGATGGTCGACTTGGGACAAGTCAAATTGAAGGGTTCTTCAGCTCATGTAGCGTGTATTACCGCTACAGATCCAGAGGAAGGAGGCGAGTAGCAGGAAGTCAAAAGCAAAACTGTGAAAAAATATGATGATTGGATGGTCAGAAAGACAATAAATCGGACCCATTCCATTTTGCGAACACAATTGAAGAATCCAATTGTGTCTCCTACAAAAGCTGCAGTAAATCCTCCATCAAAAGACAAATCCTCAAAAGGGCAGCGCAATTCAAAGAAGAAAGAGGAATCAGGAGAAGATGAGTATGTATCAAAGCCTAAATTGTCTTTGACTCTGTCAGATTTCATGCCATCTACTTCAGAGCCACGGGCACCATCCCACCAAACGGCACAGCCTAAACAGGCTAACCAGGCAGAGTCTTTATCAGACGAAGAGTTAATCTTTGGTTCTGTTAATATGATTCAATTAACAGATCCATATTCCAGTCTTGATGAGCCTGAATTCCCTGTATCAAATAAGGGAATCCAAGGAAGTTCTAGAGGTTCAGTATACAGGGGAATACGTGGATCTTTCCGAAGCCACTACTCTAATTCTACCCCTGCTAGCACTGTATATGCAGCAGAAACTCGTGGTAGAGCCCTTCAGCGAGCTCAAAAAGAACAAGCAAGTTCTTCTGCCAATGGCCAACTCAGTTTTGGAACAGTTATTTTGGAAGACCGATTAAAGGTTCCATCTTCTTTATCTCAGCAAGTAAATGGATCTAATCAGTATAATCTTCCAAAACCAAGGATGTTTCCAACTTCAATACAAGATGCATCAGCTTCCAAAGCATCTGCTTCCAAGGTACCTGCTAAACCACATATTCCTATTGGGAAACGCAGACCTCTAGATCAAAAGTATGATATATTGAAACACTTGGCCCAAGTACCAGCCAAGTTATCAATTTTGGATGCTTTGAATCTGTCAAAAGATCTTCGGGAAGCACTCATCGAAGCTTTGTCAAGTCCTCAGGAGTTTGAAGCTGAAATTGCTGCAGCTGAAATCTATCACATAGAGAATAATCCTGCAGAATTCCATGCAGTGATATCTTTTACTGATAAAGATGAATATGCTGTTGTGCATGGGCACATAAAACCTTTGTACTTATCTGGAAAAGTCAATGGTGTAGATGTTCGAAGAGCTTTCATTGACAATGGTTCAGGAGTCAACCTCATGCCCATTCATACACTTCGTCGATTGGGCCTCACAGAATCTTATTTATCTCCTTCTACAATGATGTTACAAGGATATGATAAAAATGAACAAGAACCACTGGGAGAAGTTACACTCAGAACTCAGTTTGGAGATCTTGTATCCAATTCGGATTTCATGATTTTTGATCAAGACTCAGCTTTCAATATCTTTCTTGGAAGACCCTGGCTACATCAGCATGCAGCTATTCCTTCATCATACCATCAATGTCTCAAATACTGTTTTGATGGTCAAGTTGGAACATTGTATGGTGATAAGTCCCCGTTCAAGACATGTGAGTCTCAATACATTGAGGCGGAATTTTATCACATGAAGGGAATAGAAAAATCTACAATGAAGGAAATTACCAAAGTTAATGCTCCATATGGTTTGGATAAAATTCCAATAAATCCATTTTCACATGTGAGTACAGATTATGTGTTACCTATCAGTCAAATTGACAAAATAGGCCCAAATGAAAATACTCTTATGGAAAGATCCATAATGTCAATTACGGCGATCGAGCCAGACAACATGGGAGAAATTGGTAACCTACCAAGCAGTGATGAAAGCATAAGTGGTGACGTTTTCATTTCATCTGCTGAAGTCCAACAAGTCTATACTTCGCTAATCAGGCCAGAAGAAGTTATAGCAACACCAGAGGTGAATAATGATGTCGATTCTCAATCCATCATCTCCTCTTTATTTCCCAAAGAAGACCCTTTATTATCAATAGGATCGGAAATGGAAGCTTCTTCTTCAAAATGTGAAAATTTTGACATCTCTTATGATCATGAGAATTTCGTTTTTTCATCTACTTTTCAAGTAGAAACGGAAGACATAACACATGATGAAGAGGAAGAGGAAGATCTTAGAGATCCTCCTCCAGCATTTGAAGAGGGTATCTCTACCATTGTGGATGAACTCAAAGAAGTAAATCTGGGTACAGAGAAAGATCCACGCCCCACTTTAATTAGTGCAGCCATGACCCTTGAAGAGCAAGAGATGTATATTTCTTTTCTAAAGAAAAATAAAGATATTTTTGCTTGGAATTATACAGAAATTCCTGGGCTTGATCCTGATGTTGCTACTCATCATTTGGGTTTACCAAAAGAACATCGAGGTTTTAAGCAAGCCGCGAGAAGAACACACCCAACCTATGCTTCCAAAATTGAAGCTGAAGTGGATAAGCTGATCAAAGCCAAATTCGTCAGAGAAGTTCAATATCCCAATTGGTTGGCTAATATTGTCCCTGTAAAGAAGAAGAACGGACAAATTAGGGTTTTCATCGATTTCAGAGATCTTAATCGGTATTGTCCTAAAGATGATTTCCCAGTTCCGATTACAGAACTCTTAATTGATGCGAAGGCTGGCTATGAAGTACTTTCTTTCATGGATGGATATTCCGGATATAATCAGATTTGAATGGCCCCAGAAGATGAGGAATATACAGCCTTCAGAGCTCCTCAAGGTGTGTTTTGTTACCGGGTGATGCCCTTTGGTTTAAAGAATGCAGGTGCAACATATCAACGCGCCATGCATCGTATCTTCAAACCTCTTTTAGGGAAGTTTTTTGAATGCTATGTAGATGATTTGGTGGTTAAATCCAAACAACGTTCTAATCACTTGGATGATTTGGAAGTCATATTCCACAAGCTTCGACAACATAATTTGAAGATGAACCCCTTAAAATGTGCTTTTGGGGTAACCTCAGGAAAATTCCTCGTCTTTGTTGTATGCCATCGTGGTATTGAAGTCGATCCTGAGAAGACCAAATCAATCCTTGGTATGTCACCTCCTCAGAATTTGAAAGAATTAAGAGGACTTCAAGGACACTTAGCCTATATTCGGCGTTTCATCGCCAATTTGGCAGGAAAAAGTTTACCCTTTACCAAATTATTGAAGAAAGGAGTCACTTACCAGTGGACTGAAGAATGTCAAGAAGCATTTGATGTTCTCAAGAAATACCTCTTGAGTCCACCAGTAATCATGCCACCTGTTGAGGGTAGACCACTTATCCTCTATGTGACAGCTTTAGAGCAATCATTGGGTGCCTTTCTCGCTCAAAAGAATGATGCTGGGAATGAAAATAGTCTCTACTATCTCAGTAGAACTATGCTTGAAGCAGAAACCCGGTATTCAAGTATTGAAAAGTGCTGCCTAGCATTAATCTTTGCAGTTCAGAAACTGAGACACTACCTGCAACATCATGAGGTCCAATTGGTATCTCGTAATAATCCGCTCAAATTCATCCTTAGTCATCCAATGATTACAGGACGTCTGGCAAGGTGGGCGGTTATTCTACAGCAGTTCGACATTCAGTATGTGTCTCAAAAGGAAATTAAGGGCCAAGATCTGGCTGATTTCCTAGCTGAACATCCTTCAGTGGAAGACACGTATTCAGATATCGAACTCCCTGATGAGGAAGTTTTCTCTATTCAAGAGAGTCCTCAAACATGGGAAATGTATTTTGATGGTGCTTCTAGAAGTCCAACGGGGAAGAAAATGGAAAATCCTAAATTCAACAAAGTTGGTTTAGGAATTGTGCTCATTTATCCAGATAAGGCATTGTTACCTTATTCCTTTCTATTGTGGGAAGGTGGTACCAATAATGAATCTGAATACCAAGCTCTCATTACAGGCTTGGAGTTAGCGCTTCAAGCACAAGTGAATCACTTAAAGGTGAAAGGTGATTCAGACCTGGTAATCAAACAAGTAAATGGGGATTATGCCATCAGAAAAGAAGAATTAATCCCTTTGTATGATTATGTCAGAGAGTTAATGTCGGAATTCCCTTCAGAACTGACATTTTCTTATGTCCCAAGATCACAAAATACTCAAGCTGATGCACTGGCTAATATAGCCACAGCTTTAGCAGATCCAAATCGGGATGAGACAACCATCTGTATTGCCCACCGTCGTGCAATTTCACCTTATTTTCAAGTCAGAACAGAGGAAATTAATGAAATTAGTCCCATTCCTGAACCGTATGGTCATACTACAGGATGGATGTCACCTATCAGGGAATACCTTCAAAATGGAACACTCCCACCTGATAGAGCCGAGAAAGAACAAATCTGGCGACGTGTGGTCAATTTTACTCTTTATTATAGCCCAAACCACCTTGAGAAAATTCTCTACAAACGTGGTTTTGATGGAGTTCTCTTTAGATGTATTGATGGTGAAGAGACAATGACTGTCATAAAAGAAGTGCATGAAGGAGTCTGTGGTGCCCACTAGTCTGGACATAGACTGTTTGATCAAATTCGAAGGCTTGGATACTTTTGGTCTTCAATGATACAAGATTGTGTTAATTTCACAAAGAAGTGTCATTCATGACAAGTATATGCCAACTTCATTCATAAACCTCCAGAGTTACTTCATACAGCTAAATATTCATGGCCATTTTCCACATGGGGAATGGATGTGGTGGGACCTTACCCTTCAGCTACGGCCAAGCAGTTTAAGTACATTATTACTGCTACTGATTTCTTTTCCAAATGGGAAGAGGCAGTACATCTCAAAGAAGTCAGTTCTAAATGCATTGTTAGCTTCATCAAGTCTAACATCATTACTAGATTTGGTGTCCCTCATACCATATTGACGGACAACGGCACCAACTTCTGTTCTTCTGAGGTAAAGAAATTGTATCAATAATACAACATTAAGTCCAACCATTCATCTCGATATCATGCGGCGGCTAATGTCTAGATAGAAGCCTTCAACAAGACTCTTTCAAATATACTGCAAAAGATGGTGGATAAAGATAAGAGGTCATGGCCTGATAAACTCTTTCATGCTTTATGGGCTTATAGGACTACCACTCGCAATGCAACGCGGTCAACTCCATATTCATTGGTATATGGAATAGAAGCAGTCTTGCCAATCGAAGTTCAATTGCCTTCACTCAGAATAGCCATTTGTGATCAGTTATCTACAGATGAGAAATCCCAAAAGCGGTTGAATGAATTGGAACAGTTAGATGAGAAAAGATTGTGCACATTGCACCACTTGGAAATCTATCAGAATCGAATAGCACGAGCTTTTAACAAAAAAGTTCGCCTTCGTTCATTCATTCAGGGAGAATTGGTATTGGTTCTCAGAGTACCAATGATACCAGGAAAGAAGCCTCCCAAGCTTGAACCAAAATGGGAAGGACCTTATTCAATACATAAGGTCTACTCCAATGGAGCTTATTCTCTAATCTCAATGGATGGAGAACACATCACGACTCCAACTAATGCCAGATTTTTGAAGAAGTATTTTGTATAAACACAAAATATTGTTCCCAGATCCAAAACAATCACATTGGTTCATGATATGTCCTACATGACACTAAACTGTATTATGTCCTATCTACATGTCGTTAAATTGTACAGAAGTTCCTATATTTTGTCCGAGATGACATTAAACTATATTATGTCCTAGCAACATTACATTAAATTGTGTGGCACTTTCATCGTCCATCATGACGATAAACTGTAAAAAGTCCCCAGAACTGATATCCTCATATTGGTTCACCTTAGTCCTAGCTACATGACTTTAAACTGTACAGCAATGTTCTATCGTCCAACATGACGTTAAACTATAACAGTTACTTGAATTGTCCTACATGACATTAAACTGTTAAAAAGTTTCCTTTTTTTCGTCCAACATGACATTAAACTGTAGAAAAGAAGATGTCCCTGCAACATGACACTAAACTGTGCAGCACCAGTTCGTCCTTGCTATATGACGTTAAACTATACAGCAATGGTCCAGTATGACTTTAAACTGCAACTTCGTCCTACACGACATTAAACTGTGAAAAAATTTCCCTAAACCATCCAGCATGACCTTAAACTGCATCATCCCTGGTCCATGTATATGACCATAAACTATTTGCAAATCCCTTACGTCCAGCAAGACGTTAAACTGTGACGTCCTAACTACATGACGCTAAACTGTATAAAATTCCCTTACGTCCGGAAAGACGTTAAACTATATAATCTCAAAGGTCCAGTATGATATTAAACTGCACCATTCACGGTCCATGCATATGACCTTAAACTATTCGCACTTTCGTCTGACATGACGTTAAAATGGTACACTCTTTTGTCCTTACTGCATGATAATAAACTGCACAATCCCCCTTTTTTCAAATATGACGTTAAACTGTATTGTCCCCATCGTCCTAACTACATGACGCTAAACTATACAGAAAGTCCTTGATATGTCCTACATGACATTAAACTGTTATTTTGTCCCTGCTACATGACACTAAACTGTGCAGCACCAATAGTCCTAACTGCAAGACTTTAAACTGCATAGTCCCTTTTTTATGTCCTACATGACATTAAACTATGCATCGTTAAGGTTGTTGTTACCTCTTGTTTCTGACACTGAGTATGACTCACGTGATCTTAGAGCAAACATCAACCATAACACTCTCTTTGGGCCGCTAGTCATGTGTAAGTCCCAACAACATTTTTTATTAGATCGTTGTCCCCAAGAACAACTTGATCATTAATTCATTCTTTAATTGAACTACACGGACTTTGATCCTTGCCCTCCAGGCTGGGTATGTAGGCAACCTCCCAGGGTTCAAGCCCAAAAACAATCTCTTCACATCGGTTCACCACCATCTCATATGATGTTGATTTGTGAAACCGCCCCTGGAATCAATATTTTTACATTGATTCACTTCCGTCCTTGTTATACGACGTTAAACTATACAACACTTTTGTCCGGTACGACAATAAACTACAATATTCTTTGATCTCCTCACTTGAGAGAGAACTATTATTGACATTGATTCATTTCAAAAAGACTACGTGCATACATGTTAATGCCTAAATTTTTTATCTCAGGTTAAACCATCATTGCACTAAAGTCCCCTTTCACCCTTCACATGTACGAACCAAATTTGTACAAAGGGCATTTCTAGAACTACGTGGGCTTGATTCCCATACTTATGGGATACGTAGGAACATTCGAGTATCCCTCGAATCCAGTCCCAAGTCTTTTGGTCCTAACCCCAAATTTCACTTTCAGTCCCTTGGCTGAAAAGTCCTCATGAAAACACACACTGTGTATTCATTATTATGGTCCGAATTCTATGACCCTAAACTAAGATCACTCATACTTTCGTCCTGCACGACGTTAAACTGCATTTCAAGAACTACGTATGGCTTGATTCTCATTCTTATGAGATACGTAGTGAAGTCCAAAATTTCAATTCAGGACCCAGCCACAACATGATTATGGTTTTCATTGACCTATGTATCTCTATATACATTGGACAATACCCATCTTTATGTGTTATAATACTAACCTTAAATATTTTCAGATCTTTATAAACCTTTTCATGACTTCTAATCACAAAAATGTCAAACTTCTGAGAATTCTTTTGCCTGACTATTTAGCACGTGCCCATAGGTGGCCTTGCATAAACAGTCCACATAACAGACTTGTCAGCTAAAAGATGCTATTTATTTTACCATGCAGCCAATGCCCTTAGGTGGCCCTGCATATTTCAACCCCCTAACGGGTTTGTTAAATAATGGTAACTTCATTCTTGGGAAGAATGCCTCTTTTGTCGTTATTTGTCTTAAACGACAGTATGTAGGGATCCGAAAAAAATAGCCATCCTTAACATATTTGTCCCATATCCTTTTTCATGATCTGAAAGTATTCAAGTCTATGGTTTATTCTTCTTCCCTACGTTTGGGTTAGACCTTCGTAGGAGTGATATTCATCCAGTTCTTCGATAATCTTGTCTGAAAATATCTTCTCCATATTCAAGTACCTCTTTCCATACAACAAACTCTATACTTTAGAAAATTTGAATCTCCATAAACTTTCACTGGCTTTTAGCACTAGGAAAGTAAATTTCTGAGAGTTCTTTTGTCTGACTATGCAGCACGTGCCCATAGGTGGCCTTGCATAAACAGTCCACATAACAGACTTGTCAGCCGAAAGATACTATTTATTTGACCATGCAGCCAATGCCCATAGGTGGCCCTGCATATTTCAACCCCCTAACGGGTTTTGTTAAATAATAGTAACTTCATTCTTGGAAACTACTTCTTCTAATTCCTTTTAGCTCTTTTTCATAACATTCCTCAGATTCAAATATTCTTAAGCCATAGTTTACATTTTTTTCCCTCATACTCGAGTATGGTAATATGTTTTCAGATAAATTGTCAAGGAATTGAATCAATTTTAGTACATTTCGGTCAAAGCTATTTCGACCTTAAACATTAGCCCCTTTATGTCCGGCATGCATGACTTTAAACTGCCCACAAAAGACAAAGGAACTCTGAATAAAAGTCAAGTTCCAGCTCACTAAATATACATTTTTGTATGATTTAGGTAATATTGAGCAATTAAAAGGTTCAAAGTTTGTAGGGTTATTTGTAATAATCCTAGTAAAAATCAAACTATACTTACTGGGCCCATTGGCTTAAGTAAATTTGAAGCAGGTAGTGAAATAATGCAGGTACAAATGATTGAAGACGAAAGTGTTTTTCATTGATACACAAGAGATAGAAAGACATCCATAGACTGGAGTCTCTTCTCTTTTTCAAGAATTACAGAAGATTGTCAACATAAGTATTCATTTGATGTATAGCATCCTGAGCCTTATCAGCAGTTACTTGAAGCTCGTGAACTTGACCAGCTTCACTCTTTTCAGCTTGCTGAAGTGCCTTCTTAGCATCTGTGATGGATTTAATGCCATTCATATGAGTTTCATCCAATGATTTGTTAAGCTGATCAAGTTCCCCAGTAACAACATCTAACTGTTGCTGGAGTTGCACCTGCTGGACGACATTTTCTTTGTTTTTTTGCTTCATATCCTTCATCTTGGCAGCATAATCAGCTTCAGCTTGGGATACCGTAGCCTCAAATTCGCCTATGTTGACTGACAATTTCACTCTGGTCAAATATTCGTGACTTATCTGCACTTGCTCCCTCCTGAAAATGATCTGTTTCACCACGGCATGGATCTTTTCATACCCAAAACCACCAAGTCCCAGTATAACAAATTGGGATGACAATCGAGGAATTTTCAATGGTAGCTCTTCTAAAGGCGCCCCAGATATAATGTTCCATATGTTGTTCCATGCCTTACGTCATGAAAAGCTGAACACTTTGAGCATCTCTGGGTCTGATTCAACATCATCATCGGATGGGGGTATGTAATCTGGAATTAACGCGCTTAAGGAAGTGCCTTGTCCTGCTCTTTCCCCCCTGACTTGTGCTTATTCACTTTCAATTCCCGTTGGGGCAGAGGCTGAGGCCTCATCTCCGGATCTAGCCATTACAGTTGATGGCCCTGCATGATTAATTGAAATATTTAGTTAGACTTAAAGGATAACAAAAGAATGGATTGTCTTGCAAATAAAGTACAATCACAAATATTGTTATCCCTTACCCAAGGGTGGTTTAGCAACCTGAGAAGAATTCTCACCATCTTTCCCGGTTTCAACAGGATTTTCAAGATGGGTCTCAGGAGGGTTTATTGGGTTTAGCTCTACTTGAGCTAATGTTTCTGCAATGGTAGGATTGACATCAATGTCCACACCCTCTTCAGGCATTGGCAGTTCAGCGGCTTCTACGGAAGAAACTGCATCTTGTTTTCTGTCATGGTTAGAAGTATAATTTTTTAAAAAAAAATTGGGCGAAGGGTAGCACTCACGCCCAAGGTCTTCTAAATCATATGAAAACTTAGCATGATCATAAAATTCTTCAAAATTCATTCCTTGATTCATCATTTCATCCAATGATACTTCAGAATCTTGATTAGTCTCACCAGTGGGAGCATTTGCTACATCTTCCTGTCGACTTATGTCCTGTAACCCCTGACCCTGGACAGCATCTTCAGTAGTAGGAGGGATACTGGGAATGGATGGTAGCTCTTATCCAGGAGCAACCAAGTCAGCTTGGGTCTGTGATTGTTCTACAGCACCCTCCACGACCTTTGAAGGAGGGTCAGTCCCTTCCCTCAAGGGGGAAATTGAAGAAGCCCCTGCAATCCTCAGAAATATGAGTAACCATATGATTATGGGTATAAACTCATGATTGTTCGAAGGACTTACCACTACTAATGAAACGTTTAGCTATGGATTTCCTCCTTCGTTGCCTTGGCTTCTTTTGTTTTCTCGGAGTATCAGTAGTCTCCCTTATTGGCACTTGGATTAGCGAATGGAAGGCTATGTCCAGCGCCTCATTCATGGCCTGCTGGCCTGGAGATATCTCGCCTGGTTCGCGAGGAGAATCAGCAGCAGCCCCGATTGCAGTACCACCAGGGCTATACTATGGCGAAGGAACCCCAGTTCCTTTCTTTTCAAGCTGCAAGATGAAGAAAATAACTTCCTTAAGTAACAAAGCTTCAACTGAAATCAAGTTGCAAAGAAAATAAGGAAAGAAAACTTACATCTTCAGGAGCCAAGTATTCTTTCCATTCCTCATCTCCAGAACCACCATCCCCCTCAGTGGCGCCACGATCAATCATTTCCTTCACCCGCCTGGTGATAGGAACCGAGTCATCAGTGGCATATATGAGCATTTCCAGCTCTCTGATGTAAGCTCGCACTTCATTGGGGTTATCTCCATAATGAAGATTTTTAGAAGCTACAATATTTCCTATTCCAGGAAGTTGTAGGCCCTCACACAAATCCAGCCAGGCGGTCTCAGTACCACAGTATAAGCTCTGCCATAGCTGAACAGCCTCTGGTCTTATATATAAAGGCTGTGAGGAAGGTCCTACAATTTTTGATTTTAATTTCTTCCCAGCTCCTGCAACTATAGATAGAGAATAAGAAAGTAAGACTTATTACTTTATAAAGTAGCAGTGATTGAAATTACTACAATGAAATAACTCACCAGGAGTTGATGGAGTGGGTCTTTTAATTCTGGCCGGAGGATTATATCGGGCACGAAACCGCTTTGCTGCCGGTTGTGCCTCATCATCCCCATCGTGATAATCCGATGAATCAGTTATAGAAGAGGAGTCTGTTGAACCTATTTTAGGTGGATAAGTGTCACCTTCATGAGGAAGGGTTTCTTTCTCTACAGTCCTCTTCCTCTTTCCCACTTGATATACTGGGTGATTCAATATCCCTTTGGGGTATGATGCTATCCAGTGTTCGGCATAAAATGTAGTCAGATTATGTGCTGCTTTTTCAACTGGTAGATCAAATACTGCCCCAGTCTTCTCTCTTGATGTCAGCAACCATAGTTGTCGAGCAACCATCGGATGTTGCTCTAACCTGACATGTACCGGAGGGGATACAACAGTCTGTTGCAAACATTTGAATTGGCGTGCAAATCTATATGGAGCATAGGCCTCACATATGATTTCTCCATCAATCCTGGCTACTAACATGCCATCCCTGCAAGCTAGCATGTATTCCCTCAAATCCAAATGGGTTTTCCCATCATCAACAAACCGCCCAGATGGCGGACTTCCATAGGGAAAGAAGTTGAATTCCTTAAACATGCTCAGCCTTACTTTCATGTCATAACCATTAACATCTAAGGGAGCAATTCCAGAGAATGCTTGCACTGACGGTCTGAAAGAGCTTCCAGGAATTTGTAATCCATTCTGTACATTGTAAGTCCTGAAGTGAGTGGAGATCCATCCCCACAAAACCTGGAATGGTCCCACTATTCTTAAAGGAGATTTACCCTGGAAGACGTGAAGTAAACTCCTGTGAATCTTTGCTAAAATGGGGGTAGCTAACCCAACCATTTTTCCCTCAGCCAACTTTTCTTCAATGACGAAGGTCCCTGGCCTAACGCCTCCCTTCGAATCCCTGACCGGCAAGAGATAAACACTGATCCACATTACCAAGAAACCCGCCAGACGAGTTTTCTTTGGAATTATTTGATTCACTTCATATCCCCACTTTTCAAACTCTCCTGCTTCTAGAGTTGGCCAGAATGTGCCAGGAGCTCCTCTCTTCTCAGGTTTTGGACAAGTGGTAGGACGTCTGGGCCTGGTATCCTTGGATTTCTTTTTCTTAGATCCTTTTTCTTTTGGCTCCATCCCTTTATTCTCAGTAAGAAACACATTCATCCATTCTTCCGGATGAATATCTTTTCTAAAATGAGTTAATGAGGTCTCTGAACTCTTGAGCTTGTGGAAGATTTTAAATAATTCTCGAGCTAAGGCAGGAGTCTTCTCTGAATCATTCCAAGTCACCTTGGGAGGAATGAATTCATCATACATATCGCCCAAGATTGGAGCTCCTAAAATCTTGTGGACATCCCACAAACTGATACCTACTTCTCCATGAGTCAAATGGAAAGAATTAGTTGCTGGGCTCCAGTGGCTGAGTATATCTGGCACGAAGTTATCATGTCTGTAAACATATGTTTTCCCAACCCAAACAGCCTCATATATTGCAGCTCTCTTTAGGTCCTCGATAAACTCTGCGCAAGTCTGTCGCACCTAGTATGCCCACATCCAAGTTGGCTTCACACCTCCCCCAGGACGGAAATCCCAACTTTTCTTCCAGCCTTTGGATTGATCCATTTGAGCATTTCGGAATATTGAAGGATGACAATGTGGTTGAAGCTCAGGTGTATGTTTTTTCAGATCTGGTGTGCAAGGGCTATGATGCATCACATAAGCCTTATCCACTGTTCCAGCAGTTAGAAATAATCCTCCACCTGAGATATTTGCTGAAGCAAAATTGGTATAATTCTGAAACCACGAAAATGGAAGATAATTCTTTACTTCTGGAATAATGACTTCTTGTAGATGACCATAGCCATAAAAAGGTAGATAAGTGCAGTGAGGAAAGTTGCGATGATATTTCTTCAGATACTTAGCCAAATCTGGAAGAGTACTATCTTTGACAGTATAGTAATCAGGGCCAATGATATTCATCATATCATCTATCCGCTTGCTAGCCAATTCATCAATTAATCCGGGTCTAAGAGCCATTAATTCTGCACAAAGAGTTGCATAAATTAATTTATAAATGAATTAATTTTTCACAAACTTTGTGGAAGAAATCAAAAAATGGCTAAGGCATTAAGGCATGCAAGTATGGAGATATCGCGCAAGTGTTACATGTGCCGCGCAAGTTTATGTCGTGCATGTATCACCGCGCAAGCCCTATTACCTTTACAGTAGCGCGGCAGCGAGGGAACAGTGGAAAAAGAGACTTGCGCGGCGAGATCTCAAGAAATTCGGAATTAGATTCTATACACGGCCAAAAGCCATGTATTTATAGGCCAGGAGGCCTATCTGCGCGCCGTACCCAGAGCGCTTAAAGGCCTGCGCGACGCAAACTTGCGCGCCGCCCTCTGTGCAATGAAGACTTGCGCGCCCCCCTTTTCCTTTGGATAGATTCGATTTCCTCAGAGTCAAATCCTCATTTCTCTCCGAATCCAACTCTGAGGGGGGACTTTTGTTGACGCTCCTTTCGTCACAGAATCTAAAGATCGGAAAAGGGAATATTGGAGCTCAAAGTGATTCATCATTTGAAGAAAACATCAAAAATCGACAAAGGAATGAACAAAGGATCAACAGCAACTGCACCGCGCAAGTTATCTCACTGTCATGCAAGTACACTTGCGCGACGCCCTTGGTCGCGCAAGTCACTTGCGCGACCTAAGTGGTAACCGCCCGGTAACTGCCTGGGGTCTTCTCCTGCCTATAAATAGACCCTGTGGGCCCCCCATTCGATAAGATCTTTTTCCAGAAACTCGGATTGAAGCTCCTGGCGCCCAAGTCTCTTCTCAAAGCTTCCGGAACACTTATAAGGTAATTTCTTACCTAGAACAGAAGATCTAAAGAGAGGGAGGAAGGCCTAAGTGTTGAAACTCATCAACACTTGTGCGCCTGAATGGCCAGCCCTTAAGGGAACTGGTCACACTTGCGTGCCGCCTTATTCCTTCAATAGAATTTGCGCGTCCCTTATCTGGAAGAACCTCAAGAGGATTCTAAAGGGTTTAAAAAAGAGTCGCTCAAGTATTTCAATGCTGGTTGAAAATCGCGCAAGTACACCATGTCTCGCGCAGGTATACTTGCGCGACCAATACTTGCGCGCCCACGCAAGACTTGCGCGCCTTTCAAGACTTGCGCGCCCCTATCTTTTTGGGTGTCCATCTTGCCCATTTTACCCCTCTTAAGCCATTTCACCTTTCCTATTCAAGATTCAGTCTTCAAGATACTCTTCAAAGCCATTTATGGCATGATTTCTTGATTTGACTTCCTTATCTGAAAAGAATTCGGTGGAATATCTCTCAAAACCTAGTGATTTATACATCTTTATGTCACCAAAGATTGAGAGTTAGTTCATTCAACTACATCCTTTAAGATGAGAGAATCCTTAGCCTGGGTCTCCTTTTCAGGAATAATCCCTAGTTATAAATCCTTTAATCTGGGCATCTTCCTCAGGAGTAAGCCCCAAATTCTTAAAGTTCCTAAACTTGGTCATCCTCTTCAGGAGTAAGCCCCAATCTCAAATACCAGGCATCCTTCTTAGGAGTAAGCCCCAAACCTTAATCCCTAACCTAGGTCTCTTTTTTCAGGAATAAGACTCAGTCATAATCTTGGGCTTCCTTTTCAGGAGTAAGCCCCAAGTCCCCTAACCTAGGCCTCCTTTTTAGGAATAAGTCCCAGTCATAATTTTGGGCATCCTTCTTAGGAGTAAAACCCAATCATAAGTCCCCTCCTAATTTGGGCATCCTCCTTAGGAGTAATCCCCAAGATTAGAGTATTCAAATCTCCATAAATCACATATACCTTTATGGACCCTGTTCCTGGATTTTCTCCCTAAAAGTAAATCCTAAACCTTCATCTATTTGGGCAGTCATACGTACATAAGCCCCAAACAATTTCTTATGATTGCATCTTTCATGGCACAATTGTCTAATTTTTACCAATGCCTCTTGTTTCTCACACCGATCATGAATCACGTGAGCTTAGAGTGTAAAAGTAATTATGACATTCTTCTTTGAGCCATCAACCATAAACATCATACTCCATTACTTGAACTATGTGGGTTATGATTCCTTTTCCAAAACAAAGGATACGTAGGTAGCCCATTTATGGGTTCGATCCCAACTTTGAAATAATCCCTGTCCTTCTGAATGACGATAAACTTCAAGTGCCCCACTGAGTGGCTTTAAAACCATCCTGGTCGTCATAATGACCAAGAGACTTTTATATAAATGTTTTGAAGGATACCATTGACCAAGAATCTCTAAACAGATATAGATGATTCTCTATTGATGAAGAACCTCGAATACATATAAAATATTCTCTAAATTTCTTGCATATTTAATCATTGATTGTTAAAACTAAATGAAATCACATTTTATACTTGGTAATGTAATAAGGATTCACGAACATAACTTAAATCTATAAAGAGAGTCCCGGAGTAGACAATAATTCCCCTCAAAAAAGGTGTGATGAGTCCGACCTCCCATCCTCTCGACCAATGAAAATTCCTAAGTTTCATTGGTCCACAAGATAATGAGCGCCTACCTTTGGAAAGTAGGTCCAAACGGATGTGGAATAATTGGATGTTTCCGGTTCTACGAACAAACCCGCTAGAAACCAATCGGAACGTTTGAATCTCCCATCCAGGAGGTCATCCCCGAAATCCGTGTGAAACAAGGGTATATGTAATAGGGTTTAGAGTTTTGGGTTTAAGGTTTGGAAGGATTTTAAATGGGTTTTAAGGGTATGAACTGTATTTTTGAAGGATTTTTAAAGGTTTTAAAGGGTTGTGAAGTATGTGAAGGGTTTCTAAAGTTGTTAATGTTGGAATAGGGTGAATTGTTAAGGGTTTAGGTTATAGGGAGTATAGTTTAGGGTTTGGAAATATTTTAATGGTTTTTAAGGGTATAAAGTGTATTTTGGTAGGGTTTTATTGGTTTCAAAGGGTTATGAAGGGAGTGAAGGGTTTTTAATATTAGGGAAGAGGGGAGAGGTTTAAGGGTTTAGGGTTTAGGTCATAGGGAGTAGGTTTTAGGGTTTATATATTTGAATTATTTTATAGGATTTTAAAGGAGTTTATGGTTATGAAGTGTATTTTGGTAGGGGTTTTAAGGGTTTGAAAGGGTTATTAAGGGAGTGAAGCATTTTTTATGGTTAGGGATGAGGGGATAAGGTGAATGTTTTAGAGTTTAGGGTATAGGTATTAGGATTTGGAATAATTATAAATGGTTTTATGGGTATTGAGTGTATTTTGGTAGGGTTTTTAAGGGTTTTAATGGGTTCTAAAGGGAGCTCATGTTTTTTTAGGATATGGCAGTGAATGAAGGATAAGGGTTTGAATGTTTAGGGTATAGGGAGTAGGTATTAGTGTTTAGGGTTTGAAAGGAATTTAAAGGGTTTTAAGGGTATTTAGTTTATATTGGTTTGGTTTTTAAGGGTTTCAGAGGTGTATTGTTGGAGATAAGGGTTTAAAGGATAGTTAACAGGGTAGTGGGTGAAGGGTTGAGGTTTTAGTGTATACAGATTAGGGTTTTGGGTATAGGTTTTGGAAGGACTTTAAAGTTTTTTAAAGTATTTTCCGGTAATGAAGTGTATTTTGGTTGGGTTTTATGGGTATTAAAGGGTTATGAAGGGATTGAAGCATTTTTAATGTTAGGGAAGAGTGGATTGGTTTAAGTGTTTAGGGTTTAGGGTGTAGGGAGTTGGGTTTTGGGTTTTGGGTTTCGAAGGGTTTTAAAGGGTTTTAAGTATATAAAGTTTATCTTTGTAGGGTTTTTAAGGGTTTTAAAGGGTTGTGAAGGGAGTGAAGGGGTTTTAATGTTATATAATGGGATATTGGGGGAAGGTTTGAGGCTTTAGGGTATATGGAGTAGGGTTTTGGGTTTATGGTTTTGGGTTTACAGTTTTGAAGGAATTTAAAGGGGTTTTAAAGGGTTTTAAGGGTATGAAGTGTATTTTGGTCATTTTTTGTGGATTTTTAAGGGTTATTAATGGGGTTTATGGTTTTTAAAGTTAGGGAAGAGGGGATTTGTTGAAGGGTTTATAGTTTAGGTTTTGGAAGGATTTTAAAGGGGTTTTAAATGATTTTTTAGTGTATGAAGTGTATTTTAGTAGGGTTTTTAAAGGTTTTAGAGGGTTATGAATGGAGTGAATGGTTTTTAAGGTTTTATAAGAGGAAATATTATGAAGGGTTGAGTGTTTAGGGAATATGGATTAGGTTTTATGGTTTAGGGTTTGGAGGGATTTTAATGGGTTTTTAAAACAATTTATGGGTAAGAAATTTATGTTAGTAGCGTTTTAAGGGTTTTAAAGGGTTATGAAGTGGTTGAATGGTTTTTAAGGTCAAGGAAGAGGGTATAGGGTGATGGGTTGAGGGTTTCGGGTATAGGTAGTAGGTTTTAGTGTTTTGGTTTAGGATTTTTCAGGATTTTCAAGGATTTTTAAATGGTTTTAAGTGTATTAAGTGTATATTGGTAGGGTGTTTAAGGGTTTTAAAGGGTTATGAATGGAGTGAAGGGTTTTTAAGGTTATTAAATATGGGATAGGTTGATGGGTTTAGGGTTTTGGGTATAATGGTTTGGGTTTTGGGTTTAGGGTTTGGAAATATTTTAAAGGGTTTTAAAAAGGGTTTTAAGGGTATGAAGTGAAATTTATTATGGTTTTTAATGTTTTTAAAGTTTTATAAAATAATTTAAGGGTAATTAAGGTTAGGTAATAGGGTATATATTGAATGATTGAGGTTTTTTTTAGTATAGGGAGTATGGTTTTGGGTTTAGTGTTTAGGGTTTGGAAGGACTTTAAAGGGTTTAAAATGGATTTTAATGTATGAAGTGTATTTTGGTTGGGTTTTAAAGTTTTTAAATGGTTATGGAGGGAGTGAGGTGTTTAATGGTTAAGTAAGATAGGAGGTGTTGATGGGTATAGGCTTTAGGGTATAGGAATAAGTGTTTAGGGTTTGGAAGTATTTTCAAGGGGTTTTAAAGGGGTTTAAGGGTATGAAGTGTATTTTGGAAGGGTTTTTAAGGGTTTTAAAGGGTTATAAAAGGATTTTAGGGTTTTTATAGTAAGGTAATATGGTATAGGGTAAATATTTTATTGTTTAGGTTATATGTAGTAAGGTTTATGGTTTAGGTTTTTGGTTTTGGAAGGATTTTATGGGGTTTTTAAGTGTTTTAAGGGTAGATAGTGTATTTTGGTTGTGTTTTTTTTTTTGGGTTTGAAAATTTTATAAAGGTAATGAAGGTTTTTAAAGTTAGGAAATAGGGGAAGGGGTGTAGTTTTTAGGGTTTCGATTTTAGGGAGTAGGGTATTGGGTTAGGGTTTAGGGTTTTGAAGGATTTTATAGAGTTTTTATAGGGTTTTATGGGTATGAAGTGTATTTTGGTAGGGTTTGTAAGGGTTTTAAAGGGTTATTAAGGGAGTTAAGAGTTATTAAGGTTAGGGAAGAGGTTATTGGGTAAAGGGTTGGGGGTATATGGTATAGAGAGTGGGGTTTTGGGTTTTGAGTTTGGGGTTTGGAAGGATTATAAAGGTTTTTAAGGGTATGAAGTGTATTTGGTGGGGATTTGAAGTGTTTTAGTGGGATAAAAAGTTAGTGAAGGGTTTTTAAGGTTAGTTAAGAGAAGATAGTGTGAACATATTTGGGTTTAGGGTATAGAGAGTGGGGCTAATGGATTACGGTTTAGGAGTTGGATAGATTTAAAAGGGTTTTAAGGGTGTGAAGTGTATTTTGGTAGGGTTTTTAAGTGTTTTAAAGAGTTATGAAGGTAGTGAATGGTTTTTATGGTTTTTTAAGAGGTGATAGGGTGAATGGTTGAGTGTTTAGGTTATAGTAATTAGGTTTTAGGGTCTATGTTTTGGAATTCGGAAGGATTTTAAAGGATTTTAATGGGTTTTATGTGTATAAAGTGTATTTTGATAGGGGTTTTAAGGGTTTTAAAGGGATATTAAGGGATTGAAGTTTTTTTAAGGTTAGGGAAGATTGTAGAGGGTGAAGGGTTGATGGTTTAGTGCATAAGGACTAGGGTTTAGGTTCTGGATGGATTTTAAATGTTTTTAATGTGTTTTAAGGGTATGTTGTGTATTTTGGTTGGGTTTTTAAGGGTTATTAAGGGAGTAAAGTGTTTTTAAGTATATTGAAGTTGTTTTAGGGTCAAGGGTTCAGGTTTTAGGGAATAGGGAGTTGTGTTTAGGTTGTAGGGATTAGGGTGTAGGGTTTAGGGTTTGGAAGTATTTTAAAGGGGTTTGAGGGTATGAAGTGTATTTTGGTAGGGTTTTTAGGGTTTTAAAGGGTTATTAGGGAAGTGAAGGGTTTTTGAGGTTAGGAAAGAGGATATAGGGTTAAGGTATGATGTTTTATATTAAAGGGATTGGGGTTTAGGGTTTGGAAGGATTTAAAGGGAATTTTAAATGGATTTAATGGTATGAAGTGTATCTTGGTAGGTTTTTTAGGGGTTTTAAAGAGTTGTGAAGGGAGTGGAGGATTTTTAAGGTTATTAAATTGTATCTAGGTTGAAAGTTTGAGGGTTTAAGGTATATTTATTTGAGTTTAGGGTTTAGGGTTTAGAAGGATTTTAAACAGTTTTTAATGGGTATTAAGGGTATAATGTGAATTTTGGTAGGGTTTTTAAGGGTCTTAAAGGGTTATTAAGAGAGTTGAGGGGTTTAAATGTTAGTGAATATGGGTGAGGGTGATGTTTTGGGGGTTTAGTATACAAGGAGTATGGTTTAGGGTTTAGGGATTGGAAGTATTTTAAAGGTTTTTAAGGGTATTAAGTTTATATTTGTAGGAATTTTAAGGGTTATAAATGGTTATAGTGGGAGTGAAGGGTTTTTAAGGTTATGGAATAGGGGATTTAGTGAAGGGTTGAGAGTTTGGGGTATAGGGAGTAGTGTTTTGGGTTTATGATTGAGGGTTTGTATGGATATTAAAGGGGTTTTAAAGGGTTTTAAGGCTATGAAGTATATTTTCATAGGGTTTTGAGGTTAATAAATGGTTATTTAGGAGGTTTAGGTTATTTAAGGTTAAGGAATAGGTGATATGGTGAATGGTTTTAGGGTTTATTGTATAGGGAGTGTGGTTTAGGGTTTAGGGGTTGGATGGATTTTAAAGTGATTTTAATGGGTTTTAAGGGAATGAAGTATATTTTGGTAGCGTTTTTAGGGGTTTTAAATGTTAATAAAGGGTGTGAATGGTTTTTAGGATATATAAGAAATTATAGGTTGAAGGGTTTAGGTTTAATGGTATAGGGAGTTGGGAGTTGGGTTTAGGTTTTGGGGTTTGGAAGGATTTTAAAGGGGATTTAAAGGGTTTTAAGGGTAGAAAGTGTATTTTTACAGGGTTTTAAGGGGTTTAAAGTGTTATTAAAGTAATAAAAGGGGTTTTAGGTTATTTAAGAAGGTATATAGTAAAGGGTTTAGGAATTTGTGTATAGGGAGTAGGGTTTAGGGTTTCGGGTTTAGGGTTTGGAAGGATTTTAAAGGGGGTTTTAAATTGTTTTAAAGGTATAAATTGTATTTTGGATGGGTTTTTAAGTATTTTAAAGTGTGATGAATTGAGTTAATGGGTTTTAAAGTTATATTACATGGGATAGGTTGAAGGTTTTACAGTTTTGGTTATAGGGAGTAGGTTTTAGGATATATGGTTTAGAAGGATTTAAAAGGGTTTTAAGAGTATGATGTGTATTTTAGTAGGGGTTTTAATGGTTTTAAAGGGTTAAGAATGGAGTAAAGTTGTTTTATGGTTGGGGAAGAGGGTTTAGGGTTAAGGTTTTAGGGTTTACCATATCAGGAGTAGGTTTTAGGTTTAAATGTTTAGGGTTTGGAAGGATTTTAAAGGGTTATTAAAGGGTTTTAAGGATGTGAAGTGTATTTTGGTAAGGTTTTTAATGGGTTTTAAGGGTAATTAAGGAATTTAAGGGTTTTTTTAAAGGTTTTTAATATGATAGAGGTTTTATTTTAAAGTTTTTATGTTATAATTAGTAGGGGTTATGATTTTGGGTTTAGGGTTTAGAAGGAATTTAAAGAGATTTTAAAGGGTTTTAAGGGTACGAAGTGTATTTTGGTTTTTGTTTTAAGGGTTTTGAAGGATTATGAAGGGATTTAATGGTTTTAAAGGTTAGGTAGGAGGGTATAGGGTGTAGGGTTGAGTATTTAAGGTATAGATATTAGGGTTTAGGGGTTAGGAATTAGGGATTGGAAGGATTTTAAGGGGGGTTTAAAGGGTTTTAATGTTATGAAGATAATTCTGGTAGGATTTATAAGGGTTTTAAATGGATATGGATGAATTTAAGAGTTTTTTAGGATAGTTAACATGTTATAGGGTGAGGGGTTTAGTTTTTAGGGTTTTGGGAGTATATTTTAGGGTTTAGAAGGATTTTGAATGGGTTTTAAATGTTTTAAGAGTATAAAGTGTATTTTGGTAGTTTTTAAGGATTATTAAGGGATTTAATGGTATTTAAGGATATTTAAGAGGGTATAGGTTGATGTTTTAGTGGTTTATGTTGTAGTGATTATTATTTAGGGTTTAGGGTTTAGGATTTGCAAGGATTTTAAAGGATTTTTAATGGGTTTTGATGGTATTATGTGTATTTTGGTAGGTTTTTAAGGTTTTTAAAGGATTATAAAGGGTTTAAATGGTTTTTATGGTAAGATAATAGTGAATAGGGTGAAATTATGGGGGTTTATCGTATAGGTAATAGGTTTTTGGGTTTTGGGTCTAGGGTTTGGAAGGAATTTAAACGTTTTTAAAAGGTTTTAATGGTATGAAGTGTATTTTGGTAGGGATTTTAAGGGATTTAAAGGATACTGAATGAATTTTAAGTGTTTTTATTTTTAGATAATATGGTATATGGTGAATGGTTTAGGGTTTTTGGTATAGGGAGTAGGGTTTAGGGTTGTCGTTTTAGGGTTTGGAAGTATTTTAAATTGGTTTATAGGGTTTTAAGGGTATGAAGTGTATTTTGGTAGGATTTTAAGGATTTTAAAGGTTTATGAAGGGAGTGAATGGTTTTTAAGTTTATTAAAGATGTGATAGATTGAATGGTTTTGTTTTTAGATTATAGCTATTGGGGTTTGGGGTTTAGGGTTTGGAAGGATTTTAAGAAGGTTTTAAAGGGTTTTAAGGGTATGAAATGTGTTTTGGTATGGTTTTTAAGGGTTTTAAATGGTTATGGATGGATTAAAGGGTTTTTATTTTTAGATAATATGATATTTGGTGAAGTGTTGATGGTTTAGGGTATATATATTGGGGATTAGGGTTTTGGGTTTTGGGTTTGGAAGGATTTTAAAGGGTTTTAAGGGCATGAAGTGTATTTTGGTAGGATTTTTAAGGGATTAAAAGGCTTATATAGGTAGTGAAGGGGTTTTAAGTTATTTTATAGGGTATAGGGTGATTGTTTTATGTTTTTGGGTATAGGAAGAAGGTTTTAGATATTAGGGTTTAGGGTTTGGAAGGATTTTAAGCAGGGTTTAAAGGGGTTTAATGATATAAATGGCATTTTGGTAGGGTTTTAAAGGTTTTTGATGGGTTATGACAGGAGTAAATGTTTTTTAATGTTAGTTATGATGGTAGGGGTGAATTTTTTAGGTTTTTGGGTATAGGGAGTAGGTTTTAGATTTTTGGGTTTAGGGTTTGGAATGATTTTAAAGGGGTTTTAAAGGTTTTTAAGGGTATGAAGTGTATTTTGGTAGGGATTTTAAGTGTTTTAAAGAGATATGAAAGTATTGGAGGGTTTTTGTGGTTATTTAAGAGTGGATTGGGTGAAGGGTTTAGGTTTTAGGGTATATTGAGTTGGGTTTAGGGTCTGGAAGGATTTTAAAGGGGTTTAAAAGTGTTTTAAGGGTATGATGTGTATTTTGGAAGGGTTTTAAGGGTTATGAAGGGTTATGAAGATATTTAATGGTTTTTAAGGTTAGTTAAGACTATATAGGGTTAATATTTTACGTTTTATGGTATAGGTAGTAGGGTTTATGATATAGGGTTTAGGGTTTAGAAGGATTTTGAAGGGGTTTTAAAGGGGTTTAAGGGTATGAAGTGTATTTTGGTAACATTTTTAAGGGTTTTAAATGTTTTTTAAGATAGTGAAGGGTTTTTAATGTTATGTAAGATGGAATGGGGTGAAGGGTTTAGGGTTTAGTCTATAGGGAGTAGGGTTTAGGTTTTACCATTTGAAAGGATTTTAATGGGGTTTTTTAAGGGTTTTAAGGGCATGAATTGTATTTTGGTATGCTTTTTATGAGTTTTAAAGGGTTATGAAGTGAGTAAATGATTTTAAAATTCAGGTAAGAGGAGAGTGTGTGAATGGTTGAGGGTTTTTGGGAATGGGGAGTTGGTTTTTAGGGTTTATGTTTTAGGGTTTTGAAGGATTTTAAAGGGATTTTAAAGGTTTTTAAGTGTATGAAGTGTATTTTGGTAGGATTTTTAATTGTTTTAATATCGTTGTGAAGGAATTGAATGGAATTTATGGTTATTTAAGAGGGTATAGGGTGAAGGTTTGAGGTTTTAGGGTATAGGGAGTATCATTTAGGGTTTAGTGTTTAGTGTTTTGAGGGACTTTAATGGTTTTTAAGAGGGTTTTAAGGGTATGAAGTGAATTTTGGTGAGTTTTTAAGGGTTTTAAAGGGTAATGAATGTATTTAATGGTTTTTCAGGTTAGTGAACAGGGTATAGTGTGAAATGTTGAAGATATAGGGTATTGGGAGTTGGTTTTAAGGTTTAGGTATTAGGGTTTGGATGGATTTTAAATGGGTTTTAAAGGGTGTTAAGTGTATGAAGTGTATTTTTGTAGTGTATTTAAGGATTTTAAAGGTTTATGAAGGGATTGATGGGTTTTTAAGGTTAGTTAATAGGGAGGAGGGTTAATGTTTTAGAGTTTATGTTATAGGGATTAGGGTTTTAGGGTTTAGGGTTTGGAAGGAAATTAAAGATTTTTTCAAGGATTTTATGGGTATGAAGTGTATTTTGATAGGGTTTTTATGTTTTTAAGGGGATGAGAAGGTATTGAAGGTTTTTTTGGGTTATTTAAGATGTAATATGGTTAAGTATTGAGGTTTTAGATTATATGGATTAGGGTTTAGGATTTAGGGTTTGAAAGGATTTTAAAGGGGTTTTAAAGGGGTTTAAGTGTATGAAATGTATATTGGATGGGGTTTAAAGGGTTTTAAAGGGTTATGAAGGTAGTTAAGGGTTTTTAACATTATTTAAGGGGGGATAATGTGAATATTTTATGGTTTATGGTATAGTTAGTATGGTTTAGGGTTTAGGATTTTTAAGGATTTTAAAGGGGTTTTAACGGGTTTTAAGGGTATGAAGTTTATTTTGGTAGAGTTTTAAGGTTTTTAAATGTTTATGATAGGAGTGAACGGGTTTTAAGGATTGGAGACATGGGATGTGGTTAATGGATGAGGTTTTTGGGTTTAAGGAGTAGGTTTTAGGGTTTGGAAGGATTTTAAAGGGTTTTTAAAGGGTTTTAAGGGTATGAAGTGTATTTTGGTAGGTTTTATGGGTTTTAAAGGGATATGAAGGGAGTGAAGGGGTTTTATGGTCACTTAAGATAGGATAGGGTGAAGGTATTAGGTTTTATGAAATAAGGATTAGGGTTTAGGTTTTAGGTTTTTGAAGTATTTTAAAGGATTTTAAGGGTATAAAGGGTATTTTGGTCTGGTTTTAAAGGGTTTTAAAGGGTTATTAAGGGAGTGAAGGGATTTTCATGTTAGGGAAGAGGGTATAGGGTGAATGTTTGAGATTTTAGGTTATAGTAAGTAGTGATTAGTGTTTCATGTTTAGGGTTTGGAAGGCCTTTAAAGTGTTTTAAGGGTAGGTAGTGTATTTTGGTAGGTTTTTTAATTTTTTAAAGGGTAATGAAGGGATTGAAGGGTTATTATGATTATTTAGTAGGGTAGAGGGTGAAGGGTTGTGGGTTTTGGGTATAGGGAGTAGGGTGTAGGGTGTAGGGATTACAATTTAGTGTCTGGAAGGATTTTAAAGGGCAAGGAAGATGTGAGGTTTGGGTTATTCCCGGCCCCCAAATTTATTAGCAAGAAAAAGGAGACACAATAGACAAGGGAGGGGAGGGGTCAAACAACCCACACCCGAAAACCCCTTACAAATCACGCAAAATAAGAAAATAAAAAAAGAAAAACCAAAAAAGAAAAAACACACAAAACCAAGCAGCCACCACCATCATCCAGCACCAACCAGTATCCAGCAGCTCATAGCTATCCAACGACCAGCATCCAAACTAAAAAAAACCAGCATCCAGCACCTCCCAGCCAAACAACAACCAGAAACCAGCAAGCAGAGTCATAGAGTGATGAAGCGAGGATTTGTCGCAGATCCCCGATCAAAATATTATTTACCTAAGAATGCAATATAGTGCACTCCCAGGGTCGGTCTCAAGGAGGCAACTTACACAATACCAAAATTCTATTGTCACTATTTATTTTCTAACTAATATATAATATAAAGATGAGTTTGAAATATGCATAAAATATGAATATATATATATATATATATGTAATGCAAACAATTTGATGTTAAAAAGAAGAAAGAAGAAATTTGTTCTTGGAGGATCATAATGGTTGATATCATTGTTTATTAAAATATTCTCAATATCAATTCAATGTAGTGATCAAAATCTATCACACTACACCCTCTTATTTGAAATGTTATTTCCCCAACACCGAGATCTCTGCATGTGGGGAAATACTCTTCCTAAAGTCGGCTAGGAGATCTCTTTGCCGACCATCATTATACAAGTCATACTCCATCGTATGCATGACTTATATAGTGAAGGGAAGGATAAATGATGAATGAGAAGAAGAACTTGGTGATAGAGAAAATGGGGCAATCGCACATCATAATCAATTTAACCACCACCAAAATTCTCAGAATTAAATTAAGATATTTAAATTTAAGCACAATGAAACTCAATCAACCACCATTCTCCTCCTCAAACAAACATCGAGGTTAGTTCCCCATTTTCATGGAGTTAGAAGAGAATACGGTGGGAGAAACACATAAAAGTAAAAATGGAAGAATGAGGTATGAAGAAGAAGAAGAATAAAGTAATGTATATTAAAAATATGAATAAAAGAAATTACAGAAATAAGCTCCACCTTATCCCCCCTGGAATGGATATATCATAAACTGGGAGAAGGGACACATATTTATAGGGAGACGGGGTGACAAATTCACACACAAAACAATAAATCCTAACTATTCCGCGTAGAGAAGCCCTTAAATGACCGAATCTGTAATAGGTGTCTTCATAAATTTTGTTCCTTAATTTCTCCTCCGTTTGCTCCCCAAATTTGACCTTCATTGGACGCGCCTAGAAAGAGTTATGAATTTAATATTGGAGGATTCCTTTTTGGGAGGCAGCTTCCAGGAAGCTTCCTTCATATGTATGTCATTCAATGTCCCTCATAATGAATTCCAAACGACTTTAAATTTATTTTATAAACGCTCCCATGAGTCCCCGTACATCTCCAAGTGGAATCATCTAATTTGGAGTTGTGTAGACCGAATTGAGATTTCGTTATGGAAGTGAGGTCCGTTCTGTCCGCCCCGAAAACTCTTCAACTTCATGGAATTTTTACGGCTTCTAGAGGATCGAATCAGCTCCTGGCCCAGAAGACAAAAATGAAGGAAATATAACAAGGATTCTAAAAAAATTTGAATCAGCAAATTTGGATTTTTATTTTTCCGGAAATGACCAAAATACCCCTGACGTAAAATTCTGTCAAAAATCCAGAATTAGTCGTTTTTCTCATTTATGCTCAAAATAACACTAAAACCTAAAAACAAGATAATTACCCATTCAATAACACTTTTGTGGGATTATAAACAATGTTTTACACTATAAAATATATGAAAATGTGAGCTTCATCACTCCCCCACACTTAAACATTGCACTCCTGGGCAATCATCTTACATCCAAATCAAAATCCACACAACAATCAAAAATGAGAAAATATCAATGATTTTATCCAAAATAGAATTCCATCATGTCTCATTTATGAATAATAATTCACTCATTTTCAATTAAATCATTAAAATTTGTTCAACCTTATAAATCAATCCATTGACCAATCACAACCTACCTCACATTGAATTTTATGTCACTCCTCACTCAAGAGAAATTGAATCTAGAGTTATACTCATACTTGAAAATCGCATGTATCACCATAGGTTTGTGAAAATTATCATTTCTCCACAGCGTGAAACATGAAAATGAATTTAATCATGTGGGATTTAATTAAAGATTCAAATGATTCTGTGGCTTAGGTTCGGTGGTAAAATGATTGAAAAATGTTCCAAGTTAGAAAGAGGAGGTTGAACTTTTAAGTACAATGCATGATTAAATCAAGTGAAAACACAGGAAATTCCTCACTCAATACTGCTTGTAAAGGTGAAAAACAACCCCACCCATATTTATGACATGGTACATGAGCCAATAAGTGATTATAATGAATGATATCATCTAAGTTCTCCTCTCTTTTTTAAAAGCTCCAGAAAGGCACAACTTTATTTTCTTTTTTTTTCATAGAGGATGAGCTGAAAAATTGAATACAATGAATGAATGACAATTCATGCCCTTGATTTTTGGGAGGTACATGAGTCATAAAAGAATGTAAAATGAATATTCAAGCTCATCTCCATTTCTTCTTCTTTTTTTAGGACAAATGGATGAACCAAATAAAGCACAATGAAATGATGACACATGCCCAATTCTCTTGTTATCCACTGCCCAAAATATTGACACAAACTTCACACTACCCATAAATGATACAAATCCCAATGAACGCACACGAATGGCCCTTCCCCCACACTCAAACTTGAAATATCCATGCAAAAATACTAAAAGTGCGGGTAGGTATGGAAAAATTGGCTTGTAATGTGGCTTAAACCTATAAGGCAATTCATGGCATCTAAGGGATTACGAAGGATAAATGTAAAGGTGGGTCTCAGGATAAAATGTGGCTAGCCAATGAGATGCCTCAATCATTTTAAATACATTCCATGAAATCCAAAGCTTCGAAAGAGAATATTCACAAATTCTGGTTCTCACACAAAATTCAAGTTTCCCTCAAGAAAGTGTGGGTATTAGGAAGAATATGTAAAAGTGGTTTAGAATACCTCACAGGATTGGAAAAAATATTTTGAGTCAGTGTTTCATGGTCATGGATTTCAAAAATCAGTCAAACTCATACAAATAATTGACAATCCAATTCAAGAAAAATGTTTTCACATCAACAATCATTTAAAATCCATTATTTCAAAAATCATTTCAACTCTTTATAATAAATTGATGTGTGAAAAGTGATAATAATATTCATTAAATCTCAAAAATCCTAAAAAAATGAAAAGAACACAAGAAGAACGAAGCAAGTTGACACTCCCCCACACTTAAATATAACTACCCCATATTTCAACTCAACAAAATATAAATATAATGGTAGAAAATCAAAGGTAAGGAAAGATACAACCTGACATTATTTTAGAGGTGGATGCCTTGAGTTAAGCTCCAAGAAGCAACCACTTTAAGACTACAAGAAAGTAATAAAAATAAATAAGAAAAATAAATAAATAAAAAGAATGAGAAAAGGAAAAGAAAAGAGATAATGCTTGGTTTAGACCCCCAAGCGGGTGCTAGGTTTTTACTGCCCCTAGTCAGGCAGTTTCAGTGGATTATCCCCAATCAAAAGGTGGGTGTGGTTTCTTTGAGATGAACCACCACATGTGAGTTTTCCCGATATCCATGAGTAAAATCTGAAAGTAGATAACCCCAAATAAGATTTGAATGTTCCCAACCCCTGAGAAATAATAAAGAAGAAATTTTAGGCTCGAAGTGGGAGGGAATAAAAGATAAGGGTGCTCCCTGTTAACTTTGGTGGTGTCCTCCTCCATATGGTATGAAAATTTTTGTTGAGGAGGTAGTCGCACCACCGCCACCTTCTCCAAATCTTCTTCCATGATCACCACTACTTTAGTGGTATCTTTCATATCATCCATGGTCTGCTCCATTTGTGCTGTATCAGAAATTTCAAAGGAAGAGATGTCAGAAAACAATTTAGCTTGAATAATATTAAAACATGAAGAATTAATAAAGAAATCTTCCCTTTCAAGTAATTCAGCATGGTAATTGATCTCTTCAGGCATGACCATTGGAAACTCAATCTCAGCAGGTGCATCTTCTTCCTTATCTTCCAAAGCAAGAGAGAGGTAGAAAGTGTCTGATGTTTCATTATTAAGTATGGGAAGATCATGTTTCAAGTTATCTTCAACAAAGTTATTCCAAGATTCTTCCAAAAAATGTTGACCTCCCATCAGTGCATCAGTTGGAATGTTTACTTCTAGGACCTCCTCGAGCAATGGTTGAGTGCGGGATGATGTGATTAATTCTTTTAGTAGATCCTTCTCACCCCCCTCAGGTTCTTTAGCATAAAAAATGATGGGTGAAATCTCTTCCACCACTCGTTCTGGTTCAGGTTCCGGTTCAGGTTCGAGTTGTTCTTGGGATGCGCGTACATATTCTGCAATCAATTCTATTTGGCCCTCCAAGTTTTTCACTTTATCACTAATCCTATGAAATTGCGCATCTAGTTCATTGTAAAAAATTTCTTGCACTTGAGATTGATCAGTCCATGCATAATAATCATAATTTGAATACATCATGAACAAAGAAGATTTTTTTTAGTTTTTGAAATTTATGATTTTTTTTTGTTTTTTTTATGAATAACAGTGTGTGCAAGTGTTGCGCCTCCCTGGCAACGGCGCCAATTTGATGAAGCGAGGATTTGTCGCAGATCCCCGATCAAAATATTATTTACCTAAGAATGCAATATAGTGCACTCCCAGGGTCGGTCTCAAGGAGGCAACTTACACAATACCAAAATTCTATTGTCACTATTTATTTTCTAACTAATATATAATATAAAGATGAGTTTGAAATATGCATAAAATATGAATATATATATATATATATGTAATGCAAACAATTTGATGTTAAAAAGAAGAAAGAAGAAATTTGTTCTTGGAGGATCATAATGGTTGATATCATTGTTTATTAAAATATTCTCAATATCAATTCAATGTAGTGATCAAAATCTATCACACTACACCCTCTTATTTGAAATGTTATTTCCCCAACACCGAGATCTCTGCATGTGGGGAAATACTCTTCCTAAAGTCGGCTAGGAGATCTCTTTGCCGACCATCGTTATACAAGTCATACTCCATCGTATGCATGACTTATATAGTGAAGGGAAGGATAAATGATGAATGAGAAGAAGAACTTGGTGATAGAGAAAATGGGGAAATCGCACATCATAATCAATTTAACCACCACCAAAATTCTCAGAATTAAATTAAGATATTTAAATTTAAGCACAATGAAACTCAATCAACCACCATTCTCCTCCTCAAACAAACATCGAGGTTAGTTCCCCATTTTCATGGAGTTAGAAGAGAATACGGTGGGAGAAACACATAAAAGTAAAAATGGAAGAATGAGGTATGAAGAAGAAGAAGAATAAAGTAATGTATATTAAAAATATGAATAAAAGAAATTACAGAAATAAGCTCCACCTTATCCCCCCTGGAATGGATATATCATAAACTGGGAGAAGGGACACATATTTATAGGGAGACGGGGTGACAAATTCACACACAAAACAATAAATCCTAACTATTCCGCGTAGAGAAGCCCTTAAATGACCGAATCTGTAATAGGTGTCTTCATAAATTTTGTTCCTTAATGTCTCCTCCGTTTGCTCCCCAAATTTTAGCTTCATTGGACGCGCCTATAAAGAGTTATGAATTTAATATTGGAGGATTCCTTTTTGGGAGGCAGCTTCTAGGCAGCTTCCTTCATATGTATGTCATTCAATGTCCCTCATAATGAATTCCAAACGACTTGAAATTTATTGTATAAACTCTCCCATGAGTCCCCGTACATCTCCAAGTGGAATAATCTAATTTGGAGTTGTGTAGACCGAATTGAGATTCCGTTATGGAAGTGAGGTCCGTTCTGTCCGCCCCGAAAACTCTTCAACTTCACGGAATTTTTACGGCTTCTAGAGGATCGAATAAGCTCCTGGTCCAGAAGACAAAAATGAAGGAAATATAACAAGTATTCTAACAAAATTTGAATCAGAAAATTTGGAATTTTATTTTTCCGGAAATGACCAAAATACCCCTGACGTAAAATTCTGTCAAAAATCCAGAATTAGTCGTTTTTCTCATTTATGCTCAAAATAACACTAAAACCTAAAAACAAGATAATTACCCATTCAATAACACTTTTGTGGGATTATAAACAATGTTTTACAGTATAAAATATATGAAAATGTGAGCTTCATCATAGAGCCACATACCTTCCGCACTTCTTAGCTAAGAAGCAACCAGATACCAGCAGTACACCTTCCAACACCCAAAAAATTCCCACAAAAGAGACTCACAACCAACAACAACAAACCACCAGCACCATAAACACCAGCCTCCACAGCAGCCAGCACCTCCACGCTAGTCATATCCATAGCCAATAGCACAGAACCAAAGAAAACAAACATAATACAGCAACATTTTCCAGCAAACCCATTTCCAGAACCCCCACCAATAGAAGCAGGAACAAGAACTCCGTCACATCTCAGCAATAAAATAGCCAACATTCCATCAATTCGCACCCAGCAGCAAAACCAGTGTAAATGACTCACCAGCAGGCAAAAGAAGGACCATTCCACATAAAACCACATGATAATCCAAAAATCATTTCTTGCAACAAACTCATGATCCAACAGCAACAATAAATCACAACCAAACCAAGCATCATCACCACGGCAGCTAACAAGAACACACAAAGCACATTCAAAGCCCAGCATAGCATCCAACGTGCAGAAAAAATCTAGAAGATCGACAACAGTAAGAAAAGAAGCAAGTTGAAAATGAACCTTACCTCCCTGATCGAGGACCGCCACTATTAGATCCACGGATCTTGAAACCCAAGATGCAGATTCCAGATCTGTCGCGCCCACACCACACTGCCGGATCTTCTTCGCAGCCTTATACCAAGAGGATATGACCACCTTCTTCAGATATAAGAGCACCGCCAGAGCAGACCGATGCCAAGAACGAAGTGCCAGCAGGGACGAGCAGTGAAACAGCAAAACAAAGCAAAGCCATCAGAAAATCAGATCTAGAGGTAAGGATGACTTCGCCATCGACCTCATAGACTTCACCCAAACCATCAGGAAACCATCAATGCTGTCACCACGGAGCAGCAAAGACAACGACCGAGGAAGAGGGAGGCCCAAAACTACCAAAGACAGTCTAAAACCCCAGACCCAGCCATCGTCGGCTTTTCCCATTGCAGCCCACCAGATCCCACAACCATCAAGCATCTGCCTCGTCTTCCACCATCGCACCCGGGAAGAAATCCTCTGAACGCCATCCGCATCACAAATCTTGATCGGGGAGCGATCCACGAAGTCGAAGAGAAGGATTCTGAGAGGGAACCTTAGAAATCACCGCGTCGAGCGGGAGAGCCCAGGAGAGAGCGGCGGCATCCTTTTCCTCCCTTTAGGTTTTTCAGGTTCTTTTTAGGGGTTTTTTCAAGGATTTTAAATGGGTTTTAAAGGGTTATAAGGGTATGAAGTGTGTTTGGTTGGGTTTTCAAAGGTTTTAAAGGGTTATAAATGAAGTGAATGGTTTTTAAGGTTAGGGAAAATGGTATAGGGTGAAAAGTTGAGGGTTTAGGCTATAGGAAGTAAGTTTTAGGGTTTGGAAGGATTTTAAAGGGGTTTTAGAGGGGTTTAAGGGTATGAAGTGTGTTTTAGTAGGGTTTTAAGGGTTTTAGTGGTTTATAAAGGAAGTTAAGGGTTTTTATGGTTAGGAAATGTGTGATAGGGTGAGTGGTTTGGGGTTTAGGTTATAGGGAGTAGTGTTTATGTTGGAACCAGGCGTGCAATAGAATCCCCAAACAGGTGGGTTTTGGAATTTTTTTCCCACCAACGCTTGACGTAAAGTTTTCGACGTCGGTGAAGAGTAGCTCGATCAAAGCTGAGGATCTCACGTGAAGAGTTTTTATGCACAAAAATAAACTGTAAAAATTCCTGGTTTAATCTGTAGACGTGCACGACGTCTACTCACCGTTAGTGATCGGTGCTCAAATAATTCGAAGTTGAATTCCTCTAGATCATCCACACACACATCAAGGAATCTGTAAGATCTCTGTTCTTCATAATCCGGGTGCTAGCGCGGAATTCCGACGATTCCTTAGACACTCCAACGATCACTGCATCGCTTCGCTAGTGATGCCTGAGGGAGTGCTTGATCCAAGATCCTTAGATCCATAGCCTCTCTCTCTAGATGATGGGAGAGAGGAGAGGTGAGAGAAGCACCATGAATAGTATTTGGAAATCTTTTATCCTCTTATATTTATAGTCATTTAATTGCCCAAAAATTCCAACCCACCCCCCGAATAATCAATGCACTATTAATAACATATTATGACTTCTTATCTGAGTCATAAATATTATTATCACTCACTTGTAATATATTAAAATATATTACGTGATAATAATTGAGTCATTAACTCGAATCGTCTCTCCAATAAATATTAATTGAACCTTGAATAATTTAATATTCATTAATTAATATTTTTCATGTATTTACTTAAAAATCGTAAATACATTTAATAAATAAATTTAATACTAAATATTCTAAACTCGAATAATATGAATTTATTTATTGCATTGGTGATATTTTTTACATGGAAAAATCCCAGACCCCAGTGGTGGGTCCCACCATGTCCAAAACTCCTATTCAACTGAATAGGGAAGATTCTTGAATATTCTATTGTGTGTGACCCTCTGGGCCCTTATCTCAATAGTAGTGAATAGTATTCACAGACTAAGAGCAGGATCTAGCAATCTATTATGGCCCCTAAAGATATGAAGATTGTCACAGAAGTGACAACTAACCTATGAACATGCACTGTGTAATATAATCTCTTTCTTTGTAGTATCTCATAAAGCAGGACACACTCACGTGTCATCACCCTTTTCTTGATTTATTGTTTGTTGATTTAACTGGATAGATTTACCCTCGACTACCATGTCCATGGACTTATAAAGGTACTGCCATCCTTATCAACATGGCCTGAGATATATTACTTCCATAACCCGGAAAAAACAAATACTTTCTTGACCATTCAACCAATGTCATGCCACCAATGATGCACCCAACACAAACTACCTCGCCATGACTTCATTTCCATGGTTTTCATCTTACGTCAAAGTATGAAATCAAATGACATACATTGGTAATGATCTCAGGTCAGGAGACCTTTACACATGATTGTAGATAGAAACATCCAATGCCACCCAAAATATGTGGTGTTTCTATTGGTGGGTCAGTCTTCATGATCTCACTACTAGAGATCACTAAATGCAAACTTCATGAGACTGAGTTTCAATGCTTATGAGTCCCCAACACCTGATAGTCAAACATATACTATGTACAACCAGTAAGATGTATCTAGACCATAGAAAATATATTTAAGATTAATGTCATAGTATCTAGAGGTTATCATTATAGTCGGGGATCTACTATAACCTTTCGATACGAAAATTAATCTTTGGACATTACCATTTCAATAGTGGATGCAGAAAAGTCTATACTATAATGGTAAGATGACATCATGTATAGCTAACAATATACATGGTATGGTAATAAAAAGAACTGAATAGTTGGGTCTAGGGCACCCACTATTTAAACACTCCCACTTGAACTAGAGACAACTTTCTAACCAAACTTGTTAGCTACTCACATGATGAACATCATGTTTCTACTAAGTAATGGCTTTAGCTATTGGGTCTACCACAGTTCCGCCACATGGATTTTCTGCTATTGCAACCATGTATCATTGAGTAAAACTTCTCAAGAGACGGTATCCCGAGTATATCCCACTTGTCCACTGTCATAACTTGACATCTTGGCTAGTAATAATATCATAGTTTACATTATGATAATACTTTTCTTACTATGTGAGATTCCAATAACTGGAAAAAAACGTTGTGTTTATCTGCTTCTTAGTTTCCTTAGAAGCTGCAATGTACTCAGTCTTTGTAGGTATGGCTACCACTGGCTGATATGATCTTGACTCACTCATCATATTTAGCCTAACTATGATAGTATATCAAATTTATCTATGTAATACAAGTTTGTTTCCCTAAAAACTAGTATCCTTTTTCTCCACTTACTAGGTACATATTTTTTGTACTTTCCAAAGTCCAATTATATAGTTCTGACTGCATCCCTTGCAGTGTTCCTAGATATAACAGATATTTACCTACTATAAAATATACCTTAGCAATATTAGTACTTTTATATATCATGGAATACGTTATTGATTCATTACTTCAACGTATGGATCTCAACTCAACACATTTATCTCTTCCCATATCCCGGACATGTCAACCTGAAGAGATTATGCCCTGTGACATAGGCAACAATTCATCTCTTGAATTGTTCCAACTTGTATTTTTTTTACAATAAAATGTCACAATATGTACGATTGACTAGGACCAAGCAACATATATATCTACCTAAGTAGATCCTATTCCCTAGAACATAGGTTTCTACTTTATGTCAATCACTGGATAATAAATTTCATCTTGGTCTTAACTAACTGTGAGACCAATGTCTTTTTTCCATATGTTTCTGAACATACTTCTTCTTGGAAAATATTGGCACTCCCACTAACCTCTGGTAGACACATGGAAATCATTTTTTTTCAAATGTACATTCTATTATCATTTTTCTTACTTTAATCCTAAACCATGTTTTAGTAACTTGAAACCTTTAATATCATTCTGTGACGTGACCATCCCTTTCTGGTTGAGTCATATAGACACCATCCACGATTGGTGGTCATGAAATCCAATTATAAATAATTTGATCATAGATATTATCTATAATAAGTAAAATTATAACAGATATAGGCCTAATAACTTGGTGAAACCAATCAAGCATTGTTGGTACCATGCTTGTACCATCCATGTATCAATTCACTTGAATACCTACCGTAGTATTCAAAAAAATAATCCCCTTCACACTTTGATACATGGAATACATTAATTGAATTTTAGTTGATCTTATCAATTTTAGCTAATTTCCATACACTTCTTACTTGTAGGAAATATTATTCAAATTGAATAATAGATCACCAACTGCGGTGAGTATAAAAACTATCACCATGGTTTTATCCTTCCTATGTAGTATGTGTCACTGGAACATAGTCGGTTCCACATTCACTTGTGGAACTAGTTACTATGCCATCTATTTGTGAATCTTGAGCATTGACTAAACATAAGTCAATATATCTCCCACTATCTCCAATAGATATGTGAACACTTATATAGATATTGTTTCGAATTGGTTCGAAACGCCCAACGGTTCTGTATCTGACGATACGGGGACCTGCTTTCCAAAGGCAAGAATCCGCTGGGTGATTTGGCCAGCGACGCTTAAGAACTCACATTGGTCGAGAGGATGGGAATTCGGGCTCATTTCACCCTTTTGGGGGGAATTATTGCCTGTTCTGGGACTCTCTTACAGATTTAAGACGTGTTCATATGTTCATGAATCTTCAGTTCATACCCAAGCATAGTATCCACGGATTACTCCTGGTTGGTAATGGTCAGCTGAACGTAGGGATTCAGAATCATTTAGGCATGAGGTTTACCATCCCTCATTGTATTAATGACTCCGAGAAGTTTGGACTCGTTAGGACGACGCTGGTTTAAAGCCTCATAACTGGGCGCTCTGGAGTTTATTTTCATCCAGGGGGGACAGATAACGACTTGAGTGTTTGAATCGAACCCGTGATGCGGGATTCCTATGTATCCTTGCGAGAGGAATCAGAATCCACGTAGTTCGGTGCCACTTAGCGGGACACAAATCACCTTTTAGGGTTGTGTGACAAGGACTCAACTGTACAGTTTAACATCATGTGGAAAGGACCCCTGGGCGAGAGATGCCCAATCAAAGCTAGTGCGGGACTTACACCGAGACATCCTGGAAGACCCAAGGGAAATGATTTTTTGGGGCTGAAGATGGTCCTACGGAGTATAAGGACATGGTTTGACAAGGACATATGTGTATCAGACTTATACATCGGGCTTTCACCTCGGAGAGGTTTCCTACGTATCCTGGTTGTTCGGGAATCAAAGTCCACATAGTTCTTGTAATATTAGGGCAAGCACGTGAGAGCCTCCTGTTATTGGGATTGATCCTCAAGGAGGCGTCCTATATACCCTTTTTAGGATACAGGGATCAAAACCCACGTAGTTCATTTCGGGGCGTTGGAAAACTAACACGAAGGCGGACCTGGGGTCCAAGGTATGTTGGGCTTGAACCTCGTAGAGGCTTCCTATGTATCCCCATGGCAGGGAATCAAAGTCCACGTAGTTCAGATTTTTGTTGGAGAACCAACGTGAATGCGGACCCGGGGGTCCGATGGTAAGTGCGCTTGAACCTCGTGGAGGCTTCCTATGTACCAAGCCATGACATGGATCAAAGTCCCCATAGTTCGGAAGGTGGGGCATTGGGGCTTACACTCTGGGCGACCCAGGAGAGGATGTCATGGTTGATGCTTACTCTAAACCCACGTGAGTCATGTTCGATGTGAGAAACAAGAGGCAGCAGGAACCAGACGATCACGTCGCGAAAGGTGCGCCCGTGGGAAGTGCAGTGGGGCTTACGCGTGGGGTGGCCCAGAAAGTTGGGGCTTACTCCGAGATGGATTCCCATGGTGATAAAGCCCAGCGGGAGAGGATCTAGCATGGAAGATAGGAGGAGAAGCACTCTTTCCCACCATGACCTTCATTGGCTTTGGCTCCGGGGAAGCATGGAGGTGAATGGATGCTCCCTCCCAATGGATGCCCAGCCACTCCCAGGAGAGGGGAGAAGTGATCCTCATTGGCGCTCGTCAAAAGGGAATGCGAGCGGGGTCCCTCAATCCTAGAAAGTGGAGAGGCAGAAAGGGGACTCCCAGGCTCGGACCCTACACTACTGTGGGTATGTGGACCCAAGAATGCCTCAAGAATCCACTCAAGAGCCAGGGTAGCCCCTTCGTCCTTGCCTACCGTGGGTATGTGAACTCAAAGTGGCACACTAATACACTTGGAGGTTTCATCATACGGGTCCAGCGGCTTTGGTAGAGGCCTTGGCTCGAGGCTGATGAATAGGCCGATGAATGGGTTGCGAAGGATCAGACCGGATTGGAAGGGTTTAATCTGGCTCGGGTAATGGGAACAGTGAAGCAGTTGGCAGGCCGAATGGGTGCATGAGAAGTGGCGCCCTTCGCATAGGGGGTGATGCGCAGCTGGAGAGGTCATCCTCATTCCAAGATGATACACGGACTGATCATCCTGCATACCAGGGCGGTATGAAGCTTCGGGTTCATCCCACGTACTAGGTTGGTATACGGTGGAGTCCACACGAGCAGCAGCAGCCAGGGGCGATGCCGGTTGGGGGTTCGTCGGTCAGGACTTTGCCTGCGTAGAGGGGTGCTACGTGGGACATCGGGTCGAAAAGGGGGGAAAAACTCCTTGGTATGTTGGGAGTACATCCATGGAGGGGCCATGTCTCATGGTTTTTTATTCTTAAGTTCACGGTTCACCAATTTGTTATGCATTTTTCAGTTCCTTATTAATTCGTTTCCAGTTTTATACCTATTCTGGTTTGCGAATTCGAACTTCGCTGTTCGCGAAACCCTAAGATTCTTCTTCCGGAATCCTTCCTTCAGAGGTTGATCTTTTGATCTCTGAATCCTTCCCCCTGAATCTTATCCATCTCTTTCTTCTCCCCCTCGATGTCCTTTTATAGAGGGGGGAAAGAGATGTATCTGTGATCATGTGGCAGCTTTTGCGGAGGCCCATGACTGAAAACCCGTTTTCCGGATTACTTGGTCAATCCGCAACTTGCGGGGGGCATTGAATGCACCTCATCCATGAACCAAGTCAGTGCTTCGCGACTGCACAGGGCTCCGCCTCTGTTCTGCAAACGACAGCACACGCGGCGTGGGCCAGTCAGCATGTTTCACGGCTGGGGCGGTTCGTGTCAGTGGACCGGCCTGGCGCCCGTCCTACTTCACGCCCGCAGAGGGCTTCCCGCATCCATTTCACGAATGATGTTGGTCAGTGGAGGGGGGCGGCTCACTGAACCGGTCGCATACCATCAACGTCGGACCGGTACGCTGACCAATGGGTCCTTTTCCAATCTTGAGTATTGGCCACATTTTTTTCCAATTCCTTAAGGGAAATTGGGTAGAATCTTTTCTCAAGTAAAGGGGGATTCCCATTCTCCTTTTCATATTTTCCATGACCCTACAAATGCTCCCCATCAGAATGGGGTCCGATTGGAACGAGAGGAGACTATTCTGATGTAGAGTGGTCGTGAAACTTGGATAGTTTGCGGTAGGGGAGTGGACCCGGTAGGGAACACACCTATAAATAATGATGACCCTACCCTTTGTCTTTTACCAGATTCCTCTTGAACATGGAGATCTTGATTTTTGTCTCTGTGCGCCTGCTTCTTCGCGAAACTCCTCGTCTGAGAACCATCTTCCATTTCCGTGAACCATTCCTCATTCGCGCCTGCCTTCACCTGCGGAACAATCTCTCATACACGAACTAACACTTTTAATAAATTAAAAAGTAATTTATGACGGACCGCGTAGGAACTCGCTACGCGGTTTTGATGGTTCGCAGACCGGAAATCTTCCAGACTTTGAAAATTTATTAAGTCTTCTGAACTTAAACATTTAAATTCAGGATTGAGATTCTGTGGAGCAGCATAGTTCTCGGTTTTCTGGCCAATGCTCTATGGGCCAGAGTACTGTTGGCTTCTTCTATGTAGGTTTGGTTCGCAGGATGCAGCTGTCACGAACCACCTTTTGAGGCCTTCTCACGAACCTCGTCATGAAGACTCCTTGACGGAGTCCTTTGCCAAATACTTGGTATTTTTTTCCAAATTTTATTATTTTGGACTAACCATCTGCATGGTTTCCATGATTCAGGGAGAAAATATGGTTCCTCCTCGACTTGTGATTAGGCCCACTGCCAAGCCTCTTCTGACTGGTCCAGGGAGACGTCTGGCTATGGTCCGTAGATCTGAGGGCATCAAAGAGGACCCTAGTTGACCCATCATTCTCGACGATGGTGTTTTGAAGGACCTGCTCTCTCCCAAACTTCTGGGCTATCCGTTATCGAACTGTCTTATGCTTTATGGTTTCGGCCTTCAGGACGAAATCCCTATTCCCCCTGTCTTTTCAGGTCTATCGTCCCCTTGTTTGGAAGCTTTACCGAAGTGTGCTCAAGTGAACCTTACCCAGTCGGGAGAGATGATCTCTGACTCTGATCCGAAGGATTCTTTTATTATGAGAGGCTCCACTTGGACTCAAAGTGATCGGTACACTCAGGGATTCTCCCAAGAGGTTGTCCTCAAGAGTTATACCTCCTTGGTCAACCTTTCTCGAGTGGATCCTGACGCTGGATGGATTCTGAGGTGGGAACTTCATTCTGGTGGGATTTTCTCAGATGACTGGGCCTGGGCTTTTTGGGTCCATTATCATTGCCGAGAATTTCCCGAGCCACTGGAAGCGGTAAATATGTACTTTGTGGTGTGGGCCTCCCAGTTTGTTGTTTACTTTCCATCCTCTATCCTTCCTGACTTGCTCAGTCACTGGTGTTCGAGCACTAACACTTTCCACCTTTCCCATGGTGAAGTTAGTATTAGTTTATGGGAAATATACCGACTAGGAGGTATTCCGATTATTGGTGAGATTTATGACGAGTTTCTGCCCACTCCCGACGCATGGGATGATGTCGAATGGGTGCCTTCATTGGTGAGGGACTTGCTGGTTATGGTGGAGTGATCACTGGGCTGGTCCTTGCATGCCCGCTCTCTTATTCCCTACAGCACCTGGATAGGGTTATTTCTGGAGGCCACCGGTCCTGTGCCGAAGATCAAGTGTACCAGGACTCACCCTTCTCAATAATCACGAACTGTCCCAAGTTCCTACTGGGAGGTTCTAGAGGCAGGCGACTACCTTTCATGGGGTTATGAGGTGCGCCCTAGTGTACCACCTATGTTCAGGCTGGAAGGTCTTTTCACCATGTTTTTGAGCGGGTGGCTATTCCCATCTTGGGATATTAATCCAAGCATCAGGGCTTGCACCTTGATGATGGCAGCTGAGCTGGCGGGAGGCCGCCCGGTGAATTTGGCCATGCCCACTTTGGCTCGTATTTACGAATTACTGAGCCACATGTAGGAGGGTGAGTCACCTTATCGTCTGAGTGGGTAATTTCAATTATTTTATGGCTGGGTAGTGGATCATTTCCATTGTTATGAGTATAGTCACAACATAGTCGTTCCGCTTCCTACTCTTCGGCCTACCCTGCTCGATATAGCCGGAGTTCATCTGAAGTCCCTCAACTCTGATGAAGTTGTTGAGCTTCTGAGTGACTTTTCCCAGTTTGCTTTCACTCCCTACCCCACTCCTTCTGGCATCATGGTTGACAAACATAGGGGAGCTTAGATGATCATTCTTACATGATCTCACTATGGGATGGGTTTTTATCCACGCGGATTGATGGGGTTTATCTGTTTGAGTTTTACACCCCATATCATTTTTCTCGACAGTTCGGGTGCATGAAACTCCAGGTTTCCCTTCCCCACCCTCGGGCCCAAGGACTGCATCCGACCACTCTCCGTTAGTGGTGAGTGATGTTGATACGGGAGGGATCTGGCATACGTATTCCCTTCCCTGACATAGGGTTGGATACCAGCCTATCCTTGGAGTATGCGAGAACATGGATAGAGCACTATCCAGATGGGATCTTGGGGAGGGATATCCGGTAACTTCCCAAATAAGGGATTACTACGGCTATTGTGCTTGCCGCACCTTCCTCATCGGATTTGAGGGATTACAGATTGATGGCTCATAGGTCGAAGTGGCTCAGGGGATCTTCCTCTTCTAACCCCCCTGCGGCTGAAGTTCAGACAGATCCAATACTTTTGGATGTGAATGAGGAGGACCCCGTGACTTCGGGCCCCCACTATGTAATTCCCGAAGTTCCACTGGTCGATACTGGACTAACCAGCTCAACTCCCAAGCTCAAACTAGGGCTAGAAGCTTCTGACTCTCCAATCTTGGAACCATCTTCTAGTGTGCACATGTCTGCGCTGTCCACAATTCCAGACTTCATTCATGTGTTGTCCAGCGAGGATAGAAAAGACCCTCGTATCATGGAGGACCACCGAGCAGTGCGAAGGTGGGCCTTACCCCGGATCTATGAGATTGTTGTCGAAACTACTCTGGATGAGATGACGACCAAAACTGAAGCCCTTCAACAAATCTTCATAGGTTTGGGGTCAGGTGGATTCGACCATCGACAACTTCATTTTCCCGCCTGCCAGGTTTTCATTGCCCGTGGGGAGGTTTCCGCTAGTGAACACAACCTTTCTCACCTCGCTGATTCTCATTGTGGGACCCAATCTTTTGAGGACGCCATGATTAAGCTCCATCAACTGACAACACTAGAGGTGAGCTCTCAAGATCAGGCGACCGCCCTATCTAATGAGCTACATGAATGCGAAGCTTGAGCAGCAGTGCTAAGGAATCAGCTGTCATCTTTGACTAGTGACCTCGAAGCTACCAGGAAAGGGCTCGACAGTCTCCAAACGACAGTGAGGCATGCTCGTTCGGTGGTCTAAGTAGAGGCCAGGGATAAGGTCATGCTAGAGCAATCTTGTAATAACCTTCGCTGCACAGTTGCTGATCTGATGGAGAGGGTAATCCAGGATCCTTTTTGACTACCAGAGCTATTTCTGTATACTTTGTTTTACCTCTTTTGTTGATACAAAGGATAGAATTCGGCTTGTGGACATCCTCCATTCTTGTACAAATGGAATAAAATTTGTAGATCTTTCTCTACTGTAAAATTTTCTTATTACCAGAGCAACCATTGTATAAATAACAACTCACTGAATTAGAATTAAATCATAATTCAGGAAGATGATAAAAGTAGAAACGAGCTCTAAATGTTTCCTGGACCGTGGGATCTAGCGAGCATAGTTTGACTATTTCTAGGGTTTTATAGGAAAACCCCCAAAAAAATTCCTTTTTTGTTAATACCCTAATTTTTCCTGGGCCCATTTGGTGTGGACCCATTGGGTATAGCCTGGATTTTTCTTAGGTCGCCCGTTTTGGGGTTTCAGTCTAACGGGCTTTGTGCCTCTTTTTGTGGGCGGTTTAAAATCCCACCGACAAGACTATCATTACTGATGTTTTAGGTCGAACAACTTTGACCAAATATAGTGGGGAGAGGGCCCCGACAAGGTTTGGTTGATTAAAATATGTCTGAATACCTTTCAGATGCATGTGGGGGGAACATGTTTAGATTTGAACAACATGCAGGGCATGTCACAAGGCATGGGAGGTCGTATCAGCATGCAGAGGTAGGAAAAGCATCGCCTAAGTAAGACTTACCTTTGTTAGATGGTCCAGGGGCGATAAATACGCAGATCCGCTGAGGGAATGGTATGCATAGTCATGCAAAGGTGTCCTTAAGTCAATGACTATCCATTCCTGATGGCCTGAGGACTTCATGGAAGTCCGGATTATAGAAACCACCATGGGTGGCTTGAAGAATTATGAAAAACCACCAGGGGTGGCTCAAAAAGGGTATGTGATGTCTGAAATGGGTTTGGGAACATCTATATGAATCATGAGTGTGGAAGAAGGGTCCCTGTCATATGCATTTAGCTAGCGTGAAGGATGGTTGGAGATTGACGTAGTTTAAAGTCATGCATCTAGGACATTCCTTAAAATTGAACGACTTTTCCTGGTTCTCGGTAATCTCTTCAGAGACGTTCCACCATACTCGGGTAGGGTTGTGAAAGAGTTTGGTAAACTGCAGCTCAGAGGGTTTTCGAATCCCGGGATGGATATGGGGGCTTAGAGGCCAAGAGGCGTACGGAGAGAAGCATTGACTAAGGAAATATTTCCTTTGGTAGACAGGATAGGGGTGATCAATATACAGAGCCGCTGAGGGCATGGTATGCGTAGTCATGAAAAGGTTTCCTTAGGTCAATGATTGTATTCTCCCGATGGTAGAGCAACTTCAGGGAAGTTGAGATTCCAGACCACCAGGGGTGGATTACAAGGGTTCGGCTCTTTCTGGGTACATAGTATGGTTTATGAGGAGAGGGTGCCTGGATATGGGAGAAACATCTAGACTAAATTTCCCAGGAATGGGTAAAGTCATCCCTTCTCATGCTGGTGTGAGATGGTGGTTTATGCAGGTCTGGCCCATGCATTGAAGGAAGGAGGAAAACCTATATTCCTAATTGAACCCGTGAAGAGCTCGACCATGCAACTTAACATCATGCGGCAAGGACATAGGGCATTTTAAATTCCGTTTAGTTTAATGTCATGTGGTAAGGACATTTTCTGTGTAGTTTAACGTCATGCGGTGAGGACGGGGAGCATTGTAAATTCTGTGCAGTTTAACTTCATGTGGTAAAGACGGGGGACATTTTAAATTCCATGGAGTTTAAAGTCATGCAGTAAGGACAGTTTCCGTGCAGTTTAATGTCATGCGGTAAGGACATCTTTACAAAGGCCACTCTTGATTAGAATGTAACTGGGATCGAATATCTCGGCATGTCCAAGACGTGGAAGAGCATCGCCTGAGTAAATATTTCCTTTTATATACAGGCCAGGGGCTATCAATATGCCAAGACACTGAGAGCATGTTATGCATATCCATACAAAGGTTTCCATGGGTTGATAACTTTCCACTTCGGATGGCCATGAATGATTATGAGGATCCATGATTGTCCAGGCCACAAAGTCTGTCATTTGGTGAGGAAATATCTAGACATATCGGGGATGTTCATCCTTGGTTGCTGTTAAAACTTGAAGAGTTCCTTGCACTAATTTATCTTACACATGGGGTGTACCTTTTCTCCATGTCGTTTAACGTCGTGTGGTAAGGATGAAGTACTCTTAGTTTAACGATAATAGAGTTCGGACCATTGGGTGACTATTGCTACAATCTCCCGGAGGGTAATTGAGTTAGGATTTTCTGGTATACTCTGAACAAGTGTGAGGGAATGAGGGTGTAAACTGTAACTCTGGGGTTTCCCGGATTAGGAGGTATGGTATGGGGGCTCTGAGGCCGGTAAGCGTATGGAGATAGGAAGAGCATCGCCTGAGGAAATCTTGTCTTTGGTAGACGGGCCAAGGGCTATCAATATGCAGAGCCTCTGAGGGCATGGTATGCATAGTCATGCAATGGTGTCCAAGGGTTGATAACTTTCCACTTCCGATGGCCATGAGTGGTTATGAAAATCTGGGATTTCTCATAGCATAGAGTTCGGCATATGGGGATAATGGTGTCCAAGCATATAAGAAATATCTTCACCGCAACTGCCCGTTGAGTCAAAGTAGCCTAGCCCTGGCTTGATGTTTGCAGATGCAGATCGTCATGTAAATCACGGGCGGATACACAGGCTAACCAGGCAGGGATACCCTGGTGACATTTGGATGTGAGAGGGGAACAAACTTTTAAACCACTACTCCATAAATTTTTGGATCAGGAGGTATGATATGGGGGCTATGAGACCGGTAAGCGTACGGAGATAGGAAGAGTATCGCCTGAGGAAATATTGCCTTTGGTAGATGGGCCAGGGGCTATCAATATGAAGAGACGCTAATGGCATGGTATGAATAGTCATACAAATGTGTCCATGGGTCGATAACTTTACACTTCTGATGGCCATGGGTGGTTATGAAGTTCTGCAATTACCCGGGTCGCGGAGTATGATGTATGGAGAGGATGCATCCAAATGCGCAAGAAGTATTCTCATATCGTTTCTCCATATATCTTGGGTGGGTCATGATGAATCTCGTGTAGTTTAACTTCATGCGGTGAAGATGAAGTCCGTTCAGTTTAACGTCATGCGGTGAGGATGAAGTTCGTGCAGTTTAACGTCGTGCGGTGAGGACGAATGTGAACCGACGTGAAAAGGGGGATTCTATGCTATTTAACATCATGTGGTAAGGATGAGGGGTGTATATACCTGTGTTTTCTTTTATCGATGGCTGGGCTAGGAGATAAGATCTCAGCGTCACTACATATCCTGCGAGGGAAGGAATCAAGCCACACATAGTTCCTTGAGAGGGATAAATCTCGTGCAGGTTTGGTCCGTACGGGGGAAAGGGGCAAAAAAAATCTTATCCATGCAGTTTAACATCATGTGGTAAGGATGAGGAATACACCTTGTGAAGTTCTGTTCCTTACATGAGGGGGAAGGGGGTATTTTTAGTTTCATTTGGGGTGTTTGGGCCAGGATATAGAATCCTGGCGTCGCTACGTATCCTGCAAGGGAAGGAATCAAGCCGTACATAGTTCTCTGGAAGATAATACACCCCGTGCAGGTCTGGTTCGTACACGGGGGGAAAGGGAATTTTTAATCTTCATTCGGGGGTGGATGGGCTAGGATGTGGGATCTTGGCATCGCTACGTATCATGCGAGGGCAGGAAGCAGGCCACACGTATTTCCTTGAGAGATAATACACCTCGTGCAGGTTTGGTCCATACATGGGGGAAAAGGGAATTTTTAATCTTCATTTGGGGGGTGTCTAGGCCAGGATGTGGGATCCTGGTGTCGCTACATATCCTGCGAGGGCAGGAATCAAGCCGTACGTAGTTCTTTAAAATAGGATACACCCCGTGCAAGGTTGGTCCGCACACGGGGGAAAAGAAGGCACTTTTAACTTTATTTTGGGATGGATGGGACAAGATACAGAATCTTGGCATCGCTACGTATCATACAAGGGTAGGAATAAAGCCATAAGTAGTTCTTTAAAAGAGGATACACCCCATGCAGGTTTGGTCCGTACACGGGGGAAGGGGCATTTTCAATATTTCTTATCCATGTAGTTTAACGTTGTGCAGTAAGGATGAGGAATACACCCCGTACAGGTCTGGTCCGTACATGGGGGAAGAGGGAATTTTTAGTCTTCATTATCCGTGAAGTTTAACATCCTGCGTTAAGGAAAAAATACTCTTAGTTTAGGGTCACAGAGTTTGGACCATTGGGTGCTTGGCAGTTTAACATCCTACAACTCGGACAAAAACTGATTTTGGTTATGTGAAATACTTCTTCAGAAATCTCGCATTCGTAGGCATGGTAGTGAATTTTCAGTCCATGGAGATCAGGACATATGCTCCATTAGAGTAGACCTTGTGTATAACATATGGTCCCTCCCACCTGGGCTCTAGCTTCAATGGTTTCTTTCTGGGTATCATTGGGGTCCAGAGGACCAACACCAATTCTCCTTCCAAGAAAGACCGAAGACGAACCTTTTTATTGAAGGCTCGTGCGATCCGGTTCTGATATACTCCTAGATGGTGCAAATTGTGCAACTACTTCTCATCTAGCTGTTCCAATTCACCTATCCGTTTTTCTGATTTCTCATCGTTGGATAACTGATCACAAATGGCAACACAGAGCGAGGGAAATTGGAGCTCAATGGGCATGACCACTTCTGTTCCGTATACTAGTGAGTATGGAGTAGCCCGAGTAGCGGTTCAGATTGTGGTTCAATAAGCCCACAATGCATGAAGTAGTTTATCCATCCATGATTTATTGTCTTTGTCCACCATTTTTTGGAGAATGTTGGATAGGGTCTTGTTTAAATCCTCTATTTGTCTGTTGGCCGCCACATGGTAGCGGGATGAGTGGTTAGCCTTGATACCATATTCTTGGTATAGTTTCTCCAATTAAACAGAGCAGAAGTTGGTGTTGTTATCCGTCAGTATGGTATAAGGGATGCCACATATGGTGATGATATTGGTTTTCAAAAAGTTGACAATGTTTCTTGCCCCGACTTCCTTGAGGGGTACAACTTCTGCCCATTTGGAAAAGAAGTCGGTTGATGTGAGGATATACTTCATTTGTTTGGTTGTGGAGGGAGGATATGGTCCCATGACATCTATTCCCTATATGGAAAATGTCCACGAGTACTTGGCCTAATGAAGTAACTCCGGGGGTTGGTGAATGAAGTTGGCATGAATTTGGTAGGAGTGGCATTTTGTGGTAAAGTTATCACAATCTCGTGCCACTGTGGCCCAATAGTACCCAAGCCTTCAGACCTGATGGGAAAGCTTAGACCCCGGCTGATGTGCTCCACATACTCCGGCATGTACTTCATTCATTACGGCAGTGGTTTCTTCTCCATCAATACATCTGAGGAGGATTCCATCGAGGCCTCGTTTGTAGAGGACCTCTTGCTGACCTATGCCGCCATATAGGACAAAGTTGATTGCCCTTCTCTGTATTTTCTCTCATTCAGCCCTGTCTAATGGAAGTTCTCCCCTTTCAAGGTAGTTTGTAATGGGGATCATCCAGCCGGTGGTAGGAGCATATGGCTCAGGGACAGTACTGACTTTGTTGATTTCTTCCGTCTTAGACTGAACAAATGACAAGACTATTCGACGATGAGCAATGCTGATAATTGTTTCATCCCTGTCCGGGTCAGCTAGGTTAGTGTCCGCATTAGCTAATGCATTGGCCAGAGCATTCTGAGACCGGGGAATATAGGTCAATGTTGGTTCTGTGGAGAATTCCGCCATTAACCCTCGGACATGGTCAAACAGGGGAACCAGCTCCTCCTTTTCAATAGTATAGTCACCATTGACTTTCTTGATGACCAGTTATGAGTCACCTTTTACATTAAGGTGTTGTACTTGTGCCTGGAGTGTGAGCTCTAGGCCTGCAATGAGGGCTTGATACTCCGCCTCATTGTTTGTACATCCTTATGACAGGAGGAAGGAATATGACAAGACTGCCTTTTCTGGGGACACGAGTATTATCCCCAGACCCACCTTGTTAAATTTGGGATCCACCGTCCTCTTCCCTATCAGGCTTCAGGATGCACCGTCGAAGTTCATTTCCCATTTTGGGAACTCCTCTTGAACCGAGAAGATGTCTTCATTAGGTAGCTCGACGTCTGATGCAACGATCCCTATCGAGGGGTTCTCTTCCAGAAAATCTGCTAATGCCTGGCCTTTGATGGATTTCTGAGGCACAAACCAGATGTCAAACTGTTGTAGGATGAATGCCCATCAGGATAGGTGCCCGGTCAACATCGGGTGGCTGAGGATGTACTTGAGTGGGTTACTACACGAGACCAAATGAACTTCATGATGCTGCAGATAATGTCAAAATTTTTGAACTGTGAATAACAAGGCCAAACAACTCATCTCGATGTTTGAGTATCGAGTTTTAGCGTCAATCATGGTTCGGTTGTGGTAATAGAGACAGTTCTCACAGCCGACATCATTTTTCTGTGCGAGGAAGGCCCCCAGCGACCACTCTAGGGATGTCACATATAGGATGATTGGTCTTCCTTCAATCGGGGGCATGAGCACTGGTGGGCTTAAGAGGTACTTCTTTAGGCTGTCGAATGCCTCTTGGAAATCATCTATCCATTGGTATGTAACCCCCTTTTTCATTAACCTGGTGAAGGGAAAACATTTACCTGCTAGGTTGGCTATGAACTGCCTAATATAGGCCATGTGTCCTTGGAATCCTCTCAACTCAATGATATTGTGGGGAGGTGGTAAGCCAACTTTAGCCTTTTTCTTTTCAGGGTCGAATTCTATGTCACAATGGTGTACGATGAAGCCAAGGAATTTCCCTGAGGTAACCCCGAAGGCGAATTTCAAGGGGTTCGTCTTTAGGCTATGTTGTCGAATTTTGTTGAAGATGGTTTCAAGGTCTGACAGGTGATCTAAGTGTTATCTGGACTTGAACACCAAGTCATCCACATAGCATTCGACGAATCTCCCTAGGAATGGTTTAAAGATACGATGCATGGCATGTTGATATGTGACGCCCGTGTTCTTGAGACCAAAGGGCATGACCCTGTAATAGAATACTCCTTGAGGGGCCCTGAAGGCAGTGGCTTCTTCATCTTCTCAGGACATCCTGATTTGATTATACCCAGAATAGCCATCCATGAAGGAGAGAGCCTCATACCCATCCATTGCATCGATTAATAACTCACTGATCGGGACTAGGAAATCATCTTTCAGTAAATGCCAATTGAGATCTATGAAATCGATCCAAACACGGATTTGTCTATTCTTTTTCCTGATGGGGACAATTTTGGATAGCCATATGGGGTATTGGACCTCCCGAATGAAGCCTGCCTTAATTAGCTTATCGACTTCAGCCTCTATTTTGGTTTCATTTGTGGGGTGCGTCCTTCTGGCGGCTTGTTTATAGCCCCAGTGGTATTCTGGCATACCTAAGTGGTGTGTTTCCACTTCGGGATCAAGTCCCGACATTTCTATGTAATTCCAGGCAAAAACATCTTGATGTTTATTCAGGAAAGAGGTATATACCTCGTGCTCCTCGGGAGACATGGCTGTACTAATGAGAGTGGGCCTCGGGTCTTCCTCAATACCCAGGTTTATTTCCCTGAGCTTGTCCACAGTGGTGGAAATACCTTCCTCAAATGCGAGAGGTGCATCCCTGAGATCTTCCTCATCTTCTTTCCCCAAATTCTCATCTTCTTGATTTGATGGGGGGAGGGTTCTCGACATGGGCTCTTGGGAGTCCGGGGGTGAGTCATCATGGGAATCCTTGTCCGGTCTCAAACTCCTACTCTCAACATGGATGATGGGAAGTACGTAGTCTCCGCCAAGCTTCCTGAGGGGGTCATCAGGAACCATTTCTAGACTATTTGGAGCGAGGATCTATTCAACACCATTGACCGAAGGCTTCTTCTTCTTTTTTTCATAAAACACGGCATCAATGTAGTGTGACTCGGAGTGCTCAAAAGGGGCCTTGTCAGCGTGCAATGTACCACTTTGTCCATTGACTCAATACTTAATACACTAGTGGTAGGATGAAGGAATGTCCATGTACTTATGGTGCCATAGCCTTCCCAGCAGGTCATTGAATTATGTGTTCTGCCAGACCACCAGGAATTCCGAGTAGGCCACAAGGTCCCCAAAATGGGTTTTTGACTTGATTTTTCCCATTCTATTCTATTCACTCTTGTCGTAACCCAACAGAGTTGTGTCTGAGGGTATTAGATCATCCTCATTGTAGCCCAACTTACGAAGTGTCCGTTGGGGAAATAGGTTAACTCCAGAGCCATTTTCAATGAATACTTTCCATATCTCAACATCATCTAGTGTATCGGAAACATATAGTGGTTTGATGTTTCCTTTCATGATGGCATCTTCATCCTGATCGGTGAAGGAAATCACCGCATTGCATTCAGCCGGGCCAGTTTCTGTCTGGTAAATCTCAGTAGCGGCTACCTCGACTTGAAATTCTTGGGGGCTGAGCAAGGATTCTACAAGCTCCTTCCTAAGATCTTCTGACAAACTCAGGGCATCCAGGATTGACAGTTTGGATGGAACTGATGCCAGCTGCTTAAGGATGTCGTATTTCTACTCTAGTGTCCGATGCTTCTCCATTAATGGGAGAGTCTTATCAAGAAATTTGGGAGCTGGAGTATGTGACAAGGAGGGACTGGCCGCGGGGTCAGATTTTGACGGTGTTCCCACGTTCTAGGGAATCGGACCAGCCGGTCTGTTTGTGCGCACTAGGTAGCTAGACACTGGTTCCTCCTCTGATGGGTACCGTAGAATGACGGGGCCAGAGCGGCTGCTTGTGGAGGTGGAGGGGTATTCTTTCTCCTGCTGAGTCCACTTATGGTCTCTCCCACGGGTCTCCGCAATATCAACGGTTTGGGTCGGGGTAAAACCATAGGGTTGGTTTCGGCCGAGATTGCGCCCTCCCCAGTGTCTCCTGCCTATGTAATACCTCCTCCCGGCCCCCTGTGTTGGGAGCTTGGGTTTGTAACCATAACCTTAGTCAGGCAATGATTCCATTAGATGGATGACGTTCATGGAACCAAAGATTAGCTCCTCGTCCTGTGATGGGTCAACCTGGTCGGTTGTCCCTGATGGTGCCGTTTGGTGGGTCGGTACCCGTGTTGCCAAGTTTGGGGGCATAAAATCCGACAGTGTCAGGGATAACTTTGGCCTCGTTGCGGATTTATCCTCTTACGCTTGTCTCCTCCCTTTTAGATTATGCTTGGATGACCGGCTCGTGGAGGGTTGTGAGGCCGATATTGTCGGTTGTGTGGAATTAGGGGATGTTGGTGGCAACATTGGCTGTTGTAATTGAGCTCGGAGTATGACCTGAGTTTGATTGATAGTCTTCCGAGTCATCCAGCCATCAAATTTCTACCCCTTATTGATGGTGACTTCCTGCCACCCCTCCCATTTGTCAGAGTCAGTGGTAGAAATATACATCACATGTTCTGGAAGTGGTCCCAGCTCGACCTGCCCGGAGTCTACTATCCCTTGCAGGAGATCTTTGAAGACAAAGTATTATCAAATATTGTGCCCCAGCATTCGATGGTAGGGATAGTAATTTGGCCTGTCATCACGGCCAACTTCTTCGGGCTTCCTTGGTTCTGGGAGGTGGAGCAAATTGCAATTCATGGCGGCGATGAAGTAGCCACAGACTTGGTCCTCTTGGAACGAGTATACTTTGTGTCTTAATTCTTCAAATTGGTTACGCTTCAATCCTCTCTGATCATCCCACTTGGGTGGAGGCGGCCACTGATACATAGGGGGCCCTTTACGATTTGGTGGAGGCCTAAGCGGCGGAGTAGGCACAGGGCTGTCTTGAGCGTGACAGAGGATTCTTCAGCTCTAACAGTTCTCTTTGTAGGAGCATGTGAGTCTATTCGGGACTTTAGATTAGTCCGTTGTAGGGAGTCTTCAATTATATGGGCAATGGAAGAGAGATTACGGAAGCCAGTGGTTCACTCCACTGGTATGAGCGGTGTTCGCAGCTCATCCTGAAGATTATAAATGCATAAGGAAAGCATCTCGTCTTGGGGCATTGGCCTATTCAGAGAGTAGGTCAGACCCTTCTATCTGGAGATGAAATCCGAGACCCTCTCATTCTTCCTCTATTTTCAATTCATGAGGTTTTTAACCGTTGTTTTAGGAAGCGTTGAGCTGAAGTGGAATAGGAACTAATGTCGCAGGTCTTCCCAGCTTTTTATTGACTGAGCTGGCAGATTTTTATACCAGATGAAGGCAGATCCTTATAAGGTCCGCATGAAGCATCTGAGTTTCACGGCTTCTTGTTGTTCCGGAGTTCCCATCACAGGGTCACAATAAGACGCATAGTGCATCAAATGTTATTCCGGATCCCCTGATCCATCGAAAATAGGGAATACAGGGCTCCCAAAATTGGGTGGGGGTGGTGTGTTTCTCACCCAATCTGGGCAGGGCTTCTTCTCCGGCTGTATCGGAGTGCGTTGAGCTTCCATTGCTTCCAATCAAGCTGTAAGTGCCTAAATGGTGTTGGTGAGACCCTGGTTTACATCCTGTTGGGCCCGGTCTTGGGCAGGTGTAGCCTGAGGCATTGCTTGAGGATCCAGCTCGGCCGGCACCAAGGGTGCATATGCCGTTTGTGGTGCCTTCGGAGGATTTAGACACCCTCACACCGGTTTCTTCCTGAGTGGAGGGAAGTCTTAATATTCATATGGATCCATATTCAGGTATTTGTATAGGCTGGGTGCCTCATTGGTTGGGATCCCTAACCGCGCTTCATTTTCTGGGGCAAACCTTGGTCTTCGAGGTGCACTTATTGGGAGTGAAAGGTGCGGCTCTTCTTGGGAAGTGCTTTCAATAAGATGGTTCCTCTGGAGTAGATCGGCATTAAGCCACCTCAATTCTTTCATTTCCTCTTCCTTTCAAGTAAATCTCTCTTCAAGCGTAAGTGGCTCGTTTTTATCGAGAGAAGGGGATTCGTTAAGGGTAACCAGTCCTTTGTTCTTATCCTTGTTGGGAGGTCATAGGGTAAGAAGAGGAGGGTTAGCTGGAGGGGTGACCATATTTAGGGAGGCCCTCTGGTTCTGGGTGTGCACACCTGGTGGTTCGTTCTGAGTCACATCCTGACTGGAACCATCGTCTCCCGATCCATCCGGATTTGCATCATCTCTGGTGTCACCCATGGGGTTAACCTCTATGGCGTTGATGGATGCATATCGCGGGGTGGAGGATATGTCATCTTCTAAATAGTAAGAGGATCTCATGTGCCTTTTACTGGTCCTCCCTTTCCTGTCCCGGGATTGCTTTTGGGATCCTTGATGAAGGGTGACGTGGAGAGTTCTTTGATGTGTCCTTACAGTACGCCTCCCTCTTGAAGGGGATGATAATTCAAAGGATGGGATAGGGTTGGATCCTCCTCTCCTAGCTATCTTCCCTAGGTGAGAGAATACTGATTCTCATGGGGAAGGTCATTATTGAGGTGGTAAAAATTCCCCCAGCCCTGGGGGTTGGGGTCAGATTCGTTCCATGGACGATGAGTCTCTCCCTGTTTTTATTGTTCTTACGGGGGCACTTGTTGTTAAAAATTCCCCCAGCCCTGCAGGTTGGGGTCGGACCTGGACTTCGGAAGTGGCTTCTGTTATCGCTACTTACCTAATCTTGCGTTCCCCCATTCGGGGGTGAACTGGGTTTGATGCTGAGTTCACCTGCGAATCAATCCCCTCTAAGGAGGCGGGCAATGACCGCTGATTGGAATCTCTTAGGCGAGAGTCCTATTGTATGATTTCGGTGGCCTGATTCAGGATCTCTTGAATGTATTGTTCTCGTCGGTCCTAATGCTTCTGGGACTTACTCAAGGCCAGTCTTTGTTGGGTGTGTCACCTTTCCGGAACAAGGACCCCACTCGATTGCTGCCTTGATGTGATGACGTTGCAAGACATTATGCCGAATGGGTTCTTCTGGATGGGGAGCAGAGTGAAATGTAAAGCTCCATGTTCTCCCCATCCTCTGATATGGACTCCCATAAGAGCATCACCAATGAGGCTGCCCAGCTGGTGCAGTGCACGAAGGTAGGCTATCTCAATGTTTCCTTTACGCCTCTCAGGTCACTATTTCCGCGCCGAAGGAAGAGATTCCAAGTCGATGTGATGCAAGCGGTCTCCTATTGTCTTGACATGGTCTACATACCCATCTTAGGGTAGTAAGCTTGATTTCATCTGGTGGAGGGTTGTCCATATATTGGAGCAGATGTCGTGCACACATTCTTCTGGAAACTTTCTGGGTATGTAGAATTGAGAGGTGGTCGTGGGCCAAAACATAACTGGTACATCATCTCTGGACAGTCGTTTCCTCAGGTGCAACATGTCGGCATACTACTCCACTAGTGATTCCTCTCCCTGTTCGGCCCAAATGAGACACTTACCGATAGTGTGGTCAGAGGCAGTGGGGCCGGTAGGTATTGAATTATCATGTGGTCGATTCCGAGGTGGTTCAGAAGATGAACGTGGCCCCAGACCGTCTCCTGATTGAAGAAGGGTGTCGTTGGTGACTAGATGGGAATCTGACATGCTCAATCCCATCCTTCTGAGTGCCTCGGAATATGAGGGCTTTTCTGTGCTTGATTCGGTAGGGGGAGGACCTTCCTGTCGATATGATATGTCACTGTGGGGAGGACCTTCTCAATGGTGGCTTCAATGGGGAGGACTACCATTACAGCTTCCGCAGGGAGAGAACCTATGGAGAACACCCTGGGGAGGGCCTTTAGAATGTACCATAATGAGGGGAGGTCCTTCTCATTGATCAACGTCTAGGCGGGGAGGGCCTCCGCTATCTGTGTTGTAATGGCGAGGTCTACCATTAATACTTGACGCCTCACTGCATAGAGGACTTTTGTAGTGCATACCTTGGGGAGGATCTCCAAGGAATGTCACAGCAAGGGGAGGACCTTCTGGCTGCGTAGCATTATTACGGGGAGGGCCTTCGCAACAACTGCCATCATGGTGAGGATGACCATCATGGTTTGACATTCGATGTGTATCCTAGGGAGGACCTTCAAGGCACACTGCGACAAGGGGAGGACCTTCTTGTTGCTTGGGGCCATTGTGGGGATGACCCTCGTAATGGCGGCCATGGTGGTGAGGACTATCATCACAGCTGTTGTAGGGAGAATGTCTGTGGGGTACACCCTGGGGAGGGCCTTCAGAATGTACCGCAATGAGGGGAGGACCTTCTAGTTTCTTGACGTCTCTACGGGGAGGACCCACATTATCAGAGTGGTGAGGACTACCACCGTGCTATGATGCCTGGCTAGGTGGAGTGTCGTTGCAACGTAACCCATGGGGAGGACCTTCAGGGTAGTCCACGACAAGGGGAGGGCCTTCTTGTCGTGATGAGACGTCACTGTGGGGAGGGCCTCCACAGTTGCGACTACGATAGCAAGGACTACTATCATAATTTGTGGTCCCACTGCATGGAGAGTGTTTGCAATGTATACCTCGGGGAGGACCTTTAGGGTGGAACACATCAAGTGGAGGGCCTTCTTGCTGCTCAATATTCTGGTCACACAGAGGGATTCCATGACTCGCATCAAAAGAGAAGCTCTCGTGATCGATCATCATATGCCCGTGGGAGAGGCCCCCACGGGTGCTCTGGGGAGGACCTTCACAGTTACTGGTTGTGACATTGTGGGGAGGACCTTCGCAACTTCTACTGCCACTCCCATAACATGGTAATGGGTGGGTAGGGTTCTGAGCCTTTAATATGTGCTAAGCGTCATTGGGAAACCCAGCTTCTAGCAGAGCGAAGTCGTGAACCCGCTCTTTATTTTTTGGCTGCCTTTGGTGTGTTCAGGGCACTTTCTTGTGGGCAGCAGGGACCATCTGTTTTTTATAACAGCCTTCACCTTTGGGTACCTTTCTAATTGGGTCCCGTGATGCTGTCGGGATATGCCGACGAACATATTGACTTTTATCAGGGATATATGCATGCTCTGGAGCATCCACCATGATGTACGGGTGTCCCCCAGTTGGAATGAGTGAAGCTGCTCGATCTGGTTGCCCTTGTATTGCGGAATATGGCCAATGACCCTCCTGGGTGGAAGCAGGGATGCAGATCTGCTTCGAGGCGGATTTCTCGTCTCTTAGATGAGTCACCTAAATTGGGGAGATGGGATCACGGGCCTGATTCCTTTTTGTTGATGCTGATGTAATTACATTCTGGTAAGTCTGCAAGATATGATCTGGGATCGATACCTGCTCCTCCATCATTGCCATAATATGTAGAGCGACATCTTTGGATGGAATGGGTATGAAGTCCCATTCCGGTATCAGAGTAGGAATATCATGCTCCAGTTCTCCGATGGTCAGTGGGTACTGAAAATTCTCCTGTGCCGGGGTAAGTGAACGAGTTTTCCCCTGTGTCGGGATATGCCGGTTTATCTCTCTGTTTTCCGCCACATCGGGATGGCGGACTTTACTTGCATCCGCAGTGAGTTGGCCCTGTATGTGTTGGTTTCCCACCATATCAAGTCGGTGGCCTTTGTTGGCAGGGAGACCTTCCCGCCTATTAATTTCCGCCACATCTAGATAGCGGGCTTTTTTTATCGCCACCACATCGGGATGGTATGAGTCAGGAGCATTTTCTAGGAGCTGGTCCTAGAGATGCTAGGTTTCCACCACGTCTAGTTGGTGGGATTCATGACCCCGGGTAGGGAGAGGTGCCTGCCAGGTAGGTGCTGTCCTGTGTGAGTGATGGGCTTGACAGAGCTTGGTGGGGATACGCACCTGCTCATATGATGCCACCATGTTTGGATGGTGGTATTTGGAGGAGAGGACAGGTGTATGTGCTTTTTCGCAATACGTCTCTGTGACTGGGTAGCGGAGCTCCTCCTCAGGGACAAGGGTGATGACCGGTCCCTGGTTGTACGTTTACCACCCTCACCGGGCGGTCCGAGGGACCGAAGCTTGGGGAGCGTGGGTCTGGATCCTCAGGGAGACATCCTCCTTAGCGTGAGGATATTGAGTTGTGGCGTAACCACAATGACGTTTTCTAGCAGGGGCCTTAGAGAGGAACCCCCGTTCAGCGGGGATGAAGTCCTCAGTGTCGAACTCATCCGCCTCCCTAAGGTAAGGGAGGTACGCATTGTCTTGTTCTGGGGATATACTCCCGAAACGGTTTGAGACAGCAACAGGAGCCATCTGGAACTGCTTTCGCGGTCGTTTCTAGGCAGGCGACCAGCGGGTCATGGCAGATTGGAGGGCATGCATGGCCACCTCCACCGTCGGGAGAGTACCGTTCAATTGGTACTCTCAGATCAACGCATCCGAGACCCAGCGTTGAAGAAGTTGCACTACTGGGATTTAGTCTTTTCCCAACGGCAGTATACCAACGGTTTGCTTAAACCGTTGGTATAGTGAGCCTTTGCCAACGGTTTAAGAAAACCGTTGGCAAAGAGAATTTCGGTGGACCCTTTCCCAATGGTTCACTGGAACCGTTGGGAAAGGGTGCTAAAATCACACATTTCCCAACGGTTCAGTGGAACCGTTGGGAAAAACTCACACCTTTCCCAACGGTTCACTGGAACCGTTGGGAAAGGGGTGCTAAACTCACACATTTCCCAACGGTTCCAGTGAACCGTTGGGAAATGTGTGCCTTTGCCAACGGTTTTTATAAACTGTTGGAAAAGGTTTCCCCCAAATTGCAGATCGCGATCTCCTCTCCCCATTCAGACAGAGCCCTAATCTATTCGCTCCGGTGCTCTCGCGAACCCCATCCGACTCCACTGCTCTCGCGAATCCGAACACCAGCACCCCCCATCCCAACAGGTACACCCCCATACGAATAGGTAAAATTTGATCTCAACCATATTGTTGTAGTTGTTTTAATGAATAGATTTTTTCCAGGTTTTGGTGGTTTAATTGATTATTGAAATTAATATCTAAATAGGATATTGTTTGTGTTTGTGAAGACTTCTTTAATGTTTTTGTATTCTATGTTTGGAAGGAGAGTGTTCAAAACATGTAAATCAGAGTTGGGACGTTTACATGTTTTGGATAATGGATTGTGGGAATTATGGATTGTGTTCAAACCAATTTGATATGTTTTGGATAATGGATTGTGGGGGTAGGGGGTGTCCACGGGGGTGGGTGGGTTGTCCACAGGGGTGGGCGGGGGTGTCCACGGGGGTGGGAAAGGCTGTCCACAGGGTGGGCGGTGCTTTCTAGGGGGTGTGGGCTGTCCTGGGGGTCTGGGTGGGGTGTCCTGGTGGGGGAGGGGTGTGTGGGGTGTCCAGGGGGGGTGGTATGTCTAGGTGGTGGTGGTGGGGTTGTAGGGGAGGGGGGTGTGGGCTGTTTGGGAGGGTGGGTGGGGATATCTAGGGGGGTACGGGGTGTCCAGGGGGGTACGGGGGTGGGCGGGTTGTCCACAAGGGTGGACGGGCTGTCCACGGGGGTGGTCGGGCTGTCAAGGAGGGGTGGGCGGGCTGTCCAGGGGGGGTGGGTGGGCTGGCCACGGGGGGTAGGGGTGTCTAGGGGGGTGGGCGGGCTATCCAAGGGGGTGGGGGCTGTCCATAGGGAGAAGGGGTGTCGAGGGGGGTGGGTGGGCTGTCCACGGGGGTGGTTGGGCTGTCTAGGGGGTAGGGGGTGTCCACGGGGGTGGGTGGGGCTGTCCAGGGGGTGTGGGTTGTCCTGGGGGTCTGGGTGGGGTGTCCTGGTGGGGGAGGGGTGTGTGGGGTTTCCTGGTTGGGTGGTATGTCTAGGTGGTGGTGGTGGGGTTGTAGGGAAGGGGGGTGTGGGCTGTTTGGGAGGGTGGGCGGGGCTATCCAGGGGGGGTAAGGGGGTGGGCGGGCTATCCACAAGGGTGGACGGGCTGTCCACGGGGGTGGCCGGGCTGTCAAGGAGGCGTGGGCAGGCTGTCCAGGGGGGTGGGTGGGCTAGCCACAGGGGGTAGGGGTGTCTAGGGGGGTGGGCGGGCTATCCAAGGGGGTGGGGGGTTGTCCATAGGGAGAAGGGGTGTCGAGGGGGGTGGGTGGGCTGTCCACAGGGGTGGTTGGGCTGTCTAGGGGGTAGGGGGCGTCCACGGGGGTGGGTGGGTTGTCCACGGGGGTGGGCGGGGCTGTCCACGGGGGTGGGAAAGGCTGTCCACGGGGGTGGGCGGGGCTTTCCAGGGGGTGTGGGCTGTCTTGGGGGTCTGGGTGGGGTGTCCTGGTGGGGGAGGGGTGTGTGGGGTGTCCAGGGGGGTTGGTATGTCTAGGTGGTGGTGGTGGGGTTGCAGGGGATGGGGGTGTGGGCTGTTTGGGAGGGTGGGCGGGGCTATCCCGGGGGGGTACGGGCTGTCCAGGGGGGGTGGGTGGGCTGGCCAAAGGGGGTGGTCGTGCTCTCGCGAACCCCCCATCCGAACATCATCGACCCCCGTGGACAACCCACCTTTTATCCCAAATTCCATAGATTTATACATTATTTTATTATATTATGTCTCAAATTATCTAAAATATGTGTTTGATGTTCTTCATGTGACCTATCATAATTCCTTCTCATAATCTATAGTGATCATGGGAAGATCCCATGCATGATTCATGATCACTCAAATTATTCTGTAGATCATACATAATGGAAGCCTTACAGGATGTGAGATGATTATATCTATGAAATCTACTCAGGTACCTGGTGAGGAAGTGCATATTAATTCAAAAAGGTAAATCACATATGAGGATACCCTACTAATATGGTTATGGGATGAGGCATGCTCTGATGTGATAACACATTAAGTTCTTGTTGGTTTTACATTTTTTCAATAACACATTAGTATGTTTTTTTCACATGTGTAGTTGATACCATGATTATTTTCTTCCTTTATCGTTTACATAAATGTATTTTCTATTAAAGTTCAATCCTATTGAATTGTTTATGAAAAAATGACTTATATGAATTCTTTTTACAGAATGGATAGAAGTTGGATGTATGAAACCGATCGTATCTCAAGCGATTTTCAAAACAATTTGGAGAGCTTTATAGATTTTGCATTTCACAATGCTTCAGATAGTGGTCGCATACACTGCCCATGTTCCAATTGTGTTGGTAGACCTTGGTTGAGTCGTGAAGAATCCAGCTACCACATAACCAAAAATGGTTTTCAAGCAAACTAATTTGTGTGGTATCACAATGGGGAGAAAATGAAATCTCAAATTGGTGATGATCGAAATGAAAGGACTGGAATGGAGAATTTGTTAGATGATCGGTTTCCGTTTATTCGTCATCATGAAAAAGAAAGGATTTCGACTCAAGAAGACGTCGATATGAGGACAACTGATGCATCTAGTGAAAATGATGATATTGATAGGGTGAAAAAATTGAATGATGCTGCCACGACTCCAGTATATCGACAATGCAATAAAATGAAAAAGCTGGAATTTTTAATCCGATTGTTTCATGGAAAAACTATGTATGGGATTTCTAATACAGCAATCGATTACATTCTTACCCTCTTGAAGGATTTACTTCCAGATGATGTAGATATTCCCTCAAACCACTATATGGCATGGAAGTTAGTTGAAGAACTTGGATTTTCCAGAAACAAAATTCATGCTTGCCCGAAAGATTGCAGTTTATTCTGGGAAGAAACCGCTGAACGAAATGAATGTATAAAATGTAGCACATCCCGCTGGAAGTCAAAATCTGATGGAACACCATCCCGCGTTCCACAGAAAGTAATGTGGCACTTTCCATTGATCCCCAGACTCCAGAATATTTTTATGTCTGATGACATATCAATAAAAATGAGATGGCATGATACCGAGAGAAAGAAGACTAATGATGAGTTGGTTCATCCTGCAGATGGATTTTCATGGCAGAGATTTGATGCTCGACATCCTGATTTTGCAGCTGACATGCGTAATGTGAGGCTGGGTCTTTCATGCGACGGTTTTAATCCGTTTGGGCAGATGCTTACTTCACACAGCATATGGCCAGTTTTTATACACATTTATAATCTTCCCTCATGGTTGTGTATGAAAAAATATTTCAATTTCATGAGTATACTCATATCTGGTCCTTCTGATCCCGGCATTGATATTGATGTATACATGCAACCTTTAATAAAAGAGTTGAAACTTCTTTGGGATGTGGGTGTGCGCACATACGATGCATGTTTGAAAGACATATTTCAAATGTGTATTGCGCTTATGTGGACGATCAATGATTTTCCGGCTTATGCAATGATGTCTGGATGGAGCATGAAGGGAAAACTGTCATGTACAGTTTGTATGAAGAATACACGATCCAGAAGACTGAAACATCATTGTAGTTTCAGTTTTATGGGACATCGACGATTTTTGCCAAAGGATCATCCATATAGAATGAATCGTCGAAGATTTGATAATACTATAGAGACCGATGATCCACCTCAGCATATGTCTGGAACTGATGTGCTTAATGAATTGAAAGATTTCAGTTTTTCGTTCGGGAAGGGTCAAATGAAATCTGGAAAGAGAAAGAATGTTTCCACAGAAACCTGTTACAATTGGAGGAAGAGGAGTATCTTTTTTGATTTTCCTTATTGGTCAACCAATTTGCTATGTCATTGCTTAGACGTAATGCATATTGAAAAGAATATATGTGAAATGTTGCTTTCAGTTCTTCTAAATGTCAAGGGGAAGAAAAAAGATGATTTACGATCTCGACGTGACTTGGTGGATTGGGGAATCAGACCAGAATTGCATCCTGTGCGTATCAGTGAAAATAAATGGCAACTTCCATGTGCTTCTTATGTGATGACACCTACTGAAAAAAAACAATTTTTGGAAGTATTAGAGACTATTAGAGTTACTGATGGCTATTCAAGCAACATATCTAAATGGGTCAATAGAAGAGAGTTGAAGCTAAAATCTTTGAAGACTCATGATTATCACGTTCTACTGCATTAGTTGCTTCCAATAGCAATCCGTCATCTTTTGTCCAATAATGTAAGGGTGGGTGTTATTCGGTTGTGCCATTTGTTTAGAGATCTTTGTGCTAAGAAGTTGTCCAAGTCTTTCTTGCAAAAAATGTTGACAGATGCCCCATTAATTTTGTGTGAGTTGGAGAAAATATTTCCCCCATCATTTTTCACATGCATGCTGCATCTGACTGTCCATATTCCAACTGAAATACTTCTCGGAGGACCTGTTTATTTTCATTGGATGTATCCAACTGAAAGAAATATGTTCACATTAAAGTCTTATGTTCGAAACAAGAATCATCCCGAAGGTTCTATCATGAACGGTTACTTAGCTCAAGAATGTATGGATTTCTGTTCAATGTATTTGTCTGATCTTACTACAAGAATGAACAGACCAATGAGAAATGAAGAAGAACAATATGAGAAAATTGAACCCAGTTTTCCATCACTTCCTCAAATAGGAGGAATTCCTGGATCATATACGTTGAAGACATTAAGCCTTGAAGAGCGGGAGATGACACATCGCACAGTTTTGTTCAACTGTGATTTGTTCGATGACTATATCAGGTAACAAAATTGAATATGTATATCTTACATATATATCTGTTAAACTATTCATATTTTTTTATCTACAGGGAACATAAAACAATGATAAATAGGAAGCATCGTTCTTTATCTTTGAGAAGGAGAGAGACTTTTCATAGCAAAGAGTTTTCTTCTTGGTTAAAATTGAAGGTAAAAATATTACTGTTTAAATTAATTATTTCAATATTTACTTAAGTTTAACTGTCATTTATATTGCTGGTATTGAGTTTGTCTGCTGACTCTATCTCTGAGGAAATAAGATCTTTGGCTTTTGGTCCTAATACCATGGTTCGTGACTGTAAATCAATTGTTATCAATGGGTACAGATTTATTGTCACTGAACGAGCCAAAAACATGAGAACACAACATGATGGTATTATGGTTACTGCCACAACAGATTGTTATGCCAGTGCATCAGATAGTAGACCGCGACTTGAAAATGTGGGTTATTATGGAGTCGTTGAGAAAATAATAATATTGGATTATTACTCTCATGGACGAGTCACAATGATGAAATGCCATTGGTTTGATTCAATGACGAGACATGGCACATTTATTGATGATTGTGGATTTCGAGTAATTAATATGACCCGGACTCTTTCAACCGAAGAACCATATGTGTTGGTATCAATGGCTAAACAAGTTTTTTATGTCAAAGATCAACTTCAACCTGAATTTGGTGTCATAGTTGAAGTAATTCCAAGACATATTTTTGATGATGCTGATGATGGAATTGACACTGTCCCTATTGCCATTGGAACCAATCCATTTATTTCTTTTGATGACTCCAATAGCTCAATTGTCAGAGTTGATTGTGAACCTGAAGTTGTGGTTGGAAATATATAGAATCATTCATCCATGTTCTCAATTTTTTTGGTTTACCTCGAGTTGGGTTGTTAAGGTTGGTAATATTCATATTTATTTAGTATTGATCACAAATATGTTTTAGCTGACTTGACCGTTATGTGAATTTTCAATGTTTATTGGTTTCTGTTTTATTTGAATTGCATTTTCTAATTTGGAATTGAACTGTATTCAAACCAAATCAAACAATATTTCTAACTTGTTGAACATTACAACTTGTATGTTTTATTAAATTCATTCAAGCTCTTCTAAAAAAATTGATAGCTAAATTACCAATAAATCCCCTCATTCCATCATATATTTAGTTTTTTGGTTTACACATTAATTTTCTTTTTCTAATTAATTACATATTTGTTTTCAAATGCAGGAAATGCAGCCAATTGAAGAGAGACGGAGAAAAAAAATGGCGAAGAACAATCGTCGGATGGAGGAGATGGGCATTCCACCATTAGTGCCTACAGTGAGTACATTATTTCAAATATATATATATATATATATATACAGAATATATAATGTCATGTGATTAATTTTTTTTGTAAACTTTTTTTAGGATCCACCATTACGTCGACAGTTATTCGACGAGGAGCCTAGTACTGGTCCTAGTACTCAGGCCGGTGGTACGAGGAGGGTTCGTACCAGAGGTGGACGTAGAGCTGCGCGTGCCCGACTAGACCCTGCCCCTCCCACTGACATTTCAGCCTTCCCACATTCTGATCCCGGTATATCGTTAGGGACACACGGGGTATTTAGGCCTCCCATGTTTTCACTACCTTCTGCATCTTCTGCCCCATCATTTTCACATCCCATGATGATTCCCACTCCCTAGTCAGCATCAGGTCATACAGCTGTTCCATCTTCTTTTCCTTCTACTTCTGTCTCTCCGAGCTTTTATATTCCATCATCTTCGACTCCTGTTCCACCAGAGGGTGTTCCATCAGGTTCTGTGGATCCAGCGCCACTCATTGATCAGACTAGCGCAGGTATATTTATAAAACCCTAAAAAAATTTATAGTAATATTTATTTTCATTATAACATGTTTTGATAAAATATTTGTTTTTCTTTCATGACAGATACATCTACTGACAGGAGGCGGGGGCGGGGCCGTACACGCATGCGTTCGGTGTGGAACCGTCGCACACAGGTTATGGTGGAATATAATGAAGACAATCAGATGGTTGAGAAAACAGGGCAGCAATGTCGGAGTTTTCTGGCGACGCTTGCCAAATACTCCGACATCATTCCCGTCAGCCCGCTGTCGTGGAGACATTTTCCACATGAGGTCAAAGATAGAGCTTGGGCAGAGATATGGGTAAAAAAATCTGTTGTATTTAATGCCATGAATTATATTTGTATTTATATGAATTAATATTTTGATTTCAGCTTCGATTTAATTTTCCTGATGGTGAGGGTGCACGACTTGAACATCTAAAGGATTTAGGCGAGCTTTGGAGAGCCTACAAGCATGAGTTGTATATTGGCTGGCGTGCTAGAGTTGGCACTGAGTTAGAGGCGGTACCAGTCGTGGATGATTGTCCTATAGAGCAGTATCGTCAGATGATTACTCATTGGACGAGTACCCAGTTTAAGGTATGAATTACATTTGAGGTATTTAAATAATAACTTTCAAGTTTTTCATTAATATTATCCTTTTCATTATCGAATTTTATTTAGGAATCATCTGGAAAAAATAAAAAAAACATTGATGCAAAAAAATACCTCCATACACTAGGACGCACGATGATGCTGGATCATGAGAGGCAGTAGGTATGACAATTGTTTATAAGTTTTCTTTACGACTTACATTTTCTTTTGTTTCCTCAATTATTTAATCATTTGCTAAATTTTTTATATAACTTTTGTTTTCAATGTCATTGTAGAGGCAAGTACAAAATATTGAAGGATGTGTGCCTCGAGCAAAACTGTTTTGCTCGAGTAGACGAAAAAAGGATGGAAGTGCTGTCAACGAAGCGACTCAGCAGCAGATTGTAAGTTTTAATCTTTTGATTTTATATTTTAATATCTATTTTGTAACTTAATAATATATTTATATTTGTAACAGGATGCTTTAGAGGCCCTCGATGCCCAAGAAGCAGACAATTTTGGGCCATCTGATCACTTACATCAGGTGTTGGAAGAGGATCATTCTGGCAGAGTACGATGCCGACCTAGGATAGCCCCGACGAGGTATTGGCCTGCCTCAGGTACGAGTTGTAGTGCCACCGAGCTGCAACAAGTTAGGGCACAGGCAGAACAGGCTGAGAAAAGGGCCACAGAGACGGCAGAACAGTCTGCTAGGGCAAACAGTGCATTTATGAAATTTATTGAAGTTCTACGTCGAACACTTCCAGCAGAGGCCAGCCCAGCGATTGATGAATACATGTCGTCGATACATTCTATATATGGTGCACCAGGTGGCAGTTCCAGTGGTGGTCAGGCCGATGTCCAGCTTGAAGATGATGATGGTGATGAGTCTGATGCGGAAGAGGAGGGAGATGAGGAGGGCGAGGAGGAGGGCGAAGGCGAGGAGGAAGGCGCTGTGGAGGGTGAGGACGATGAGGAGGACGATGACGAGGGTGGTGATGATGATGATGATGGTGATGGTGATGCTGATGTGGGACATATTGATCCGTTACATTTTTGACTTATATTACTCAGATTTGATGTTTAATCTATTCTAGTTGTTGGTTTTATCTAGACTCGTAATATAGTATTGGAGTTGAGTTATTTTTATATATTGTCTGTTTTTATGGATGTTGTTGTCTTTTAGTGGTTGTGTGTTTTTGAACTCCCTGGACAACCCCCCTCATTCTTGGACCCTGGACAACCCCCCCCCCCCCCTCCCCCTTGGACCCCGAACACCCCCCAAACACCCCCCGGACAGCCCCGCGGACAGCCCCCCAGACAGCCCCCCGTACAGCCCCCAACCCTCCACCCTGGACCCCGGATAGCCCCCCAGACAGCCCCTCGGACAACCCCCCACCCTCCCCCTTGGACCCCGGACAACCCCCCAAACACCCCCCGGACAGCCCCCTGAACAACCCTGGACAACCCCCTGAACAACCCTTGAACAACCCCTAAACAACCCCTGAACAACCCCCTGAACAACCCCCGGACAGCCCCCTGAACAACCCCGGACAACCCCCTGAAGAACCCCCAAACACCCCTCGGACAGACCCCGCACAGCCCCCCAACCCTCCTCCTTGGTCCCCGGACAGCCCCCCAGACACCCACCGGACAGCCCCCCCGGACAGCCCCCGCGGACAGCCCCCTGGACAGCCCCCCGTACAGCCCCCAACCCTCCACCCTGGACCCCGGATAGCCCCCTGGACAGCCCCCCGGACAGCCCCCCGGACAACCCCCCCACCCTCCCCCTTGGACCCCGGACAACCCCCCAAACACCCCCCGGACAGCCCCCTGAACAACCCCGGACAACCCCCTGAACAACCCCTGAACAACCCCTGAACAACCCCTGAACAACCCCCTGAACAACCCCCGGACATCCCCCTGAACAACCCCGGACAACCCCCTGAACAACCCCCAAACACCCCCCGGACAGACCCCGCACAGCCCCCCACCCTCCTCCTTGGTCCCCGGATAGCCCCCCGGACACCCACTGGACAGCCCCCCCGGACAGCCCCCCGGACAGCCCCTCCACCTTCCTTAATTTCATTAGCTCTGAAATGTTTCATAGCACGATCAACTAAAATCTAATCCATACTAAATATGATATAAAAATATTCTATATGAATTTCCATAAGATTTTAAGTGAAAACAAAAAGTGAAATACGAAAAACTGACCAAACGCATTCGAAATGTGTTGGACGCCCGTTTTGGCCGTTTATGACACCAGAATTGCGTTATCGGTCACCGCGGGCACACGACACGTCCGATTGACGTTCCGTCTGCTCGACCACTTCATAAATCACTCACCCGTATTTGTCGTCTGATTTCAGGCCATTCCGAAATCGTTCGGCCCGTTTGGACCACCCTCACGCGCGTTTACGAAGCACGCGCATCACTTAAAACACGAATATTGAGCCATACCGCGCAAACCGCACATCCGATTGACGTGCCGTCTACGCGTACACGTCACGAATAATAATGAGAATGCTTCACGGTGGTTTCAGCTCAATCCAAGGTCATCCGCTATGAATTTGACCGTTTGACGCCCGTTTTGGCCGTTTATGACACCAGAACTGCGTTGTCGGTCACCGCGGGCACATGGCACGTCCAATTGACGTGCCGTCTGCTCGAACACTTCAGAAATCACTCACCTGTATTTTTCTTCTGATTTCAGGTCATTCCGACTTCATTTGGCCCGTTTGGACCCCCCTCACGCGCGTTTACGAAGCGCGCGCATCACTTAAAATATGAATATTGAGCCGTACCGCGCAAACCGCACGTCCGATTGACGTGCTGTCTGCGCGTACACGTCACGAATAATAATTAGAATGTTGCACGGTGGTTTCAGCTCAATCTGAGGTCGTCCGCTCTGAATTTGACCGTTGGATGCCCGTTTTGGCCGTTTATGACACCAGAACTGCGTTGTCGGTCACCGCGGGCACACGGCACGTCCGATTGACATGCCGTCTGCTCGACCACTTCATAAATCACTCTCCCGTATTTTTTGTCTGATTTCAGGCCATTCCGACTTCGTTCGGCCCGTTTGGACCCCCCTCACGCGCGTTTACGAAGCGCACGCATCACTTAAAACACGAATATTGAGTCGTACCGCGCAAACCGCACATCCGATTGACGTTCCGTCTGCGCGTACACGTCACGAATAATAATTAGAATGTTTCACGGTGGTTTCAGCTCAATCTGAGGTCGTCCTCTATGAATTTGACCGTTTGACGCCCGTTTTGGCAGTTTATGACACCAGAACTGCGTTGTCGGTCACCGCGGGCACACGACACGTCTGATTGATGTGCCCTCTGCTCGAACACTTTAGAAATCACTGTCCCGTATTTTTTGTCTGATTTCAGTCCATTCCGACTTCGTTCGGCCCGTTTGGACCCCCCTCACGCGCGTTTACGAAGCGCGCGCATCACTTAAAACACGAATATTGAGCCGTACCGCGCAAACCGCATGTCCGATTGACATGCCGTCTGCGCGTACACGTCACGAATAATAATTAGAATGTTGCACGGTGGTTTTAGGTCAATCCGAGGTCGTCTGCTATGAATTTGACCGTTTGATGCCCGTTTTGGCCGTTTATGACACCAGAACTGCGTTGTCGGTCACCGCGGGCACACGGCATGTCCAATTGACGTGCCGTCTGCTCGAACACTTCATAAATCACCCACCCGTATTTTTTGTCTGATTTCAGGCCATTCCGAAATCGTTCGGCCCGTTTGGACCACCCTCACGCGCGTTTACGAAGCGCGCGCATCACTTAAAACACGAATATTGAGCTGTACCGCGCAAACCGCACGTCCGATTGACGTGCAGTCTGCGCATACACGTCACGAATAATAATTAGAATGTTGCACGGTGGTTTCAGCTCAATCTGAGGTCTTCCGCTATGAATTTGACCGTTTGACGCCCGTTTTGGCCGTTTATGACACCAGAACTGCGTTGTCGGTCACCGCGGACACACGGCACGTCCGATTGACGTTCCGTCTGCTCGACCACTTCAGAAATCACTGTCCCGTATTTGTCGTCTGATTTCAGTCCATTCCGACTTCGTTCGGCCCGTTTGGACCCCCCTCACGCGCGTTTACGAAGCGCGCGCATCACTTAAAACACAAATATTGAGCCGTACCGCACAAACCGCAGGTCTGATTGACGTTCCGTCTGCGCGTACACGTCACGAATAATAATTAGAATGTTGCATGGTGGTTTCAGGTCAATCCGAGGTCGTCCACTATGAATTTGACCGTTTGACGCTCGTTTTGGCCGTTTATGACACCAGAACTGCGTTGTCGGTCACCGCGGGCACACGGCACGTCCAATTGACGTTCCATCTGCTCGACCACTTCATAAATCACTCACCCGTATTTTTCATCTGATTTCAGGCCATTCCGAAATCGTTCGGCCCGTTTGGACCACCCTCACGCGCGTTTACGAAGCGTGCACATCACTTAAAACACGAATATTGAGTCGTACCGCGCAAACCGCACGTCCGATTGACGTGCCGTCTGCGCGTACACGTCACGAATAATAATTATAATGTTTCACGGTGGTTTCAGCTCAATCTGAAGTCATCCGCTATGAATTTGACCGTTGGACGCCCGTTTTGGCCGTTTATGACACCAGAACTGCGTTGTCGGTCACCGCGGGCACACGGCACGTCCGATTGACGTGCCGTCTGCTCGACCACTTCAGAAATCACTGTCCCGTATTTTTCGTTTTATTTCAGGCCATTTCGACTTCATTCGGCCCGTTTGGACCCCCCTCACGCGCGTTTACGAAGCGCGCACATCACTTAAAACACGAATATTGAGTTGTACCGCGCAAACCGCACGTCCGATTGACGTGCCGTCTACGCGTACACGTCACGAATAATAATTAGAATGTTGAACGGTGGTTTCAGGTCAATCCGAGGTCGTCCGCTATGAATTTGACCGTTGGACGCCCGTTTTGGCCGTTTGTGACACCAGAACTGCGTTGTCGGTCACCGCGGGCCCACGGAACGTCCGATTGATGTGTCGTCTGCTCGACCACTTCATAAATCACTCACCCGTATTTTTCGTCTGATTTCAGGCCACTCTGATATCGTTCGGCCCATTTGGACCACCCTCACGTGCGTTTACGAAGCGCGCGCATCACTTAAAACACGAATATTGAGCCGTACCGTGAAAACCGCACGTCCGATTGATGTGCCGTCTGCGCGTACACATCACGAATAATAATTAGAATGTTTCACGGTGGTTTCATCTCAATCCGAGGTCGTCCGCTATGAATTTGACCGTTTGACGCCCGTTTTGGCCGTTTTTGACACCAGAACTGTGTTGTCGGTCACCGCGGGCACATGGCACGTCCAATTGACGTTCCGTCTGCTCGACCACTTCAGAAATCACTCACCCGTATTTTTCGTCTGATTTCAGGTCATTCCGACTTCGTTCGGCCCGTTTGGACCCCCCTCACGCGCGTTTACGAAGCGCGTGCATCACTTAAAATACGAATATTGAGCCGTACCACGCAAACCGCACGTCCGATTGACGTGCCGTCTGCGCGTACACATCACGAATAATAATTAGAATGTTGCACGGTGGTTTCAGCTCAATCTGAGTTCGTCCTCTATGAATTTGACCGTTGGACGCTCGTTTTGGCCGTTTATGACACCAGAACTGCGTTGTCGGTCACCGCGGGCACACGGCACGTCCGATTGACGTGTCGTCTGCTCGAACACTTTAGAAATCACTCACCCGTATTTTTCGTCTGATTTCAGGCCATTCCGACTTCGTTCGGCCCGTTTGGACCCCCCTCACGCGCGTTTACGAAGCGCGCGCATCACTTAAAACACGAATATTGAGCCGTACCGTGCAAACCGCACGTCCGATTGGCGTTCCGTCTGCATGTACACGTCACGAATAATAATTAGAATGTTGCACGGTGTTTTCAGGTCAATCCGAGGTCGTCCGCTATGAATTTGATCGCTGGACGCCCGTTTTGGCCGTTTATGACACCGGAACTGCGTTGTCGGTCACCGCAGGCACACGGCACGTCCGATTGACGTTTCGTCTGCTCGACCACTTCATAAATCACTCACCCGTATTTGTCGTCTGATTTCAGGCCATTCCGACTTCGTTCGGCCCATTTGGACCCCCCTCACGCGCGTTTACGAAGCGCGCGCATCACTTAAAACACGAATATTGAGCCGTACCGCGCAAACCGCACGTCCGATTGGTGTTCCGTCTGCGCATACACGTCACGAATAATAATTAGAATGTTTCACGGTGTTTTCAGGTCAATCCGAGGTCGTCCGCTATGAATTTGACCGTTTGACGCCCGTTTTGGCCGTTTATGACACCAGAACTGCGTTGTCGGTCACCACGGGCACACGACACGTCCGATTGACGTGTCGTCTGCTCGACCACTTCATAAATCACTCACCCATATTTGTCGTCTGATTTCAGACCATTCCGAAATCGTTCGTCCCATTTGGACCACCCTCACGCGCGTTTACGAAGCGCACGCATCACTTAAAACACGAATATTGAGTCGTACTGCGCAAACCGCACGTCTGATTGACATTTCGTCTGCGCGTACACGTCACGAATAATAATGAGAATGTTTCACGGTGGTTTTAGCTCAATAAGAGGTCGTCCTCTATGAATTTGACCGTTTGACGCCCGTTTTGGCCGTTTATGACACCAGAACTGCGTTGTCGGTCACCACGGGCACATGGCACGTCCAATTGACGTTCCGTCTACTCGAACACTTCAGAAATCACTCACTCGTATTTGTCGTCTGATTTCAGGCCATTCCGACTTCGTTTGGCCCGTTTGGACCCCCCTCACGCGCGTTTACGAAGCGCGCGCATCACTTAAAATACGAATATTGAGCCGTACCGCGCAAACCGCACGTCTGATTGATGTGCCGTCTGCGCGTACATATCACGAATAATAATTAGAATGTTTCACGGTGGTTTTAGCTCAATCTGAGGTCGTTCTCTATGAATTTGACCGTTGGATGCCCGTTTTGGCCGTTTATGACACCAGAACTGCGTTGTCAGTCACCGCGGGCACACGGCACGTCCGATTGACGTGCCGTCTGCTCGACCACTTCATAAATCACTCTCCCGTATTTTTCGTCTGATTTCAGGCCATTCTGACTTCGTTCGGCCCATTTGGACCCCCCTCACGCGCGTTTACGAAGCGCGCACATCACTTAAAACACGAATATTGAGTCGTACCGCGCAAACCGCATGTCTGATTGACGTGCCGTCTACGCGTAAACATCACGAATAATAATTAGAATGTTTCACGGTGGTTTCAGCTCAATCCGGAGACGTGGTGTGGCCGGCACCACTCAAAGTGTCCGTCTTTTGTTTCAAAAGGACGTCATTTTAAGTGAAAAGCATCAACTGACATACGGAAAACCGACCAAACGCATTCCGAATCTATTGATAATTTATCCCAACAATCCATGGGTCATATGTGACGTGTACGAGCCAACCCGGGATGAATCTAAGTCGCGGTGTGGCCAGGATAATTCTAAGTGACTCTCTTTTGTTTAAAATGGACACCATTTTAAGTACATACGGAAAAATGACCAAACGGATTCGGTTTCCGTTGAAACTTTAGGAGAACGATCCATGGGTCTTATGTGACGTGTATGAATCATCCCCGCTTCAATCCGACATGCGGTGCGGCTGACACCACTCAAAGTGTCCGTCTTTTGTTTCAAAAGGACGCCATTTTAAGTGAAAGGCATCAACTGACATACGGAAGAACGACCAAACGCATTCGGATTCTATCGATACTTTAGCACAACGATCCATGAGTCATATGTGACGTGTACAAGTCAACCCCGTCTTAATCCGAGACGCGGTGTGGCCGACACCGCTCTAACTCTGTCTCTTTTGTTTAAAATGGACATGATTATAAATGAAAAGAACAAATGGCATACGCAAAACTGACCAAACGCATTCGTAATCTTTTGATAATTTATCACAACGATCCATGGGTCATATGTGACATGTACGAGCCAACCTGGGATGAATCTGAGTCGCGTTGTGGTCAGGATTAGTCTAAGTGTCACTCTTTTGTTTAAAATGGACAACATTTTAAGTACATACGGAAAACCGACCAAACGCATTCGGTTTCCATTTAAACTTTAGGAGAACGATCCATTGGTCATATGTGACGTGTAAGAATCAACCCCGCATCAATTGGAGACTCGGTGTGGTCGTAACCACTCATAGTGTCCGTCTTTTGTTTCAAAAGGACGTCATTTTAAGTGAAAAACATCAACTGGCATACGGAAAACTGACCAAACGTATTCGGATTGTGTCGATACTTTAGCACAACGATCCATAAGTCAAATGTGACGTGTACGAGTCAACCCCGCCTCAATCTGAGGTGCGGTGTGGCCGGTATCACTTCAAGTGTATGTATTTTGTTTAAAATGGACATCATTTGAGGTAAAAATATATGGTATAGAAAAAACCGATCAAATTATGAATTGAATTTTGGATTCCACATATAATTGTCATCTAAATTTTAAAATGAATTCTAAATGAATTATGTATGTTTATAATTATGTTATGAATTCTACTTTAATTATTGATGTGTATATTTTCAGGATGCATTATATGTGTTGGTTGGTTGGTTTTCATTATTTGTATGTGTTGGTTTGTTCTCTATATGTATGCATTATATGTGTTACAGGTACAATAATTGGATTGAAAAATGAATTGAAAACGAGGGCATAATTGGATTGGAAATTGAATTGAAAATGCCCAAAAACCAGACCTGCTGTGCAAATTGCAGGCTGCTGTGTAATTTGCACAGCAAATCCTATGCCAACGGTTTTCAAACCGTTGGCATAGGCTCTATGTAGCTGTTTTTACCAACGGTTCCTTGAACCGTTGGTAAAAACACCCTATCCCAACGGTTTGAAACCGTTGTGATACCCTGTTGCATGGTTGTTTTTACCAACGGTTCTATGAACCGTTGGTAAAAATCTTTCCCAACGGTTTGTAAACCGTTGGGAAAGAAAATTATCTGTTGATTTACCAACGGGCCAAACCGTTGGGAAAGGCCTTTCCCAACGGTTTGGCAGAACCGTTGGGATAGGTTGATTTTTTCTGACCTATCCCAACGGTTCTGTGTAAACCGTTGGGAAAAGCCTTTCCCAACGGCTTACTTCCCCACGGTTTGCAGAACTGTTGGTATAACATATACCAACGGTTCTTCAGCCTTTCCCAATGGTTCTAAACCGTTGGGAAATGCTGGATTTCCAGTAGTGTTGGGTATGTGACAGGGTCCTTCGTTGGTGAGGATGTCCGATCATTGCGTTGTTTGAAGTACGCGTCCGTGAGTTCCTCCATGATGCCATTGGATTGAAGGGAGTTCTGAGTGGTACCTGTAAAATATTTTAACAAATACAAACAGAAAACTCATCAAAGCAGCATCTCATGATCTCATGCATAATTAATGACCTTGCTTGGCCCTCCTTGTGAGTATAAGTGGGAATAGAGTGGGATGAGGTTAAATTCGTCAGGCTTGGTTAAATATTCACTTCGGGTTCACCATTTTTTTTTCAATCAGTTTGAAACGCCCAACGGTTCCGTAACCGACGATATGCGGACCTACATTCCAAAGGCAGGCGTTCACTGGGTGATTTGGCCAGCAACGCTTAAGAACTCACATTGGTTGAGTGGATGGGAATTCAGGCTCATCGCACCCTTTTGGGGGGAATTATTTCCTGTTCTAGGACTCTCTTATAGATTTAAGACGTGTTCATATGTTAGCGAATCTTTGGTTTATACCCAAGAATAGTATCCACGGATTACTCCTGGTTGGCAATGGTTAGTTGAACGCAAGGATTCAGAATCATTGAGGCCTGAGGTTTACCATCCCTCATTGGATTAATGACTCTGAGGAGTTTGGACTCATTGGGATGACACTGGTTTAAAGCCTCATAACTAGGTGCTCTGGAGTTTATTGTCATCCAGGGGGGATAGATAACGACTTTAGTGTTTGGATTGAACCTGTGATGTGGGCTTCCTACGTATCCTTGCGAGAGGAATCAGAATCCACGTAGTTCAGTGCCACTTAGCGGGACACAAATCACCTTTTAGGGTCGTGTGACAAGGACTCAACCATACAATTTAACGTCATGTGGCAAGAACCCCCAGGCGATAGATGCCTGGTCAAAGCTGCTGCGGGACTTATGCCGAGACAGCCCGAAAGACCCAAGGGAAATGATTTCTTGGGCCCAAACATGGTCCTGCTGAAGTATAAGGACATGGTCTGATAGGGACAGATGTGTATCAGACTTAGACATCGGGCTTTCACCTCGGGGAGGTTTCCTACATATCCTGACTGGTCAGGAATCGGTGTCCACATAGTTCTTGGAATATTAGGTCTTACACGTGAGAGTCACCTGTTATTAGGATTGAGCCTCAAGGAGGCGTCCTAGATACCCTGTTTAGGAAACAGGGATCAAAACACACATAGTTTGTTTTGGGGCGTCGGCGAACTGACGCGAAGGCGGACCTGGGGTCCAAGGGATGTTGGGCTTCAACCTCGTGGAGGCTTCCTAAGTATCCCCGTGGTAGGGAATCAAAGTCCATATAGTTCAAAAGGTTGTCGAAGAACTGATGTGAATGTGGACCTGGGGGTCCGATGGTAAGTGATCTTTAACCTCGTGGAGGCTTCCTACGTATCATGCCTTGACATGGATCAAAGTCCCTGTAGTTAGTAAGGTGGGGCATTGGGGCTTACACTCTGGGCAGCCGAAGAGAGGATGTTATGGACGATTCTTACTCTAAGACCACGTGAGTCATTCTCGGTGTGAGAAACAAGAGGCAGTAGGAACCAGATGATCATGTTGCGAAAAGTGCGTCCGTGGGAAGTGCAGTGGGGCTTACATGTGGGGCGGCCTGGAAAGTCGGGGCTTACTCTGAGACGGATTCCCATGGTGATAAATCCCAGTGGGAGAGGATCTGGCATAGAAGAGAGGAGGATAAGAAGTCTTTCCCACCATTCCCTTCCTTGTCTTTGGATCTAGGGAAGCATGGAGGTGCATGGGTGCTCCCTCCTGATGGATGCCCAGCCACTCCCAAGAGAGGGGAGAAGTGCTCCTCGCTGGCGCTCATCAAAAGGGAATGCAAGCGGGGTCCCTCAATCCTGGAAAGTGGAGAGGCAGAAAGGGGACTCCCGGGCTCGGACCCTGCACTACCATGGGTATGTGGACCCAAGAATGCCTCGAGAATCCACTCAAGAGCCTGGGAAACCCCTTCGTCCTCACCTACCGTGGGTATGTGAACTCAATGTGGCAAACTGATGCGCCTGGAGGTTTCATCATATGGGTCCGGCGGCTTTGGTAGAGGCCTTGGCTCGGGGCCGATGAATAGGCGAATGAAGGGGTTGTGAAGGATCAGACCAGATTGGAAGGGTTTTATCTAGCTCGGGGAATGGGAACACCGAAGGAGTTGGTAGGCCGCATGGGTGCATGAATGTCACCCTTCGCGCAGGGGGGGCATTGCGTGGATGGAGAGGTCGTCCGCATACCAGGATGATATGAGGACTGATCATCCCGCATACCAGGGTGGTACACAGCTTCGGGTTCGGCCCGCATACCAGGTTGGTATGCGGTGGAGTCCATCCGAGCAGCGGCGGCCAAGGGCGACGCTAGTCGGGGGTTCATCAATCAGGGCTTCGACCGCGTAGGAGGGTGCTACGCGAGGCATCAGGTCGAAAAAGGGACAAAAACTCCCTGGTCCATAGGGAGTACATCCATGAAGGGGCTATGGCTCGCAATTTTTTATTCTTAAGTTCACGGTTCACCAATTTGTTATACTTTTTTTGATTCCTTATTAATTCATTTCTAGTTTTATACCTGTTCTGGTTCGCAAATTGGAACTTCACTATTCGTGAAACCCTAAGCTTATTCTTTCAGAATCCTTCCTTCAGAGGTTGATCTTCCGATCTCCAAATCCTTCCCTCTGAATCTGATCCATCCCTTTTGTCTCCCCCTTGATGTCCTTTTATAGAGGGGGGAAAGAGATGTATCAATGATCATGTGGCACCTTTTGCGGAGGCCCATGACTGAAAACCCGGTTTACGGATGACTTGGTCAATCTGCAACTCACGGAGGCATTGAATACACCTCATCCACGAACCAAGTCAGTGCTTCATGGACGCGCAGGGCTCCGCCTCTATTCCATGAATGACAGCGCATGCGGCGTGGGCCGGTCGGTGAGCTTCACGGCTAGGGTGATTCGTGTTGGTGGACCGGCTGACGCCCGTCCTGCTTCGCGCCCGTGAAGGGGTTCCCACCTCTATTTCGCGAATGTTTCTGGTCTGCGGAGGGGGCGGCTCACTAAACCGGTCACGTACCATCAATGTCATACTGGTACGCGGACCGATGGGTCCTTTGCTAATCTTGAGTATTGGCCACATTTTTGTCCAATTCCTTAAGGGAAAAAGGGTAGAATCCTTTCTCAAGTAAAGGGGGATTCCCATTCTCCTTTGCGTATTTTTCAGGACCCTACATATATGTATTTTATCACTTGAATACAAATTTTCTTAGGTATTTATGTAATATCCTAAGAAATCATTAGGATAAGTACCTTAGATGCACAATGTGTTTATCTTGATGCAAGTTTGTTGGTATCTGAAAAAACTATTTACATCCAAACACATGTCCTTATCACATAATGGATTTAAATTATACTATGAATCATATGATATCCATTTTTCATTTTAGTTGTCATATGATTATGGGATTACGCCATTATTTTCAAATCATTTCATGAAATATAATGGAATTTTCTGTTAGTTTCAACATTGATATTACTTACATAAATACTTTAATTTATAAAATGTGCATTTAGGAATTAATCCATGCTAATTTTTTTTTATCAATGTTGATATGTAAGACTTCATCATTGATCCTCCTCATTAACATCAATGTCGTGATGTTGATAAGGTAATGTGTGTTTAGAAATTACTCCACGCTACATTATCATGATTGATGAATGCTTGGTCGAGATATTCTTCAGTATTCCAAACCAAAGCAACTCATATCTTATGAACATGCATATAATTCACTTTATTATTCATTAAAGGAATCTTATGAAGTATATATACATCTAGCTTATACTTGGAATAGTTCATGCTTACTTGTTGAACTGTTTCCAAAAGCCTTGTGACATACCTTTATTTCTAAAGGCTCCTTTGTCTAAAATAAAGACATCGATAATACCAAAACGATTTAGTTGTGTCAAACCTAAATACCATACTTGGTATATTCTTGATGTCCACTTTTAGTATTACTTGAAAAATAATTATCTTGTCACAATTGGGTATAGGTCTTACATTTATATTCATCACTCATTGCCTATGATTCATGTATCACTTAACCAATGATTGAGTTTACCAAAAAAAACATTCATTCCAGAACCTAAAATATTTTCTTCTTGCATCCAAGGACACATGAGATTAATGTTTGTGGTTATACTCAATAATAGTTTGACATGAATTTTTTACTTGGAAATTAAAGAAGTCGTGTACTTCTCACCACTGGCCTAGGTATCACCCTTTCGCAGCCACTTGGAGAATACACCTGATTTCTAGTAATATATCTATACTTACATGGTAACTGTATTTAAATAAATATGTCACCACGATATTGTATTTAATAACCAAGCAGTAAAATTGAAAAATTACATTGATGAATATGCCTGATGTAGAAGCAGAAACTTGCTTCTTTAAATCAGTTTATTGCTTTTAAACTTCCATAGTATAATTTTATAATATTAAATGAAAATAACATTTGTTAATACCTTATTAATTGAAGGATGTCACAAATGTTTCTTTGGAATTAAATTCCATTGACCTTTTCACATTTTATTTCAATTTATTCACCATAAGAATTAAAACTTAATTGTCTTTTATTTTTATTCACTTGGGGAACCTTACCAAGATAGGTAATGAAGCATTTACTCAATAAATATTCATTTTATAACACGAAAGAAGACTTGAGTAATGTGGTGAAAATGATATGAGAAATGGATTCATTTAAAGATCATAATCAATCTTTCACTTTACACATGTCGGTGTAAAAATCATTGTATTCATATCATTTCTTTGCTTTCTCCTTGAAAACATATCGGAGACGAGACTTCATGTTATGTCATCCATGTCCGAGCGTAGTGACCACAACTAAAACCATACATTGATGGAAGCATAATGATATAACTATCATATGCTTTGTACATCAGTCTCCTATAAGCAATTTTCACCCTCACTTCTTGAGGTATTTTAATAGTATTGGGGACACTACACCTTGAGTTTCCTATATCATAGTACTATGCGCACATGCCTGTAATATTCATGGATACTCATGTTAGTGTGGAAATTTACTTTTTCCAATATAATATCATAGTTTTTAAAACTTGTTTTATAACTTTTCATTTTTCTACAAAAATGAATTTTAGAAGATGAGTGATTTTTATCTGGATTGCCGGTTTAGAAATTTTTATTAATCATTTAACGCCTTACACTATTTTATTGGATTCTAGGAACCCTCTATTCTAGAATCGAAATACTCTGTCGCTTGAGTATTCTAGTGGAAAGGATCCTAGAACCACCCCTCATAGTCTACAGGCTATGGCTACACCACTACTTGGAGGTTTCAAGGTGGGATTTTTCCTGGCGGACCGCTTTAACTTGCGGTTCCTTGATCTGTTGAGTGAAGTCCTAGCTTCTTAAAATCAGAACTTGATTTACTCAACGCTTGCCTCTAAAATTACAACAAGATAGATATGAAGATTTCTTTACTGTAATTTTAGTGAATTCAACCCATCATTCTTATAAGGACTCCCCGATAGTAAGAGGCACCCTCGGTTATGGCATGACCAACACCTCAAATAGCCTGTTTTTTCCTAATTTGAATGGCGGAAGGCTATTATGACTTAATATATTTTTGAGGGTTTTATTATTTTTAGTGTGATGAAAGAAATCATTTTCTATTTTTATAAGCATGTACTATGTGATCGAACTCACAGTTGACCGTGCAAGAAATAGAAATTTCATCACGTCACAGGTTCATTTTATCTTATATAATTGTTTATTATTATTCTACGTGATAGCACAATAAACAAAACATGCACAAAATAGTAAACCATGTAAAAAAAATGAACACCTGATCATGAGCTGGTTCTAATGGTTGATCCGTTGAGTGAATAAAAAACCAACCAAAACCCTAAGGGTAAGTACCTTTAGTCGCATGACATGCAACTTGAATGACAACGTCTGCTTATCCAATGCATCCAACTCCTATCTGGTGCATCGCCGTCACTTGGAACGAAGCGTGTCATACCACATCTCATCATTATACAATTGTACTCTCACGTAGGTGAGGGGGTATCATGGTATAAAATACAACTCTGAGAATGGACGCGCGGGCCCTTATAAATATAATGACACTTGAGATGACGAGCAGATCGTCTTTAAATTAATTAAACTAATTATTACAATACCATGAAATAATTAAATAAATTAATTAAATAAACACACCAAACATACATTGGTAGGTCCACATCTCATTACCAATATACGCTTTAACTCGTGTATATGAACTAAATGCATAATCAAAATTAAACATGCATTAAAAAATAAAACTTAAGGGTATTATTTATTGAATTAAAATTTCACTCTAATTTTAATTCAACAAATGTCTTCATTCTGTCCCGTTTAATTAATTTAATTTTAAAACTAAAAATTAAATTATTTAATTAATTTAATTAATCTCCTAATTAAATTAATTAGGCCGCATCTAAATTTTAATAACCAAAAATTAATATTAAATTAATTTAATTATCAACTGTAAATAAATTAATTAATTTAATTAATTTTTTTATTAAATTAAATCACTCAGGCCCATATAACTTTTGGAAGGTCATGTGCAGGTCAAGTTGAACCTACGTAGGCCCATTTCGGGCAGTACTAACTTTGTGCAGGGGCATTATGAGCCGGGTAGGTCCACCCAAGCCCATTTCGGGCTAGGAAGACCCGCCAATGCCCATTCTGTAGCTGGTCTCGTCTAGGTGGAGCAACAAGGGATTACCTGAGTTATTTTTTTTTTTACATTTTTTAAAAAAAATAATTTTAAAAATACATCCAGGTTTAAATTATTTTTTTTTACATCCTAAAGGCGGCACATGGTGTGCCGCCTTCGGTTCGGTTTACGCCGGGCCAAAGGCGGTTCTCCAGGAACCGCCTTCCACCATTGGGGAAACGAAAGGCGGCACAGCAGTGTCCGCCTTTCGATTTTCTTTCTGCGAAAGGCGGCTCCGGAAGAGCCGCCTTTCGTGTTTTAAATGGCCGAAGGCGGCTTCCCAGTTGCCGCCTTCGCCAAAAATTTCCCTATAAAAGGGAGCCGCCCCTCCCACCCTTCCTCACTCAAAAATCCCTCTTCTCTCTAAAATTTTGAGAGCTCCTCTATCTTAGTTGAGTTTTTTCCTTCGTGGTGCTTCCGGAGACGCAAAGAGTACAAGATTTTTGTGTCAAGCTTCATTTAGAGGTATTTTTTTTTATTTTAAAGTTATTCATTTATTTAATTGTAATTAGTTAATTTTAAATATTTAAGTATGTAGTAGTAGTTATTTAAAGAAAAGAAATAAATAGTTATAGTATTAATGTTTTAATTAGTTAATTAGGGATAATAATAATTTATTAATATTTTAGAGATAATCATAGACTAATTAGATAATGATTAAGGAATAATTAAGTCATGATTAAACTAATTAGATAATGATTAAGGAATAATTAAGTCATGATTAAAGGGGTAATTAACCATGGATGATTAATTAAGGAATGTTTAAGGGGTGATTAAGTGATGATTAAGGGATGATTAAGGGGTCATTAAGGTAATTAAGGAATGATTAGTTGATGATTAAGGGGTAATTAAGGAGTGATTAAGGGGTGATTAACTAATGATTAAGGGGTAATTAAGAAATGATTAAGTGATGATTAAGGGGTAATTAAGGAGTGATTAATGGGTGATTAAGGGGTAATTAAGGAATGTTTTAGGGGCGATTAAGTAACGATTAAGGGGTGATTAACTAACGATTATGGGGTGATTAACTAACGATTATGGGGTGATTAAGTTGTAACTAATGATTAAGGAATGATTAGGGGATGGTTAAGGGGTAATTAAGGAATGTTTAAGGGGTGATTAACTATGGATTAAGGGGGAGATTAAGGGGTCATTAACTAATTAAGGGGTCATTAACTAATTAAGGGGTAATTAAGGAATGAAGGGGTAATTAAGGAATGAAGGGGTAATTAAGGACTGATTAAGGGGTTAAGGGGATGATTAAGGGGTAATTAAGGAATGATTAAGTGATGATTAAGGGGTAATTAAGGAATGTTTAAGGGGTGATTAAGGGGTAATAAAGGAATGTTTAAGGGGTGATTAACTAATGATTAAGGGGTAATTAAGGAGTGATTAAGGGGTGATTAAGGGGTCATTAACTAATGATTAAGGAGTGATTAAGGGGTGATTAAGGGGTAATTAAGGAATGAAGGGGTGATTAAGGACTGATTAAGGGGTTAAGGGGATGATTAAGGGGTAATTAAGGAATGATTAAGTGATGATTAAGGGGTAATTAAGGAATGTTTAAGGGGTGATTAAGGGGTAATAAAGGAATGTTTAAGGGGTGATTAACTAATGATTAAGGGGTAATTAAGGAGTGATTAAGGGGTGATTAAGGGGTCATTAACTAATGATTAAGGAGTGATTAAGGGGTGATTAAGGGGTGATTAAGGGGTAATTAAGGAATGTTTTAGGGGTGATTAAGTAACGATTAAGGGGTGATTAACTAACGATTAAGGGGTGATTAAGGGGTCATTAACTAATGATTAAGGAATGATTAGGGGATGGTTAAGAGGTAATTAAGGAATGTTTACATGATGATTAAGGGGTAATTAAGGAATGTTTAAGTGGTGATTAACTAACGATTAAGGAATGATTAGGGGCTGATTAAGGGGTAATTAAGGAATGTTTAAGGGGTGATTAACTAACGATTAATGGGTGAATAAGGGGTGATTAACTAGGGATGATTAGGGGATGATTAAGGGTTCATTAACTAACGATTAAGGGGTCATTAACTAACGATTAACGGATGATTAAGGGGTCATTAAGTAAAGATTAAAGGATGATTACGTGGTGAATGACCAACTCCTAACTGATTAACCAGCACTTAAGTAGTGATTAACCAGCACTTAAGTAGTGATTAACCAGCACTTAAGTAGTGATTAACCAGCACTTAAGTAGTGATTAACCAGCACTTAAGTAGTGATTAACCAACACTTAAGTAGTGATTAACCAGCACTTAAGTAGTGATTAACCAGCACTTAAGTAGTGATTAACCAGCACTTAAGTAGTGATTAACCAGCACTTAAGTAGTGACCGACACTTAACTAGTGATTAAACTGCACTGTAATGAATCTTATTTTTTAGAGATCATTGAACATATCTTTAGGAAAGTTAAAAAATTGTTCTACAAAACATTAGTGGCTTAATTTAGGAAGGTTTTAAAATTTTGGTGTCATGAAAGTTTATGTCGTTATCTAAGCAATTAAATCCCTGTCTGGATACTACAAGTGGATGATGTGGCTCTGGCACAGCTGTACCTAGGGGTGAAAGCCCCGACAAGGAGTTTCGGGCCTGACCCGGGGTATCCTGGTACACGACAACGGGCCTTGCTGCACTCCTGGTTTGACACTCCCGGGGGATATGTTTTAGATGATTGATATTTACTTCATGAAGTACTAAAATACCTTTAAGAAGATAAAAAAATTTATTTAACACGTAACAAAACATTATTGACATATTCAGTGATCAGTAAACATTTTTCATGTAGAGAGACATGTTTGCTTGTGTTTACTGCTATGGAAAGGTAATTCAAACCGAGCAAGGAGCTTCTTATAGTATACAGCCAACATCTATGGTTAACACATCTGATTGTGTTACCATAACTGATCTTCAAGATAGAATTCGTGGTTGCTTAAATCTCGGTCCTCATCAAGAGATAAAGTCTATTAGTTATAGACATTTGCAATTCCCTGCCACGTTATGGCATCTTGCTTGTCCATTGGCTTCTGATGAGCATTGGGTCCAAGCGGGAACTTTATTTTCCCAACGGTCTGATGGTGCAATGATGGAGTTATATGTTGAAGTTTCTAATGTACAAAAACATCAAAATGTTCGAAGTCGTAGACATGCACAAATAGTTGTTGAAGAAGCTTCATCCCAAGAAATTGAGGATGTTCGCCCTGTTGTGGAGGAGGACAACTTAGATGATCTACCGGATTTACATATAAATCATTCTTCAGATGAGTAATTTAATAATTATGGAACAGACGGAGAAGACAATGATGATGGGGAGGGAGCTGGAGGTGGGGAGGGAGCTGGAGAAGATAAGGTAGTAGTTTCTCGAAGTAGAGTAGTTCAAGAACATTCTCGACCAACATTAAATCATCCACCACCCTTTGAATCTTGGTCCGAAGCAATGGAACGTGTACCTGAATTTGACAACAATGTTCTGACACCTGCAACAGAGTTCCCTGGAGTTATAGTGGACAGGTTTAGTGAGTTGGACAAAACATTATATAATGGAAGGGATTTTCCAAGTAAGGATGCGTTGAAGAGATTCTTAAAAAGATTTCATATTGAGAGGCATTGTAGATATGTAGTTGAGGCATCATGTCGAAAAAAATACGTTATACGGTGTGATAAATTTGATGAAGACTGTAGATTCCGGTTGAGGGCGATTCCAGACATTGCATTTGGTGGATGGAGAATTTCAAAGATTGAGGCAGCTCATTCTTGTGTTCAGCCAAATTTGACACAAGATCACACTGCTTTGGATGCCGAATTTGTGTCAACTGTTATCGTTGAGATGATTAGGACCTGTCAAGATGTTCCTATAGCCCTTGTGCAAGAGAGGATTCTTCAAACTTTTGGTTATAAGATTTCTTATAACAAGGCATGGATAGCGAAACAGAAGGCAATTGTGAAGGTCTACGGTGATTGGGATGACTCGTATCGGGTGTTGCCGCAATTATTAGCCATGCTGAGCCACAACAACCAAGTTGTCTACCATATAAATACGAAGGAACATGTGTTTGAAGATAATCGATTGGATCAATCTCGTGTTCAATTTCATCGGTTATTCTGGGCATTCCTCCCATGTATTTCCGCATTTCGTTTCAGTAAACATTTCATACAAATTGATGGAACATTTCTATCTGGAAAGTATAAGGGCGTATTGTTGATTGCGGCAACCCAAGATGGGAACCGTTCACCACTTCCGCTTGCATTTGCAATAGTAGAGAAGGAAAACTATGAATCTTGGAGCTGGTTTTTGGCATGCATCAGCAACCATTTCACACGCATTCGAGGTGTATGTTTGATATCTGATCGACATAGGGCAATCAATGAGGCAATCAATGCGGATCCTGATTCATGGAGGCCCCCAAATGCACATCATCGATACTGCATTAGACACATTGCTAGTAACGTGCGCAAAACCTTCCATAATGAGGCTATGAAGAATGCAATCACGAGGCTTGGTAAGCAATGTTGTCATTGATGTTTACTATTTTAATGTAAATAAAAATATATTTTCTATGACCTGTGATCATATTTATGTAGCATATGAGCCAGATCAACGAAGGTTTGAGGCGCGTTATGAAGAAATCCGCAAGGCTAACCAAGAAGTGTATGATTATATGATGAAGATTCCAAAAGAGAAATGGACACTGGCCTATGACGGGGGGAAGAGGTATGGACACATGACCACAAACATTGTGGAGTGTATAAATGGCATCTTCAAAGGGCTTCGCAAGCTACCAATTACTGCCCTAGTTCAGGAGACATTTTATCGTTGTGTCAAGTACTTCGTTGATAGACAAAAACTGGCCTCAGATGGGATTCAACAGGGGTTAAGATTTGGAAAAAACTTTCAACGAGATATTGACAAGAACATTGAAGAAGCTTCCAGTTATCGAGTGTGTTTATTCCGTCGGGAAGACTCGGCATTTGAAGTTCAAGAGTATTGTAACCCCATTACAGGTAACAGCGGTGAAAAATTAGTGGTACTTCTAGAAGCAAAACAATGTCAGTGTGGAAAGTTTCAAGCATTAAGGTTTCCATGCGCACATGCCATCGCAGCATGTGCGTCTGTGAACGTATCATGGGAAGCTTATGTTGATCCAGTATACCGATTGGAGGCCATTGCTAACTGTTATGCTGCGCCATGGACGCCTGTTGGGGAGTTTCGATATTTCCCAATGCCTGAAGATCAGCCCATACTGATTCCTGACATCAGTAGATTACGACCACGGGGAAGACCTAAGACCAACAGGATACGAAATGAGATGGATTGGCCTCAAGAACAAGGGAAAAGGTTGAGATGTCGTCTATGTCATCAAGAAGGGCATAACCGGAAACGATGTCCTAACATTGCTGGATCGAGTTCACACACTCAGCCACAATGATGTGTTGTATCCAACATGATCTTTTCATGTAGTCAGTTATATGTTGTTAATATCAGAGATGAACTTTTTAAGAATTGTTTCACATTTACAATAAGCAACTTCTCTCCTTCCAATAACGAACCTCTGTATTCAATACTTTTAAATCCATTAATCTAAACGTAATCTTAGAGAACAAAAACATTATTAAAAAAGGTTATTTATCATCGAAGACAAAAAATTATTAAAACATTTATCATAAAGGATCTTCATAAATCATACATAACCCGGATAAAATGTTTATATATATAAATGTATGACACCATATCTTAAAAAACATAATTTTTATGGTAAAAACATATATAAAGACACGATAGATAAATGTTCTCCAAAATATGACGACATTCCCTTAATGTTTTCCAAAAAAACATCACATATTGTTCATTATACCAATCATTAAATTCTATTAAGTTTAACATTATATTTATATTTTATAGTGAATACTAATTTCCTTTTCTGGCTTCCAGATGGATGATGCACCACTCCTCACCGAGCAGCATAGGCATGTTTCTCGTGATGTGATAGAGGGTCGGGATGTTCGACGGATTAGGGTGCGGCGAGCACACCATTTTCGACACATGGCGCCTCCAGCTGCTATTATACCATACTTACGTCGTGCTGGCTTCTACGGCATTGCCGTTTCTGATTTCACTTACACTGATCATCCCCTTCTTGCTGCCTTGGTCGAGAGATGGAGACCAGAGACTCACACATTCCACTTGCCAGAGGGAGAGATGACTATCACCTTAGAGGATGTGGCAGTGTTACTCGGTCTTCCTATTCAGGGAGATGCAGTTATTGGACCCACCATCGGGGATTGGGCTGAGCTGGCACAGAGATTATTAGGTGTCGATATTTTGGCTGATCATACTGCTACAGATGGTGGGTCGATATCTATGCCTTGGCTTGCTTTGCAGTTTGCACATTTACCTGCTGATGCTGATGAGCAGACCATCATGTGTTATGCTCGGGCATATATCTTACGACTTATTGGAGGTACATTGTGTTCAGATCACTCGGGTGTGCATGTGCACATGATGTATCTTAGTTTACTGGAGGACTTTGATCGGATCGGGAGATACAGTTGGGGATCTGCATGTTTGGCCTACACTTATAGAGCATTATGTACGACATGCCGCTCAGATCACACAGATCTCGGAGGATGTGTCGTCCTTATACAGTTGTGGGCATGGGAGCACATCCCTGTCCTCGCCCCTGTTACTGTTGGTCAGAGGCTTCCTATAGATGTGCTACAGGACGCTCCACGTGGACGATGGTATGATCCGTCATATTTCTTTGTTTCTGATTGTATTATTATTTATTATATTTAATTTCTGATTATTTATCACTTTCAATGTTGTATTTGATAGGTGGAGTCAGGCACATCATTTCATCGATGCTCCAACCCACAATTTGGCTGCATATCGTCTCATGTTGGACAATTTACTACCTGACAGCGTAAGTATATATCATCATTTTTGTTTTTTGTTAACAAATTTCTCTGATGAAATGTCACATGTCATTACAGATTCATTGGATTCCATACTGGAGTCTGGTTCAGGACTTACCTACATACTGTACTGCTGGACTTCATGAGGTTATGGCTGTAGTGCCACTTATTCACTTTCATATTATTGAGTGGCACCAGCCCGATAGAGTTATGCGTCAGTTTTGCTGTGTTCAGCTGATTCCACCTGCACCACGACAGTTACCAGCGCTTCATGGCTTGAAGCTCACGGGGAGACAACATGTCGATTGGCGACGACGACATGCCCAATATGTCGCCATATGGGACAATCGAGCAGAGCATCGTATCACAGGTGTACGTACGATGCGATTCTACCTATCAGATCAGGTAGAGTATGAGCCATGGTATAGAATGAAGTCTATATTGTATCTGACTCAGCACGGGAGAGGGATTCAGGATCTGGTAAGTCAATAAATTTCACATAATATATTTATTATGCTATTTTATAATTTATTTTGAATCTCTGTACAGCATACCAGACTACGACGACTATGTCGCATGACTGATCCAGAGGAGGAGGAGGTTGCTAGTTTATCTGTGATCCATGCTGCTTTGGAGGAGACGATGCCGATTTGTCGATCTATTCATGAAAGTATCATCCATCCTAGACCCCAGAGACATGATGTTCCTGCTCAGGAACATGATGCTCCTATCCCAGGAGATGAGGGTCCTACTCAGGAACCTGCAGCAGCAGCTGGTGCTGTTCCCCAGCGACGACAACGGCGACGGAGACCGCGTCCTGCTGCACGTGAGCCCTCACCTGTTCCAGAGGCACAGGTCGGTGCTCTATCAGTCCAGCCTGACCCGTCTGGGTTCGTGCAGCAGGATGCAGCATGGGATCCATCTTTTTTGACCGGATATCCACAGTATTCGCCAGATATTTATTTTCCAGGGATTTATCAGGGGTCATCTCCCATGCCGCTATCTTTCATACCAGATCCTTCACAGCCTATATGGTTTCCCGAGGGTATGCTGACAACCCCTTCTACTTACGTAGTGGGAGAAGGATCTCGTGCACACGATGACATCCCTCCGACACCTCCTTCCATTCAGACTACGACAGAGGCTCCCGTGATTGATGTTCCAGTGCCCGAAGATCATCCCTCTCCAGGTCATCATACTCCATCCCAGCATGGAACACGTCGCTCTCGATATGGACGTACCATTCGCACACCACCTTGTGGGACAGAGCCTCACCATAGACACTGACATTACTTCTTCATGTAAGGTGAGATGAGAAGGGAGGTATTATACCATCAGGAAGAGAGATTCTAGAAATGTGCAATGCTATGACAAACCTTTAAATGAAATGTGTCAGTTCCCCACTAGATGTGCATGTTCCTTCAAAATTTTCAGGCTGGAGATAATCCACCTTAAGTTTCACATAGTCTTATGTCTTCCATGTATTAATGTCAAACACTTCAACCAATTTGTTTACTTTATGGGGAAGTAAAACCTCATTCCTTTGAATATGCACATTACCATGAACATATAAGATCATCATTTTGCAAGAAAAACTACTAATCTCATGTTCACTGAAATACCCCTTAACGTAAGAATGATACAAATAGTGTAAGTACCCAATAGCAAGATTCCAATCCATTTTGACTGGGCTATGTGGAATCATTGGTGTTTTCATCTGATTAATAATTTAAAAGGTTTCAAAACCACCTTTCTAAAACTCAAAAATGTTTCAAGTAAGTGACTTTGAAAGCCCATAAAATATAAAGCATAAGATCTATTGAAATGAAACTTAAAACATGGATTAAACATATAATAAGTAATTGAAAATAAAAACCATTTCTTAAAAATTGCTGATGAAATACAATTATAAGCTTTCAAAAATACTTCTTTCAACTCAAAAATATTTCAGATATGAGACTTTGAAATCCTATAAAATATAAACTTAATGACTCATATAAATGAAACTTAGAACATAGATTAAACATATAAGAAGTAGTAGAAAAGTAATTAGTTAATTCTGGTGAGGGGGAAAACTGTTAGATCCTGGAATTGAAGGATAATGGGGATGACAAGGAAACATCAACCCCCACGCCCACCCCTTCCACCCATTCAACCAACTTCGGTAACTCCTATAGAAGTATCTTTTCAAAAAAAATGAAATGTCACCCCACCACAGCTTCCTACATCCATATTAACCCCCCAATTCAGTTTCATTAAATGTGGACAGCCCCCATTTTTACCAAAGTCAATGATGTACTATTAAACCATCACTTTTCAACCCCCGCCTCAATAATACAAAATGCTTTGAGGGATGAGAAATGATTCGGTGCATTTTAGAACATTGAAATGCGTCGAATCATTTCTCATCCCTCAAAGCATTTTGTATTATTGAGGCGGGGGTTGAAAGTGGTGGTTTAATAGTGCATCATTCACTTTGGTAAAAATGGGGGCTGTCCACATTTAATGAAACTGAATTGGGGGGTTAATATGGATGTAGGAAGCTGTGGTGGGGTGACATTTCATTTTTTTTGAAAAGCTACTTCTATAGGAGTTACCGAAGTTGGTTGAATGGGTGGAAGGGGTGGGCGTGGGGGTTGATGTTTCCTTGTCATCCCCATTATCCTTCAATTCCAGGATCTAACAGTTTTCCCCCTCACCAGAATTAACTAATTACTTTTCTACTACTTCTTATATGTTTAATCTATGTTCTAAGTTTCATTTATATGAGTCATTAAGTTTATATTTTATAGGCTTTCAAAGTCTCATATCTGAAATATTTTTGAGTTGAAAGAAGTATTTTTGAAAGCTTATAATTGTATTTCATCAGCAATTTTTAAGAAATGGTTTTTATTTTCAATTACTTATTATATGTTTAATCCATGTTTTAAGTTTCATTTCAATAGATCTTATGCTTTATATTTTATGGGCTTTCAAAGTCACTTACTTGAAACATTTTTGAGTTTTAGAAAGGTGGTTTTGAAACCTTTTAAATTATTAATCAGATGAAAACATCAATGATTCCACATAGCCCATTCAAAATGGATTGGAATCTTGCTATTGGGTACTTACACTATTTGTATCATTCTTACGTTAAGGGGTATTTCAGTGAACATGAGATTAGTAGTTTTTCTTGCAAAATGATGATCTTATATGTTCATGGTAATGTGCATATTCAAAGGAATGAGGTTTTACTTCCCCATAAAGTAAACAAATTGGTTGAAGTGTTTGACATTAATACATGAAAGACATAAGACTATGTGAAACTTAAGGTGGATTATCTCCAGCCTGAAAATTTTGAAGGAACATGCACATCTAGTGGGGAACTGACACATTTCATTTAAAGGTTTGTCATAGCATTGCACATTTCTAGAATCTCTCTTCCTGATGGTATAATACCTCCCTTCTCATCTCACCTTACCAAGAAAAATTATCTAGAGCTTTTGAGGTTGATTTATACTCAGGGGCATGACAAAATTGCAAAGATGTTTCTATTGTGTGTAAAGCACATAAGCTGGTTGAGGTTTTCATTGTTGGAATGCATCTGAATGCTACGACAAAGTTAGAAGAACTAAGTTAAAATTAAAAAATTTATTAATTTCTTATATATTTAATCAATGTTTAAAGTTTCATTTATATTGGTCTTATAGTTTATGTTTTATAGTCTTTTAAATTCGTGTACTTGAAACATTTTTAAGTTTCAAGTAGAATGTTTTGAAAGATTATAAATTAATTTTTATGGACATTTTTTAGGAAGTTTTTGTTGTTTTCAACTATTTCTTATATGTTTAATCAATGTTTAATGTTTCATTTCTATTGGTCTTATAGTTTATGTTTTACAGTCTTTCAAAGTTGGAAACTTGAAACATTTTTAAGTTTCATGTTGATGGTTTTGAAAGCTTATAAATTGTTTTTGGTGAACATTTTTTATGAAATTATTTTTGTTTTCGACTATTTATTATATGTTTAATCAATGTTTAAAGTTTCATTTGTATTGATCTTATAATTTATCTTTTATAAGCTTTCAAAGTCACGTACTTGAAATATGTTTAAGTTTCAAGTGGGTGGTTTTGAAAGCTTATAAATTAATCTGTATCAACATTTTTTATGAAATTATTTTTGTTTTCAACTATTTCTTATATGTTTAATCAGTGTTTAAAATTTTATTTGTATTGGTCTTATAATTTATCTTTTATAGTCTTTCGAAGTCGCGTACTTGAAACAGAATCACACATCGGAAACGCAGAATGTACTGTGCAGGAAAAGGAGAACCAGAATCCCACATCGGAAATGCAGTATTGTTTTCAGGGCAAACCCCCTTATAAAAGGGAGTCATGGGTGAGTGTATCAGTTAGAATCCAGACTGCTGTAATGGCAGAACCGCTGGATAATAAATAGCAGAAAAATTCTGCTGAAAAGTTTTGTTATATATATATATATATATATAAAACAAAACAAAACAAAAAAAATAAAATAAAAATTTAAAAAAAAAAATTAACCAAAGGCAGCACCTGGTGTGCCGCCTTTGTTGTGAGTTTTTGGGCAAAGGCGGCACATGGTGTGCCGCCTTTCCCTGGGCAGAAAATTCCCCAAAGGCGGCACACCAGGTGCCGCCTTTAGGGGGTAGAAAAATATATTTTTTTAACCTAGACCTATTTTCAAAATTTTTTTTTTGAAAAAATGTATATAAAAAAAAAACCCTGATTACCTCGCTCGAGGAGACACCGTGTCCAAGCTATGCACAGGCTCGGAGGTGGATTATAATAGGTGTGCGAGGTGGCTAATGTGGTCCGTGACTCACCAGATGTGATAGGGGGTGTGGCCATGGTGGTCTGATGGTTGCCAGCTGATAAGAGGGACCAACTGACAAGGGGTACCTGGTGCGGGTAGCCGCCGGCTGCAAGGGGAGCCGTGCTGGGGTAGCACCGGGACAAGGGGAGAATGGAGGGTTCTTGGAGCGCGCTACATAAAGAGCGGCCAGGGAAGGGGGTGTAGCCTACTAGGCCTCCATAGGAAGGGAGGCCAGGGTGCTGGACTGCCGCAGCTGAGCGGTAGAGGAGGAGGGTGATCAAGGCTGATGGGAGGGAGACGCCGGGGTGGCCCGCCTGCTGCACGTCTGAGAGGAGACCGGCCTTGGTGCACCGCAGATGGTTCAAGGAGAAGAAGCTAGTGGAGGTGGTCCTCTGGTGCGCTGCAGGGTGACATCGGTGGTGGTACCGGGTTTGCTGGATGGTGCCAGCCTTACCGAGGTCTCCATGTGGGAGGAGGCGGTCGAAGGGCTAGGGAGAGGCGACAGGACCGAGGTGACGGGGTACTCTGCACCGCTGTAGGTGGTCTGTTGTCTTGGCTAAGTGGCCGGTGGGAGGGGCGGTTTTCGCCACCCCTGGTGCTCTGCGGTGCACTGTGCGACGCGAGGAGGGAGGCGAACCAGTGGGGAGCCTCTCAGCCCCCCCAAAAAATCCCTTTTCTTCTTTTATTTATTATTTTTTGGTCTTGTTTTTCCCGGGTGATGCCCCCCCCATTCCCCTTTCCTTTTTTTTATTTTTTAAATGAAAGACTTATAATCTAAGTCTTTACCTTTTAAAAACAAGTCAAGGTCCCCATTTTTTTTAATTTCTAAAGTCTATGTTAGGCTTTTGGAAAAATAATAACATTATTAAATAAAATTTTCTTAAGTCTTCTTTAGACTAGAAAATATAAAATATTATAATAATAAAATATTATTATAATATAATATTATAATAATAAAATTATTATTATAATTTAAATATTATAATAATAATAAAATTATTATAACAATAACAATTAATAATCCTCACCAAAAAATACTATTCTGGTGTAAACAGATTTAGATAAAAATTGGTTCATCAATTTAGAACCTTGTCAAACTACCAGTTTTAATCCGAATTTAAAACTTTAGATGACCGCAGAATGGTTATCTAGTATCAGATTAAAACATGGTCTGCGACATTGGGACCATATCGATGCCCTATCCATAACTTAACGCAAATTTAATTGTTTTGTCAACTTAAAATCAACACACGTCCCTATGATACCACTTGTTTGAACTGGACGTGTAACAGAAGCCCCAAACAAGTGGGTTTTTATTTTTTCTTCCACCGACGATCGACATAAACTTGTCGATGTTGGTGAAGATCAGCCCAATCAAAGCTGAGGATATCACGTGAAAAGTTTTGAAGCACAAAAATAAACAGTAAAAATACCTAGTTTAATCCGAAGTTGCGCACGACGTCTGCTCATCATTGGTGATCGCTGATCAAAGAATCTAAATTTGAATTCCTCTTGATCATCCACACACACTTCAAGGAATCTGCGGGAGCACCGTTCTGTGTAATCCGACTGCTAGTGTGGAATTCCGATGATGCCTTTGACACTCCAACGATCACCGCATCGCTTTGCTGGTGATGCCTGGGAGAGTGCTCGATCAGAGCTCCTTGGATCCAGAGCCTCTCTCTCTAAATCATGTGAGAGAGGAGAGGAGAGAGAATCACCAGGAATAGTATTTGGAAATCTCCTCTCCACTTATAATTATAGTGTCATTTAATTACCCGAAAATGATAACCTGACCCCCAAATAATCAATACACTATTAACGACATATTATGACTACTTATCTGAGTCATAAATATTATTATCACTCAATTTTAAAATATTAAAATATATAACATGATAATAATTGAGTCATTAACTCAACTTGTCGCTCCCATAAATATTAATTTAACCTTGAATAATTTAATATTCGTCAATTAATATTTTTCATGTATTTACTTAAAACTCGTAAATATATTTAATAACTAAATTCAATACTCATTATTCTAAACTCGAACAATATGAATTTATTTATTTCATTGGTGATATTTTTTCCTTGGACAAATTCTGGACCGCAATGGTAGGGCCCACCATTTCCAAAACTCATATTCAACTAAATATGAAAGATTCTTGAATACGCTATTGTGTGTGACCCTCTATGCCCTTATCTCGACAGTAGTGAATAGTATTCACAGACCAAGAGCGGGATCTAGCAACCCATCATGGCCCCTGAAAAGATAATGATTTTCACAGCAGCGACAACCAACCTACGAACACCCACTGTGTAATATAATATCTTTTTCTGTAATATCTCATAATGCAGGATGCACTCACATGTCATCACCTTTTTCTTGATTTATTGTTTGTTGATTTAACTGGATGAATTTACCCTCGACTATCATGGCCATGGTCTTATAAAGGTACTGCCATCCTTATCAACATGGCCTGAGATATATTACTTCCATAACCCGGAAGCGACAAATCCTTTCTTGACCATTCAACTAATTTCATGCCACTAATGACGCACCCAACACAAACTACCTCACTACGAATTCATTTCCATGGTTTTCATCTTGCATCAAAGTACTCAATCAAATGACATAAATTGGTAATGATCTCAATTCAGGAGACCATTACACATGATCGTATATAAGAACATCCAATGACACCCAAAATATGTGGTATTCTTATTGGTGGGTTAGTCCTCATGATCTCACTACCGGAGATCACCAAGTGTGAACTTCATGAGAAGAAGTCTCAATTCTTATGAGTCCTCAACACTTGATAGTCAAACATCTACTATTTCCAATTAGTAAGATGCATCTAGACCGTAGAACATATATTTAATATTAATGTCATAGTATCTAGGGGATCTCATTATAGACTGGGATCTTCTATAACCTTTTGATGTGACAATTAATCTTTGGACATTACCATTTCAATAGTGGACGCAGAAAAGTATACACTATAATGGAAAGTTGAAATAATTTATAGATAACTATATACACAATATGGTAATCAAAATCACTGAATAGTTGGGTCTAGGGCACCCACTATTTCAACAGTTTAGGGTTTTGAAGGACTTTAAAGGGGTTTTAAAGATATAAAGTTTATTTTGGCAGGTTTTTTAAGGTTGTTAAAGAGTTATTAAGGGAGTGAATGGGTTTTAGGGTAAGTAAAAAGGGTATAGGGTAAAGGGATGGGGTTTTAGGGTATATGCAATAGGGTGTAGGTATTTGGTAAAGGGTTTTTAAGGATTTTAAAGGGGTTTTAAAGGGTTTTAAGGGTATGAAGTGTATTTTGGTATGGTTTATAGTGGGTTTAAAGGGTTATGGATGGAGTTAATGGGTTATATGGTTTGGTATGAGGGGATAGGATGAAGGGATGTGGGTTTTGGGTGTATGGAGTTGGTTTTAGGGTTTATGTTTTTGGGATATGAAGGATTTTAAAGGGTTTTAATGGCATGAAGTCTATTTTGGTACAATTTTAAGGGTTTTAAAGGGTTATTTAGGGATTGAAGTGTTTTTATGATCATGGAATATGGGATAGAATGAAGGTTTTATGGTTTCGTGTATAGGTAGTAAGGTTAAGAGTATTGGTTTTAGGGTTTAGAAGGATTTTAAGGGACTTTGAAAGGGTTTTAAGGGTATGAAGTGCATTTTGCTAGGTTTTTTAATGTTTTTATTGGATTATAAAGGGATTGAAGTGTTTTTAAGGTTAGATAATAGGGGATTGGGTGAAGAGACGAGGTTTTAGGGTATAGGGAGTTTGTTTGAGGGTATAGGTCTTCCTGTGGATGTGTGATTGGATTTTGTTCAGCAGAGAAATAACTATTTAATAGGAGGTGAAGGTTGTTTCAAAAGTAATAAAACATAAAATAAAATGATATCACTTATTCACCCCTACCCCTCTTAGTGATACTTGAATCCTAATTGTGAAACTTTAACTGGAATCAGAGCAACAGGTTCTATTCATTTGTTCTTTGTTGAAGTTTTGAATAATAGTTGTGATGGAGAATTTGAATTGTGTGAACAGTAAGGGGATTCTTATATTTTATGGAAAGAATTATTATATCCATAATGATAGAATTAAACCTTATCTTATGTCCCTTTCCCATGAAGTTCTTAAATATACAACATATTGATTTCCTCATATTGATGATAGGGTTCCTCTTACACTTGTCGATAAGAAGAATCTTGAGAATGATGGAAGAACTAAAAATGATTTACTCCCATCACTTTATAAAAGTTAGTTTTAATGATTAAATGGTATTTCTACAGATAATGGTATATGGGATAATCTAAAAAACATATATAAATGAGATACAAAAGTGAAGAAGGAAAAACTAAAAATTTGGAGTCTGAAGTATGACGATTTGAAAATGGGAGAGTTTGAATCTGTCAGGGACTTCTTTACTAGGGTAAATGAAATTTTCACTACTATAATTTGTCATGGTGAAAATTTGGAGGATTCAATAGTTGTTGAAAATATCTTAATAATTCTATCAAATAAATTTGATGCTAAAGTTTATTCATTGGAAGACAGAGACCCTGAAACATTATCTCTGGATGATTTTTTATAGCACACTCATCACTTATGAGATGATAAGGGATAATCTTATGAATAGAAAAATGAAATTTGTTAGATAAATGTATTTAAATTCTTACAAAAATTAAAAGTCTATAAAGTCACATGAGGGCGATGATGTTGCTGACTTAGACTCCGAAAATGAGGTATGAAAAAAATATTGATGATACCTTGTTTTCTAAAAATGTGAAAAGAGGCATGGGTAAATATAAAGGGAAACTTATATTTAAGTGTTTTGAATGTGGATAGATTGGGAACTTTGTGGATAATTTCCCTCAAATAAAGAAATAATAGGATAGTGATGAAGAAGAAAGAAGTCTAAGAAGTTCATCGAAAAAACAGGGTGATAAAGAAAAAAAATTCTAGAGGGAAGGATAAAATGTTATTCAAATCCAAAAGAAGAATATTTTTTTTCTAAAGATGTAGAAGAAGAAGATAGTGAAGTTGAATCCAAAAAATATTTTTCAAATAAATCCAGAGAGAATACTTTTATTGTAACAGTGAATAATGATGATTTCAGAAGCAGCAGTTTTGAAGAAGAAGAAGAAACTCAACTTGAATCTCATCTAAAAGAAGAGTTGAAAGATTATCTGGGAAATATTAGAGGACTTGAAAAGGATAACAAAGAAATTGTTAAATGAAAATCCATCATAAAACAACCAATAAGGTATTTATAATGATAAGTTAAAGACATTAAAATATATTGATGACATGAATAATTATTTTGAGAATTAGAAGAGTATTAATGAACATCTAGATGTAAAGATGAAGGAAAAGAAGAAGATTTGGAATGTTTCCAATAAAAAATTTCTAAATCCAAACAAAGGAATATGATTTTTGAAAACTCTAACTTGGAAGTTGGTGGATTTTATGGTAAGAGTGAACTGAATAATTATAAAAAAAATTTACCTTCATAGGTTGAGAAGAAAGATGAAACTGGTTATAAGAAGAATAAATCTTGGAAAGTTATGTATGTGGCCAAAGATAATGATACTGAAAAATCTGAAGTTTCCAAAAATACCGTGTCCGGAAACTTTTTTATTACTTCTGGTCCTAATATTTCTGGAAAGAAATTTGAGCTAAAGAATAATGTTTCATCTGTATACAGAAAAGTCGATGGTCAAAAAATTTCTGTTAAGAAGGTTACTGAGAAACATACTCATAGCACCATTATATCCAAAAATTTCAGAGGGAAATACTCTTTATATGGAGAATTATAGTATTGTGGTGGATTTTTACATATGTAAAATATGTGTTGGTTCATCCAACAACATTACTACTATTCCACACGTAATGGGAGGAAATGTTTGAGGGGGAGTCAATCATCTCAAAAGAAAAAGTTTGGGAAGAAAGTTCAAAATAAATATGAGAAGAATGTTCTGAAAGTTGAGAACAAATTCCAACCACCAGAAACTATTTTTGAAAGATGTGAACAACCTAGATATCTTGATAAGGGTTGTCTTGTTTTGTTACCTGCACAAAAAAAGTTTCTCAACAATTCTCTGATGTCGGAGGTGAAGAAAGAAAAGGAAGAAGAAAAATCTCTTGTTGTTTAAACATATTTGAAAGCTATAAAAGGAGATGACCTTGGATTATAGATAGTGTGTGTTCTTGTCATATGATAGGAGACTTAATGTTTTTGAATAATGTGAAAGATTTCAATGAAGGAATGGTTTCATTTGTCAGTGATGAATCTTTAAGAATCAAAGTTATTATATCAACCATCATTAGGGAAGAAAAGATGAGATCTAGAAGAACTTTATATGTTGATGGGATGAAACACAACCTACTAAGTGTTTCACAAATTTTTGATGAAGGTAACAAAGTTATCTTCAGGAAATATTATTTTGTTGTGAAAAGTGAAGAATATGAAAACATAGTTACAATATGCCAACAAACAAAAGGAAACTTGTTCGAAGTTGGTGAAATACTAAAGTTTTGTTAATTGGGAATGGTGGAAGAAAATAAATTGTGGAATAAAAGGCTAGGAAATATGTGTCATAGAAATATGAGAAATTTATAAATTATTGATAGTGTTAGATATATTCATGATATGTTTAGAATAAGAGATTGGTGTTGCACTATTTGTCAAAAAGGGAAGATTACAAATTATATGCATAAGAAAGTTTAAATTAGTTCAAAATGTCCCCTGGAACTTATTCATTATAATATCTATGGTCCAATGAGAAAAAAATAAATAATTATAGATAATAACTTTATCACTATCATTGATTACTTTACTCACATTAGTTTTGTTATGTACATGAGTCATAAGTCAAATACTCTAAAAATGTTTAAAAGTTTTAGGAGGAAAGCAGAGAAGGAATGTGAGTATTTAGTGAATAATTTGAGAAATGATAATGGTCGTGAATATAAGAATGAATAATTTGAAAATTATCTTGAGAATAATAGAATTCTTCATGATTTCAGTTCATCATACACACCTCAAAAAAATGGGGTTGTCGAAAGAAAGAATACAAGTTTGGTGGAAATGGGGAGAACTATGTTACTTGAAAATGGTATCTCTCATTACTATTGGAGTCAAGCCATGAGTACTACTGTGTATATTCAAAACGGTTGTTTCTATAGGCCATGTTCAGATATGAATCTATATGAACTTTTTTATGGAAAAACTCTATGTTTTAAACACATAAGTGTTTTTGGGATTCTATGCATCATAAAGAAGAAAGGTGAAGACCTTGGAAATCTTGATAAAGGATGTGAAGATCGAATTTTTCTTGGATATTCTCTGAAAGGAAGTGGATATATATGTTTCAAAAAAGAAATTAGAAGAATTTTTTATTCTTTTGAGGTGAAATTTGTTGAAAATTTTGATAATGAAAAGAAGACTAATGCTGATATAGATGTTGAGCATGATAAGGAAAGTTTTTTTTAACAATTCTAATAATGATGTTGATAGTGGAAATCCTACTCAAGAAGAAGAATCAAACTCATCCATTTCATGTGATGAGGATGAAACTCAAATAACTCATCCTAGGTAGAGGAAGAAAGTGGAGGCTGATAACATTATTGGTAATCAACATTAGATGGTTCAAACAATAAGAATTTAAAATATTTTTACACAAACTTCTTTGTATTCAAACATCAAGACGAATGATGTCAATGAAGATTTTGAGTATCCAAAGTGGGTATAGGCTATGAATTAAGATATTGATCAGATAGAAAAAATGATACTTGGGAACTTGTACCCAATCTGGATAACAAAAATGTTATTGGTAAAAACTGGGTTTTCAGGAACAATCTGAACGAAGAAGGATAAATGATATGAAAGAATTCAAGATTGGTTTGAAAAGGGTATTCAAAAAATGAAGTTATTTATATTGATGAAACCTTTTCTCTAGTGGAAAGGTTATAAACGATAAGAATAATTCTTTATATTTCTGCACAATGAGGTTACAAGATCTTTCATAAGGATTTTAAACCTGCATTCTTGAATGGTGATATTAATGAGGAAGATTACATTGAACAACCTTGTGGAGTTGTTATTGGGAATAATAAAAGTTATGTGTATATATTGAAGAAGTATTTTTATGGGATAAAACATGCTTTGAGGGCATGGTATTCCAAATTGGATAATTGATTAAGGAAGATTATTTTCAAGAAAGGAAGAGTTGATAGAAATATTTACAATAAGGAAAGTCATGATTTTTCTCTCATTGTAATTGTTTATATTGATGAAATTATCTTTGATAGAAATGATGAAAGATCTTGTGAAAGATTTTATTAATAGATGAAGAAGTTATTTGAGATGTTTATTCTAGGATAAATGATATACTTTCTTGGGTTACAAATTTTACAAAATAAGAAACACATATTTCTTTCTCAAGAAAAGTATACTAAGTATCTTATTAAGATGTTTTGAATGGAAAATTTGAAACCATTTTCCACCCCAATTTTAGTGGGAACCAAGTTGTCTAAAAATGGATAAAGAAAAGAAGTTGATCAAAAGGATTTTCAAAATATGATTAGAAGTTTTTTATACTTGAATGCCTCAGGACCTGACATTGTTTATGTTGTTACCTTATGTGCAATATTTTAGAGTGCTCCCAAATATTCACATCTAATTGTGGGAAAAATAATTCTTAGATATATCAAAGGAACAAATTTTTTTTGAATCATGTAGATAGATCAGAAAATATAGACTTGTTTTTGTATTTAGATGCTGATTGGGTATGAAATGTTGATGATATAAGATCTACATCTAGTGAAGTTTTATTTTTGGGGAAAAGTTGTGTTAGTTTTCATACAAAAAATTAGAATTCAATAACTCTTAGCATGGATAAAGTTTATTGTATTTTCACCACTCAAGATGATACCTAAATTATGTGGATGAAAACTCATTTGGAATACTTACTTGTTGAAGTAAAGATACCCTTGCTCTTGGGATGTGATAATAAAAGTGAAATCAATCTGTAAAGGAATCCAGTAAAACATTACCATTCAAAACATATTGACATAAAGTACCACTTCATCAAAGAGTATGTACGGAATAATGAACTGAAGCTAGAATATGTGCCTACATTAGATAAAGTTTCTGACATATTCACAAACCATTTACCAAATGAACCATTTTCTAAATTGAGGTTGAACATGGGCATCCAACATCCTTCTCATCAAGGCTGAGGTATGTGTATTTTTATCCTCTATCATATTTCATTTGGATATTGTTATCAAAGGGGATAATTTTTTCATAAATCCGTCCTTATAAAATAATATATAAATGGAGATTTGTGGGTAAGCTATGAATCTAGTATGTATGTGTGTGAACTATTCTAACTGTTTGTTGGAGTGGTTGTAGGGTGTTGACGCTCCTTTCGTCACAGAATCTAAAGATCGGAAAAGGGGAATATCTGAGTCCAAAGTGATTCATCCTTTGAAGAAACATAAAAAATCGAAAAAGGGATGAACATGGAGAACATTGCCTATAGGTCACGCAAGTTCCCTCATGGTCACGCAAGTACACTTGCGCGCCGCCTAGTGGTCGTGCAAGTACTTGCACGCCGCCTAGTGGTCGTGCAAGTATACTTGCGCGCCGCCTCATGGTCGCCCATGTGACTTGCACGACCTAAGTGATAACTGCCCGGTAACCGCCCAGGGTCTTCTTCTGCCTATAAATAGACCCTGTGGGCCCCCCATTCGGGGAGGATTATTTTTCAGAAACTCAGATTTGAGATCCCGGCGCCCTAGTCTCTTCTCAAAGCTTCCGAAACTTTTCTAAGGTAATTTCTTACCTATAACGGAAGATCTAAAGAGGGGGAGGAAGGCCTAAGTGTTGAAACTCATTAACACTTGCACGCCTGAGTGGCCATCCCTTAAGGGAAAAGGCCACACTTGCGCGTCGCCTTGCTCCTTCAATAGAACTTGTGATCCCCTCTTCTGGAAGAACCTCATGAGGATTCTAAAGGCTTTAATCAAGAGTCGCTCAAGTATTTCCCTGCTGGTTAACCATCGCGCAAGTACACCATGTGTCGCGCAAGAATACCTGTGCGACCAGGACTTGTGTGCCCATGCAGTACCTACGCGCCTGCCAGGACTTGCACGCCCCTGCCTTTTTGGTTGCCCTTCTTTTCCATTTCACCCATCTTAAGCCATTCCACCTTTCCTATTCAAGATTCAGTCTTAAAGACACTCTTCAAAGCCATTTATGGCCTGATTTCTTGATTTGACTTCCTTATCTGAAAGGAATTCTATGGAATATCTCTCAAAACCTAGTGATTTACACATATTTATGTCATTAAAGATTGATATTTCATTCATTCAACCTCATCCTTTAATATGAGAGAATCATTAACCTGGGTCTTCTTTTTAGGAATAATCCCCAGTCATAAGTCATATAATCTGGGAATTTTCTTTAGGAGTAATCCCCAAGTCCCTTAATTTTTGGGCATCCTCTTAGGAGTAAGCCCCAGATCCCCTAACATGGGCTTCCTTTTCAGGAGTAAGCCCCAGTCTCAAATATGGGCATCTTCCTTAGGAGTAAGCCCCAATTCTTAAAGTTCCCAAATCTGGGCATCCTCTTTAGGAGTAAGCCCCAATTCCCTTAATTTTTGGGCATCCTCTTAGGAGTAAGCCCCAGATCCCCTAACCTGGGCTTCCTTTTCAGGAGTAATCCCCATTCTCAAATATGGGCATCTTCCTTAGGAGTAAGCCCCAATTCTTAAAGTTCCCAAATCTGGGCATCCTCTTTAGGAGTAAGCCCCAAGTCCCTTAATTTTTGGGCATCCTATTAGGATTAAGCCCCAGATCCCCTAACCTGGGCTTCCTTTTCAAGAGTAAGCCCCAGTCTCAAATATGGGCATCTTCCTTAGGAGTAAGCCCTAATTCTTAAAGTTCCCAAATCTGGGCATCCTCTTTAGGAGTAAGACCCAAGTCCCTCAATTTTTGGGCATCCTATTTAGGAATAAGCCCCAGATCCCTTAACCTGGGCCTCCTTTTCAGGAGTAATCCCCAGTCTCAAATATGAGCATCCTCTTCATGAGTAAGCTCCAGTCCCCTAATTTGGGCATCCTCCTCAGGAGTAAGCCCCAAACCATAATTCCCTTAACCTAGGCCTCCTTTTCAGGAATAATCCCCAGTCATAATCCTTTAGCTTGGGTCTCTTTTTTAGGAGTAAGCCCCAGTCATAATTCTCTTAACCAGTCCTAATTTACCCTTGATCTGGGATTCCTTTTTAGGAGTAAAACCCAAGTTAGAGTATTCAAAATCTCCATGAAGCACATATACCTTTATAGACCCTGTTCCTGGATTTATTCCCTAAATTAAATCCTAAGCTTCATTTATCTAGGCAGTCATACATACATAAGCCCCACATTATTTCTTATGATTGCATCTTTCATGGCACAATTGTCTAATTTTTACCAATACCTCTTGTTTCTCACACTGAGCATGACTCACGTGATCTTAGAGTGTAAAAGTAATTGTGACATCCTTCTTTGAGACATCAATCATAAACATCATACTCCCTTACTCGAACTACGTGGGTTCTGATTCCTTTTCTAAACAAAGGATACGTAGGTAGCCCGTCTACGGGTTTGATCCCAACTCTAAAATAATTCATGTCCTTCTGAATGACAATAAAATTCAAGTGCCCCACTGAGTGGCTTTAAAACCAGCATGGTCATCATAATGACCAAGAGACTTCTGTATAAATGTGTCTAAGGGTACCATTGACCAAGAATCTCTAACAAATATAGATGATTCTCTATTGGTGAAGAACTTCGAATACATACAAAATATTCTCTAAATTTCCTACATATTTAATCATTGATTGTTATATCTGAAGGAAAGCTCATTTTATACTTGGTAATGTAATAAGGATTCACGAACATAACTTAAATCTATAAAGAGAGTCCCAGAGTAGACAATAATTCCCCTCAAAAAGGTGTGATGAGTCCGACCTCCCATCCTCTTGACCAATAAAAATTCCTAACCCTCATCAGTCCACAAACTAATGAGCACCTACCTTTGGAAAGTAGGTCCGAATGGATGTGGAATCATTGGATTTTTCCGGTTCTACGAACAAACCCGTTAGAAACCGATCAGAACGTTTGAACCTCCCATCAAGGCGGTCATCCCCGGATTCCAAGGGAAACAAAAATGGTGAACCCAACGTGAATCCTTAACCAAGTTAAAATGATGTTTTACCTATTTGTTAGGACCCTATTTAAAACTCAATGAGAGGGCCAACAAAAACAATCATTGACATATGTGCTCATCCAAAATATGTAGTGGATGAATTTATCTTGATTACGTCTGTTATATCAAACAGACACTCTTTTTCCAAGATCTTATGCATTTCTAGAATGGCTGCTCTTAAGTTCACACCTGTGAATACTGCTGCTGTAAATGCCACTGCTGCTACTCCTGCTAGATCATCGTCCGCTCTTAGGACGATATCACCTACTCAGCGTCTTCAATGCTGGGTATCAAACGCACTGGTTAAGGAGTACCATCAACATGGTACCATCCCAACTCCGGAGGCTGCCCGATAAGCCCTCCAAGTAAATAACTCACATCGGTCGTCCGGACAACGACGACCAGTGATCAAGAAGAAGGTAGTGCTGACTACCATCTCCAACCATTTCGGGTCGTTATCCCCGGAACACAATCACCATTCGCTCCCTTATTATGGGGAGGTGAATGAGCAGGTCCCTCAAGACCTTAATTCAAACAGACAGGAGTCCTTCCTGAGGGATCCCACCAACAACCACCACCAGACTCATGCAGCAGTGCGCCCTCAACATGATGAGGGTACCAACTCCAGGAGTTCGGCTCAGGTTCCTCGAACCCGAGCAAGCAAGACGAACCACCAGAGGCGGAATCCGGTCAACAGTGAGCAGGTTCTCATATCTGCCATCTCCGAAGAAGTCCACCAACCTAAATTGGTGGAAAGCAACGAGCAGGCACATACACCTGCCTGTTTTAATTCCGTTGTCCAGCAGACTCGTCTGGAAGCATCATGCCATTCCCGCCAGGCAATTCCGGTGGAGTACTATAGGCAAGAACATACACCTGTTTATATATCATCAGATAGTCAGTAGGCTCGTCGGACTACATATGATGGATCTCATCAACCACATTTGGCGAAGTGCAATCAGCAGGCACATACACCTGCTAGTATTGATCAATCCTACCAACAGTCTCGCTTGGTAGCATTCAGAGAAGTTAGTCAGAAAGCCCCGACAATAAATAGGAGGCAGACTCAACTCTCTGCCCCCACACTTGAGTACTGTCAGGATTCAATGACAAGAAAAGGAGGACAAGAGCAGGCACATAAACCTACTCCAAGCCTGGAATGGACATATATTCCCATTCCGGCAGCTGAAGTCACCAAGCATATTCTATCAATGGTGAAAGAGCAGAAGCAAATCCCTGCTCATATTCTGGATGCCTGCCAGGATTTTATAACAACTTCAGCGGCATCTCAGGGAAACACACATAAATCTATCCCTACCAGTGGAGTGATACATCAACAATTCACTCCGGAATAGACACACACATCTGTTCCAGTCCAAGAGGGTTATGGAGCATACTCCCCCATATCATACGGACGACCAAGTCAGGAACATACACCTGATTTGAGAGGAGATAGTCAGCCTAACCTGACCATCTTTCCTGATCAGGCACATACACCTACTCAGAGCAGCCACTTTCGTCAACAAGTGGTTTCCAAGGCGAGTAAGAAGGCATCTAAGAAAAATACCCACCCAGCGTAGCCAGGAGACCAAGAGCCAATCTGTAACTAGGCCTTTCTCGATGCTGGAGTTCTTGAAGATATCATACAATTATCTATTGGAATTCAAGATTATACTCCCTCAGCTCCCAATAATGGGAACATTAATTTCGAAGGTCTTCAACAGACACTTCCTCATGAAGGCTTGCTTCATGACAATTCGGTCGACCTCAAAGTTTCATCTTCAGATGAGAGCCACAGGAACCCTCTGTGTGGTCAGAAGACCAAGGAGCAAGAGATATCATCTTTTGCTGTAACCCATTATGGTGGTCCTCCCCATGATGATGAATTTCGCTGTGAAAGTCCTCTCCACAGTAGTAATTCACATTGCCTGGAAAATGCTCCAGTGGACAATGTAGTGCCGAGAAAGCCCTCTTATCTTGAGGCACTTGAAAATGAGAAACCAGTCATGTCTAAAGCTTCATCGCTAGCACGTGAAATACTTTCTCAATCAGAAGATAGCCCAGGGTGTAGGTCATTCTCTGAACCACCCCTAAGTCATGCATCTTCTAGTTTGATCAATAATTTCTCTACTAATCCTGTTGAATCCAATGAACCAACAAGGAAACACCAACTCTGGTCAAATCAAGTAGAAGAATCTTCATTAAATGATAAAGAGGAAATGTTGAATATGAGAAAACAACTGGCGAAAGGTGAAGTGTCAGTCATGTTTTGGCCTCTGGCTGACTCTCAGTATAATATTCCAGAAATGTTGATGGAAGATGAAATTCATGATATTCGTCTCAACATATGGAAATCTATTTTTTAGTTGAAAAAGAAAGTATTATCTTATGATGAATATGAAAATCATCTTAAGATAATAGAAGGGTTACAACGTCAGATTGATTTGGCATCTCTATCAGTATCTCGATATCCGAAGGCTGAAAAGCAGCAGAGAGCCCTTCAACATTCATGCCTTGGCGCACTAAGAAGATTGCATCAGTTAATTGCCAATGCCCCATCTGGTATTCATGTCAGAGGATGGGGTGTTCATGGAGCACTGCATTTCACAGTGCTCTCTAGTCAGCAAAGCCCGCCGAAAATGGTCTCATGCAATGTTATTGCCCATGGCCGGCCACAGTCAATGGGCTTTGTTTGTAATCAAAAGCTTACCCAAGAACAGGCTTCAACTAGTTCCTCTCAAAATCAAGAATACAGAGAACAAGTTGTTGAATTACTCTTGAATAAAGAAAACGAGAATGTTGAACATGCCTCTCATTTGGATAAATCACGTCACCAAGTGAAAGAAGTTTCGGAAATCATCCAACGGTCTTTTGAATCGGGTGATAAAAGCGGATACAGGTTAATGCATGCAGCTAATTTCCGGACTAAGGTTCACAAGATCAGGAGGACTTTCAAGAAAGTCTCAGACATAGCATGTCAAGAACCACCCCATCTTGCCAGACTGGGGACTCTTTTAAACTAACCCTCAGAATCAACAAAAAGGATTTGGGGAGTTGAGCGAGGACAACAGGAACAACCCCAGTCCACTGGACTGGGGACTTTTTCAAATCATCAATCCCCTCCTCATAGAAAGTCAGTCTTTTCTCGATTGGGGAAGAAACCTCAAGAGGAACGAAGAACCAAATTATTAGGAGATTCCCTCCAAATTACGGTTCATCAAGAAGTTCCTAAGGGATTGAATCAACAAAAGGAAATGTCTCATCAAAGACATGGAAGAAGACAATATCACAGAAATGTTTATAGAAGGGATGCGATGAGTTATGCATCAATCAATGTCATCAATTCCGTTGTTGCTCATCCACCAGATGAGGCTCACTCAGGGGACTCAGATGAAGAGGTTCCTACTCAAGAAGATGTACGCACCGACACAAATGAATAAGGTGTGCGTACATGAAGTCAAAGGACTAATCAGAACTTAGGTAATCCTTTGAGTAACCCACTTCCCCCTCTCCGAAAAGGATCCAACAAAGGGAAGGGAAAGAACCAGGTTACATATCCTTCCTCTGGAGAAGGTCAATCGCTCTCACTAGAGCAGAGGTTTGCACAACAGGAGGAAGAAATGAAAGAATTAAGAAGGTTGAATGCAGAACTACTTCAGAGTAGTCTTCTTCTTAAGCATGCTGGAGTTAGTCAGCCAAAGCAATTTGTTTCAGCTACTGAGATGGATCAGGAATATCCTCCTCTATCAGTACACCCTCACGGGTCTAATCCTATGGGTCAAATGCAACAACATTTGGCAGTGCTACCATTAGTTGCAGCACCAATCGCCACATCTGTCCAATCTCCAGTCATTGCACCTACCCAAGTCCAAGTTCAACCAGATGTTTCTCAAAAGTTAATAACTACTATTGAGTCATTAACAGCTCGATTAGAAACTATGGAAGGTAAACGTGCGCAAGTTCAACCAAAAAAGAAATTTTACCCTGAATGGGTAGATTCAATTTCTCCTCCATCCAGTTTTGGGAATCCTGTATTCCCTATTTTCAATGGATCAGGCGATCCTGAACAGCATTTGACGCATTACGTGTCTTGTTGCAATCCTATGATGGGAACTTCGGAGCAGCAAGAAGCAGTGAAACTCAGATGCTTCGTGCGAACCTTGCAAGAACTAGCTTTTGTTTGGTATACAAGCTTGCAATCCCGGTCAATTATCGGATGGGAGGATCTTCGCTAAAAATTCCTCCTTCAGTTCAGCTCAACTTTGCCAAAGACAATAGTTTTCGATCTTAAAAATTGTAAGCAAAGGGATAATGAAGGAGTCTCTGATTTCATTACTCGATGGAAGGGATTAACATATTCCATGAGTTTAGCACTCCCTCAAGAAGAATTGTTGACAATCTGTGTGGCAAATATGCATGACGAATTATGCACTCCATTAATCCCTGTGAAATACACAGGAGGATTTCAAGACCTTACTTCAATCACTCAGCAGATTGAAGATTCCCTCATACAGGCTAAGGCTAAATCTTGTGTAATTCCATCAGCTCCAAGAAGGAGAATGGGTAAAGCATAAACTACTACAGTTATGCTTAAACAAGAACCTGTACCTATTTCTACCTCAAAACCTTCATCTTCTCGAAGGGCTCCACCTTCTGAGTGCCAACAACAAATTCCTTTTCGTCCAGATGATCAGAAAGATCAAAGATGAAAAAAATTTGAGGATCTGAAGAGAAAAACATATTGTTTCCGAAATGAACAAGTTTCTGGTTATTTCATTTCGGCTCTGGAAAAGAATTTGGTTCAATTTCCAATACCCAAGAGGCAAAACAAGAAAGGAGGTGAAGACCGTCCTAATTATTTCCCTTTTCATCAAATATTGGGGCATCCCATCCAGGAGTGTTTTGTCTTCAAAGACCTCATTCAAAATATGGTCGAATCGGGACAGGTCACATTGAAAGTATCCTTAGCCCAGGTAGCTTGTGTCACTGCTATAGTTCCAGAGGAGGAAGACGAATGGCAGGAAGTCAAAAGAAAAAATGAACAGAATTATGATGATTCAATGGTCAGAAAGACAATCAATCAAACTCATGCTATTTTGCGAACACAATTAAGGAAACCAATTGTGTCTTCTGCCATGAATGTTGCACCAAAACCCTATTCGTCAGAGAGAAAGTCCTCAAAGAAATGGCATGATTCAAAGAAAGAAAAATAATCAGAAGAAGATGAGTATGTGTCAAAGCCTAAGTTTTCTCTGACTTTGGTGGACTTCATGCCATCTACTTCAAAGCCACGGGCACCGCCCCACCAAACTGCACAGCCTAAACAGGCTAATCAGGCAGAGTCTTCATCAGACGAAGAGTTAATCTTCGTTTCTGTTAATATGATTCAATTAACAGATCCATATGCCAGTCACAGTTTCAATTTTGATGAGCCTGAATTCCCTATATCAAACAGAGGAATCAGAGGAAGTTCCAGGGGCTCAGGATACAGGGGAAGACGTGGATCTTTCATAATCCACTATTCCAATTCTACCCCTGATAGAACTGTGTACGCAGCAGAAACTCGTGGTAGAGCCCTTCAGCGAGATCAGCAAGAACAAGCAAGTTCTTCTACCAATAGAAAATTCAGTCCTGGCATAGTTATTTTGGAAGACCGGTTGAAGGTTCCATCTTCTTCCTCTCAGCAAGTAAATGGATCTAATCGGTCTAATCTTCCAAAACCAAGAATATTGCCAACTCCTATCCCAATACAAGATGCATAAACTTCCAAAAAATATGCTTCCAAGGTACCTGCTAAACCACATATTCCTATTGGGAAATGCAGACCTCTGGATCAAAAGTATGATATATTGAAACACTTGGCCCAAGTACCAGCCAAGTTATCAATTCTGGATGCTTTGAATCTGTCAAAAGATCTTCGGCAAGCACTCATCGAGGATTTGTCAAGTCCTCAGGAGTTTGAAACTGAAATTGTTGCAGCTGAAGTCTATCACAAAGAGAATAATCCTGCAGAATGCCATGAAATAATATCCTTTACTGATGAAGATGAATATGATGTTGTGCATGGACATATTAGACCATTGTACTTGTCTGGAAAAGTCAATGGTGTGGATGTTCGAATAGTTTTCATTGACAATGGTTCAGGAGTCAACCTCATGCCCATTCGTACACTTCATCGATTAGGCCTCACGGAATCTGATTTATCTCCCTCCACCATGATGCTACATGGATATGATAAAAATGAACAAGAACCACTGGGTGAAGTTACACTCAGAACTCAGTTTGGAGATCTTGTATCCAATTCAAATTTCATGGTTGTTGATCAAGACTCAGCCTTCAACATTTTTCTTGGAAGACCCTGGTTACATCAACATGCGGCTATCCCTTCTTCATACCATCAATGTCTCAAATATTGTTTCGATGGTCAAGTTGGGACATTGTATGGTGATAAGGCCTTGTTCAAGACATGTGAGTCTCAATACATTGAGGCAGAATTATATCACATGAAGCAAAGGGAGAAATCCATAACAAAGGAGATTACCAAAGTTAATGTTCCATATGGTTTGGAAAAAATTCCAGTAAATCCATTTACACATGTGAGTACAGATTATGTGTTTCCTATCAGTCAAATTGACAAGATAGAACCAAATCAAAATGCTCTTATGGAAAAATCCATAATGTCAATTACGGCAATCGAGCTAGACAACATAGGAGAAATTGGTAATCTACCAAGCAGTGATGAAAGCACAAATGGTGACGTCTTCATTTCATCTCCTGAAATCCAACAAGTCTATGCTTCGCTAATTAGGCCAAAAGAAGTTATAGCAACATTGGAGGTGAACAATGATGTCGATTCTCAATCCATAATCTCCTCTTTATTACCCAAAGAAGACCCTTCATCAGCAATAGGGTCAAAAATGGAAACTTCCTCTTCAAAATGTGCAAATTTTTACATCTCTTTTGATCATGAAAATTCCACTTTTTCATCTACTATGCAAGTATAAACATAAGAAATAACACATGATGAAGAAGAAGAGGAAGATCTTAGAGATGCTCCTCCAGCATTTGAAGAGGGTATCTCTACCACTGTGGATGAACTCAGAGAAATAAATCTGGGTACAAAGGAAGATCCACAGCCCACTTTAATTAGTGCGGCCATGACCCTTGAAGAGAAAGAGATGTATATTTCTTTTCTAAAGAGAAATAGAGATATTTTTTCTTGGAACTATACAGAAATGCCCAGGCTTGATCCTGATGTTGCTACTCATCATTTGGGTTTACCAGAAGAACATCGAGGATTTAAGCAAGCTGCGAGAAGAACACACCCAACTTATGCTTCCAAAATTTAAGCTGAAGTGGATAAGCTTATCAAAGATAACTTCGTTAGAGAAGTTAAATATCCCAAATGGTTGGCTAATATTGTCCCTGTAAAGAAAAAGAACAGACAAATTAGAGTTTTCATCGATTTTAATGATCTTAATCAGCATTGTCCTAAGGATGATTTCCCAGTTAAGATTACAGAACTTCTAATTGATGCAACGGCTGGCTATGAAGCACTTTCCTTCATGGATGGATATTCTAGATATAATCAGATCCGAATGGCCCTAGAAGATGAGGAATCCACAGCCTTTAGAGCCCCTCAGGGTGTGTTTTTCTACCGGGTAATGCCCTTTGGCTTAAAGAATGCAGGTGAAACTTATCAGTGTGCCATGAATCATATCTTCAAACCCTTCTTAGGGAAGTTTGTTGAATTCTATGTAGAAGATTTGGTAGTTAAATCCAAACAAAATTCTAATCACTTGTCTGATTTGGAAGTCATATTCTGCAAGCTTCGACAGCATAATTTGAAGATGAACCCCTTAAAATGTGCTTTTGGGGTAACCTTAGGAAAATTTCTCGGCTTTTTTGTACGCCATCATGGTATTGAAGTCGATCCTGAGAAGACCAAGTCAATCCTTGGTATGTCAACTCCTCAAAATTTGAAATAATTAAGAGTAATTCAAGGACACTTAGCCTATATTCGATGTTTCATCGCCAATTTAGCAGGTAAAAATTTACCCTTCACCAAATTGATGAAGAAGGGAGTCACTTACCAGTGGACTGAAGAATGTCAAGAAGCATTCGGTATTCTCAAGAAATACCTCTTGAGTCCACCGGTACTCATGCCACCTGTTGAAGGGAGACCACTTATACTCTACGTGACAGCTCTAGAGCGATCATTGGGTGCCTTTCCTTCTCAAAAGAATGATGTTGGGAATGAAAACAGCCTCTAATATCTCAGTCAAACCATGCTTGAAGCAGAAACCCGGTATTCAAGTATTGAGAAGTGCTGCCTGGCATTAATCTTTGCAGTTCAGAAGTTGAGACATTACCTGCAACATCACGAGGTCCAATTGGTATCTCGAAATAACCCGTTCAAATTCATCCTTAGTCGTCCAATTCTTACAGGACGTCTAGCAAGGTGGGAAGTTATTTTGTAGCAATTTTACATTCAGTATGTGTCTCAAAAGGCTATAAAGGGCCAAGCTCTGGCTGATTTCCTGGATGAACACCCTTCAGTGGAAGACACGTCTTCAGATATTGAACTCCCTGATGAGGAAGTCTTCTCTATTCAAGAAAGTCCTCAAGCCTGGGAAATGTATTTTGATGGTGCTTCCAGAAGTCCAACAGGGAAGAAAATGGAAAATCCTAAATTCAAAAAAGTTGGCTTAGGAATTGTGCTCATTTCTCCAGAAAAGGTAGTGTTACCTTATTCCTTCTTATTGTGGGAAGGTGGTACCAATAATGAAGCAGAATACCAAGCTCTCATCATAGGTTTGGAATTAGCACTTCAAGCACAAGTGAATCACTTAAAGGTGAAAGGTGATTCAGACCTGGTAATCAAACAAGTCAATGGGGATTATGCCATCAGAAAAGAAGAACTAATCCATTTGTATGATTACATCAGAGAGTTAATGGCGGAATTCCCTTTGGAACCGAAATTTTCTTATGTCCCAAGATCACAAAATGCTCAAGATGATGCATTGGCTAATATAGCCACAGCTCTGGCAGATCCAAATAGGGATGAGACAACCATCAGTATTGCCCACCGTCGTGAAATTTCACCTTATGTTCGAATCAGGACAGAGGAAATTAATGAAATTTGTCCCATTCCTGAACTGTATGGTCATACTATAGGATGGATGTCACCTATCATGGAATACCTTCAAAATGGAACACTTCCACCTGATAGAGCTGAGAAAGAACAAATCTGGCGACGTGTGGTCAATTTCACTCTTTATGATAGCCCAGGTCACCTAGAGAAAATTCTATACAAACGTGGTTTTGATGGAGTTATCTTCAGATGCATTGATGGTGAATAAACTATGGTTGTCATAAAAGAAGTGCATGCAGGAGTCTGTGGTGCCCACCAGTCTGGACATAGACTGTCTGATCAGGTTCGAAGGCTTGGATACTTTTGGCCTTCAATGATATGAGATTGTATTGATTTCACAAATAAGTGTCATTCATGACAAGTACATGCCAACTTCATTCATCAGCCTCCATATTTGCTTCATACAACTAAATACTCATGGCCATTTGTCACATGGGGAATGGATGTGGTGGGACCTTACCCTTCAACTACGACTAAGCAGTTTAAGTATATTCTTACTGCTACTGACTTCTTTTCCAAATGGGCAGAGGAAATAACTCTCAAGGAAGTCAGTTCTAAATGCATTGTTAGCTTCATCAAGTCTAACATCATTACCAGATTTGGTGTCCCTCATACCATATTGACGGACAATGGCACCAATTTCTGTTCATCTGAGATGAAGAAGTTGTATCAAGAATACAACATCAAATCCAACCATTCATCTCAGTATCATGCAGTGGCTAACGACTAGATAGAAGCCTTTAACAAGACTCTTTCAAATATATTACAAAAGATGGTGGATAAAGATAAGAGGTCATGGCCTAATAAACTCTTTCATGATTTATGGGCTTATCGAACTACCACCCGCACTGCAACTCGATCAACTCCATATTCATTGGTATATAGAACGGAAGCTATCTTTCCCATTGAATTTCAACTACCCTCGCTCAGAGTTTTCATTTGTGATCAATCATCTACAGATGAACAATCTCAAAAGCGATTGAATGAATTGGAACGGTTAGATGAGAAAAGATTGTGCACTTTTCACCACTTGGAAGTCTACCAGAATCGAATAGCACGAGATTTTAACAAAAAAGTTTGTCTTCATTCATTCACTCAGGGAGAATTGGTATTTGTTCTCAAAACTCCAATGATACCAGGAAAGAAACCTCCCAATCTTGAGCCAAAATGGGAGGGACCTTATTCAATACATAGGGTCTACTCCAATGGAGCTTATTCATTAATCTCAATGGATGGGGAACTCATCACTACTCCAACCAATGCCAGATTTTTGAAGAAGTATTTTTTATAAACTACAAAGTATTTTGTCCCCGCAACATGACACTAAACTGTGTGGCACCAGTTCGTCCTTGCTATATGACGTTAAACTATACAACAACGATCCAAGCATATGACCCTAAACTATTTGTACATTCGTCCTACATGACATTAAACTGTACTTTGTCCCCGCAACATGACACTAAACTGTGCAGCACCAATTCGTCCTTACTATATGATGTTAAACTATACAGAAACAGTCCAAGCATATGACCCTAAACTATTTGCACATACATCCAACATGATGTTAAACTGTGTCACCTTCATCGTCCTAGCTACATGACGCTAAACTATACAAAAGTCCTTACATTCGTCCTACATGACATTAAACTTTACTTTTTCCCCGCAACATGACACTAAACTGTGCGGAACCAGGTCGTCCTTGCTATATGACGTTAAACTATATAGCAACGGTCCAAGCATATGACCCTAAACTATTTTGCACATACGTCCAACATGACGTTAAACTGTGTCACCTTCATCGTCCTAGCTACATGATGCTAAACTGTAAAAAAGTCCTTACATTCGTCCTATATGACATTAAACTGTACTTTCTCCCCGCAACATGACACTAAACTGTGCGGCACCAGATCTTCCTTGCTATATGACATTAAACTATACAGTAACGGTCCATACATATGACCTTAAACTATTTGTACTTTCGTACCACACGACGTTAAACTATGAAAAAGTTCCATAAATGGTCCAGTATGACCTTAAACTGCAACTAGGTCCTGTATGACCTTAAAATGCATCATCAACGGTCCATGCATATGACCCTAAACTATTTTCAAGTCCCTTACATCCAGCAAGATGTTAAACCGTGACGTCCTAACTACATGACGCTAAACTGTATAAAAGTCCCTTACGTCCAGAAAGACGTTAAACTACATAATCATCAATGGTCCTGTATGACCTTAAACTACACCACCGTCCAGCATGACATTAAACTGCACCATCCACGGTCCGTGCATATGACCTTAAACTATTCGCACTTTCGTCCAACATGACGCTAAACTGTATCATCCCTGTATCGTCCCTTTTTCATCCAACATGACGTTAAACTGTGGAAAAAATCCTCATTGCATCCAACATGACTTTAAAATGGTGCACTCTTTTGTCCTCACTGCATGACATTAAACTGCACTGTCCCCCCCTTTTTTGTCCAACATGACGTTAAACTCTATTGTCCCCATCGTCCAAACTACATGACGCTAAACTGTACAGAATTTTCGTGATACGTCCTACATGACATTAAACTGTATTTTATCCCTACTACATGACACTAAACTGTGCAGCACCAATAGTTCTAACTGCAAGACTTTAAACTACATATTCCCTTTATATGTCCTACATGACATTAAACTATGCATCTTTAAGGTTGTTGTTACCTCTTGTTTCTCACACCGAGTATGACTCACGTGAGCTTAGAGAAAACCTCAACCATAACACTCTCTCTGGGCCGCTAACCATGTGTAAGTCCTAACATCATTTTTTAGGTCATTGTCCCCAAGAACAACTTGATCATTAATTAATTCTTTAATTGAACTACACGGACTTTGATCCTTGCCTTCTAGGCTGGGTATGTAGGCAACCTCCCAAGGTTCAATCCCAAAACCAATCTCTTCACGTCGGTTTATCTCTATCTCATACGATGATAATTCGTGAAACCGCCCTTAGAATCAATATCTTTACATTGGTTCACTTTCATCCTTGTTATATGATGTTAAAATATACAACACTTTTGTCCAGTATGACAATAAACTACAAATTTCTTTGATACCCTCACCTGAGAGGGAATCATTATTTTCATTGATTTTTTTTCAATCATGTTTCATTTCAAATACTACGTACATACATGGCCATGCCCAAACCTTTTATCTTGGGTTAAACCATCATTTCACTAAAGTCCCCTTTCACCCTTCACATGTACGAACCAAATTTGTACAAAGGGTAGTTCTAGAACTACATGGGCTTGATTCCCATCCTTATGGGATACGTAGGAACGTTCGAGTGTCCCTCGAATTCAGTCCCAAGTCTTTGGGCCTAACCCCAAATTCCACTTTCAGTCCCTTGGCTGACAAGTCCCCATGAAAACACACACTGTATATTTCTTACAATGGTCCAAGCTCTATGACCCTAAACTAAGATCTCTAATCCTTTTGTCCCACACGACATTAAACTGTAGTTTAAGAACTATGTATGGCTTGATTCTCATCCTTATGGGATATGTAGTGAAGTCCAACATTTCAATTCAGGACCCAACCACAACATAATTATGGTTAACATTGATTTATGTATCTCTGTACACATTGAACAATACCCATATTTATGTGTTATAATCCTAACCTTAAATATTTTCAGATCCTCATAACCCTTTTCATGACTTCTAGTCACAAAAATGTCAAACTTCTGAGAGTTATTTTGTCTTACTATGCAGCACGTGCCCATAGGAGGCCTTGCATAAACAGTTTACATAACAGACTTGTAAGCCAAAAGATACTATTATTTGACGATACAGCCAATGCCCTTAGGTGGCCCTGCATAAGTCAACCCCCTAACGGGTTTGTCGGATAGTGGTAACTTCATTCTTTGGAAGAATGACTCTTTTTTCCTTATTTGTCTTAAATGACAGTATGTAGGGATTCGCAAAAATAGTCATCCTTAACATATTTGTCCCATATCCTTTTTCATGATCTGAAAGTATTCAAGTCTATGGTTTATATTCTCCTTCCCTACGTTTGGGTGAGACCTTCGTAGGAGTGATATTCATCCAGTTCTTCGATAATTTTGTTTGGAAATATTTTCTCCATATTCAAGTACCTCTTTCCATACAGAAAACTCTATACTTTGGAAGATTTGAATCTCCATAAACTTTCACTGGCTTTTAGCACTAGGAAAGTAAATTTCTGAGAGTTCTTTTTCCTGACTATGCAGCACGTGCCCATAGGTGGCATTTCATAAATAGTATACATAACAGACTTGATAGCCAAAAGATACTATTTTATTTAACTATGCATCCAATGTCCTTAGGTGGCCCTACATAATTCAACCCCCTAACGGGTTTGTTAAATAATGGTAACTTCATTCTTGGAAACTAATTATTCTAATGCCTTTTAGCTCTTTTTCATATCATTCCTCAGGTTCAAATATTCTTAAGTCATAGCTTACATATTTTCCCTCATACTTGAGTATGGTACTATGTTTTCAGATGAGTTGTCAAGGAATTGAGTCAATTCTAATCCATTACGGTCAAAGATATTTCGACCTTAAACATTACCCTTTGTATGTCTGACATACATGACATTAAACTGCCAAATTTCTTGTTTTTCTTTTTCACCTCAGAGTCAAATCCTCTATTCTCTCCGGATCTAACTCTGAGGGGGGACTTTTGTTGATACTCCTTTCGTCACAAAATCTAAATATCAGAAAAGGGGAATATCTGAGTCCAAAGTGATTCATCCTTTGAAGAAACATAAAAAATCTACAAAGGGATGAACCAGGAGAACATTGCCCATAGGTCACGTAAGTTCCCTCATGGTCGCGCAAGTACACTTGCGCGTCGCCTAGTGGTCGTGCAAGTACTTGCACGCCGCCTAGTGGTCGTGCAAGTATTGCGTGTCGCCTCATGGTCGCCCATGTGACTTGCGCGACCTAAGTGATAACTGCCTGGTAACCGCCCAGGGTCTTCTCCAGCCTATAAATAGACCCTGTGGGCCCCCCATTCGGGGAGGATTTTTTCCAGAAACTCAGATTTGAGCTCCCAGCGCCCTAGTCTCCTCTCAAAGCTTCCGAAACATTTCTAAGGTAATTTCTTACCTAGAAAGGAAGATCTAAAGAGGGGGAGGAAGGCCTAAGTGTTGAAACTCATCAACACTTGCGTGCCTAAGTGGCCAGCCCTTAAGGGAAAAGGCCACACTTGCGCGCCGCCTTTCTCCTTCAATAGAACTTGAGCTTCCCTCTTCTGGAAGAACCTCAAGAGGATTTTAAAGGCTTTAATCAAGAGTTTCTCAAGTATTTACCTGATGGTTAACCATCACGCAAGTACACCATGTGTCACACAGGAATACCTACGCGACCAGGACTTGCGCGCCCATGCAGTACCTGCGCGCCTGACAGGACTTGCGCGCCCCTGCCTTTTTGGTTGCCCTTCTTGCCCATTTCACCCCTCTTAAGCCATTCCACCTTTCCTATTCAAGATTCAGTCTTCAAGACACTCTTCAAATCCATTTATGGCCTGATTTCTTGATTTTACTTCCTTATCTGAAAAGAATTCTGTGGAATATCTCTCAAAACCTAGTGATTTACACATCTTTATGTCATTAAAGATTAAGATTTCATTCATTAAACCTCATACTTTAATATGAGAGAATCGTTAACCTGGGTCTCCTTTTTAGGAATAATCCCCAGTCATAAGTCCTCTAATCTGGGCATCCTCTTTAGGAGTAAGCCCCAAGTCCCTTAATTTTTGGGCATCCTCTTAGGAGTAAGCCCCAGATCCCCTAACCCGGGCTTCCTTTTCAGGAGTAAGCCCCAGTATCAAATATGGGCATCTTCCTTAGGAGTAAGCCCCAATTCTTAAAGTTCCCAAATCTGGGCATCCTCTTTAGGAGTAAGCCCCAAGTCCCTTAATTTTTGGGCATCCTCTTAGGAGTGAGCCCCAGATCCCCTAACCTGGGATTCCTTTTTAGGAGTAAGCCCCAGTCTCAAATATGGGCATCTTCCTTAGGAGTAATCCCCAATTCTTAAAGTTCCTAAATCTGGGAATCCTCTTTAGGAGTAAGCCCCAAGTCCCTTAATTTTTAGGCATCCTCTTAGGAGTAAGCCCCAGATCCCCTAACCTGTGCTTCCTTTTCAGGAGTAATCCCCAGTCTCAAATATGGGCATCTTCCTTAGGAGTAAGACCCAATTCTTAAAGTTCCCAAATCTGGGAATCCTCTTTAGGAGTAAGCCCCAAGTCACTCAATTTTTGGGCATCCTATTTAGGAATAAGCCCCAGATCCCTTAACCTGGGCCTCCTTTTTAGGAGTAATCCCCAGTCTCAAATATGGGAATCCTCTTCAGGAGTAAGCCCCAGTCCCCTAATTTTGGCATCCTCTTCAGGAGTAAGCCCCAAACCTTAATTACCTTAACCTAGGCCTCTTTTTCAGGAATAAGCCCCATTCATAATCCTTTAGCCTCAGTCTCCTTTTTAGGAGTAAGACCCAGTCATAATTCTCTTTACCAGTCCTAATTTACCCTTGATCTGGGATTCCTTTTCTGGAGTAAAACCCAAGTTAGAGTATTCAAAATCTCCATGAAGCACATATACCTTTATGGACCCTGTTCCTAGATTTCATCCCTAAAGTAAATCCTAACCTTCATTTATCTGGGTAGTCATACATACATAAGCCCCACATTATTTCTTATGATTTCATCTTTCATGGAACACTTGTCTAATTTTTACCAATACCTCTTGTTTCTCACACCGAGCATGACTCACGTGAGCTTAGAGTGTAAAAGTTATTGTTACATCCTTATTTGATCCATAAATCATAAACATCATACTCCCTTACTCGAACTATATGGGTTCTTATTCCTTTTCTAAACAAAGGATACATAGGTAGCCCGTCTACGGGTTCGATCCCAACTCTAAAATAATCCATGTCCTTCTGAATGACAATAAACTTCAAGTTCCCCACTGAGTGGCTTTAAAACTAGCATGGTCATCATAATGACCAAGAGACTTCTGTATAAATGTGTCGATGGGTACCATTGACCAAGAATCTCTAACAAATACAGATGATTCTCTATTGATGAAGAACCTCAAATACATACAAAAGATTCTCTAAATTTCCTACATATTTAATCATTGATTGTTAGATCTGAAGGAAAGCTCATTTTATACTTGGTAATGTAATAAGGATTCACGAACATAACTTAAATCTATAAAGAGAGTCCCAGAGTAGACAATAATTCCCCTAAAAAAGGGTGATGAGTCCGACCTCCCATCCTCTCGACCAATGAAAATTCCTAAGCCTCATCAGTCCACAGACTAATGAGCACCTACCTTTGGAAAGTAGGTCCGAATGGATGTGGAATCATTGGATGTTTCCGGTTCTACGAACAAACCCGTTAGAAACTGATCGGAACGTTTGAACCTCCCATCAAGGCGGTCATCCCCGGATTCCGAGGGAAACATAGGGAATTTTTTTATTATTATTCTACGAATGTTCAAGACGTGGAGAAAGATGAGGAATAATACAGAGGAAGAAGACATGGAAGAAATATAAGGATGTTTTGGAGAATAATGAGGAGGAAATATAAAGAGGTTTTATAGTCACTATGTTTGGACAACATGGGTTTTCTATCAATAATAATTATTTCATAAAATGAGTTATCTCACGTAGGCTTAGAATTGTTGATAAGTAATCCCTATATTGAGGTTAAAAGGTTCAGTGATTTATGAATCTTGGTTGACAACAAAATCCAAAGGGGGGGATTGTTTGGACCAAGTTGGATGGAGAAGTTTTTGGAAGTAAGAAGTGGTTATTTTAAAGAGTGTTGTCTTTTGTTGTCAAAAGGATAAATCAATTAACTTTTTAAAATCCTTGGAAAATATGATGATTATTTGCTAATTTTTATTTCAAAAATATATTGGAGAACTTGTGATGCAAGCTTTAAAAAGGAAAGGTGGAGTAAAGGTGTTTCCAGTCATATTCAATTTTGATTGGAAAGAAAGATGTTGTTGCAAGATAGGGAAGTTTCAATACTTTCCTTAGAAATATGATGAAGCTAAAAATGATTGATCAAAGCTTAAAAATTAGGATAAAATAAGTTCTTGATGAAAACAGATGACTGTGAATTAGTACGGTAGGAGTTTTCTGAAGTAGGTTTTTTTAAGGTGGCGTCATTTCCCAATGTTTTACAAAAAAAATTGCTTCAAAATCAGGAGTTTGATTTGTTTTTTGGAAAAGGAATAATTTACATGAATAATAGTTCTCAAAATGAGAAGGAATGTTCATAGAATGTGTAGGAGGTATGCAGAGCAGTGAAGGGAAATCATCAAAGGAATAAGTTCTTCATAGCAGTGCTATGCGGATTGCGAAGTATGGTATGCAGACCGCATAGGAGAAATGGTTCATGGGTGGATCATGGTTCTTGGATGGATTTAATTTTGTAGAGAAGGAAATAATTCTTATAATGGAGGTGGTGATTTAGGCCATAATTAAGGAAGAAAGGAGGTACGTGGACCGCTAAGGGAAAACAGTTTGAGGGACATGCACGATACACGATAAAGGCTATACCACATCGAAGAATTGGGTAAATCTCATATTAGTGGATTTTTCAGATCTATTTTATTATATAATGATTGATAATACCTTAAATTATGTATGAGAGATTTTCATAAGTTCACATATTCACTCTAAGGAATAATTTTTTCTATGTCCGGAAGAGTTCACAAGGGAGAATTCCATGAAGGGAAGTAGTTGGTGGAGGAAGGATTCAGATAAGGATGAAGATATCTGTAGAAAAAGAAACAGTTCATGAAATAGGAAGAATCATTCTATAGAAGAATGAATCCCATAGATGTGGAAATGGTACACAAATGATGTATGTATAAGTAGTACACAGAATAGATATGCATAGTTGGTACATGAAATTGGTACATGAAGCGTCAGCGGTATGTAGAGTAGAGATAGTCAGCAGAAGAAGAGGTGGTTTGTGAATCACTTTCACTATGTAGTGAAACTAAATTCACGGAGGATACAATCAGTTCATATAGGAATAAGAACAGTTCTGTAAATACTAAATGAAGTTCCTACAAACTTATAGGTAAGAAAGAGAAGAATTGTTTTGCAAGATCAAATTTATAAAAGCTGATCAAGAAGCACCATAACATTGAATTGCATAATTTTGTGATAGGATAAGCACACCCACTATTGAATTATTTTCAAGGTTCTATATGAGTGTAAGGGAACATAATACTCATTGTATTCCATGTCAAAATATTTTTTTCTAGTGGATTGTGTGGTATTAGATTGTTTCCAAACCATAACAAGGACATAGCTACTCTTATTGAGTAGTGAACCTCATAAATTCTTATGTTCCTATGGATGTGTGTTTGGATTGTGTTCAAAAGGAAAGTAACTCTTTAACATGAGGCGAAGGTTGTTTCAAAATTAAGAAAACATAAAATAAAAATATATCACTGATTCACCCCTTCCCCTCTTAGTGATACTTGAATCCTGATTGGGAAACCTCACGGTTCTATAGGTCCATCTATACTAATGATTATCCAGTGAAAGTGAGATGATTATATGATAGAATTAGGAAGCTTATTCATTTATAGTTAAGTGTTTTCTGGTTTAATTCTGTATCTGATATAGTGAACTAGGATCTAATCATTGAGTGGAAACTTAGGGGAGCAGAAAGTGTGATCTAGGGAGATTCAGAACTGAGAAAGCTTAGTGGTTCGACTAGTGGTTGAAAGAGATGATTTGAGACTACACATGAGAGAATTAGAATCCAGATGACACCCACATATAGTTACATGGTATGTAATCAGTGTGGGAATCCTATGAATAAGAAACCCCAGTGTCCCAAAGGCCCCGTCGAGTGCTAAGTCAGTGGAAGATTGAGGAATCTATAACATTTTTGAAAGGCTTTTCCATATGTTCCAAGTGGGAGTGGATCTGTTCTAGCTACACCTTCAGGAATAGGGTGTCAGGACATCTAATATTCTAGGTACTATTATAGTAAAATATTCTATCATTTCTTCCTTATTTTTTATAGGTGCATCACATTCCTTAATATATATGCCAGTTGTGGAGAGTCTTGGGCTCAGTGTTCATTTTTATGGACTACCACCTGAGAGAGTTAGATTTTACTAATGAGCTAGTGTCTAGAGCGGCACTGGTCTTCATTCCTCCATATGGGATGTCTACTACTGAGTTATAGGTTCTCAAGAGGTATTTATTGCAGTTAGAGAAAAATGGTTTTATATGAACAAGTACTTATCCTTGGGGTTCACCAATCATTTTCAAAAAGAAGGCAGAAGGAACCTTAAAGATTTTTCTAAATTATCAGAAGTTAAATAATATTACTATGATGAACCAAAATCCATGACCTAGCATTGATGATCTTTTTGACAAACTCAGAGGAGAGAGGGTATTCTTAAAGGTCAACCTGAGATTAAGTAATCATCAGGTTCGGGTTAGGCCTTTAGATATTCCACATAAAATTTTTCATAGTATGTATGGTTTGTATGAGTATCTCATTATTCTATTTAGTCTTATAAACACACCTTCCGTCTTTATTTATTTGATCAATAGGGTTTTCCATCCCTATTTAGATTTCTTCATGGTGGTCCTCATAGATGAAATATTAGTGTATTCTCATATGCGAAGCAACCATGCCACTCATCTTGAGATCATTATGAATACACTAAGAGAGAACTATTTGTATTCTAATCACGGTAAATGTTACTTATGGATTGACAAGGTTCACTTCCTAGGTCATATTACCTCAGAGTAAATGGTTTAAGTTAACCTAGAGAAGGCGAGGGTTGTGGTTACCTAGAATCATCCCAAGAATGTCTTTGACTAATAGAGTTTCTTAGGGATATATGGTTACTACAGGTGTTTTATATATGAATTATCACACTTAGAAGCACCTCTTATAGGCTTGATTAATAAGGTTGTGAAGTTTATATGGTCGAAACCCTATGAGTTAGACTTTCAGGCACTAAAATGGAGACTCAATTCAACACCAATCACAATTCTTCCAAATCTGGGTAGGAGATATATATTCTATTAGATGAAATAGGTATCTGGATATGAGTAGTTTTGATCTAGGAAGATAAATTTTTTATGTACGGGTCATGGTAGTTGAGGCCTCATGAGAAGAATTACACAACACATGATCTCGAGTTGGAAGCTATTGTACATGCCTAGAGTTGTTGGAGGCATTAAATTCTTTGAGAGTGTTTTGTGGGGTTTACAGATCAAAAAATCCTTAGGTATATTTTTACACAGTGTAACTTGAATATTAATAAAAAATATGGGTTTAGTACCTACAGTCCTTTGACTTTGAGTTTGTCTATACAATCGGTAAAGGCAATGATATTGTTGATGCTCTAAGCTGGAGGACTCAGACACAAGCAATTCAGGAGGCCAATAGAAAATGGAAGCTTATGGATCTGTTTACTAAGATGAACATATAGGTTCAAGAAATTCATGGCAAGTTTGTAATTGAATCACTATTAGTGACCTATTCACTTCGGTAGAGAGTTAAGATGAGGCAGTTTTTAGATCCCGATGTCTTGGTCCTATGAGAAATTATTTCTAGTGAGAACCCCCTCCAAATTGGTCCATCAATGATGACGAAATCTAATGTATACATGGTCATATCTAGGTTCCCATAGATATGAGAGAGGATATTATGTGAGAGTCACATGATTCTAAGTAGTAATTTCATCCAGGTATCTTCAAGATGTATTGTGATATACACCTATGGTATTGGTGTCTAGTGATGAAACGTTAGATAGTAGGTTTTATCATTATGTGTTCCACCTATCATCAGATGAAGGTGCAACACCAATGAACTAATATATTTCTAAAACATTTATCGATTTTGGAATGGAAATGGAAGGATGCTTTGATTGATTTTATAGTCGACTTACTAGGTTTACTTAGGGTAGCAATTCACTTTGGGTAGTCATGGGTCAAGTGAAAAAGGTAGCCCACTTCATTCCTATCTGGGAGATTTTATCAGTTGATAACAAGGTAATATTTTATGTCTATGATATTATACAGCTATATAGGGTCCCTTATACTATCTTTTTATATAGTTATTCTTGTTTTTTATTGAGTTTTTGGTAGGTTTTATAGAGATCTATGGGTACACAAGTGCTTCTGAGCACAAATTTTCACCCTAAGAGCAATTTCCAGTTTGAATGAATTATATAGGTGTTAGAGGAAATGATATAGGCATGAATCCTTTATTTTGTCGATTATTTGGGATAATAATATCACTTTAATTGATTTTTACTATTATAAAATCATTTATTCAATGATTTAGATGTATTCTTATGAGTCCTTATATGGTAAACCATGTTGTTCACCCCTATACAGGTTAGAGGCAGGAGAGGCAGTGCTATTAGACCCCCATCTCATCTAGGAGACTTAAAAAAGGATTTTCTTATTAGTAGGAGGATTTATAATACATAATATATACATAAATCTTATGAAAATAATTGTTGATGGCTTTTTGAGTTTGAGTTCAGGGATCATGTTTTCGTACGGATATCGCTTAGAATTGTTCATAGATGGATAAAGAGGAAGGGGAAGATTTTTACTCATTATGTGAGACCATTTGAAATTTTAGAGGGAGTATTTTTGGTATCTTATCTATTTTTATTACCTCAGATGTACTATTCCATGCACAACATCTTCCATGTTTCACAGATTCATCGTTATCATGCCGACCCATCTCATACTTTTTATCCCAAGGATGTTATGTTAGGTGATGGTGATTATTTTGATGTTAATATTATATGAATCATTTACTGGATCATAAAGGATATTCTTGTATGTTATTCCCCATTAGTATGGGTGTTTTGGAATCAAAACTAGGTATAGGATGAGACTTGGGAGAGGGAGGCCGATGTACATGCTGAGTGGCCAAATTTGTTCTCAGACAGCATTTCCTCTCCCTTGGAAGGATAAATCGATGTTGGGTTACATTAAGGGTGGAAGAATGTAAGAAAAAAGTTTTTAAATGAGGTAATAATACTATAATTTTCTGTACAACACTTTATTTTTAAACAAATATGGATTCCTATTGAGTTTTTTGATGTTTCAAGGGTGTCCAGAACTAGTTCAGAACTTAGAACCCTGGCCAATAGAGAAAAGAACTGGGCCACATGGTTAATAGAATCTGTGTGAGCTAGTTTTCATGATTTCTCCTAACTATGGATGGATTTTCAAAAGGGAAAGTATGGAACATTGTTTTCCCTAAACATGTTCCCAATGTCACATGCCCGTATGGGTTGTCTAATGTTTTTAATAGAGTCATGTTACATGGTTTACACATAGTTTGGAAAACCGTGCACATGAACTGTGTAGGTTCCCCCTTGAGGTAGTGAGGTGACCATAGTTGGTGCATGGTTTGGAAAACCATGAGATCAAACTACGTGACCCAAAAATTTTAGGCAAAATTACCTTTTTCCTGTAAATGTTTACAACTTACACCATAACTTATATTTCTTCTTTTCAGTGTAGTGGAGAGCCTTCCACCTTTTGTGAGAGCTCCACTCCTCCTCTAATAAATTTTCTTCAATATATTGGCCATCCAGACTCTGATTTTATATCTTTTTATCTTGTTGGATTCATAATGATAAGTACTCTATTCATCTTGTGCCTTTCTTCATTTGTCTTTCTCTCAATGGAGTTACATAGGTGCGGAATCTTAGCACAATTTCAGGCAAATTCATCAGATCTTTTTTTTCTCCAATATGGACCAATACAAAGGATAATACTATATGAGTGATATTATATAAGCACAAGTTAGGTGATATTGTATTTATCCCTTAAATTCATGATGTTTTATGATATACGTTTTGAGTCGCACCTTGGTTTCACGATGTATTTCCCCTAAATAAATTTTCCATAAATTGGTTTCCCTGTTTAGGAACCTAATGACCTTAATAGATACCAAGACACATGTGAGGCCATCAAAATCAATGTATACCACCCCTATAGGTGTGACCATTATAATCCTATTTGGATTTCATGGTCATATTTCCAAAACACCTATCAGTGTGTTTGGATTTATTTATAAATGGTGATATCGTACTTGAAAATGGATGAATGTAGTGGTGTAGTATGACTAACACACTTACCAATTGAATATGAATTGAATGAAGTTGAGTGGTATGACCATGATAACTAATCAAATGGAACAATGGTGACGAACTTATTATTAACGAATTTCAATAATATAGGAATTAATTGTTGCATGTGCTTAAAGACTTGACTGTTATAATTTATATAATTGGGCATGGAGACCATTATGTTATAATTTGGGCATGATTACTCTTTTTTCATGTTATATATATATGGGAAAGGAATACTTTTTTATAATGTGATACATGGGTTTATAGACCCTTATTCTTATGATACATGGTAATGTAAAACCTATGACTATGATATGGGAATGGATTCCCTAGTGGTATGATTTGGATATGACTTCCCTTATAGATATGATACTAGGCGTGATGACCCTTCTTGATATGATATTGGGAATCACGTCCCCATTCTTGTGATAATGGGTATATTGACCCTATGACTATAATATTGGGCATGGTGTCCTCTGTTCATGTGATACAGTCATGGTGACCCTATGATTATGATATTGGGTATGGTGACCCATAGTACTATGATACTATGCATGGAGTCCCCTATTCATGTGATATTGGGAATGGAATCCCTTGATATTTTTGATAATCATGTTATAGCTTATGGATGCCTATGTTTTGCCTCTAGTCTAGGATAGTAGAAGTATCCATATATATGGATGTAGACATCACTATATGTACAATTAAAATATATCTATACACATGGTTAATTGTTCAGGGATATTCCAGAATAGGCTAAATCAAGTAGTGTCAGCCTGGTATTCATCAGGAACCAGATCCAACCCATTTAAAGTTATAGTTACTACTTTTAATTATTATATCTGCACACATGTATGTTATATACAAGGAATTGATATTTATAGACCCCATTTTTGGTGGCCTATTGAGTTTATCTCACACCCTATCCAAGAAAACAATGGTACCTAGGAATAATACATGCTTTCAGGTGTAGATAAGGGGAAGCTTCCACTTATGGATGTGTGACTTCTTTCATGACTTAGGATGGGAACATGGTAGCAGATGATTGAGATGAAGCTTAGGTTTATTTGATAAGTTATGGAATTTTTGTTCCTTTTTTATATCATGTACTATTTTGACCGCATTATTCCATGTACACATGTTTTTTCTATTTTGTAGAGACATTACATCATCATATTTTGTATATGATTTAGTTTACTGCTTTTGATTATTATTCAGTGATTCGATGTTTATACATTCTTCTATTTTATTTTCCATTATTGATATGATTCTTCTATTTATCTACTGATTTCATCATTGTTATACTCTCTACAGAGGTTATAGTCTCCACATGGACACACCCTAGGCCCTATATGCTAGTCGAAAGCCTCTAGCATATGGGGATGTGCGCTTGATGTCATGTGGCCCACCGGTTTGGGGCACATCAGAGTGGCACCCCAGTCAGGATGTCACAGTATGGTTTTTAATGTTATTAAAGTGTTATGAATGGAGTGAATGGTTTTTTATATTAGTGAAGAGGTCAAATAGTTAATGGTTGAATTTTTAGGGTATAGGGATTAGGGTTTAGGGTTTTGAAGGATTTAAAAGGGGTTTTAAATAGTTTTAAGGGTATGATGTGTATTTTGGTAGGGTTTGTAAGGGTTTTATAGGGTTGAAAAGGGATTGATGGGTTTTTAATGTTAGTTAATATTGGAGAGGGTGAATGGTTGAGGGTTTAGAGTATATGTAGTATGGTTTAAAGTTTAGGGTTTAAGGTTTGGAAGGATTTAAAAGGGGGTTTAAAGGGTTTCAAGGGCATAGAGTGTATTTCAATAGGGTTTTATGGGTTTTAAAGGGTTATGAAAGGAGTTAGTGATTTTTAAGGTTTGGGAAGATTAGATAGGATAATGGGATGAGGGTTTAGAGTATAGGGATTAGGGTTTATGGTTTAGGGTTTGGAAGGATTTTAAATGGTTTTTAAAGGGTTTTTTGGGAATGAAGTGTATTTTGGTGGGATTTTTAAGAGTTTTAAATGGATATGAATGGAGTTAAGCATTTTAATGTTATGGAAGAGGGGAGATGGTGAAGGTATGAGGGTTTAGTGTATAGGGAGTATGTTTTAGGGTTTCGAATGATTTTGAAGGGGTCTTAAAGTGTTTTAAGGGTATGAAGTGTATTTGGTTAGGAGTTTAAAGGTTTTAAAGGGTTATAATGGGAGTAAATGTTTTTTTATGTTTAGGTAAGATGCTATAGGTTCATGGGTTTAGGGTTTAGAGTATAGGTATTAGAGTTTAGGTTTCAGGATTTGGAAGGATTTTAAAGGGTTTTAAAGGGTATTAAGGGAATGAAGTGTATTTTTTTAGTGTTTTTAAGGGTGTTAAATGGTTATTAAGGGATTAAAGAGTTTTTAAGGTAATGGAATAAGGGAGAGAGTGAAAGGGTTGAGGGTTGAGGGTATAGTGATTAGGGTGTAGTATTTAGGGTTTTGAAGGATTTTAAATGGGTTTTAAAGGGTTCTAAGTGTATGAAGTGTTTTTAGGTATGGTTTTTAAGGGTTTTAAAGGGTTCTAAGTGTATGAAGTGTTTTTAGGTATGGTTTTTAAGGGTTTTAAAGGTTTATGAATGTAATTAATGGTTATTGACGGTATTTATGATGATATAGGATGATGTGTTTAGGTTTTAGGGTATATGGAGTAGGGTTTATGGTTTGGATGGATTTTAAAGGGTTTTAATGGTTTTTAAGGTTATGAAGTGTATTTTGGTAGGGTTATTAAGGGTTTTAATGGGTTATGATGGTAGTGAAGAGTTTTTAAAGTTATGAAAGATGGGATAGGGTGATTTTTAAAGGGTTTAGGGTATAGGGAGTAGTGTTTAGGGTTTAGGGTTTAGGGTTTAGGGTTTGGAAGGATTTTGAAGGGTTTTTAATGGGTTTTAAAGGTATGATGTGTATTTTTGAAGTGTTTTTAAGGATTTTAAAGGGTTATGAATGGAGTGAATGGTTTTAAAGGTTAATTAAGAGGATATTGGGTGAATGGTTGAGGTTTTATGGTATAATTAGTTGGGTTCATGGTTTAGTGTTTAGGGTCTAAAAGGATTTTAAAGGGGTTTTAATGGATTTTAAGGGTATGAATTGTATTTTGTTAGTGTGTTTAATGGTTTTAAAGGGTTATGAAGGTAGTTAAGAGTTTTTAATGATAGTTAATAGGTTATAGGGTGATTGGTTGGAGTTTTAGAGTATAGGGAATATAGTTTAGGGTTTAGGGTTTGGAAGGACATTAAAGGGGTTTTAAAGGGTTTTAAGGGTATAGAGTGTATTTTTGTAGGTTTTTTAAGGGTTTTAAATAATTATTAAGGGATTTAAGGGTTTTTAAGTTTATATAAGAATGTATAGAGTGAGGGGTTGATGGTTTAGGGTATTGTTATTAGATTTTATGGTTTAGTGTTTAATGTTTAGTGTTTGGAAGCATTTTAGTTGGTTTTTAAAGGTTTTTAATGGTATGAAGTTTATATTGGTAGGTTTTTTAGGGGTTTTAATGGGTTTTGAAGGGAATTAATGATTTTGAAGGTTATTTAAGAGTTTATAGGTTTATGTTTTGAGTGTTCAGGGTATATGGAGTAGGTTTTAGTGGTTAGGGTTATGAAGGATTTTAAAGGGATTTTAAAGGGTTTTAAGGGTATGAAGTGTATTTTATAGGTTTCGTAAGGGTTTTAATGGGTTTTAAAGAGAGTGATGGGTTTTAAAGGTTATTTAATAGGGTATAGTGAGACGTTTTTAGGGTTTAGGTTATAGGGATTAGGGTTTATGGTTTAGGGTTTAGGGTTTGGAAATATTTTAAAGGGCTTTTAAAGTGTTTTGAGGTTATAAAATGTATTTTGTTAGGGTTTTTAAGTGTTTTAAAGGTTTATTAATGGGGTTAATGGTTTTTAAGGTTAGTTTATATGTTATAGTGTGAAATTTTGAGGTTATATGGAATAGGGAGTAGGTATTAGGGTTTAGGGAAGAGGGAATAGGGTGAATGTTTGATGGTTTGGGGTATAGGTATTATGGTTTAGGGTTTAGGGTTTGGAAAGATTTTAAAGGGGGTTTAAAGAGTTTTAAGGGTTTGATGTTTATATTGTAAGAGTTTTTATGAGATTTAAATGTTTATAAAGGTATTTAAGGGTTTTTATGGTTAGAAAATAGTCAATAGGTTGAAGGAAAGAGGGTTTAAGGTATAGGGATTTGGGTTTCAGGTTTAGGGTTTGGGTTTGAAATGAATTTGAGGGGGCTTAAAATGGTTTTAAGGGTATGAATTGTGTTTTGGTTGGGTTTTTATGGGTTATAATGGATTATTAAGGTAGTGAATGTTTTTTTAGGTTTTTAAAGAGGTTAGAGTGTGAATGGTTTAGTGTTTGGGGTATAGTGAATAGGGTTTAGGGATTGGGGTTTAGGGTTTAAAAGGATTTTAAAGGGTTTTAAGCATATGAAGTGTTTTTTGGAAGGGTTTGTAAATGTTTTAAAGGGCTGTGAATGGAGTTAAGGGGTTTTAAGGTCAGTTTATAGGGGATAGGGTGAAGGGTTTTGGTTATAGAGTTTAGGTGGGTTTAGGATTTAGGGTTTATGGTTTGGAAGGATTTTAAAGGGGTTTTAAAGGGTTTTAAGTGTATGAAGTGTATTTTAGTAGGGTTTAAAAGGGTTATGAATGGAGTGGTGGGTTTTAAAGGTTAGGTGGGACGAGATAGGATAAAGGTTTGTGGTTATAGTGCATAGAGAGTAGGGTTTAGTGTTTAGGGTTTAAGGTTTAGGATTTTGAAGGATTTTAAAGGGGTTATAAAGAGATTTAAAGGTATGAAGTGTATTTTATTAAGGTTTTTAAGGGTTTGAAAGGGTTGTGATGGTAGTTAAGGGTTTTTAAGGTTATGTAATAAGGGATAGGGTTATGGGTTGAGGGTTTAGGGTAAATGGAGTAGGGTTTCGGGTTTATGATAAGGAAATATTTTAAGGGGTTTTAAGGGTATGGAGGGTATTTTGTTAGGGTGTATATGGGTTTTATATGGTTATTAAGGGAGTTAATGGTATTTATGTTTAGGGAATATGGGATAGGGTGAATAGTTTAGGGTTTAGAATACAGGGAGTTGTGTTTAGGATTTAGGTTTTGGAATGATTTTAAAGGGGTTTTAAAGGTAATAAGTTCATTTTTATAGGGTTTTTAATGATTTTAATGGTTTATGAAGGTAGTTAAGAGTTTTTACGATTAGATAAGAGGGAAAATTGTGAATGGTTGAGGGTTTAGGGGATATGGAGTAGTGATTATGGATTAGATTTTTGTGTTTGGAAGGATTTTGAAGCACTTTTAAAGGTTTTTAATGGTAATTGTATTTTGGTGGGGTTTGGGAGGCTTTAAAGAGTTATGATGGGGGTGAATAGATTTTCTTGTTAGCTAAGATAAGATAGGATTAATTTTTTAGGGTTTAGGATATTGGGAGTAGGGTTTTTTATAGGGTTTGGAAGTATTTTAATTTTTTTAAGGTGTTAAGTGTATGAAGTGTATTTTTGTAGGATTTTGAAGGATTTTAAATGATTATGAAGGTAGTGAAGGGTTTTTAAGGTTAGGTAATAGGGTAGAGTGTGAAGGGTTTAGGGTTTAGAATATAGGGAGTAGGGTTTACGATTTACGGTTTGGGATTTGAAATTTTTTTAAAGGGATTTTAAAGGGTTTTAAGGGTATGAAGTGTATTTTGGTAGGGTTTTAAAGATTATAAAGGGTTATTAATGGAGTTAAGGGTTTTAAAGGTTATAAAATAAGTGATATGGTGAAGGTTTGAGGTTTTAGGGTATAAAGAATGGGGTTTAGGGTTTAGGTTTTATGGTTTGGAAGAATTTTAAAGGGCTTTTAAAGGGTTCTAAGGGTAAAATGTGTATTTTGGAATGGGTTTTAAGGGTTTCAATATGTTGCGATGGGAGTGAAGTGTTGTTATGTTTATGGAAGAGTTTGTAGGGTGAAGGGTTGTGGGTTTAGTAAATAGGGAATGGGGTTTAGGGTTTGGAATGATTTTAAAGAGGTTGTAAAGGGTTTAAATGGTATTAAGAGCATTTTGGTAGGCATTTTAAGGGTTTAAATGGTTATGAATATTTTTAAGGGTTTATATAGTTAGGAAGGATGGGATAGGGTGAAGGGTTGAGGGTTGAGGGTATAGGTATTAGGGTTTAGGTTTTGGAAAGATTTTAAAGGGTTTTAAAATGGTGTTAACTATATGAAGTGTATTTTAGTAGTGTTTTAAGGGTATTAAAGGGTTATGAAGGAAGTGGAGGTTTTTTAAGGTTATGGAAGATGGAAGAGGATTAAGGGTTTCCGTTTTAGGGTATAGGGAGTATTTTTTAGGGTTTAGGGTCTAGAGGGATTTTAAAGGGTTTTAAAGGGGTTTTATGGGTAGGAAGTGCATTTTGGTATAGTTTTTAAGGGTTTTATAGGGTTATTAATGGAGTGGAGGGTTTTTAAGGTTATTGAACTTGGTATAGTGGGAAGGGTTGACGTTTTAGTGTATAGGGAGTATGCTTTAGGGTTTAGGGTTCAGGGATTTGAAGGACTCTAAAGGGTTTTAAGGGTATGAACTGTAATTTGGGAGGGTTTTTAAGGGTTTTAAAGGGTTATGAATGGAGTGAAGGTTTTTTAAGGAAAAGGAATATGGATAGGGTGATGTTTAGATGATTTAGGCTATATGGAGTGGGTTTTAGGGTTTAGGGTTTAGGGTTTGGGTTTGGATTCATTTTTAAGTGGTTTCATATGATTTTGAGCGTATGAAGTGTATTTTGGTAGGGATTTAATTTTTTTTAAGTGTTATAAAGTGTATGAAGGGTTTTTATGGTTTTTTAATAGGGGATATATTGAGAGGTTTAGGGTTTTGGGTATAGGGACTAGGATTTAGGGTTTATGGTTTAGGTTTTGAAGGATTTTAAAGGGTTTTAAATGTATTTTGGTAGGGTGTTTATTGGTTTTAAAGGGTTATGAAGTGAGTAATGGGTTTTTTGGTATTGTAAGAGGGGTTATGGTAAAGGATTGAGGTTTTAGGGTATAGTGAGTTGGGAGTATTTTTTAGGTTTTAGGGTTTGGAAGGATTTTAAAGAAATTTTAATGGATTTTAAAGGTTTGAAGGGTATTTTGGAAGGTGTTTTAAGTTTTTTAAAGGGTCATGAAGGGGGTTAAGGGTTTTTAAGGTGATGGGATAGGGGGGAGGGTTTAGGTTTGATGGTTTGGGGTGTAGGGAGTGGGGTTTTGGGTTTAGGGATTAGGGTTTGGGTTTGGAAATATTTTAAAGGGGGTTTTAAGGGTTATAAGGGTATGAACTATATTTTAGTAGGGGTTTAATGGTTTTAAAGGGTTATTAAGTTAGGTAAGTGTTTTAATGGTTAGGTAAGAGGGTATAGGGTGAAGGGTTTAGGGTTTAGTGTATAGGGTTCCGGGTTTGGAAGGATTCTATAGGGGTTTTAAAGGGTTTTAAGGGTATGCATTGTATTTTGGTAGGGTTTTAAGGATTTTTAATGTTTATACTAGGAGTGATGGGTTTTAATGGTTATGGAATTAGGGATAGGGTGAAGGGTTTAGGTTTTAGGATATAGGGAGTAGGGTTTTGTGTTTAGGGTTTGGAAGGATTTAAAATGGGGTTTAAAGGTTTTTAAGTTTGTGAAGTGTATTTTGGTAGGTTTTTAAGGGTTTTATGAGGTTATAAAGTAATTAAAGGGTTATTAAGGTTATGTAAATTGAGGATTTAAGGTACATTTAGTAGGGTTTAGGGGTAAGGGTTCAGGGTTTGGAAGGATTTTAAAGGGTTTTAAGGATATAAAGAGTATTTTTCGAGGGTTTTTAAGTGTTTTAAAAGGTTATGAAGGTAGTGAAGGGTTTTTATGGTTAGGGAATTGGGTATAGGGTTAAGGGTGGTGGGTTTAGGGTATAAAATTTAGGGTTTTGGGTTTGGAGTTTAGAAGGACATTAAAGGGGGTGTAAAGGGTTTTATGTGTATGAAGTGTATTTTGGTATGGTTTTAAAGAGTTTTAAGGGGTTATTAATGGAGGGAAGGGTTTTTTAGGTTTGGTAAGATGGGTGAGTGTGAAGGGTTTGTATTTAATGGTATAGGGAGTAGGGTTTAGGTTTTGGGGTTTAGGGGTTCGAAGGATTATAAAAGGTTTTAAGGGTTTGAAGTGTATTTTGGTGTCTTTTTTAAGGGTTTTAAAATGGTTATAAAGGAATTAAAGGTTTTTAAATGTTTATTAATAGGGGATATGTGTAAGGTTTTAGGGTTTATGGTGTGGGGTATTGGTTTTATGTTTTAGGGTTTAGGGTTTTGAAGGATTTTAAACTCGTTTTAAAGGGTTTTAAGGGCATAAAGTGTGTTTTGGTTGGGGTTTTTAATGGTTTTAAGGGATTATAATGAGGTTAGAGGGTTTCTAATGTTTTTTAAGAGTGGATAGGGTGAATTGTTGAGGTTTTATGGTACAATAAGTAGGGTTTAGTGTTTTAGGTTTAAGGTTTTGAATGCTTTTAAAGGGTTTTAAGGGTATGAAGTGCATTTTGTTGGGGTTTATAAGAGTTTTAATGGGTTATTAAGGGATTTAAGGGGTTTTAAGGTTAGTTAAGTTGGTAGAGGGGAATATTTTGAGATTTTAGGGTATAGTTATTAGGGTTTAGGGTTTAGGGTTTGGAAGGATTTTAAAGGATTTTTGAAGGATTTTAAAGGTATGAAATGTATTTTGGTAGGGCTTTTAATAGTTTTAAAGTGTTATTATGGGTTTGAATGGTTTTTAAGTTTAGGGAATAGGGGATATAGTTAGTGGTTGATGTTTTAAGGTATATTTAGTAGGGATTGGGTATTAGGATTTATTGTTTTGAAGTATTTTAAAGGTTTTTAATGCGTTTTATTAGTATGAAGCTAATTTTGGAAGGATTTTTAAGGGGTTTAAAGGGTTATGAAGTGAGTGAAATATTTTTAAATTGAAGTAAGAGTGGTGTGGGTGGGGTTTTTAGGATTTATTATATTGAGAGTATGGTTTAGAATTTAGTATTTTTTTGTTTTGAAGGATTTTAAAGGGTTTTAACGGTATGAAGAGTATTTTGGTTGGGTTTTAAGGTTTTTAAAGGGTTATGAAGGGAGTTAATGGGTTTCAAGGTTATTTATGAGGGTAGATATTGAATATTTGAGGGTTTATGGTATGGGAAGTAGGGGTTAGGGTTTAGGTTTTAGGTTTTTGAAGGATTTTAAAGGGTTCATCAAGGGTTATTAAGGGTATACAATGTATTTTGGTAGGGTTATTAAGGGTGTTAAAGGGTTATTAAGGGAGTTAAGTGGTTTTATTGTCATGGAAGAGGATATAGGATGAAGGGTTGAGGGTTTAGGGTATAGGGAGTAGGGTTTTAGGTTTTGGATTTAGGGTTTGGAAGGATTTTAAAGGGGGTTTGAAGGTCTTCAAGGGTATGAAGTGTATTTTGGTAGGGTTGTTATGGATTTTAAAGGGTTATGAAGGTATTGAAGGGGTTTTAAGGTTATGGAAGAGGATATAGGGTGATGGGTTGATGTTATATTGCGTTGAGAGTAGGGTTTAGTGTTTGGAAGGATTTTAAAGGGTTTTAAGGGTATAAAGTGTAATTTTGTAGGATTTTTAAGGGTTTTAAAGGGTTATTAAGGGTGTTAAGGGTTTATATGGTTAGGTAATATGGGAGAGGTTAAAGGTTTTAGGTTTCAGGTTATAGGTATTATGGTTTAGGATTTAGGGTTTGGAAGGATTTTAAAAGGATTTTAAAGGATTTTAATGGTGTGAAGTGTATTTTGGTTGGGTTTTTAATGGTGTTAAAGGGTTATGAAAATATTTATGGGTTTTTAAGGTTGTATTTTAGGGTTTAGAGTTAAGGGTCGAAGTTTTAGGGAGTAGGGAGTAGGGTTTAGGATTTAGGATTTAGTGTTTGAAAATATTTTAAAGGGGTTTTTAAGGGTTTTAATGTTATGAAGTGTATTTTGGTTTGGTTTTAATGGGTTATGAAGGGAGTGAAATAATTTAAAGGTATTTTAAGAGGGGATAGTGTGAAGGAATATGGATTAGGGTATAGGGAGTAGGATTTAGGGTTTAGGGTTGAGGGTTTGGAAGGATTTTAAAGGGTTTTTAGGGTATAATGTGTATTTGGTAGGGTTTTAAGGGTTTGAAAGGGTTCTGAAGGGAGTGAATGGTTTTTAATGGTAGATAAAATGTTTTATGGTTGAGGGTTTATGGTTTAGTGTATAGGGATTATGGTTTTTCGTTTTTGGTTAGGATGTATTTTAAAGGGGTTTTAAAGGTTTTTAAAGGTATGAGTGTATTTTGGTAGGGTTGTTAAGGGTTTTCAATGGTTATGAAGGGATTTGATAGGTTTTTATGGTTATGGAAGAGAGGATACGATATAGGGTTATGTGTTTATGGTTTTGGTATTAGGGTTTAGGGTTTTTAATGATTTTAATGGGTTGTTAAAGGGTTTGAAGGGTTTGAAGTTTATTTTTCTAGTATTTTTGTGGGTTTTAAATGGAAATGAAGGGAGTTAAGGGTTATTAAATTTTTTAAAGATGGGAGAGGGTGAAGGATTGAGGTTGTATCATATAATAGGTGGGGATTAGGGTTTAGGGTTTAGGTTTTGAAAGTATTTTAACAGTTTTAATGGGTTTTAAGGGAATGAAGTGCATTTTGGTAAGTTTTTAAGGGTTTTAGGGAGTTATGAAGGTATTTAAGAATTTTTATGGTTATGGAAGTGGGGATTGGGTGAAGGGTTGAGGGTTTATGTTATGGGGTGTATGGTTTAGGGTTTGGAAGTATTTTAAAGGGGTTTTAAAGTGGTTTAAGTGTATGAAGTGTATTTTGGTATGGTTTTTATGGGGTTTAAAGGGTTATGAAGGTATTAAAGGGGTTTTAAGGTCATGTAAGAGGGGATAGGGTGAATTATTGTGTTAGGACAAAGATGATAAGGATGGATATAAAATTTAGGTTTTTTGTTTTGTTTTCAACAAAGGTTAAGAAGAAAATAAATCACCTCAATTTGTATTTTGGTAAAAAAAACATACTGACCATCATATTCAAGAAATCAGACTCACAGTGGTTAATAAATTCCATCATAATAGGAATATTTTTTTTGGATGAAAAGGATCTTCATACTCACCTTGGTTCTGTACTGGAAGAAGAAACCATAACGAAGTTCTGGTTCAGAGTCTTCCTGACTTCTATGTTAATATGATGATGATTTTTTGATCTTGGAGTTCTCATAAATCATAAGTATGTTTTAAAACTTGGGACACATTCTTGATGAAAAAAACTGGAGAAAAAGATTCTTCCAATCATATTTAGTCTGACTGTAATCATGCCAATCGTATTCAAACTAAGAAGGAAATGAAGATGTTGATAAATGATAGGTAAGTCCCAATAATTTTCTTGGTAACTCAGATTATTTTGAAAATTATTTTCAATGTATTCAAAGTCATGAAAGAAGTTATGATACTTGTTGAAATATTGAAGAAGATAAATAAGTTGCTGAAGTCAAAGTTGTTGATGATGATCCATAGGATTCAGTATAACATCATATTTTGGAAGTTTTTAAGGATTTTAAAGGTTTATGAAGATATTTAAGGGTTTTTAAGTTTATTTAGGATGGTATAGGGACAATGGTTAGTGGTTGAGTGTATAGGGTGTAGGGTTTTTCATTTAGGGCTCAAGGTTTGTAAGAACTTTGAAGGGGTTTTAATGCATTTTTAGGGTATGAAGTGAATTTTGGTGGGTTTTTAAGTGTTTTAAAATGTTTATTAAGGTATTTAATGGTTTTTAAGGTTTGGGAGGATGGTATTGGGTGAAAGTTTTAGGGTTTATAGTATAGGGATCGGGGTTTAGGGTTTAGGGTTTGGAAGGATTTAAAAGGGTTTTAAGGGTATGAAGTGTATCATGGTAGTGGTTTTTAGGATTTTAAAGTGTTATTAATGTATTTAAGAGGTTTTAAGGATATTTAATAGGGTATAGAGTTATGTTTTAAGGGACTATGGTATAGGGAGTTGGGTTTTGGGTTTTGGGTTTTGGGTTTGGAAGGATTTTAATGGGTTTAAACAGTATGAAGTGTATTTTGGTGGTGTTTTTAAGGGGTTTAAAGAGTTATGAAGTCAGTGAAGGATTTTTATGGTTATAAAAGGGGTTATAGGGTTAATTATTAAGGATTTAATGTATATAATTTAGGTTTTAGGTTTTAGGGTTTAGAGTATGGAAGGGTTTTAAAGGGTTTCTAAAGGCTTTTAAGTGTATAAAGTGTATTTTGGTAGGTTTTTATGGGTTTTAAATGGTTATTAATGGATTTAAGGGATTTAAAGGATATATAATATGGTATATGATGAATGTTTTAGGTTTTAGGGTATATGTAGTAGGTTTTGGGGTTTATGGTTTAGGGTTTGGAAGGATTTTAAGGGGGGTTTAATGGTTTTAAGGGTATGAAGTGTATTTTGGTTGGGCTCGGGGGGGGGGGGGGGTTAGGTGTTTAGATGTTAATTAATGGAGTGAGGGGTTTTTATGATCAATTAATATGATATAATTTTGTGGGATTAGTCTTTAGGTAAAAGGGAATGGGGTTTAGGGTTTACGTTTTGGAAGGATTATAAAGGGGGTTTAAAGTGTTTTAAGGTTATGAAGTGTATTTTGGTTGATTTGTTAATAGTTTTAAAGGGTTATGAAGGGATTGAATGGTTTTTAAGGTTAACTAATAAGAGATATGGTGAAGTTTTGATGGTTTACTATATAGGGAGTAGGGTTTGGGGTTTAGGGTTTTGACAGATTTTAATGGGTTTTTAAAGTGTTTTAAGGGTATGCGGTGTATTATGGAATGGTTTTTAAGGGTTTTAAAGGGTTATTAAGGGAGTGAAGGGTTTTTAAGGTTTAGTAATAAGGGATATTTTGAAGGTTTTAGGTTTTATTGTATTGAGATTAGGGTTTATGGTTTCAGTTTTTGAAGGATTTTGAAGGATTTTAAAGGGTTTAAAGGGTATGAAGTGTATTTTGGTGGTATTTTAAGGGATTTAAGGTGTTATGAATAGTGTTAATGGATTTAAGGTTAGGTAATAGGGTATATGGTAAATTGTTTCAGGGTTATGGTATATGATGTTAGGTTTTGGGTATAAGGTTTAGGGATTGGAAGGATTTTAAAGGAATTTTAAAGTGTTTTGAAGGTACGAAGTGTATTTTGGTAGGGTTTTAAGGGATTTAAAGGGTTATGAAGGGATTTAAGGGATTTAAGGTTATGTAATAGTTGATAAGGTGAAGTTTTAATGGTTTTAGTTATAGGATATAGGATTTAGGGATTAGGGTTTAGGTTTTGGAAGGATTTTAAAGGGTTTTTAAAGTGTTTTATGGGTATAAAGTGTATCTTTGTATGGTTTTTAAGGGTTGTAAAAGGTTATTATGGTATTTAAGGGTTTTTATGGATTGGTAATATGTTATATTATTAATTTTTTATTGTATATGTATTTTAGTTTAGTATTTATAGCTTAAGGTTTGGAAAAATTTTAATTGGTTTTTAAAGGGTTTTAGGGGTATAAAGTGTATTTTAGTATGGTTTTTAAGGTTTATAAATGGTTATGAAGGTCTTTAAGGGTTTTTAACGTTATGTAAGAGGGTATAGGGTAAATGTTATAGGTTTTAGGTCATAGAGAGTAGGGTTTAGGGTTTAGGTTTTTGGGATTGTGAGGATTTTAAAGGGGTTCTAATGGGTTTTAAGGGTATGAAGTGTATTTTGGTAGGGTTTTTAAGGGTTTAAAAGGATTATTAAGGTGAATGGATTTTATGTTTAGGTAATAGGGTATAGGGTAATGGTTTTTGGATATAGGGAATATGGAGTAGGGTTTAGGGCTTAGGTTTCAGGGTTTGGAATGATTTTAAAGGGTTTTAAGGGTATGAAGTATATTATGGTAGTGTTTTTATGGGTTTTAAAGGTTTATGAGGGAAGTGAATGGGTTTTAAGATTATTGAATATTTGTGTGGGTTAATGGAGAAGGGTTTAGGATATAGAGATTATGGAGTAGGGTTTTGGGTTTTAGAGAATTTTAAAGGGTTTTTAGGGTATGAAGTGTATTTTTGTAGGGTTTTTTTATTATTTTAAAGGGATATTAAGGGATTTAATGGTTTTTAAGGTTGGATAAGAGGATATAGGTTTATGGTTTTAAGTTTTAGGATATAAGTATTTAGGTTTTGGGTTTGGTTTTGGAAGGATTTTAAAGGGGTTTTTAAGGGTTTTAAGGGTATGAAGTGTATTTTTGTATGATTTTTAAGGTTTCAAGGGATTATTAAGGTATTTAAGGGTTAATAAGGTTAGATAAGATGGTATATGGTGAAGTTTTTAGAGTTTATAATATAGGGAGTAGGGTTTAGGGTATAGGTTTTGAAAGTATTTTAAAGGTTTTTATAGGGTTTTAAGGATATGAAGGGTATTTTGGTAGTGTTTTAAGGGTTTAAAAGGATTATTAAGGGTGGTAAGGGTTTTTAAGCTTATCCAAGAGGGTATATGGTGAAGGATTCAGGGTTTAGGGAATATTGAGTAGGGTTGAGGGTGTAGGGTTTAGGTTTGGAAGGATTTTAATGGGGTTTTAATGGGTTTTAAGGGTATGAAGCTTATTTTGGTAGGGTTTTTAAGTGTTATGAAGGGTTATGAAGTGATTGAAGGGATTTCAAGTTTAATTAATAGTATATATGATGTAGTTTTTGTGATTTAGTGTATAGGGATTAGGATTAAGGGATAAGGGTTTGGAAGGATTTTAAAGGTGTTTTAAAGGGTTTTAAGGGTATGAAGTGTATTTTGGTAGGGATTTTATGGGTTTTAAAGGGATAAGAAAGTAATTAGGGGTTTTTAGGGTTTAGTAAGAGGTATATGGTTAATATTTGATGATTTAGAGTATAAATAGTTGGGTTTAGTTTTTAGGGTTTAGAAGAATTTTAAAGGGATTTTTAAGGGTTTTAAGGGTATAGAGTGTATTTTGGTAGGGGTTTTACGGATTTTAAAGGGATATGAATGGAGTGAAGGTGTTTTAAGTTTATTTAATAGGTTTTAGGTTGAAGGGGTGAGGGTTTAGGTTATATGGAGTATGGTTTCAGTTCTAGGGTTTATGTGTTGGAAGGATTTTATAGGGTTTTAAGGGTATAATGTGCATTTTGGTAGGGGTTTTAAAGGATTAAAATGGTTATGAAGGTATTGAAGGGTTTTTAAGGTTAGGGAACAAGGGATAGGGTTGATTTTTTAGGATATAAGGAGTAGTTTTTAGGTTTTTGGGTTTTGGGTTTTGGGGTTAGGGTTTGGGAGGATTTTAATGGGTTTTAAGGGTTTGAATTGTATTTTGGTAGGGGTATAAAGGGTTATAAAGGTAATGAAGGATTTGTATGGTTGGGTAAAATAGTGTAGGGTGAAGGGTTGATATTTTAGGTTATATGGAGTATGGTATATGTTTTGGTATTTAGGGATTGGACATATTCTAATGGGGTTTTAAAAGGTTTTAAAAGGTTTTAAAAGGTTTTAACAGTATAAAGTTTATTTTGGTATGGTTTTTAAGGGGATTAATGGGTTATTAAGGGATTTAATGGTGTGTATGGTTAGTTAGTAGGGGATATGGTTAAGGTTTTAGGTTTCAGGGTATAGGGAGGATAGTTTAGGGTTTTCGGTTTGGAAGGATTTTAAATGATTTTTAAACGGTTTTGAGGGTATGAAGTGTATTTTGGAAGGGATTTTAAGGTTTTATGAAAGTATTTAAGGATTTTTAAGGTTATTTAATATGGTATAAGTTTTTTTAGGGTTTAGGTTATGGGGAGTAGGTTTTAGGGTTTGGAAGGACTTTAAAGGGGTTTTAAATTTGTTTACAGGTATGAAGTGTATTTTGGTAGGATTTTTAAGGGGTTTAAAGGGTTATGAAGGGATTGAAGTTTTTTTTAAGGATAATGAATATGGTAGAGGGTGAAGGGTTTATAGTTTAGGGTATCAATAGTAGGTTGTAGGGTTTAGGTTTTAGTGTTTGGAAGGATTTTAAATAGGGATTAAAGGGTTTTAATGGTATGAAGTGTATTTTGGAACGAGTTTTAAGGGTTTTAATGGGTTATGAAGAGAGTGAATGGTTATTAATGTCAGGGAATAGGGGATAGGTTGAATGGTTAAGGGTTTAGGGTATATGGATAAGGGTTTAGGGTTTAGTGTTTGGAAGAATTTTAAAGGGGGTTTTAAGGGTTTTAATGTTATGAAATGTTTTTTGGTATTGTTTTTAGTGGTTTTAAATGGTTATTAAGGGATTGAATTTTTTTTATGGTTATGGAAGAGTAAAGAGGCTGAATGGTTGTGGTTTTTAGGTGTATGGAGTAGGTTTTTGTGTTTAGGTTTGGAAGGATCTTAAAGGGGTTCTTAAATGGGTTTTAGGGTATGAAGTGTATTTTGGTAGTGTTTTATGGGTTTTAAAGAGTTATAGAGGTAGTGAAGTGCTTTAAGATTATTTAAGAGTGGATAGGGTTAATTTATGAGGGTTTAGGGTATAGGTAATAGGGTTTATGGTTTATGGTTTAGGGTTTGGAAGGATTTTAAAGAGTTTTTAAAGAGTTTTATGTGTATGAAGTGTATTTTGGTAGGGTTTTTAAGGGTTTTAAAGGGTTGTGATGGGAGTGAATGATTTTTAAGGTTAAGTAAGAGGGTATAGGGTGAAGTTTTTAGGGTTTATTGTATAGGGAGTTGGGTTTAGGGTTTTTTGGTTAGGGTTTTAAGGAATTTAATGGGGTTATAAAGGGTTTTAAAGATATAACATGTATTTTGGTTTGGTTTTTAAAGATTTGTGAAGGGTATTAATGAAATTAAATATTAGCTAATAGGGGTGAGGGTGAAGGGTGTAGCTTTTATTATATAGGGTGTAGGGTTTAGGATTTATGGTTGATGTTTTGGAAGGCATTTAAAGGGTTCATAAATGGTTTTAATTATATGGAGTGTATTTTGGTTGGGTGTTTATGGGTTTTAAAGGATTATAAGGATGGTGAAGGATTTTTAAGGTTAGATAATATGGTATAAGGTGAAAGGTTGAGGGTTTAAGGTATAGGGATTAGGGTTTAGGGTTTGGAAGTATTTTAAAGGGTTTTAAAGGGTATGATGTGTATTTTGGTTGGGTTTTTAAGTGTTTTAAATGGTTATGAAAGTTCTGAAGGGTTTTCAAGGGTATTTAATATGGTATAGGGTGGTGTTTTGATAGTTTAGGGTATGGGTAGTAGGCTTTTGGGTTTGTAAGGATTTTAAGGGTATTAAGTGTATTTTGGTTCGTTTTTTAGGGTTTTAAAGTGTTATGAAGTGAGTGAAGGGTTTTTAAAGTCAGGTGAGAGGGGAGAGGGTGAAGGGTTTAGGTTTTAGGGTATAGTAATTAGGGATTAGGGTTTATGTTTTATGGGTTTGAAGTTTTTTAAAGGGGTGTTAAAAGGTTTTAAGTGTATTAAGTGTATTATGGTAGGTTTTTAAGGGTTTTAGAGGCTTATTAAGGGAGTGAATGGTTTTTAAGGCTATGGAATATGGGATAGGATGAAGGTTTGAGATTTTTGGGAATAGGGAATTGGTTTTGGGTTTATGGTTTGGAAGGATTTTAAAGAGATTTTAAAGGGGTTTTTGGTTATGAAGTGTATTTTGGTAGTGTTTTTAGGGGGTTTTAAGGTTTATGAAAGGAGTTAAGGGTTTTAATGTTTATTTAATATGGTATAGTTTGAATATATTAAGGTTTATGGTAAAGGCGGTAGGGTTTAAGGTTTTGGGTTTTGGTTTTGGAAGGATTTTAAAGGGTTTTAAGGGTATGATGGCTATTTTGGTAGGTGTTTTTAAGGGTATTAATGGTTAATGAAGGTATATAATGGTTTTATGGTTATAGATGAGGGTATAGGTTGAATTTTTTAGGGTTTAGTGTATACTGATTAGGGTTTTGGGGTTTGGGTTTATGGTTAGGACGGAATTTAAAGGGCCTATATAGGGTTTTTATGAGTATGAAGTGTATTTGTGTAGGATTTTTAAAGTTTTTATAGGGTTTTTAAGGGAGTGAATGGTTTTAAATATTATGGAATAGGTTTTATGGTGAGTGTTTGTTGGTTGGGGTTATAGTTTTTAGGGTTTAGGATTTTGGGTTTAGGTTTTGGGAGGATTTTAAAGTGTTCATAAAGGGTTTTAAGGGTATTAAGTGTATTTTGGTAGGGTTTTTAATGGTTTTAAAGGGTTATAAAGGTAGTGAAGGTTTTTAAGGTTATGTAATATGTGATAGTATTAATGGATTAAGGTTTAGGGTTTAGGGTGTAGGGTTTAGGGTTTAGGGTTTGGAAGTATTTTAAAGGGTTTTAAGGGTATGAATTATATTTTGGTAGGGTTTTTAATGGTTTTAAAGGGTTATTAAGGGGGTTAAGGATTTTTAAGGTTATGTAATAGGGTATAGGATGAATTTTTGATAGTTTATGGTATATTTATAAGGGTTTAGTATTTATGGATTAGGTCTTGGAAGGATTTTATAATGTTTTAAAAGTGTTTTAAGTGTATAAAGTTTATTTTGGTTGGATTTTTTTTTGGATTTAAAGTGTTATGAAGGGAGTGAAGGGTCATTATGGTTATTGAAGAGGGTATATTGTTAATGGTTTTTTTTAGGGTATAGAGATTAATTTTTAGGTTTTAGTTATTTGAAGGATTTTAAAATGGTATTAAATGGTTTTTAGGGCATGAAGTGTATTTTGGTTGGGATTTTAAAGGTTTTAAAGGGTTATGAATGGAGTGTATAGTTTGTAAGGTTATGGGGGAGGGGATAGGGTGAAGTTTTGAGGGTTTATGGAATAGGGAGTATGTTTTTTTTGTTTAGGTTTTGGAAGGATTTTAAAGGGATTTTAAAGGGTTTTGAGGGTTTAGGGAATACAAAGCAAGGTTTAAGGTTTAGGGTTTGGATGGATTTTAATGGGATTTGAAAGGGTTTTAAAGGTAGGAGGTGTATTTTAGTAGGGGTTTAAGTATTTAAGAGGTTAATGGAGGGATTTAATTTTTTAGGTCATTTTAGTGGATAAGGGTTAATGGTTTTTGGTTTATTGTATAGGGAGTAGGTTTTGGGTTTTTGGTTTAGGGTTTGGAAGGAATTTAAAGGGTTTATAAAGGGTTTTAAGGGATTAAAGTGTATTTTGGTAGAGTTTTTAAGGTTTTTAAAAGGTTAAAAATGGATTTAATGGTTTTAATTTTTGGAGGGTTATGAAGGTATTTAAGGATTTTTAAGGTTAGGTAAGATGGTATAGGGTGAAGGTTTGAGGTTTTAGGGTATAGGTACTTGGGATTTGGGTTTATGTTTTTGGGTTTTTAAGGGGTTTTAAGGGTTTATAAAGGGTTTTAAGGGTATGTGTGTATATTGGTTGAGTTATTAAAGGTTTAAAAGGGTTATGAAGGTAGTTAAGGTTTTTAATGTTATGGAATAGGGGATAGGGTGAAGGGTTGAGGGTTTAGGTACAAGGTATAGGGTTTAGGGTTTAGGGTTTGGAAGGATTTAAAAGGGTTTTAAAAGGGTTTTAGGTGGATAAGGTTTATTTTTGTTTTGGTTTTAAGGGTTTTATAGTCTTATTATGGGTGTTAAGGGTTTTTTAAGGTCAATAAATAGGATATAGGGTGAAGGGTTTATGTTTTAGTTTATAACAAGTAGGGTTTATGGTTCAGGGTTTAGGGATTTAAAGGATTTTAAAGGGGTATTAAAAGGTTTTAAGGGCATGAGGTATATTTTGGTGGGGTTTTTATGAGTTTTAAATGGTTATGAAGAGAGTTAATTGTTTTTATGGTTTTTAAATAGGATATAGGGTAAAGGGATGAGGTTTTTTAGTATAGGGATTAAGTTTTTGTTTTTAGGTTTTGCAAGGATTTTAAAGGTTTTTAAGGGTATGAATTGTATTTTGCTAGTGTTTTTTAGTATTTTAATGGATAATTAAGGGATTTAAGAGGTTTTAATGTTATTTAAGAGGTTATAGGGTGAATTTTTATGGTTTTATGGTATAGAGAGTAGGGTGTGAGGTTTAGATTTTAGGTTTTGGAAGGATTTAAAAGGGGTTTAAAAGGGATTTAAGGGTATAAAGTGTTTTTTGGTAGGGTTTTAAGGGTTTTACTGAGATATTAATGGAGTGAATGGTTTTTAAGGTTATGGAAGATGGTATATGGTTAAGGTTTCAGGTTTTATTGTACAAGGATTAGGTTTTATGTTTTTCGGTTTACGGTTTGGAAGGAATTTAAAGGGTTCCAAAAGGGTTTTAAGGGTTTGAAGTGTATTATGGTAGGGTTATTAATTTTTTTAAAGGGTTATGAATGGAATGAATAGTTTTAAAGGATATATAATAGGGTTGAGTGTGATTTTTTTATGGTTTATGGTATAATTTTTAGGGTTTAGGATGTAGGGTTTTGGGTTTGGAAGGATTTTAAAGGGTGTATAATGGGTTTTTAATGTATAAAGTGTATTTTGGTATGGTTTTAAATGGGTTTAAAGGGTTAGTAATAGAGTGAATGGTTTTTAGGGTTTTGGAATATGGTATAGGATGAATTCTTTAGGTTTTAGTGTACATGTAGTAGGGTTTTGGGTTTTGGGTTTTGGGATTGGAAGGAATTTAAAGGGTTCATAAAGGGTTTTAAGGGTATGAATTGTATTTTGGTAGGGGTTTTATGGTTTTTAAAGGGTTATTAAGGGATTTAATGGTTTTAAAGGTTATGAAATGTGGGTTAGGGTGAAGGGTTGATGGTTTATGGTATTGGGTGAGGGTTTTATGATTTAGTTTTCTGGGTTTGGAAGGATTTTAAATGGTTTATAATGGGTTTTATGGTATTGAAGTGTATTTTGGTAGGGGTTTTAAGGTATTTAAAGGTTTGTTAGGGGAGTTAAGGGTTTTCAAGATTATTAATGACGGGATAGGGTGAATTTTTCATGTTTTAGGGTATAAGTAGTAGGGTTTGGGGTTTACGGTTTAGATTTTGGAAGGATTTAAAAGGTTCAAAGTGTATGCTGGTAGGGTTTTTTTGGGTGTTAAAGGGTTATGAAGGTAGTGACAGGATTTTAATGTTATTTATTAGGGTATCTGGTGATATTTTTTTATTTAGGTTATGCATATTGGGTTTTATGTTTTAGGGTTTGGAAATATTTTAATGGGTTTTAAAAGGGTTTTAAAAGTGTTTTAAAAGGGTTTTAAAAGGGTTTTAAGGGTATAAAGTGTATTTTTTTTTGTTTTTAAGGGTTTTAAAGTGTTATTATGGGTGTTAAGGGGGTTTATGGTTAGGGAAGAGGGTAGAGGGCGAAGGGTTATGGTATTATGGTATAAGGTGTAGGGTTTAGGGGTTTGAAGGATTTTAAATGGGTATTAAAAGGTTTTAAGGGTATGAAGTGTATTTTGGTTTGGATTTTAAGGGTTTTAAAGGGTTATTAAGGTATGGAATGGTTTTTAAGGTTTTATAAGAGTGTATAGGGTGACTATTTGATGTTTTTGGGGTATAGGGAGTAGGTTCTTGGGATTAGGGTTTAGAAGGAATTTAAATGGGTTTTAAAGGGTTTTAAGGGTATGAAGTGTATTTTTCTAGTGTTTTTAAATATTTTAAAGGGAAATGAAGGAAGTGAAGGGTTTTTATGTTTATTTAATAGGGTATAGGGTAATGTTTTATTGTTTTAGGGTATAAAGAGTAGGGTTTGAGGTTTATGGATTAGGGTTTGGAAGGATTTTAAAGGGCTTTTAAAGGGTTTTAAGGGTATGAAGTGTATTTTGGTATGGTTTTTAAGGATTTTAAAGGGTTATTTAAGTATTGAATGGTTTTTTATCTTCATTAATATGGTATAGTGTGATGTTTTTATGTTTTAGTTTGTAGGGAGTAGGGTTTATTGTTTTTTGTTTTGGGTTTGGAAGTAATTTAAAGGCTTTCTAAAAGATTTTAGGGGTATGAAGTGTATTGTTCAAGGGGTTTTAAAGTTTTTAATGGTTAATGAAGGTATTGATTGTTTTTAAATGTTATTTAATAGTGGTAAGGGATAGGGTTTTATGTTTTAGGGTATAGTGTTTTGGGTTTAGGATTTAGGGTTTAGGGTTTGGAATGATTTTAAAGGGTTTATAAAGGGTTTTAAGGGTATGAAGTGTATTTTGGTAGGTTTTTAAGGGTTTTAAGGGTTAGTAAGGGATTTAATGGTCTTTAAGTTTAGGAAATATTATATAGGGTTAATAGTTTAGGGTTTAATGTATAAGGATCATGGTTTAGGATTTTCGGTTTGGAAGGATTTGAAAGTGCTTTAAAAGGATTTTAAGGGTATAAAGTGTATTTCAGTTCACTTTTAAGGGTTTTAATGTTTTATTAAGGGATTGAATGGTTTTTAAGCTCATTTAATATGGTATAGGTTGAATTTTTGAGTTTTTATTGTATATGGAGTAGGGTATAGGGTTTATAGTTTCTAGATTTAAAGGATTTTAAAGGGGTATTGAAAGGTTTTAAGGGTATGAAGTGTATTTTGGTAGGGGTTTAAAGAGTTTTAAATGGATATAAATGGATTGAATGGTTTTTAATGTTATGTAATAGTGGATAATAAGAAGTTTTTAGGGTTTTTTGATAGGTATTAGGTTTTTTATTTTAAGGTTTGGAAGGATTTTAAGGGGTTTTTAAAGGGGTTTAAGGGTATGAAGTGTATTTTGGTAGTGTTTTTAAGGGTTTTAAGGGTAATGAATGTAGTAAATGAATTTTAAAGTTATTTTAGAGGGTATATGGAGAAGTTTTTAGGGTTTATGATATAGTGAACTGGGTTTAAGGTTTATGGTTTGTCACTTGGAAGGATTTTAAAGGGTTTTGAGGGTATGAAGTGTATTTTGGTTGGGTTTGAAATTTTTTTAAAGGGTTATAAAAAGGGTGAATTATTTTTAAGGTTAAGGAATAGGGTATAGGGTGAATGGTTTAGGTTTTAGTTTATATGGATTAGGGTTTAGGGTTTTCAGTTTAGGATTGGTATAGAATTTAAAGGGTTTCTAAAGGGTTTTAAGGGTATGCATTTTATTTTTGTTGGGTTTTAATTGTTTTTATAGGTTATGAGTGGAGTGAATGGTTTATAAAGTTAGGGAGTAAGGGTAAGTGTAAATGTTTTAGGGTTTAGGGTATAGTGTGTAGGTTTTAGTATTTAGGTTTTAGGGTTTGAAACGATTTTAAAGGGTTTATAAAGGGTTTTAAGTGTATAAAGTGTATTTTGGAAGGGTTTTAAGGGGTTTAAAGGGTTATGAAGGGAGTGAAGGGGTTTTTAAGGTTATGTAATACGGGATAGGTTTAAGGGTTGAGGGTATATGGCATAGGTATTAGGGTTTAGGTTTTAGGATTTAGAGTTAGTAAGGATTTTATAGCGTTTTTAAAGCGTTTTAAGGGTATGAAGTGTATTTCAGAAGGGGTTTTTAGGGTTTTGAAGGGTTATGAAGGGATTGAAGGGTTTTTAAGGTTATGGAATGTAGGATAGGGAAAAGGGGTGATTTTTTAGGTTATAGGGAGTAGGGTTTAGTGTTTTTAAGGATTTTAAGGTGTTGTAAAAAAATTGAATGGTATAAAGTGTATTTTGGTTGGGGTTTTAAGGGTTTTAAAGTGTTAGGATGGTAATGAATGATTTTTATGATTATGTAAGAGGGGAGAGGGTGAAGGGTTGAGTTTTTAGGGTTAGGTAGTTGGGTTTAGGTTTTAGGGTTTAGGGATTTAAATTATTTTAAAGGGGTATTAAAGAATTTTAAGGGTATGATGTGTATTTTGGTAGGGTTTTGAGAGTTTTAAAGGTTTATGAAGGGAGTGAATGATTTTTATGTTTATGGAATAGGGTATAGAGTGAAGGGTGGACGGTTTGGGGTATAGGGAGTAAGTTTTTTGGTTTTTGGGTTTTGAAGGATTTAAATGTTTTTTTAAATTGTTTTGGGTGTTTATGTTATAAGGGGTAGGGTTTAAGGTTTGGGGTTTAGGGTTTAGGGTTTTGAAGGGTTTTAAAGTGTCTTTAAAGGTTTTCAAGGTTATGAATTGTATTTTTGTAGGGTTTTTAATGGTTTTAAGGGTTATTATGGGATTAAAGGGTTTTTATGGTTATGAAATAGGGTATAGGATGAAGGGTAAAGGTTTAGTGTGTAGATAGTAGGGTTTAGGGTTTTTAGTTTAGGGTTTGGAAGGAATATAAAGGGGTTTTAAAGGGTTTTAAGGGTATGAAGTTTATTTTTTTAGGGTTTTTAGGGTTTTTAAAGGGTTATTAAGGGAGTTTATTGTTTTAAAGGTAAGTTAATATGGGTGAGGGTGAAGGGTTGAGGGTTTAGTGTATATGATGTTGGGTTTAGGATTTAGGGTTTAGGGTTTGGATGAATTTTAAAGGGTTTATAAAGGGTTGTAAGGGTATGAAGTGTATTTTTTTAGGGGTTTTAAAGGGTTATAAATAGATTTAATAGTTTTTAATGTTAGTTAATTTGTTATAGGGTGAATGGTTGAGGGTTTAGGGTATATGGAGTAGGGTTTAGGGTTTAGGGTTTGGAAGGATTTTGATGGTTTTAAAAATGGTTTTAAGGGTATAATGTGTATTTTGGTAGGGTTTTAAAGGGTTGTGAAGGCGGTAAAGGGATTTTAAGGTTATTTAATATGTGATAGGGTTAAGGGTTGATGGTTTATGTTATAGGTATTAGTGTTTAAGGTTTAGGTTTTGGATGGATTTTAATGGGTTTTAACAGTATAATGTGTATTTTTGGTTGGTTTTTAAGGATTTTACAGTGTTATGAAGGGATTGAAAGGGTTTTTAAGGTAATTTATGATGGGAGAGGGTTAAGGTATGGGGTTTTAGGGAATATGGACTAGGTTTTAGGGTTTAGGGTTTATGGATTCGAAGGATTTTAATGTAGTATTAAATGGTTTTATGGGTATTAAGTGTATTTTGGTGGCTGTTTTAAGGGTTTTAAAGGATTAGGAACGGAGTGAATGGTTTCTTTGGTTATGTAATAGGAGATATAATTAGTGTTTGAGGGTTTGGGTTATAGATATCAGGTCTTTTTGTTTGGGATTTGGAATGATTTTAGAGGGTTTTTAATGGGGTTTAAGTGTATGAAGAGTATTTTGGTAGTGTTTTTAATGGGGTTTAAAGGGTTATGAAGGGAGTGAAGGGTTTTATGGTTATTTAATTTGGGATGGGGTAATGTTTTTAGTGTTTATGTTTTAGGTATTAGTGTTTAAGGTTTAGGGATTAGGGTTTGGAAGGATTTTAATGTTTTTCTTAAAGGGTTTTAAGGGTATGAAGTGTATTCTAGTAGGGTTTTGTGGGTTTTTAAAAATTTATGAAGTGATTGAATGGTTTATAAGGTTATTTAATAGGGAGTATGGTGATGTTTTTAGGGTTTAGTGTATATGGAGTAGTGTTTAGGGTCTTGGGTTTAGGCAAGGAAGATGCGAGGGATGGGCTATTCCCGACCCCCCCAAATTTATTAGAAAGAAAAAAGAGACACAGTAGACAAGGGAGGGGATGGGTCAAACGACCCACACCCAAAAACCCTTAACGACCCAAGACAAAAGACCCAAAAAAAAGAAAAAATCAAGAACAAAAAAATAAAACACACAAAGAAAAGAATCCACCAGCATTATCCAGCATCAACCAGCATCTAGCAGCTCACAGCTAACCAACAACCAGCATCCAAACTCGAACAGAGAACAACATCCAGCAGCAGCATGACCATAAACCACAGCTTCAACACCTCCCATCTGAGAAACAACCAACATCTAGAACCACCAGCATCCCACATCATAGAACCACTAGCATCCAAGATCACAGAACCATTAGCATCAAAATCAAAATCTTCACCATCACCAGCATTCAGCAGCTCACCACCAAGCAGCAACCAACATCCAATCTCACAAAGACCAAAATCGAGCACCTTCACACCAAAACAAGAAACTACCAACAACACATAACCATCATCCAGAGCAGGAACAATCACACAACTCAAACAGCTCTTCCAACAACCCAGAAGTTGCAACACATAACCAAAATGCAGCACCTCAATACAAGCCCAGTGAACAGCACCAACATCAGCCCATAGCGGAAGCATCCACCACCATAGGAAGATCCATAACAGAAGAATCCAACCATAGAATTCAGCAGTAAATTAGAGGCCAAAAAAACCGCTTTGGCACCGTCGGAATGAAAGGACCAAAACCATAACGCCGCAAAACATAAAATGGCCAGTATCAGAAGCATGAAACAAAGATCGGGCAGAGGAATAGACCTAGAGCTTAATCACGGAACGAGAATGAGAAAATTTGAAAACCCAGAAACCTGAATCAAACATGATACGACCAACCATCCACGCCTTCTGCATCCAACGAGAAATGACGCAACACCATCAGAACCGCCGAACTTTTCCCAGGCACAGCTCCACAAACAGATGGGAAGCATGCAACATCGAAATCTGAGAAAGCCAGACCCCCACAAAACGTCGCAGAGGAGGCCAGGAACCATGCCACTGAGGAAGTATCATCCACCGTTGATATCTTCGAAACTGTTGACCCATCCATGGAGGAATCGTCTCAGCAACCACAATCTGGATCTTCTGTGTAGACCAATCACCTGCAGATCTGGAAAGAACGAGATCCGGCGCATCCCCAGAAAACCGGCACCACGCCTTCCTCATCAACCAGAGAAGCCACATAAATCCTTCTAATTCCAAATCCGCAACACCACACACTCTATCTTCACCTTTAACCACACGAGACAACAGAGAAAAGCCTCCGCCATCCCAAACAAAGAGTCGCAACACCGCATCCGAATCCATCCTGCACCATAGCTGAACCCATCTGTCGAGCCAAAGTTGAAGATCCACACCATTGACGAAACCCCACGCCTCGCCAGATCTCCACTCAAACCACACAGATCTGAGACAGAAAATCCCGAAACCAACAGTAGGGATTAGGGTTTAGGGTTTTGGAAGGATTATAAAGGGTTTTAAAGGTTTTTAAGGGTATGAAGTGTATTTTTGTAGGGTTTGTAAGGGTTTTTAAGAGTTTTGAAGGGAGTTGAGGGTTTTTATGTTTATGGAATAGGGTATAGGGTTACGATTTTATGGTATTGGTCATAGGGATTATAATTTAGGGTTTAGGGTTAGGAAGGATTTTAAAGGTTTTTAAAAGGGTTTTATGGGTATAAAGTGTATTTTGGTTGTATTTTTAATCTTTTTAAAGTGTTATGATGGGATCTAAGGGTTTTTAATGTTATTAATATTGTATAGAGTGAACGCTTGAGGTTTTAGCGTATAGGTAGTGGGTTTTAATGTTTAAGGTTTAGGGATTTGAAGGATTTTAAAGGGGTATTAAATGGTTTTAGGGGTATGAAGTGTATTTTGGTAGGTTTTGAAATGGTTTTATAGGGTTATGAAAGGATTGAATGGTTTTTATGGTTTTGGAAGAGGTTATAGGGTGAAGGGTTGAGAGTTTGGTGTATAGGTATTAGGTTTTTGGTATATGTATTGGAAGGATTTTAAAGGGATTTAAGGGTACGAAATGTATTTTTGTACTGTTTTTTAGGGTTTTAAAGGGTTTTGTAGGCAGTGAAGGGTTTTTAAGGTAATTTAATAGGGTATTAGGTGAAGGTTTGAGGGTTTTGTGTATAGGTAGTATGGTTTAAGTTTTGGGGTTTTTGGTTTGGAAGGGTTTTAAAGGGTTTTAAGGGTATAAAGTGTTTTTCAGTATGGTTTTTAAGGGATTGAAAGGGTTATGAAGGTAGTTAATGGTTTTAAGGTAATGTAAGATGGTAGAGGGATATGTTTTGGGTTTTTAGTGTATAGAGAGTGGGGTTTTGGGTTTTGTAAGGAATTTAAAGGGTTTTAAGGGTATAGAGTGTATTTTGGTAGGGGTTTTAAGTTTTTATTGGGTTATGAAGGGATTAAATGGTTTAAAGTTTAAAGAATAGGGGTTAGGGTGAAGGGTTGAGGGTTTATAGTGTAGGGTGTACAGTTTAGTATATAGGGTTTAGGGTTCGGAAGGATTTTAAAGGGTTTATAAAGGGTTTTGTGGTTATGAACTAAATTTTGGAAGGGTTTTTAAGGGTTTTAATGGATTATGAAGGGATTGAATGGTTTTTAAGGTTAGGTAATATGGAATAGGGTGAAGGGTAGTGGGAGTTGGGTTTAGGGTTTAGGGTTTAGGATTTGGAAGGATTTTCAAGGGTTTATAAAGGGGTTTAAGGGTATTAATTTTATTTTGGTAAGGTTTTTAGGGGTTTTAAAGGTTTATGAAGATGGTAAAAGATTTTTGAGGCCATTGAATACAGGATAGGGTGAAAGTTTTATGTTTTAGGGTATAGGGTGTAGGTTTTTGGGTTTGGAAGGATTTTAAAGGGTTTTAAGGTTATAAAGTGTATTTTGGTTGGGGTTTTAATGGTTTTAAACTATAATAAAGGGAATAAAGTGTTTTTAAGATTAGGTAAGATGGTATAGGGAGAAAGGCTTAGATTTTTGGGTATATTGAGTAGGTTTTATTGTTTAGGGTTTAGGGATTTGAAGGATTTTAAATGGTTACAAAAAGGTTTTAATGGTATAAAGTGTATTTTTTGTAGGTTTTTAAAGGGTTATTAAGGGGTTTAATGGTTTTTAAGGTTTTGTAAGAGGGGGTAGGTTGAATGGTTGAGGTTTTGGGGTATAGGGAGTATTTTTGGGGGGTTTAGGGTTTGGAAGGATTTTAAAGGGTTTTAAAATGGTTTTAATGGTATGAAGTGTATTTTGGTAGTTTTTTTAAGTCTTTTAAAGGGTTATGAAGGTATTTATGGGTTTTAATGTTATTTTATATGGTATTGGGTGATTATTTGATGGTTTAGGGTTTATGGAGTAGGGATTATGGTTTTGGGTTTAGGGTTGGGAGTGATTTTTAAGGGGTTTTAAAGGGTTTTAAGGGTATGAAGTGTCTTTTGGTAGGGTTTTAAAGGGTTATTAAGGGATTGAATGGTTTATAAGGTTGTGAAAGAGGGTATATGGTGAAGGGTTTAGGGTTTAGTTTAGAGGTATTGGGGATTAGGATTTTGGGTCAAGGTTTTGGAAGGAATTTAAATTTTTTTCTAAAGGGTTTTAAGCATATGAATTGTATGTTGGTAGGATTTTTAAGATATTGAATGGGTTATTAAGGGAGTTAACGGTTTTAAATTTTAGATAATTGGTTTTATGGTGAATGGTTGAGGATTTATGGAATAGGGTGTAGGGTTTAGGGTTTAGGGTTTGGAAGGATTTAAAAGGGTTTTGAGGTTATGAAGTTTATTTTGGTAGGGTTTTTACGGTTTTTTAAGTGCTATGAAGGTATTGATGGATTTATAATGTTTTTTAATATGGGATAGGTTCAATTGTTGGGGGTTTAGAATATTAAAATTAGGGATTATGGTTTGTGTTTTAGTGTTTGGAAGTATTTTCATAGGTTTTTAAAGTGTTTTAAGGGTATGAAGTGTATTTTGGTAGGATTTTATGGGTTTTAATGGGTTATGAAGGGAGTTAAGTGTTTTTAAGGTTATGAAATAGGGGATAGGGTGAAGGGTTTGTGTTTTATGTTATAGGGATTTGGGTTTATGTTTTAGGGTTTGGAAGGATTTTAAAGGGTTTTAAAAGGATTTTGGGGGTATAAAGTGTATTTTGGTTGGATTTTTAAGGTTTTTAATGTTTTATGAATGGAGTGAATGCTTTTTCAAGGTTATGTAAGTGTTGATATGGTTAAAGGTTGATGTTTTAGGGTATAGGGAGTAGGGTTTATGGTTTAGGGTTTAGGGGTTAGGGATTTGAAGGATTTTAATGGGTTGTTGAAAGATTTTAATGTTATGAAGTGTATTTTGATTGAGTATTTAAGGGTTTCAAGGGGTTATTAAGGGTGTGAATGGTTTTTATGATTATTGAAGATGGGATATGGTGAAGTGTTGATGGTTTGGTGTATAGGGATTTGTTTTTTAGGTTTATGGTTAGGAATGATTTTAATGGATTTTTAAGGGTTTTAATGGTATGAAGTGTATTTCATTAGTGTTTTTAAGGATTTTTTAGGGTTAATAAGGGATTTAAGAGTTTTTAAGGTTACATAAGTGTGTATTGGGTGAATATTTTAAGGTTTAGGGTATATTTATTGGGTTCTGAGATTTAGTTTTTATGGTTAGGAAGGATTTTAAAGGGTTTTAAGGGTATGAAGTGTATTTGGTTTGGGTTTTTAAGTGTTTTAAAGGGTTATGAAGGGATTGGATGGTTTTTATGTTTGTGGAAGAGGGTATAGGATGAATGTTTTGGGGTTTAGTGTAAATGGAGTTGGGTTTTGGGTTTTGGGTTTAGGATTTGAGGGATTTTAAAGGGTTTCTATAGGTTTTTAATGGTACAAAGTTTATTAGTGTATTTTAAGATTTTTAAAGGGTTATGATGGGAGTGAATGGATTTAAATATTATAAAATAAGGATGAGGGTGAAGGGTTGATGTTTTAGGGTATAGGGTGTAGGTTTTACAATTTAGGGTTTATGTGTTGGAAGGATTTTGAAGGTTTTATAAATGTTTTTGGGGTATGATGTGTATTTTGGTTAGGTTTTATGTTTTTTAAAGGGTTATGAAGAGATTTAATGGTTTTTAAGTTAAGGTAAGATGGGATAGGATGAAGTCTTGAGATTTTTTGGTCTATGGAGTAGGGTTTAGGGTTTTAAAGGATTTTAAATTTTTTTACGGGTATTTAGTGTATTTAGGTAGGGCCTTTAATGGTTTTAAAGGTTTATAAATGGATCTAAGGGTTTTAAAATTTATGGAATAGGGGATAGGGTGAAGTGTTGTTGGTTTAATGTACTGGGAGTAGGGTTTATGGTTTGGAAGGATTTTTAAGGGCTTTAAAAGGGTTTTAAGGGTATAAGGTGTATTTTGGTTGGGTTTTTAAGGGTTTTAAAGTTTTATTAAGGGAGTTAAGTGTTTTGAAGTTTAGGGAAGTGGAAAGAGGGTTAAGGGTTTAGGTTTTAGGGTATAGGGAGTAGGGAGTAGGGTTTAGGGTTTAGGTATTTTAAGGATTTTAGAAAGGTATTAAAATGTTTTAAGGGTATGAAGTGTATTTTGGCAGGGATTTAAAGGTTTTTAACAGTTTATGATAGTATTTAATGGTTTCTATGGTTATTGAAGAGGTGATAGGGTGAAGGGTTGAGGGTTTGGGGTATAGGTATTAGGTTTTTTGGGTTAGGAGTATAAAAAGATTTTAAATGGGGTTTAAAGGGTTTTAAGGTTATGAAGTATATTTTGGTAGTGTTTTAAGAGGCTTAAAGGGTTATTATGGGAGTTAAGGGTTTTTATGGTTATTTAATATGGGGTAGGGTGAGGTTTTGAGGGTTTAGGGTATTGGTATTAGTGTTAAGGTTTAGGGTTTAGGGTTTGGAAGAATTTTAATGGATTTTTAATGGGTTTAAAGGGTATGAAGTGTATTTTGGTTGGGCTTATAAGGGTTTAAAATGTTTATTAATGGAGTTAATGGTTTTTATGGTTATTTAATATGGTAAGGTTGAAGGTTTTAGAGTTTAGTGTATAGGGAGTGGTGTTTATTGTTTGGGGTTTAGAGTTTGAAAGGAATTTAAAGGGTTTTTAAAGGGGTTTAAGTTTATGATGTGTATTTTGGTTGGGGCTTTAAGGTTTTTAAAGGGTTATTAAGAGATTTAATGGTTTTAATGGTTATGTAATAGGGTTTAGGATGAAGGTTTTACTATTTAGGGTATAGTGTGTAGGTTTTAGGATTAAGGGTTTAGGGATTTGATGGATTTTAAATGGGTATTAAAAGGTTTTATGCGTTTGTAGTGTATTTTGGTTGGGTTTTTAAGGGTTTTAAAGGTTTATGAAGGGTGTGAATGATTTTTAAGTTTATTTAAGAGTATATATGGTATAGGGTTTAGGGTTTGGGGTTTGGGGTATGTGGACTAGGTTTTTGGGTTTTGGGTTTCGATGGATTTTAAAGGGGTTTTAAAGGATTTTAATGGTATAAAGTGTATTTTGGTAGGGTTTTAAGTGTTTTAAAGGGTTAATAAGAGAGTGAATGATTTTTAATGTTATGGAATATGGAATATGGTGAATATTTTAGGAATTAGTGTATATGGATTAGGATTTATGGTTTTGGGTTTAGGGTTTGGAAGGAATTTAAAGGGTTTTTAAAGGGTTTAAGGGTATGAAGTGTATTTTGGAAAGGTTTTAAAGGTTTTTATAGGTTTGTTAAGGGATTTAATGGTTTTAAAGTTTATATAATAGGTCTTAGGGTGATGTTTTGTGGGTTTAGGGGTTATGGAGTTGGTTATAGGATTTTGGGTTTAGAGTTTGGATGGATATTAAAGGGTCTAATGGGTATGAAGTGAATTTTTCTAGTATTTTTAAGGGTTTTAAAGGTTTATGAATGTATTTAAGGGTTTTTATGGTTAGTTAATATGTCATATTGTCAAGGTATGAGGGTTTAGAGTTTATGGAGTAGTTTTTAGGGTTTAAAATTAGGGTTTGGAGTAGTTTATGGAGTAGTTTATGGAGTAGTTTTTAGGGTTTAAATATTGGGGTTTAAAGATTAGAGTTTAAGGATATGAAGTGGATTTTGGTAGGGTTTTATGGTTTTTAAAGGGTTATTAAGGGGGTGAATGAATTTAAAGGTTATTTAATTGGGGATAAGTTGAAGGTTGGAGGGTTTAGGGTATTGGGTGTTGGTGTTAGTATTTAGGTTTTATGGTTTTGAAGGATTTTAATGGGTTTATAAAAGGGTTTAATGGTATTAAGTGCATTTTTTGTAGGGTTTTTAATAGGTTTAAATGGTTTTTAAGGGATTTAAGGGGTTTTAATGTTAGTTATAATTGGATAGGGTGAAGGTTTTAGGATTTAGGATATAGGGAGTTGGGTTTAGGGGTTAGGGTTTAGGGCTTGGAAGGATTTTCAAGGGTTTTAAGGGTATGAAGTGTATTTTGGTAGGGTTTTTAAGTTTTTCAAATGGTTGTAAAGGTATTGAATGGTTTTTAAGGTAATGTAGTAGTGTACAGGGTTAAGGTTTGATTGTTTAATGTATAGAGGGTAGACTTTAGGTTTTAGTGTTTAGGGTTTGGAAGGATTTTAAAGGGGTTTAAAAGGGGTTTAAGGGTATAAAGTGTATTTTGGTTGGGTTTTTAAGGGTTTTAAAGTTTTTTTAAGGGATTGAAATTGTTTTGAAGTTATTTAATAGGGGATAGGGTGATGGTTTGAGGTTATTGTGTATATGGAGTAGTGTTTAGGGTCTATGGTTTAGGGATTTGAAGGATTTTAAAGGGCTATTAAAAGGGTTTAAAGGTATGAAGTGTTTTTTTAGGATTTTTAGGGGTTTTAAAGTGTTATGAAGAGAGTTAAGGGGTTTTAGGATTATGGAAGAGGGCATTGGGTGAAGGGTTGAGGGTTTGGGGTATTAGGAGTAGGTTTTTAGTTTTAGTTTTTGGAAGTATTTTAAAGGGGTGTTAAAGGGGTTTAATGGTATGAATTTTATTTTCATAATGTTTTTAGGGGTTTTAAATGGTTATTAAGGGATTTAAGGGGTTTTAAGGTCATTTATGATATGATAGGGTTAAGGTTTGAGCATTTTGGGTAAAGGTAGTTGGGTTTAAGGTGTAGGATTTAGGTTTTGGAAGGGTTTTAAAGGTTTTTAAGAGTATGAAGTGTATTTTGGAATCGTTTTTAAGGGGTTTTAAGGTTTATTAAGGGATTAAATTTTTTTTAGGTTATGTAAGAGGGTTGAGGGTGAAGATTTTAGTGTTTAGTGTATAGGGATTAGGGTGTTCGGTTTGGAAGGCATTTAAAGGGTTTTTATAGGGTTTCATAGTTATGAAGTGTATTTTGGTAGGGTTTTTATGGTTTTTAAAGGGATAAGAAGGGAGTGAATGGTTTTAGAGGTTAGGTAATGAGGGTGAGGGTGTGTTTTGAGGGTTTATGGTATAGGGTTTAGGGTATAGTGTGTAGGTATTAATATTTAGGGTTTAGGGTTTGGAAGGAATTTAAAGTGTTTATAAATTGTTTTAAGGGTATGAAGTCTATTTTGGTAGGGTATTAAAGTGTTATTAATGGACTGGAGGGTTATATTGTTAGGTTAGATGGGATACGGTGAAGGGTTTAGGGTTTAGGGTATAGGGAATTAGGTTTATGGTTTATAGTTTAGGGTTTGGAAGTATTTTCAACGACTTATAAATGGTTTTAAGGGTATGAAGTGTATTTTGGTAGGGTTTTAAGGGTTTTAAAGTGTTAAGAAGGGAGTTAAGTATTTTTAAATTTATGTAATAGGGTTTAGGGTTAATGTTTTATGGTTTATGGTATAGGTAATAGTGTTTAGTGTTTATGATTTATGGTTTGGAAGGATTTTAAAGGGGTTTAATGGTATAAAGTGTATTTTGGTTGTGTTTTTAGGGTTTTAAAGTGTTTTTAAGGGATTGAGTTGGTTTAAAGGTTATGAAAGAGGGGATAAGGTGGGAGTTTGAGGTTTTAGGATATAAGTAGTTGGGTTAAGGGTTTAGGGTATAGGGATTTGAAGTATTTTAAAGGGGTATTAAAAGGTTTTAAGGGTATGAAGTGTATTTTGGTAGGATTTTTAAGGGTTTTGAAGGTTTATGAAAGGAGTTAATGGTTTTAAGGTTATTGAAGATGGGATTGGTTTGAGGGTTGAGTGTTTGGGGTATATGGAGCAGTTTTTTGTTTAGTGTTTGGATTGATTTTAAATAGTTTTTAAAGGATTTTAAGGGTATGAAGTTTATTTTGGTAGTTTTTCAAGGGGTTTTAAGGGTTATGAAGGTGTTAAAGGATTTTTAATGTTATTTAATTGGGTATTGGGTGAAATTTCGAGGGTTTTGGGTATAGTTAGTTGGTTTTAATGTTTAGTTTTTATGGATTGAAATGATTTTAAATGTTTTTTAAGGGTTTTAATGGTATGAATTGTATTTTGGTAGGATTTTTTGGGGTTTAAAATTATTATGTAGGGAGGTAATGGTTTTTAAGTTTATGGAAGAGGGTAGAGTATGAAGTGTTTATGGTTTAGTGTATAGGGAGTAGGGTTTTGGGTTTTGGGTTTAGGGTTTGGAAAAAATTTAAAGGGTTTCTAAAGGGTTTTATGGGTATAAAGTGTATTTTTGTAGGTTTTTTAATGTTTTAAAGTGTTATTAAGGGATTTAATGGTTTAAAAGGTTAGTTAATAGGAGTTAGGTTGAAGGGATAAGGGTTTAGAGTATAGGGTGTAACATTTAGGGTTTGGAAGGATTTTCAAGGGTGAATAAAGGGTTTTATGCGTATGAATTGTATTTTGGTATGGTTTTTATGGGTTTTAAAGGGTTATGAAGGGAGTGAATGGATTTTAAGGTTAGTGAATATGGTATAGGGTAAAGGTTTGAGGGTTTATCATATATGAAGTAGGGATTAGGGTTTGGGATATTTTCAAGGGTTTATAAATGGTTTTGAGGGTATGAAGTGTATTTTGGAAGGGGTTTTAACCTTTTTAAAGGTTTATAAAGGGAGTGAAGGGTTTCTAAGGCTATTTAATAGGGTAATGGGTGGTGATTTGTGGGTTTAGGTTATAGGGAGTATGGTTTTGGGTTTAGCGTTTAGGGTTTGGAATGATTTTAAAGGGTTTTAAGCGTATAAAGTGTATTTTGGTTTGGTTATTAAGTATTTTAAAGTGTTATAAAGGTAGTGAAGGGTTTTCAAGGTTAGGAAAGCTGGTAGAAGGTGAAGGGTCAAGGTTTTAGGGTATATGGAGTAGTGTTTAGGGTTTTGGGTTTTGGAATTTGAAGGATTTTAAAAGGGCATTAGAATGTTTTAAGGGTGTGAAGTGTATTTTGGTAGGGATTTTAAGGGTTTAAAAAGGTTGTGAAGGGAGTTAATTGTTTTTAAGGTAATGGAAGAGGGGATAGGGTGAAGGTTGGGGGTGTTGGGAGTTGGTTTTTGGGTTTAGGTTTGGGAAGTATTTTGAATTATTTTTAAAGGGTTCTAATGGTATGAAGTGTATTTTGGTAGTTTTTTAAGGTTTTTAAATGGTTATGAAGGGAGTGAAGGGTTTTTATGGTTATCTAATAGGGTTTAGGGTTTGGAAAATTTTTAAAGGGATTTTAAAGGATTTTAAAGGTATAAAGTGTAATTTGGTTGGGTTTTTAAGGTTTTTAAAGTGTTATGAAGGGATTGGAGTGTTTTTAATGATAGGGAAGGGGTATAGGGTGAAGGGTTGTGGTTTTAGGGTTTAGGGAGCATGTTTTTGGATTTTGGTTTTAGGGTTTATGGTTTAGGGATTTGAAGGATTTTAAAGGATTATGAAGTGTTTTAATGGTTTTTATGTTTATTTAAAAGGTTATAGGGTGAGTTTTTGAGGGTTTGGTTTATAGGATGTGGGTTTTGGGGTTTTGGGTTTGAAAGGATTTTGAAGGGGTTTAAAGGTTTTTAAGGGTATTAAGTGCAATTTGGTAGTGTTTTTAATGATTTTAATGGGTTATGAATTGATTTAAGTGTTTTTTTGTTTATTTAAGAGGTTATAGGTTGAGGTTTTAAGGTTTTATCATATAGGTAGTTGGGTTTAAGGTTTAGGGTTTTGGTTTTGGAAGGATTTTAAAGGGTTTTAAGGGTATGAAGTGTATTTTTTAGGTTTTTAAGGATTTTAATGGGTTATGAAGGGAGTTAATGGATTTTAATGTCATTTAATAGGGTATAGGGTGAAAGATTTAGGTTTTAGTGTATAGGGAGTGGGGTTTTGGGTTTTAGTTTTAGGGGTTGGATATAATTTAGAGGGTTTCGAAAGGGTTTTATGATTATGTAGTGTATTTTGGTAGGGTTTTAAGGTTTTTAAAGGGTTATTAAGGAATTGAATGGTTTTAAAGTTTATTTAATTAGGTTGAGGACAAAGGCTTGAGGTTTTACAGTATAGTCTGTAGGGTTTTGGATTTAGGTTTTGGGGTTTGAAAATATTTTAAAGGGTTTATAAAGGGTTTTAAGCGTATTAAGTGCATCTTGATAGAGTTTTTAATGGTTATAAAGGACTATGAAGGTATTAGAGGGTTTATAAGGTCAGGTAATATGGTAAAGAGTGAATTTTTTAGGTTATATGGTATAGGTATTAGGGTTTAGGGTTTAGGGTTTAAGGTTTGAAAGGATTTTCAATGGGTTATAAAGGGTTTTAAGGGTATGAAGTGTATTTTGGCAGGGTTTTTAAGGATTTTAAATGGTTATGAAGGGATTGAAGGGTTTTTAAGGTTTTGGAATAGGGTATAGGGTTATGTTTTAATGTTTTAGGATATAGTGAGTAGAGTGTAGGGTTTGGAAGGGTTTTAAAGTTTTTTAAGTGTATAAAGTGTATTTTGGTCGGGTTTTTATGGTTTTTAAAGTGTTATGAAGGTAGTGATGGGTTTTAAGGATATTGATGTGGGGATTGGGTGATGGTTTGAGGTTTTAGGGTATAGGGAGTTGGGATTTGGGTTTAGCGGATAGGGTGAAGGGTTGAGGTTATATGGTATAGGTGGGTTTAGGATTTAGGGTTTTGGGTTTGAAAGGATTTTAAAGGGGTTTAAAAGGGGTTTAAAAGTATGAAGTGTATTTTGGTAGGGATTTTAAGTTTTTAAAAGGGTTATTAAGTGGGTTAATTATTTTTAAGGCTGGGTTAGAGGTTATTGTGTGAGTTTTTGAGGGTTTACGTTATAGGGAGTAGGTAGGCTTTAGGATTTACGATTTGGAAGGATTTTAAAGGGGTTTTAAAGGGTTTATGTGTATGAAGTATATTTTGTTATGTATTTTAAGGGTTTTAAAGGGATATGAATTGATTTAAGTGTTTATATGATCAGGGAAGAGGGGATATGGTGAATTTTTGAGGGTTTAGGGTATATGGATTATGGTTTAGGGTTTAGTGTTTGGAATGATTTTAAAGGGGTTTTAAAGAGTTTTAAGGGTATGTAGTTTATTTTGGAAAGTTTTTTTAGATTTAAATGTTTATGAAGTGATGGAAGGGTTTTTATGGTTATGTAAGAGTGGAAATGTTTAAGGTAAGAGGGTTTAGGGTAGAGGGAGTAGGGTTTCAGTTTTAAGGTTTGGGTTTGGAATGAATTTAAGGTGTCTTAAAGGGGATTTAAGGGTATGAATTATGTTTTTGTTAGGTTTTTAAGGGTTAAAAGGGTTATTAAGGGAGTAAAGTTTTTTTTAGTTTGTTAAGATGGTATAGGGTGAATGGATGAGGGTTTAGAGAAGAGGGAATATGGTTTGGGGTTTAGGGTTAAAAATAGATTTTAAAGGCTTTTAAGCGTGTGAAGTGTTTTTCGGTAGGGTTTGCAGTGGTTATAAAGGGTTATGAAGGGATTTAAGGGGTTTTAAGGTTAGTTTAGAGGGTATAGGGTGAAGGGTTGATGTTATAGGGTATAGGTGGGTTTAGGATTTTGGGTTTAGGTTTTGGAAGGATTTTAAAGGGTTTTCAAAGGGTTTTAAGGGCATGATGTGTATTTTGGTAGGGTTTCAAAGGGTTATGAATGGAGTGGTGGATTTTAAATGTTAGGTGGGATGGGAGAGGATAAAGGTTTGAGGTTATAGTGCATAGAGATTATGGTTTAGGGTTTTGAATGATTTTAAAGGAGTTTTAAAGGGATTTAAGGGTATGAAGTGTATTTTGGTTGGGGTTTTAAGGGTTTTAAAGGGTGATTATGCTAGTGAAGAGTTTTTAAGGTTATGGAATAGGGGATAGGGTTATGGGTTGAGGTTTTAGGGTATAATGAGCAGGTTTTAGGGTTTGAAAATATTTTTGAGGGTTTTAAGGGTATAACATGTATTTTGGTAGGGTGTTTAAGGGGTTTAGAGTTTTATTAAGGGAGTTAATGGTTTTTATGTTTAGGAAATGTGTGATAGGGTGAATATTTTAGGGTTTAGAAAATAGGTAGTAGGGTTTAGGATTTAGGTTTTGGATGGATTTTAATGGGGTTTTAAAGGGTTTTAAGGGTATGAAGTGAATTTTGGTAGGGGTTTTAAGGGTTTTAAAGGGTTATTAAGGGATTTAAGGGTTTTTACGGTTAGGGAAGAGGGGAAATGGTGAATGGTTGAGGGTTTAGGTTATATAGAGTAGTGATTGTGGATTGTAGTTTTGGGTTTGTAAGGATTTTAAAACTTTTTTAAAGGGTTTTAATGGTATGAAGTGTATTTTGGTGGGGTTTTGGGGGCTCTAAAAATTTATGAATGGGGTGAAGATATTTTAATGTTAGGGAAGATGGGAGAGGCTTAATTTTTGAGGGTTTAGGATATAGGGATTAGGGTTTTTTGTATAGGGTTTGGAAGTATTTTAAAGTATTTTTAAAGGATTATAGGTATATGAAGTGTATTTTGGTAGTGTTTTAAATGGTTTTAAATGTTTTTAAATTGAGTGAATGGTTTTTAAGGTTAGTTAAGAGGGTAGAGTGTGAATGGATGAGGGTTTAGGGTATAGGGAGTAGGGTTTATGGTTTATGATTTGGGGTTTGGAAAATATTTAAAGGGATTTTAAAGGGGTTTTAAGGTTATGAAGTGTATTTTGGTAGGATTTTTAAGGTTTATAAAGGGTTATTAAGTGAGTTAAGGGTTTTTAAGGTTATGGAATAGGGGAGAGGGTGAATGTTTGAGGTTTTATGGTATATGGAGTGGGTTTTAGGGTTTAGGTTTTATGGTTTGGAAGGATTTTAAAGGGGGTTTAATGTGTTTTAAGGGTATAAAGTGTATTTTGGAAGGGTTTTTAAGTGTTTTAAAATTTTACGAAGGGAGTGAAGTGTTTTTATGTTTATAGAAGAGTTTATAGGTGGAAGTTTTGAGGGTTTAGAAAATATAGAGTGGTGTTTAGGGTTTAGGTTTTGGAAGGATTTTAAAGAGGTTTTAAAGGGTTGGAATGGTATTAAGTGTATTTTGGTAGGCTTTTAAGGGTTTAAAGGTTTCTGAATAGTTTTAAGGGTTTATATGGTTTGGGAATAGGGGATAGGGTGAAGGGTTGAGGGTTTAGGGTATAGGTATTAGGGTTTAGGTTTTGGAAGAATATTAAAGGGTTTTAAAATGGTTTTAACTTTATGAAGTGTATTTTGGTATAGTTTTAAGGGTATTAAAGGGTTATGAATGGAGTGAAGGGGTTTTAAGGTTATGGATAGTGGAAGAGTTTGAAGGGTTTTAGTTTTAGGGTATAGGGAGTATTGTTTAGTGTTTAGGGTTTGGAAGGATTCTAAAGGGTTTTAAGGGTAAGAAGTGAATTTTGGTATAGTTTTCAAGGGTTTTAAAGGATTATGAAGGGAGTTAAGGGTTTTTAAGTTTAGTAAACTTGGTTGAGGGTGATTTTTTGAAGTTTTAGTGTATAGGGAGTATGGTTTATGGTTTAGGGCTTAGGGATTTTAAGGATTTTAAAGGTTTTTAAGGGTGTGAACTGTATTTTGGTAGGGTTTTTAAGGGGATTAAAGGGTTATAAAGGGAGTGAAGGGTTTTTAAGGACATGATATTGGGGAGAGGGTTATGTTTAGATGATTTAGGGTATATTGAGTTAGTTTTAGGGTTTAGGGTTTAGGTTTTAGGTTTGGATTGATATTTAAGGGGTTTTATAGGATTTTGAGGGTATGAAGTGTATTTTAGTAGGGATTTAAAGATTTTTAAAGTGTTATGAAGGGAGTGAAGGGTTTTATGGTTTGGTAATAGGGTATATGTTTAAGGTTTTAGGGTTTTGGGTATAGTTAGTAGAGTTTAGGGTTTATGGTTTTGGTTTTGGAAATATTTTAATGGGTTTATAAAGTGTTTTAAGGGTTTGAAGTGTTTTTTGGTAGGGTGTTTATTGGTTTCAAAGGGTTATTAAGTGATTAATGGGTTTTTTTTGGTATTTTAAGAGGGGTTATGGTGAATTTTTGAGGTTTTATGGTATAATGAGTAGAGATTAGGGTTTATGTTTTAGGGTTTGGAAGGTTTTTAAAGGACTGTTAATGGGTTTAAAAGGCGTGGAGTGTATTTTGGTAGGTTTTTAAATGGTTACCAAATGAGTTAAGGGGTTTTAAGGTCATGGGATAGGGGAGAGGGTTTAGGGTTTATGGTTTATGATATAGGGATTAGGGTTTGGAAGGGTTTTAAAGGGGGTTTTATAGGTTTTATGGGTATTAATTGTAGTTTGGTAGGGGTTTTAAGGGGTTTAAAGGGTTATGAATTGAGGGAAGGGTTTTTATGGTTAGGGAAGAGGGTATAGGGTGAAGGTTTTAGGGTTTAGGCTTTGGAAGGATTTTAATGGGTTTTAAGGGTATGAATTGTATTTTGGTAGGGTTTTTAAGGATTTTAAATTTTTATGCTGGGAGTGATGGGTTTTAATGGTTATGGAAGTGGGGATAGCATGAAGGGTTGTGGTTTTATGGTACAGGGAGTAGGGTTTTGTGTTTAGGGTTTAGGGTTTGGAAGGATTAAAAAGGGTTTTTAAAGTTTTTTATGTGTATTATGGTAGGTTCTAAGGGTTTTATAAGGTTATGAAGGCATTGAAGGGTTATTAATGTTAGGTAAGAGGGGATGGGGTGATTTATTGATGGTTTAGGGTACATTTAGTAGGGTTTAGGGGTAAGGGTTCAGGGTTTGGAAGGATATTAAAAGGGTTTTAAATGGGTTTAAGGATATGAAGAGTATTTTGGTAGGGTTTTAAAGGGTTTTATAGGGTTATGAAGGGACTGGAGGTTTTCTAAGGTTAGGGGATAAGGTATAGGGTTAAGGGTGGTTGGTTTAGGGTATATAATGTTGGGATTATGGTTTATAGTTTGGAGGGATTTTAAAGGGGTTTTTAAGGTTTTTAAGTGTATGAATTGTATTTTGGTAGGGTTTTAAAGGTTTTTAAAGGAATATTAATGGAGGGAATGGTTTTTTAGGTCTGGGTAGATGGGTGAGCGTGAAGGTTTTGGAGTTCATGGTATATAGAGTAGGGTTTAGGTTTTGGGGTTTAGGGTTTGGAAGTATTTAAAATGGTTTTACGGGTTTGAAGTGTATTTTGGTTTATTTTTTAAGGGTTTTAAAAGAGTTATGAAGGAATTGAAGGGTTTTTAAGTTTATGTAATAGGGGATATGGTTAAGGGTTTAGGTCTTATGGTGTAGGGTGTAGTGCTTAGGGTTTGGAAGGATTTTAAAGGGGTTTTAAAGGGTTTTGAGGGTATGAAGTGTGTTTTAATAGGGGTTTTAAAGGGTTTTAAAGGGTTATAAAGTGATTTAAGGGTGTTTAATGTTATGTAAGAGTGTATAGGGTGAATTTTTTAGTGGTTTGGGTATAGGAAGTAGGGTTTAGTGTTTTGGGTTTAGGGTTTTGAAGGATTTTAAAGGGTTTTAAGGGTATGAAGTGAATTTTGGTAGGGTTTCTATGAGTTTTAAAGGGTTATTAAGGGATTTACATATTTTTAAGTTTAGTGAAGAGGGTATAGGGTAATGTTTTTAGGTTTTAGGGGATAGGGTGTATGGTTTAGGTTTTAGAGTTTGGAAGGATTTTAAAGGGTTTTTGAAGGATTTAAGTGTATGAAATGTATTTTGGTTGTATTTTTAATGGTTTTAAAGGTTTATGATGGGTGTTAATGGTTTTTATGTTTAAAGAATAGTGTATAGAGTTAATGGTTAAGGTTTTAGGGTATAGTGAGTAGGGATTATGTTTTATTCTTTATGGTTTGTAAGGATTTTAAAGGGTTTTTAATGGGTTTTATTGGTATGAAGTGTATTTTGGTAGGATTTTTATGGGATTTAAAGGGTTATGAGTTGAGTGAATGATTTTTAAATTCATGTTAGACTAGGGAGGGTGGGGGTTTTAGGGTTTTGGGTATTGAGAGTAGGGACTAAGATTTAGGATTTTTGGTTTCGAAGGATTTTAAAGGGTTTTCAAAGGGTTTTATGGGTATGAAGATTATTTTGGTTGGGTTTTAAGGGTCTTATATGGATATGAAGGGATTTAATGGTTTTAATGGTTACGTAAGAGGGTATATATTTATTATTTGAGGGATTAAGGTATAGGTAATAGGGTATAGGTTTTAGGGTTTAGGTTTTGGAAGGATTTTAAAGGGTTCTTAATGGGTTTTAAGGGTATACAATGTATTTTGGTTGGGTTATTAAGGTTATTAAAGTCTTATGAAGGGAGTTAATATGTTTTAAGGTTATAAAAGAGGAGGTAAGATGAAGGGTTGATGGTTTAGGGTATAGGGAGTATGGTTTTGTGTTTAGGGTTTAGGGTTTGGAAGGATTTTAAAGGGGATTTGAAGGTCTTTAAGGGTGTGAAGTGTATTTTGGTTGTTTTTTAGGGATTTTAATGTTTTATAAAGGGATTGAAGGGGTTTTAAGGTTATATAAGAGGATATAGGGTTATGGGATGATGTTTTATTTTATTGGTATTAGGGTTTAGGGTTTAGACGGATTTTAAAAGGTTTTAAGGGTATGAAGTGTATTTTGGTACGGGTTTTAAGGGTTTTAAAGGGTTATTAAGGGTGTGGAGGGTTTATAAGGCTGGTTAATATGGTAGAGGGTAAATGTTTGAGGGTTTAGGGTTTAGGTACTATGGTTCATGATTTAGGGTTTGGAAGGATTTTAAAAGGGTTTTAAAGGGTTTTAAGGGTGTGATGTGTATTTTGGTTGGGTTTTTAGTGTTTCTAAAGGGTTATGAAAATATTTAAGGGATTTTAAGGTTATATTTGAGTGTGTAGTGTGATGGTTTAAAGTTTTAGGGAACGGGGAGTAGGGTTTGGGGTTAAGGGTTTAGTGTTCAAAAATATTTTAAAGGGGTTTTAAAGGGTTTTAATGGTATGAAGTGTATTTTGGTTTGGTTTTAAAGGGTTATGATGGGAGTGAAGGATTTTAAAGGTAATTTAATATGGGAGAGGGTGAAGGTTTTTTGGATTATGGTATAGGGAGTAAGTTTTAGGGTTTAGGGCGGAGGGTTTTGAAGGATTTTAATGTTTTTAGGGTATGAAGTGTACTTTGATAGGGTTTTTAATGGTTTGAAAGTGTTATTAAGGGAGTGATTGGGTTTTAATGTTATATAATATGTTTTAGGGATGAGGTCTGAGGGTTTAGTGTATAGGGAGTAGGTTTTTTCATTTTTGGTTTGGAAGTATTTTAAAGGGGTTTAAAAGGGTTTTAAGGGTATGAAGCGTATTTTGGTAGGGGTTTTAAGGGTTTTAAATGGATATAAATGGAGTAAATGGGTTTTTATGGTTATGGAAGATGGGATAGGGTAGAGGGTTTTGTGTTTATAGTATAGGTATTAGTTTTTAGGGTTTTTATTGATTTTAATGGGTTTTTAAAAGGTTTTAAGGGTTTGAAGTGTATTTTGGTAGGGTTTTAAGGGTTTTAAAGGGTTATGAAGGGATTGAAGGGTTTTTAAGTTTTGTAAAAATGTATAGGGTGAAGTATTGAGGTTTTATGGTATAACAGGTGGGGATTAAGGTTTAGGATTTAGGGTTTGAAATGATTTTAAGGGGCATTAAAGGATTTTAAGGGCATGAAGTGTATTTTGGTAGGTTTTTAAGGGTTTTAATGGGTTATAAAGGTATTGAAGAATTGTTAAGGTTATAGAAGTGGTTATTGTGTGAAGGGTTTAGGGTTTTATGTTATTGGGTGTATGGTATAGGGTTTAGAAGGATTTTAAAGGGGTCTTAAAGTGTTTTATGGGTATAAAGTGTATTTTGGTATGGTTTTTATGGGTTTTAAAGGGTTACGAATGTATTAAAGGGATTTTATGGTGAGGTAAGAGGGTATAGGGTGAAGTTTTGTGTTAGGTAAAAGATTATAAGGATAAATATCATATTTAGGTTTTGTGTTTTGTTATCAACAAAGGTTAAGAAGAAAAGAAATCACCTCACTTTGTATTTTGGTTAAAATAAGACTGACCATCATATTCAAGAAATCAGACTCAAAATGGTTATGATATTACATAATATTATTAATATGTTTTCTTGATGAAAAGGATCATCAGACTCACATTATGTCTGGACAAGAATAATAAATCATAATGAGGTTCTAGTTTGGAGTCTACCTGACTTTGATGAGAATATAATGATTCTTTTTTGTTCTTGGAGTTCTCATAAATCATAAGTAAGTTTTAAAACTTGTGATATAATATTGATGAAAAATAGGGAGAGAAAAATATTCTTCCAGTCATATTGGGCCTGACTGTAATCATGCTAATCTTATTCAGACTAAGAAGGAATGAACGATGACAATGAAAGATAGGTAAGTCACAATACTTTCCTTAGTAAGTTAGATGATGTTGAATTTTATTTTCAATTTATTCAAAGTCGTGAAGTAAGTCATGATACTTGATAAAATATTGAAGAATATAAATAAGTTTTTGAAGTCAATGTTGTTGATGATGATCCATCGGGTTTAGTATACCATTATATTCATCAGAGACATAATTTTTTGTGCAGAGAAGTCATTGGTAATGTATTCAAAAGAGATATATGTTTTTAAAGTATAAGCTATTGATACTGGTCCATCGGACTCAGTATGAAATCATAATTATTATAGGAAAATTTTTATGAATAAAGGTGAGAGCAAAAAATAGAAGTGACCTGACACAGATAAATTAATTGGATTCTAGATCATCAACTTAAATGAAAGAAAAAGAATATGAGTCTTGTTTAAAGATGTTTTGAATGTATTGAAAAAGGTATAAATAAGATTTAAGTGTTTAAAGGAGATACAAAAAGTGATGGAAAAGGGTGCTTGAAGTTGAAATAAGATGTTTGTTTTCATCAGTTGGTATAGATCATCATAATGAAGAAATCATATTAGGAAATCAGAATGGTGTCTATTTATTCTTACATGCAATTGGTATAAAGAATTGATTTGAAGGAATCGTATTGGGAAAATCAAATTTGGACTGATGTTTGTAAATAAATTCAGAAGAGATATGAAGTTGTTAGAATATTTGAGAAGGATCAAGAAAAAATTAGAAGAGTTGAGAAGTATTGAAAAAGACAAGATGCACCCAAAACTCAAGGAAACATGGAAATTCTGGTAATTTGGTTGAGAGGGAAAGTTTTCAGGAATCCTTCCCAAACCATTTTTTGGGTGAGTATAAAAGGGAAAGTACTTTGTACTTTATAAAATATGTACTTTTCATAGAAAGTTAGAGTTAAGGTAGATCTCTAGAGAGAATAAGGGTTTCTGGACTGGTTTTTCTTGAAGAAGTCCTTCTAGATAGAAGTGAAAGGAGAAGAAAAAAGATTACAATGTATTTAGCTGATCATCGAATTCAGTTGATCATTGTATTATGTTTATTAGAACATTCTACTTGTCATCATATTCATCTTATCATCATATCGGTCTAGATAACCAGATTGGGGAAATCATATTGGGTTTTACAAACTGAGGAATAAAGTGTTTAGAATTTCATAAATAGTATTATGATAGAGTTATATTTTCTGTGTTGAGCAATCAGACTGGGAAAATCGGACTAGGAAATCAGACTGAGTTTTATAAAAAAGTGCAGGAAGTTACTACCAGCTTCTAGGTAAGAAATTCAATAATCATTTTGAATGTTTATATTTGTGAATGTTGATAAAGAATCACAATAACATGTTTGATACAAAAAACATTGTATTACATCATTTTTACTAGAAGGAGCACACACACAATTGAATTGTTTACATAGTGCTACATGAGTGAAAGGGCATATACTACTTATTGTATTAAAAAAAAGTATTGTTTTGTAGTGGATTTTTTGGTATTGGACCATTTTAAAACCGTACTAAGGATGTAGCTATTCTTATATAATAGTGAAACTTTTAAATTATTGCATTCCTGTAGATGTGTGTTTAAATTTTTTTTTCAGCAAGGAATGTAATCTTTAATAGGAGGTGAAGGTTATTTAATAAGAAAGGAAACATAAAATAAAAATATATCACTAATTCACCCCATCCCCCTCATAGTGTTGCAATTATCCTAACCAAGAAATTACAGGGTGATGGTTTAGGGGTATGGGATTATGATTTAGGGTTTAGGGTTTAGGGTTTACTGTTTGGAATGATTTTAAAGGATTTTAAGGGTATGAAATGTATTTTGGTAGGGGTTTTTTTAGGTTTTTAAAGGGGTATGAATGGATTTAAGGTACTTTAAGGTTTTTTAAGAGTGGGTTGGGTGAATGGTTGAGGTTTTAGGTTATAGGGGGTAGGGTTTAGGGTTTAGAGTTTGGAAAGATTTTAAAGGGTTTTAATGGTATAAAGTGTATTTTGGTAGGGGTTTTAAGGGTTTAAAATGGATATAAAAGGAGTGAATCGTGTTTAAGGTTAGGTAAGAGTGGATAGGGAGAAGGTTTGAGAGTTAATGTTATAGGTAGTAGGCTTTAGTGTTTGGATGGATTTTAAAGGATTTTAAGGGTATGAAGTGTATTTTAGTAGGGGTTTTAAGTGTTTAAAGGGTTATAAAGGGTTATTAAGGGAGTGAAGTGTTTTTGAGGTTAGGTAATAGGGTATAGAGTCAAGGGTTTAAGGTTTAGGGTAGAGGGAGTATGGTTTATGGTTTATGGTTTGGGTTTTGTAAGGATTTTAAAGGGGTTTTAAAGGAATTTAAGGGTATGTTGTGTATTTGGTAGAATTTTTATTGGTTTTAAATGGTTTTTAAGGGATTAAAGTGTTTATAAGGCTAAGGAATATTATAGAGGTTGAATGGTTTAGGGTCTATGGTATGGAGAGTAGGGTTTTGGGTTTTGGGTTTGGAAGGATTTTAAAGGGTTTTTATAGGGTTTTAAGGGTATGAAGTGTATTCTGGTTAGGTGATTAAGGGTTTTAAATGGATATAAATGGAGTGTAGGGTTTTTAAGGTTAGGTAATATGGTAGAAGTTTTCTGGAAGAAGATTTCCTTTTTTTTTATTTTTGCGATGAAGTTCGATTAAAAAGACACAACATGAAGATGTTTTTTAGAAGATATTTTAGGAGGAATAATCGATATAACTCTACCTATTCACTAAATTATTTATCATTATCATTTAAATTAACATTTAATTAATTATAATCTCCTAATTTTTTAACCCTTGAACCCTACGAGAGTTAACTTAACCACAATGATGAAATTACTTAAACCCTAGGCTAGCTTCGGAACATACAATCACAACACCTTGATTTGTTTGATGTTATTAGTTTAGATTATGGTCAGTGGTTAATTAGAGAACATATCCACTCTATAAATGAGGATTAATTGAGTTTAGGGATTATATTTGAACTCTACAAATTTATCCCATATGGTCTTGTATTACCGATTAAGATCACAGTCTCACAATTTACGCAAATCTCAACCTTGCGTGTTTTTGTGTCAATTGATCAATTTATTGCTTAGTTTCATATAAATTTAAAAATAAATTAATAGATAATATTAAGTTAATTACATTAGCTCATTTATTCAAAATAAATGAATGAATAAGGTAAGAGGTAGATCGATTACTAAGAAAACTACTCTTCAATGGGCATCATAGTCATCGTAGAAACAGATTGCATTTGCAAAGATTTAGAAAGGGTATAACCCAATATCATTTATACTCTTTTATTTATAGAATAGATAGTAAGATTAATAGAAGATTAAATTTTAACAAAAATAGGACAATATAAGAAATAAAATAAGAACAGAGAAGTTTATTATGCAAAATAAAACATTACAACATGAAGAAGAGGAAGAAGGCTTCGATGGGGGGATCTTTACTTCCAGAGCTATCCCACTTAAAATTGTTGGATAATTTGAGTGAAAAAAAATTCTCTTATGCCTTAAATATCCTAATTCATTTATCAAACCCTCAAAATGAAAAAGAAACAGAATTTGTAGAGGGGAGGGGAGGCTAGGTTCAAAGTGGTTTCAAGTGTGAATGTAGAATCCCGTCCAAATATTTTAATCCAAATTGAACCACCAATTTGACCTCCAAAACCTGTGAAACATCTATTCTTCCAGAAAAATGATTTGTGAGAAAATTATTACTAGAGATCCTCTCAAAATTTGGGGCTAATCCAAGTACGTATGAAGAATTTATGGCCCAATTACAGAACCAATGTCTAATATGAAGAGTCCAGTCCAACTTTGACTTCATAGACAATTTTCACCAACCAAATGCATGATTTAACTCAAATTCCTGAATAAAAGTTGTATAAAATTAAGTCAAGAACACATTTAAAAAATATTAATTTCAAATAATTCAAATAATATTATTTTTGTTCGAAATACTATAGTGATGTTTTCAAGGGTAAAAATGGAATTTTCAACAAGTTTTCAAATGAATGATCTAATATCAAATATTTTATAAATAAAAATATTTAACACAATGTGAGGAAATTTTGTCATTTATTATCAATAAAATATTCACTAAAATTGTGTTTTATTAACTCCCCCACACTTACCCTTTTGCACTCCTAGGCCAAACTTCATATCACGTATTCAAAAAAATTGTGATAAGATATGCATATTCATATTTATCAATACACAATGAAAATATAGGGAAAGTAATAATCTCATAAAGAGTCAATATCAATAAATTTTAAATCCATTTTCTCATAAATCGTGTCAAAACAAAATCTAGTGAGATTCATAACACTGATTATAGCGAAACAGGTCATGGGTCTTCCATGCCACTAATTCTCCACATGTGTGTGTGTGAAAACCATTCCAAGCTCATAAATCCACACTTTATTCAGTATATTCAGGTCAAGTAAAACAATTCTTCTTACCTAGTTTAATTCACCGAACCTATTCTACATTCCTTTGCAATCAAATTTCAAGATCCGCTCACTTAAGCATTCCCGAAAGTCAAACCTTAAGCTCCCTACCTAGATATTCTCATATGTTTTACATTTCATCACTCCCCTCATTTATTATTATAATTTTTTAAGCTATACTTAGAACAAATATCACACTCAACTCTCAACCCATGTTTGATATCCTCATGACACTAATTTTAATAGTTATAAAAAGATCAATGGTCAATAAAGAGTGTTTTTTGACCTATCCAAGACACAACCCATATTTTTTTGAAGGAGTAAAATATTCGGATAACAAGTACATACGCACAAGTCAATTCAGTAGAGTAATGAAACCAATCAGAAGAGAAACGAACATATGGATCAACCAATGATTTTTTACCTAACTTGACTGTACCTTCAATTGAGTAGGAAAATTTTCACAAGTCATGGTTGAGTTAAAATTTGTGCGGAGAAATCAATGACACAATTTACCATGAATAAATATCACAAATAATGATGTCAAGATATAAAAGGTTTTATAATCACACAACCATTCATATCATCAACGACTTCAATTTTTATAAAAGTCAACCCTTGATAATGAAATCTTACTCATGCTTATAATTTTACCAATGAATTTTGAAAACATGCATTTTATATACGTTTCACATGAGAATGTTACATGATACATTTGTTTCATTTTTTATTTATTTATTTTTGTTTTGTTTTTTTGAAAATTTTAACCAAAAACATAAAAGAAAATACACACAAAACACATAAATTAAAATCCTAAATATCTACCCCAAAATGTTGTCCCCTCCCCTACACTTAAAATATTTCATTTTCCTAAATGTGAAACTATGAGATGATAAATGAACATGAAATGTATAATTGTAAACAGGAAAAAGAATATAAAATTAAAAGTTTTAGGAACAGCCTGATATGCACAAGTGATGATGGGGTCATGCAGTGTGATGAAATCCACCACATCAGTTGGAAGTCCCTCAATCTATTTCTTAAAACATTGCCCATTGACTGTAAATCTACTTCCTATGTCCTCTTGTGTGATCTCCACTACACCGTAAGGAAAAAATTAGTCACAACATAAGGACCTAACCACCTGGAATGAAAATTACCAGGCATTAGCTTCAGTCATGAAATATAGAGCAATATTTTCTCTCAAACTTGAAATTCTCTTTTCTGGATCATTTTTTCATGAGTTGATTTTGATATTTCTTTATAGAGCCTTGAGTTCTCATATGAAGATAATCAAATATCCTCAAGCTATTGAATTTGTAGCTTCCTTTGGATTCATGCTTGGGCCAAATCCATGTTACAATTCTTTATAGCCCAATAAGCATGATGCTTAACTTCCATTGGGAGATGACATGATTTCCCAAAAAAACCGATATGGGGACATACAAATGGGTTTCTTGTATGTTGTCCTATAATCCCATAGTGTATCATCCAAGTGCTTGCTCCAATCCTTCCTATTCAGCTGCACCATTTTCTCCAAAAAAAATTCAACTCCCAATTTTAAACCTCATCCTAGCAATTTGTTTGGGGGTGGTATGGTATTGATGTTTTGTGTGTCACCTCATACTTATGAAGGAGGGAAGCGAAATTACAATTGAAAAAGTGTGTCCCCTGATCACTGATGATAGCCTTAGGAACTCAAAACCTACAAAAAATATGTGCCTTCAAAAAATCCACAAAAACATGAGAATCATTAGTCCTGGTGGCCTAGGACTCCACCAATTTTTTCACATTATCAAAAAAAAAATCTACAAAAAAAATAAATGAACTAGAAAAAGGGCCCATAAAATCGATTCCCCATCCCTCAAAAATCTCACTGAATAGTATGGGTTATTGGGGCATATCGTGTCTCCTAGAAATGTTCCCAGTGTTTTAGCAATGAGAGAATGACTTACAAAACACATGGGAATCATGGAATAAGCTAGGACAATATAATCCATTGTCTAAGACTTTACTAGCTATCTGTTGGTGTCCAAAGTGTACACCATAAGCAAGTGTATGACAAAAATGTAAAACAGACTCAAACTCATAATCAGGAACACACCTCCTAATAACTTTATCACTACACATGTGCCAGAGGTATGTATAATCTCAAACATAAAATTTTGACTAACTCTTTAATTTTTGGACTTGATGTTTCTTTATATTTGTAGGGATTTCAGAGGAAACAAGGTAGTTAACTAAATCTTCATACCAAGGATGTGTACTTGAGATGGCATAAAGATGATCATCGAGGAAAGTGTCCTGAAGTGGTACTTGGTCCAAGGTTTCATCCTCTAGTGTGTGAGTAATCCTAATAATGTGGTCCGCCACTAGGTTTTCTGATCCCTTCTGATCCTTTATATCAATATCAAATTCTTGAATAAGGAGAATCCATTAGATAATCCTAGGATTTGCATCTGGCTTCTTTAAGAGGTAACTCAGATTTGAATGGTCAGAAAAAACAACTACTTTAGTACCCAATAAATATGAACAGAATTTATCTAAATAAAATATGACGGGAAGAAAATACTTTTCCATGGTTGTTTAGTTTTATTAGGCTGAATCCATTGTCCTTGATTCATAGGAAATCACATGTGAACATCCCTCAAACCTATGAGATAAGACAACTCCAACTGTGAAGTTGGAGGCATCACATATAAGCTCAAAATGAGTCTCCCACCATGGGGGCTTTATGATCGGTGGAATGGTCATAAACTTCTTTAGCTCATAAAAGGAAGTCCTTCAAGAATCATCAAACACAAAATTAGAATCCTTTTTAAGTGTTGATGAAGTGTTGATAAATCCTGCATGCCCTAGGAAAGATCTAACATTATGCACTCATTGAGGATATGGTAAGGATGAAATAATATCTACCTTAGATCTATCAACCTCAATCCCATGTTTTGAAACTACATGCCCTAAGACAATTCCATGCTCTACCATAAAATGACACTTTTCAAACTTCAAGACCAGATTATTCTCACTACAATAATTCAATTACTTTCACAAAATAGATAGAAAATCATCAAATGAAGACCCATACAATGTAAAATCATCCATAAATACCTCCATGTAGGTCTCAATAAAATCAGAAAAAATACTCACCATGCATTTGGGCCATTACAAAGTCCAAATGGAATCCTCTAGTAGGAAAATGTACCAAATGGAAAAGTGAATGTTGTATTCTCTAGATTCGTTGAAGTAATAGGAACCTAAAAATATCTGTATAATCCATCCAAGAAACAATAGTGTGTTTTCCCAGCTAGTATCTCAAGCATTTGATCAATAAATGGGAGGGGGAAATGGTCCTTGTGAGTGGACTGCTTTAGTTTCCTATAATCAACACACACACACCAACTATTTTTCACCCTCAGTGGAACTAACTCCTCTTTATCATTTTTAACAACAATAACACCACTTTTCTTAGGCACAACCTAAATAGGACTCACCCACTGAGAATCTAAGATGGGATAACTTATAACTTCCTCGAGCAATTTTCAACCTCTTTTTTAACAACTTCCAAAAGAGTTGATTGATTCTCCTTTGTGGTTGCCTAACTGGTTTATCCCCAACCTCTAAAAGAGTCAAATGAATTCAAATGGAGGGGATAACACCTAATATGTCATCCAAGGTCCACCGGATTGCCTTAATTTTCTCCCTCAAAAGTTTTAAAAGTTTTTATTCATGTTCAAAAGGGAGATTGTTAGAAATGATAGCAGGTAATTTCTCACCACTTAACAAGTATGAGTATTTGAGATTAGATGGAAATGGATTGAGTTCTAATGTAGGGAGGTGATGTATGGATGGAGAAATTTAAGGAACTGAAATATGTTCACAATAAACATTAGTACCAGAATTATCATCATCAAAATTAGAGAATAATGCATAAAAATCATCAGTATATTCAATAGCCATGTCATAATTAGAGTTCACATGATTAGAATAAAAATATTAATCCATTTCAAAACCAAATCTAAGAGATTTTTTTTGCATTATAAAGAAGTGTGTAAGTGCTATTAGACCTCAAACTAGAACCAATACTCATAATATACCCAAGCATAGGACAATCAAATTCCATGGGGTTTTTATTTGGTGGTTCAAAATGGGAGATAAAAAATGCAGAATGGTCCTCTGAGGGGTACTTTATGGAGTCTATAACATTAAATATCAAAACTTAACCTCCAAAATCCATGGAAAGTGTACCCTCATGGAAATTTATGATTGTTTTTTCAATTTTTAGGAAGGGACTACCTAAGATAATGGGTGCATGTGAACTTTCCTGATAGTCCTCCATTTTAAACATGTAGAAATCTATTAGAAAGATCATGTCTCTTACCCGGACAAGTACATCCTCAAGGAATCCCATTGGATATGATGTCACTCTATTTTCCAACTGTACCACTACTCTTTTCTACTTCAACTCACCATCCTGCAAAGAAGATAATACAGAGTGATTCATCACATTTATGGAAGCTCTTAAATCACAAAGTGCATCAGAAAAGTGAAACTTCCCTATGGAGCATAGGATGGTGAATGTCTATGGATCCTTTCACTTTGTTGGAATTACTAGAGTTAGTGTAATGAGTGTTGAAACATTCATTCCAATGTTGATCCTATCATTTCCCTTGATCCCTCTTTAATTGGTAAAAGGTTCTTTTAAGAATTTGGAAAACTTTGGTATTTGTTTAATGGATTCAAGTAGAGGGATGTTGATCTACACACACTTTAATATGTCCAAAAACTCTTTTTTCATCACCTCCTCAGCCATATTTTTTGTTTGAACAGCTCTATTTAGAAATGGAAGGGGTTTAGGAGTAATATCATCAATCTTTTTCTTACCATTATCTTTCTCCTTGGGTTTCTCAATAGTTGGTGTGGAATGAGGCTTTTCTAGAGTTGAGGTGAATCCCGGTGGAATGGTAGGTACATATGTATCATTCATTTATTTCCTAATTTGAAATGCGATGGAAATATAATTCCACGTGATATTTGGAGTAGGTTGGGAAGGAAGATTTTTGTAGTTCTTACATACCAGTTCATGGAGGGTAGTGGTAATATAGCTTATTTGTGTCTTCAACTCCCTCAACACCAAACCTTGACTCTTCAGCTCATTATGTTGATTAAAAAAATTTGCTTCAAAAGTTCATCATTTTTAGAATCTACCTTGGGTGGGGGATTCCCCTATTGTTGGATTGTTAATGCTTGGGCTTCAAATCTTCTTTGGGGTTATTGTAAACCCTGCTGGTAAGGCATAGGCTGCTAGAAGTTTTGTTGAAAACGGGGCCTTTGTTGTTTTATAGAGCCATACCTCATGTCTAATTGTTCATTCCACCCTTTTTTATGTTGGAGCAAAGGAATAAATATTCTTTTGGGGATATATTTTTTGTTTCTACTGATATGGTCTCCCAGGAAACACTGCTACACAACCTTCTATTTCTTATAGTTGGGGGAAATATTCAGTTGGGTGGCTTGTCTCAGTGCAAATGCCACAAGGCCTTGAAGAAGGGGGTTGGGATGTCTTTTGAGCCACAATAATATGCCTCACTATAGTGGTCAATTCTTACAACTTAGTATCAATTAAATGAGTCTCAAGAGAAGGACTTACCTGATGTACTCCTCTAACATGTGGTGTACCTTGATCACCAAATTGTTGGGAGTTTTGTTCCATCTTTTCAATCATTGAATGTGCAGCTAATGGTTTATTATCCACCAATGCTACCCTAACTACAACATCCACCATTATTCTATCCATAGGTGTGAGTCCTTCATAGAAGTACTAGATGAGTAGTTTATCACAAATTTGGTGATGCAGACAGCTTGCGCAAAACTTCTTGAATCACTCCCAGTACTCATACATTGACTCTCCTTGTGCTTGTTTAATCCTAGAGATCTATTTTAAAATGGATGTGGTCCTTGATGCTGGAAAAATATCTGTATGAAAATATGTTTCAAATCGTTCAAATAAGTTACATCTTCAATTTGTAAATAATACATCCAATCTTTTGTTGCTCTATCAAGTGAGAATGAGAATGCTCTAGATTGATTTGATCCCCAGAAACATTTCTTGGTTTTAAGGTTGAGAAAACCACAATAAATTATTTTAAATGTTTGTTTGGATCCCCACTAGATAATCCATGAAATTTTGGATGAAGGTGAATTAACCTAGATTTTAGTTCAAAGTCTAATTCGATAATTGGGTATGGAATACAATTTGGTTGATAGTTAATATCTGGTGCAGCCAACTCTCGAGTGGTTCTATTAAGTTAATTTCTATTATTTTTCATCCATTGTTTCTTGTTTTAGGTTTGATATATAATTTTTTCCAATTTCAATATTCTTGGAGTGGAGGAATTCTCCAACTGGTTGAATGTTGAAACTTCCTGTAGACTGAGAATGTCTGATTCGAGCCCTAAGGCTGCGTTAAATTTAATTTTCAAGATATAAAAGATCCTTGGGATTAGTTCATGTAATAAATCATATAAAAATAAGGAAATTGGATTGTAATAAAAATGAGAAGTTTGAGTTGATGGTATAAAAAGAATAAAAAGAAAATAAAAGAAGAAAAAAATCAGATTGGGTAGAGAAGGAAGAAATAAGAGAAGAAGAAAATAAATTGTAAAATAAAATAAATACCTATAATTGGTTGAAATAATTACTCACCTCCTTGGAAATGGAACCAATTTTAAAGTCACTGTCGCGGGCACTTTCAAATGATATGTGATTGTTGAGTACTTAGATGTAGCAGAGTGGCTGACCAAGGTCATCTCTCAAAGGAGGAAGTAAATTTATCAACATATTAAAGTTATTTTGAAAATAAAATAAAATGAAATAAGAAAAATAATTAAAATTATGAGGTTTGTTTACTTTTTATAATACAAGAATAAGTTTGCTGTAAAGAGATTGCATTTTTTTGTTTTTGTTTTTGAAATGAAGTTTGATTAAAAAGAGACAACAAGAAGATGTTTTTTAGAAAATATTTTAAAAGGAATAATTGATATAACTATACCTATTCACTATATTATTTATAATTATCATTTAAATTAAACTTAACTTAATTATAATCCTTTAATTTTTTAACCCTATAACCCTACGAGAGTTAACTTAACCACAAATATGAAATTTCATAAACCCTAGGCTTGCTTCGGAACATACAATCGCAACACCCTGCTTTGATTGATGTTCTTAGGTTAGATTATGGTTATTGGTTAATTATAGAACATATCCACTATTAAAATGAATATTTATTGAGTTTAGGGATTATATTTGAACTCTACAAATTTATACCTTATGGTCTTGTATTACCGATTAAGATCACACTCTCACAATTTACACAAATCTCAACCTCGAGTGATTTTGTGTCAATTGATAAATTGCTTGCTTAGTTTCATATATATTAAAAAAATAAATTAATATATCATATTAAGTAAATTAAAATTTCTCATTGATTCAAAATAAATTAATGAATAAGGTAAGAGGTAGATAGATTACTAAGAAAACTACTCTTCCATGGGTGGCATAGTTATCGTAGAAATGGATTTCATTTGCAAAGATTTAGAAAGGGTATAAACCAATAATGTTTCCACTCTTTGATGTCCAGAAAAAATAGGAATATTAATAGAAGAATAAATTTGAACAAAACATAAGAAAATATAAGAAATAAAAGAATAATAAAGAAGTTTATTATGCAAATGAAAATATTACAACATGAAGAAGAAGAAGAAGGCTTCGATGAGGGGATCTTTGATTCAAGAGATACCCCTATTAAAATGGTTGGAGAATTTGAGTGAAACAAATTCCCCTCTACATTAAATCTCCAAATCCACATCCCAACCTCTCAAAATGATAAAAACACCAATTTTTAGAGTGGAGGGGAGGCTAGGTTCAAAGTGGTTTTAAGTGTGATTTGGGAATCTCGACCAAATATTTTAAGACAACTTGAACCGCACATTTGACATCCAAAACTCGTGAAACAACTATTCTTATAGAAGAAGTATTTGTGAGAAAATGAGTCCTAGAGATCCTCTAAAAATTTGGGCCTAATCCAAGTAATTATGAAGAATTTATGGCCCAAATACACAACCAATGTCCAATCTGGAGAGTCTATACCAACTTTGGTTTCATGGCCCATTTTCACCAACCAAATGCACGATTTAACTCAAATTTCCTGAATAGAAGTTGTAGAAAATTAATCCAGGAACACATTAAAAAAATATTGAGTTCAAATAATTCAAATAAAATTATTTATGTTCGAAATACTACAGTGAACTTTTAATGGGTAAAAATGAAATTTTCATCAAATTTTCAAATGAACGATCTAATCCCAAATATTTTATAAATAAACATATTTAACATAACGTGAGGAAATTTTTTCATTTATTATAAATAAAATATTCAATAAAATTTTGTTTTATCAACTCCCCCACACTTACCCTTTTGCACTTCTCGGCCAAACCTCATATCATGTATTTGAAAAAATTGTGAAAAGATATGCATATTCATATTTCTCAATCCACAATGAAAATATAGGCAAAATAAGAATCTCATCAAGAGTCAATATCAATAAATTTTAAATTCATTGACTCATAAAATATTTCAAAACAAAATTTAGCAGGATTCGTAACACTAATCATAGCAAAAAAAGTCATGGATCTACCATGCCCCTAACTCTCCACGTGTGTGTGTTCCAACCATTACAAACTCATAAATCCACACTTTATTCAGTATATTTAGGTCAAGTAGAACAATTATTCTTACCTGGTTTAATTCACCAAACCTATTCTACATTCCTTTTCAATAAAATTTTATAACTCACTCACTTAAGCATTCTATAAAGTCAAACCTTAAGCTCCTGACCTAGATATACCCATATGTTGTACGTTTCATCACTCCCGTCATTTTTTTAACTTTCACTTAGAAAAAATCTCACACTCAACTCTCAACCCATGTTTGATCTCCTCAAAACAAAAATTTTAATAGTTATAACAAGATCAAAGGTCAATGAAGAGTGGTTTTTAACCTATCCAAGACACAACCCATATTTTTTTTGAGGGCGTACAATAGTTGGATAATAGGTACACACACATAGGTCAATTCAGTACAGTAATGAAACCAATAGGAAGATAAATTAACATATGGACCAACCAATAGTTTTTTTACCTAACTTGACTATACCTTCAATTGAGTAGGAAAATTTTCACAAGTCTTGTTTGAGTGAAAATTTGTGTGGATAAATCAATGACACAATTTACAATGAACAAATATCACAAATAATGATGTCAAAATCTAAAAGGTTTTGTAATGACACAACCATTCATATCATCTATGACTTCAATTTTTATAAAAATCAACCCTTTATGATGAAATATTACTCATTCTTATAATTCTACCAATGAATTTTGAAAACATGAATTTTTCATATGTTTCATATGATAATGTTATATGATATATTTTTTTATTTTTTTATTTATTTTTTATTGATTTTTTTAAAAAATTTAACCAAAAAATTAATAGAAAATACATAAAAAATACACAAATGAAAATCCTAAATATCTACCCCAAAATGTTGTCCCCTCCCCCACACCTAAAATATTACATTGTCCTCAATGTGAACCTATGAGATGATATATGCACATGAAATGTATAATTGTAAACAGGACAAACAATATAAAAGTGAAAGGGTTAGGAATAGCTTGATATGCTCAAGTGATGATAGGGTCATGTAGTGTGATGAAATCTACTACATCAGTAAGAAGTACCTCAATATATTTCTTCAAATGTTGCCCATTGACTGTAAAGCCCCTTCCCACGTCCTCTTGTGTGATCTCCACTGCACTATAAAGAAAAACATTATTCACAACATAAGGACCTAACCACATTGAATGCAACTTACTAGGCATCAACTTCAGTCATGAACTATTGATAAATACTTTCTCTAACTTGAAATTCTCTTTTATGGATCATTTTATCATGAGTTTCTTTTGATCTTTACTTGTATATATTTGAGTTCTCATATGAATACAATCAAATATCCTAAAACTCTTGAATTTGTAGCTTACATTAGATTCCATCTTGGAACAAATCCATGTTACATTTCTTTATATCCCAATAATCCTGATTACGGACTTCTACAGGGAGATGATATGCTTTCCCAAAAAAAATATGTAATGGGGACATACAAATGGGTGTATTGTATGTCATCCTATAAGCCCATAGTGCATCATCCAAGCGCTTTCTCCAATACTTTATATTAAGTTGCATGGTTTTCTCCAAAATTTGTTTCAACTCCCAATTTCAAAACTCAGCCTAGCCATTTATTTGGGGGTGGTATGGTGTTGATGTTTTGTGTGTCGCCCCATACATCTAAAGGAGGGAATACAAATTATGATTTAAAAAGTGTGTCGCCTGATCACTGATGATATCCTTAGGAAGTCCAAACCTACAAAAAATTTGTGTCTTCACAAAATCGACAACAACATGAGAATCATCATTTCTAGTGTCCTGGGCCTCCACCCATTTTTTTACATAATCAAAACTACCAAAATATACAGAAAACCAAATGAACTAGGAAAAGGGCCCATAAAATCGATGCCCCATCCATAAAAAATATCACAGAATATTATGGGTTGTTGGGGCATCTCATGTCTCCTAGAAATGTTCCCAGTGTGTTGGTGAGAGAGCATGACTTAAAAAACACATGGGCATCATGGAATAAGCTATCCAAATATAATCTAGAGTCTAAGACTTTCCTAGATATCCATTGGGGTCCAAATTATCCACCACAAGCAAGTGTATGACAAAAATGTAAAACAAACTCAAACTCATGATCAGGAACACACATCCTAATAACTTGATCACTACACATGTGCCAGAGGTATGGATCATCCCAAACATAAAATATTGACCCACTCTTTAATTTTTGGACTTGTTGTTTCTTTAAATTTGTAGGGATTTTGGAGGCAACAAGGTAGTTAACTAAATCTGCTTACAAAGGATGCGTACCTGAGATAGCATAAAGATTCTCATCGGGGAAGTGTCCCAAAGTGTTAACTAGTCCAGGGTGTCATCCTCTAGTGTGTGAGTAATCCTAATCAAGTGATCTGCCACCGGGTTTTCTGATCCCTTATTATATTTTTTCTCAATATCAGATTTCTGAAGAAGGAGCATCCATCAAATAATCATAGGCTTTGCATCTGGCTTCTTTAAGTGGTACCTCAGAGCTGCATGGTCAAAAAAAACAACTACTTTACAGCCCAATAAATATGAACAAAATTTATCTAAAGAAAATATGACATTAAGAAAATCCTTTTCCATGGTTGTGTAGTTTTATTGGGATGAATCCAATGTCCTCGATGTATAGGAAATCACATGTGAACGTCCCTCCACCCTATGAGATAAGCAAGTTCCAAACGCGAAGTTGAAGTCATTACACATAATCTCAAAAGGAATCTCCCATAGTGGGGGATGTATGATTGGTTGAGTGGTCAGAAACTTCTTTATCTTGTCAAAGGAAGTCCTACAAGACTCATTAAACACAAAATCAAAATCTTTTTTAAGTAATCACGACATAGGAAGAGAAATATTACTAAAATCTTTGATGAAGTGCTGATAAAATCCCGCATTCCCTAGGAAATATATTACATCATGCACACATGAAGGATATGGTAACAATGAAATAATATTAACCTTAGCTCTATAAACCTCTATCCCATGTTTTGACACTACATGCCCTAAGAAAATTCCATGCTCTACCATAAAATGACACTTTTCAAAGTTCAAGACCAGATTCTTCTAAATACAACAATTCAATGCCTTTCCCAAACTAGATATAAAATCAAAAAATGAAGACCAATACAATGTAAAATCAACCATAAATACCTCCATGAAGGTCTTAATAAAATTAGAAAAAATAATCACCATGCATCTCTGGAAGGTACTTGGGGCATTGAAAACTCCAAATGGCATCCTCCAGTAGGAAAACGTACCAAATGGACAAGTGAATGTTGTCTACTCCTGATCCTCCAGAGAAAAAGGAACCTAAAAATATCTAGAGAATCTATCCAAGAAACAATAGTGTGTTTTCCCAGCTAGTCTCTCAAGTATTTGATCATTAAATGGGATGGGGAAATGGTCCTTGTGAGTGTACTGATTTAGTTCCCAATAATCAATACACACACAACAACTATTTTGCACCCTTAATGGAAATAACTCCTCTTTATCATTTTTAACAACAGTAACACCACTTTTCTCAAGCACAACCTGGATAGAACTCACCCAATGAGAATCTGAAATGGGATAAATTATACATGACTCAAGTAAATTTTCAACCTCTTTTTTAACATATTCTAGAAGGGTTGGATTGATTTTCCTTCGTGGCTACCTAACAGGTTTAGATTTATCATGAAAAAGAATCCTATGCATGAAAATGGAGGGGATAATACCTGATCTATCATCCAAGGTCCACCTGATTTCCTTAATGTTCTCCCACAAAATATACAAAAGTTTTTCTTCATGTTCAAAAGGTAGATTTTTAGCAATGATAACAGGTAATTTCTCACCACTTAACAAGTATGAGTATTTGAGATTAGGTGGAAATGTCTTGAGTTCCAATGTAGGGGGTGATGTATGGATGGAGACATTGAAGGAATTGAAATATTTGCACAATGAAAATTAGTACCAGAATCATCATCATCAAAATTAGAGAATAATGCATCAAAACCATCAGCATATTCAATATCCATGTCATAATTAGAGTTCACATGATCAAAATAAAAATATGAATCCATTTTAAAATAAAATATAAGAGAGTTTTTTTGCATTATAAATAGGTGTGTAAGTTCTCTTAGACATAAACTAGAACCAATACTCATAATCTCCCTAAGCATAGGACAATCAAAGTCCTTGGTGTTTTTATTTGGTGTTTCAAAATGGGAGATAATAAATGCAGAATGGACCTATGATAGGTACTTCATGGAGTTTATAACATTAAATTTCACAACTTCATCTCCAAACTTTATGGAAAGTGTACCCACATGTACATTTATGATTGTTTTTGCAGTTTTGAGGAAGGTCCTACCTAAGATAATGGGAGCACGTGAACTTACCCGATCATCCTCCATTTTAAGCATGTAGAAATATGATGGAAAAATAACGTCTCTTACCCAGACAAGTACATCCTCAAGGAATCATGATGGATATTTTGTATCTCTATTTTCCAAATACACCACTACTCTTTTCTAATTCAGCTCACTAGCCTGCAAAGAATCGAATATAGAGTGAGGCATTACATTTATAGAAGATCCTAAATCACAAAGTGCATTAGAAAAGTGAAACTCCCCTATGGTGCATGGGATGGTGAATGTCCCTGGATCCTTGCACTTTGTTGGAATTGCTAGAGTTAGTGTAATGAGTGCTGACACATTCCTTCCAATATTGATCCTCTAATTTCCCTGGATCCCTCTTCGATTTGTACAAAGTTCATTTAATTATTTGGCATACCTTGGTATTTTTTTAATGGATTCAAGTAGAGGGATGTTGATCTCTACATGCTTGAATGTGTCCAAAACCTCTTTGTTGCATCGCCTCCTTAGTCATATTTTTTGTTTGAACAACTCTATTTGGAAAGGGAAGGGGTTTAGGAGGAGCATCATCAATCTTTTTCTTATCATTATCTTTCTCCTTGAGTTTCTAAATAGTTTGTGTGGAATGGGGATTTTTTGGTGTTGAGGTGAATCCTGGTGGAATGGTAGGTACAAATGTATCATTAATTTTCTCCCTAATTATCAATGTGATGGCACTAAAATTCAACTTTGGATTTTGAGTAGGTTGGAAAGGAAGATTTCTGGAGTTATTACTTACTAGTTCATGGAGGGAAGTGGCAATCTGGCTCATTTGGGTCTTTAACTCCCTCAGCTCTGAACCTTGACTCTTCAGATCATTCTACTAATTAAGAACAAATTGGTTAAAAAGGTAATTAGTGTTATAATATAACTTGGGTGGGGTATTCCCCTGTTTTTGGATTATTGATTCTTTGGATTCAAATCTCCTTTGGGGTTGTTGGAAACCTTGCTGGTAAGGTGGAGGCTACTGGAAGATTTGTTGAAATGGGGGCCTTTGTTATTGTCCAGAGCCATACCTCATGTTTGATTGATCCTTACACCCTTGTTTGTATGTTGGATAAAAGGAATCAAGATTATTTTGGGGATATGATTGTTTTTTCTGCTGATATGGTCTCCCAAGAAACATTGTTGCACAATTTTCTATTTCTTGTAGTTGGGGGGAAACAGTCAGTTGGGTGGCTTGTCTCATTGAAAATGAAACAACGCCTTAAAGGAGGGAGTTGGGATGTCTTCTGAGCTAGATCAATATGCCTCACCATAGTGGCCAATTCTTCCAACTTAGTATCAATTAAATGACTCTCAATTGAAGAAGGACTTACCTGATGTACTCCTCTAACATGTGGTGTACCTCGATCACCAAAATGTGGTAGTTTTGTGTCATCTTATCAATCAATGCACGTGCAGCTACTGGTGTATTGTACACCACTACTCCTCTAGACACGACATCCAACATTCTTCTCTCCATTGGTGTGAGTCCTTCGTAGAAGTACTAGATGAGGATTTTCTCACTAATTTGATGATGCAGACAGCTTGAGAAAAACTTGTTGAATAACTCCCAGTACTCATATATTGAGTCTCCTTGTTCTTGTTTGATCCAAAATATCTCTTTTCAAATAGATTTTTTCCTTGATTATGGAAATATCTCTGCAATAAAATACGTTTCAAATCATTCTAACAAGTTACATATTTAGGTTTTAAATAATACATCCAATCTTTTGTAGCTCTATCAATTGAGAATAGAAATTCTCTTAGTTTGATTTGATCTTCAGAAATATTTCTTGGTTTTAAGGTTGAGAAAACCACATTAAATTATTTTAAATGTTTTTTTGGATCCTCACCAGGAAAGACATGAAATTTTGGAAGAAGTTGAATTAACCCAGATTTTAGTTCAAAGTCCAATTCAAGATTTGGATTTGCAATACAATTTTGTTGATAATTAATATCTGGTGCAGCCAACTCTCGAATGGTTCTATTAAGTTCATTTCGATTATTTTTAGACATTATTTATTGTTTTAGGTTTCATATAGAAGTTTTTCCAATTTCAATTTTCTTAGAGTGAATTAATTATCTAACTGGTTGAATGTTGAAACTTCTTATAGACTGAGAATGTCTAATTCGAGCCCTAAGGCTGCATTCAATCTCATGGTAAATATCTAAAAGATCACAGGGATCAGTTCATGTCATAAATCATATAAATATAAAAATAAGTAAGGTGGACCATAATAAAAATGAGAAGTTTGATATGATGGTCCAAAAAGAAGAAGAAGAAAATAAAAGAAGAAAGAAACCAGATTGGGTAAAGAAAAAAATAAAGAAGAGAAAAAGAGAATAAAATGTAAAATAAAATAAATACCTCTAATTGGTTGAAATAATTACTTTCCTCCCCATTAATGGTGACAATTTTAAAGGCACTATCATGGGTTATTTCAAATGATATGTGATTGTTGAGTACTTAGATGCAGTAGACTGGCTCACCAAGGTCGTCTCTCAAAGGAGGAAGTAAATTTAACAACATATAAAAGGTATTTTGAAAATAAAATAAAGGTAAATAAGAAAACTATTTAAAATTATGGGGTTTTTTTTTACCATTTATAAATCTATAAGAATTTTTCTAGAAGGAGATTTCATTTTTTTGTTTTTATTTTTGAAATGAAGTTCGATTAAAAAGATACAACAAAAAGATATTTTTTATAAAACATTTTAAAAGGAGTAATCGATCTAACTCTAACTATTCAACAAATTATTTATAATTATCATCTAAATTAACATTAAATTAATTATAATCCCCTAATTTTTTAACCCTCGAAACCTATGGGAGATAACTTAACCACAAAGATGAAATTACTTAAACCCTAGGCTAGCCTCAGAATATACAATTGCAACACCCTGCTTTGATTGATGTTATTAGGTTAGCTTACGGTCAGTGATTAATTAGAGAACATATCCACTATGTAAATGAGGATTAATTTAGTTTAGGTATTATATTTGAACTCTACAAATTTATCTCTCATGTTCTTGTATTACTGATTAAGATCGCACTCTCACAATTTACACAAATCTCAAACTCGCATGTTTTTTGGTCAATTGATCAATTTCTTGATTAGTTTCATCCAAATTGAAAACTCTATTAATATATAATATTATGTGAATTACTGTATATCTTTGATTCGAAATAAATGAATGAATAAGGTAAGAGGTAGATCAATTTATATGAAAACTACTCTTATATGGGTGGCGTAGTCATAATAGAAACGGATTGCATTTGCAAAGATATAGAAAGGGTATAAACCAATCTTGTTTCTACTCTTTGATATCCAGACCAAAGAGGAAGACAAATAGAAGAAGAAATTTTAACAAAATATAATAAAATAGAAGAAATAAAGGAATAACAAAGAATTTTATTACGCAAATGAAAACATTACAACATGAAGAAGAAGAAGAAGAATTTGATGAAGGGATCCTTTCTTCAAGAGATACCTCTATTACAATGGTTGGATAATTTTATTAAAATAAATTATTCTTTGCCTTCAATATCATAATGCACGTCACAACCCCTAAAAATGAGAAAACACCAATTTATAGAGTGGAATGGAGGCTAGGTTCAAAGCGGTTTCAAGTGTGAATGGGGAATCTCGGCCAAATATTTTAAACCCAATTGAACCACACATTTGACCTCCAAAATGTGTGAACCATCTATTCTTCCAGAATAATGATTTTTAAGAAAATGAGTGCTAGATTTCCCCACAATATTTGGGCCTAATAGAAGCACTGATGAAGAAGTTATGCCCCAAATACAGAGCCAATGACCAATATGGCAAGTCCAGCCCAACTTTGACTTCATGAACCATTTGCACCAAACAAATGTATGATTTAACTCAAATTTCCTGAATAAAAGTTATATAAAATTATGTCAGGAACACATTTAAAAACTGTTAATTTCAAATAATTCAAATAATATTATTTATGTTCGAAATACTATAGTGAATTTTTAAAGGGAAAAACTAGAATTTTCATCAAATTTTAAAATGAAAGATCTAATCCCAAATATTTTATAAATAAACATGTTGGAGTCACCTATTTTGATAATACCAAATCATGTTTAAATACTTATCATGATATATTAAGTCATTTACTAATCCTTTTTAATCTGTATTTATATTATTTATCATGAACAATCTATATTTTTTTTAGTCTCATGACTTTGTTGCATCAGCTTACAATTTACATTTCTCTAAGTACAAGTTCACTGTTAAAGGCTACTGGTAAGAGCCTTCTAATCAAGGTCACTGTTATAGATCACTGTTGAAGATCTATAGTCATCATTGGAAGCTACCGGTATAAGGTCACTGTCACAAGTCTACTATTGATCTGCTTATCAAAGATTACATACAAAGAGTCACTGTTACAAGTCACTACTGTGACAAGGCTTCTATTAGAAGTCCACTATCAGACTCTTTTTTAAGTCTTCTGTTAAGAGCCTCACATTTCAAGTCTACCATTAGTAGAAGTCTACTAATAGACAAACTCCACCATTGATGAAGTCAACTGTTGAGATAGTCTACCACTGGAAAGGTCACTGTTGAAGTAGTTTGATGTTACATAGCTACCGTTAGAAGCATACTGATTGAAGTCTACCGCTGATCAAGCTTACTGACTGAAGCCTTCTGTTAAAGGTCGATTTTGAGCCTACCGATGAAGTCCACAGTTGAAGAGCCTACTGTTTAAGTCTACCATGTGACATGCATCTGATACCAGTCTAATGATAACCTATTCTTTACTTTACCAATTTTATTAATACTATCATAACGGTCATGTCTGGACAATTTAATGCACCTGACATTATTTAGTGATATTTGCAGGAATATCAGGAGATAGTACGAGGTACGAGGAAGACCACACATGGTTGAATCATTTCTCTTATCAGACCCTGCTGAATCAAATGAGAAAAAGGTGAACTGAAATAAGGATAAAAAGATAGACATCAAGATATTGAAGATACACACATAAGGGAGACACATACAGTACCTGAAATACGAAGCAAGGAGAAGAGCACTCAAGCACTCATTCTGAAGATCCTGGAGCTTCACAAAGATTTGTTGAAAGAACATTTTCAAAGCTATGGTGGTGTGCTACAAAGAGCTTCTAACCCAAGAAGCTGATCATCTCTTCCTATGGAATTCAGAACCTAGAAGTTGCGACACTCTGTTTTAAAGGCAACTTGTAGAGAAGGACCAAAACTTCATTTCCTTCATTTCAAGGAGTCCAGAGCTGATCTGCCAACATATAGGGCATTCTAAACTTCTTTCTAATATCTTTAGCTCTACTGTGTTTAAGTATTTTACATTTGTGAGTAGTGTGTATTTCATACACACTGACTCTTCTGCTTGAACTGAGGGATACTGAAAATCCCCATACCAAACTCTCATTACATTTGTTTCCCACACATAACGGTGGAAGAAGACTAGTGTGGATTGATAGTTTATTTTCCCACATAGAACTGTGGTAGAGGTTTCCAAACCTGGACTGTTTTTGAAAACTGTTGTAAAGCCCGGTACATGCTCTGTATCACTTTTAATATAACTACTTGGTGGCAGGTGATCACCAAGTGGAGAGGATTAGGTCTTGGCTTAAGACTGAACCTCTTGTTTAAATTGTTTTGTTAAACTTTCAAGTACTCTGTTTCACATTTATCTGCTGCTTATATTTTCAAAGACAAATATCTATTTTTACATTCACTCTGATAGTTAGTTTTGGTTAGTGTGTATATGTGAATATTTTAGTAAACTTGTTTCAAAAGTTGAACTAGTACTCACACTGATTCAACTGAGGATTAATCAACCATTGAGAAACCTGTTGAACAATAAATCACTTATATCTCTACCGCCTTAATTAACTGGGCTGTTTTAATTTGGGGGATTTTAATCCTAAATTTTTTTAACATAAATTTTAATTGGAACTCAATTCACCCCCCTCTTAAGTATCCACTCTGACAAAAATTTGGTATCATAGGGTTTTCTTTATTCATACCATCAAACCAGTTTTTCAAGATTTTCAATTTCTGTTCAAATGTGATTTTAGTTGTATCTTAAAGATCTCAAAATTTCTGTTATATCTAAATTTTAAGTTCTTTAATCTTTTAGTTTTCTATGGATAACTGAGTTTAGGGTGCTGCTACTAACAGAACACCTTTCTTTAATGGCAATAATTATGGTCAGTGGAAATTGAAAATGAAAATGTATCTTGAAATCTTAGGACCTGAAATTTGTGACACAATTGAAGAACAACATGCATTACCTACTACTTCTAGGGATACATGGTCTCAAGTAACTAAAACTAATTATAATAATAATAATTGTGAATCAATGAATGCCTTATAATGTGCTTTGGGTGATGAAGAATTTAATAGAATATCTGCCTGTAAGACTACTTATGAAATTTGGGATACTTTGGATGTTTCTCATGAAGGAACAACCAATGTCAAAGAAATGAGATTAAATACCAATACTATTAAATATGATAATTTTAATATGAAGCCTGATGAATCTATCTCTAAAATGTATCTCAGGTTTAATGAGATAGTAAACACCATGAATACGCTTGGGAAACCAGCGGACAACAAAGACTAAATCATGAGGCTGCTTAGATTCCTACCTGACAGATGGAGAGGTACTTCTGTATCAATTCGAGAATAATGTGACATCATTAAGCTACCTGTAAAGGAGATAATTGGAAAACTAATGATGTATGAAAAAGATATTAAGGTGAATCAAGAAATAGAAGAAGAACCAATAAAGAATTCAGTAGCATTCAATACTTCTGTCTCAAAAATTAAAGACAAATAAAAAGTTCAAGTACCTGTAGACAGTTCTACAAGTGAAGAGTCAAATTCAGACAGTGATGATGAGATATCACAACTTTCCAGAAGATTCAAAAAATTCTACCGAAAGAAGATATTCTCTAGGAATTCAAACTTCAAAGGAAAGTATGATCATAAAGGACAATGGAAGAAAAATAGGAAGTGGAATTAGAACACAAGTGAAATAGTATGCTATGAATGTAAATGAAAAGGTCATGTGAAGGCTGACTTCCCCAAGTTGAAATTGAAGAGAAAATATGATGAAAAGGGAAATGGTTATAAAAAGGATATAAAAGCAACTTGGAGTGCTTCAGAAGATAGTTCGAGTGAATTTGATGCTTCGGGCTAGATTGGTAACCCTAATACAATATTAATTTCTAAAGTACTTTTTGTTGATGGATTAAAGTACAATTTACGTAGCATATCTCAGTTATGTGATGATGTCTTTAATGTTAAGTTTGAAAATGATTCATGTAATGTTTTTAACTCAAAAAATGATTTAGTTTTCACTACATGTAGAAATGATAATGTATATTCTGTTGATCTAAATTCCTTATCCAAAAAAAATGTTTCCTACTTAAATGATTTTCATAAAGAATCTTGGTTGTGGCATAGAAGGTTAGGACACTACAATGTGCACTCACTTAGGAATCTATCTAAGAAAAGTTTAGTTAGAGACTTACCTAAATTAGAATTCCCACTTGACAAAGTGTGTAATCCCAATCAAAAGGGAAAATAACACAAAGATTCTTTCAAACCAAAGAAATAAGTTTCAACTTCTCAACCACTTGAGTTGGTTTACATGGATTTGTGTGGACCATCAAGAGTTTCAAGTTTAAATGGGAAGAACTATGTTTATGTTCTTGTAGATGACTTTTATAGGTATACTTGGGTATACTTCCTAGCCCACAAAAGTGAAGATTGTTCCTATTTTATCAAATATTCCAAGTCTATAGAAAATCTCAGTGGACATAGAATCAAGACCCTGAGAAGTGATCATGGCCGTGAGTTTGAAAATCATGAGTTTGAATCTTATTGCTCACATAATGGCTATATTCACAACTTTTCTTCCCCTAAGACACCTCAACAAAATAGAGTTATAGAAATAAGGAATAGGACCCTTCAGGAAATTGCTAGAACTATGCTTAATGAGTATGACTTACCTGTTTATTTTTGGGTTGAAGTTGTAAATACAACCTTTTATATCATAAATAGAGCTTTAATTAGACCTATTCTAAAGAAGACCCCTTATGATATTTGGAACAATAGAAAGCCTATGGTTAATTAATTTAGAGTTTTTGGTTTCAAAGTCTTTATTCTTAATACTAAAGATAGTCTTGACAAATTTTCTCCCAAAAGTGATGAAGGAATTTTCCTGGGTTATTCTATCTCAAGTAAAGCCTATAGAGTGTTCAATAAGAAAACCAAATGTGTGGAAGAATCAGTTCATGTCAAATTCGATGAGACTGATCCACATGATCCTAAAAACTCTCTTGAACCTCTTGAGGAAGATTTTTCAATTCTGAACCTTAATGATAAAGATAGTGAATCCCCTGTAAAAGTATCTAGTTCTGGTAATTTTTCAGAATCTGCACCTGCTGATTCTGAACCAACAGAAAACAATGAGGAATCTAGTTTAATACTTCCTAGAGGCATTAGGACTCTTAAGAATCATCCTCTAGATGTTGTTGTAGGTTATTTAAATAGAGGAACACAAACAATAGCTTCTCTAAGAAACCAGGATGAACATCAAGTTTTTCTTTCGCAGATTGAACCCAAGAATATTAATGATGCTATCAATGATGAATTTTGGGAAATGGTTATGCAAGAATAATTAAATCAGTTCAAAAGAAATAGAGTCTGGGAATTAGTGGAAAGACCTAAGGACATTTTGACAATAGGCACTAAATGGGTGTTTGGGAACAAAGTTGATGAGTTTGGAAATATTGTTAGAAATAAGGCTAGGTTAGTTGTATAAGGATATAGTCAAGAGGAAGGAATAGACTATGAGGAGACCTTTTCACCTGTAGATATATTAGAATCCATTAGGATACTACTTGCATATGCAGCTCATCTAAATTTTAAACTTTATCAAATGGATGATAAAAGTTCTTTTCTAAATGGGTATATAGTTGAGGATGTGTTTTTTGAACAACCACCTGGTTTTACGAATCCCCATTTTTCAAATCATGTTTTCAAACTATCTAAACCTTTATATGGTTTAAAACATGCTCCAAGAGCATGGTATGATAGGCTCATCTCTTTTCTTATTTCAAAATGTTTTACCAAAGGGATAGTTTATCGCACTTTTTTCATTAAAAAGATTTCCAAAGATGTTTTGATAGTACAAATTTATGTGGATGATATTATTTTTGGATCTTCTAAAAATTCGTTATGTATTGATTTTTCAAAAATAATGCAAAATGTGTTTGAAATGAGTTTAATGGGGGAACTCAAATTTTTCCTTGGATTTCAGATCTTTCAAAATAAAAATGGCATTGTTTTGAATCAAAGTAAATATATTAAGGATATTTTAAAACATTTTGCTTTGGATGGTATTAAGGTAGTGACACACCTATGAGCACCACTTGTAAGTTGGATGCTGATGAAGCTGGAGAACCAGTGGATCAAACCAACTACAGAGGTATGATAGGGATTCTACTCTATCTTAAAACTAGCAAACCTGACATTATGTTTAGTGTATGTATGTGTTATCTCTTTCAAGCCAATCCAAAAGAGTCTCAATTAACTGTTGTAAAAAGTATTTTTAAATATCTCAAATATACTCCCAACTTAGGACTATTTTATCCAAAAGGACAATCATTTGATTTGTTGAGTTATTAGGATGATGATTTTTCTGGTTGCAAGTTAGATAGAAAAAGCACCTATGGGACATGTCACATTTTAAAAAAGTCACAAGTATCATGGTGTAGTAAGAAACAGAATTTTGTTGCCTTATCCACTACCAAAGCTGAATACATAGCTGCTAGTAGTTGTTGTGATCAAATTCTGTGGATGAAACACACTTTACTAGACTATGGATATCAATTAAAACATGTCTCTATAAAGTGTGACAATACAAGTGCTATTAACATTTCCAAAAATCTGGTATCTCATGCTAGGACAAAGCATATTGATGCGATACATCACTTTTTGAGGGATCATTATCAAAAGGGTGATATCAATATTGAATTCATTGGCACTGAACATCGATTGGCTGATATATTCACAATGACTTTGAATTTTGAGAGGTTAAATTACATCAAACATTAGTTAGGTATGATCAATTTCAGTATAGGACACCTCACCATTGGATCTCACTGATACACCTCACCGTTGGACCTCACTGATACACCTCACCGTTGGACCTCACCAATACACCTCACCGTTGGACCTCACTGTTATACCTCACCGTTGGACCTCACTGTTATACCTCACCGTTGGAACTCACTGTTATACCTCACTATTGGACCTCACTAGTGTACCTCACCATTGAACCTCACTAGTGTACCTCACCGTTGAACCTCATTGGTGTACCTCACCGTTGAACCTCACTGGTGTACTTCACCGTTGAACCTCACTGTTAAGAACCTCACTGTTGGATACCTCGCTGTTTTATTTCTACCGTTTATTTTATGCGGGAATCTGAAACATTTTATTCCTATTCATTATTTCTATTTTATTTTGTTTTAATCCCTAAAGGATAAAACTAAAGGCTACAAACATATCTCAATCCAATTTCTTCCTCAATCTTGAACCCTCACTCTCGAAACACCTAAACCCTAACTCTTCGTTTGAACTCTCGAACCTCTTTCAATCTCCATGGCTAGAACCAAGCAACCCTTGACTAACAATGAGGATGCGCCAAGGCCAAAGAGGACTCGATTTGAGTCCAGTGGCACCATTAGTACCCCGACGGGACCTGTCAACCTGCATCTGACAAAGAGAGAAATCGTGGCTGAGAAGGAGCTGAGTGAAGAATGGCTGTTGTCAAGCAAGCCATTAGTGCTGGAATCACTAGAAGCCCAATAATGGACCGAATGCTTTTCCAACAACAATGGTTTGTACTACCAGAATCTTGTGAATGAATTCTATTAATACCTAAAGTTCTAAGAGGAAGATGATGTGCATAGGCTGGTATCTAGAGTCAATGGCAATGAAGTCAGTTTTTCGTTTGCTGAGTGGGATGCCTATATGAGAGTTCCTCATGAAGGAGTTTATGAATACTATTCAGGAGTGGCTCCTCCAGACAGTGAGATTTTTGGGTATGAAAAAGTTCTGGAAGAGCTGACAGGGAATGGAAAATCGAGTAAGATCATTGCAGCTGATATGAATAGAGAAGAAAAAATATTATTTAAGTTCATTTAGCATGTGATTAGTCCCAGGAGAGGGGATTTTGCTGTTCTGAAGTATCAAGACATATTCCTGACGTACTTACTAAATCATGGGGTGAAGATCAACCTATGTAGGTTATTGATGGAACAATTGGAGGATATGAATAAGGCAATCTCAAAGTCCAATTCCCTATTCCATGCCAATCTAATCTCAGTAATGCTAAAGGTAAAGGGTGTGGTTGGAAATAAAAAAGAGATGATAGTGGCTAGGAATAGTGTTTGTATCTCCAATTTTATTTGAAAATACATGAAAATAATCTGGAATAATTGGAAGAAGGAATGGGTAAATGATGAAGGAAAAGTGTATGAAAAGTTTGACCCTACTACTCACCCATCTAGGCCAAAAGACAAGAGAGATCCAGGCCTGAAGCCTGATGAGCCAGAACCAACTAATTCAGATGATGAGGAGGAAATTGAAGGAGCTATGTAACCTGAAAGAGAGGACACCCCCATTGATAATGGGAGTGATCCTGATTTACCTAATAATCCTATCAGGACAGTAGCTTTAGGAGCACCTATCCCTCCAAAAGAACTTCCAAGAAGAGAGATTGTTCTAAGAGACAATGATACTACGACCAGTGAAGAAGAAGAAGTATCTCAGAATATTGTTAGAGATACCTCTGAAGAGGATGAGGTTACTGAGTCAGACCATTCTACTCATGAGGCAAAGGAGGCTGGTGATAAGGATGAAAGAAAAGAGGTTGTTTTTGCTGAAGCTGATAATGAGAACAATGAAGAAGAGGATCTCAGTTTGAGTCCTCTAATAGGTAATACAGATAGGACAATGTCTGTCCAAGAAGCAGGAGTGGAATCTACTGCCATTGAAATAGAGGTCATTGATGACTCAATGGAGGCTATGACTCACCCCAATGGTGAACCAATGGAGCAGACAGAGGTTTAGCCTGCTAGAGTTAAAGAGGAGGTTGTGGAATTACCTAGAGAAGAACCAGTAGAGGAGAATACTCAGGAGAAAGCTCCAAGTGAGAGGGAGAATTTTGGTTATGTATCTGTTATTCATGACATTGAAGAATGGTCAGAAGACCCTGTATACTTGGTACTTGGGATGGATTATGATGATTTTGATTGTGATATGTCAAGCAAAAGACACCATGTACCTGTTGTTTTAGTACCTGCTATTTTAGAACCTGCCGCAGTGCCTCCAGTGGTTACCATTCCTAAGAACCTTGTCACTAAGGATGATCTGGAAAAACTGAAAACAGATCTGCACCAGATGTTTGATAACAGGGCCTCTGAAATGGAAAAGTAAATGGCCTTAATTCAAGAGCTGACTTCCTCTGAGATGGCTAGAGTTCAGTCTTCCATTCAATCTAGTTTTTTCCAAGAAGCATCTCAATGCCAGAATCAACACAAAAATGTGTCTCAGTCTTTGGAACTTCTAATAATGTCAGTGGTGAGCCTGAATGCTCTAATGACTTCCAGGGGCCAATCAGACAAAGACATTAACTACATCATAAGTGTGGTGCAACAGATGGTTGCAGTGTTTGAAAGTTTTAAGGAATCCATGAAAGCTCGTGTGAAGGGACAGGATGATGATGTGAAGAAGCTCATCAGTGGGTTGACCAATTATTTTAAGGAAACTGTTGCTTTCACTATAACACTTTTGGTTGCCTCTGCCTCTTCTTAAACCTCCACTTCACCACCTGTGGACTTTTCAGCATTTAGGACAATGGTCAGTGAAGAGTTAGCATAGTTATCTAGTGTTAGTACACCTGACCCTCAATCTGTGACTCATATTATCTCCACTACCAAAGATGTTCAGAAGGTAGTTAGTGACTTCATGAGAGAGGCTACCCAGGACCAAAAGAGTATAAAGGAACAGATTAATTACTATTATAAAAGGATTTACTCCAAGCATCATATGGATGCTCATTTCAAGATTCTGTTGGAAAACCTCAAGATTCCACCAGTCACCAGAGCCTTCAAGGAACAAGTCACTCAGCTGGGCCAGTTGACTCCAGCCTTAGAGAAATTTATGGAGAACAAGGATGATTTAATATCGTCTATGGAAAGAGGAGGAATCATTTTTATGGACTTCAGAAACCTACTCCTACCCTTTCTCCATGTGGACTGTACCCCTGTCATAATCCCTCATGCCTTACCTGCATCTCAACCCAGTAGTTCTTCCATGATGTCTCCTACTGAGGACATCATAAGCCTTACTCCACTGATACCTCAGAGAGCTACCCACTACAGACACACAGGAGCTTCTGTTGCTGCCCCTCCAGTCATTCCTACAACAATTCCTAAACCTACTGATCCACCAGCTCATCCTCCATATTCTTCTTCCAAAGGGTATGAACACTTGCCTACAGATGATGTGGATTGAGTTTTTTTATTTCTTCTGATATGGAATATGTATTATTTTTTGGGTCATGTATTGTACATCCATTAATACAAGCATTCTCTGTTATCTCTATTTGTGTTTCTTTTTTCTAATCACAAAGGGGGATAAATGATGTTCTACGCTTTGCTAATACTAATATGGTCCTGTTATTTCATTTTTCTTTAATGGACCTTTTTTTCTTTTCTCTATGACACCATGTACCAATATCCTCTGATTTTACACTCTTATTAATATCTGATACTTGAGAAATCACGACTGAACTAAGGTTCCCTTTTGATCTCTGTTTAGTAACTGTATTATATGTTTATCTGTGATACCTGTAATCAATACATACTGGCATAATTTGTGATTATCAAAAAGGGAGAGATTGTTGGAATCACCTGTTTTGATAATCCCAAATCATGTTTAAATACTGATCATGATATATTAAGTCATTTGATAATCCTTTTTAATCTGTATTTATATTATTTATCCTGAACAATCTATATTTTTTTTAGTCTCATGAATTTATTGCATCAGCTTACAGTTTACATTTCTCTAAGTACAAGTTCACTGTTAAAGGCTACTGGTAAGAGCCTTCTGATCAAGGTCATCGTTATAGCTCACTGTTGAAGATCTACAGTCAGCGTTGGAAGATACCGGTACAAGTTCATTGTCACAAGTCTACTATTAATCTTCTTATCAAAGCTTACAGACAAAGAGTCACCATTGCAAGTCACTGCTGTGATAAGGCTTCTATTAGAAGTCCACTATTAGAATCCCTTTTAAGTCTTCTATTAAGAGCCTCACAGTTCAAGTCTACTGTTAGTAGAAGTGTGCTGATAGAAAAACTACACCATTGATGAAGTCAATTGTTGAGATAGTCTATCACTGGAAAGGTTAGTGTTGAAGTAGTCTGATGTTATAGAGCTACCGTTATACGCTTACTGATTGAATTCTACCGCTGATCAAGCTTACTAACTGAAGTCTACTGATAAAGGTCCACTGTGAGCCTATAGATGAAGTCCACAGTTGAAGAGCCTACTTTTGAAGTCTACCATGTGACATGCATATGATACCAGTCTAATGATAACCTATTATTTACTTTACCAATTTTCTTAATACTATCATAACGGTCATGTCTGGAAAATTTAATGCACCTAACATTATTTAATGATATTTTCAGGCATATCAGGAGATAGTACGTGGTACGAGGAAGACCACACATGGTTGAATCATTTCTATTGTCGGAACTTGCTGAATCAAATGAGAAAAAGTTTAACTGAAATAAGGATAAAAAGACATACATCTTGATATTGAAGATACACACATAAGGGAGACACATACAGTACCTGAAATATGAAGCAAGGAGAATAGCACTCAAGCACTCATTCTGAAGATCCTGGAGCTTCATAAAGATATGTTGAAAGAACATTTTCAAAGTTGTGGTGGTGTGCTACAAAGAGCTTCTGACTCAAGAAGATGATCATCTCTACATCTGGAAGTCAGAACCTGGAAGTTACGACACTCTGTTTTAGAGGCAACTTGTAGAGAAGGACCAAAACATCATTTCCTTCATTTCAAGGAGTCCAGATCTGATCTTCCAACACATAGATCATTCTAAACTTCTTCCTAACATCTTTAGATTTATTTTGTTTAAGTATTTTACATTTGTGAGCAGTGTGTATGTCATACACACACTGAATCTTGTGCTTGAACTAAGGGATACTGAAAATCCCCATACCAAACTCTATTTACATTTGTTTCCCACGCATAACTCTGGAAGAAGCATAGAGTGTATTGATAGTTTATTTTCCCACGTAGAACTGTGGTAGAGGTTTGAAAACCTGGACATTTTTTGAAAACTGTTGTAAAGCCCGATACAGGATGTGTATCACTTTTAATATAACTGCTTGGTGACAGGTGATCACCAATTAGAGAGGATTAGGTCTTGGATTAAGAAGGAACCTCTTGTTTAAATTGTTGTGTTCAACTTTTAAGTATTCTGTTTTAAATTTATCCGCTGCTTATATTTTCAAAGATAAATATCTATTTTTACATTCACTCAGATACTTAGTTTTGGTTAGTGTATATATGTGACTCTTTTAGTAAACTTGTTTCAAAATTTGAACTAGTACTCACACTGATTCAACTGAGGATTAATCAACCTTTGAGAAACCTGTTGAACAATAAATCACTTATATCTATACTACCTTAATTAACTGGGCTGTTTTAATTTGGGGGTTTTTAATCGTAAAAGTTTTTAACAGAAATTTTAATTGGAACTCAATTCACCCCCCTCTTGAGTATCTACTCCAACCAATAAAACATATTTAACACAATGTGAGGAAATTTTTTCATTTATTATTAATAAATTTTTCAATAAATTTTTTTTATCAACTCCCCCACACTTACCCTTTTGCACTTTTGGGCTAAACCTCATATCATGTTTTCGAAAAAATTATCACAAGATATGCATATTTATATTTCTCAATCCACAGTGAAATATAGGCAAAGTAAGAATCCCATCAAGAGTCAATATCAATAAATTTTAAATTAATTGTCTCATAAATTGTGTCAAAACAAAATCCAATGATATTAATAACACTAATAATAGAGAAACAAGTCATGGGTCTACCGTGCCACTAATTATTCACGTGTGTGTGTGCCAAAAATTCCAAGCTCATAAATCCACACTTTATTCAGTATATTCAGGTCAATTAAAATAATTTTTCTTACTTGGTTTAATTCCATGAACCTTTTCTACATTCCTTCGCAATTGAATTTCAGGACCCATTCACTTAAGCATTCTAGAAAGTCAAACCTTAATCTCCCAACCTAGTTATCCCCATATGTTTTACATTTCATCACTCCCCTCATTTATTATTATTATTTTTGTTTTTTTAAGTTTCACTTAGAACAAATCTCACACTCAACTCTCAACCCATGTTTGATCTACTCATGACAATAATTATAATAGTTATAACAAGATGAAAGGTAGATGAATTGTGATTTTTGACCTGTCCAAGACACAACCCATTTTTTTAGGGTATACAATAGCCAGATAATAGGTACACACGCATAGGTCAATCCAGTATAATAATGAAACCAATTGGAATAGAAATGAACATATGGATCAACCAATGATTTTTTTACCTAACTTGACTATACCTTCAATTTATTAGGAAAAATTTCACAAGTCATGGCTGAGTGAAAATTTGTGTGGATAAATCAATGACACAATTTACCATGAATAAATATCACAAATAATGATGTCAAAATCTAAAAGGTTTTATAATGACACATGCATTCATATCATCGACAAATTTAATTTTTATAAAAATAAACCCTTGATGATGAAATAGTACTCATTCTTATAATTCTAATAATGAATTTTGAAAACATGAATTTTCTATATGTTTCACGTGAGAATGTTACATGATATATTTGTTTATTTGTTTATTTATTTTTTTGTTTTTTTTGGAAATTTTAACCAAAAACTTAATAGAAAATACACACAAAATACACAAATGAAGATCCTAAATATCTACCCCAAAATGTTGTCCCCTCCCCCACACTTAAAATATTGAATTTTCCTCAATGTGAACCTATGAGATGATATATTCACATGAAATGTATAATTGTAAATAGGAAAAAGAATATAAAAGTGAAAGGGTTAGGAACAACCTGATATGCTCAAGAGATGATGGGATCATGCGGTGTGATGAAATCCACTACATCAGTAAGAAGTCCCTCAATGTATTTATTCAAACATTTCCCATTGACTGTAAAGATCCTTCACATGTCCTGTTGTGTGATTTCCATTGAACCATAAGGGAAAACATTAGTCCCAACATAAGGACCTAACCACCTAGAATGCAACTTACCAGGCATCAGCTTCAGTCATGAACTATAGAGAAAGGATTTCTCTCTAACTTGAAATTATCTTTTCTTGATCATTTTTTCATGAGTTGATTTTGATCTTTACTTGTAGATACTTGAATTCTCATATGAAGACAATAAAATCTCTTCAAGCTCTTGAATTTGCAGCTTCCTTTGGATTCCATCTTGGGCCAAATCTATGTTACATTTATTTACAGCCCAAGAATCCCGATGCCCAACTTCCACGGGGATATGAAACACTTTATAAAAAAAATATGAAATGGGGACATACCAATGGGTGTCCTGTATACTGTCCTATAGGCCCATAGTGCATCATCCATGATCTTGCTCCAATCTTTCCTATTCGACTGTACAATTTTCTCCAAAATATGTTTCAACTCCCGATTTTAAACCTCAGTATGGCCATTTTTTTGGGGGTGGTATGGTGTTAATATTTTGTGTGTCACCCCATACTTACTAAGGATGGAAGACAAATTACGATTGAAAAGTTTTTCCCCTATTCACTGATGATAGCCTTAGGAACTCCAAACCTACAAAAAATCTATGCCTTCACAAAATCCACAACAGCATGAGAATCATCAGTCCTGGTGTTCTAGGACTCCACCCATTTTCTCACATAATCCATATCAACAAAAATATACAAAAAACAAAATGAACTAGGAAAAGGGACCATAAAATCAATTCCCCATCCATAAAAAATCTCACAGAATTGTATGGGTTGTTAGGGCATCTCATGTCTCCTAGAAATGTTCCCAGTGTGTTTGCAATGAAAGAATGACTTACAAAACACATGGATATCATGGAATAAGTTAGGCCAATATAATCAAGAGTCTAAGGCTTTCCTAGCTGTCCATTGGGGGGTCCAAAGTGTCCACCACAATCAAGTGTATGACAAAAATTTAAAACAAACTCAAATTCATGATCAGGAACACACCTCCTAATAACTTGATCGATACACATGCACGAGAGGTATGGATCATCCCAAACATAAAATTTTGAATCACTCTTTAATTTTGGGACTTTATGTTTCTTTAAATTTTTAGGGATTTTAGAGGAAACAAGGTAGTTAACTAAATATGCATACCAAGGATGCGTACTTGAGATGGCATAAAGATGATCAGCAGGGAAAGTGTCCCAAAGTAGTACCTGGTCCAAGGTTTCATACTCTAGTGTGTGAGTAATCCTACTCATGTGGTCCACCACCGGGTTTTCTAATCCCATCTTATCCTTTATGTCAATATCAAATTTTTGAAGAAGGATCATCCATCAGATAAGCCTAGGCTTTGCATCTAGCTTCTTTAAAAGGTACCTCCGAGCTGCGTGGTCAAAAAAACAACTACTTTAGATCCAAATAAATATGAATTAAATTTATCTAAATCACATATGATGACAAGAAACTATGTTTCCATGGTTGTGTAGTTTGATTGAGCTGAATACAATGTACTCGAAGCATAGGCAATCACATGTGAATGTCCCTCCACCCTCTAAGATAAGACATATCCAACCGTGAAGTTAGAGGCGTCACACATAAAGTCAAAAGGAATCTCCCACCGTGGGGGATGTATGATCAGTGGAGTGGTCAGACACTTCTTTAGCTCATCAAAGGAAGTCCTGAAAGAATCATCAAACACAACATCAGAATCCTTTTAAAGTAAACACGACATAGTAAGAGTAATGTTACTAAAATCTTTGATGAAGCGCCGATAAAATCCTGCATTCCCTAAGAAAGATCGAACATCACACACTCATGAAGGATATGGTAAGGATGAAATAATATATACCTTAGATCTATTAACCTCTATCCAATGTTTTCAAACTATATGACCTAAGAAAATTCCATGATCTTCCATAAAATGTCACTTTTCAAAGTTCAAGACTAGATTATTCTCAAAAAAATAATTCAACAACTTTAAAAAACTAGATATACAATCATAAAATGAAGACCCATACACTGTAAAATCATCCATAAATAACTCCTTATATGTCTCAATAAAATCAGAAAAAATACTCACCAAGCATCTCTGGAAGGTACTTGGGGCTTTGCAAAGTCTAAATGTCATCCTACGGTAGGAAAATGTACCGAATAGACAAGTTAATATTGTATTCTTGTCATCTTCTAGAGAAATAGAAACTTGAAAATATCCAGATAATCCATCCAAGAAACAATAGTGTGTTTTCCCTGCTAGTCTCTCAATAATTTGATCAATAAATTGGAGGGGTAAATGGTCCTTGCAAGTGGACTGATTTAGTTTCCTATAATCAATACACACACGCCAAATGTTTTTCACCCTCAGTGGAACTAAATCCTCTTTTTCATTTTTAACAATAGTAACACCACTTTTCTTAGGTGCAACCTGAATAGGAATCACCCACTGAGAATCTGAAATGAGATAAGTTATACCTACCTCGATCAAATTTTCAACCTCTTTTTTAACAACTTCCAGAATGGTTGGATTAAGTCTCTTTTATGGATACCTAATCGGTTTATCTCCATCCTCCAAAATAATCCTATGCATGAAAATGGAGGGTCTAATAACTCATATGTCAGCCAATGTCCACCCGATTTCCTTAACGTTATCCATCAAAAGATTCAAAAGTTTTTCTTCATGTTTAAAGGGAGATTGTTAGTAATGATAACAGGTAATTTCTCACCACTTAACAAGTATGATTATTTGAGATTAAGTGTAAATGGCATGAGGTACAATGTAGGATGGTGATGTATGGATGGATACATTGAAGGAACTGAAATATGTGCACAATAAACATTACTACCAGAATCATCATCATCAAAATCAGAGAATAATTCATCAAAACCATCATCATATTCAATAGCCATGTCATAATCAGTGTTCACTTGATCAGAATAAAAATATGAATCCATTTCAAAATAAAATCTAAGAAAGTTTTGTGCATTATAATGAGGTGTGTAAGTTCTCTTAGGCATTAAACTAGAACCAATACTCATAATCTCTATAAGAATAAGAGAATTAAATTCCATGGGGTTTTTATTTGGTGGTTCAAAATGGGAGATAAAAAATGCATAATAGTCCTCTGAGGGGTACTTCATGGATTCCATAACATTAAATATCACAAATTCATCTCCAAACTCCATGGAAAGTGTACCGCCATTGACATTTATGATTGGTTTTTCAATTTTGAGGAAGGTCTTACCTAAGATTATGGGAGCACATGAACTTACCAAACCATTCTCCATTTTAAGCACATAGAAATATGCTATAAATATCATGTCTCTTACCCAGAAAAGTACATCCTCAAGGACTCCCACTAGATATGTTGTAGCTCTATTTTCCAACTGCACCACTACTTTTGTCGAATTCAAACTACCAAATTGCGTAGAAGAGAATACAGAGTGAGGCATCACATTTATGTAATCTCCTAAATCACAACGTGAATCAGAAAAGTTCAACTCACTTATGGTGCATGGGATGGTGAATGTACCTAGATCCTTGCACTTTGTTGGCATTTCTAGAGTTGGTGTAATGAGTGGTGACACATTCCTTCCAAGATTGATCCTCTCATTTCCCTTCATCCTTCTTCGATTGGTATAAATTTATTTTAAGAATTTGGAATACCTTGGTATTTGTTTAATGGCTTTGAGTAGAGAGATGTTGATCTACACATGCTTGAATATGTCCAAAACCTCTTTTTTGCATTGCCTTCTCATCCATATTTTTGGTTTAAACAAATCTATTTTGGAAAGGTAAAGGGTTTAGGAGGAGTATCATCAATATTTTTCTTACCTTTATCTTTATCCTTAGGTTTCTCAATAGTAGGTGTGGAATGGGGAATTTTTGGAGTTGAGGTCAATCCTAGTGGAATGGGAGGTTCAGATGTATCATTCATTTCCTTCCCACTTCTCAATGTGATGGCACAACATTCCCCTTGGGATTTGTAGTAGGTTGGTAAGGAATATTTATGGAGTTCTTACTTACCAGTTCATAGAGGGAAGTGGCAATATGGCTCATTTTTGTCTTCAACTACCTCAGCTCCGAACCTTGACTCTTCAGATCATGCTGTTGATTAAAAAAATTTTGATTCAAAAGTTCATCAGTGTTAGAATATACCTTGGGTGGGGGATTTCCCTGTTTTTTTCTTGTTGATGCTTGGGCTTCAAATCTCCTTTGGAGTTGTTGGAAACCATATTACTAAGGCATAGGCTGTTGGAAGTTTTATTGAAAAGGGGGCCTTTGTTGTTGTCCAGAGCCATACCTCATGTCTAATTGATCCTTCCACCCTTGGTTGTATGTTGGAGCAAAGGAATCAATCTTATTTTGGGGATATGTTTGTTGTTGCTGCTAATATGGTCTTCCAGGAAACACTACTTCACAATATTCTATTTCTTGTAGTTAGGGGAAACAGTAAGTTGGGTGGCTTGTCTCAGTGAAAATTCCACAAGGCCTTGAAGAAGGGGGTTGGGATGTATTTTGAGCCAGATTAATCTGCCGCACCATAGTTTTCAACTCTTCTAACTTATTATCAATTAAATTACTCTCAAGAGAATATGGACTTACCTGATGTACTCCTCTAACATGTGGTGTACCTTGATCACCAAATTATTGGGAGTTTTATACCATCTTATCAATCAATGAATGTGTAACTACTGGTGTATTGTCCACCAATGCTCCTTCAATCATGGAATCCACCTTTCTTCTCTCTATAGGTGTGAGTCCTTTGTAGAAGTACTAGATGAAGAGTTCCTCACTAATTTGGTGATGTGGACAGCTTGCGCACAACTTCTTGAATCTCTCCCGGTACTCATACATTGACTCCCCTTGTGCTTTTTTGATCCCAGAGATCACTTTTCAAATAGATGTGGTCATTGATTCTGGAAAAATCTCTGCAAGAAAAGATGTTTCAAATCGTTCCAACAAGTTACATCTTCAGGTTGTAAATAATACATCTAATCTTTTGCAGCTTCATCAAGTGAGAATGGGAATTCTATTAGTTTGATTTGATATTCAGAAATATTTATTGGTTTTACAGTTATGAAAAACACATTAAATTCTAATATTTTTTTTGGATCCTCACCAGATAGGCCATGAAATTTTGGAAGAAGGTGAATTAACCCAGATTTTAGTTCAGAGTTCGATTCAAGATTTGGGTATGCAATATAATTTGGTTAACAGTTAATATCTAGTACAACTAACTCTTGAATGGTTCTATTAAGTTAATTTACATTATTTTCATCCATTGGTTCTTGTTCTAGGTTTGATATAGAAGTTTTTCCAATTTTAATGTTCTAGGAGTGGATGAATTCACCAACTGGTTGAATGTTGAAAATTCTCGTAGATTGAGAATGTTTGATTAGAGCCCTAAGGTTGCGTTCAATCTTAGGGTCAAGATCTAAAATATCCTTGGGATTAGTTCATGTCATAAATCATATAAAAATAAAAATAAGGAAAGTGGACCATAATAAAATGTAAAGTTTGAGATGATGGTCCAAAAAGAAGAAGAAGAAAATAAAATAAAAAAATCAGATTGGGTAAAGAAGGAAGAAGGAAGAGAAGAAGAGAATGAAATGCAAAATAAAATAAATACCTCTAATTGGTTGAAATAATTACTTGCCTCCCTGAAAATGGTTCAAATTTGAAAGGCACTATCATGGGAGCTTTCAAATGATATGTGATTGTTGAGTACTTAGATGCAGCATAGTGGTTGACCAAAGTCGTCTCTCAAAGGTGGAAGTAAATTTAACAATATATTAAAGGTATTTTGGAAATAAAATAAAAGTAAATAATAAAACTAATTAAAAGTATGGTGGTTGTTTACCGTTTATAAAACTATAATAATTTTTATGGAAGAATATTGAATTTTTTGTTTTTATTTTTGAAATGAAGTTGGATTAAAAAGACACAACAAGAAGATGTTTTTTTTGAAAATATTTTAAATGGTGTAATCGATAAAACTATAAATATTCACTCAATTATTTATCAATATCATTTAAAATTAAAATTCACTTAATTATAATCTCCTAATTTTTTTACCCTCAAACCCTATGGGAGTTAACTTAACCACAAAGATGAAATTACTTAAACCCTAGGCTAGCTTCAGAACATACAATGGCACAACCCTGTTTTGATTGATGTTATTAGGTTTTCTTATGGTCAATGGATAATTAGAGCACATATACACTCTGTAAATTAGTATTAATTGAGTTTAGGGATTATATTTCAACTCTAAAAATTTATCCCTTATGGCCTTGTATTACCGATTAAGATCTCACTCTCACAATCTACAAAAATCTCGACCTCGCGTGTTTTTGTGTCAATTGATCAATTGCTTGATTAGTTTCATCTAAATTGAAAATTTAATTAATATATAATATTAAGGGAATTAAATCATCTCATTAATTTAAAATAAATGAATGAATAAGTTAATAGGTATATCAATTACTAAGAAAACTACTTTTCCATGGGCAAAGTAGTTATTGTAGAAACGGATTGCATTTGCAAATATTTAGAAAGGGTATAACCCAATATCATTTCTACTCATTGATTTCCAGACTAAAGGGTAATATTAATAGAATAATAAATCTGAAAAAAACATAAGAAAAGATAATAAATAAAATAATAACAAAGAAGTTTATTACGCAAATGAAAACATTACAACATCAAGAAGAAGAAGAAGTCTTCGATGAGGGGATCCTTGCTTCAAGAGTTACCCCTCTTACAATGGTTGGATAATTTTAGTGAAACAAATTATACTCTACCTTAAATCTCCTAATTCATGTCCAAACCCCTAAAAATGAGAAAAAACCCAATTTATAGAGTGGAGGGGAGGCCATGTTCAATGTAATTTCAAGTGTGAATGGGGAATCTCGGCCAAATGTTTTAATACAAATTTCCCCGCCCATTTGACCTCCAAAACATGTGAACAAGCTGTTCTTCCAGAATATTTACTTGCGTGAAAATTATTTCTTGAGCTCCTCTCAAAATTTAGGCATAATCTAAGCATTAATAAAGAAGTTATGGCCCAAATACAGAACCAATGTCCAATCTGGTGAGTCCAGCCCAACTTTGACTTCATGGCCCATTTTCACCAACCAAATGCATGATTTAACTCAAATGTACTGAATAAAAGTTGAATAAAATTAAGTCAGGAACACATTTAAAAAATATTAAGTTCAAATAATTCAAAAAAAGTATTTAGGTTCCAAATACTTCAGTTAATTTTTAAAGGGTAAAACTGGAATTTTCATAAAATTTATAAATGAATGATCTAATCCCAAATTTTTTATAAATAAACATATTTAACACAATGTGAGGAAGTTTTATTATTTATTATCAATACAATATTCAATAGAATTTTGTTTTATCAGTTTAGAAGGATGTTAAATGGTTTTAGTGGATTTTAAGGGTATCAATAGTATTTTGGTAGGGTTTTAAATGGTTCTAATGGTTATGAAGGGAGTTAAGGGGTTCTATGTTTAGGTAAGAGAAGATATGGTTAATGTTTTAGGGTATAGGGCATAGGTATTAGGGTTTAGTGTTTATATGTTAGAAGGATTTTTAAGGGTTTCTAAGGTTTTTAAGGGTATAGAGTGTAATTTGGTAGTTTTTAAGGGATTTAATGGGTTAAAAAGGCGGTGAAGGGTTTTATGGTTAGATAATAGGGTATTTTGTGAAGGGTTTAGGGTTTAGGGTATGGGGAGTAGGGTTTTGGGTTTAGGATTTTCAAGTATTTTAAAGTATTTTTAAAGGGTTTTAATGGTATAAAGTGTGTTTTGGTTGGGGTTTTAAGGGTTTTGAAGAGTGAAGATGGGAGTGAAGGGTTTTTAAGGAAAGGGAATATGGGAGAGGTTGGTGTTTTTAGGGTTTAGGGTATAAGAAGTAGGGTTTAGGGTTTAGGTTTGGGAAGGATTTTTATGGGGTTTAAAAGGGTTGTAAGGGTATAAAGTGTATTTTCATATGGTTTTTGAGGGGTTTAAAGGGTTATGAAGGGGGTGAATGGTTTTTAAGGATTAGGAAGAGGGGATAGTGTGGAGGTTTTATGTTTTATGGTATAGGGAGTAGTGCTTAGGGTATATGGTTTGGAAGGATTTAATGGGGTTTTAAAGGGTTTTAAGGGTATGAAGCCTATTTTGGTAGGGGTTTTAAGGGTTTTAAATGTATATAAAGGTTTTAAGGGGTTTTATGGTCATGTAATAGGGTATAGTGTGAAGGGTTGACAAATTTTGATATAGAGAGTAGGGTTTTGGGTTTTGAGTTGAGGGTTTGGGAGGATTTTAAAGGGTTTTATGGGTAAGAAGTGTATTTTGGTAGGGTTTTTAAGGGTTTTAAAGGGATAACAAGGGAGTGAAGGTTTATTAAGGTTGAGGAAGAGTAAAGAGGGTGAAGGTTTTAGGGTTGAGGGTTTAAGTGGTAGGGTTTAGGTTCTGGAAGTATTTTAATGTGTTTTAAAGAGTTTTAAGGGTATAAAGTGTATTTTGGTAGGGTTTTTAAGGGTTCTAAGGCATTATGAAGGGTGTTAATGGTTTTTATGCTTATTGAAGAAGGAATATGTAGAATGGTTGAGGGATTAATTTATAGTGAGTAGGGTTTAGGGTTTATAGTTAAGGGGTTTGAAAGGATTTTAAAGGGTTTTTAAGTGTTTTAAGGGTATGAAGGTATTTTGGTAGGGTTTTTAAGAATTTTAAAGGATTATAAAGGAAGTTAAGGGATTTTAATGTTAGGTAAGTGTGGATATGATGGTGGGTTTAAGGTTTGGGGAATATTGATTAGGGTTTAGGGATTAGGGTTGTCAATCTGGAATGATATTAAATTGTTTTAAGGATTTTAAATGGTTATGAAGGGAGTAAAGGGTTTTTAAGGTGATTTCATAGGGGTAGGGTGAAGGGTTAATGGTTTAAGGAATAGTTAATAGAGTCTAGAGATTAGGATTTAGGGTTTGAAATGATTTTAATGGGTTTTAAAAGGCTTTAAAGGGTTTGATGTGTATTTTGGTAGGGGTTTTAATGCTTTTAAAGGGTTATGAAGGGAGTGAAGGGTTTTAAGGTTAGGAAATATTCGGGAGGGTGAAGGGTTTATGGTTTTTGTTATAGGGGGTAGGGAGTATGGTTTAGGGTTTTGAAGAATTATAAAGGGGTTTTAAAGGGTTTTAAGGGTATAGAGTTCATTTGGTATGGTTTTAATGGTTTTTAAAGGGTTATGAAGGGAGAGAAGTGGTTTTAAGGTTAGAGAAGAGGGTAGAGATTGAAGTGTTGGGGGTTTATGGTATATGGTTTAGGGTTTAGGGTTTGGAAGTATTTTAATGGGTTTTTATAGGGGTTTACGGGTATAAAGTGTATTTTGGTACGCTTTTTAAGGGTTTTAAAGGGTTATGAAGGGAGTGAAGGGTTTTTAAGGTTAGGTAAGATGGGAGAGGGTTAAGAGTTTAGGGATTTGGATATAGGGATAAGTATTTAGGGTTTTGGGTAGGGATGGATTTTAAAGGGTTTTTAAAGGGGTTAAAGGGAATCAAGTGTATTTTGGTTGTGTTTGTATGGGTTTTAAAGGTTTATGAAGTAATTGTAGCGTTTTTAAGGTTAGGGAGGATGGGATAGGGTGAAGGGTTGGGTATTTAGGGTATATGGAGTAGGGTTTAGGGTTTAGGGGTTAGGATTTGGAAGGATTTTAATGGGTTTAAAGGGTTTAAAGGGTATTAAGTGTATTTTGGTATGGGTTTTATGTGTTTTAAAGGCTAATGAATGGAGTTATGTGTTTTTAAAGTTATGGAATAGGGTTGAGGGTGAAGGGTTAAGATTTTACTGTTTAGAGACTAGGGTTTAGGTTGTAGATCTTGTAAGGATTTAAAAGGGTTTTAAGGGTATTAAGTGTATTTTTGTGGGGGTTCTAAGGGTTATAAATGGTTATGAATAGTGTAAAGGGTTTTTAATGTTATGGATTAGGGGATATGTTGATGGTTTTAGGGTTTAGGGTATAGGGAGTAGGGTATAAGGTTTATGGTTTGGAAGGATTTTAATGGGGTATTAAAGGGTTTTAAAGGTATGAAGTATATTTTGGTTGGGTTTATAAGGGATTTAAAGGGTTATGAAGAGTGTGAAGTAGTTTTTAGGTTAGGTAAGAGGGGATACAGTGAAGGGTTGAGAGTTTAGGGTGTAGGGTGTTGGGTTTAGGGTTTGAAAGGATTTTAAATGGTTTTGAAATGAGTTTAAGGTCTTGAAGTGTATTTTGGTGTAGTTTTTAAGGGTTTTAAATTGTCATGAAGGGAGTTAAGGCTTTTAAGGTTAGGATTATGGGATAGGGTGGATGGATTAGGGTTTATGGTTTAGGGTTTTGAAGGGTTATAAAGGGTTTTTAAAGGGTTTGAAGGGTGTGGAGTGTATTATGGTAGGGTTTTTAAGAGTTTTAAGGTGTTATGATGTGAGTTATGTGTTTTTAAGGTTAGTTAATATGGGATCAGTTAAAGGGTAGAGGGTTTAGGTTAAAGGTAGTGGGGTTTATGGTTTATGGTTTAGGGTTTGGAAATATTTTAAAAGATTTTTAAAGATTTTTATGGGTATTAAATGTATTACGGTATGGTTTTTAATGGGTTTAAATGGTTTAAAAGTGAGTGAAGGATTTTTATGGTTAGGTAAGAATAGATAGGGTGAAGGGTTGAGGATTGAGGTTATTGGGATTAAGGTTTATTGTTTAGGGTTTGGAAGGTTTTTAATGGTCTTTTAATGGGTTTTAAGGGTATGAAGTGTATTTTGTTAGGTTTTTAAATGGGTGTTAAGGGTTATTAAGGGATTTAAGGGTATTTAAAGTTATGAGATAGTGGAGATAGTGAAGGTTTGAGGGTTTATGGTATATGGAATAGGATTTAGAATTTTGGGATTAGGGTTTGGAAGGATTTTAATGGGGGTTTAAAGGGGGTTTAAAGGGGTTTTAAAGGGTTTTAAGGATATGAAGTGTATTTTGGATATTTTTTTAAGGTTTTTAAAGTCTTGTGAAGGGGTTTAAGGGTTTTTAATGTTCGGGAATATATGGAGGGTAAAGGTTTTAGGGTTTAGGGTTTTGGTAGTAGGTTTTTGGGTTTAGGGTTTGGAAGGTTTTAAAGGGTTTTTAAAGGTTTTTAAGGGTATGAAGTGTGTTTTGGTAGAGTTTTTAAGGGTTTTAAAGGTCCATGAAGGGAGATAATGATTTTTAAGGTTAGTAATGGGGGATATGGTGAATGGTTTAATGTTTAGGTTATAGTGAGTAATTTTTAGGGTTTAGGCTTCGGGGTTTTGAAGGATATTAATTGGTTTTAAGGGTATAAAGTGTATTTTGGTAGGGTTATTAAGTTTTTTAAAGGGTTGTGAATGTAGTGAAGGGTTTTTAATGTTATGTAATAGGATAGAGGGTGAATGGTTTGGGTTTTAGGGTATAGAGAGTAGGATTTAATGTTTTTGGTTTGGGAAGATTTTAAAGGATTTTAAGGGTATGAAGTATATTTTGATAGGATTTTTAAGGGGTTTTAAGGGTTATAAAGGGATTGAAGGGTTTTTAAGGCTAGGGATGATGGTATAGGGTGAAGGTTTGAGGGTTGAGGGTATTGGTATTAGGGTTTAGGTTTTAGGGTTTAGGGTTTGGAAGGATTTTAAAGGGGGTTTAAGTGTATCAAGTATATTTTGGTAGTAATTTTAAGGGATTTAAAGGTTTATGAATGGAGTGAAGGGTTTTAAAGTTTAGGTATGATCGAAGAGGGTGATAGGTTGAGGTTTTAACATATATGGAGTAGGGTTTTGGGTTTGGAAAATTTTAAAGGGTTTTAAGGTTATTAAGTGTATTTTGGTAGGAGTTTTATATTTTTTAAAGGGGTTTTAAGGGAGTTAAAGGTTTTTAAGGTTAGGGAAGAGGGTATAAGGTGAATGTTTGAGGTTTTAAGTATTAGGGAGTAGGGTTTAGGGTTTACTTTTTTGTGTTTAGAGGGATTTTAATGGGGTTTTAAAGGGTTTTAAGGGTACAAAGTGTATTTTGGTATGGGTTTTAAGGGGTTTAAATGGTTTTGGTGGAAGTTTAGGGTTTTTAAGGTTAGAGAAGAGGGTATAGAATGAATGTTTTAGGGATTAAAGTATATGGATTATGGATTATGGTTTAGGGTTTAGGATTTGGAAGGATTTTAATGGGTTTTTAAAGGGTTTTATTGGTATGAAGTGTATTTTGTTTGGGTTTTTAAGGGGTTTAAAGGGTTATGAAGAGATTAAAGGGTTTTAAGGTTATTTAAGAGGTGATAGGGTGATGTGTTTAGGGTTTGGGTATAGGGATTATGGATTAGGGTTTAGGGTTTGGAAGGATTTCAAAAGGGTTTTAATAGGGTTTTAAGGGTATGAAGTGTAATTTGGTAGGGTTTTTTAGGGTTTTAAATGGTTATAAAGGTAGTAAAGTTTTTTTGAGATTATAGAAGAGGGTATAGGGAGAAGGGTTTTGGGATTAAGGTTTATGGATTAGGGTTTGGGAGGATTTTAAAGGGTTTTAAAAAGGTTTTAAGGAAATTAAGTGTATTTTGGTATGGTTTTTAAGGGTTATAAAGGGTTATGAAGGTATTAAATGGGTTTTAAGTTTAATATAGAGGGTATAGAGTGAAGGGTTTAGGTTTTTGGGTATAGGATGTAGTGTTTAGTGGTTGGATTTATTTTAAAGGGTCTCAAATGGTTTTAAGGTTTTGAAGTGTATTTTGGTAGGGTTTCTTAGGGTTTTAAAGGGTTATGAAGGGTGTGAAGGGTTTTTATGTTTACATAATAGGGGATAGGGTGAAGGGTTGATGGTTTAGGGTATATGGATTAGGGTTTGGGTTTTGTGTTTGGAATGATTTAAAAAGGTTTTTAAGGTTATAAAGTGAATCTTGGTAGGGTTTTAAGGGTTTTAAAGGGTTATAAATGGAGTGAAGGGTTTTTAAGGTTAGGGAAGAGGGGAATGTGTTAATGGTTTAGGATTAAGGGTCTAGTTAGTAGGATTTTGGGTCTAGGGTTTAGGGTTTGGAAGTATTTTAAATGGGTTTAATAGTATGAAGTGTATTGTTTTAGGGGATTTAAGGGTTTTAAATGGTTATGAAGGGAGTTAAGGATTTTTAGGTTTATTTGTGTGGGGATAAGGTAATTTTTTTGGTTTTTGGTTATTGGGAGTAGGGTTTAGGGTTTAGTGTTTTGGGTTTAGGGTTTGGGGTTTAGGGTTTATGGTTTGGAAGGATTTTAAAGTAGATTTAAAGGGTTTAAAGGGTATGAATTGTATTATGGTAGGGTTTTAAAGGGTTTTAATGGATTATTAAGGGAGTGAAAGGGATTTTATGTTTAGGTAATATGGGATAGGATGAATTTTTTAGGGTTTAGGGAGTAGGGTATAGGGTTTAGGGTTCAGGGGTTGGAAGGATTTTAAAGGGGGTTTAAAGGGTTTTAATTGTATTAAGTATATTTAAGTTGGGTTTTAAAGGGTTGTGAAGGGTGTGAAGGAATTATAAGGTTAGGTAAGAGGTTATATTGTGAATGGTTTATCATTTTGGGCATATGGAGTAGGGTTTAGGGTTTGAAATAATTTTAAGAGGTTTTAAAAGGGTTTTATGGGTATGAAGTGTATTTTTGTGGTGTTTTAAGGGTTTAAAAGGGTTATGAAAAGAGTGAAGGGTTATTAAAGTTAGGTAAGAGGGTATAGGGTGAAGTTTTTATGGTTTAGGTTGTAGGTATTATGGTTTTGGTTTTAGGGTTTTAGGTTTAGAAGGAATTCAAAGGTTCTTTAAAGGGTTTTAACAGTATGAAGTGTATTTTGGTTGTGGTTTTAATCATTTTAAAGTTTTATAATGGGAGTGAAGGGTTTTTTTGTTAGGGAATATGTTATAGGGAGAATTTTTGAGGATTTAGAGTATATGGAGTAGGGTTTAGAGTTTAGTGTTTTGGGTTTGAAATGATTTTAAAGGGGTTTTAAACGGTTTTAAGGGTACACAACTAGAATATATGGATAATTCCACACCTGTATTGCCACAATTTAATTAACCATGGCAATAGAGAATTATTCCCCCACAGTTTTTATTTGAACTGTGGCCACATCCTGCTACGTAATTAGCCCGAACCTCCCCACCTCTCGCGACTATCTCTGCCTCTCACGATCCTATCGCGATCGAAGCCTATGCCTGCCTCGCGTGATCGAAGCCTCTGCCTGCCTCGCGCGATCGAAGCCATCTCCCTACCTACCGTGATCGAAGCTGTCTCCCCACCTACCACGATCGAAGCCCTCCAGATGATCGAACCCCCTGTTACTCTCATGAATAACCCTCTCTCAGACGATCGCTCCCTACTCTAACGAAATAGGTTCTTACAAAGGAAGTCTACCCATTCCCTGCTCTCACTAAATCCTACCCTCTCCAGATTTTTCGAAGGAACCCTACCTACCCCTACTTTTGCAGATGAACCCTATTCGCTTCCTTCTATTGTGATTCACCAATTCCAGTAGGTGAACTGGAAAGGGTTACTCTAAACTAAGAATACCCTAATTTGAACTTTTTTCATCTTGAAGACACTTTTGGAAGGATAATTGTAATCTAGAATCAACTCACACTAACATGAATCATATTTTTTTACATATAGTAACATCTCCCGCTCCATGAGATATTGGTTGAGTGGATATGGATACCACCCCCTCTGATCCGGCTACCGATGTCCATGGTAGTCAAAGATAAATGTAGGAAGTGTTTAATATTGGTTTAGGATAAATAGAGAGATAAAGGAGACACTATATATAGTTAAAAATATTTACTTTTTGATTGGTTAAGAACATGATTGGAGGTGTCACTTTCTATCACTGTTTTAGTATCCTGAGTATGGAAATACCTATGAGAGACACTTCAATTTTCTCAGAGATTAGTATAGACGGATCTTGGGATGTTTCCACACACAATTCTAAGATTGTAATTTACTTCACTTGAGAATGATGTGGAATTTTTGTTCCCTTTGTCCAATTTATTTAAGAAATATTATCAATTAAGATAAGATATAGAAATATACATGTCATGATTAAAACATCAAACATAATGAATAAGTTTTGGGCATATAAAGGATCAAGTATTTCTTACTTCTTATTGCTATCATCAAACATCTATAGAGTTATAGGGACATTAATATATGAAATAATGTCATTAATATTCATATATTGAACCTTCATTTCATGAATTTATTTCCTTTTCCCTATGGCATCCTCACTTGTATGGATATCAAAGACATCAGGCATAAGACCAAAATTGGATCTTATATGGCCTTAAATCCCCATTATTTCCACCAAAAACTTCTCTTTATTCCCCATAAAGTCAAAAACAAAATCTCTACCACCATTAGATGGACTATGGTTTTGATTGGATCCTTTAATGGAATTAACTCATCCAAAAATGGTCACTAAAGGGTCCCATGGTGTGTGTGGAAGATATGAAATTTCGTGGAGAGAAAAATCATTAGTTTCTATATAATGTTGTGATATGAATAAATGACATTATTAGGATATTATTATAACACTATAGTAATGAGAATATATGAATATGGGTCCCCTAACACTTCTTTCATCAAGGTTATAATCATGATGACAAGTGTTCATTCCCCATCTAGAGTGTCTTCTTTAAATCACGATGGATCCGTGCTAGATTTCATGATAAATAAATGTGAAGTAGATCATGAAATGGAAATAATGGTCATATGGGTATTTTAGAAAAGTTATAGGACTAATTTTTTGGTTATTATCACTCTTTTACATAGTTCATATAAATTATTCTATCTTGAATAATAGTTTCAAACTTTCACACGTCTCTATTTCGAACTGCACGAATATATATCAAATACAGCAGCACTAATTTCTTCTTTTTTATAATTCACTAAACCACATGAATATTTTGGATTCAAATAACCCAGAATTGCTGGATCTATAATTTCCCACTCTATATCTTCATAACCATCTGATAACTATATGTAATAATATCAAAAGAGTTGGGGTGGGGGTAGTGGGGGTGAAGGGGGGAGTTCAAAGGAGTTGGGGTGAAGGGTGGGGGCGTAGTGTGAGGTGGGGGGCAGTGGGGGTGGGGGCTGTAACACCCCAAGATTTCATAGTGTGTTATTTCTTCAAAATAATTCAATAACTTGCACTACACGCAAAACCGAGTTCAATCACACCATGAATTACCAAAAAAAAAAAGCCATTCAAAAGAGGTTATGAATAGTATTAACTAAATTTTAAACTTTATATAATCCTTATAATTTTAGAATCCATATTATGAGTTTCTTAGACATAATGCAAGAACAGATTCATTTTCAGTATTGCACTTTTATCAACTTTTAATAGTGAAACCTTTTTAAATACAATATTTTAAACTTTTTAACTAAATGGGGACATCAAAAAATTTTAAAATTAAACATCCCAAGCTTCCACGGTATGCTTTCCTTTGAATAATACAGTAGCATGTGTTGTACGCAACTTCGAGTTCTAACACACCACAACCAATCAAACTAGCCGTTATGAATAGTAATACCTACCTTTTAAAATTTTAGAAATTTTATCTCTCAAAATGGACTTCATTTTTGGATTCGGAGTATCAAATTTAGCATAAGGTGAAATTTTGGTACTTTTCGGATAACTTTCATATTTTGATGAATAGTGAAAATTACTAAATTTTAATTAAAAACAACTTTTTAAATCAAAATAATTAATAGTGATAAATTATGAATTTGAGTGGTTTTAAAGTATATTTAGAATATATTTTTACCATTTAATATAATTTTGGTCATTGGACATAATTTTACAATTAAACCGAACATAAACAAGTGTCAATCTTTTGATAGTTATTATCTCTTAAAAACACGCTTTTTGTTTTGACAGCGGGAATTAATTTTAAATTAATTTATGCCACTTATGTGTTTTGAATTTAGAAAAATGGATTCCATATTTGGAATCAGGATGTTCAAATTGTGTAAATAGGTAACTTTTATTTTTAGACATTTTGAATAATTACTGCGGTAAATATTTTATTACCATGGTTAAGGGTAAATCAGGTAAATAAGGGTTAAACAATAATATTATAATAATACTAAATTACCCTAAAACGTGTCCTAGCCTTATTTGTTGATACATGTTCGACCATAGGCATCTTTGGGTCGATTTTGGGACCCCATGGTGCCACTTGTAGGTGATAGGGACACATTATTTTAATTAAGTTAAAATGAATACAAAAATGACACAAGCATATATCTTTAAGAAAAACAATTTTTACATAGGGTTATATATGTTGGATTTTAGATTATAAATATTCATTAGAAAGATAAAAAGATTCCCTACATAGTGATATTTTATTTATAATTTTTAGACTTTAAATAATTTAATTTATTTATGACACAATGATGATGAATTAATTACTATAATAGTGAAAAATTAAAATAATTGATATTATAAATACCCAAATAAATATAATATGAAACTTTTAATGAATTAAACTAATTTTATAGGATAATATGATATATTATGATTGATTTAATTTAATTTTTTAGAAGTAATCAATCTGTTATGAGTTTCAAAAAAATCAACTATTGAATAGTGTCAAAATTGACATAAAAGAGTTCTTAAAACCAATATTATATTATTAATTGATATTAAATTCCTAAAAATCTAAGGTTAGTCCAAGAGACTTATATCATTATAGGTTCATTAATTCACCACTTGGGGGTCTCTTGGATGTATATAGTAAGTTTATTATCCATATTATATAAAAATACAAAGAGACATTGTAAAAGTGAAACTAATTAACTTCGAGTTAATACTTAAAGATAAGGTTAATATAAGTACCCAAACCTGTATAACTTCTATTGGTTGAGTTGTTTTCGACATATCCCAACCTTAAAATTTAAATAATCAACTTTTGAGCCATTAGAAACTGAATATGAATTTATTATAAATTAATATTTCTATCTTTTCCAAAGGTGCCCCTCACCCCTCTTATAAAAGGGCACTCATCCTTCTCTTTTCTTCACACCTTAAAAACCTTTTTGTTCGGCCAAACTCTGCCCAAATACACTCCCAACTTCCCTAACTAAAACCTATAGGCCTTAGTTTGATCAGAAAGCCAACCTAAGGAGCCCTTTTGATCAAATCAAAAGGAAGAACCTGAAGAAGAGGTAATGTTTTCACCACCCCTTTTCAAGTTCCTTTCTTCTTTCACTTCTTCTTTCTTTGTTATTACCATTCTAAAATAATAACTCCAGTATCTCACATATACTGTGATGTTATTATAAATATGGTACAACCATATTCAGTATTCTATCCACCCTTTGAATAACATGTCACCATACGTGCGTACGTATGGCTTACCGTCTCCACGTCGTGGTGTAATTGTAATTCAATATATTATTATTTGGATGGGTATAATAATGATGTGTAACTAATGTAAATAATAAATATAACATTTTAATGATTCTGTATATATGATATAACATCCATTTATATATTATTTTAATATCAAAAGAATGATATTGTCGCTCGTGCGTACGTACGGACTACCGTCTCCACGAACGCGATGAGATTCATCTCCATCGTATCCATTCAAGTATAATTATCATTTGATGATTTAAAAATGATGTTTAAGGACTTGATATCATTCTGTATATGAATAATATACAACCTATCCATTACAAACATGTCTTACGTAACAAAACATATAAAAGAAAACAAGTAAGTTAACACCCGAAACAACGATAATACTAAGATATTATTATCAAATCAATATTAAAAGATCATATATGATATCATATTAATATATATGATTCTTTTATAATTTAATAACAATTATTTCACCATTATACAGGAGTTTAACCTACCCCAACCAAGGAAAAGTACAAGGTAAGGGGTTTTCATCTCACTCCTTATTCACGTGAGATTCATGCCATATTGCCACCATTACCTTTTGTGTGGTGTATGTACTGACCATAATTATATTCTTTCTGTAATACACTCTAATTTATGTGTATTTACATATTAATTGTATAATACCTATTTCATGGGTTGTATGTTTCATAAGTTACCAAATTGGTAAGGGTTATTTCACAATCTCTTCATTATCTGGGGTTGTTTATACGTAATAATCTACTGGGATCTCTTTATCAACCACATCCATGTTTCTTAATAATGTATTTCAAAACATTTTTACTATTTACAAGAATATGGGTTAAAGTCATTTATACCCTTATGTGTTTCGAAAGGAATCTTTCCGTCTTTTTCCAAACAAGGCACTTTTAACCTTTTCGACAAATTTAAGGTAAGAATGTTTTATTAACTTATACGGCGGGTGCGGCTATTTACTGCCGTTATAAAATCGTCAAAGCTTCCCTTAAAAGATTATAAGAATTTTTTCAAATTGAATGTATTATAATTATGTTACTTTTAAAATGATTTCAAAAAAAGAGATATTTCTCTAAAATAGTTTTCATTTCATCTATGTCAACATCCTTTAATGGCTGTTAAGCTTATTTGAAGTTGATTTATTATGATACAAAACTACTATATTGTATTGAAGGTTTTGTGATATTTTTGACTGTGGATAAGCTATTCTTATGTCACTCATGGTTTTTTTAAAGTATTGACATTTCATAAGTTATTTTTAATCCGAATGTTTATGTAATATTTCAACCTTTCATTCAGATGAATGTGTTAGACAAGTATGTTCCGGGTTGGGGACCGGTAAAAGTAAGCCCTCCGGTTTGGTCTCCGGTTATTAGAGGAACTCCGGTTTGGTCTCTGGTTATTAGAGGAACTCCGGGTTGGTGTCCGGTTATTAGAGGCACTCCGGTATGGTGTCCGGTTATTAGAGGCACTCCAGGTTGGGTTCCGGTTACAGTTAGCCCCTAGGTCTTGGGACTAGGCCTTGAGAAAGAAATTAAAGTTCAGCATTATGCATTCCATCATTATGAAAGTGGTTATTGATATTGCATGTGATTATTTGATTAGTAGAATATCCATGTGAATAAGTAAATGGAATTATTTCATTTTACTTTTTCCATAATATGTTGAAGTTCAAGCTTAAAAGGCTTTTGTTTTGGTTATACATTTGCTTAAATGTTTATGATTAATTTTGAAAGTTTCCGCTATATTGTTATCCTTACTGGGCATTTGAGCTCACCCCTTTTCTATGTTTTATTTTCCCAGGATGTGAAGAAGTAAGTTATGAATGACCTGTAGGGATATTATGAGGGGATAATAGTGTGGAATATGGAGACATTATGTTGTTGTAGTAGTTTTTCATTTTATGGTGTAATGTAAAACCTATGAATATATCTAGTGTTTCCAAGGCTACTAAACCAATCGGTCTTTCGAGATTTGATCTTTCTTGTCATCATGCCAATGTTACGTAATAATGCACCGACTCTAGGTAACTAGGGTCGGGGCGTTACAGTTGGTATCAGAGGAAGTTTAGTACAAACCTTGGAAGCTAGATTTAGATAAACTCTGATTAGAGCACATAGATTTAAGATGAATTTTGAGGATTATTATAGAATAACTTCCTAGAATTTTGGTATTGTAGAGATTTTGTGAGTTTTCCGAGCAATACATCCCTGTCTAGATACGAGCAGGTAGAGGTGGCTCTGGAACAGATGTACCTAGGGGTAAAACCCAAAAACACTGCTTTGAGCTAGACTCGAATGAGAACTGGTGCACGACAACGGGCCTTGCTGCACTCTTGGTTACGACACTCCTGGGGGATATGCTTAGGATAACTCTCATTTTCTTTACAAATCATTATGAAGGGTTTATGAGTATATACTTCCTCAAAGGAGACATTTTTATTATTATGGATTATATCCATAAACTATTTAATTTATGTTATGTGTTTTACAAGTTTGGGATTAGGTATTGTTATTCATAAACTAATCTAATGCATGCCATTATTTAGAAATGGCGCCCAGTAAAAGGAATGAGAACTCTAGCAATGCACATGATACAAAGAAAAGAAGGATCATATATTTTATGGTCTTAAGAGAGAATTTACAAGAGAAATAGTCTCGCATGTATTATCATCATATGAAGAAATAATATCATGTGTTGATAAGATAAGTAAAGATTTTACTGAGTCCTATGTCTTTGAAGGGAAGCAAGAGAAGAAAAGGATGGAAGAGAGAAAGATGGATAAAGGGAAGAGGGAAAAGAAGAATTTTCCCATATGTGATAACTGTGGAAAGAAACACCCTGGAACTTGCCTGAAAGGAATGAGAGTCTGTTATAAGTGTGGAGGAAAAGGGCACAAAGTGCGTGACTGCAAGGGTAAGAAAATGGTTTCAAATGTACAATGCTTCATTTGCAAGGAGTTTGGACACTACGCGGACCTATCATCAGACTATGCCGCAAATGATGCTATTGGATAATAATCAAGTTATGATACTACCGTAGATGAAGAGGAATGATTAGGGTTCTTATGTTGATTATGTCAATTGAGTGTTGTATCAACAATGTACTTGTTATTTTAATTATGGAGTATATAAGGATTGTACTGCAGTACTATTTCATTAAGGACTTTAGATTGTGTGGAACAAAGAAAGGTGACTCAATAGCAGGATAAATTTTTGGAAAATATATGGTTGAGAGAATGATAAACCATAATATAGTTCTGATACCGAAGTAGTGATTTTGGAATAATACATGATTGTTTTGGAAAAATTATATTGGATATTCTTGACTACCTTGGAACTGATTAATGATTTGTATATTCCATCATTGTTGGGGTTTAAAACATTTTTGGATTGATGAAGTATATCCAGCATTCTATATGGAATAAGGGAGCATGAATGTAATCAATAAGGAATATGATAATTCAGGATGTTTTAGTGTATTAAAAGAATACATGATGAAGGTATTAATATGCTATTACGGGGTAAAAAGGATCTACATTATGTTTACCTTCCTTATAAATTTTGGACTGTGAGTTTGGACAGAAGTATTTTGGATAGTTCTAGTTTGGATTATTTTGGATTGCCATAAAAGGACAACCCGGAGGTCGGGCGACAACCCGTCGCGTCCGGCAAGGCTGCGAGACTTGAACCTGCAACCGAAGGGCGACAAGGGTGTATCACCTACCACTGGCCCACGAGATATCCTAGATTAAATAATGTAGTTTTTATTAAAATATCTTGTAGATGAATTATAAATTCATTTATTTTGGAACCCTATACGAATAGTGTAAATAGAATTTTTTTACGTTCTATTATCTTTTAGAGTGAAAGATGAGTTTGTGGTAGAAATTTATTAATGGATAAAACTCTAATTATAAAGTAAGTATATCTCCTTATGATCTTATCCAATCTCATAAATAAACTCCTCAACATTAATAAAAGGAACTTAGAACAAAAATGTTGTCCTAGATGGTACCTTAAATCATCACTAATTTATGGCTTTGGGATTGTTGGCCTTTTCATAGCCATGTTCTCTACCACTCTCCATCAGATAATTGATGGTTAGATTTTTCTTCCATATCAATATTTTCCTACATGGAACCCTAGTATGTGTTATTTTCGGTAATATTCATACTTTCCACTCTTTATTTTAAATAGAGGCCTCATTAATTCATTTTTCGATGTGGGATTTCAACTAAGATATTTTGAAACGTCAAAAATGTGTTATCCCAATAACCTATGTTTTGTTGAACCAATGGTATTTCAAATCATCATAGATTGATGAGTTTAAGGACCTCAATTTTATACTTGTTTGTGATTGATGACCTCAATCACTACCTATAAATATTTACGTTTTCCCTCCAATTATATGTCTCTAATTGCCACCAATGTTCTCCTAATCGAGATCATAATTTGGTGGTGACCCTTTCATTTCTCTTTTCCTCATATTAAGACTAAATTTTAGTAACCCAATTTCCGATGTGGGTTTTCCCACAAATATATTTTCTATTTTCAACCTTTTATTTTCGAAGAACAATTTCAAATTGCGAGGGCGCAATTTATTGAAGGAGGGGAGAATGTAACACCCCAAGATTTCATAGTGTGTTATTTCTTCAAAATAATTCAATAACTTGCACTACACGCAACACCGAGTTCAATCACACCATGACTTACCAAAAAAAAGCCATTCAAAAGAGGTTATGAATAGTATTAACTAAATTTTAAACTTTATATAATCCTTATAATTTTAGAATCCATATTATGAGTTTCTTAGACATAATGCAAGAACAAATTCATTTTCAGTATTGCACTTTTATCAACTTTTAATAGTGAAAACTTTTTGAATACAATATTTTAAACTTTTTAACTAAATGGGGACATCAAAAAAATTTAAAATGAAACATCCCAAGCTTCCACGGTACGCTTTCCTTTGAATAATACAGTAGCGTGTGTTGTACGCAACTTCGAGTTCTAACACACCACAACCAATCAAACTAGCCATTATGAATAGTAATACCTACCTTTTAAAATTTTAGAAATTTTATCTCTCAAAATGGACTTCATTTTTGGATTCGGAGTATCGAATTTAGCCTAAGGTGAAATTTTGGTACTTTTCGGATAACTTTCATATTTTGATGAATAGTGAAAATTACTAAATTTTAATTAAAAACAACTTTTTTAATCAAAATAATTAATAGTGATAAATTATGAATTTGAGTGGTTTTAAAGTATATTTAGAATATGTTTTTACCATTTAATATAATTTTGGTCATTGGACATAATTTTACAATTAAACCGAACATAAACAAGTGTCAATCTTTTGATAGTTATTATCTCTTAAAAACACGCTTTTTGTTTTGACAGCGGGAATTAATTTTAAATTAATTTCTGCCACTTCTGTGTTTTGAATTTAGAAAAATGGATTCCATATTTGGAATCAGGATGTTCAAATTGTGTAAATAGGTAACTTTTATTTTTAGACACTTTGAATAATTAATGCGGTAAATATTTTATTTACCATGGTTAAGGGTAAATCCGGTAAATAAGGGTTAAAAAATAATATTATAATAATACTAAATTACCCTAAAACATGTCCTAGCCTTATTGGTTGATACATGTTCGACCATAGGCATCTTTGGGTAGATTTTGGGACCCCATGGTGCCACTTGTAGGTGATAGAGACACTTTATTTTAATTAAGTTAAAATGAATACAAAAATGACAAAAGCATATATCTTTTAGGAAAACAATTTTTACAAAGGGTTATATATCTTGGATTTTAGATTATAAATATTCATTAGAAAGATAAAAAGATTTAATACATAGTGATATTTTATTTATAATTTTTATACTTTAAATAATTTAATTTATTTATGACACAATGATGATGAATTAATTACTATAATAGTGAAAAATTAAAATAATTGATATTATAAATACCCAGATAAATATAATATGAAACTTTTAATGAATTAAAATAATTTTATAGGATAATATGATATATTATTATTGATTTAATTGACTTTTTTCTAAGTAATCAATCTGTTATGAGTTTCACAAAAATCAACTATTGAATAGTGTCAAAATAGATATAAAAGAGTTCTTAAAACCAATATTATATTATTAATTGATATTAAATTCATAAAAATCTAAGGTTCGGACAAGAGACTTATATCATGATAGGTTCATTAATGGACCACTTGGGGGTCGCTTGGATATATATAGTAAGTTTATTAACCATATTATATAAAAATACAAAGAGACATTGTAAAAGTGAAACTAATTAACTTAGAGTTAATACTTAAAGATAGGGTTAATATAAGTATCCAAACCTGTCTAAATTATATTGGTTGAGTTGTTTTCAACCTATCCCCACCTTAACATTTAAATAATAAACTTTTGATCCATTAGAAACCGAATATGAATTTATTATAAATTAATATTTCTAGCTTTTCCAAAGGTGCCCCTCACCCCTCTTATAGAAGGGCACTCCTCCTTCTCTTTTCTTCACACCTTAAAAACCTTTTGGTTCGTCCAAACTCTGCCCAAATACTCTCCCAACTTCCCTCAATACAACCTAGGGGCCTTAGTTTGATCAGAAAGCCAACCTAAGGAGCCATTTTGATCAAATCAAAAGGAAGAACCCGAAAAAGAGGTAATGTTTTCACCACCCCTTTTCAAGTTCCTTTCTTCTTCCACTTCTTCTTTATTTGTTATTACCATTCTAAAATAATAACTCCAGTATCTCACATATACTGTGATGTTATTATAAATATGGTACAACCATATTCAGTATTCTATCCACCCTTTGAATAACATGTCACCATACGTGCGTGCGTACGGCTTACCGTCTCCACGTCGTGGTGTAATTGTTATTCAATATATTATTATTTGGATGGGTATAATAATGATGTGTAACTCATGTAAATAATAAATATAACATGTTAATTATTCTGTATATATGATATAACATCCATTTATATATTATTTTAATATCAAAAGAATGATATTGTCGCCCGTGCGTACGTACGGACTACCGTCTCCACGAACACGATGAGATTCATTCTCCATCGTATCCATTCAAGTATAATTATCATTTGATGATTTAAAAATTATGTTTAAGGACTTGATATCATTCTGTATATGAATAATATACAACCTATCCGTTACAAACATGGCTTACATAACAAAACATATAAAAGAAAACAAGTAAGTTAACACCCGAAACAACGATAATACTAAGATATTATTATCAAATCAATATTAAAAGATCATATATGATATCATATTAATATATATGATTATTGTATAATTTAATAACAATTATTTCACCATTATACAGGAGGTTAACCTACCCCAACCTAGGAAAAGTACAAGGTAAGGGGTTTTCATCTCACTCCTTATTCACGTGAGATTCATGCCATATTGCCACCATTACCTTTTGTGTGGTGTATGTACTAACCATAATTATATTCTTTGTGTAATAAACTCTAATTTATGTGTATTTACATATTCATTGTATGATACCTCTTTCATGGGTTGTATGTTTCATAAGTTACCAGATTGGTAAGGGTTATTTCACAATCTCTTCATTATCCGGGGTTGTTTATACGTAATAATCTACTGGGATCTCTTTATCATCCACATCCATGTTTCTTAATAATGTATTTCAAAATATTTTTACTATTTAAAAGAATATGGGTTAAAGTCGTTTATACCCTTATGTGTTTCGAAAGGAATCTTTCCGTCGTTTTCCAAACAAGGCACTTTTAACCTTTTCGACAAATTTAAGGTAAGAATGTTTTTTTAACTTATACGGCGGGTGCGGCTATTTACCGCCGTTATAAAATCGTCAAAGCTTCCCTTACAAGCTTATAAGAATGTTTTCAAATTGAATGTATTATAATTATGTTACTTTTAAAATGATTTCAAAAAAAGATATATTTCTCTAAAATGGTTTTGATTTCATCTATGTCAACATCCTTTGATGGCTGTTAAGCTTATTTGAAGTTGATTTATTATGATACAAAACTTCTATATTGTATTGAAGGTTTTGTGATATTTTTTACTATGGATAATCTATTCTTATGTCACTCATGGTTTTTTTTAAAGTATTGAAATTTCATAAGTTATTTTTATTCCAAATGTTTATGTTATATTTCAAACTTTCTTTCAGATGAATGTGTTAGAAAAGTATGTTCCGGGTTGGGGACTAGTAAAAGTAAGCCCTCCGGTTTGGTCTCCAGTTATTAGAGGAACTCCGGTTTGGTCTCTGGTTATTAGAGGAACTCCGGGTTGGTGTCCGGTTATTAGAGGCACTCCGGGATGGTGTCCGGTTAGTAGAGGCACTCCAGGTTGGGTTCCGGTTACAGTTAGCCCCTAGGTCTTGGGACTAGGCCTTGAGAAAGAAATTAAAGTTCAACATTATGCATTCCATCATTATGAAAGTGGTTATTGATATTTCATGTGATTATTTGATTAGTAGAATATCCATGTGAATAAGTAAATGGAATTATTTCATTTTACTTTTTCCATAATATGTTGCAGTTCAAGTTTAAAAGGCTTTTGTTTTGGTTATACATTTGCTTAAATGTTTATGCTTAATTTTGAAAGTTTCCGCTATATTGTTATCCTTACTGGGCATTTGAGCTCACCCCTTTTCTATGTTTTATTTTCCCAGGATGTGAAGAAGTAAGTTATGAATGACCTGCAGGGATATTATGAGGGGATAATAGTGTGGACTATGGAGACATTATGTTGTTGTAGTAGTTTTTCATTTTATGGTGTAATGTAAAACCTATGAATATATCTAGTGTTTCCAAGGCTACTAAAACAATCGGTCTTTCGAGATTTGATCTTTCTTGTGATCATGCCAATGTTACGTAATAATGCACCGACTCTAGGTAACTGGGGTCGGGGCGTTACAGTTGGTATCAGAGGAAGTTTAGTACAAACCTTGGAAGCTAGATTTAGATAAACTCTGATTAGAGCACATAGATTTAAGATGAATTTTGAGGATTATTATAGAATAACTTTCTAGAATTTTGGTATTGTAGAGATTTTGTGACTTTTCCGAGCAATACATCCCTGTCTGGATACGGGCAGGTAGAGGTGGCTCTGGCACAGATGTACCTAGGGGTAAAACCCGAAAACACTGCTTTGAGCTAGACTCGAATGGGAACTGGTGCACGACAACGGGCCTTGCTGCACTCTTGGTTACGACACTCCTGGGGGATATGCTTAGGATAACTCTCATTTTCTTTAAAAATCATTATGAAGGGTTTATGAGTATATACTTCCTCAAAGGATACATTTTTATTATTATGGATTATATCCATAAACTATTTAATTTATGTTATGTGTTTTACAAGTTTGGGATTAGGTATTGTTATTCATAAACTAATCTAATGTATGCCATTGTTTAGAAATGGCACCCAGTAAAAGGAATGAGAACTCTAGCAATGCACATGATACAAAGAAAAGAAGGATCATATATTTTATGGTCTTAATCCAGAATTTACAAGAGAAATAGTCTCGCATGTATTATCATCATATGAAGAAATAATATCATGTGTTGATAAGATAAGTAAAGATTTTACTGAGTCCTATGTCTTTGAAGGGAAGCAAGAGAAGAAAAGGATGGAAGAGAGAAAGATGGATAAAGGGAAGAGGGAAAAGAAGAATTTTCCCATATGTGATAACTGTGGAAAGAAACACCCTGGAACTTTCCTGAAAGGAATGAGAGTTTGTTATAAGTGTGGAGGAAAAGGGCACAAAGTGCGTGACTGCAAGGGTAAGAAAATGGTTTCAAATGTACAATGCTTCATTTGCAAGGAGTTTGGACACTATGCGGACCTATCATCAGACTATGCCGCAAATGATGTTATTGGATAATAATCAAGTTATGATACTACCATAGATGAAGAGTAATGATTAGGGTTCTTATGTTGATTATGTCAATTGAGTGTTGTATCAACAATGTACTTGTTATATTAATTATGGAGTATATAAGGATTGTACTGCAGTACTATTTCATTAAGGACTTTAGATTGTGTGGAACAAAGAAAGGTGACTCAATAGCAGGATAAATTTTTGGAAAATATATGGTTGAGAGAATGATAAACCATAATATAGTTCTGATACCGAAGTAGTGATTTTGGAATAATACATGATTGTTTTGGAGAAATTATATTGGATATTCTTGACTACCTTGGAACTGATTAATGATTTGTATATTCCATCATTGTTGGGGTTTAAAACATTTTTGGATTGATGAAGTATATCCAGCATTCTATATGGAATAAGGGAGCATGAATGTAATCAATAAGGAATATGGTAATTCAGGATGTTTTAGTGTATTAAAAGAATACATGATGAAGGTATTCATATGCTATTACGGGGTAAAAAGGATCTATATTATGTTTACCTTCCTTATAAATGTTGGACTGTGAGTTTGGACAGAAGTATTTTGGATAGTTCTAGTTTGGATTATTTTGGATTTCCATAAAAGGACAACCCGGAGGTCGGGCGACAACCCGTCGCATCCGGTAAGGCTGCGAGACTTGAACCTGCAACCGAAGGGCGACAAGGGTGTATCATCTACCACTGGCCCACGAGATATCCTGGATTAAATAATGTAGTTTTTATTAAAATATCTTGTAGATGAATTATAAATTCGTTTATTTTGGAACCCTATACGAATAGTGTAAATAGAATTTTTTACGTTCTATTATCTTTTAGATTGAAAGATGAGTTTGTGGTAGAAATTTATTAATAGATAAAACTCTAATTATAAAGTAAGTATATCTCCTTATGATCTTAGCCAATCTCATAAATAAACTCCTCAACATTAAGAAAAGGAACTTAGAACAAAAATGTTGTCCTAGATGGTACCTTAAATCATCACTAATTTATGGCTTTGGGATTATTGGCCTTTTCATAGCCATGTTCTCTACCACTCTCCATCAGATAATTGATGGTTAGATTTTTCTTCCATATCAATATTTTCCTACATGGAACCCTAGTATGTGTTATTTTCGGTAATATTCATACTTTCCACTCTTTATTTTAAATAGAGGCCTCATTAATTCATTTTTCGATGTGGGATTTCAACTAAGATATTTTGAAACGTCAAAAATGTGTTATCCCAATATCCTATGTTTTGTTGAACCAATGGTATTTCAAATAATCATAGATTGATGAGTTTGAGGACCTAAATTTTATACTTGTTTGTGATTGATGACCTCAATCACTAAATATAAATATTTACGTTTTTTCTCCAATTATATGTCTCTAATTGCCACCAATGTTCTCCTAATCGAGATCATAATTTGGTGGTGACCCTTTCATTTCTCTTTTCCTCATATTAAGACTAAATTTTAGTAACCCAATTTCTGATGTGGGTTTTCCCACAAATATATTTTCTATTTTCAACCTTTTATTTTCGAAGAACAATTTCAAATTGCGAGGACGTAATTTATTGAAGGAGGGGAGAATGTAACACCCCAAGATTTCATAGTGTGTTATTTCTTCAAAATAATTCAATAACTTGCACTACACGCAACACCGAGTTCAATCACACCATGACTTACCAAAAAAAAAGCCATTCAAAAGAGGTTATGAATAGTATTAACTAAATTTTAAACATTATATAATCCTTATAATTTTAGAATCCATATTATGAGTTTCTTAGACATAATGCAAGAACAAATTCATTTTCAGTATTGCACTTTTATCAACTTTTAATAGTGAAACCTTTTTAAATAAAATATTTTAAACTTTTTAACTAAATGGGGACATCAAAAAAATTTAAAATGAAACATCCCAAGCTTCCACGGTACGCTTTACTTTGAATAATACAGTAGCGTGTGTTGTACGCAACTTCGAGTTCTAACACACCACAACCAATCAAACTAGCCGTTATGAATAGTAATACCTACCTTTTAAAATTTTAGAAATTTTATCTCTCAAAATGGACTTCATTTTTGGATTCGGAGTATCGAATTTAGCCTAAGGTGAAATTTTGGTACTTTTCGGATAACTTTCATATTTTGATGAATAGTGAAAATTACTAAATTTTAATTAAAAACAACTTTTTTAATCAAAATAATTAATAGTGATAAATTATGAATTTGAGTGGTTTTAAAGTATATTTAGAATATATTTTTACCATTTAATATAATTTTGGTCATTGGACATAATTTTACAATTAAACCGAACATAAACAAGTGTCAATCTTTTGATAGTTATTATCTCTTAAAAACACGCTTTTTGTTTTGACAGCGGGAATTAATTTTAAATTAATTTCTGCCACTTCTGTGTTTTGAATTTAGAAAAATGGATTCCATATTTGGAATCATGATTTTCAAATTGTTTAAATAGGTAACTTTTATTTTTAGACACTTTGAATAATTAATGCGGTAAATATTTTATTTACCATGGTTAAGGGTAAATCCAGTAAATAAGGGTTAAAAAATAATATTATAATAATACTAAATTACCCTAAAACGTGTCCTATCCTTATTGGTTGATACATGTTCGACAATAGACATCTTTGGGTCGATTTTGGGACCCCATGGTGCCACTTGTAGGTGATAGGGACACTTTATTTTAATTAAGTTAAAATGAATACAAAAATGACAAGAGCATATATCTTTTAGGAAAACAATTTTTACATAGGGTTATATATGTTGGATTTTAGATTATAAATATTCATTAGAAAGATAAAAAGATTTAATACATAGTGATAATTTATTTATAATTTTTATACTTTAAATAATTTAATTTATTTATGACACAATGATGATGAATTAATTACTATAATAGTGAAAAATTAAAATAATTGATATTATAAATACCCAAATAAATATAATATGAAACTTTTAATGAATTAAAATAATTTTATAGGATAATATGATATATTAGGATTGATTTAATTGACTTTTTTCGAAGTAATCAATCTTTTATGAGTTTCACAAAAATCAACTATTGAATAGTGTCAAAATTGATATAAAAGAGTTCTTAAAACCAATATTATATTATTAATTGATATTAAATTCATAAAAATCTAAGGTTCGGCCAAGAGACTTATATCATGATAGGTTCGTTAATGGACCACTTGGGGGTCGCTTGGATATATATAGTAAGTTTATTAACCATATTATATAAAAATACAAAGAGACATTGTAAAAGTGAAACTAATTAACTTAGAGTTAATACTTAAAGATAGGGTTAATATAAGTACCCAAACCTGTCTAAATTCTATTGGTTGAGTTGTTTTCAACCTATCCCCACATTAAAATTTAAATAATAAACTTTGGATCCATTAGAAACCGAATATGAATTTATTATAAATTAATATTTCTAGCTTTTCCAAAGGTGCCCCTCACCCCTCTTATAAAAGGTCACTCCTCCTTCTCTTTTCTTCACACCTTAAAAACCTTTTGGTTCAGCCAAACTCTACCCAAATACTCTCTCAACTTCCTTCACTACAACCTAGGGGCCTTAGTTTGATCAGAAATCCAACCTAAGGAGCCATTTTGATCAAATCAAAAGGAAGAACCCGAAGAAGAGGTAATGTTTTCACCACCCCTTTTCAAGTTCCTTTATTCTTCCACTTCTTCTTTATTTGTTATTACCATTATAAAATAATAACTCCAGTATCTCAAATACACTGTGATGTTATTATAAATATGGTACAACCATATTCAGTATTCTATCCACCCTTTGAATAACATGTCACCATACGTGCGTGCGTACGGCTTACCGTCTCCACGTCGTGGTGTAATTGTTATTCAATATATTACTATTTGGATGGGTATAATAATGATGTGTAACACATGTAAATAATAAATATAACATGTTAATGATTCTGTATATATTATATAACATCCATTTATATATTATTTTAATATCAAAAGAATGATATTGTCGCCCGTGCGTACGTACGGACTACCGTCTCCACGAACGCGATGAGATTCCTTCTCCATCATATCCATTCAAGTATAATTATCATTTGATGATTTAAAAATGATGTTTAAGGACTTGATATCATTCTGTATATGAATAATATACAACCTATCCATTACAAACATGGCTTACGTAACAAAACATAAAAAATAAAACAAGTAAGTTAACACCCGAAACAAAGATAATACTAAGATATTATTATCAAATCAATATTAAAAGATCATATATGATATCATATTAATATATATGATTCTTGTATAATTTAATAACAATTATTTCACCGTTATACAGGAGTTTAACCTACCCCAACCAAGGAAAAGTACAAGGTAAGGGGTTTTCATCTCACTCCTTATTCACGTGAGATTCATGCCATATTGCCACCATTACCTTTTGTGTGGAGTATGTACTGACCATAATTATATTCTTTGTGTAATACACTCTAATTTATGTGTATTTACATATTCATTGTATTATACCTCTTTCATGAGTTGTATGTTTCATAAGTTACCAAATTGGTAAGGGTTATTTCACAATCTCTTCATTATATGGGGTTGTTTATACGTAATAATCTACTGGGATCTCTTTATCATCCACATCCATGTTTCTTAATAATGTATTTCAAAATATTTTTACTATTTAAAAGAATATGGGTTAAAGTCATTTATACCATTATGTGTTTCTAAAGGAATCTTTTCGTCGTTTTCCAAACAAGGCACTTTTAACCTTTTCGACAAATTTAAGGTAAGAATGTTTTTTTAACTTATACGGCGGGTGCGGATATTTACCGCCGTTATAAAATCTTCAAAGCTTCCCTTACAAGCTTATAAGAATGTTTTCAAATTGAATGTATTATAATTATGTTACTTTTAAAATTATTTCAAAAAAAGAGATATTTCTCTAAAATAGTTTTGATTTCATCTATGTCAACATCCTTTGATGGCTGTTAAGCTTATTTGAAGTTGATTTATTATGATACAAAACTTCTATATTGTATTGAAGGTTTTGTGATATTTTTTACTGTGTATAATATATTCTTATGTCACTCATGGTTTTTTTAAAGTATTGAAATTTCATAAGTTATTTTTAATCCGAATTTTTATATTATATTTCAACCTTTCATTCAGATGAATGTGTTAGACAAGTATGTTCCGGGTTGGGGACCTGTAAAAGTAAGCCCTCCGGTTTGGTCTCCGGTTATTAGAGGAACTCCGGTTTGGTCTCTGGTTATTAAAGGAACTCCGGGTTGGTGTCCGGTTATTAGAGGCACTCTGGGATGGTGTCCGGTTATTAGAGGCACTCCAGGTTGGGTTCCGGTTATAGTTAGCCCCTAGGTCTTCGGACTAGGCCTTGAGAAAGAAATTAAAGTTCAGAATTATGCATTCCATCATTATGAAAGTGGTTATTGATATTGCATGTGATTATTTGATTAGTAGAATATCCATGTGAATAAGTAAATGGAATTATTTCATTTTACTTTTTCCATAATATGTTGAAGTTCAAGTTTAAAAGGCTTTTGTTTTGGTTATACATTTGCTTAAATGTTTATGCTTAATTTTGAAAGTTTCCGCTATATTGTTATCCTTACTGGGCATTTGAGCTCACCCCTTTTCTATGTTTTATTTTCCCAGGATGTGAAGAAGTAAGTTATGAATGACCTGCAGGGATATTATGAGGGGATAATAGTGTGGACTATGGAGACATTATGTTGTTGTAGTAGTTTTTCATTTTATGGTGTAATGTAAAACCTATGAATATATCTAGTGTTTCCAAGGCTACTAAACCAATCGGTATTTCGAGATTTGATCTTTCTTGTGATCATGCCAATGTTATTTAATAATGCACCGACTCTAGGTAACTAGGGTCGGGGCGTTACAGTTGGTATCAGAGGAAGTTTAGTACAAACCTTGGAAGCTAGATTTAGATAAACTCTGATTAGAGCACATAGATTTAAGATGAATTTTGAGGATTATTATAGAATAACTTTCTAGAATTTTGGTATTGTAGAGATTTTGTGAGTTTTCCGAGCAGTACATCCCTGTCTGGATACGAGCAGGTAGAGGTGGCTCTGGCACAGATGTACCTAGGGGTAAAACCCGAAAACACTGCTTTGAGCTAGACTCGAATGGGAAATGGTGCACGACAACGGGCCTTGCTGCACTCTTGGTTACGACACTCCTGGGGGATATGCTTAGGATAACTCTCATTTTCTTTACAAATCATTATGAAGGGTTTATGAGTATATAATTCCTCAAAGGAGACATTTTTATTATTATGGATTATATCCATAAACTATTTAATTTATGTTATGTGTTTTACAAGTTTGGGATTAGGTATTGTTATTCATAAACTAATCTAATGTATGCCATTGTTTAGAAATGGCGCCCAGTAAAAGGAATGAGAACTCTAGAAATGCACATGATACAAAGAAAAGAAGGATCATATATTTCATGGTCTTAAGACAGAATTTACAAGAGAAATAGTCTGGCATGTATTATCATCATATGAAGAAATAATATCATGTGTTGATAAGATAAGTAAAGATTTTACTGAGTCCTATGTCTTTGAAGGGAATCAAGAGAAGAAAAGGATGGAAGAGAGAAATATGGATAAAGGGAAGAGGGAAAAGAAGAATTTTTCCATATGTGATAACTGTGGAAAGAAACACCCTGGAACTTTCCTGAAAGGAATGAGAGTTTGTTATAAGTGTGGAGGAAAAGGGCACAAAGTGCGTGACTGCAAGGGTAAGAAAATGGTTTCAAATGTACAATGCTTCATTTGCAAGGAGTTTGGACACTACGCGGACCTATCATCAGACTATGCCGCAAATGATGCTATTGGATAATAATCAAGTTATGATACTACCATAGATGAAGAGGAATGATTAGGGTTCTTATGTTGATTATGTCAATTGAGTGTTGTATCAACAATGTACTTGTTATATTAATTATGGAGTATATAAGGATTGTACTCCAGTACTATTTCATTAAGGACTTTAGATTGTGTGGAACAAATAAATGTGACTCAATAGCAGGATAAATTTTTGGAAAATATATGGTTGAGATAATGATAAACCATAATATAGTTCTGATACCGAAGTAGTGATTTTGGAATAATACATGATTGTTTTGGAGAAATTATATTGGATATTCTTGACTACCTTGGAACTGATTAATGATTTGTATATTCCATCATTTTTGGGGTTTAAAACATTTTTGGATTGATGAAGTATATCCAGCATTCTATATGGAATAAGGGAGCATGAATGTAATCAATAAGGAATATGGTAATTCAGGATGTTTTAGTGTATTAAAAGAATACATGATGAAGGTATTCATATGATATTACGGGGTAAAAAGGATCTACATTATGTTTACCTTCCTTATAAATGTTGGACTGTGAGTTTGGATAGAAGTATTTTGGATAGTTCAAGTTTGGATTATTTTGGATTGCCATAAAAGGACAACCCGGAGGTCGGGTGACAACCCGTCGCGTCCGACAAGGCTGCGAGACTTGAACCTGCAACCGAAGGGCGACAAGGGTGTATCACCTACCACTGGCCCACGAGATATCCTGGATTAAATAATGTAGTTTTTATTAAAATATCTTGTAGATGAATTATAAATTCGTTTATTTTGGAACCCTATACGAATAGTGTAAATAGAATTTTTTACGTTCTATTATCTTTTAGAGTGAAAGATGAGTTTGTGGTAGAAATTTATTAATGGATAAAACTCTAATTATAAAGTAAGTATATCTCCTTATGATCTTAGCCAATCTCATAAATAAACTCCTCAAAATTAAGAAAAGGAACTTAGAACAAAAATGTTGTCCTAGATGGTACCTTAAATCATCACTAATTTATGGCTTTGGGATTATTGGCCTTTTCATAGCCATGTTCTCTACCACTCTCCATCAGATAATTGATGGTTAGATTTTTCTTCCATATCAATATTTTCCTACATGGAACCCTAGTATGTGTTATTTTCGGTAATATTCATACTTTCCACTCTTTATTTTAAATAGAGGCCTCATTAATTCATTTTTCGATGTGGGATTTCAACTAAGATATTTTGAAACGTCAAAAATGTGTTATCCCAATAACCTATGTTTTGTTGAACCAATGGTATTTCAAATCATCATAGATTGATGAGTTTAAGGACCTCAATTTTATACTTGTTTGTGATTGATGACCTCAATCACTACCTATAAATATTTACGTTTTTCCTCCAATTATATGTCTCTAATTGCCACCAATGTTCTCCTAATCGAGATCATAATTTGGTGGTGACCCTTTCATTTCTCTTTTCCTCATATTAAGACTAAATTTTAGTAACCCAATTTCCGATGTGGGTTTTCCCACAAATATATTTTCTATTTTCAACCTTTTATTTTCGAAGAACAATTTCAAATTGCGAGGGCGCAATTTATTGAAGGAGGGGAGAATGTAACACCCCAAGATTTCATAGTGTGTTATTTCTTCAAAATAATTCAATAACTTGCACTACACGCAACACCGAGTTCAATCACACCATGACTTACCAAAAAAAAGCCATTCAAAAGAGGTTATGAATAGTATTAACTAAATTTTAAACTTTATATAATCCTTATAATTTTAGAATCCATATTATGAGTTTCTTAGACATAATGCAAGAACAAATTCATTTTCAGTATTGCACTTTTATCAACTTTTAATAGTGAAAACTTTTTAAATACAATATTTTAAACTTTTTAACTAAATGGGGACATCAAAAAAATTTAAAATGAAACATCCCAAGCTTCCACGGTACGCTTTCCTTTGAATAATACAGTAGCGTGTGTTGTACGCAACTTCGAGTTCTAACACACCACAACCAATCAAACTAGCCATTATGAATAGTAATACCTACCTTTTAAAATTTTAGAAATTTTATCTCTCAAAATGGACTTCATTTTTGGATTCGGAGTATCGAATTTAGCCTAAGGTGAAATTTTGGTACTTTTCGGATAACTTTCATATTTTGATGAATAGTGAAAATTACTAAATTTTAATTAAAAACAACTTTTTTAATCAAAATAATTAATAGTGATAAATTATGAATTTGAGTGGTTTTAAAGTATATTTAGAATATATTTTTACCATTTAATATAATTTTGGTCATTGGACATAATTTTACAATTAAACCGAACATAAACAAGTGTCAATCTTTTGATAGTTATTATCTCTTAAAAACACGTTTTTTGTTTTGACAGCGGGAATTAATTTTAAATTAATTTCTGCCACTTCTGTGTTTTGAATTTAGAAAAATGGATTCCATATTTGGAATCAGGATGTTCAAATTGTGTAAATAGGTAACTTTTATTTTTAGACACTTTGAATAATTAATGCGGTAAATATTTTATTTACCATGGTTAAGGGTAAATCCGGTAAATAAGGGTTAAAAAATAATATTATAATAATACTAAATTACCCTAAAACGTGTCCTAGCCTTATTGGTTGATACATGCTCGACCATAGGCATCTTTGGGTCGATTTTGGGACCCCATGGTGCCACTTGTAGGTGATAGGGACACTTTATTTTAATTAAGTTAAAATGAATACAAAAATGACAAAAGCATAAATCTTTTAGGAAAACAATTTTTACATAGGGTTATATATATTGGATTTTAGATTATAAATATTCATTAGAAAGATAAAAAGATTTAATACATAGTGATATTTTATTTATAATTTTTAGACTTTAAATAATTTAATTTATTTATGACACAATGATGATGAATTAATTACTATAATAGTGAAAAATTAAAATAATTGATATTATAAATACCCAAATAAATATAATATGAAACTTTTAATGAATTAAAATAATTTTATAGGATAATATGATATATTAGGATTAATTTAATTGACTTTTTTTGAAGTAATCAATCTGTTATGAGTTTCACAAAAATCAACTATTGAATAGTGTCAAAATTGATATAAAAGAGTTCTTAAAACCAATATTATATTATTAATTGATATTAAATTCATAAAAATCTAAGGTTCTTACAAGAGACTTATATCATGATAGGTTCATTAATGGACCACTTGGGGGTCGCTTGGATATATATAGTAAGTTTATTAACCATATTATATAAAAATACAAAGAGACATTGTAAAAGTGAAACTAATTAACTTAGAGTTAATACTTAAAGATAGGGTTAATATAAGTACCCAAACCTATCTAAATTATATTGGTTGAGTTGTTTTCAACCTATACCCACCTTAAAATTTAAATAATAAACTTTGGATCCTTTAGAAACCGAATATGAATTTATTATAAATTAATATTTCTAGCTTTTCCAAAGGTGCCCCTCACCCCTCTTATAAAAGGGCACTCCTCCTTCTCTTTTCTTCACACCTTAAAAACCTTTTGGTTCGGCCAAACTCTGCTCAAATACTCTCCCAACTTCCCTCACTACAACCTAGGGGCCTTAGTTTGATCAGAAAGCCAACCTAAGGAGCCATTTTGATCAAATCAAAAGGAAGAACCCGAAGAAGAGGTAATGTTTTCACCACCCCTTTTCAAGTTCCTTTCTTCTTACACTTCTTCTTTATTTGTTATTACCATTCTAAAATAATAACCCCAGTATCTCACATATACTGTGATGTTATTATAAATATGTTACAACCATATTCATTATTCTATCCACCCTTTGAATAACATGTCACCATACGTGCGTGCGTACGGCTTACCGTCTCCACGTCGTGGTGTAATTGTTATTCAATATATTATTATTTGGATGGGTATAATAATGATGTGTAACTCATGTAAATAATAAATATAACATGTTAATTATTCTTTATATATGATATAACATCCATTTATATATTATTTTAATATCAAAAGAATGATATTGTCGCTCGTGCGTACGTACGGACTACCGTCTCCACGAACGCGATGAGATTCATTCTCCATCGTATCCATTCAAGTATAATTATCATTTGATGATTTAAAAATTATGTTTAAGGACTTGATATCATTCTGTATATGAATAATATACAACATATCCATTACAAACATGGCTTACGTAACAAAACATATAAAAGAAAACAAGTAAGTTAACACTCGAAACAACGATAATACTAAGATATTATTATAAAATCAATATTAAAAGATCATATATGATATCATATTAATATATATGATTATTGTATAATTTAATAACAATTATTTCACCATTATACATGAGGTTAACCTAACCCAAACAAGGAAAAGTACAAGGTAAGGGGTTTTCATCTCACTCCTTATTCACGTGAGATTCATGCCATATTGCCACCATTACCTTTTGTGTGGTGTATGTACTGACCATAATTATATTCTTTGTGTAATACACTCTAATTTATGTGTATTTACATATTCATTGTATGATACCTCTTTCATGGGTTGTATGTTTCATAAGTTACCAAATTGGTAAGGGTTATTTCACAATCTCTTCATTATCCGGGGTTATTTATACGTAATAATCTACTGGGATCTCTTTATCATCCACATCCATGTTTCTTAATAATGTATTTCAAAATATTTTTACTATTTAAAAGAATATGGGTTAAAGTCATTTATACCCTTATGTGTTTCGAAAGGAATCTTTCTGTCGTTTTGCAAACAAGGCACTTTTAACCTTTTCGACAAATTTAAGGTAAGAATGTTTTTTTAACTTATACGGCGGGTGCGGCTATTTACCACCGTTATAAAATCGTCAAAGCTTCCCTTACAAGCTTATAAGAATGTTTTCAAATTGAATGTATTATAATTATGTTACTTTTAAAATTATTTCAAAAAAAAGAGATATTTCTCTAAAATAGTTTTGATTTCATCTATGTCAACATCCTTTGATGGTTGTTAAGATTATTTGAAGTTGATTTATTATGATACAAAACTTCTATATTGTATTTAAGGTTTTTGATATTTTTTACTGTGGATAAGATATTCTTATGCAACTCATGGTTTTTTAAAGTATTGACATTTCATAAGTTATTTTTAATCCGAATGTTTATGTTATATTTCAACCTTTCATTCAGATGAATGTGTTAGACAAGTATGTTCCGGGTTGGGGACCGGAAAAAGTAAGACCTCCGGTTTGGTCTCTGGTTATTAGAGGAACTCCGGTTTGGTCTCTGGTTATTAGAGGAACTCTGGGTTGGTGTCCGGTTATTAGAGGTACTCCGGGATGGTGTCCGGTTACTAGAGGCACTCCAGGTTGGGTTCCGGTTATAGTTAGCCCCTAGGTCTTGGGACTAGGCCTTGAGAAAGAAATTAAAGTTCAGCATTATGCATTCCATCATTATGAAAGTGGTTATTGATATTGCATGTGATTATTTGATTAGTAGAATATCCATGTGAATAAGTAAATGGAATTATTTCATTTTACTTTTTCCATAATATGTTGAAGTTCAAGTTTAAAAGGATTTTGTTTTGGTTATACATTTGCTTAAATGTTTATGCTTAATTTTGAAAGTTTCAGCTATATTGTTATCCTTACTGGGCATTTGAGCTCACCCCTTTTCTATGTTTTATTTTCCCAGGATGTGAAGAAGTAAGTTATGAATGACCTGCAGGGATATTATGAGGGGATAATAGTGTGGACTATGGATACATTATGTTGTTGTAGTAGTTTTTCATTTTATGGTGTAATGTAAAACCTATGAATATATCTAGTGTTTCCAAGGCTACTAAAACAATCGGTCTTTCGAGATTTGATCTTTCTTGTGATCATGCCAATGTTACGTAATAATGCACCGACTCTAGGTAACTAGGGTCGGGGCGTTACAGTTGGTATCAGAGGAAGTTTAGTACAAACCTTGGAAGCTAGATTTAGATAAACTCTGATTAGAGCACATAGATTTAAGATGAATTTTGAGGATTATTATAGAATAACTTCCTAGAATTTTGGTATTGTAGATATTTTGTGAGTTTTCCGAGCAATACATCCCTGTCTGGATACGAGCAGGTAGAGGTGGCTCTGGAACAGATGTACCTAGGGGTAAAACCAGAAAACACTGCTTTGAGCTAGACTCGAATGGGAACTGGTGCACGACAACGGGCCTTGCTGCACTCTTGGTTACGACACTCCTGGGGGATATGCTTAGGATAACTCTCATTTTCTTTACAAATCATTATGAAGGGTTTATGAGTATATACTTCCTCAAAGGAGACATTTTTATTATTATGGATTATATCCATAAACTATTTAATTTATGTTATGTGTTTTACAAGTTTGGGATTAGGTATTGTTATTCATAAACTAATCTAATGTATGCTATTGTTTATAAATGGCGCCCAGTAAAAGGAATGAGAACTCTAGCAATGCACATGATACAAAGAAAAGAAGGATCATATATTTTATGGTCTTAAGCCAGAATTTACAAGAGAAATAGTCTCGCATGTATTATCATCATATGAAGAAATAATATCATGTGTTGATAAGATAAGTAAAGATTTTACTGAGTCCTATGTCTTTGAAGGGAAGCAAGAGAAGAAAAGGATGGAAGAGAGAAAGATGGATAAAGGGAAGAGGGAAAAGAAGAATTTTCCCATATGTGATAACTGTGGAAAGAAACACCCTGGAACTTTCCTGAAAGGAATGAGAGTTTGTTATAAGTGTAGAGGAAAAGGGCACAAAGTGCGTGACTGCAAGGGTAAGAAAATGGTTTCAAATGTACAATGATTCATTTGCAAGGAGTTTGGACACTACGCGGACCTATCATCAGACTATGCCGCAAATGATGCTATTGGATAATAATCAATTTATGATACTACCATAGATGAAGAGGAATGATTAGGGTTCTTATGTTGATTATGTCAATTGAGTGTTGTATCAACAATGTACTTGTTATATTAATTATGGAGTATATAAGGATTGTACTATAGTACTATTTCATTAAGGACTTTAGATTGTGTGGAACAAAGAAAGGTGACTCAATAGCAGGATAAATTTTTGGAAAATATATGGTTGAGAGAATGATAAACCATAATATAGTTCTGATACCGAAGTAGTGATTTTGGAATAATACATGATTGTTTTGGAGAAATTATATTGGATATTCTTGACTACCTTGGAACTGATTAATGATTTGTATATTCCATCATTTTTGGGGTTTAAAACATTTTTGGATTGATGAAGTATATCCAGCATTCTATATGGAATAAGGGAGCATGAATGTAATCAATAAGGAATATGGTAATTTAGGATGTTTTAGTGTATTAAAAGAATACATGATGAAGGTATTCATATGATATTACGGGGTAAAAAGGATCTACATTATGTTTACCTTCCTTATAAATGTTGGACTATGAGTTTGGACAGAAGTATTTTGGATAGTTCTAGTTTGGATTATTTTGGATTGCCATAAAAGGACAACCCGGAGGTCGGGCGACAACCCGTCGCGTCCAGCAAGGCTGCGAGACTTGAACCTGCAACCGAAGGGCGACAAGGGTGTATCACCTACCACTGGCCCACGAGATATCCTAGATTAAATAATGTAGTTTTTATTAAAATATCTTGTAGATGAATTATAAATTCGTTTATTTTGGAACCCTATACGAATAGTGTAAATAGAATTTTTTACGTTCTATTATCTTTTAGAGTGAAAGATGAGTTTGTGGTAGAAATTTATTAATGGATAAAACTCTAATTATAAAGTAAGTATATCTCCTTATGATCTTAGCCAATCTCATAAATAAACTCCTCAACATTAAGAAAAGGAACTTAGAACAAAAATTTTGTCCTAGATGGTACCTTAAATCATCACTAATTTATGGCTTTGGGATTATTGGCCTTTTCATAGCCATGTTCTCTACCACTCTCCATCAGATAATTGATGGTTAGATTTTTCTTCCATATCAATATTTTCCTACATGGAACCCTAGTATGTGTTATTTTCGGTAATATTCATACTTTCCACTCTTTATTTTAAATAGAGGCCTCATTAATTCATTTTTTGATGTGGGATTTCAACTAATATATTTTGAAACATCAAAAATGTGTTATCCCAATAACCTATGTTTTGTTGAACCAATGGTATTTCAAATCATCATAGATTGATGAGTTTAAGGACCTCAATTTTATACTTGTTTGTGATTGATGACCTCAATCACTACCTATAAATATTTACGTTTTTCCTCCAATTATATGTCTCTAATTTCCACCAATGTTCTCCTAATCGAGATCATAATTTGGTGGTGACCCTTTCATTTCTCTTTTCCTCATATTAAGACTAAATTTTAGTAACCCAATTTACGATGTTGGTTTTCCCACAAATATATTTTCTATTTTCAACCTTTTATTTTCGAAGAACAATTTCAAATTGCGAGGACGCAATTTATTGAAGGAGGGGAGAATGTAACACCCCAAGATTTCATAGTGTGTTATTTCTTCAAAATAATTCAATAACTTGCACTACACGCAACACCGAGTTCAATCACACCATGACTTACCAAAAAAAATATCCATTCAAAAGAGTTTATGAATAGTATTAACTAAATTTTAAACTTTATATAATCCTTATAATTTTAGAATCCATATTATGAGTTTCTTAGACATAATGCAAGAACAAATTCATTTTCAGTATTGCACTTTTATCAACTTTTAATAGTGAAACCTTTTTAAATAAAATAATTTAAACTTTTTAACTAAATGGGGAGATCAAAAAAATTTAAAATGAAACATCCCAAGCTTCCACGGTACGCTTTCCTTTGAATAATACAGTAGCGTGTGTTGTACGCAACTTCGAGTTCTAACACACCACAACCAATCAAACTAGCCGTTATGAATAGTAATACCTACCTTTTAAAATTTTAGAAATTTTATCTCTCAAAATGGACTTCATTTTTGGATTCGGAGTATCGAATTTAGCCTAAGGTGAAATTTTGGTACTTTTAGGATAACTTTCATATTTTGATGAATAGTGAAAATTACTAAATTTAAATTAAAAACAACTTTTTTAATAAAAATAATTAATAGTGATAAATTATGAATTTGAGTGGTTTTAAAGTATATTTAGAATATATTTTTACCATTTAATATAATTTTGGTCATTGGACATAATTTTACAATTAAACCCAACATAAACAAGTGTCAATCTTTTGATAGTTATTATCTCTTAAAAACACGTTTTTTGTTTTGACAGCGGGAATTAATTTTAAATTAATTTCTGCCACTTCTGTGTTTTGAATTTAGAAAAATGGATTCCATATTTGGAATCAGGATGTTCAAATTGTGTAAATAGGTAACTTTTATTTTTAGACACTTTGAATAATTAATGCGGTAAATATTTTATTTACCATGGTTAAGGGTAAATCCGGTAAATAAGGGCTAAAAAATAATATTATAATAATACTAAATTACCCTAAAACGTGTCCTAGCCTTATTGGTTTATACATGTTCGACCATAGTCATCTTTGGGTCGATTTTGGGACCCCATGGTGCCACTTGTAGGTGATAGGGACACTTTATTTTAATTAAGTTAAAATGAATACAAAAATGACAAAAGCATATATCTTTTAGGAAAACAATTTTTACATAGGGTTATATATGTTGGATTTTAGATTATAAATATTAATTAGAAAGATAAAAAGATTTAATACATAGTGATACTTTATTTATAATTTTTATACTTTAAATAATTTAATTTATTTATGACACAATGATGATGAATTAATTACTATAATAGTGAAAAATTAAAATAATTGATATTATAAATACCCAAATAAATATAATATGAAACTTTTAATGAATTAAAATAATTTTATAGGATAATATGATATATTAGGATTGATTTAATTGACTTTTTTAGAAGTAATCAATCTGTTATGAGTTTCACAAAAATCAACTATTGAATAGTGTCAAAATTGATATAAAAGAGTTCTTAAAACCAATATTATATTATTAATTGATATTAAATTCATAAAAATATAAGGTTCGTCCAAGAGAATTATATCATGATAGGTTCATTAATGGACCACTTGGGGGTCTCTTGGATATATAGAGTAAGTTTATTAACCATATTATATAAAAATACAAAGAGACATTGTAAAAGTGAAACTAATTAACTTAGATTTAATACTTAAAGATAGGGTTAATATAAGTACCCAAACCTGTATAAATTCTATTGGTTGAGTTGTTTTCAACCTATCCCCACCTTAAAATTTAAATAATAAACTTTGGATCCATTAGAAACCGAATATGAATTTATTATAAATTAATATTTCTAGCTTTTCCAAAGGTGCCCCTCACCCCTCTTATAAAAGGGCACTCCTCCTTCTCTTTTCTTCACACCTTAAAAACCTTTTGGTTCGGCCAAAATCTGCCCAAATAATCTCCCAACTTCCCTCACTACAACCTATGGGCCTTAGTTGGATCATAAAGCCAACCTAAGGAGCCATTTTGATCAAATCAAAAGGAAGAACCCGAAGAAGAGGTAATGTTTTCACCACCCCTTTTCAAGTTCCTTTCTTCTTCCACTTCTTCTTTATTTGTTATTACCATTCTAAAATAATAACTCCAGTATCTCACATATACTGTGATGTTATTATAAATATGGTACAACCATATTCAGTATTCTATACACCCTTTGAATAACATGTCACCATACGTGCGTGCGTACGGCTTACCGTCTCCACGTCGTGGTGTAATTGTTATTCAATATATTATTATTTGGATGGGTATAATAATGATGTGTAACTCATGTAAATAATAAATATAACATGTTAATGATTCTGTATATATGATATAACATCCATTTATATATTATTTTAATATCAAAATAATGATATTGTCGCCCGTGCGTACGTACGGACTACCGTCTCCACGAACGCGATGAGATTCATTCTCCATCGTATCCATTCAAGTATAATTATCATTTGATGATTTAAAAATGATGTTTAAGGACTTGATATAATTCTGTATATGAATAATATACAACCTATCCGTTACAAACATGGCTTACATAACAAAACATATAAAAGAAAACAAGTAAGTTAACACCCGAAACAACGATAATACTAAGATATTATTATCAAATCAATATTAAAAGATCATATATGATATCATATTAATATATATGATTCTTGTATAATTTAATAACAATTATTTCACCATTATACAGGAGTTTAACCTACCCCAACCAAGGAAAAGTACAAGGTAAGGGGTTTTCATCTCACTCCTTATTCACGTGAGATTCATGCCATATTGCCACCATTACCTTTTGTGTGGTGTATGTACTGAACATAATTATATTCTTTGTGTAATACACTCTAATTTATGTGTATTTACATATTAATTGTATGATACCTCTTTCATGGGTTTTATGTTTCATAAGTTACCAAATTGGTGAGGGTTATTTCACAATCTCTTCATTATCTGGGGTTGTTTATACGTAATAATCTACTGGGATCTCTTTATCATCCACATCCATGTTTCTTAATAATGTATTTCAAAATATTTTTACTATTTAAAAGAATATGGGTTAAATTCATTTATACCCTTATGTGTTTCGAAAGGAATCTTTCCGTCGTTTTCCAAACAAGTCACTTTTAACCTTTTCGACAAATTTAAGGTAAGAATGTTTTTTTAACTTATACGGTGGGTGTGGCTATTTACCGCCGTTATAAAATCGTCAAAGCTTCCCTTACAAGATTATAATAATGTTTTCAAATTAAATGTATTATAATTATGTTACTTTTAAAATGATTTCAAAAAAAGAGATATTTCTATGAAATAGTTTTGATTTCATCTATGTCAACATCCTTTGATGGTTGTTAAGCTTATTTGAAGTTGATTTATTATGATACAAAACTTCTATATTGTATTGAAGGTTTTGTGATATTTTTTACTATGGATAAGCTATTCTTATGTCACTCATGGTTTTTTTAAAGTATTTACATTTCATAAGTTATTTTTAATCCGAATGTTTATGTTATATTTCAACCTTTCATTCAGATGAATGTGTTAGACAAGTATGTTCTGGGTTGGGGACCGGTAAAAGTAAGCCCTCTGGTTTGGTCTCCGGTTATTAGAGGAACTCCGGTTTGGTCTCCGGTTATTAGAGGAACTCCGGGTTGGTGTCCGGTTATTAGAGGCACTCCGGGATGGTGTCCGGTTATTAGATGCACTCCGGGTTGGGTTCCGGTTACAGTTAGCCCCTATGTCTTGGGAAGAAGCCTTGACAAAGAAATTAAAGTTCACCATTATGCATTCCATCATTATGAAAGTGGTTATTGATATTGCATGTGATTATTCGATTAGTAGAATATCCATGTGAATAAGTAAAGGGAATTATTTCATTTTACTTTTTCCATAATATGTTGAAGTTCAAGTTTAAAAGTCTTTTGTTTTGGTTATACATTTCCTTAAATGTTTATGCTTAATTTTGAAATTTTCCTCTATATTGTTATCCTTACTGGGCATTTGAGCTCACCCATTTTCTATGTTTTATTTTTCCCAGGATGTGAAGAAGTAAGTTATGAATGACCTACAGGGATATTATGAGGGGATAATAGTGTGGACTATGGAGACATTATGTTGTTGTAGTAGTTTTTCATTTTATGGTGTAATGTAAAACCTATGAATATATCTAGTGTTTCCAAGGCTACTAAACCAATCGGTCTTTCGAGATTTGATCTTTCTTGTCATCATGCCAATGTTACGTAATAATGCACCGACTCTAGGTAACTAGGGTCGGGGCGTTACAGGGGCAGTGGGGGTGGGGGCAGTGGGGGTGGGGCAATGTGGGTGGGGGAAGTGGGGGGTAGGTGGGGGGCAGTAGGGGCAGGTGGGGGGGGGGCATGGGGGAAATGTGCAGGTGGGGGCATTGTGCAGGTGGGGGGGGGCAGTGGGGGGGGGGAGTGTTCAGGTGGGGGGCAGTGGGGGTGGGGTGGGGGGAAAGTGTGCAAGTGGGGGGGTGCAGGTGGCGAGGCAGTGGGGGCAGGTGGGGGAGTGGGGGTGAAGGGGGGGAGTGGTGGTTTAGGGGGGGTGAAGGGTGGGGGGGGAACTGGTGGTGAAAGTTGGGGGGAGTTGGGGTGAAGAGTGGGGGGCAGTGGGTTAAAGGGTGTAGGGGGTGAAGGGGGCTGGGGGGGGGGGGGGCAGTGTGCAGGGGTCGATAGCTCCATGAATTTTTTGGGTAAATATTGTGTTAGTTTCTACCTGTCCATCCTAGCTCCATGCATTTCTTGAAATAACGGACTGCAACTAAATGTCTTTGCTCTGATTCTCCTACTGCAACACATCTACCACCATAGTTTATGAAATCACAATGAGACTTACAAAAACTCTATAAGTTTTATGAGATTCCCATAAGTAGTCCTGAAATTTTCAGGACTTGGACAACTTTTTTCATCCAAATATAATTTATAGATGTATTTAATAAAACATATAACTTATTAAATTCACCTCAACTCATATACAAACACTCCAAATCAACTTTTCTCCTCTCTCGCGATCAAACCCTGCCTATAGCGATCGAACACATTCTGCCTTCCCATTTCCCTGCCTCTGTCGCGATCGAACCCCTTCCCCCTTCCCTGCCTATTTTGTGATGGAACGCTCCCCCCCCACCCATCCCCTCCCCCCCTCCCCCTCCCCCTACCCAGCCCGCCCCCCTCCCTACCCAGCCCCTCCCCCTCCTCTCCCTGCCTAGCCCCTCCCCCTCCCTGCACATCATCCCCTCTCTTATACAGGTATTACAACCCAATATTCTTAGAAAAAACATCCTTAATATATAAACCCCATGGTCTAACCTAATTGTGTCATTCTAATATGATGCATTTCACATGAATCCAGCATTTGATTAATATTACACTATATAAGTATCTAAGAATGATACCCTTTGTACATATTATTATATTTTCATTAGGATATAAAATGTTACCTCTCCTTTTATCTCATGTATTTTAGAATCTCATGTATTTTAGTATCTTATTTTTAGATAATGTAAATAACTAATGATTATGATTGATTCATTTAGAACATTTACCAATATCTAGAAATCTAGGAACTTGCTAGCAACCCAAGGTTGACCTGTCACGGTGTAATAATTGGTAGTAAGAGATTTCATTATGTATTCTCTTAACATGACATACATATTAATTAGTGGATATGGGTATAGTTCTTATATGATTATGATTTAGAGATCTCATATACTTTAGTAAATGATAATGTTATACTTGATGCATTTAGCTTGAACATTTACTTATGTTTCTCAAGAAGCATTTAAGGAATATAAGCCTATGAATGAGTCCATATACTAATTTTCTTAAGCATGAATGAGTTTCAATGTTTTTATTTACAATAAGAAATTTTAATAACTGTTTTTTTATGCATCTTAGAATGGATAGAAGCTGGATTTATAATGTCAATCGGATCACTGATGAGTTTCAGAAGGAGTTGGAAAATTTTTTAGATTTGGCATTCAACAATGGTTCAGATGGTGGATTGATTTGATGACCATGTTTTGATTGCATTGGGAGACCATGGTTAACATGTGAGGAACTAAGTTTCCAAATCACTAAAAAAGGTTTTCAAAAATGATATCATGTTTACAATGTAGATAAAGATCAAACAGAGAATGGAGTTGATTCGGCTAAAAGGATCAGAATGGAAAATTTGATTTCTGATCGGTTTCCATTTGCTTCTCAATCCAACACTTCATGTAGATCAGTTCAAGAGGAAATGAATCTGGGAACAGAGTTTTCATCTAATGATCAAAATGATGACGTTGAGCATGTTAGAAAGTTGTTAGAAGACACGAATTCCCCATTTTACTATTCATGTGAAAAAATGACCATACTAGAGTTTTTAATGCGACTGAATCACGGGAAAACAATGTATGGATTTAGTAATTCTGAGATTGACTATCTACTTACTCTTTTTAAGGAATTTCTACATGATGATGCATGTATTCCTAAAAATTATTATATAGCATCAAAGTTGGTTGAAAATTTTGGATTTTCAAGTACGAAATCCACACATGCCCTAAATATTGTTGTCTTTTATGGAAGGATAATGTCGAGTTAAATGAGTGAAAACAATGTGGTTCATCAAGATGTAAGAATAATAAAGATGGAACTCAATCCTATGTACCAGAGAAAGTGATGTGGAAATTTACATTGATTCCCAGACTTCAGAATTCAGAAACATTTTATGTCAGAATAAATGGCTAAGAATATGAGATGTCATGAAGATGAAAGAAATAAGGATAATGATGATATAGTTTATCCTGCTGACGGGTTAGCATGGAAAAAATTTGATAGTTTACATCCTGATTTTGAAACCAACCCACGAAATGTTATATTGGGATTGTCATGTTTTGGTTTCAACCCATTTATTCAGATGCATACTGCACATAGTACTTGGCCTATTTTCATTCATATTTATAATTTTCTGTCATGGATGTGTATGAAAAGCCAGTTACTATCATGATTATATTAATTTCTGGACCCAATTATCCTATAAATGATATCGAAATATATTTGCAACCATTAATAGATGAGTTTAAGGATATTTGTACTGTTGGGGTGTAGACATATGATGCATTTAGAAAGGATTACATTATATGTCGTGCAACATTATTATAGACAATAAATGATTTCCCTACATATGGAATGATTTTTGGTTTGAGTACTAAGGGGAGATTATCTTTCCCTATATGTATGAAAAATAAAGGTTCTAGGAGATTAAAATTTTGATGAACTTTCAGCTTCATAGGGCATCAATAATTTCTACAAATGGATCATCCATATAGAAAAAAACGAAGACAGTTTGATAATTACATAGAGACAGATAAAATACCTCAACTAATTTCAGGGGGTGATATCCTTAAAGAAATTGATGGTTTGAATTTTGTTCTTGGAAAGGGTCAGTTAAATTCCAACAAGTGGAAGAATGTTTCTTTGAATTCCAAAAATAATTGGAGAAAGAAAATTATATTCTATGAGTTGTCGTATTGGTCATCAAATTTTCTTCATCACTGCTTGGATGTAATGCATATTGAAAAAAATGTGTGTGAAATGTTACTTACAACGCTTTTAAATGTAAAGGGAAAGACAAAATATGATTTGCGCTCACGTCGTGATTTAATGGATTGGGGTATAAAACCAAGACTTCATCATGAGTTAATTGGTCAAAATCAGTGGAAATTCCCTTTTTCTTGTTTTTCTATGAAAAATGCATAGAAAAAACAATTTCTTCAAGTCTTGTAAAGTTTAAATGTTCCAGATGGTTATTCAAGTAAAATTTTGAAATGAGTGAATAGACAAGATGAGAGACTAAAATCCCTCAAAACCCATGAATACCATGTCCCGTTGCATGAATTAATTCCTCTTTCCATTCTACATTTACTATCACATAATTTCAGGGTCACTGTGATTAGATTATGTTACCTTTATCGGGATCTTTGTGCTAAAAGATTAGACAAAATTATTGTGAAAAAACTACAAAAATAAGCACTTACCATTCTTTGCGACTTGTAGAAAATATTTCCCCATCATTTTTTACATGTATGTTACATTTGACCATGCATATTCCAACAGAAGTTCTTTTTGGTGGTCTCGTTTCTAGTTGATGGATGTATCCAATGGAAAGAATTATGTTTACATTGAAATATTATGTGAGAAATAAGAATCATCCTGAAGGATCTATTATGAAAGTTTATTTAGTGCAGAAATGTATGGATTTTAGTTCAATGTATTTGCATAATGTCACCACTAGATCTAATCGGCCCATGAGAACTAAAGATGAGAAATATGATCCCATTGATCCAACATTTCCATCACTGCCTCAAACTGGAGGGATATCTGGATCATACAAGTTGTGTACTTTGAATAGTTATGAGTGGTAAATGGCTCATCGTACTGTATTATTTAATTATGGTGTGTTTTACGATTACATCAAGTAAGTAAAATTATATATATATATATATATTGGTTATTTTTCATAGTTCCTAACATCATTAAATTTTTATATTTCTCACTTTATCTATTAAGAGGCGGGAGAAATTACACAACAAATAATTTCCTTCTTGGTTGAAGTAAAAGGTAACAAATTATTATTTTTTACATTACCAAATCATTTTTAGTTTTTCAATATTCATTGTTGATATATTTCGGGTCCAAAGTTTACCGATGGATGATGTATTTTCTGAAATAAGGGCATTATCGTTTGGTCCGAACAATGTGGTTCGTTATTGTAAAGCAATGGTTGTCAATGGTTTTAAATTTATTATAAATATTTGTGAAACAAATATGGAAACATAGCATAACGATGTCACAATAAGCTCTATAATGAATTGTTATGCCAGTGCATCAGACAGACAACCTCGATTAGAAAATATATCGTATTATGGGCTTGTTGAGGGAACTTTTTTATTAGATTACTATGTACATGGTCATGTCACTATGATGAAATGCATGTGGTTTGATTCAATGACATGAGAAGGCTTGTATATAGATAATTTCGGTTTTAGAGTGATTGATATGAAACGTCAACTGCGAATAGATGAGCCTTATATTCTTACATCAAAAGATAGATAAATATTTTAAGTAAATAACCCTTTAAAACCACAATTTGGTGTTATTGTTGATGTTATTCCCATACACATTTTTTATGAAGGATTGGATGATGGTGATGTTTTAGATGAACTAGTCGGTATTCAGTAAAATATATGATTTGATGATACAGATGATTCAATTGTCGGAATGGATTGTGAACTGGAAATTATAACAGATAATGCCTAGAGTTACATGATTCAAAATATTTATATTATATTATTCTGACCTGGTGCATGTTTTTTTAAACTTTTAAAGTATCAGCTTCTTTTGTTTTGTAATGTTTTCATTTAGTGAGTAAACAACATAATGAAAAAAACATAATGGAAGATGTAAATTTTTGAAAAATAATATGAATTTTCTTGGAATATTTATAGTTATTTAATGCTTTGCTATATTTTTAAAATTTTCACATCACTTTTGGAATTTATAGATTATTATGTCTTACAAGGAGGTTCAGAGAAAAAAATGGAGGAAAACGATCGTCGACTTAAAGAAGATGGACTGAAAAATATGATTGTTCTGGTGAGTCCTTTATTTATTTATTTATTGATTATGTATGAACTTTCCACAAATCATATTTAATATGAAAAGGAATCATCTAGGAGGCAACTTGCGTTCACTGAAGATGGTTCAAGCACTCCAAAGTATAGGACCGGCCCTACATATAGCCCCTACGTGTACTGCCTCACATTCCATGGCTCTTCAATCATTGGGATAGTTTCCTCCCATCATGACCCCACTTATATGCCTTATCCATACATGGTAGGTCATTATTTTTATCCATTTCCACCTCGTACCGTGTAGGTAAGTCCATCTCCTTTTATCTCTTAGACTTTTTACGCTTATTCACCTTCATCTCTACAGGGTACACCTACATTGGTTATGCCCCCTGTATACTCACACCCTCCTACCCAACCTTAGCATCCACAGTCTACTATGGAGGGTACACCTCCATTGGTTATGTCCCCTATATACTTGTACCCTCTTACCCAACCTCAGCATCCACAGTCTACTATGGAAAAAACTTCTCCAGTTGCTGCCCCTCAGCATAGTGTGCATGATCAAGAAATAGAAAAAAGTGCTTCTGGTAAATGTTTAAAAAGTAATGAAATTAATAAATTTTTATTAAATTTCAGTTATATATGTGTAAAATCTTTGTTTCTATTTTTAGGATCATCTTCTACTAAAAGACATGGTCGTACAAAGATGCATAAAGTGTGGAATAGACACACACAAATTATGATTCAGTATAATAAGGAAATGAAAATTATTGAAGAAAATGGTAAAGAATTGTGGAGTTTCATAGGGACACTCAGCAAGCATAGAAATATTGTTCCGGTTTAACCAATCAAGTGGATGAAAGTTGGACAAGAAATAAAAGACAAGGCTTGGGTGGAAATTTTGGTAATATATTTTTTAAAATTAGTTTTCAATTTCTTTATTAATTATTATTGATAATTTTTTTTGAATATTCAGCTTCGCTATAAATCCCAGGATGGTCTCCATGCTAAGAGATCCAGGTTAATGGAACTAGGGGATATGTGGCGGGCCTACAAGCATGACCTGCATGTTGGCTGGAAAAAAGGGAGAAGTACTCCTCTTGAAAATGAACTGATCTTCAATGAATGCCCAATTTCACAATACAAAGAATTAATTGCATATTTGAGTTTTTCCTCTTCTAAGGTAATTTAAAATCTTAATGTTTTTAATAATTTTTTTTCAGTAATCATAGTTTTCTATAGTGGATGATTTTATTAGAAGTGATTGTGTTCAGTTTTATTTTCCAGAATTGGTTATTTTAGTTATGTCTTGAACTCATTGACTTGTTGAAAGGATAGTTTATTTTTGTTTAATAATAGGAATCATCTGAAAGAAACATAATAAATAAGGGCACCATGATATATAATCATACTCTAGGGATAACTACACTTCCGGATCATGAACTGTCATAGGTAATATATGATTTAACATTGAATATACATTTATTTTTTCATTGATTTATGTTCAATTTTAATGTAGAAATGGGCATTAAATTTTGAAGGACGTGTTCCCCGATCATTATTGTTTTGTTCTACAAGGAAAAAGAAAGATGGAACTGATATGAATCAGGAAACACAGGAAAAATTGTAAGATTTTTTTTTAAATTTTTAGCTTTTAGTATGCAGTCTCATTCATTGAAAATTATATGAGTTGTGTTTTCCTCATAGGGAATGAGAATGATTGAGTCAATTGTATCACTTGTTATTATGGTATTATATAGTAAAATACATTATCTTCCACTCTCTTTAGTATTCCTAATGATAATTTAATAAGATCAATTCTTAATAAGGATTAAAAAGGACAACTGAAATCTATTCAATTCTTGATAAGGTTTAGACTCTCAAAAGGTCCATAACCACTATTAATATATCTGTAAACCCCAAAAGCATCCCAATATACTTATATAAGTTATACTAACTCTTAAAAGTAGTATACAAAATATAAAAGTACATACTCTACTTATGTTTTGGTCTATATTTCATCAAAAAAGGAGGTTGTAGAAATTTTACTCATAACACGTATGAGCATTTCAATGGAAATATAGATGCACTTATTTATTTTTTTGAATATCTATTAAAATGGTAACTCCCTTTTATAGTATGCTCTTAAATATCTAATGGCAAAGGAACCAGACACATTTGGACCAAATGATTATTTACATTAGATTCTTGGCAATGAGCACAGTGGTAGAGTTCATTGTAAACTCGGAAAGAAAATCGTTCCATCTAAATATTGGTCACCAAGTATTAAATATTCTAGAAATATTGCAGTAATGGTTATCGAAGAACAATTACATGCTTCTATTGAGATAGCAATGCAAGAAGTTAGACAAGAGTCTCAAAAGACACGAAAAAAATGAACAATTTTTCAAGTTGATATCAGCTATATGCTCTTCACTTCCTCCAGAGGGTTCATAAACAATGGATGGATGTTTATCGAGTTTGTGCTCGATGTATGAGGATAAAGATGATTGTGTAGTTGAAGATACTGGTGGAGAGGCTGAAGATACTGCTGATGGTGGTGAGGCTAAAGATGTTGCTGATCGTGGAGAGGCTGAAGATGTTGATGATGCTGATGATGATGTTGCTGATGGTGGTACACATGTTGATGCTGTTGATATCGGTGCTGATGATGATGAGGATTCAGATGACATTTTGGAGCAACATTATTGACAATTTTTGTATCTATCATTTTGTTTTAATTATTTATAAAATTTCAATTTTATATGTATTAGTTGTTTTTTTTATTTATGTGGAAATGAGATGATGCAATGGTTTTTGGAATTCGTTGTAGGTGTATATGTATGGTGTATTTGTATAATGCAGGTTTGTGCAGGGGGAGGGGGGGACTAGCAGGGGGACGAGCAGGGGGTGAGGGGGGGGGGGAGGACTGGCATGGGCAGGGGGGGACTGGCAGTGGCAGGGGTAGGGGGGGACTGGTAGTGGCAGGGGGGAAGCACATCAAAAAAATAAAGAAGTTAGAAATAATTGGCTTCAACTGTTTGAGGTTTGGAATTGAATTTGATAGGTGATTTCTAGGGTTGTATGCATCTTTCCTTATTATATTATTTGTTTCTATGGGCTGAAATTTACCATAGGGAGACCAGCCTTGCTGGTACACCAGAGAAAAGTATGCTCACCCTCAAATCCCGTTTTTCATTTTTCAATGACTATTTTCAGGTATTTACGCTGCTTTTTTCCTTGCAGTTTGATGGAACTTCACCTGAATCTGATGTTTTTGAGATCTGTGCTAGAGACTCTCTAAGGTTATGGTAGATATGGGCCAACAGCTTCCCAATCAGGGAATAATGTGCACCTTGATAATATCCAATCATCAAAGGTAAATATTTTATTCATTTTTATTGATTCCATGCTAGTTACGATGAAATAAAAAAATCTTTTGTTTGTAGTTCTTGGTGAAAAGGAGGGGGCAGGGGTAGGGCTGGGGGACTGGTGGGGTCAGGGGGTGCAAGGGGGAGGACATGGGGGAGGGGGTGCAAGGGGGAGGGCGGGGGTGGGGGGGACTAGTAGGGGAAGGGGGGACTGGCAGGGGGGACTGGAAGGGGATAGGGGGCTAGCAAGGGGGGTGCAAGTGGTGGGGGTGCAAGGGGGTGTGGGGCAGGAGTCGGGGGGACTGGTAGGGGAGAGGGGGTTCAAGAGGGAGGGAAGGGGGGGACTAGCAGGGGCAGGGGGAGGGGGTGAAAGGGGTGGGGGAACTTGTAGGGGTGGGGTGAAAGGGGATGGGGGAAACTGGTAGTGGGGTGGGGAACTAAGGGGGGGACTGGCATGGGAAGGGGGGACTGGAAAATGTGAAATGGAATATTGAATGATGATCAAATTGTAGATTATGTTTGGTATTTTCAACTCCCTGATGATGTTTACTTCTATCCATGACTTGTAGATATTATATTTGTTTGGAATTAATGTTATGGTATTCTTGGAATGTGCATGATTTATGCCATGTTTATATCATTTTCAAGTGGTGATGGACACATTATATTTTTTTTTGAAATTTGATTTGAATTTTAATTAGTTTTATTCATGTTCACTATCAACATGAATTATAATTTCTAAATCCTGAGTTTGATGTTGGTTTCAACTATTGTATATATGGGAATAAGATTCTAATAGGCTTTTATTTCCTAGTTTACAGGTGATTCAATTTTTATACCAGATTTGTTCAACAAAGATAAAGCGGAAAGAGTCTTGGGATTGGAAGCTGTCACTTAGGGGAGTATTCTACCTCATTTACTTTTCTGCTCTCTTATTTTCGCTTAAATTCATAATTCATTCTGAGTTTATTTGTCACTTGAAATGTGTTATTTTGATTATTTGTTTCCATATTATTTTACTATAGGTTGTGTGTTTATAGCATATTGCAACTGAGTTTGAATCTGTTTGCTTTACTGGTTTTTATTGATAATGGCCTTTGTCACCCTCATTTTTTTCTTAAGTCATCTAGTACTGTAGTGGATGAATATGGATGTTTATATTTTTTATCTGAAATAAATCAAAATTTTATCTCTAAGGGGGCCGGGGGCAGGGGCAGGGGGGCAGTGTGCAGGGGGTGAAGGTTGTGGGGGCAGTGTGTTAGGGGGTGAAAGGGGCATGGTAGGGGCGGTGTGCATGGGGTAGTCAGGGTCAAGGGGGTAGGGGGGAAGTGTGCAGTGGGCAGGGGGGTACTGTAGGGGGGTGCATGGGATGGGGTGCATGGGGCAGAGAGGGGTGAGGGGGAAGGGGTGTGGAGGTGCAGGGGGAGGGGGTGGGCTACTGTAGGGGGTGGGGTGCAGGGGGTGCAAGGGGCTGTCTAGGGGGGCATGGGGTTGTAGGGGTGGTGTCCATGGGGTAGTGTGCATGGGGTAGTGCATGGTGAAGGGGGGATGGGTGTCATGGAATCTGAAACAATAACACACTTGTTTATATGTTCTATTACTTTATGTTTCATTTAAAGTCTTGTTTCAGGTATCTAAATTATGCTTGCATGGATTTCATGGTAAGAATGGGTTGCATGCAACCTTTATCTTCCTTTATTCTTCAGTGTATCATGAAAAGCGCATGATCTAAGAAATGTTATGTGATCTATTGACTAACTTCATGTGACCCCAAGTGTGGATCACTAAATTTTCTCGCACAAACAAATAGATGCTTCAATGGATCTCAAGAACACTGTATTTGGGTTCTGTTTCAATCACTTTTGTAAGATCTAGTTGTTTGGAAGGTGTCTCCTCAAGTGCTTCGCGAGACAAGGGGTGTCACCTCAACCCCTTCATGAGAAATGTATGTCTTACAGGTTGTATTTCACCTGAAATTGGGTGTGTCCGTGGTTGTATCCATAAACACCTTAGTAAGATCAGAAGATGTCTTGGATAAATGCTTTGCATGACATATGGTGTGTCCGTGAGTTATCCTTCACCTCTTCGCAAAACCTGGTGTCTTTCAGGTTTCTCCTTTGTGAGATAGTAGATATGTCTGCGGGATCACCTTTGTGGGATTATGGTTTGTCTGCGGGTTTCTCCTTCTTACCATCATGTAACCAAGATGGTTTTGTGAGATCTTCTTCACGTGATTGAATCACGCGAGCTCATTAGTTTCGAGAGTTACTATTGAGTTCTCAGAAAACCAACAACAACCAAACTCTTGGTATTTCCTTGGTTTATATAGGTGGTGTTGCTTATTTTTTTAAGGTGTGTCCAGGACCTCTTCAAATGCCCGAGGATCTTGAGATCTTATGAATGTTGATATTCTCAGCATCTCTATAATTGCTGGAATGATGGCACAATCCGTGTGATGACTACTTCTTGACCTGATCACTCTGTTGATCATGTGATGCCTCATTTGACATCATCTCAAGAAATCAGAATAATCCAAATGATAATTCATATATAGGAAGGGAGGGGGGTTGGGGTGAAGGGGGTGGGGGTGCAGGGGGCTATCCAGGGGTGCATGGGGGTGTGTCTAGGGGGGTGAAAGGGGGCTTTCCAGGGGGAAGGGGGCAGTGTGCAGGGGTTAGGGAGGGGGGGTGCGGGGGGGGGGGGGGGGGTACAGGGTGGGTGAAGGGGGTTGGGTGTGCAGGGGGTGCAAGGGAGCTATCCAGGGGGCATTGGGGTGCAAGGGGTGCAAGGGGGTTGTACATGGGGGGCAATGTCTAGGGGGTAGTGTTTAGGGGGCATGGGGGGTAGGGGGTGCATGGGGGGTGTTAGGGGGGGCATGGGGGTGCAGGGGGGTGTCCAGGGGGGTGTAAGGGGGCTATCCAGGTGGGTGCATGGGGGAGGGAAAGGGGGTGGGGAAGGGGCGGTGGGGACTAGAAAATGGGAAATAAAATATTGAATGATTATCAAATTGTAGATTATGTTTGGTATTTGCAACTCGCTGATAATGTTTACTTCTCTCCACGCTTAACTTGTAGATATTATATTTGTTTGAAATTTATGTTATGTTATTCTAGGAATGTTCATGATTTATTCCATGTTGATATCATTTGCAAGTTGTGATGGACACATTACATGTTTTTTTTGTGGAAATTAGATTTGAATTTTAATTACTTATATTCATGTGCAATGTCAAGCTGAATTATAATTTCTAAATCCTGAGTTTGTTGCTGGTTTCAACTATTGTAAATATGGGAATAATATTCTAATAGGCTAATATTTCCTAGTTTGCAGGTGATTCAATTTTTATACCATATTTTTTCAACAAAGATAGAGGAGAGAGTCTTGGGATTGGAAGCTATCACTCAGGGGAGTATTCTTCCTCATTTAATTTTTTTTCTCTCTTCTTTCCACTTAAATTCATAATCCATGATGAGTTTATTTTTCACTACTTTCATGTGTTATTTTGATCTTGCTGGGTGAATAGCATGCTATTTTCATATATTGAAAGTGAAGTTTATATCAATACAAATGAAATTTCATTTAATTATTATACAAGCTATTTCTATAGGGGGTGCAAGGGGGCTGTCCAGGGGGGCATGGGGTGCACGGGGTATGTCCAATGGGTGTTTAAGAGGGTGAAAGGGGGTTGTCCAGGGGGGGCATGGGGGTGCAAGGGGCTGTCCAGGGGGGGCATGGGGGTACAAGGGGTGTTCTGGGGGTGTAGGGGGGTGCCGAGGGGTGTGAAAGGGGTTGTCTGGCTGGGGGAATGAATTTGTTTTTTTATACCATATGCATTATATCACCACAGTTTTAATTGTGGTAGTAGGGACCTATTTCCATGGTTTAACCATGGAATTAGGGGGTATCTTTCCATGGTTTTAACCATGGAAGTAAGCCCCTACTACCATGGTTTTAACTATGTACTTAACCACCCTAATTCCACGGATAAACGGTGGCACTATGGCCCTACTTCCATTGTTAAAATCGTGGAGATAGGCTGCTAATGGCATGGTTAAAACTGTGGAAGTAAGTAAGCCCTACTACCACAGTGATAGCAGCCATGGTTTTTCGAAACCGTGGCCATATGATATTGCCACAGCTTTTGGGCCTATGGCTACGGTTCCAAACTGTGGCCGTAGGTTAATTTTCTAGTTTTGGTATGACATGTATTTTGGTATGTTTTTAAGGGTTTTAAAGGATTTTTTATTGAAGTGAAGGGTTTAAATGGTTATAAAGGAGGTGTAAGGGTTAAGGGTCTAGGGATTAGGGTATAGGGAGTAGGTTTTAGGGTTTAGGGTTTAGGGTGTGGAAGGATTTTAAAGGGGTTTTAAAAAGTTTCAAGGGTATGATGTGTATTTTGGTTGGGTTTTTAAGGGTTTTAAATAGTAAATATGGGAGTGATGAACTTTAAAGGTTAAGGAATTTTGGATAGGTTAAATTATTGATGGTTTAGGATATAGGGAGTGGGGTTTATGGTTTAGGGTTTAGGGTTTAGGGGATGGAAATATTTTAAAGGGTTTTAAGGGTATAAAGTGTATTTTGGAGGAGATTTAAAGAGTTATGAGGGAAGATAAGGGTTTCAAAGGTGATTTAATAGGGAATAGGATGCATGTTTGAGGGTTTAGGCTATAGGGAGTAGGGTTTATGGTCTAGGTTTTTGGGTTTGGAAGGATTTTAAAGGGGGTTAAGGGTTGAAGTGTATTTTTCTAGAGTTTTTAAGAGGTTTAAAGGGTTATTAAGGGAGTTAATATTTTATAAGGTTAGGGAATAGGGGTTAGGTTTAAGGGTTGAGATTTTAGGGTATAGGAATCTGGGTTTTGGTTTTATGTCTTAGGTTATAGGTTCTAGTGTTTAGGGTTTATGGATTAGTGTTTGGAAGGATTTTAAAGGTTTTCAAGTGTATGAAGTGTATTTTGGTTGTATTTATAAGGATTCTAAAGGTTTATGATGTTATTTAAGGGTTTTTCTGTTTAGGGAGGAGGGGATAGGTGGAATAATTAAGGATTTATGCTATAGGGAGTAGGGTTAAGGGTTGAGGGTTGAGGGTTAAGAAGGATTTTAAAGGTGTTAAAAGGGTTTTATAGATATGAAGTGTGTTTCTTAGGGGTTTTAAGGGTTTTAAAGAGTTATGATGGGATTAAGGGGTTGTTATGGTTATGTAAAAGGGGATATGGTGAATGTTTGGTGTTTTAGGGTATAGAGAGTAGGGTTTTGTGTTTAGGATTTGGGGTTTGGAAGGATTTTAAAGGGGGGTTTAAAGGGTTCTAAGTGTATGAAGTGTATTTTGTATTATATTTAACGATTTTAAAGGGTTTTGATGTATGTGAAGGGTTTTTAAGGTTATAAAAGAGATGAGATGGTGAAGGGTTGATTTTTTAGGGTATAGGGAGTAGGGTTTGGGGTTTAATGTTTAGGGTTTGGAAGAATATTAAAGGGTTTTTAGGGTATGAAGTGTGTTTTGGTAGGGTTTATAAGGGTTATAAAGGTTAATGAAGGGAGTGAGGTGTTTTTAAGGTTAGTTAAGAGGGTATTGGTTTAAGGTTTTTAGTTTTAGGGTATAGGTAGTAGGTCTTAGGTGTTAGGGTTTAGGATTGGGATGATTTTAAAGGGGTTTGAGGTTATAAAGAGTATTTTGATAGGGTTTTAAGGATTTCAAAGGGTTATGAAGGGAGTATAGGGGTTTTAAGGTTAGGGAATAGGGTATAGGGTGATGGGATGAGGGTTTTGGGTATATGGGGTAGCGTTTAGAGTTTCAGGTTAAGAGGATTTTAAAGGGGTTTTAAAGGGTTTTAAGGGCATGAAGTGTATTTTGGTTGGGGTTTTAATGGTTTTAAAGGGTTATAAATGTATTTAAGGGGTTTTAAGGTTATTTAAGAGGGGACAAGGTTGAGGGTTGTGGGTTTATGGTTGTGGGTTTAGGGTTTAGGGTATAGGGAACATGGTTTAGTGTATGGGTTTGGATGGATTTTAAAGGGGTTTTAATGGGTTTTAAGGGTATGATGTGTATTTTGGTAGGGTTTTAAATATTGTTTAAGGGTTAATAAGGGATTTAAGTGTTTTTAAGTTTAGGTATGAGGTTATAGAGTGAATTTTTTTTGGTTTATCGTATATAGAGTAGGGTTTAAGGTTTAAGTTTTAGAAGGATTTTAAAGGGTTTTAAAGGTATAAAGTGTATTTTGGTATTGATTTTAAAGGTTTTAAAATGTTTTGAAGGGAGTTAAAGGTTTTTAGGTTCAGTTAATAGGGTATATGTTGAAGGGTTTAGGGTTTAGGTTATAGAGATTAGGGTTTAGGTTTTAGGGTTTAGAAGGATTTTGAAGGGTTTTTAAAGGGTTTTAAGGGTATGAAGTGTATTTTGGTCGGGGTTTTATGGGTTTTAAAGGGTTATTAATGGATTGTTAGGTTGTTGTGGTTATTACGAGGGGATAGGGGTAAGGTTTGAGGGTTTAGGGTATAGGTAGTAGGGTTTAGTGTTTATGTTTTAGGGTTTGTATGGATTTCAAAGATGTTTTAGAGGGTTTTTAGGGTATGATATGTATTTTGGTTGTGTTTTTAAGGGTTTTAAAGTTTTATGACAGTATTAATGGGTTTATAAGGTTATAGAATAAGGGAGAAGTTGAAGGATATAGGTTTCAGGCTATAGAGAGTAGGGTTTAGCATTTAGATGGATTTTAAAGGGTTTAAAGGGTATGAAATGTATTTTGGTAGGTATTTTAAGGGTTTAAAAGGTTTATGGAGGGAGTGGAGGATTTTTATTGTTAGGGATAAGATGATAGTGTTATGTATTGACGGTGTACGGTACATGGAGTAGGGTTTTGTGTTTAGATTTTGGAATGATTTTAAAGGGTTTTTAAAGTGTTTTATGTGTAAGTGGTGTATTTTGGTCTGGTTTTTATGGTATTTAAAAGGGATTTAAGGGATTTAAGGTTTTTTAAAGTTATAGAAGAGTGAACAGGGTTTAGGTTTTAGGATTTAGGGTATAGGGAGTTGGGTTTAAGTTTTATGGTTTAGGGTTTGGAAGGGTTTTAAAGTGGTTTAAAAGTGTTTTAAGGGTATGATGTGTATTTTGGTAATGTTTTAAGGGGTTTCAAGGGTTTATGAAGGGATTGAAGAGTTTTTATGGTTAGGGAGTAGAAGAGAGGGTTATGTTTTATGGGTTTAGGGTATATGGATTAGGTTTTAGTGTTTAGTGTTTGTAAGGATTATAAATGGTTTTTTCAAGGGTTTCATGGGTATGAAGTTTATTTTGGTAGGGATTTTAAGTGTTTTAAAGGGTTATGAAGGGAGTGAAGGGTTTTTAAGATTAGTTAATACGGTATTGTGAGAGGGATTTAGGGTTAAGTTTTATGGACTAGGTTTTAGGGTTAAGGGTTTAATGTTTGGAAGGATTTTAAAGGGGCTTAAAAGGGTTTTAAGAGTATGATGTGTATTATGGTGGGGGGGGGGGTTTAAGGTTTTTAATGGGTTATAAAGTGAGTGAAGGGTTTTTAATGTCAGTTAAGAGGGTAGTGGGTGAAGTTTTTTCTATTTTTAGTATAGGGAGTTGGGTTTGGGGTTTGGGGTTTGGGGTTTGGAAGGATTTTAAATGGTTTTTAATGGGTTTTAAGTGTATGAAGTGTATTTTGGTAGGGTTTTTAAGGGTTGTGATGGGATTGAAGGGTTTTTATCATTAGGGAAGATGGTAGAGTGTGAATGGTTTAGGGTTTAGGGTATAGATATTTGGTTTTAGGGATTTGGGTTTTTGGTTTTGAAGGATTTTAAAGGGGATTTAAAGAGTCTTAAGGGTATGAGGTGTATTTTTGTAGAGTTTTTAGGGGTTTTAAAGGGTTATGAAGGAATTTAAGGGTTTTTAAAGTTCATTAATATAGTATAAGTTGAAGGTTTTAGGGTTTAGGTTATAGGGAGTGGGGAGTGGGGTTTAGGGTTCAGAATGGATTTAAATGGTTTTAAGGGTATGAAGTGTACATTGGTAGGATTTTTAATGGTTTTAAAAGGTTATGTGGTAGTTAAGGGTTTTGAGTTTAGGGATGAGATGATAGGGTGACTGGTTTAGTGTTTAGTATATAGGTATTAGAGTTTTGGTTCTAGGGTTATTAGTTTGGATGGATTTTAAAGTATTTTTAAAGGTTGTTATGGGTATTAAGTGTATTTTGATAGGATTTTAATAGTTTAAAAGGGTTTTGAAGGGATTTTAGGTCTTTAAGGTTAGGGAAGAGTGAATTTTGTGAATTTATAATGGTGTAGGGTATAGTTCTTATGGTTTTGGGTTTAGGGTTTAGATTTTGGAAGGATTTTAAATGATTTCAATGGGTTTTAATTGTATGAATTTTTATTTTAGTAGGATTTTTAAGGATTATAAAGTGTTCTTAAGGGATTGACGGGGTTTTAAGTTTATGTAATATGGGATAGAGTAAAGGGTTGAGGGTTTAGGGTTTAGGTATTGTTGGTACCAATTTGGTTGGAAGTGGTGATTGGATGTTGGAAGAAGTTTGTACTGTTTTTTTTGTCTTTAAAGAAAATAAATTCTTTTTTCAAGTGTTGGAGATCAGAAAAAAGGAGTATCAGGCTCAGAATAATGGACGTAAATCTATTAAGAAATTACATCAGTTTCAATTTTCTATTCTAGAATTGTTTTCTATGTGAAAAGGTCATCAGACTCACATAATATCTGAAATAAAGTTCTCCATCAAAATGAAGAAGTTGTATTAGATTAAAACTATCTACTTAATAATTTTGATGATGCTTTAGGGTTTTTTAAATTTTAAATTTCATAAATTTTTAAAAAAACCTACATTACATGATTTGTGAGATAAAGGAGGATAATGTTTTTATAAGTCAGATAATTCTATGTTGATCCTAATGTTCTTAACATCATGATGAAGTCATGATACAAGAATGAGTTTGTGGAAGAAGATAGTATTTAAAGTCAAAGTCTTCCGGTCATAGCTCATATATGTGAGAATCACCAGACATATAATTTTTCAAAATTCTGGGAAATTTTATGTCGATCTTGTCAGAAGTTTTTCTAAAGTGATGATCAACCTGTCCATTGGACATGGAGTTCCATCAATCTATCAGAGGAGTTCTAAAACTTATACATTATATGAATTATTGTAATTTATAGGGAATTAGTGGTAGATCAAAATATTTTGTGATGATAGGAAAATAAATTTTTGATGATTATAAGTGAGTTTGATTTATTGGGATTGATGAATGAAAAGACCTTTAGAGACTGATCCATCATATAGGATCAAAGACCAATCTATCAGATGAAAAACAACAATGTAGTCATCCATTTTCCAAGAATAAAATATTTCTTTTCTTCAATTAGTTCAAGTGTCATTGGAAGATGAGTTATTTCTATTCACAATAGGTAATTAGAGACCAATTCCTTAAATGCAAGTTGATACCAATAAGTCATCGGTTACAGGACTTCATTGGACATGAGTTTCATCAGTATGAGGAATTGTTTAACAATTGAAGAAAAGTTTATTTTTTTATGTAATTGATGAGGTGTTTTCATGGGGATTTTAAATTCTACATAAGTTTAAATAATTTTTATGGTATAATAGTTTCAAATGTTTAGTTTGTCTGGAGAAATGAAATGGGAGTCTTTAGGTTTATATATGTTTCGTCGTAATGAATAATAGTATTGGAATGACATATGTACCAGACTAAAGAATGGTTTGAATGTTCAATGTAGGTAGATGTTGTAATAATATTATAGAAGTTTATAGAATAATGAAAAAGAGTTGAGAAATGTTGAAATAGTCAAAGATGAAGTCCAAATGAAAGTCAAATTCAAGTTTCTAGAAATTTTATTGAGCGGGAAAGTGAAAGTGATTTCCCTCACAATCCACTTTTGGTGAACCTATAGATAGAGGTAAAAGAACAAAGTAATCTAGCACTATTCATATGTGGGTTATAGTGAGAGTGATAAAGGTTTTTTGTGAAATATATAGTAAAATAAGGTTTTTTGGATAGATTTTTCTTGAGAAATATCTCTGAACAGAAGAGGTGTAAGAAAGATAGTAGTCAGAGTTTTATTGATTGGTCTAAGCAATCAAACTGACATTTTTGGGAAATAAATAAGGGGTTAAAAACTATTTCTGGAGTATATATTCTTAATTTATTTCCCAACAGAGGAATCATATTGAATAATCGGACTGATCATCAGACTGAGTTTCCATATAAAGTACATAATTTTTTTTCTACCTACTACTTGATAGGAATGCAAAGAGTTATTTTTATTTAATAATTAAAAAATTGTATTTTTTGAAGAATCATAGTGACATGTTCAAAACCAATAGGTGAAATATTTCTATACTTGTTACAAACTTATTTTACATTATTAGTGATAGAATAATAACATGAACTGTTTTATCGGTCATAGTTCTACACAAGTGTAAGGGTATTTCTTACTTGTTGTATCAAAATAAAAGGATTGCTTTATAGTTTATTTTGTGGTATTAGATTGTTTCCAAAACATTACAATGACTAGATACTCTTATTGAGTAGCGAACTGTGTAAATAATTATGTTCCTATGGATTTGTGAATGTTTTTTTTCAAAAAAAAGTGATAATTATTTAACAGGGGGAATTTTTTTACATAATAAAGATAACATAAAATAAAAATATATTAATGATTCCCCCCTCTCCCCCTATCAATGATATATTGATCCTGGTTGGACCTTTTAAATTAGTATCAAATATAAAGGTTTCCTTCATTTACTCTTTTCTAATGTTTTTTAAGAGAAGTTTTTATAGAGAATCTTAATTACATGATCAGTAAGGGGATTTCAGTTTTTTATAGAAGGAACTATCATATATATAAAGATATAATGATTCCATATCTTATTTATCTTGGGTATGATGTTTTGGAAGATTATATAGATGGATTTACTCCTTAAGTTGAAAATCCCCCCTCTTACTTCTGTGGATAAGAATAATATAGAGAATGGTGGAAGAGATAAGAATTATTTACTATCATAACTTAATGAAAGTTATTTTTTTTAGAGTGAATGGAGTTGTAACTACTAAAGGTATCTAGGAAAAGTTGAAAAAAATTTATAAAGTAAATATAAAAGTGAAGAAGGAAAAGTTAAAAATCTAGTGGCTAAAGTATGAATATCTCAAAATTGGATAATATAAATATGTTGGTGACTTGTTTATAAGGGTGAATGATATATTTAGTACCATAATATTTCATAGTGAGAAGTTGGAAGATTCAACTATTTTTTAAAATATATTATGAATTATCCCTGATAAGTTCGATGAAAATATTTTATCTTTGGAAGATATAGATTCAGAAAATCTATCTTTGTATGACCTTCACATTACTCTCATTACTTATGAAATGAGAAGGGGGGATGTTTTGAAAATAAAAGAAAACGTTGATTAAGAAATTTCCTTCAAGGATTCCATACAAGTAAAGTCTAATAAAATTATTGAAGATAAATAATTTGGTAATTTTGAATTTGAAAATTTGGTTAATAACAATCATGATGAATTTTTATCCTTTTTTTCTAAAAATGTGAAATAGGTATAGGTTAGTAAAGTGGAAAGATAACCCTAAAATGTTTTGAATGTGGAGCTATTGGGAACTTTGCTGTAAATTGTCCTAAAAGAAAGAATGAATATTATATTGATTATTATGACATAAGTTCAAGAATATCATAGAATAAATAGGGTGATAAATCAAAATCGTATTCTAAGGGAGAAGATAAAAATTTATTCAAATATAAAAGAAGAATCTTTTTTCAAAAGATGATGAAGATAAAGATAGCGAAGTTGAATCCAAAAAGTTAAATGAAATTAATGGAGAAAATATGTTTATTACAAAAATGAATGATGAATATTTTGGAAGTAGTATCTCTAAAGATGATACTAATTTAGAATTACATATGAAAATACAGTTGAAATATTGTCTTAGAAAGATTATAAGAATTAAAAGAGAAATCAATAGGTTAGAGAAGGAAAGTTCAACATCTAAAAATCAATAATTTATTCTTAAAAATAAATATAACTTATCATAATATTTTTATTTTTCAAATAAGTTTCTTGAAAAGGAAAAGAATCAAAATGAAAATATTGATGAAAATTTTAAGGTAAAGGAGTAAGAGTTAAAAATTGTTCAATAAAAGTTTTATAATGTTGAGCATGGAGCTACAAGTTTCAAAACAAATCTATAAATTTAGAGAGAGTAATAGAATGTTTTAACCTATTAAATAAAAAAATTATCTTCAAATGTTGAAAATAAAATTGAAGGTGTTCCCAGGAAGTATAAATATGGGGAAGTCAAGTATGTGTCGAAAACCAACAAAGTTTGGAATTCAGAAGTTTCTAAAAATTATGAGTCCAAACCGAAGGTTGTTAATAATTTTGGTTCTGATAAAGTTGGGAAGAAATCTGAATTGAAGAAGAATATTCCTTCTGATAACAGAAATATTGGGGCTTAAAAGAGTTCTGGTGTGATAGATAAGAAGTTTGTTGAAAAACATGTTCACAATTCTGGACAGTATGGATGTTATATATGTAAATATTTTTTCTATGGGTACTACTGGTATTTTTGTGGGTTTGGGAATATGGAAAATATGTGTTGGTTTAACCAACTACATTACAATTATCCCATGATTTATAGAAATAAAATTTTTATGGGGATTCAATCCTCTCAAAGTAATAAATATGAGAAAGATGAATTAAAATTTGACAATAGGTTCCAATATCTAAAAAATATTTGGAAAGGTGTGAATAACCTGGAAATATTGAAAAATGGTGCCTGATTTTGTTACTAGAAAAAAATATGTTTATAAAAATTCTCAAAATTTTTATGTGAATGAAGTTAAATGGAAATAAAAATATCTTATTGTGGAGATTTCTCTCAAAGATAAAAATGGATAACAACCATGAATATTGGATAGTGGGTGTTCTTATCATATGACCGAAAATTTTAAATTGTTGAAGAATGTGAATGTTTTCAAATAATGAATAGTGGTGTTTGGAAATGATGAATCCTTTAGAATAAAAATTGTTGGATCCACTATTATTGGCAAAGAAAAGTTGAAATCCAAGAAACATTTGTTTGTTGATGGGTTAAAACACAACTTGTTGAGTGTTTCAAAAAAAATTGATGTAGGAAATAAAGTTATTTATAGTAAATATGGGTTTTTATGAAAAATAGAGGAAGATAGAAACATTGTTATAAAATAAAAACACATAGAAGAAAACATGTTTCAAGTTGGTGAAGTATAGAATTAATGTCACTTAAGTATGATGGAAGAAAATTAGCAATTGAATAATTTTTTTGGACATATATGTCATAGAAACCAGAGCATGTAATCAAAGTGATACATTTTCTTTAGTATTCTGGATATGTCAAGAAGAAGATATTGGTGTAGTTCAATTTTTTAGAAAGGGAGTATTTAATTTTTTTTGTATAAGAATGTTGATATTCGTTCACCTCGACCCCTAGAACTTATTCATTCTGATATTTTTGGGCCAATGAAAAAAAATAAACATTCATAGATAATTACTTCATTTATTTCATTAATAATTTTACTCACATTACTTGTATTTTTTATTTGAAACATAAATCAGAATCTCTAAAAAAATTTAAGAGTTTTAAAATAAGAACTGAGAAGTAATGTGTGTATTATATGAATAAGTTATGAATTGATAATGTTGGTGAATACAAGAATGAATAGTTCATAAGTTATGTTGAAAAACATGGAATTCAACATGCGTTTATAACACCATACACAAAAAAATGGTGTTGATGAAAGGAATAATATAAGTTTAGTTGATATGGGGAATACAATGTTAATTGAGTATGGTCTTTCTCGATACTTCTAGAGGCAATCTATGAGCACTCCTGTTTATATTCATAATCAGTGTTTCTATAGACCATGTTTTGATATGGATACTTATGAAATGTTTTATGATAAAACTCTATGTTTGAAACAATTAATAGTTTTTATGAGTCCCTAAATTTTAAATAATAAAGATGGAAACCTTGGAAAGTTTGATCAAATAAGTAAAGATGGAATCTTTCTTGGATATTCACTACATAGAAGAGGATATAATTGTTTTAACAAAGAAATAGAAATAATAGTTTGTTCTATTGATGTGAAAGTTCATGAAAAATATTAGGAATATATTTCACAAACACAAGTATATGAGGAAGATAAATATTACAAATATTTTTTTGTTAAGAAACATGAAAAGATTCCAACAATTATGATGACACATAGGGGGAAAATTTGAACTCATCTATTTCTAGTGATGAAGAATAATTTTGTATATCACATCCTATGCTGATGAAACATGTGGAATCTCAAAACATTATTGGTGATAAAAATCAAAAGCTTCAAACAATAAGTACATCAAACATTGATATGAAAGATATGAATGACGCTTTTGAGAATCCAGAATGGATTCATGCCGTGAATGAGGTGTTGGATTAGATTGAGAAGAATGAAACTTGAAAAATAATACCTAAACCAAATGACAAAAATATTTTTGGTACAAAATGGGTGTTTTTGAATAAATTAAATGAATATGGTGAAGTGATAAGAAAAAAAGAAATGTTGGTTTTCTAGGTTTACTCAAATATTGAAGGTATTGATTTTGATGAGATTTTTTCTCCAGTAGAATTTTTAGAAACAATCATAATCATTCTTTCAATTTTTGCACAAAGAAGTTATAAATTTTTTTAGATGGATGTAAATTTATCATTTCTAAATAGATAACTTGAAGAATTAGTTTATATTAAAAACCCATGTGGTTTTGTTATTGGGAAGGATGAAAGTTGTGTGTGTAATTTGAATAAAGACTTGTATGGTCTAAATAAATAAATGCGGGAGTGGTATTAAAAATTGGATACCTTCTTAAGAAATATGAACTTTAATAAATGAAGAGTTGATAGTAATCTCTACGTCAAAAAAAATAGGATATTCCCCTCACTGTTATTGTGTATGTTGACAATATTATCTTTTTTAAGAATGATTAAAGAACTTGTGAATTTTTTTTTGAATAGAAAAATAATTTGTTTTATATGTTCATGCTTGGTGAAATGAAATACATTATTGGGTTAAAATTTTAAAAATATAAGAAATAAAATTTTCTTTCTCAAGAAAATTATGCTAAGGAACTTATTAAGAAGTTTGGAATGTAAAATTAGAAACCTTTTTCCAAACCAATTTCTGTGGGAACCAAGTTGACTAAAGATTTAGAAGGTAAGGAAGTTGATTCTAATTTTTTTTGAAATCTAATTGGATGTTTTTTATATATGAATACTTCAATAATATGCATTGTTTATGATACCATCTTATTTAAAAGATTACAATGTTCTCCCAAAGAATCAAATCTATTGGATGAAAAAAAACAATTCTTAAATATATAAAAGGAACAATATATTTCAGAATCAAGTATGATAGCTCATAAATAATTGATTTTTTTTGGATATAAAAACTCTTATTGGGTAGGAAGTGTAGATGATAGAAGATCATCATTTGGAGGAGTTTTCTTTCTATGGAGAACTTTTTTAAGTTGGAATACTGAGAAACAGAATTTAGTAACAGTTATCATAAAAAAATCGGAGTATGTTTCTTCCACGCAAACTATAACACAACTTATGCAGATGAATAATCATTTATAATAATTACTTGTTAAAGTGAATTTAACTATTATCTTAGTTTTTTATAATCAAAGTGACATAAAAATTATAAAAAATCAATTACAACATTCTCATTCAAAACAAATTTATATCAAATATTACTTCATCAAAGAGAATGTGGAAAATAATGAACTCAAGATGGAGTATGTTCCTACATCATAACAATTTGTTGAAATTTTCATAAAATATTTACCAAAGGAATAATTTTTAAAACTGAGGTTGAACAAGGGAATCCAGCCTCCTTCTCTCTAAGGTTGAGATATGTGTTTCTATCCCATATATCATCTAGTCTTTGGTTATTATTTTCAAAGGGGTAGAAAAATGATGTTTTATAAATCTATAAATTGATATGTACTAAACCTTTTAAGGAAACATGTATATATTTGGGGGTTGTGGGTAAGATGTTAACTCAACATGTAAGTGTGTTAAATATTCTAACAGTTTTTTAAAGTGGTTATAAGAAACATGTTTTTACAAGAATAAATAAGTTAAAAATAGGTGGAATGTTTGAAGGTTGAAGATGTTTCATAAGTCGCTACTTTGTACTTCGTGGTTTGGTTGTCAAAGATTATTGTTTCCTACAATGATTTTTCTCATGTATAATTAGAATTGGTGATAAGTTATCCATTGCCTGAGTTAAAAAGTTCAGTGATTTATGAATGATGGTTGACAACAAAATCCAAAGAGGGGTATTTGTGGACCAAGTTGTCTAGAAGTGTTGATCAGATTCTGGAAGAAGTTTGTTCTATTTGTTTTGTTTTTTATCTTTATAGAAAATCTATTCACTTTTAAGTGTTAGTGATCATATGAAAGAATTATCAGACTCAAAATGTTAGGCACAAAGTTCATAAAAAATTACATTAGTTTCATTTTTTTATTCTAGAAATGTTTCCTAGGTGAAAAGGTTTTTAGACTCACATTATGTCTGAAATGATGTTTTCAATTATAATAAATAAGTTCTATTAGAGTTTGAATGTTTCCATTATAAATTTTAAATTTTTTTTTTTTTACATTTCAAATATCAAAATTTTTCTAAAAAACATGTGATACAAGATTTTTGAAATAAAGGAGGAGAAAATGTTTTGTAATTTAGACGATGTTATGTTGATCCTAATGGTCTTAACATCATGAGGAAGTCATGTTATGAGTAGAAGTTTGTGGTATAAGAGAGTATTCAAAATAAAAGTATTTCAATCTCATTTCATCAGTTTGAGAAACAATAGATTTAGAATTTCTCTAAAGACTGGGACGTTTGAATTTGTTTTTGTCAAAAAAATTGTTGAAGTGATGGTCAACTGGTCCATCAGACATAGAGTGTAACCAATCCATCAGAGGAGTTTTTATACTGATACATTAGACTAATTGTTGGTATTTATCGGGAATTAGAGGAATATAATAATTTTTTTTGAAGATAGGTAGAGAAATTGTTGACACTGATAAGTAAGTAGTATTTTTTGGGACCGAAGAAATAAAATACATTCAACGACCAATCCAACAGATGGGATCTGAGGCCGATCAATCAAATGAAGTAAAACAATGTAGCCAACCATTTTCACAGAAAAAAAGTTTTTGTTTTTATTAAATTTTTTCAAGAGTCATTAGATAAGGATTGATATTGATCCATCAGAGGGAATTAGAGTCTGATTCATCAAACTCATGATGACACCAATAATTCATCAACCACTAGACTTCATCAGATGAGGGTTTCTTCAGTTTGATGAATTATTGAATAATTAATGAAAAGTTGATTGATTTGAAGAAATTTATAAGGTTTTTTCAAAGGATTTTTGAAGGCTAAAAAATGAAACAATTCTTATAGAATAATAGTTTCAAATGTTTAGTTGGTATGGGAAAATAGAATGGGATTATTCAGTTTTACATATGTTTCATCGTAATGAAGAACAATATCATAATGAAATATTCACCAGACTGAAGGATGGTTTGAAATTTCAAAGCATGATGAGAGTGACATAACTAAAGGTTTTGTGATAGATCTTGTAGAATATGGTTTTCTAGATAGAGTTTTCTTGAGAAAATTCTATGGACATAAGTGGTGTAAGGAAGATAGTAGTCAGAATTTTCCAGATCGGACTGACAAATCAGACTGGCATTTCCATGGATAGAAAGAAGTGGTTTAAATTTTTTTTGAGTGTATCTATTTTTACTTGTTTTCTATATAGGGTAATCAGACTGATGAATTAGACTAATCATATAATTGAGTTTTCATATGAAGTCCAAAATGGTTGTTTCTACAAACTGTTGGGAAGGAAAGTGAATAATTGTTTTTTTGAAGAATTACATAGGTGGATTTTTTGAACCAACACAATGAAATGTTCCGAAAAAACTATTTAACTATTTATAAACTTTTCATAAACTTGTTTTACATCATTAGTCCTAGAAAAAGAACATGCACTATTGTATTTTTTTATAGTGCTACACAAGTGTAAGGGAATTTTCTACTTATTGTATCCACACAAAAGGATTTTTTTCCAGTGGAGTGTGTGTTATTAGATTGTTTTTATACCATTACAAGGACTATATATTCTTATTTAGTATAGAACCTTGTAAATACATGTGTTTCTATGGGTAATTCAATGTTTCGTTTTCAGCGAAGTGATAATTCATTAACAGGATGTGAAGTTTATTAAAGAAGAAAGATAACATAAAAGAAAAATATATCATTGATTCACCCCACCCTATCTTAGTGATACATTGATGTTGATTTGTCCTTTTAAGGTAGTCGGGTTTAGGGTTTAGGGTTTAGGGTTTATGGTTTAGGGATTGGAAGGATTTTAAAGGGTATGAAGTGTATTTTGGCAGGGTTTTTAAAGGTTTTAAAGGTTTATAAAGGTAGTGTTGGGTTTTTAGGTCATGTAAGAGGAGATATTGTAAATTTTTGAGTGTTTAGGGTATAGAGAGTAGATTTTAGGGTTTAGGTTTTAGGGTTTTGATGGATTTTAAAGGGGTTTTAAAGGGTTTTAAGGGTATAAAGTGTATTTTGGTAGGGTTTTTAAGGTATTTAAAGGGTTATGAAGGGAGTGAAGGATTTTTAAGGTCATGGAAGAGGGAATAGGTTGAAGGGTTTGAGGTTTTTGGGTTTAAGGACTAGGTTTTAGGGTTTAGGGTTTGGAAGAATTTTAAAGGTTTCTAAAGGGTTTTAAGTGTATAAAGTGTATTTTTAAAGGGGTTTTCTGTGTTTTTAAGGGTTATGATGGGAGTTATTGGTTTTTATGGATAGTGAAGATGGTAGAGGGTGAAGGGTTGTGGTTATAGGTTATAGGGAGTAGGGTTAATGGTTAAGGGTTTATGGTTTGGAAGTATTTTAATGGGTTTTAAGGGTGTGAACTGTATTTTGGTAGGGTTTTTAATTATTTTGAAGGGTTTTGAAGGGAGTGAATGTTTTTTAAAGTTTGGGAAGAGGGGATATGGTTAAGGGTCTAGGCTTGAGGGTATAGGGAGTAGGGATTAGGTTTTGGAAGTATTTTAAAAGGTTTTAAGGTTATGTTGTTTATTTTGGTACGATTTTTAAGGGTTTTAAAGGGTTATGAAGAGAGTTAAGGGTTTTTAAGGTTAGAAAGGAGGGTTGAGGGTGAAGGGTTGACGTTTTAGGGTATTGGGGAAATGTTTAGGGTATAAATTTTAGGGTTTAGAAGGATTTTAAAGGGGTTTAAAATGTGATTAAGGGTATGAAGTGTATTTTGGAAGGGTTTTAAGGGTTTAAAATGTTTGTGAAGGAATTGAATGGTTTTTAAGGTTAGTGAAGAGGTTATAGGGTGAATGGTTGAGGTTTTAGGGTATAGAGAGTAGGGTTTAGGGTATGGATGAATTTTAAAGAGGGTGAAAAAGGGTTTTAAGGGTATGAAGTTTATTTTGGTAGGGTTTAAGGGTTTTAAAGGGTTATGAATGGAGTGAATGGTTTTTATATTTATTTAAGATGGGATAGGGTGATGTATTTAGTGTTTATATTATAGTTTGTAGGGTTTAGGGTTTAGGGTTTAGAGTTTGGAAGGATTTAAAAGGGTTTTTATAGGGTTGTAAGGGTATGAAGTGTATTTTGGTAGGGTTTTTATGTGTTTTAAATGGTTATTAATGAATTGAAGGGGTTTAAAGTTTATTTAATATGGTATATGGTGAATTTTTAGGGTTTAGGGTTTAGGGTTTGGAAGTATTTTAACAGGATTTAAAGGGTTTTAAGGGTATGAAGTATATTTTTGTAGAGTTTTTAGGGATTTTAAATGTTTATAAAGGGAGTGTAGGGTTTTAAGGTTAGGGAAGAGGGTATAGAGTAAAGGGTTTTGGATTTAGTGTGGGAGTAGGTTCTAGGGTTTAGGGTTTATAAGGATTGTAAAGGGGTTTTATAGTGTTTTGAGGGTATGAAGTGTATTTTGGTAGGGGTTTTAAGGGTTTAAAAGGGTTATGAATGGAGTGAATGGTTTTTAGGTTATGGAATATGGGATAGGTAGAAGTGTTGAGTGTTTACGATATAGGGATTAAGGTTTAGGTTTAGAAGGATTTCAAGGGGGTTTTAAAGGGTTTTATGGGTATGAAATGTATTTTCAAAAGGTTTTTAATGGTTATAAAGGGTTACGAAGAGTGTAATGTTTTTTTAAAGATTATGTAAAGGGGGAGAGGATGAAGTATTGGGGGTTATGGGTATAGGGAGTAGGGTGTGGAGTTTAGGGTTCATAGTTTGAATTATTTTAAATGGTTTTAAGGCTATGAAGTATATTTTGGTAGGGTTTTTAAGGGTATTAAAGGGTTATGAAGAGAGTGAAGTGTTTTTAAGGTAAGGTAATTGGGTATAGGGTATATGTATGAGAATTTAGGGTATATGGAGTTGGTTTTGGGGTTTAGGGTTTAAGGGTTGGAAGGATTTTAAAGGGGTATTTGATTAGCCACTAAATGAGGATAATATTAATTGTTAATATACATAATTTTCATGTTATTTTTTATTCATAAACACCATTTTAGTGCATTTTACACTTTGAACATCATTTCACATTATGTTTGTAATACCTTCTTAAAATGCACTATTATGTGGTACATTTTTGAACATCATTTAAAGTACCCAATGATTCATCTGATTGTAAGGAATTGAATTTTACATATTTTAATTTGATATTTTTGGAAATTTATCTACACTTAAATATGAACATGTTTGATTCAGGGATCAGTGGAGAATTCATGGAGGATGATGGAGATATTTGGCAATGAAAGGAAGCAATTCTGGAGAAGGCATATTGGACACCTTCCCACCGATGAGACTGTGGGGCCCAACATACAGGCCCAATTAATCCAAATTTTCATAGGAAGCTAGAAGACATGTATAGGAACAAATCACTCTTCATGAGTTAATGCTAATTCGGCCTCCATGTTGGTCATTTAGTCGACCCAAGTTAGAGATAAAATTCTGGGCCAGATTCTACGGCCCAGAAAAACAGTCCACTACATTGATCATATCTAGGAATCCACAACTCCAAATGGGCCCAAATTTTACAGGAAGTTAGAAGACATCCGGAGATCCATTTTCTTCTTCTATGGCCCACCCTGATGCGGCCGTCTAAAAGGCCTTCCAGATGCATCTGTTTGGTGAAGTAAAGCTGGCTGCCACCTCGGGTCAAACGTGAAAAAGTCCAAATTCCACATGCTTTCCACCACCTATAGCCTAGAAAAATTAATTAAGATGCTTTGTACTGTTGTTGGTTCGACCCAAGGCTCCCAAAATTCCTATTTAAGGCAGTGGTGGTGAAGGAGTTGAGGATCTTGGATGCTTTGTTTAATTGTAATGTTATGCTGCATTTTTGTTGCCTCAATTTTGTCTTTCACATGTAAGTTGTTCAATTCACTTTAGTTTCTTAATAAAAGTTCTTCTTCTACTCTTATTCTGTTGTTCTTAATATCACTTTGATACCGTTGGATCAAGGTGTGAATTTATTCACACCAACCCTTGTGAAATTATTCACACAACGGTGGAGTGATCATTTTATTTTTGTTGTTTTCTTTACTTCTACATTCCTCCCTTATGAGTCTACTTTCCGCTTCCATTGAAACCATGGGATCAATGGAGGGCTAACCCACTTATGGGTTGATCCAAGGGAGTAGCAAGGGGCTGGATTGGATGTTATTTGTCACCTAATTAATGTATAATCACTTCTTTAATTGGGATTTTTATTTGATGATTTTTAAACTCCATCGTCCTTGTTGAATTTAAGGCCACACACTTCAAGTACTAATACGATCCTTTACCTTGAAATTCTCAAAACTTTGATCCTTCAAGTGTATAGGTGATTAGTATTAGAGGGTGTAGGCATTAAACCAGTAAGTGATGATGTTGTTTTATCTCCTTAAATGAACCCATCTCAAATTTAAGAAATTGAAATCATTAAAAAGAAAATACATCCAATCCACCCCGAGTGATAACCTAGGATCAACTCATTCTTTTAAATTGAATCCACTTAAATATTTTAGATATCTTTAAAACCCATCCAAAATCAATCCAAGTTGGCCACTTCATAGCCAAAAATCCATCCCTTAGGTTGTGTATCTTAGGTATCTTCTTAGGTCTCTGTGGAATCGACAACCCAAACTACACTACAAGGACCGTTCTACCCTTCTTCTCTTGGGTAAATTTGGGCGTGAACCAAATTTTGGCGCCGTTGCCGGGGACCAAGTAAGTACCTTAGATCCAAAAAAAAAACCTTCTTTCCTCACCTCCATTCTTCTACTCTCACCCAAGATCTCTTATCTTGTCCCTTTCTCGCTTTTGTTTTGGCGCATGTCCGCCTACACCCGCGATTTCTCAAATAGACTAGTTAGGGTGGAAAGTCCTAGGATAGGGGAGTCAAGTGCACCTAAGGGATTGTTTAAATCAGATTCAAATATTCTTGAAACCCCAAAGTCAGAACTTGAAACAAGTCCAATGGAGGGTCATCCACAAAATCAAATTGTAAACCCTGGGGGGAATCAAATGGGAATCCAAAACCAAGAAGCTCCAAACTTAGGGAATGTAGTTGATCAAACCATGAACGACTACCTCACTACAGCTTGGACCAATGCCCCCTCATGAATTAGACACAATTCCATAGGAGACACCAACTACATATTCAAACCCCATGTCCTAAACCACCTTCCAACCTTTCATGGGATGGAGTCAGAAATGTCATACCTTCATGTCAAAGAGTTCAACGACATTGTTGAAACCATGTGTCCCCCACATCAACTAGAATCCGCTAAGATGAGGCTATTTCCTTTTTCATTAAAGGATCGAGCTAAAAATTGGCTAAACAACTTGAGACCTTCCTCAATCCACTCTTGGGACCAACTGCAAAGAGAATTCTACAAAAAATACTTCCCTCATCACAAAACAATTGCACTTAAAAAGAGCATCCAAAACTTTTTTGAAAAAGAGGGAGAGTCATTCTATGAAACATGGGAGAGGTTCAAAGACACCCTAAACATGGTTCCACACCATGGGTTTTCCATACCTGAACAAGTGAGAATTTTCTATGAAGGGTTGGGTCCGGGTAATAAACAATTCATTGACATGATGTGTAATGGAACCTTTAAAAACAAGGCCCCAAATGATGCTTATGTGTATCTCGAAAGTCTGGCTGAACAAAACCAAACTTGGGGAACTTCACCTTATTCTGAAAAGCCACAAAGAACCACTGGAATTCATACACTTAGAGAAGAGGAAAGCCTTAGGGCTAAACTCGCAGCACTCTCTAGGAAGGTTGAAGAGATAGACCTTAGGAAAGTCCATGAAATCCAAAATGTAGACCTTCTTTGCACAATTTGTGACAAACATGACCATAAAACAGACAACTGCCCAACCATTCCATCCATCAAGGATGTTCTTCTAGGAGGACCCCCAGCGGAAGTCGATGCCCTAAACTTTCAAAATCCCCAATACCAAAACACCTTCAATCCAAGGTACAATGACCACCCAGGCTTCCGCTGGAAAGATAACCAACAACCTAGCCAACCACAGGGACAAAATCCTTACCCCCATCAGAACTACCAAAACCATAACCAGTTCCAAACCCAACCTATCCAATACCAACAACCACCGGTCCATTTTCAACAAACCATCCCACCTCCAAAATATCCCCTGGGATAAACCAACCTACTCAAGCACCAACCCAAACTGTTCCACAAAGCCTACTAGAAAAATTGTGCAAACAAATGGAGAGGATGAACTCAGAAGTCTCTTCCCTAAAACAAGAACTTCAAACCATAAAAACAGGAAAGGCACCCATGCCTACTCAGGCGGTGCCGTCCTCAACTTCAAGGGGAGAGTCAAGTTGTGCTCAAACAACTCATGAACAACTAAAGGCTGTGACTGTTTTAAGAAGTGGGAAATCAATTGAGAAACCTGAACAACTAATTCAGAACCCACCTGAAGATTCAAACTTGGATGAAAATTTAAATGAACCACAAGATCAAACTGAAGAAACTGATAACAATGTGAAAGAAACAACTCTTCAACAAACAACCCCACAACCTGCACCATTTCCTCAACGCATGAGGGGGAAAACCAAACCTGAATTGAGTGAAACGTTGAGGGAAATATTTTCACAAGTCAAGTTGAACATACCCCTTATCGATGCAATCCAAACCATACCTGCCTACTCAAAGTACCTTAATGACTTGTGCACTTTTAAAAGAAAATTTTCACATAAAAACCAAGTCCTTTTGGATGATAATGTGAGTACCACCATTCAAGGTACAATTCCTCCTAAGTTGAAAGACCCAGGTTGCCCTTACATCAATGTTGAACTAGGAGAAAGCAAAGTTGTCAAAGCCTTATGTGACCTAGGTGCTAGTGTCAATCTCATCCCATATGCTGTGTACTGCCAGTTAGGCCTAGAAGAACTCCAACCCACATCTGTCACACTTCAACTTGCTGATCGTAGCATTAGGGTTCCAAAGGGGATTTTAAAGGATGTTCTGGTAAAGGTTGAAAACTTCATCTACCCTGCTGATTTCATTATCCTTGACAACCATCCAAACTTAGGAAATAAGGAACAAACCCCAATCATCCTTGGTCGTCCTTTCCTTGAAACAATCAACTATGTTATTCGAGTCCGAAATGGGAACATGACCATCACCTTTGGGAACATGAGTCTAGACCTGAACATCTATAATGCAAGCTCACAAATAGAAGATGACGAGGATATTCATGAAGTAAACATGATAAGAAGCATTGATAATGAATCCATGGAACATCAAGGAATATTTGATGAATTTTTAAGTCAGAATGAGATTGATTTCCTTTGTTCATATGAAGGAAGTTTATCTCCTTGGCTTGAATCATTTTCAAATTGCTCTTATGATGAAGTCTTAGGTCCAAAAATCAGTGAAACCTTTCAAGAAACCAATTTCATAGAGACCCCTATAAATTCCTTCCCTAAATCTGATCAAGCCAATCTAGTAGCTGAAACCTCTACATGTCAGGAATCAATCCTATCTGAACCTCTAAAAAAAGAAATTGATCTTGATCCAATGTCCCAATCTTCTGCTGAAATTTTGAACCAACCTGATCTTGAATTGAAGGAACTTCCTGCTGCACTAAAGTATGCCTTCCTAGGGGAAAATCAAACACATCCTATTGTCATTTCTTCTTCTCTTGAAGCCAATCAAGAGAGGATGCTTCTAGATGTCCTTAGGAAGCATAAGAAAGCCATTGGTTGGACCCTTTCTGATATTCCTGGGATTAGCCCACTTATCGGGACTCATAGGATTATTCTGGAATCTGATTCAAAGCCATGTCGTCAACCTCAACGGCGACTCAATCCTAATCTCATGGAGGTAGTAAGGAAGGAACTTCTGAAATTGTTGAAAGCTGGCATCATATATCCCATAGCTGAGAGTGAATGGGTGAGCCCAATCCAAGTGGTTCCAAAAAAGGCTGGAATCACAGTGATAACCAATGAGGATGGAGAGATTTTTCCAACAAGGGTGAGTAGTGGATGGAGGGTCTGCATTGACTATAGGAAACTAAACTCATTCACCAAGAAGGACCATTTCCCCTTACCATTCATTGACCAAGTCCTTGAGAGAGTGGCAGGTCATGCCTTCTACTGTTTCTTAGATGGGTACTCGGGGTACAATCAAATTGAGGTCTCCCTAGAGGATCAAGGGAAGACTACATTCACATGTCCTTTCGGTACCTTTGCCTTCAAACGCATGCCCTTCGGGTTATGCAATGCCCCTGGAACCTTCCAGCGGTGCATGATGGGAATCTTCTCAGACATGGTAGGGGATTTTCTTGAGGTCTTCATGGATGACTTCTCTGTGTTTGGGGATACTTTTGAGGGATGTCTGCAGAATGTGGAGAGAGTCTTGTCAAGATGTGAAGAAAAAAATCTGGTCCTAAACTGGGAAAAATGCCATTTCATGGTTAAAGAGGGACTTGTTCTAGGCCATCTGGTCTTGAGTAGGGGGATTGAAGTTGATAAAGCAAAGGTTGACATCATTCGTCACCTTCCATCACCCAAAACTGTCAAGGAAGTGAGGTCTTTCTTAGGACATGCTGGTTTCTATAGAAGATTCATCAAGGACTTTAGTTCAATATCCCGTCCCCTTTGTTCTCTCTTAGTAAAGGATGCTCCATTTGTTTGGACAGAAAGTTGTGAGGGTTCATTCTCAACCCTCAAATCCTCTCTCACCTCTCCTCCAATTATGAAATCTCCAAATTGGAACCTTCCTTTTGAACTTATGTGTGATGCTAGTGACTTTACTGTTGGAGCTGTGTTAGGACAACGTTGTGATAAAACTCCTTATGTCCTTGCTTATGCAAGAAAATCCTTAAATGATGCCCAAATCAACTACACCACCACTGAAAAGGAGTTACTTGCTATTGTGTTTTCCTTAGAGAAGTTTAGGTCCTACCTCTTAGGATCACCCATCACTGTGTTCACTGACCATTCTGCACTAAAATACCTCTTCCAAAAACAAGATGCTAAGGCTAGACTGATTAGGTGGGTCCTCCTCTTACAAGAATTTGACCTCACAATCAAGGATAAAAAGGGAGTTGAAAATGTTGTAGCTGATCAACTCTCTAGGATGGAATTCAAAGACAACTCAAATCACCTCTCTGTGTCTGATTCGTTTCCTGATGAACACCTATACTCTGTGAGTGACTGCCCTTGGTATGCTGACATAGCAAATTTCTTAGTGACAGGAGTCATTCCCAAATTCTTAGGGACTCAAGCTCGAAGGAAATTTATTTCTGATGTTAGACACTATGTGTTTGATGATCCTTACTTCTATAAGTTCTGCCCTGACCAAGTCATTAGGAGGTGTGTTCCAGAATCTGAACAAGAGTCCATCCTTAAATTCTGTCACAGTGAGGCATGTGGAGGTCACTTTTCCTCTAAGAAAACATCTGCTAAGATTCTTCAATGTGGTCTTTTCTGGCCCACCCTTTCAAGGGACTTCTACACATATTGTCAAAGCTGTCCTAGGTGTCAACAAGTAGGGTCCATCACAAAAAGGAATCAAATGCCACTCACTCCCATCTTAGTGGTTGAAATCTTTGACTGTTGGGGAATTGATTTCATGGGTCCCTTCCCAAACTCTCGGGGATACCTCTACATACTCTTAGCTGTTGATTATGTCTCAAAATGGGTTGAGGCCATTCCCACAAAATCCAATGATCATCAAACTGTGATTAGATTCCTAAAAGAAAACATATTCTCTAGATTTGGAATTCCTAGGGCTATCATAAGTGATCGTGGAACTCATTTTTGCAATCGTCCATTCTCATCACTCATGGAAAAATATGGAATTTCTCACAAAGTGTCCACTGCTTACCACCCACAGACCAATGGTCAAGCTGAGTTAGCCAATCGTGAAATTAAGCAAATTCTTGAAAAAACTGTCAACCCCTCTAGGAAAGATTGGTCTGAGAAACTCTTAGATGCTCTTTGGGCCTATAGAACTGCATATAAAACCATTTTAGGAATGTCCCCATATAGGTTGGTTTATGGAAAAGCATGCCATTTGCCAGTGGAGATTGAACATAAGGCCTTTTGGGCAATTAAGAAAATGGATTATGACCTCTCATTGGCCGGAACAAAAAGGAAATTAGATCTCAATGAACTGGAGTAACTAAGGATGGAGGCTTATGAAAATTAAAGGATCAATAAAGCTAGAGTTCAAGCCTACCAATCTAGGAATATCAAGGTCAAACATTTTGAACCGGGAAAACATGTGCTCTTGTATAGTTCAAAACTTCATTTACATCCAGGAAAGTTAAGGTCTAGATGGTCAGGACCATTCATAGTGCATCATGTATTCCCCCATGGGGCAGTAGAGATTCAAGATCCCACAAGTGGTCACATTTTCAAGGTCAATGGTCAAAGGTTAAAAACATTCGTTGAATCATTCAATAAACAGGAAATAGATGTTGAGTTAATTGATCCAATCTATGAACCAGGAAAAAAATTGATAAATTTGGGATCTATGTCGGGCTAACGACGTTAAACAAAGCGCTGCACGGGAGGCAACCCGTGGTTTTTATGTTTCTAATCTTTCTGAATCATCTTTATTTTTCAAATAAGATTACTTAATCATTTTTATATTTAAAAATAACAAAATAGACTTTTGATTTGTTCTTCTATTATGACTATGGATGGGTACGAAAGAGGAGCACCATATTCATCTGTGTCACGTGGTGTGATCCTTGAGTAATACCTTACCCAGAAATTTAAAAAGAAGACAATGTATCATCAGTTTATTTTGTTTTTATTATTCAATAGGTTAAGGAAACAAAAAATATAATAATACAAAAAAAAATCCACGCCATAGGCCGTGGGGCAAACCCCGTCACAACCGGCGAAGCCGCGGGGACTCGAACCCGGGACCGAAGGGAGACAGGGGCGCGCGCTTACCACTGACCTGCGGCTTCTTGTGCTACCTTATTCTATAATTTTTATATATATTCTTATATTTTACTTCCTTTATTATATAAATATATATATTTTTTTTGTTTTGTTTGTTTTGTTTTTTCCTTTTTCCACTAGGGAACTTTGCAAGCGACATGGATATCAAAGGAATAAATTCGAGCGGCAAGAACTTCAAACTTCAACCACCAGGTGACTTCATTCCATAATCCTCATTTTCAATTTCCTTTTTAAATTTTTATTCCCTGCCTCTACTCCTTCTAATTTTTCATTTATTCAAACACTGGGGACAGTGTTGTTTTAAGTTGGGGGGGAGATAAAATAAAAAAAAAATGCTTTTGTGTCAAAAAAAAATGAATGATTTGAAAAAATAATTAAATGAAAGGAAAAATTCCTTTAACTTTGAACATGGTAATATGCATTGCACACTTTGAAACTGAATATCAAATAATTTAGCATGCCCTGATTCTGATTTTAATCCTTGTATAATTTCATGAGCATAGATTTTGGAAAGTGTGGCTGTCCAATGTGATATTTCATCATTTATATTTTCATCCAAATAAAAAAAAATGCCACAATGCACGTCCTCTAGACTGTGGGGTACTAATTTGAATTTTTGGGGTCCCATAATAAATGGAATAGGATGGTTTTATTTTTATGAATAATATGAGTATTCCAAAAAAAAAAATTTAAAAAAAATTATTAAAAAATAAAAAATAAAAAATAAAAATAAAATTTGCGTGTAGAGCAATGGATTGATAAAATGCGAGGCTTTCGGCACTTGGGGATCGTGAATCCAGAGATGTCTAGCCCTGAGTTTTTCAATCTATCTCTATTTATGGTAATATGACTTTGTTTTTGATTAAGTTAACTCGAGACGATGCCCGAGTATGTGGGTTTCACTTGGTGCCCTAAGGCCTTTGAGTCTGGGAGTCATCGGCAAAGTCTTGCTACATGGGTTAATTTGATTAATTGCAATCTCAATTACTATAGCAATATTGCAAAAAAAAATCAAAAAAAAGATGGATGAAGAATACTCATATTAGGATTAAATGTGATTCCACCTAGCGCTTCCATGATTTTCCCCTTGAATGAAAATGAACCCCCATATCTATTGTGATTCACAACACATCATTACACCTAATTGAGTTGGATGAAGAATGATGATGGATTTGATCAAAGGAATGGGCTTGGGATTGGGATCTGCTTATGAAACTATATCGTATTAAAATATTTTGATGGGTTTCATGATTGTTTGATATAAGGTTTTTTTGGTGATCATTGTGTATTAAAATGTTTTTGGAAAAGGGAATTCGAATTTCATTTTTGATGAGATATATTTTGCTCGGGACTAGAAAAACTCAAGTTAGGGGGTGTGATTAGCCACTAAATGAGGCTAATATTCATTGTTAATATACATAATTTTCATGTTCTTTGTTATTCATAAACACCATTTTAGTTCATTTTACACTTTGAACATCATTTCACATTATGTTTGTAATACCTTCTTAAAATGCACTATTATGTGGTACATTTTTTAACATCATTTAAAGTACCCAATGATTCATCTGATTGTAAGGAATTGAATTTTACATATTTTAATTTGATATTTTTGTAAATTTATCTACACTTAAATATGAACATGTTTGATTCAGGGATCAGTGGAGAATTCATGGAGGATGATGGAGATATTTGGCAATGAAAGGAAGCAATTCTGGAGAAGGCAGAATGGACACCTTCCCACTGATGATACTGTGGGGCCCAACATACAGGCCCAATTAATCCAACATTTCATGGGATGCTAGAAGACATGTATAGGAACAAATCACTCTTCAGGAGTTAATGCTAATTCGGCCTCCATGTTGGTCATTTAGTCGGCCCAAGTTAGAGATAAAATTCTGGGCCAGATTCTGCGGCCCAGAAAAACAGTCCACTACTTTGATCATATATCGGAATCCACAACTTCAAATGGGCCCAAATATTACAGGAAGTTATAAGAAGTCTGGAGCTCCATTTTCTTCTTCTATGGACCACCCTGATTCGGCCGTATAGAAGGTCTTCCAGACGCATCTGTTCGGTGAAGTAAAGATGGCTGCCACCTCGGGTCAAACGCGGAAAAGTCCAAATTCCACATGCTTTCCACCACCTATAGCCTAGCAAAATTAATTAAGATGCTTTGTACTGTTTTTGGTTCGACCCAAGGCTCCAAAAATGCCTATTTAAGGCAGTGGTGGTGAAGTAGTTGAGGATCTTGGATGCTTTGTTTAATTGTAATATTATGCTGCATTTTTGTTGCCTCAATTTTGTCTTTCACATGTAAGTTGTTCAATTTACTTTAGTTTCTTAATAAAAGTTCTTCTTCTACTCTTATTCTGTTGTTCTTAATATCACTTTGATACCGTTGGATCAAGGTGTGAATTTATTCACACCAACCCTTGTAAAATTATTCACACAACGGTGGAGTGATCATTTTAATTTTGTTGTTTTCTTTACTTCTCCATTCCTCCCTTATGAGTCTACTTTCCGCTTCCATTGAAACCATGGGATCAATGGAGGGCTAACCCACTTATGGGTTGATCCAAGGGAGTAGAAAGGGTATGGATTGGATGTTATTCATAAACACCATTTTAGTGCATTTTACACTTTGAACATCATTTCACATTATGTTTGTAATACCTTCTTAAAATGCACTATTATGTGGTACATTTTTGAACATCATTTAAAGTACCCAATGATTCATCTGATTGTAAGGAATTTAATTTTACATATTTTAATCTGATATTTTTGGAAATTGATCTACACTTAAATATTAACATGTTTGATTCAGGGATCAGTGGAGAATTCATGGAGGATGATGGAGATATTTGGCAAAAAAAGGAAGCAATTCTGGAGAAGGCAGATTGGACACCTTCCCACTGATGAGACTGTGGGGCCCAACATACAGGCCCAATTAATCCAAAATTTCATGGGATGCTAGAAGACATGTATAGGAACAAACCACTCTTCAGGAGTTAATGATAATTCGGCCTCCATGTTGGTCATTTAGTCGGCCCAAGTTAGAGATAAAATTCTGGGCAAGATTCTGCGGCCCAGAAAAACAGTCCACTACTTTGATCATATCTCGGAATCCACAACTCCAAATGGGCCCAAATTTTACAGGACGTTAGAAAACATCCGGAGCTCCATTTTCTTCTTCTATGGCCCACCATGATTCGGCCGTCTAGAAGGTCTTCCAGATGAGTCTGTTCGGTGAAGTAAAGCTGGCTGCCACCTCGGGTCAAACGTGGAAAAGTCCAAATTCCACATGCTTTCCACCACCTATAGCCTATCAAAATTTATTAAGATGCTTTGTACTGTTGTTGGTTCGACCCAAGGCTCCCAAAATGCCTATTTAAGGCAGTGGTGGTGAAGGAGTTGAGGATCTTGGATGCTTTGTTTAATTGTAATGTTATGCTGCATTTTTGTTGCCTCAATTTTGTCTTTCACATGTAAGTTGTTCAATTCACTTTAGTTTCTTAATAAAAGTTCTTCTTCTACTCTTATTCTGTTGTTCTTAATATCACTTTTATACCGTTGGATCAAGGTGTGAATTTATTCACATCAACCCTTGTGAAATTATTCACACAACGGTGGAGTGATCATTTTAATTTTGTTGTTTTCTTTACTTCTTCATTCCTCCCTTATGAGTCTACTTTCCGCTTCCATTGAAACCATGGGATCAATGGAGGGCTAACTCACTTATGGGTTGATCCAAGGGAGTAGCAAGGGGCTGGATTGGATGTTATTCATAAACACCATTTTAGTGCATTTTACACTTTGAACATCATTTCACATTATGTTTGTAATACCTTCTTAAAATGCACTATTATGTGGTACATTTTTGAACATCATTTAAAGTACCCAATGATTCATCTGATTGTAAGGAATTGAATTTTACATATTTTAATTTGATATTTTTGGAAATTTATCTACACTTAAATATGAACATGTTTGATTCAGGGATCAGTGGAGAATTCATGGAGGATGATGGAGATATTTGGCAATGAAAGGAAGCAATTCTAGAGAAGGCAGATTGGAAACCTTCCCACTGATGAGACTGTGGGGCCCAACATACAGGCCCAATTAATCCAAAATTTCATGGGATGCTAGAATACATGTATAGGAAAAAATCACTATTCAGTAGTTAATTCTAATTCGGCCTCCATGTTGGTCATTTAGTCGGCCCAAGTTAGAGATAAAATTCTGGGCCAGATTCTGCGGCCTAGAAAAACAGTCCACTACTTTGATCATATCTCGTAATCCAAAACTCTAAATGGGTCCAAATTTTACAGGAGGTTAGAAGACATCCGGAACTCCATTTTATTCTTCTATGGCCCACCCTGATTCGGCCGTCTAGAAGGTCTTCCAGACGCGTCTGGTCGGTGAAGTAAAGCTGGCTGCCACCTCGGGTCAAACGTGGAAAAGTCCAAATTCCACATGCTTTCCACCACCTATAGCCTAGAAAAATTAATTAAGATGCTTTGTACGATTGTTGGTTCGACCCAAGGCTCCCAAAATGCCTATTTAAGGCAGTGGTGGTGAAGGAGTTGAGGATCTTGGATGCTTTGTTTAATTGTAATGTTATGCTGCATTTTTGTTGCCTCAATTTTGTCTTTCACATGCAAGTTGTTCAATTCACTTTAGTTTCTTAATAAAAGTTCTTCTTCTACTCTTATTCTCTTGTTCTTAATATCACTTTGATACCGTTGGATCAAGGTGTGAATTTATTCACACCAACCCTTGTGAAATTATTCACACAACGGTGGAGTGATCATTTTATTTTTGTTGTTTTCTTTACTTCTCCATTCCTCCCTTATGAGTCTACTTTCCGCTTCCATTGAAACCATGAGATCAATGGAGGGCTAACCCACTTATGGGTTGATCCAAGGGAGTATCAAGGGGCTGGATTGGATGTTATTTATCACCTAATTAATGTATAATCACTTCTTTAATTGGGATTTTTATTTGATGATTTTTAAACTCCATCGTCCTTGTTGAATTTAAGGCCACACACTTCAAGTACTAATACGATCCTTTACCTTGAAGTGCTCAAAAATTTGATCCTTCAAGTGTATAGGTGATTAGTATTAGAGGGTGTAGGCATTAAACCAGTAAGTGATGATGTTGTTTTATCTCCTTAAATGAACCCATCTCAAATTTAAGAAATTGAAATCATTAAAAAGAAAATACATCCAATCCACCCCGAGTGATAACCTAGGATCAACTCATTCTTTTAAATTGAATCCACTTAAATCTTTTAGATATCTTTAAAACCCATCCAAAATCAATCCAAGTTGGCCACTTCATAGCCAAAAATCCGTCCCTTAGGTTGTGTATCTTAGGTATCTTCTTAGGTCTCTGTGGAATCGACAACCCAAGCTACACTACAAGGACCGTTCTACCCTTCTTCTCTTGGGTAAATTTGGGCGTGAACCAAATTTTGGAGCCATTTCCGGGGACCAAGTAAGTACCTTAGATCCAAAAAAAAACCTTCTTTCCTCACCTCCATTCTTCTACTCTCACCCAAGATCTCTTATCTTGTCCCTTTCTCGCTTTTTTTTTGGCGCATGTCCGCCTACACCCGCGATTTCTCAAACAGACTAGTTAGGGCAGAAAGTCCTAGGATAGGGGAGTCAAGTGCACCTAAGGGATTGTTTAAATAAGATTCAAATATTCTTGAAACCCCAAAGTCAGAACTTGAAATAAGTCCAATGGAGGTTCATCCACAAAATCAAATTGTAAACCCTGGGGGGAATCAAATGGGAATCCAAAACCAAGAAGCTCCAAACTTAGGGAATGTAGTTGATCAAACCATGAACGACTACCTCACTCCAGCTTGGACCAATGCCCCCTCATGCATTAGACACAATTCCATAGGAGACACCAACTACATATTCAAACCCCATGTCCTAAACCACCTTCCAACCTTTCATGGGATGGAGTCAGAAATGCCATACCTTCATGTCAAAGAGTTCAACGACATTGTTGAAACCATGTGTCCCCCACATCAACTAGAATCCGTAAGATGAGGCTATTTCCTTTTTCATTAAAGGATCGAGCTAAAAATTGGCTAAACAACTTGAGACCTGCATCAATCCACTCTTGGGACCAACTGCAAAGAGAATTCTACAAAAAATACTTCCCTCATCACAAAACAATTGCACTTAAAAAGAGCATCCAAAACTTTTTTAAAAAAGAGGGAGAGTCATTCTATGAAACATGGGAGAGGTTCAAAGACACCCTAAACATGGTTCCACACCATGGGTTTTCCATACCTGAACAAGTGAGAATTTTCTATGAAGGGTTGGGTCCGGGTAATAAACAATTCATTGACATGATGTGTAATGGAACCTTTAAAAACAAGGCCCCAAATGATGCTTATGAGTATCACGAAAGTCTGGCTGAACAAAACCAAACTTGGGGAACTTCACCTTATTCTGAAAAGCCACAAAGAACCACTGGAATTCATACACTTAGAGAAGAGGAAAGCCTTAGGGCTAAACTCACATCACTCTCTAGGAAGGTTGAAGAGATAGACCTTAGGAAAGTCCATGAAATCCAAAATGTAGACCTTGTTTGCACAATTTGTGACAAACATGACCATAAAACAGACAACTGCCCAACCATTCCATCCATCAAGGATGTTCTTCTATGAGGACCCCCAGCGGAAGTCAATGCCCTAAACTTTCAAAAGCCCCAATACCAAAACACCTTCAATCCAAGGTACAATGACCACCCAGGCTTCCTCTGGAAAGATAACCAAAAACCTAGCCAACCACAGGGACAAAATCCTTACCCCCATCAGAACTACCAAAACCATAACCAGTTCCAAACCCAACCTATCCAATACCAACAACCCCCGGTCCATTTTCAACAAACCATCCCACCTCCAAAATATCCCCCTGGGATAAACCAACCTACTGAAGCACCAACCCAAACTGTTCCACAAAGCCTACTAGAACAATTGTGCAAACAAATGGAGAGGATGAACTCAGAAGTCTCTTCCCTAAAACAAGAACTTCAAACCATAAAAACAGGAAAGGCACCCATGCCTACTCAGGCGGTGCCGTCCTCAACTTCAAGGGGAGAGTCAAGTTGTGCTCAAACAACTCATGAACAACTAAAGGCTGTGACTGTTTTAAGAAGTGGGAAATCAATTGAGAAACCTGAACAACTAATTCAGAACCCACCTGAAGATTCAAACTTGGATGAAAATTTAAATGAACCACAAGATCAAACTGAAGAAACTGATAACAATGTGAAAGAAACAACTCTTCAACAAACAACCCCACAACCTGCACCATTTCCTCAACGCATGAGGGGGAAAACCAAACCTGAATTGAGTGAAATGTTGAGGGAAATATTTTCACAAGTCAAGTTGAACATACCCCTTCTCGATGCAATACAAACCATACCTGCCTACTCAAAGTACCTTAAGGACTTGTGCACCTTTAAAAGAAAATTTTCACATAAAAACCAAGTCCTTTTGGCTGCTAATGTGAGTACCACCATTCAAGGTACAATTCCTCCTAAGTTGAAAGACCCAGGTTGCCCTTACATCAATGTTGAACTAGGAGAAAGCAAAGTTGTCAAAGCCTTATGTGACCTAGGTGCTAGTGTCAATATCATCCCATATGCTTTGTACTGCCAGTTAGGCCTAGAAGAACTCCAACCCACATCTGTCACACTTCAACTTGCTGATCGTAGCATTAGGGTTCCAAAGGGGATTTTAAAGGATGTTTTGGTAAAGGTTGAAAACTTCATCTACCCTGCTGATTTCATTGTCCTTGACAACCATCCAAACTTAGGAAATAAGGAACAAACCCCAATCATCCTTGGTCGTCCTTTCCTTGAAACAATCAACTCTGTTATTCGAGTCCGAAATGGGAACATGACCATCACCTTTGGGAACATGAGTCTAGACCTGAACATCTATAATGCAAGCTCACAAATAGGGGATGACGAGGATATTCATGAAGTAAACATGATAGGAAGCATTGATAATGAATCCATGGAACATCAAGGAATATTTGATGAATGTTTAAGTCATAATGAGATTGATTTCCTTTGTTCATATGAAGGAAGTTTATCTCCTTGGCTTGAATCATTTTCAAATTGCTCTTATGATGAAGTCTTAGGTCCAACAATTAGTGAAACCTTTCAAGAAACCAATTTCATAGAGACCCATCTAAATTCCTTCCCTAAATCTGATCAAGCCAATCTAGTAGCTGAAACCTCTACATGTGAGGAATCAATCCTATCTGAACCTCTAAAAAAAGAAATTGATCTGATCCAATGTCCCAATCTTCTGCTGAAATTTTGAACCAACCTGATCTTGAATTGAAGGAACTTCCTGCTGCACTAAAGTATGCCTTCCTAGGGGAAAATCAAACACATCCTATTTTCATTTCTTCTTCTCTTGAAGCCAATCATGATAGGATGCTTCTAGATGTCCTTAGGAAGCATAAGAAAGCCATTGGTTGGACCCTTTCTGATATTCCTGGGATTAGCCCACTTATTGGGACTCATAGGATTGTTCTGGAATCTGATTCAAAGCCATGTCGTCAACCTCAACGGCGACTCATTCCTAATCTCATGGAGGTAGTAAGGAAGGAACTTCTGAAATTGTTGAAAGCTGGCATCATATATCCCATAGATGAGAGTGAATGGGTGAGCCCAATCCAAGTGGTTCCAAAAAAGGCTGTAATCACAGTGATAACCAATGAGGATGGAGAGATTTTTCCAACAAGGGTGAGTAGTGGATGGAGGGTCTGCATTGACTATAGGAAACTAAACTCATTCACCAAGAAGGACCATTTCCCCTTACCATTCATTGACCAAGTCCTTGAGAGAGTGGCAGGTCATGCCTTCTACTGTTTCTTAGATGGGTACTCGGGGTACAATCAAATTGAGGTCTCCCTAGAGGATCAAGGGAAGACTACATTCACATGTCCTTTCGGTACCTTTTCCTTCAAACGCATGCCCTTCGGGTTATGCAATACCCCTGGAACCTTCCAGCGGTGCATGATGGGAATCTTCTCAGACATGGTAGGGGATTTTCTTGAGGTCTTCCTGGATGACTTCTCTGTGTTTGGGGATACTTTTGAGGGATGTCTGCAGAATGTGGAGAGAGTCTTGTCAAGATGTGAAGAAAAAAATCTGGTCCTAAACTGGGAAAAATGCCATTTCATGGTTAAAGAGGGACTTGTTCTAGGCCATCTGGTCTCGAGTAGGGGGATTGAAGTTGATAAAGCAAAGTTTGACATCATTCGTCACCTTCCATCACCCAAAACTGTCAAGGAAGTGAGGTCTTTCTTAGGACATGCTGGTTTCTATAGAAGATTCATCAAGGACTTTAGTTCAATATCCCGTCCCCTTTGTGCTCTCTTAGTAAAGGATGCTCCATTTGTTTGGACAAAAAGCTGTGAGGGTTCATTCTCAACCCTCAAATCCTCTCTCACCTCTCCTCCCATTATGAAATCTCTAAATTGGAACCTTCCTTTTGAACTTATGTGTGATTCCAGTGACTTTGCTGTTGGAGCTGTGTTAGGACAACGTTGTGATAAAACTCCTTATGTCATTGCTTATGCAAGCAAATCCTTAAATGATGCCCAAATCAACTACACCACCACTGAAAAGGAGTTACTTGCTATTGTGTTTGCCTTAGAGAAGTTTAGGTCCTACCTCTTAGGATCACCCATCACTGTGTTCACTGACCATTCTGCACTAAAATACCTCTTCCAAAAACAAGATGCTAAGGCTAGACTGATTAGGTGGGTCCTCCTCTTACAAGAATTTGACCTCACAATCAAGGATAAAAAGGGAGTTGAAAATGTTGTAGCTGATCACCTCTCTAGGATGGAATTCAAAGACAACTCAAATCACCTCTCTGTGTCTGATTCGTTTCCTGATGAACACCTATACTCTGTGAGTGACTGCCCTTGGTATGCTGACATAGCAAATTTCTTAGTGACAGGAGTCATTCCCAAATTCTTAGGGACTCAAGCTCGAAGGAAATTTCTTTCTGATGTTAGACACTATGTGTTTGATGATCCTTACCTCTATAAGTTCTGCCCTGACCAAGTCATTAGGAGGTGTGTTCTAGAATCTGAACAAGAGTCCATCCTTAAATTCTGTCACAGTGAGGCATGTGGAGGTCACTTTTCCTCTAAGAAAACATCTGCTAAGATTCTTCAATGTGGTCTTTTCGGGCCCACCCTTTCAAGGGACTCCTACACATATTGTCAAAGCTGTCCTAGGTGTCAACAAGTAGGGTCCATCACAAAAAGGAATCAAATGCCACTCACTCCCATCTTAGTGGTTGAAATCTTTGACTGTTGGGGAATTGATTTCATGGGTCCCTTCCCAAACTCTCGGAGATACCTCTACATACTCTTAACTGTTGATTATGTCTCAAAATGGGTTGAGGCCATTCCCACAAAATCCAATGATCATCAAACTGTGATTAGATTCCTAAAAGAAAACATATTCTCTAGATTTGGAATTCCTAGGGCTATCATAAGTGATCGTGGAACTCATTTTTGCAATCGTCCATTCTCATCACTCATGGAAAAATATGGAATTTCTCACAAAGTGTCCACTGCTTACCACCCACAGACCAATGGTCAAGCTGAGTTAGCCAATCGTGAAATTAAGCAAATTCTTGAAAAAACTGTCAACCCCTCTAGGAAAGATTGGTCTGAGAAACTCTTAGATGCTCTTTGGGCCTATAGAACTGCATATAAAACCATTTTAGGAATGTCCCCATATAGGTTGGTTTATGGAAAAGCATGCCATTTGCCAGTGGAGATTGAACATTAGGCCTTTTGGGCAATTAAGAAAATGGATTATGACCTCTCATTGGCCGGAACAAAAAGGAAATTAGATCTCAATGAACTGGAGGAACTAAGGATGGAGGCTTATGAAAATTAAAGGATCAATAAAGCTAGAGTTCAAGCCTACCAATCTAGGAATATCAAGGTCAAACATTTTGAACCGGGAAAACTTGTGCTCTTGTATAGTTCAAAACTTCATTTACATCCGGGAAAGTTAAGGTCTAGATGGTCAGGACCATTCATAGTGCATCATGTATTCCCCCATGGGGCAGTAGAGATTCAAGATCCCACAAGTGGTCACATTTTCAAGGTCAATGGTCAAAGGTTAAAAACATTCGTTGAATCATTCAATAAACAGGAAATAGATGTTGAGTTAATTGATCCAATCTATGAACCAGGAAAAAAATTGATAAATTTGGGATCTATGTCGGGCTAACGACGTTAAACAAAGCGCTGCACGGGAGGCAACCCGTGGTTTTTATGTTTCTAATCTTTCTGAATCATCATTATTTTTCAAATAAGATTACTTAATCATTTTTATATTTAAAAATAACAAAATAGACTTTTGACCTGTTCTTCTATTATGAGTATGGATGGGTACGAAAGAGGAGCACCATATTCATCCGTGTCATGTGGTGTGATCCTTGAGTAATACCTTACCCAGAAATTTAAAAAGAAGACAATGTATCATCAGTTTATTTTGTTTTTATTATTCAATAGGTTAAGGAAAAAAAATATAATAATACAAAAAAAAAAAAAAATTCCACGCCATAGGCCGTGGGGCAAACCCCGTCACAACCGGCGAAGCCGCGGGGACTCGAACCCGGGACCGAAGGGAGACAGGGGCGCGCGCTTACCACTGACCTGCAGCTTCTTGTGCTACCTTATTCTATAATTTTTATATATATTATTATATTTTACTTCCTTTATTATATAAATATATATATATATTGTTTGTTTTGTTTGTTTTTTTTCTTTTTCCACTAGGGAACTTTGCAAGCAACATGGATATCAAAGGAATAAATTCGAGCGGAAAGAACTTCAAACTTCAACCACCTGGTGACTTCATTCCATAATCCTCATTTTCAATTTCCTTTTTAAATTTTTATTCCCTGCCTCTACTCCTTCTAATTTTTCATTTATTCAAACACTGGGGACAGTGTTGTTTTAAGTTGTGAGGGAGATAAAATAAAAAAAATGCTTTTGTGTCAAAAAAAAATGAATGATTTGAAAAAATAATTAAATGGAAGGAAAAATTCCTTTAACTTTGAACATGGTAATATGAATTGCACACTTTGAAACTGAATATCAAATAATTTAGCATGCCCTGATTCTGATTTTAATCCTTGTATAATTTCATAAGCATAGATTTTGGAAAGTGTGGCTGTCCAATGTGATATTTCATCGTTTATATTTTCATCCAAATAAAAAAAAATGCCACAATGCACGTCCTCTAGACTGTGGGGTACTAATTTGAATTTTTGGGGTCCCATAATAAATATCATAGGATGGTTTTATTTTTATGAATAATATGAGTATTCCAAAAAAAAAAATTTAAAAAAAAATTATTAAAAAATAAAAATTTGCGTGTAGAGCAATGGATTGATAAAATGCGAGGCTTTCGGCACTTGGGGATCGTGACTCCAGAGATGTCTAGCCCTGAGTTTTTCAATCTATCTCTATTTATGGTAATATGACTTTGTTTTTTATTAAGTTAACTCGAGACGATGCCCGAGTATGTGGGTTTCACTTGGTGCCCTAAGGCCTTTGAGTCTGGGAGTCATCGGCAAAGTCTTGCTACATGGGTTAATTTGATTAATTGCAATCTCAATTACTATAGCAATATTGCAAAAAAAAAATCAAAAAAAGTGGGATGAAGAATACTCATATTAGGATTAAATGTGATTCCACCTAGCGCTTCCATGATTTTCCCCTTGAATGAAAATGAACCCCCATATCTATTGTGATTCACAACACATCATTACACCTAATTGAGTTGGATGAAGAATGATGATGGATTTGATCAAAGGAATGGGCTTGGGATTGGGATATGCTTATGAAACTATCTCGTATTAAAATATTTTAATGGGTTTCATGATTGTTTGGTATAAGGTTTTTTTGGTGATCATTGTGTATTAAAATGTTTTTGGAAAAGGGAATTCGAATTTCATTTTTGATGAGATATATTTTTCTCGGGACTAGCAAAACTCAAGTTGGGGGGTGTGATTAGCCACTAAATGAGGATAATATTCATTGTTAATATACATAATTTTCATGTTCTTTGTTATTCATAAACACCATTTTAGTACATTTTACACTTTGAACATCATTTCACATTATGTTTGTAATACCTTCTTAATGAACTATTATGTGGTACATTTTTGAACATCATTTAAAGTACCCAATGATTCATCTGATTGTAAGGAATTGAATTTTACATATTTTAATTTGATATTTTTGGAAATTTATCTACACTTAAATATGAACATGTTTGATTCAGGGATCAGTGGAGAATTCATGGAGGATGATGGAGATATTTGGCAATGAAAGGAAGCAATTCTGGAGAAGGCAGATTGGACACCTTCCCACTGATGAGACTGTGGGGCCCAACATATAGGCCCAATTAATCCAAAATTTCATGGGATGATAGAAGATATGTATAGGAACAAATAACTCTTCAGGAGTTAATGCTAATTCGGCCTCCATGTTGGTCATGTAGTCGGCCCAAGTTAGAGATAAAATTCTGGGCCAGATTCTGCGGCCCAGAAAAACAGTCCACTACTTTGATCATATCTCAGACTACGCAACTCCAAATGGGCCCAAATTTTACATGCGGTTAGAAGACATCCGAAGATCCATTTTCCTCTTCTATGGCCCACCCTGATTCGGCCGTATAGAAGGTCTTCCAGACGCGTCTGTTCGGTGAAGTAAACATGGCTGGCACCTCGGGTCAAACGTGGAAAAGTCCAAATTCCACATGCTTTCCACCACCTATAGCCTAGAAAAATTAATTAAGATGCTTTGTACTGTTGTTGGTTCGACCCAAGGCTCCCAAAATGCCTATTTAAGGCAGTGGTGGTGAAAGAGTTGAGGATCTTAGATGCTTTGTTTAATTGTAATGTTATGCTGCATTTTTGTTGCCTCAATTTTGTCTTTCACATGTAAGTTGTTCAATTCACTTTAGTTTCTTAATAAAAGTTCTTCTTCTACTCTTATTCTGTTGTTCTTAATATCACTTTGATACCGTTGGATCAAGGTGTGAATTTATTCACACCAACCCTTGTGAAATGGAGAAGTAAAGAAAACAACAAAATTAAAATGATCACTCCACCGTTGTGTGAATAATTTCACAAGGGTTGGTGTGAATAAATTCACACCTTGATCCAACGGTATCAAAGTGATATTAAGAACAACAAAATAAGAGTAGGAGAAGAACTTTTATTAAGAAACTAAAGTGAATTGAACAACTTACATGTGAAAGACAAAATTGATGCAACAAAAATGCAGCATAACATTACAATTAAACAAAGCATCCAAGATCATCAACTCCTTCACCACCACTGCCTTAAATAGGCATTTTGGGAGCCTTGGGTCGAACCAACAACAGTACAAAGTATCTTAATTAATTTTGCTAGGCTATAGGTGGTGGAAAGCATGTGGAATTTGGACTTTTCCACGTTTGACCCGAGGTGGCAGCCAGCTTTACTTAACCGACAATACGCGTCTGGAAGACCTTCTAGACGGCCGAATCAGGGTGGGCCATAGAAGAAGAAAATGGAGCTCCGGATATCTTCTAACCTACTGTAAAATTTGGGCCCATTTAGAGTTGTGGATTCAGAGATATGATCAAAGTAGTGGACTGTTTTTCTGGGCCTCAGAATCTGGCCCAGAATTTTATCTCTAACTTGGGCCGACTAAATGACCAACATGGAGGCCGAATTAGCATTAACTCCTGAAGAGTGATTTGTTTCTATACATGTATTATAGCATCCCATGAAAGTTTGGATTAATTGGGCCTGTATGTTGGGCCCCACAGTCTCATCAGTGGGAAGGTTTCCAATATGCCTTCTTCAGAATTGCTTCCTTTCATTGCCAAATATCTCCATCATCCTCCATGAATTCTCCACTGATCCCTGAATCAAACATGTTCATATTTAAGTGTAGATCAATTTCCAAAAATATCAAATTAAAATATGTAAAATTCAATTCCTTACAATCAGATGAATCATTGGGTACTTTAAATGATGTTCAAAAATGTACCACATAATAGTGCATTTTAAGAAGGTATTACAAACATAATGTGAAATGATGTTCAAAGTGTGAAATGCACTAAAATGATGTTTATGAATAACAAAGAACATGAGAATTATGTATATTAACAATGAATATTAGCCTCATTTAGTGGATAATCAGTATTAAAAGGGTTTTAAGGGTATGAAGTATATTTTGGTTTGGTTTTTAAGGATTTAAAGGGTTATTAATGTAGTAAAGGATTTTTAAGGTTAGGGAAGTGGGTATAAGGTGAATGATTTAGGATTTAGGGTATATATAGTAGGGTTTATGTTTAAGGATTTAGGGTGTGGAAATATTTTAAAGGGTCTTTAAAAAGTTTTAAGCCTATGAGGTGTACTTTGGTAGGGGTTTTAATGGTTTTAAAGGGTTATGAAGGAATTTAAGAGGTTTTAAGGTTATATATGAGAGTATATAGTAAAGGTTAGGGGTTTTATAATATAGGGAGTAGGGTTTAAGGTTTAGGTTTTGGAATGATTTTAAAGGGGTTTTAATGGTATGATGTGTTTTTTGGTAGGGGTTTTAAGGGTTTTAAAGGGTAATGAAGGGAGTATAGTATTTGTAAGGTTAGGTATTAGGGGAGATGGTGTAGGGTTAATGGTATGAGGTATAGGTATTAGGTTTAAGGGTTTAGGGTTTAGGGTTTTGATGGTTTTTAAAGGGGTTTTAAAGGGTTTTAAGGGTATGAGGTGTATTTTGGTAGTGGTTTTATGGGTTATGAAGGATTATGAAGGGAGTTAAGGGTTTTAAATTTCATTTAAGAGGGTATAGTGTGACGTGTTGAGGGTTTATGGTATATGAAGTTGGGTTTAAAGTACTGGATTTTGTGTTTTGAAGAATTTTAAAGGGGTTTTGAAGGGTTTTAAGGGTATAAGGTGTATTTTGGTAGGGGTTTTAATGGTTTTGAAGGATTATAAATGGAGTGATGATTTTTTTAAGGTTATTGAAGAGGGGATATAGTGATGGTTTTAGGTTTTATGTTATACAGATTAGGTTTTCGGTTTTATGGATTGAATGGATTTTAGAGGGGTTTTAAAGGGTTTTAAGAGCATGAAGTGTATTTTGGTGGGGTTTTAAAGGGTTATGAAGGGAGTGAAGTGTTTTTAATGTTAGATACGAGGGTAGATTATTAAAGTTTTAGGTTTTAGGATATAGGAAGTAGGGTTAGGGGTTTCATGTTTGGAAGGATTTTAAAGGGTTTTAAGGGTATAAAGTGTATTTTGGTAGGGTTTTTAAGGGTTTTAAAGGGATGCGAAGGGAGTGAAGGGTTTTTAAGGATATATAAGAGGATATATGGTGAAGTTTTTAGGGTTTAGTTTTTGGGGTTTGGAAGGATTTTAATGGATTTTTAATGGGTTTTAAGGATATTAAGTGTATTTTGGCAGGATTTTTAAGGTTTTTAAAGGGTTATGGAGGGATTTAAGGGTTTTTAATGTCTTATAAGAGGGTATAAGGTGAATTTTTAGGGTTTATTTCATAGGGAGTCAGGTATTGGGAGTTGGGTTTTGGATTTAGGGTTTGATATGATTGTAAAGGGGTTTTAAAGGATTTTAATGGAATGCAGTGTATTTTGGTAGCATTTTTAAGGGTTTAAAGGGTAGAGAAGAGAGGTAAGGGGTTTTAAGGTTCAATAGGAGGGTATAGGGATAATGGTAGGTGGCTGATGGTATAGGTAGTACAGTTTAGAATTTAGGGTTTAGAGTTTGTAAGAGTTTTGAAGGTATTTTAATGCGTTTTAAGGGTACAAAGTGTATTTTGATAGGGTTTTTAAAGTGTTTTAAAATTGTTATTATGGTATTTAATAGTTTTTAAGGTTTGGTAGGAGGGAATAGGGTGAAGGATTGAGGGTTTAGGTTATAGGGATAAGGGATTAGTGTTTAGTGTTTTGAAGTATTTTAAAGGGGGTTTAAAGGGTTTTAAGGGTATGAAGTGTATTATGGTAGTGGTTTTGAGGATTTTAAAGAGTTATTAATGGATTTAAGGGATGCAAGGGTATGGTATAGGGGATTTGTTAAGGGTTAATGGTTTAGGGTATATGGAGTTGGGTTTTTGGGTTTTGGGTTTGGAAGGATTTTAAAGGGTTTTAAGGGTATAAAGTGTATTTTGGTAGAGTTTCTAAGGGTTTTAAAGGGTTATTAAGGGAGTGAAGGGTTTTATGGTTATAAAAGAGTTTATATGGTGAATTGTTAAGGTTTTAATATATATAGTGTAGTTTTTAGGTTTTAGGGTTTAGGGTTTAGGGTTTGGAAGGATTTTAAAGGGGTTTCGAAGGGTTTTAAGGGTAAAAAGTATATTCTGGTAAGGTTTTTATGGGTTTTAAAGGATTATTAAGGGATTTGAGGATTTTAAAGGTTAGGTAATATGGTATATGATAAGTGGTTGAGGGTTTAGGGTATATGGAGTAGGTTTTAGGGTTTAGGGTTTAGGGTTTGGAAGGATTTTAAAGGGGTTTTAAATGGTTTTAAGGCTTTGAAGTTTATTTCGGTAGGGTTTGAGGGAGTTTAGGGTTTTAAATGGTTATTAAGGTAATTAGGGGTTTTATGTTAAATTAATATGATATAATTTTATGGGTTGTGGTTTTATTTAATCAGGAGTGGAGTTTAGGGTTTATGTTTTGGAAGGATTATAAAGGGGTTTTAAAGGGTTTTATGGGTTTGAATTGTATTTTGGTAGGGTTTTTAATGGTTTTAAGGGTTTATGAAGGGATTTAGTGGTTTTTAACGTTACGTAATAGGGTATATGGTGAAGTTTTGAGGGTTTATTGTATAGTGAGTAGGATTTAGTGTTTTGATGGATTTTAATGGGGTTTAAAGGGGTTTAAAGGGTATGTTGTGTATTATGGTAGGGTTTTAAAGGGTTATTAATGGAGTTAAGGGTTTTTAAGGTTAGGTAATAGAGGATAGGATGAAGGGTTTACCTTTGATTATATTGACATTAAGGTATATGGTTTAGGGTTTTGAAGGATTTTAAAGGGCTTTAAAGTGTTTTGAGGGTATGAAGTGTATTTTGGTGGGATTTTAAGGGTTTTAAAGTGTTATGAACTGAGTTAGGAGTTTTCAAGGTTAGGGAAGAGGGTATATGGTAAATGTTTTCGGTTTTAGGGTATATGAAGTAGGTTTTTGGGTTTAAGGTTATGGTTTTTAAGGATTTTAAAATCATTTGAAAGTGTTTTAAAGGTAAGTGTATTTTGGTAGGGGTTTTAAGGATTTTAAAGTGTTATGAAGGGAGTTAAGGGTTTTAAAGATGTGTAATAGGGTATAAGGTGAATTATTAATGGTTTTGGGTATATGATGTAGGATTTAGTGATTAGGGTTTAGGTTTTGGAAGTATTTTAAATGGGTTTTAAATTGTTTTAAGGGTATAAAGTGTATATTGTTATGGTTCTTAAGGGTTGTAAATGGTTGTTAAGGTATTGAAGGGTTTTTATGGGTTGGTAAGAAGTTATATTGTTAATGTTTTATGGTATATGGAGTTTGGTTTAGTATTTGGGTTTTAAGGTTTAGAAGGATTTTAATGGTTTTTTAAAGGGTTTTAGGGGTATGGAGTGTATTTTGGTAGGGATTTTAAGGTTTATAATGGATTATGGAGGTCTTGAAGGGTTTTTAACATTATTTAAGTTGTTATAGGCTTGGTTTTATAGGTTTTAGGTCATAGGGAGTAGGGTTAGGGTTTGCAAGGATTTTAATGGGATTTTAATGGTTTTTAAGGTTATGGAGTGTATTTTGGAAGGTTTTTAAGGGTTTTAAAGGGTTATTAAGGGGAATGGATTTTAAGTTTTGGTAATAGGGTATAGGTTAATTGTTTTTCGATTTAGATCATAGGGAGTAGGGTTTAGGGCTTAGGGTTTAGGGTCTGGAATGATTTTAAAGGATTTTTAAAGGGTTTGAATTGTATTTTGGTAGTGTTTTTATGGGGTTTAAAGTTTTATGAAGAAATTTAGGGGGTTATAAAGTTATGGAATATTTTTGGGGGTGAATGGACGAGGGTTTAGGATATAGATATTATGGACTAGTGTTTTGGGTTTTGGGTTTTGAAGTATTTTAAAGGGGTTTTAAAGGGTTTTTAGGGTATGGAGTGTATTTTGGTTGGGTTTTTTATTGTTTTAAAGGGATATTAAGGGAGTGAATGGTTTTTAAGGTTGGGGAATAGGATACAAGTTGATGGTTTTAGGGTTTATGGTATAAAAAATTAGGTTTAGGGTTTAGGTTTTGGAAGGATTTTAAAGGGTTTTAGGGGTATGAAGTGTATTTTGGTATGGTTTTAAAAGTTTTAAAGGTTTATTAAGGGATTGAAGGGTTAATGAGGTTAGTTAATATGGTATAGGGTGAAGTGTTTAGGTTTTAGTATATAGTTAGTAGGGTTTAGGGTATATGGTTTGGAAGGATTTTAAAGGTGTTTATAGGGTTTTAAGGATATGAAGTGTATTTTGGTAGGGGTTTAAAGAGTTTTAAAGGGTTATTAAGGAAGATAAGGGTTCTTAAGATTATATAAGAGGGGATAGGGTGAAGGTTTGGGGGTTTAGGTTATTGTGAGTATGGTTTATGGTGTAGGGTTTTGGGTTTGAATGGATTTTAACGGGTTTTTGAAGGGTTTTAAGGGTATGACCTTTATTTTGGTTGGGTTTTTTAGGGTTATGAATGGTTATGAGGGGATTAAAGGGTTTTTAAGTTTAAGGAATAAGGTATAGGATGTATTTTTGAGTGTTTAGGGTATAGAGATTTGGGTTTATGGTTAAGGGTTTGGAAGGATTTTAAAGGTTCTTTAAAGGGTTTTAAGGGTATGGGTGTATTTTGGTAGGGGTTTAAAGGGATATTTAAGGAATTAAAGGTTTTTAGGGTTAGGTAAGAGGGTAAAGGGTGAATGGTTGATGGTTTAGAGTATATCACTACCAAAAAACTGGGCAAGGCATGCGCCTGCCTTTATCAGCGCTAACAGAAAAGCGCTGATAAAGGGCACATTTATGAGCGCTTTAAATATCCCTTTGTCAGCGCTTTTATTAGCGCTGATAAATGTAACATTTATCAGTGCTTTTCTTAGCGCTGATAATATTTATTGTATACATTAAATAAAAAACACATGTTATAACTATATATATATATATATATATTAAATAATTATAAGATTAATACTAAATATATTTATTAGATTTATTAATTAATTATATATTTATTAGATTTATTAATTCATTATATTTAATATATATTTATTATATTTCTTTATATTTAATGTATTTGTTTTATTTGTAAGTATATAATGTGTTTAATATATATATGTATAATTGAAAATATATGTGTTTTCCAATGAATTGGGATCGATCAATATCATACATGCGTGCGTCTATATATCTGTGTTTTCCAATGAATTGGGGTCAATGAATATATCATACAAGTGTATATATATGTTCATATTTAATAATGTTCATTTATATATATTATAATTCATTATGTTACCCATATAATATATATGTTATAAAAAATGTACACTTATAATTAAAATTAAATTATATTTAAAAAATAAATATATATTTTATTATATATTCAATGATATATATATAAATATACCTTTCAAATAATTTTATAATTATAAATAGAGATATAAATATTTAGAGTTAAATATATATATAATAATATAAAGAAATTCTTAAATTTATACATTTTTCAGCGCTTTTATTAGCGCTGATAAACTATGTATTTATATATATAATTAAATAATTATATATATATATATATAATTAAATAATTATAAGATTAATAATAAATATATTTTTTAGATTTATTAATTCATTATATATTTATCATATTTATTAATTCATTATATATTAATTTATTCGATTTATTAATTCATTATATTTATTAGATTTATCAATTCATTATATTTAATATATATTTATTATATTTCTTTATATTTAATGTATTTGTTTTATTTATAAATATATAATGCGTTCTAATATATATGTACTATAAATGAAATTATTGAATATATATATGTGTTTTCCAATGAATTGGGGTCAATGAAAATCATACATGTGTATATATATATGTGTGTTTTCCAATGAATATATCATACATGCATATACATATGTGCATATTGAATAATGTTCATTTATAGATATTATAATTCATTATGTTTCCCAATATAGTATATATGTTATAAAAAATGAACACTTATAATTAAAATTAAATTATATTTAAAAAATAAATATATATTTTATTATATTTTCAATGATATATATAAAAATATACCTTTCAAATAATTTTATAAGTATAAATAGAGATATATATATTTAGAGTTAAATAAATATATAATAATATAAAGAAACTCGTAAATTGATACATTTATCGGCGCTTTTATTAGCGCTGATAAACTACGTATTTATCAGCGCTAAAATGAAAAGCGCTGATAAAGTCACTCTTTATCAGCGCTACAAAAGCGCTGATAAAGGTGGTATTTATCAGTGCTTTTCATTTTAGCGATGATAAATACACCCTTTATCAGCACTTTTTACTAGCGCTGATAAAGGTCCACGCGGGATTGATAAAATCCACCGGGTCCTCTTCCTCCTCCCTCCACCATGTCAAGCTCTCGCGGAAGCCCTCCTCTGCGCCGCTGCCACCGCCTCCTTCTCCTTTTCATCCGCTGCGATCGTCGCCTCCTCCTTCTCCTCCTCCTCCGGTCGCCGCCTCCTCCTCCTCCGGCCGCCTCCTCCTCTGCACCTGCTCCTCCTCCTCCACCGCGGCCTCGTCCTCCTCCTCCTCCACCGATGCCTCCTCCTCCTCCTCCTCCTCCGCCTACTCCGATGCCTCCTCTCCACCGCAGGTCCTCCACCACGGCCTCCTCCTCCTCCTCATCATCATCATCCTCCTCCTCCTCCTCCTCCGCTGACTCCGAGCTGCTTCTGCTACCTCCGAGCTACTTCCGCTGCCTCCGTTGCCTCCGCCCTGCCTCCGCGCTGCCTTCGCGCTGCCTCTACGCTGCCTCTGCTGCCTCCGATGTCGACGCCTCCTTCTCCTCCGCCACCGGGTCCTCCTCATTAAGGTGAGTAAAATTGAATTTGCATGAATTAATTATGTTTGCATTTATTGTCAATATTGAGATTAATTATGTTTGGATTCTTAAGGTGTGGTTTGGTTTCTAAATGGCATAAAGGCCCGTTTGGAATCTTCAGAGCTTACATGGTGTTTTCCCCTTGGTTTTGAAAATGGAAGTTTATTTGTAAATTTTAAAGATCTATTGGTATTTTGTGGTGTTTTGGAAATTGGTTTTGAAACTCATGTGATGTATAGGCCCGATTGGCACTTGTGTGTTATTGGTTTATACCGTGCATGTGATGGACTCTTCATTCTCTGGTATACTACTATAATAAAGCATCAATGTTGGTTGTTTACTATGGAGGTACACCATATGTCGGCAGGTGAGTCTGAACCTAGTAAGTCTAGGGATTTCTTCTAGGTATATTTAGGTAATTCTAATGATTAACTATCTATATGTTCTTCTTTATTTTTCTGCACTTTGGTTATATAGTTTTCCAGTATTTTTCTACTTTTATTGTTCAATTAATTTCATCATGGCTCTGTGATCACCTTGTTTGGATTCTTATATTGAATTTTGAATTCATTTTTAAAACTAGATATCTATTTTAAAAAGAGAAGTCGTGATTTGTTTTGAAAATGGATTTTCTAAAAAATATGTGTTGGTTCTTTAAATGATAAAAACCTATTTTATAAATGTATTTCAAACTAGTGTTTTCGTATTATTTTAGGAAAGGTAATGTATGGATTCTATGGTGTTTACCTACTAAGTTGTTTTATGCTCACACCCTACTTGTGACACTCGGCATCAGTACACCCAAGTTATTTTTAGGTTTGGGTTTCTTGTTTAGGTTTCCTTTAAAGCATGTTGGTCTTATAGTTAGTGGTAACCCAAAGGTCACGAGGATATCTGGTTGGGTTTGATTTATTCTATCTCTATTTTTAGTTTCTTTTTTGTTCAGTTGACGCTGTATATGGATCATGTTTATGTATTCTTTATGTTCTATGCTTATGGATCCTCATGGTTTTGTTGTGTTCTCTATTTAGTTTATATATATCCCCATTTCTATATCTCACATCATATTATCACACCATGAATCTTATATATCCTTAAGAGGGTGTTCCTCATCATATGTGATATATAAAACTATATGATCCATCTTCTTTAGGCCTAAGACTCTAATCAAATAGCCTTAGAAAACCTAACTAGGCTATACAAAACTCATACCAAACCCGATCCTTTCATAAACACAACTACTCCATGGAGACATAATCTTTGGATGATCACAAAATCACAAACATTCAATATAACCCTCACTCTATCTCTCAAAAACACCCTATTTATTTACCTTGGTTGCTCTTGATTTCTATCCCTTTCACTAGAACACATATACTCATGCCTGAATGCACAATCATGCATAAATTGGAACATGTTTTTGTATTATAGGGTCCACCTACCTCACAAAACATGGTGCGTTCATCATACAAGGATAAACTCTAGCCAATACAATCAAAATCTACATCATCTGAAATGATTTGAAGATGATATAGTGAAATCATCACACAAATCCTAGTTAAAATCATCCCAAATCATAGGAAAATAAAGGATATTAGTAATAGAGGAAGTATGACAGGAAAACTCACTAACACACTATAAAAAACTCCCAAGAACCACCCCTCATTAGGGGGGATCGAAGAGAGGAAGAGATTGGATGAATCCCAAGAACCACCCAAGATTTTCTATTAATGAGCACGCCCCTACCATTTTTGAAGTATCTAGTTTTTATCAAAATTATACTCATATTCCTTCTCCCCTAACCTATATACTCATCCTATGGATTTCAAATAGGATGAATATAAATAAATAATGGATGAATGCCAATCGGTTGACAAAAGAGTATAAAGAAGGCGTGAAAGAGTTTATCAAGTTTGCAAAAGATCATGCATGTGACTCTTCTCAAATACTTTGTCCGTGTTTACTTTGTTGTTATTAAAAACAAATTAGTCCATAAGAGTTGGAAGAAAACTTGATCTGTCATGGAATAGATTAGAGTTATACATGTTGGAATAAACACGGGGAAACAATGAATGTAGGTAGTGACTGGGATGCCACTATGTTTTATGGATCATCCGATATGATTACAAACATAAAAAATGAAGATGACCATATGGAGGATGTGATTACAGATGTGAATGATGATGAAGATTGTATTGAGGAAATGACAAGGACCATCGAAGATGAACTTCGTGATTGCCCAAAATTGTTTGAGAAGTTAAAAAGTTGTGCAAAGACGCCATTGTATTCGAGTTGCACTAAATATACAGCATAGTAAGCTGTATTGAAGCTGTATAATTTGAAAGCATACAATGGGTGGAGTAACGCCATTTTCATGAAACTAATTGCTCTCAGGAATGACATGCTCCCAGAAGACAATGAGCTTTCGAGCCGAACATACGATGCCAAACGAATGCTACGCTCGATGGGTATGATCTCTGAAAGAATACACGCCTGCCCGAATGACTGTATATTATTTCGTAAGTACCAAAAATCACTTAAAGAATTCCCAAATTGTGGTGCTTCTCGATACAAGAAATATGAATCCTGTCCTACTAAAGTTGTATGGTACTTTGCAATCATTCCAAGGTTTAGATGCCTATATGGAAGTGAGGAGACTGCAGAACAATTAACATGACATGCAGATACAAGAATTAATGATGGGATACTACATCACCCGACAGACTCTCCTCAGTGTAAGAGAATCGATCATGAGTATCTTGAATTTGGAAACAAGTCGAGAAACCTTTTTCTTGAATTATCTACAGATGGAGTGAATCCTTTTGGTTTTCAAAGCAACAGTCAAAGTACATGGCTGGTTATGTTGATAAATTATAACTTACCAGCGTGTTTATGCATGAAATGAAAATACATCATGTTATCTATGCTTATATCAAGACCAAAACAACCAGGTAATGATATTGTTGTTTATTTAGCTCCATTGATCGAAGATTTGAAATTATTGTGGGATTCAGGTGTTACATTGTATGATGCTTACAGAAAGGAAGATTTCACTTTGAGATTCATGTTGTACGGGATGATAAATGACTTCCCTGCTTATGGAAATTTTTCAGGATATAGAATTAAAGGAACTCAAGGTTTCCCCATTTGCAAAGAAGGTACACAATCAATTAGGTTGAAACATTCATCGAAAACCGTGTTTCTAGGACATCGCAGATTTCTACCGTGATGACATAAGTACCGTTCTTGGACGACATCATTCGATGGAAGTTCAGAAGAACTTACAACATCGTCTCCACTAACAGGCGATCAATTGTTTGAGAAAGTTAAAAATGTGGACACTACTTTTGGTAAACTGGCTTCGAAAAACCTTACTAAAATCAGTTGGAAAAAGAGATCAGTTTTTTTTTTGAATTACAATACTGGAATTGTCTGTATGTAAGACATTTTCTTGGTGTTATGCATGTAGAAAAAAAATGTATTTTATAGTGTTATAGGCACGTTGCTAAATACATATGGAAAAAAAATATGGAATTAAGTCTTGGTTGGACATGGTTGAGATGGGAATATGAGAAGAGTTGGCACCAGTAAAGGGTGAAAAATGAACATTTCTTCCTCTGGCTGCTTACACTCTTTCCAGGCAGGAGAGATATCAGTTTTGCAACTTCTTGAATGACGTAAAGGTTCCAGAGGGGTATTCTTCAAATATCAGTAACCTCATGTCAATGAGCGACTTAAAGTTAAAAGGTCTGAAATCACATGACTGTCATGTTTTGATGCAAGATCTCATTCCAATTGCTTTACGTTTAATTTTTCCCAAGAATGCTCATCATACATTAAGGAAACTATGTTTCTTCTTCAAAGCTATATGCAGCAAAGTTATAGACCCGGTGAAATTTCTAGCTATGGAAAAAGAAATTGCTGTCATATTATGTGAATTGGAAATGTTCTTCCCGCCTTCATTTTTTGATATGATGGTTCATTTGATGGTCCAATTAGTGAGAGAGATTCAACTATGTGGTCCTGTACATTACAGATGGATGTACCCCATTGAATGATATATGAAGATTTTGAAAGGGTATGTCAAAAATCGAAGTCGGCCAGAGGGTTGTATTGTAGAGTGATATATTGTTGAAGAAGCCATTGAATTCTGTACTGAATACTTGTCTGGTGTGGAAATCATTGGCTTACCGAAATCTCGTCACACTGGGTGGCTTGAGGGTGAAGTAATTTCTGGAAGATAGGTTGTCACAATCAATATTACAGATCAGGAGCAGGCCCACCTTTATGTTTTGCATAACAGTTTCGACATTGACCCATATGTTGAAATCCACAAAGAAATTCTTAGTAATTTGAATCCATATAGGGATGAAAAATGGATATCAGATACACATAATCGACAATTTATAGGATGGTTTCAAGATCATATTTTTAAGAAGTAATATGAAAATCTAGAGTCAATTTCGGAATGACTTAGATGGCTAGCCAGGGGACCAAGTGTGTATGCATTATCTTACAATGATTATGTAGTTAATGGTTATACATTTTATACTAATGAACATGATGAAGACAGTACCATGCAGAATAGTGGGGTTACACTTGTGGCTGAAGTGATGCATGTTTCTAGTGCTAAGGACAGAAATCCAATTTATGCGAATATTTCATACTTTGGCATCATCAAACAAATATGGGAGTTGGATTATACGGAATTTCAAGTTCCGATATTTCAATGCAAGTGGGTTGATAACAAGAGTGCTGTTAAAATAGATGATTTTGGATTCGTGAAAGTTGATTTCATTAAGGAAGGAGAGAAAGACGAACCATTTATAATGGCATCATAGGAAGTGAAAGTATTTTATGTTTCAGATCCCGCAAACCGAAACTGGTCAATCGTTATGTTATCGACCAAAACAGTTGAAGGGTTAGATGAAAATTCAACGGAAGATGACCCTTTCATTGGGACTTCGCAATCATTTCATAGTGGTCCCAATGTAGAAGACATTTTGTATGTCATAGGAGACCACAATAAAGGGATATGGATAGTTGATAGAGGGGTCAAATCCCTTTAACCTTTAAAAAAAAGAGAGTTCAATAATCATGTTATTTTTTTATTGTAATATAGATTGTGTTACATTATGTTATTATTTGTTCGCTGCTAATTTTATGTGATCTAAATTAAATGTTAAACCAGTTCTACAGATAACGACTTCTTCACCTGCTGATGCACCCAATCCCGAGACACAACAGGTCTCTCAACCTATTTCAGTTGGTCCCACTGCTGAGAGACAACAGGTCTCTCAACCTATTTCAACTGGTCCCACTACTGAGGTACAATAGGTCTCTCAACCTGTTTTAGCTGGTCCTAGTGTCGATGCTAGCACTTCGGAGAAACATAATGATGATGCAGAAACCGAGGAAATGGTAGGCGATGAAACCTCGACGACACAAAAAAAAATAGGTGCGCCGTAGTTTGACAGTTTTATCCAAAATCCTTAAAGCAAAAGAAAAAGGCATCAAAAATGAGGTGGGATGGAATAAATGAGGCCAACATGTAAGCCCCAACAAATCCATGTTTAGTAGCTACATTGGAATCGTCACTCGACAACATGTGCCGATTGATGTAGAGTCGTGGCACCATGTTGTCATCGGGTTGAAAAAATTAATGTGGGAACAGATTACAGTAACATTACAATATCATCTATTTAATTTATTAAAATAAAATAAAATAAAATACTGAAATATTGACTAACTCTTCATCATCTCTTGAAGAGTGCATTTATAGTAGATGTTTTGCACAAAGAATATGTATTAAGACTGGAAGGAAGGATTCATAGAGGCTTTCGCACCATTTTAACGAAACATCATCTGAAACATGATGAAGGGAAAATCAAGCCGCACCCGCCTCCTCTTTATGCACACTTGATATCCCAAGGAACATGGGATGCGTTTTGCAACCATCGTGCGAAACATAATTTTCAGGTACATTGTGTTTGGTTACACGTTGTGTAATGTTGCTTGTATTCATCACGTTGATTGATAGGTTTTTATTTATGAAAATGAAACTGAGTGCTGAAAATAAAGAACAGGAAGCAAAACCAGTGTACTCCTACCATAAAGCAAGGTTGGGGTACACTTCAATTAAACCAATTGGTATGTATTTTAAAAGTACTGTAATAATTTTATGTGGCATAAAAAAACACTGTAACCATGTTTCTATGTTTATATGTAGATTGATGAAGCAAAATACCAAGCCACTTCCATTCCATGCTATGTGCTGTGGAAGGAGGCTCGTGTTAATAAAGAGGGGAAACTGGTAGATGAAAACACACAAAAAGTGTGGGAAACATGTGTAAGTATGACATAATATAAATTTTTTTTTGCATTAAATAACTATTACATAACGATGATTACTTATTTTTCCATATTTTATATTTGACATAGTCATAGGAATCAACAACACCCACACCGGATGCATACATACTTTCAGCATCCTTGAAACAGCCAGAACAGTATGGCCGCGTCAGAGGTGTGGGTTTTGGGGTGTCACCCCGGGCATATTTTCAGAAAAAAAAACAAGAGGATGAATAAACTAATGAATTGAAAGTAATGAGAGATATAGTATCTACCCTTGAAGAAAAATTACAATGTCAGGGAGAGATGATAGTGATTTTGATGGAGGAGAGGCGAAGAGAACAAACAACTCAAGAACAACCCGCGCGAGAAGATCCCACCCCACCCCCCACCAGCTTTGAGGCGAGCCATTCCCCTTAAAGACCTAACTTAACTGAGGTAATAAATGTTCTAATATTCGTTTCTGTGAAATGTGAATCACATAGACACTGATACCTTTCATGTAATGATATTCTACATGGTGAAAATGACTATGATTTATATCTATCAACTCCCACCCATCACCTTGTAGTGAGGGATACGATGTTCAATATGAAGAATGACACACTACACTCCATACCACTTCCAACCGGTCATGTAAAAGTGTCGATTAACGTAGCTCATGATCCAAGTGCCGAGATACCCATGCCAAATGACGATGACAACATTCATATGGTGGAAAAAGATGTTGGAACATTCGTTGCATGGCCGTCAAATCTTGTAAAAAAGCTTGTCGACCAGGAGGTATTCATTTCCGATTCATTTTTCAAGCAGAACCTTTAACATTAAATTAGAAAATGGATGAACCGATGAATTTTATTACAGAAGGACAAAATGGAGGAGCTAAAACGAAAGAGCAGCTCTAAAGGATCAACCAACTGATCAAAACGATCTATTGAGTGCGCGTTCACCCTGCCCGTTCTATATCCACATTTAATATCATTGAAAGCTCATGTGGATAAGAAAATGATAGGCAGCAAGGGTCACACAATTTTTTGTGAAAAAGATATGTACGGAGAGGAAACATTAGATTTCGTTAGTGCAGACGCTGTTTCTGAGATCATCACATACGACTGGCTAGGCGCCTCAGTTATAAATGTATACATGAGGTATGTTTTCATGATTTGATTTTACAGAAGCTGATATACTTTAATAATTATGGCTAAATACATCTAATATTTTTCACAGGTGTATATATGAAAAACAATTGAAGGGATTTTCCCATGAATACAAATTTGGACTCGTTAGTCCTCACACCATTTCTACACAATGAGAAGAAATAGATTCTGATTTTCAGGATGAATTAATGTCAAATCTACTCAGAACGTTTCAAAGAAGAATTACAACTGACAGACTCTTTTTAATACCAACGTTGCAGGGGTAAAACTCTACATTTTAATCATATCAATTATATTTTCATTTCTATCAGTACTTATTTCTTTTTGTGTTTTTAGGGATCGTTGGATGCTCATTGCAGTCAATTTGGATACTCCAAAGATTTATTTTCTGGATTCACTGCATGGATATCCAACAAACCGACCACACATGATGGCTATTTTAAATTTGTAATACACTAGATCTAACATTTTATAACTAAATATCTAGTTATATAATTTATATTATATTTTAATGAGGATTTTGTTATGATAGGGCGGTGTATGAATATCGTCTAAAGGCTGGAATGAATCCCAGACATAAGGACGACAATGCCCACAAGATCTACAAATGGAGAAGTATCTGGGTATATATAATTATATTTCACTATTCAAATACATATCAAAACAAATTACTTATTTTTCTTGATGTTTTTACAGTGTCCGAAACAAACAAACGATAAGGAATGCGGTTATTATGTTTGTAAATTTATGAAAGAGATCATATTTCATGATCAAACTAGCATCCCTGAAGAGGTATTTTTGAAAATAATTACTACTTCATTTAAAATAATTATTAATCCTTTTTGTATTTATATTTTTTTAGTACTACTATGACTGTCGCAAAAACTCTTATTCATAAGATGATATAAATGTGTTTAGAAACGAATGGGCAACGTACCTGATGGAAGGATGTAAACAAATAGGACAATGAAGGTGAATTCCTAATACTTATGTTATATTTATATGGTCATTGATATCTTCTTTTACACTTATTAAGCATCTATGATCTCCCTTTCTTATGTTTCATATCCTTAGATTAGTGAATTCCTACTACTCAGTTTGAAATTGACATAACTTTAGAAAACAACACAAGTGACATACGGAAAATCAAGAAAACGCGTTCAGATTTTTTTGATACTTTAGGACAACGATTCTAGAGTCATTTTTGATGTTTAAGAATCAACCGCACCTCAATCCGACGCATAGTGTGACCGGTATGGCTAAAAGTGTCTGATATCAGTTTTAAATTGAGATAAACTTTAGAAAACAACACTACTGACATACGAAATACCGATCAAACGCGTTCGTATTGTTTTGATACTTTAGGAAAATTATTCATTAGTCATTTGTGATGTGTAAAAATTGACCGCACCTCAATCCGACGCACGGTGTGACTGGTATGGCTAAAAGTGTCTGATATCAGTTTCAAATTGAGATAAACTTTAGAAAGGAACACAAGTGACATACAGAAAACCGAGAAAATGCATTCTAATTGTTTTGATACTTTAGGACAACGATCCCTGAGTCATTTTTGACATGTAAAAAATTGACCGCACCTCAATCCGATGCACGGTGTGACCGGTATGGCTAAAAGTGTCTGATATCAGTTTCAAATTTAGATAAACTTTAGAAAACAACACTACTGACATACGTAATACCGAGTAAACGCATTCGGATTGTTTTTATACTTTAGGAAAATGATCCATGAGTAATTTTTGATGTGTAAAAATCAACCGCACCTCAATCCGATGCACGGTGTGACTGGTATGGCTAAAAGTGTCTGATATCAGTTTCAAATTGAGATAAACTTTAGAAAACAACACTACTGACATATGGAATACTGAGAAAATGCGTTCGGATTGTTTTGATACTTTAGTAAAACGATCCATGAGTCATTTGTGACGTGTAAGAATAGACCACACATTAATCCGACGCACGGTGTGACCGGTATGGCTAAAAGTGTCTGATATCAGTTTGAAAATGACATAAACTTTAGAAAACAACACTACTGACATACGGAATACTGAGAAAATGCATTAGGATTGTTTTTAAACATTAGGACAACGATCCATGAGTCATTTTTGACGTGTACTAATGGACCACACCTCAATCCGATGCACAGTGTGACCGGTATGGCTAAAAGTGTCTGATATCAGTTTCAAATTGAGATAAACTTTAGAAAACAACACTACTGACATATGGGATACCGAGAAAACGCATTCAGATTGTTTTGATACTTTAGGACAACGATCCATGAGTCATTTTTGACGTTTACAAATCGAACTCACCTCAATCCGACGCACGGTGTGTCCGATATGGCTAAAAGTGTCTGATATCAGTTTCAAATTGAGATAAACTTTAGAAAACAACACTACTGACATACGGAATACTGAGAAAACACATTCTTATTGTTTTGATACTTTAGTAAAAAGATCCATGAGTCATTTTGGATGTGTACAAATAGACCGCACCTCAATCCGATGCACGGTGTGACCGGTATGGCTAAAAGTGTCTGATATCAGTTTCAAATTGAGATAAACTTTAGAAAACAACACTACTGACATACGGAATACCAAGAAAACACATTTAGATTATTTTGAAAATTTAGGACAACAATACATGAGCCATATTTGACGTGTAAGAATTGACCTAACCTCAATCTGACGCACGGTGTGACCGGTATGGCTAAAAGTGTCTGATATCAGTTTCAAATTGAGATAAACTTTAGAAAACAACAATACTGACATACGGAATACCAAGAAAACGCATTCGGATTATTTTGATACTTTAGTAAAATGATCCATGAGTCATTTGTGATGTGTACGAATTGACCACACCTCAATATGACTCACGGTGTGACCGTTATGGCTAAAAGTGTCTGATATCAGTTTGAAAATGACATAAACTTTAGAAAACAACACTACTGAAATACGGAATACTGAGAAAACGCGTTCGGATTGTTTTGAAACTTTATGAAAACGATCCATGAGTCATTTTTGATGTGTAAGAATCAACCACACCTCAATATGATGCACAGTGTGACCGATATGGATAAAAGTGTCTGATATCAGTTTCAAATTGAGATAAACTTTAGAAAACAACACTACTAACATACGGAATACTAAGAAAACGCATTCAGATTGTTTTGATACTTTAGTAAAACAATCCATTAGTCATTTTTGACGTGTAAGAATCAACCGAACCTCAATCCGACACACGGTGTGACCGGTATGACTAAAAGTGTCTGATATCAGTTTCAAATTGAGATAAACTTTAGAAAACAACCCAAGTGACGTACAGAAAACTGAGCAAACGCATTCGAATTGTTTTGATACTTTAGGAAAACGATCCTTGAGTCATTTTTGATGTGTAAGAATCAGACGCACCTCAATTCGACGCACGGTGTGACCGTTATGGCTAAAAGTGTCTGATATCAGTTTCAAATTGAGATAAACTTTAGAAAACAACACTACTGACATATGGAATACTGAGAAAACGCGTTTGGATTGTTTTGATACTTTAGGAAAATGATCCATGAGTCATTTTTGACATGTAAGAATCAAACACACCTCAATCCGACGCACGGTGTGACCAGTATGGCTAAAAGTGTCTGATATCAGTTTCAAATTGAGATAAACTTTAGAAAACAACACTACTGACATATGGAATACTGAGAAAATGCATTCAGATTGTTTTGATACTTTAGGAAAACTATCCATGAGTCATTTGTGACGTGTAAGAATTGACTGCACCTCAATCTGATGCACGATGTGGCTGGTATGGCTAAAAGTGTCTAACATCAGTTTGAAAATGACATAAACTTTAGAAAACAACACTACTAAGATACATAATACTAAGAAAATGCATTCAGATTGTTTTGATACTTTAGGAAAATGATCCATGAGTCATTTTTGATGTGTAAGAATCGACCGCACCTTAATCCGATGCACAGTGTGACTGGTATGGATAAAAGTGTCTGATATCAGTTTCAAATTGAGATAAACTTTAGAAAACAACACTACTGACATATGAAATACTGAGAAAATGCGTTCGGATTGTTTTGATACTTTAGGAAAATGATCCATGAGTCATTTGTGACGTGTACAAATCGACCAAACCTCAATCCGATGCATGGTGTGACCGGTATGGCAAAAAGTGTCTGATATCAGTTTCAAAATGAGATAAACTTTAGAAAACAACACTACTGACATACAGAATACTGAGCAAAAGCGTTTGGATTGTTTTGATACTTTAGTACAATGATCCTTGAGTCATTTGTGACGTGTACTAATCGACCACACCTCAATCCGATGCACGGTGTGACCGGTGTGGCTAAAAGTGTCTGATATCAGTTTGAAAATGACATAAACTTTAGAAAACAACACTATTGACATACGGAATACTGAGCAAATTCTTTCAGATTATTTTGAAACTTTAGGAAAATGATCCATGAGTCATTTGTGATATTTATGAATTGACCGAACCTCAATCCGACGCACAATGTGACTGGTAAATCTTTTCATTAGATAAAGAATCAGTATTTATTAAATGAGATAAATCAATCAAAAACATATTGATTTTACATTATTCCCTTTCAGTGTTATCAGAATGAAAACATTTGAGTTTAAAATTTCATATTTTAGTTTCACATTTCCATATTAATGTATTCTTTCATATTACTGTTTTAGTTTATTTCATTATTGCATTACTAACATAATATTTGTTTTCTTATATAGGTGAATTTTTTTCCTTGAGTTCAGATGCTTTGTTCGGAAACAAATATCGTGAACGACAATTTTTGAGAGTGGATCACGGATATCAAAGGATGAAACATGAATGTTTATAACTGTTTTTGAATAATTGTAATTGTAACCATGTAAAACAATGTATTAAATGTATGTAGCAATGTGTTTTTTTTGGATTCATTATGTTAAGTGAATGTATATACCGTTGTTGGTAAAAATATTGTGTGCGGGTGCTATTTTGTGCAGGTGTTCATGTGCTACTTTGTGCAGTTATTCTGGTGTGCAGGTTCTGTTTTACAGGTGCATGCGATGGGGCCTTTATCAGCGCTTTTTTGAGCACTGATAAAGGACACCTTTAATAGCGCTAGAAGAGCACTGATAAAGGATACCCTTTATCAGCGCTCCGAAAAGTGCTGATATAGGCGACCTTTATCAGTGCTAAAAAAGTGCTGATAAAGGGGGTCCTTTATCATCGCTTTTTTTAGGGCTGATAAAGGTCGCCTATATCAGCGCTTTTCAGAGCGCTGGTAAAGGGGACCCCCCCTTTATCTACGCTGGCATTAACAACGCTTTTCTAGCGCTGTTAATGCCAACTTTTAGCGCTGATAAAGGGCCAAGTTGTAGTAGTGTATATAGTAGGGTTTAGGGTTTATATGGATTTTAAAGGGGGTTTAAGGGTTTTAAGGGTTTGAAGTTAATTTTTGTAGGGTTTTTCAGGGCTTGAGGGGGTTATTAATGGGGTGAAGGGGTTTTAAGGTTAAATAATAGTGGGAAGTTGTAGGTGTGAGTGTTTAGGTTATATGGAGTAGGGTTTTGGGTTCAGGGTTTAGGTTTTGGAAGGATGTTAGAGGGGTTTAAGGGTATAAAGTGAATTTTGGTAGGGTTTTTAAGGATTTGAAATGGTTATGAAGGGAGTGAAGGGTTTTTAATGTTAGGGAATTTTGTAGAGGTTTGAAGGTTTGGGGTTTAGGGTATAATGAGTAGGTTTTAAGGTTTTTGGTTTTTGGTTTAGGGTTTAGGGTTTGGAAGGATTTTAAAGGATTTTAAGGGTATGAATTGTATTTTGGTAGGGTTTTATAGGGTAATGAAGGGAGTGAATGTTTTTTAAGGTTAGGTAAAATGGGATAGGGTGAAGGGTTTAGATTTTAGGTTATAGGGATTATTGTCTAGGGTTTGTGGTTTAGGGTTTGGACGTATTTAAATGGGGTTTTAATAGGTTTTAAGGGTATGAAGTGTATATTGGTAGGATTTTAAGGGTTTTAATGGTTTGTGAAGGGATTTAATGGTTTGTAAAGTTAGTTAATAGTGTAGAGGGTTAAGGGTTTAAGTTTTAGGGTATAGAGAATATAGTTTAGGGTTTATGTTTTGGAAGGATTTTAAATGATTTTTAAAGGGTTTTGAGGGTATGAAGTGTATTTTGGTATGGATTTTAAGGTTTTGATGGTTTATTAAACTATTTAAGGTTTTTTAATGTTATTAAATAGGTTATAGGTTTTTTGGTTGAGTGTATAGGTTATAGGGAGTAGTTTTTAAGGTTTGAAAGGACTTTAAAGTGTTTTTAAAGAGTTTTAAGGGTATGAAGTGAATTTTGGTAGGATTTTTAAGGGGTTTAAAGGGTTATGAAGGGAGTGAAGGTTTTTTAAAGATATTAAATATGGGATAGGTTGAAGGGTTTAGGGTTATGGTATCTATAGTAGGTTTTAGTGTTTAGGGTTTAGTGTTTGGAAGGATTTTAAATAGGTTTTAATGGGCTTTAATGGCATGATGTGTATTTTGTAAGGGGTTTTAAGGGTTTTGATGGGTTATAAAGGGATTGAACGGTTTTTAATGTTATGTAATATGGAATAGGGTGAAGGGTGAAGTTTTTATGGTATATGGATATTGGTTTGGGGTTTGGAAGCATTTTAAATGGGGGTTTAAGGGTTTTAATGATATGAAGTTTATTTTGGTATTATTTTAAATGGATTTAAATGGTTGTGAATGGAGTGAATGTTTTTTTATGGTTATGAAAGAGGTAAGAGGGTTAATGGTTGTGGTTTTGAGGTATAGAGAGTAGGTTTTTTGTGTTTAGTATTTGGAAGGATTTTATTGTGTTCTTGAATGGTTTTGAGGGTATGAAGTGTATTTTGGTTGTGTTTTTATAGGTTTTAAAGGGGTATGAAGGTAGTAAAGTGTTTTAAGATTATTTAAGAGTGGATAGGGTTAAGGTATGAGGGTTTAGGGTATAGTTAATAGGGTTTAAGGTTTAGGGTTTAGGGTTTGGAAGAATTTTAAAGGGGTTTAAAAGGGTTTTAAGGGTTTGGAGTGTATTTTGGTAGGGTTTTTATGGGTTTTAACAGCCTATTAAGGGAGTTAATGATTATTAGGGTCATGGAAGAGGGTATATGCTGAGTTTTTTGGGGTTTAGTGTATAGTTAGTTTGGTTTAGGGTGTTGGTTTTAGGGTTTGTAAGTAATTTGAAGGGTTTCCAAAGGGTTTTAAGGGTATGAAGTGTATTTTAGTAGGGTTTTTAAGGGTTTAAAAGGTTTATGAAGGGTGTGAATGGTTTCAAAGGTTAGTTAATAGGGTTGAGGGGGAATGTTATAGCTTTTACTGTATAGGTTGTAGGGTTTAGGATTTAGGGTTTTGGGTTTGGAAGGATTTTAAAGGGTTTATAAAGGGTTTTAAGGAAATGAAGTGTATTTTGGTTGGGTGTTTATGGGTTTTAAATGTATATGAGGGTGGTGAAGGATTTTTAAGGTTATATTATATGGAATAAGGTGAAGTGTTTAGGGTTTAGGGTTTAGGGATTAGGGTTTAGGGTTTGGAAGGATTTTAAAGTGGTTTTAAAGTGTTTAAAGGGTATGATGTGTATTTTAGTTGAGTTTTTAAGTGTTTTAAATGTTTATGAAGGGAGAGAAGGGATTTTTTGGTTATTTAATAGTGTATAGGGTGAATTTTTTATGGTTTAGGTTATGGGTAGAAGGGTTTTGGGTTTTATGTTTTGGGTTTGGAAGGACTCTAAAGGGTTTTAAGGGTATAAAGTGTATTTTGGTTGGGATTTTTGGGTTTTAAAGTGTCATGAAGTGTGTGAAGGGTTTTTATGGTCATTTAAGAGGATATAGGGTGAAGAGTTGAGGTTTTAGGGTATAGTAATTATGGTTTTTAGTTTAGGGGTTAGGAGTTTTAATGATTTTAAAGGGGTATTAAAAGGTTTTAAGTGTGTGAAGTATATTTTGGTAAGTTTTTTAAGGTATTTAAAGGGTTATTAATGGAGTGAATTGTTTTTAATATTATGGAATATGTAATGGGTTTGGGGGTTGAGGTTTTTTGGGTAATAGGGAGTAGGTTTTTGGGTTTACGATTTGGAAGGATTTTAAAGGGCTTTTAAAGGGGTTTAAGGGTATCTAGTGTATTTTGGTAGTGTTTTCAAGATTTTTAAGGGGTTATTAAGGTAGTTAAGGGTTTTAAAGGTTATTTAAGAGGGTATATGATAAATATTTTAAGTTTTAGGGTAAAGGGGTAGGATTTATGGTTTGGTGTTTTGGGTTTGGAAGGATTTTAAAGGGTTTTAAGGGTATGATGTGTATTTTGGTAGGGGTGTTAAGGGCCTTAAAGGTTTATGATGGGAGATAATGGTTTTTAAGGTTATGGAATAGGGTATAGGTTTAATGTTTTAGGGTTTAGTGTATATTGATTAGTTTTTTTGGGTTTTGGGATTATTATGAAGGAATTTAAAGGGTTTCTACAGGGGTTTTATGAGTATGATGTGTATTTTGGTAGGGTTTTTAAAGGGTTTTGAAGGGTTTTAAAGGGATTGAATGATTTTAAAGGATAGTTAGTATGGTTTATGGTGAAGTTTTAATGGTTTATGTATTAGTTTTTAGGGTTTAGGATTTATGGTTTAGGGTTTGGAAGGATTTTAAAGGGTTCATAAAGGCATCTAAGGGTATGAAGTGTATTTTGGTAGGGTTTTTAAGGGTTTTAAAGGGTTATAAAGGGAGTGAAGGGTTTTTAAGATTAATGAAGATGTGATAGGGTGAATGGTTTAGGGTATAGGGTACATGGAGTAGGGTTCAGGGTTCAGTGTTTGGAAGTATTTTAAAGGATTTTAAGGGTATGAAGTGTATTTTGGTAGGGTTTTTAATAGTTTTAAAGGGTTATGAAGTTGGTTAAGGGTTATTAAGGTTATTTAATAAGGTATATGGTGAAGTTTTGATAGTTTAGGGTATAGGTAGAAGAGTTTAGTATTTATGGTTTAGGGTTTGGAGTGTTTTGAAGATTTTAAAAGTGCTTTAAGGGTATAAAGTTTATTTTGGTTGGGTTTTTATGGGATTTAAAGTGTTATGAAGGGAGTGAAAGGTTATTATGGTTATTTAAGAGGGTAAAGGGTGAAGAGTTTATGTTTTAGGTTATAGAGATTAGGGTTTAGGTTTTAGGTATTTGAAGGATTTTAAAATGGTACTAAAAGGTTTTTAGGGCATGAAGTGTATTTTGGTTGGGCTTTAAGATTTTTAAAGGGTTATGAAGGAAGTGAATGGTTTTTAAGGTTATATAAGAGGGTATAGGGTGAAGGGTTGAGAGTTTAGGGTATAGGTATTAGGTTTTTTGGTTTAGTATTTGGAAGAATTTTAAAGGGGTTTTAAAAGGTTTTGAGGGTTTAGGGTATAGGGTATAGGGAGTAGGGTTTAAGGTATATGGTTTAGGGTTTGGATAAAATTTAAAGGGTTTTGAAAGGGTTTTAATGGTATAAAGTGTATTTTGGTAGTGGTTTAATGTTTTAAGAAGTTTATGAAGATAATTAATGCTTTTTTTTAGGTTATTTAAGAGGTTATAGGGTGAAGGATTTGTGGTTTAGTGTATAGGGAGTAGGGTTTTGGGTTTTGGGTTTTAGGTTTGGAATAAATTTAAAGTGTTTATAAAGGTTTTTAAGGGTATGAATTTTATTTTGGTAGGGTTTTAATGTTTTTAAAAGGTTAGGAATGTATTTAATGGTTTTAAAGGTTAGGTAATAGGGGTGAGGGTGATGTTTTGAGGGTTTTCTGTATTGGGTGTAGGGTTTAGGATTTAGGGTTTTGGGTCTGGAAGGATTTTAAAGGGTTTATAAAGGGTCTTAAGGGTACGAAGTGTATTTTGGTATGGTTTTTAAGTTTTATAGGGTTATTAAGGTATTTAATGGTTTTTGAGGTTATTTAATATGGATAGGGTGAAGGTTTGAGGTTTTAGGGTATAGGTACTAGGCATTAGGGTTTAGGGTTTAGGGTTTGAAAGGATTTTAAAGGGTTTATAAATGGTTTTAAGGATATAGAGTGTATTTTGGTTGGGTTTTTATGGGTTTAAAATTTTTATTAAGGTAGTTAAATTTTTTAATTTTATGTAATAGGTTATAGGGTCAAGGGTTGATGGTTTTGGGTACAACAAGTAGGGTTTATGGTTTAGGGTTTGGAAGGATTTTAAGGGGTTTTAAAAGGGGTTTAAGTGTATAATGTTTATTTTTGTAGGGGTTTTAAGGGTTTTAAAGTATTATTAAGGTATTTAAGGTTTATTAAGGTTAATAAAGGGGATATAGGATTAGGGGTTGTGGTTTTAGGTCATAATAAGTTGGGTTTATGGTTTAGGGTTTATGGATTTAAATGATTTTAATGGGGTGTTAAAAGGTATTAAGGGAATGAAGTGTATTTTGGTAGGTTTTTTTGTGGATTTTAAAGTTTTATGATTGTATTGAATGGTTTTTATGGTTTTATAAGTAGATATATGTTGAATGGATGAGGTTTTGGGGAATATGGATTAGGTTTTTTTAGGGTTTGGAAGGATTTAAACGGGGGTTTTAAGGGTTTTTAAGGGTATGAAGTTTATTTTTCTAGTGTTTTTAAGTATTTTAAAGGGTAATTAAGGGATTTAATGGGTTTTATTGTTATTTAATAGGGTATAGGGTGAATTTTCAAGGTTTTATGGTATATAGGGTCGGGTTTTATGTTTAGATATTAGGGTTTGGAAGGATTTAAAAGGGGTTTAAAAGTGTTTTAAGTGTATGAAGTGTATTTTGGTAGGGGTTTTTAAGGGTGTTATAGGGATATGAATGGATTGAATGATTTTTAAGGTTATTTAAGAGGGTATATTGTTAATGTTTTAGGTTTTAGTGTATAGGGATTACGTTTTAGGGTTTCGGGTTTATGGTTTGGAAGGAATTTAAAGGGTTCCTAAAGGGTTTTAAGGGTATGAAGTGTATTCTGGTAGGGTTTTTGAGGTTTTTAATGTGTTATGAATGGATTTAATGGTTTTAAAGGTTATATAATAGGGTTTATGGGGAATGTTTTACGGTTTATGGTGTACTGTTTAGGTTTTAGGATATTGGGTTTTGGGTTTGGAAGGATTTTAAAGGGTTTATAAAGGGTTTTAGGGTATTAAGTGTATTTTGGTAGGGTTTGAAATGGTTTTAAATGGTTGTGAAGGTAGTGAATGGTTTTTAGGGTTTTGTAAGAGGTTATAGGGTGAATTTTGTAGGGTTTTGGGTTTTGAAGGAATTTAAAGGGTTTCTATAGGGTTTAAAGGGTTTGAAGTGTATTTTGGTAGGGGTTTAAGGTTTTTAAAGGGTCATGAAGGGAGTGAATTGTATTAAAGGTTATGTAATAGGGGTGAGGGTGAAGGGTTGAGGGTTTAAGGTATAGGGTAAATGTTTTTTGATTTAGTTTTTTGGGTTTGGAAGGATTTTAAATTGTTTATAAATGGTTTTATGGTTATAAAGTGTATTTTGGTAGGGTTTTTAAGGGATTTATAGGGTTATTAGGGGAGTGAAGGGTTTTTAAGATTATGGAAGATTATATATGGTGAATGGTTCAGGGTTTAGGGTATAATTAGGTGGGTTTGGGGTTTATGGTTTCAGTTTTGGAAGTATTTTAAAGGTTTTTAAAGTTTTGAAGTGTATGTTGGTGGAGTATTTTTGTTTTAAAGGGTTATGAAGGTAGTGAAGGGATTTTATGGTTATTTAATAGGGTATATGGTGAATGGTTTTTTATTTAGTCTATCAGTAGAAGGGTTTATGGTTTCAAGTTTGGAAAGATTTTATGGGGTTTTAGAAAGGTTTTAAGGGTATAAAGTGTATTTTGGTTTGGTTTTTAAGGGTTTTAAAGTTTTATTATGGGAGTTTAGGGTTTTTAATGTTAGGTAAGAGGAGAGAGGGTGAAGGGTTATGGTATTATGGTATAAGGTGTAGGTTTTAGGGATGTGAATGGTTTTAAATGTGTATCAAAAGTTTTTAATGGTATGAAGTGTATTTTGGTAGGGTTATTAAGGGTTTTAAATGGTTATGAAGGGATTTAATGGTTTTTATGGTTTTAGAATAGGGTATAGGGTGAAGGTTTGAGGTTTTTGGGATTAGGGTTTAGAAGGAATTTAATTGGTTTTTAAATATTTTTAAGCATATTAAGTGTATTTTGCTTGTGTTTTAAGTATTTTAAAGGGTTATGAAGGGAGTGAAGGGTTTTAAGGTTATTTAATAAGATCATCATAATCAATGTTATTTATTTTATTGAAAAGAATAAAGGAACCTAAAATGAGGGAAATCGAGAGAATCTAAGAGCTAAGGAGGACAAAAGTAGTGAAGGCCAAGGGAATTCTCTCTAATGATATTCACCCCCTCCGCTTTCAGGAAATTCAAGTCATAAAAACAAGAGGCACCAGAACCTTGACCCATAATGGAAGATAGAAAATTAGTTTCCATGTTGCCTTCATGCCATGTATGTCTTAGGAAAACATTGTTGGAGATCAGGCAACGACACTTCCGAATGACATAAGTGATCGACCACAGAGGATTAAAAACGTTAAGCAGCGAGTTCCATAGGACCATGGAGTCAGTTTTCACTTCAGTAATGATGATTCTGCCCTGATGATAAAGAGAGAGGCCTATAAGGAAGGTGAGATCCTCCACTTGAAGAGCCGATCTGAGGCTGAAGAAAGCAGTGAATGCCAAAATAACCAGGCCACTAGAGTTACGGACCAGGCCACCACATCTCATGACCCTCGCGGAGTAGGAGCCATCAATATTGAGTTTCAGGCCCCGCACTGGAGGGAGCCAACGAACCCAATTACCTCTCGGAATGTACCTTTGAATAGGAGTCTGGGAATGTGGATGCAAGATTTGAAATGAAGGAGCATCCCTCCAGGTCTCAAAGTTCCTGACCAGATCTAAGAGGAGACTCTGATTCCTTGCAATAATAGTCTTTCCATAAATCTGAGCCCCCTATTTCCTACCTTTATTTCTAGCCTTCCAGAGACACCAACATCCTGCATGAAGTATGAGGATTCTAGCCTATCTCTTTGGTCCTCTTTCACCCCAAGTTATGAAACCAAAGGTCCAGGAAAGAGGTGTTATAGGAAGTTGGGAAGAAGAGAGCAGTGAACATACCAAAGAAAGACCAAACCTCATGTTCCCATTCCCCCTCAAAGAAAAGATGATCGATGCTCTCTTCATGGAGATTTTTTCAGAACAAACAGCATGAGACCAGAGAAATTCCGCATTTCCTAACATTCTCATCAGTAGGGAAAATGTTATACCGAAGCCTCTAAAAAATGAAATTAAACTTAATCGTAATTTGATTTATCCATAGGAACTCATTCCAGCGGTCCCCCTGCACCTGGGTATCCATTGACTGGAAAAAAGTGCTACCCAAGAAGGCCCCTGAGTTGGTATGCGTGAAAACACACCTGACTGGATTCATGGAGGTTTCAATGAGATGTAAGGATCACTGCTTCTCTTCATCAAGGATCGCCTTAATAAAATCGGGGTACCTGCTGGCTTCCTTAAACGTAATTGTGAAGGCTGGACAACCAGGAAAGATGAGGCACACCCCCAACCAATTTTGATTCCAGAAGGAAACTGACCCCTATCGAATGATCCAACGGGCCAGAGGTTGCAGATCCAAGAGGATGGGGAGAAGTGATGAGAGGAAGGAGTACATGAGGCACATCACCATCGGCGAGTTTCACTCTATAGCCCTACTGCTAATCTTACCCCCAAAGATTTTTACATTCAATAATGTCCTAGCCCAGGCTTGCATGCCTACAAAATAGAGTGTCCACCATGCTTCGGACGTTGATCCCACCTTCCCCAATGGTCATTTCCATCTTCTCCCAAGCCACCTAGTGATTATTCCCTTCCACATGGAAACCCAAACAAAATGGGCAAGGTTTTAGGGTTTAGTGTGTAGGGAGTAGGGTTTAGGATTTTTGGTTTAGGGTTTTGAAGGAATTGAAAGGCTTTTTAAAGTCTTTTATGGGTATGAAGTGTATCTTTCTAGTTTATTTAATGTTTTTAATGGGTTATGAGGGGATTTTATGGTTTTAAAGGTTAGTTAATAATGGTAAGGGTTAGGGGTTTTTGTTTTAGGGTATAGGGTGTTGGGTTTGTGATTTAGGGTTTAGGGTTTGGAAGGATTTTAAAGGGTTTATATAGGGTTTTAAGGGTAAGAAGTGTATTTTGGTTGGGTTTTTAAGGGTTCTAAAGGGTTATTATGGGATAGAATGGTATTTAAGTTTAGGAAATATTGGATAGGGTTAATGGTTTAGGTTTTAAGGCTTTTCGGTTTAGAATTATTTTAAAGTGTTTTAAGGGTATAAAGTGTATTTGGGGGGGGGTTTAAGGGTTTTAAAGTGTTATTAAAGGATTTAAGGGTTTTTAAGGTCATGGAAGAGGGTATAGGGTGATGATTTGAGTTTTTATTCTACAGTTAGTAGGTTATATTGTTTACTATTTTGATATTTAAAGGATTTTAAAGGGGTATTGAAAGGTTTTAAGGTCATGATGTGTATTTTGGCAGGGATTTAAAGAGTTTTAAATGGGTATAAAGGGAGTTAATGGTTTTTAAGGTTATGTAAGTGTCTATAGGTATAAAGTTTGAGGGTTTGTTGTATAGGTAGTGGGTTTTTAGTTTAGGGTTTGGATGTATTTTAAAGGGCTTTTAAAGGGGTTTAACGGTATTAAGTGTATTTTGGTAGTGTTTTAAGGGTTTTAAGGGTAATCAATGGAGTGAATGATTTTTAAGGTTATTTAAGAGGTTATATAGTGAATTTTTTAGGTTTTATGGTATAGGTAATTGGGTTTAAGGATTAGGGTCTATCACTGGGAAGGATTTTAAAGTGTTTTGAGGGTATGAAGTGTATTTTGGTTGGGTTTCAAAGGGTTTTATGGGGTTATAAAGGGAGTGAATTATTTTTAAGGCAATTAACATGGTAGAGGGTGAATTATTTAGGATTTATTATATAGGAAGTAGGGTTTAGGATTTTCAGTTTAGTGTTGGTAAGGAATTTAAAGTGTTTCTAAAGGGTTTTAAGGGTATGAAGTTAATTTTGGTTGGGTTTTAAAGGTTTTTAAATGGTTATGAGTGGAGGTAATGGTTTTAAAGGTTAGGTAATAGGGGTTAGTGTAAGGCTTTAAGGGTTTAGGGTGTAGGGTGTAGGGTTTAGTATTTGGGGTTTAGGGTTTGGAATGATTTTAAAGGGTTTATAAAGGGTTTTTTTGTATGATGTGTATTTTAGAAGGGGTTTTAAGGGTTTTAAAGGGTTATTAAGGGGGTAATGGGTTTTTAATGTCATTTAATAAGGTATAGGGTGAATATTTTTTGGTTTAGAGTATAAGGAGTTGGTTTTAGGGTTTGGAAGGATTTTAAAGGGGTTTTAAAGGGTTTTAAGGTTATAAAGTGTATTTTGGTTGGCTTTTGATGGTTTTAAAATGTAATGAAGGGACTAAATTGTTTTTAAGGTTAGGTAAGATTTTATAGGGTGAAGGGTTGATGTTTTAGGGTATATAGACTAGGTTTTAGTGTTTATGGTTTAGGGATTTGAAGGATTTTAAAGGGATATTAAAAGGTGTTAATGGTATAAAGTGTATTTTGGTTGGGTTTTTAAGGGGTTTAAAGGGTTATTAAGGGATTGAATGATTTTTTATGTTTATAGAATAGGGTTTGAGATGAATTTTTGTGGTTTTGGGGTATAAGGAGTAGGTTTTTGTGTTTAGGGTTTGGAATGATTTTAAAGGGTTTTTAAAGGGTTTTAAGGGTATGAAGTGTATTTTGGTTGTGTTTTTAAGAATTTTAAAGGGTTATGAAGGGATTTATGGGGTTTTAAGGTTATTTTATATGTTATTTGGTGAATATTTCATGGTTTAGGGTATAGAGAGTAGGTTTTATGGTTTTGGGTTTAGGGTTTGGAAGGATTTTTAAGGGGGTTTAAAGGGTTTTAAGTGTATTAAGTTTATTTTGGTAAGGTTTTAAAGGGTTTTAAATGGTTATGAAGTGTGTTAATTTTTTATAAGGTTTTATAAGAGGTTATATTGTGAATGTTTTATGTTTTAGTGTATAGTTAGTAGAGATTAGTATTTTGGGTTTTGGTTTTGGAAGGAATTTAAAGTATTTCAAAAGGGTTTTAAGCATATGAAGTGTATTTTGGTAGGGTTTTTAAGGTTTACAATGGGTTATTAATGGATTTAATGGTTTTAAATGTTAGGTAATAGGGGTTTTAGTTAAGGGTTTATATTTTATGGAATATGGTATAGGGTTTAAAATTTAGGGTTTACAGTTTAGAAGGATTTTAAACGGTTTTAATGATATGAAGTGTATTTTGGTAGGGTTTTTAAGGTTTTTTAAGTGTTGTTAAGGTATCTGGGGATTTTTAAGGTTATTTAAGATGGTATAGGGTCAATGTTTGAGGGTTTATCATATAGTAATTAGGGAGTAGGGTTTATGTTTTAGTGTTTGGAAGGATTTTTGACGGTTTAAAAAGGGTTTTAAGGGTATGAAGTGTATTTTGTTTGGATTTTACTAGTTTTAATGGGTTATGAATGGAGTTATGTGTTTTTAATGTTATGGAATAGGGGATAGGGTGAGGGGTTTATGGTTTATGTTATAGGGAATTGGGTTTAGGGTTTAGGGTTTTGAAGGATTTTAGAGGGTTTTTAAAGTGTTTTAAGGGTATAAAATGTATTTGGGTTGGATTTTTAAGGTTTTTAATGTTTTATGAAGGAGGTTAAGTGGTTTTTTAAGGTTAGGTAATAGTTTATATGGTTAAGGTTTGATTTTTTATGGTATAGGGAGTAGGTTTTAGGGTTTATTTTTTAGGGATTTGAAATATTTTAAAGGGGTATTAAAAGGTTTTAATGGTATGAAGTGTATTTTGAATGAGTTTTTAAGGGTTTTAAGGGGTTATTAAGGGTGTGAATGATTTTTATGCTTATGGAATGCGGGATAGGGTGAAGTGTTGAGGGTTTGGTGTGTAGGTATTAGGTTTTTGGGTTTGGGTTTTGGAAGGATTTTAATGGATTTTAAGGGTTTTAATGATATGAAGTGTATTTTGGTGGTGTTTTTAAGGATTTTATAGGGTTAATAATAGATTTAAGGGTTTTGATGGTAATTTAAGATTGTATAGAGTGACTATTTTATGGTTTAATGTATAGGGATTAGGGTTTTAGGTTTATCATTTATGGTTTGGAAGGAATTTAATGTATTTTAAGGGTATGAAGTGTCTTTTGGTAGGGAATTTAAGGGTTTTAAAGGGTTGTGAGGGGATTGAATGGTTTTAAAGTTTATGGAAGAGGGTAGAGGGTGAATGTTTTAGGGTTTAGTGTAAATGGAGTAGGGTTTTTGAGTTTTGGGTTTAGGCTTCAAGGGAAGTTAGAGGGTTTCTATTGGGTTTTAATGGTATGAAGTGTATTATGGTATTTTAAGTATTTTAAAGGTTTATTAAGGGAGTGAATGGTTTTAAATATTATGGAATATGGACGAGGGTGAAGGGTTGAGGTTTCAGGGTATAGGGTGTGGGTTTTGGGATTTAGGTTTTAGGGTGAGGAAGGATTTTAAAGGGTTTATAAAAGGGTTTTAAAGGTATGATGTGTATTTTGGTTATTTTTTAAGTTTTTTAAAGGGTTTATAAAGATATTTAATGGGTTTAAAGGTTAGGTAAGATAGGATAGGGTTAAGTGTTGAGTATTTTTGGTCCAAGGTGTGGGGATTAGGGGTTGGAAGGATTTTAAATGGTTTTAAGGGTATGGAGTATATTTTGGTAGGGTATTTAATGGGTTATAATTGGAGAAAAGGGTTTTAAAATTTATAGAATAGGGGATAGGGTGATGTGATTATGGTTTAGTGCATAGTAAGTAGGGTTTATGGTTTAGGGTTCGGAAGGATTTTTAAGGTCTTTAAAAGGGGTTTAAGGGTATAAAGTGTATTTTTTTGGGTTTTAAGGGTATTAAAGTGTTATTAAGGGATTAAAGGGTTTTTAAGTTTATATAAGAGGAAATAGGGTGAAGGGTTTGAGTTTTAGGGTATAGGTAGTAGGGAGTAGGGTTTACGGTTTAGGGATTTGAATAATTTTGGAGGGTTATTAAAAGGATTTAATTGTATGAAGTGTATTTTGGTAAGGATTTTAAGGGTTTTAAAGGTTTATGAAGTTAGTTAATGGTTTATAAGGTTGTGTAAGAGGGTATAGGGTGAAGGGTTTAGGGTTTGGGGTATATGTAGATGGTTTTTTAGGTTTAGATTTTGGAAATATTTTAAAAGGTTTTTAAAGGGTTTTGAGGTTATGAATTATATTTTGGTAGCGTTTTTAAGGTATTTAAAGGGATATTAATGGATTTAAGGGGTTTTAAGGTTATTTAATATGGTATGTAGTGAGGGTTTTATGTTTTAGGTTATAGGTATTAGTGTTTATGTTTTATGGTTTAGGGTTTGGAAGGATTTTAAATGATTTTTAATGGGTTTAAAGGGTATGAAGTGTATTTTGTTGGGTTTTAGAAGGGTTTAAGAGGGTTTTAAAGGATTATTAATGGTTATTAATGGTTTTTATGGGTATTTAAGATGGTATAGGGTGATTGTTTTAGGGTTTAGTGTATATTGAGTAGGGTTTATTGTTTTGGGTTTGGGGTTTGGAAGGAATTTAAAGGGATTTTAAAGGGGCTTAAGGTTATGAAGTGTATTTTGGTATGGTTTTTAAGGTTTTGAAAGGGTTATTAAGGGATTTAATGGTTTTAAAGGTCATTTAATGGGGTTTAGGGTGAAGTTTTGATCATTTAGGGTATAGGTTGTAGGTTCTAGGATTTAGGGTTTTGAGATTTGAAGGATTTTAAAGGGGTGTAAAAAGGTTTTAAGGGTTTGTAGTGTATTTTGGTAGTTTTTTAAGTGTTTTAAAGGTTTATGAAGGGATTGAATGATTTTTAAAGTTATTTAAGATGTTATATGGTATAGGGTTTAGGTTTCGGGGTATATGGAGTAGGTTTTTGGGTTTAGGGTGTCGATGGATTTTAAAGGGGGTTTAAAGGATTGAAATGGTGTGAAGTGTATTTTGGTATGATTTTTAAGGTTTTTAAAGTTTTATTAACTGAGTGAATGACTTTTAATTTTATTTAAGGTGGAATATGGTGAATGGTTAAGGTTTTATGGTATATGGGGTAGGATTTAAGGTTTTGGGTTTAGGGTTTGGAAGCAATTTAAAGGGGTTTTAAAGGGTTTAAGGGTATGAAGTGTATTTTGGTAGGTTTTTAAGGTTTTTATCAGGTTATTAAGGGATTTAGTGGTTCTAAGGTTATTTAATAGGGTTTAGGGTGAAAGTTTTGGGTCTTAGGGTGTATGGAGTAGGTAAAAGGAATTAGGGTTTAGTGTTTGGATGGATTTTAAAGGGTTTATAAAGGGTTTAATGGGTATGAAGTGAATGTTTCTAGGATTTCTAAGGGTTTTAAAGGGTTATAAAGGTATTTATGGGTTTTAGTGGTAGGTAAATATGTTATATTGTGATGTTTTTATGATTTATGGTTTAGGGATTAGGTTTTAGGGTTTAAGGATTGGGGTTTGGAAGGATTTTCAAGGGTTTAAAAATGGTTTTAAGGGTATGAAGTGTATTCTGGTAGAGTTTTTAAGGGTTTTAAAGGATTATAATGGAATTAAGGGGTTTATAAGGTTATTTTTGTAATGAATAGTATTATGGTTATATGTTTTAGGGTATAGGGATTATGATTTATGGTTTAGGTTTTAGGGTTTTGAAGTATTTTAAAGGGTTCTAAAAGGGTTTAAAGGGTATAAAGTGTATTTTGGTTGGGTTTTTAAGGGTTTTAAAATGTTATGAATGTATTTAAGGGTTTTTAAGATTATTTAATAGGGTATAGGGGGATGTTTTGTGGTTTTAGGGTATAGGGAGTAGGTTTTATGGTTTATAGTTTAGGGATTTGAATGATTTTATAGGATTATTAAAAGGTTTTAAGGGTATGGAGTATAATTTGGTAGGGGTTTTAAGGTTTTTAAAGGGTTATGAAGGGAGTTAATGGTTTTTATGGTCATTTAAGAGGGTATAGGGTAATGGTTTTGAGTTTTTGTGTATAGGGGTTAGGTTTTAGGGTTTATGGTTTGGAAGGATTTTAAAGGGTTTTAAAATGGTTTTAAGGGTATGAAGTGTATTTTTGAAGTGTTTTTAAGTGTTTTAAAGGGTTACATATTTATTGAAGGATTTTTAAGGTTATTTATGAGGGTATATGATGAATATTTTAGTATTTAGGGTATATAGAGTAGGGTTTAAGGTTTAGGGTTTAGGTTTTGGAAGGACTATAAATGGTTTTTAAAGGGTTTTAAGGGTTTGAAATGTATTTTGGTATGGGTTTTAACGGGTTTAAAGGGTTATAAAGGGAGTTACTTTATTTTTCGTTTATTTATGTGGGTAGAAGGTGATTGTTTTAGGTTTTAGTGTATAGGGAGTAGGGTTTTGGGTTTAGGATTTGGAAGGAATTTAAAGGGGTTCTAAAGGGTTTTAAGGGTATGTAGTGGATTTTGGTAGGGTTTTTAAGGTTTTTAAAGGGTTATTAAGGGATTGAATTAATTTAAAGGTTAGGTAATTGGGTTTAGGTTTATTTTTTTAGGGTTTATGGAATTTTATGTTGGGTTTTGGATTTAGGGTTTATGGTTTGGAAGGGTTTTAAGGGTTTATAAAAGGTTTTAATGGTATTAAGTGCATTTTTTGTAGGTTTTTTAATGGCATTAAAGGGTTATAAATGGATTTGAGGTTTTTTAATGTTATTTAGGATGGGATATTGTGATGTGTATAGGATTTAGGTTGTAGGGAATTTCATTTAGTGTTTAGGGGTTAGGGCTTGGAAGGATTTTCAAGGGTTTTAAGGGTATGAAGTGTACTTTAGTAGGATTTTTAAGATTTTTACATGGTTTTAAAGGGATTGAATGGTTTTTAATGTTATTTAATATTTTATATGGTTAAGGGATGATGTTTTATGGTGTATAAAGTAGAGTTTAGGGTTTGGAAGTATTTTAAAGGGGTTTAAAAGAGGTTTAAGGGTATAAAGTGTATTTTTATTGGGTTTTAAGGGTTTTAAAGTTTTATCAAGGGAGTTAAGGGTGTTTAAGGTTATTTAATTGTGGATAGGGTGATGGTTTGATGTTATAGTGTATATGTATTAGTGTTTAGGGTTTATGGTTCAGAGATTTGAAGGATTTTAAAGAGCTATTTAAAGGGATTAATGGTATAAATTGTATTTTGGTAGGGTTTTTAAGGGTTTTAAATGGAAATGAAGGGAGTGAAGGGTTTTAAAGGTTATTAAAGAGTGGATATGGTTAAGGGTTGAGGGTTTGGGGTATAGGGAGTTGGTTTTTAGTTTTAGGTTTTTGAAGGATTTTAAATGGGTGCTAAAGGGGTTTAATGGTATAAAGTGTATTTTCGTAATGTTTTTAAGGGTTTTAAAGATTTATAAAGGAATTGACTGGGTTTTAAGGTCATTTAAGATGGTATAGGGTGAAGGTTTGAGCGTTTTGGGTATAGGTAGTAGGGTTTAAGGTGTTAAATTTAGGGTTTGGAAGGTTTTTAAAGGGGTTTTAAAGGTTTTTAAGTGTATGAAGTGTATTTTGGTATGGTTTTTAAGGGGTTTAAAGGTTTATGAAGGGGGTGAATGGTTTTTAAAGTTATGGAAGATGGTATAGGGTGAAGGGTTTAGTTTTTAGTGTATAGGGAGTAGGGTTTTGGGTTTAGCAGGAATTTAAAGAGTTTCTATAGGGTTTTATAGTTATGAAGTGTGTTTTGGTAGGTTTTGATGTTTTTGAAGGGATATGAATGGTGGTAATGGTTTTAGAACTTAGGTAACAGGGTTAAGGGTGAAGGTTTGAGGGTTTAGTGTATATGGTATAGGGATTAGGATTTAGGGATTAGGGTTTGGATGGATTTTAAAGGGTTTCTAAAGGGTTTTAAGGTTATGAAGTTCATTTTGGAAGGATTTTAAAGTGTTATTAATGGAGTGAAGGGTTTTAATTTTTATTTGAGATGGGATATGGTGAAGGGTATAGGGTTCTAGGTTTATGGTTTATGGTTTGGGGTTTGTAATTATTTTCAGTGGTTTATAAAGGTTTTTAATGGTATGAAGTTTACTTTGGTCAGGTTTTTAAGGGTTTTAAAAGGTTATAAAGGGAGTGAAGTGTTTTTAAGGTTATTTAATAGGGTTTATGATTAAGGTTTTATGGTTTATGGTATAGGTAATTGGGATTAGTGTTTAGGGTTTATGGTTCGGAAGGATTTTGAAGGGTTTTATGAGTATAAAGTGTATTTTTGTTGGGAGGGTTTTAATGTTTTTTAAGGGTGTGAGGGATTTTATTGTTAGGTAAGAGGGGATAAAGTGAAGGGTTGAGGTTTTGGGATGTAGGTAGTTGGGTTAATGGTTTAGGGATTTGATGTATTTTAAAGGGGTATTAAAAGTTTTTAAGGGTATGAAGTGCATTTTGGTAGAATTTATAAGTATTTTAATGGTTTATGAGGAAGTGGATGGTTTTTAATGCTAACGAAGATTGTATTTGTTTGAGGGTTGAGGGTTTGGGGTATACAGAGTAGGTTTTTTTGTTTAGTGTTTTGATGGATTTTAAAGAGTTTTTAATGGATTTTAAGGGTATGGAGTTTATTTTGGTAGTGTTTTTAAGGGTTTTAAATGTTTATGAAGGGGGTAAAGGATTTTTAATGTTATTTAAGAGGGTATTGGGTTAATTTTTGAGGTTTTAGGGTATAGGTAGTAGGTTTTAAGGTTAAGGTTTTGTGTTTTGAAAGGATTTTAAAAGGGTTTTAATGGTATGAAGTTTATTTTGGAAGTGTTTTTAAGGGTTTTAAATTGTTATGAAGGGAGGTAATGGTTTTAATTTTATGGAAGAGAGTAGATGGTGAAGGTTTTAGGGTTTAGTGTACAATGATTAGGGTTTTGGGTTTGGGGTTTTGGGTTTTGGGTTTTGGGTTTTGGGTTTGGAAGGAATTTAAAGGGTTTCTAAAAGGGTTTAAGGTTATGAAGTGTATTTTTGTAGGGTTTTAAGGTTTTTAAAGGGTTATTAAGGGATTTAATGGTTTTGAAGGTCAATTAATAGTAGTTAGGGTGGATGGTTGAGGTTTTAGAGTATAGGGTGTAGCGGTTAGGGTTTGGAAGGATTTTAAAGGTTGTATAAAAAGTTTTATGGGAATGAAGTGTATTTTAGTATGGTTTTTATGGGTTTTAAAGGGTTATTAATGGATTGAATGGATTTTAAGGTTAGTGAATATGGTATAGGGTTAAGGTTTGAGGGTTTAGTGTATATGGAGTAGGGTTTAGGTTTTGGAAGTATTTTCAAGGGTTTTAAGGGTGTGATGTGTATTTTGGAATGGATTTTAATGGTTTTAAATGGTTATGAAGTGAGTGAAGGGTTTTTAAGGTTATTTAATAGGGTAATGGGTGATGGTTTTAGGATTTAGTGTATAGGGAGTATGGTTTTGGGTTTAAGGTTTAAGGTTTGGAAGGATTGTGAAGTATTTTAATGGTATAAAGTTTATTATGGTTTGGTTATTTAAAATTTTAAAGTGTTATGAAGGGAGTGAAGGGTTTTCAAGGTTAGGAAAGTGGGGAGAGGGTGAAGGGTAGAGGTTTTAGTGTATAAGGAGTAGTGTTTAGTGTTTAGGGTTTAGGAATTTGAAGGATTTTAAAGGGGTATTATAAGGTTTTAATGGTATTAATTGTATTTTGGTATATATTTTAAGGGGTTAAATGGGTTGTGAAGGGAGTTAACGGTTTTTAAGGTAATGGAAGAGGGGATAGGGTGATGGTGTTGAGGGTTTGGGGTATTGGGAGTAGGTTTTTTGATTTAGGGTTTGAAATGATTTTAAAGGAGTTTTAAATGGTTTAAATGGTATGAAGTTTATTTTGGTAGTGTTTTTGAGGGTATTAAATGGTTATGAAGGGAGTGAAGGGTTTTTATGGTTATCGAATAGGGTATAGGGTTAAGGGTTTATGGTTTAGAAGAATTTTAAAGGCTTTTAAAAAGATTTTAAGGGTATAAAGTGTTATTTGGTTGGGTTTTTAAGGGTTTTAAAGTGTTATGAAGGGATTGATGGGGTTTTAATGTTAGGGAAGAGTGGAGAGGGTGAAGGGTTGAGGTTTTAGGGTTTATGGAGAAGGTTTTAGGATTTAGGTTTTAGGGTTTCGGGTTTAGGGATTTGAAGGATTTTAAAAGATTTCAAGTGTATAAATTGTATTTTGGTAGGGTTTTAAAGGGTTATGAATGGTTATTATGGGTGTGAATGGTTTTTATGGTTATAGAAAAGGGTATAGGGTGATGTTTTGAGGGTTTGGTTTATAGGAAGTAGGTTTTGGCGTTTATATTTTGAAAAGCTTTTGAAGGGGTTAAAAGGTTTTTAAGGGTATGAAGTGTAATTTGGTAGTTTTTAAGGGGTTTAAAGGGTTATGAAGGGATTTAAGGGTTTTTATGTTTATTTAGGAGGTGTTAGGTTGAATGTTTTATGGTTTAGCATATATGTAGTATGGTTTAAGGTTTAGGGTCTGGAAGGATTTTAAAGGGTTTTAAGGGTATGAAGTGTATTTTTGTAGGTTTCTAAGGGTTTTAATTGGTTGTGAAGAGAGTGAATGGTTTTAAAGGTTTTTTTATAGGGTATATGGTGAAGGCTTTAGGTTTTATTTTATAGGGATTATGGTTTTGGGTTTTAGTTTTAGGGTTTGGATGGAATTTAGAGGGGTTCCAAAGGGTTTTAAAGGTATATAATGTATTTTGGTAGGGTTTTTAATGTTTATAAAGGGTTATTAAGGAATTTAATGGTTTTAAAGTATATTTAATAGGGCTGAGGGTGAAGTCTCTAGGTTTTAGGGTATAGTGTGTAGGGTTTTGGATTTAGGGTTTAGGGTTTGTAAGGATTTTAAAGGTTTTATAATGGTTTTTAAGGGTATGAAGTGTATATTGGTAGGGTTTTTAAAAGTTATAAAGGTTATGAAGGCATTATAGTGTTTATAAGGTCGAATAATATGGTACATGGTGAATGGTTGAGGTTTTATGGTATAGGTAGTAGGGTTTAGGGTTTAGGGTTTAAGGTTTGGAAGTATTTTCAATGGTTTTTAAAGGGTTTTAAGGGTATGAAGTGTATTTTGGTAGGGTTTTAAAGATTTTTAAATGGTTATGAAGGGAGTGAAGGGGTTTTAAGGTTACTTAATAGGGTATATGGTTTTCTTTTGAAGGTTTAGGAGATAGGGAGTATGGTTTAGGGTTTGGAAGGATTTTAAAGGGTTTTAAGGGTATAAAGTGTATTTTGGTAAGTTTTTTTAACATTTTTAATGTGTTGTGAAGGTAGTTAAGGGTTTTAAGGCTAGTGATATGGGGATTGGGTGAATGGTGTAGGTTTAGGGTATAGGGAGTTGGGTCTGGAATTTTTGGTTTTGGGATTTTAAGGATTTTAAAGGCGTATTAAAATGTTTTAAGGTAATGAGATAAATTTTAGTAGGATTTTGAAGGGTTTAAAAAGGTTATGAAGGGAGTTAATGGTTTTTAAGGTTATAGAAGAGAGTTATGGGTGAAAGTTTGAGGATTTGGGGTATCAGGTGTAGATTTTTGGGTTTAGGGTTTGGAATAATTTTAAAGGCATTTTTAATGGTTTTAAGGTAATGAAGTGTATTTTGGTAGTGTTTTTAAAGGTTTTAGGGTTATGAAGGGATTGAAGGATAAGTTTTTTAAGTGGGGATTGTTTTATGTTTAGGGTTATGGTTTAGGGTTTGGAATAAGTTTAATGGGTTTCCAATGGTTTTTAAGGGTATGAAGTGTATTTTGGTAGGGTTTTTAATGTTTTTAAATGGTTATGAATGGGTTTAATGGTTTTAAAGATTAGGAAATGTGATTGAGTGTTAAGGGTTTAGGTTTTAGGTTTTGGGGTTTAGTGTGTAGGTTTTAGGATTTAGTGTTTAGGGATTGGAAGGTTTTTTATAAAGGGTTTAAGGGTATGAAGTTTATTTTGATAGGGTTTTTAAGGGTTTTAAAGGGTTATGAAGGAAGTGAAGGATTATTTAGGTTATATAATATGGGATAGGGTGAAGGGTTTAAGGTTTAGGGATAGGGAGTAGGGTTTAGGGTTTGTAAGGACTTTCAAGGGTTTATAGAAGGTTATAAGTGTATGAAGTGTATTTTTTAGGGGTTTTAAGGTTTTTGAAAGTTTAAAAATAGATTTAAGGGATTTTAATGTTATTTAATAGGGGATATGGTCAAGGGTTTATGGTTTAGGGTATATAGAGTAGGGTTTAGGGTTTAGTGTTTCGGGGTTTGAAGGATTTTAAAGGGTTTTAAATGGGTTTTAGTGGTATAAAGTTTATTTTGGTTGGGTTTTTAAGGGTTTTAAAGTGTTATGGAGGGAGTGAAGTTCTTTTAAGGTTTAATAAGATGGATTAGGGTTAAGATTTTGTTTTAAGGTATAGGTAGTAGGTTTTAGTTTTTAGGGTTTATGGATTTGAAGGATTTTAAAGGGGGATTAAAATCTTTTAAGGGTATGAAGTGTATTTTGGTAGGGTTTTAAGGGTTTTAAAGGATTTTTAAGAGATTTAATGGTATTTAAGGTTATGTAAGTGTGTATAGGTTAAAGGGTTGAGGGTTTGTGGTATATGGATTAGGTTTTTAGGTTCGGGGTTTGTAAGGATTTCAAAGGGGGTTTTAGGGTATGAAGTGTATTTTTGTAGTGTTTTAAGTTTTTTAAAAGGATATGAAGGGAGTGAAGGGTTTTTAATGTTATTTAATAGGTTATAAGGTGAATATTTTTGGGCTTAGGGTATAGGGAGTTGGGATTATGGTTTGGGGTTTAGGGTTTGGACGGATTTTAAATGGGTTTAAAAGGTTTTTAAGGGTATGAAGTGTATTTTAGAAGGGTTTTTAAGGTTTTTAATGGCTTAGTAAGGGAATGAATGGTTTTTATGGTTAAATAAGAGGGTAGAGTCTAAAGTTTTTAGGTTTTAGTGTATAGGGAGTAGTTTCTAGGTTTTGGAAGTAATTAAAAGGGTTTCTAAAGGGTTTTAAGGGTATGAAGTGCATTTATGTAGGGTTTTAAAGTTTTTAAAAGGGTTATTAAGGGAGTTAATGGTTTTTATGGTTATTAAATAGGGTTTAAAGTGATGTTTTTAGGTTTTACGGTGTTGGGTGTTGGGTTTAGTATTCCAGGGTTTAGGTTTTGGAAGGATTCTAAGGGGTTTATAAAGGGTTTCAAGGGCATGAAGTGTATTTTGGAAGGATTTTAAGGGTTTAAAAGGGTTATGAAGGGATTGGTGGGTTTATATTGTTAATTAAGTTGGTATAGGGTTAATATTTTAGGGTTTATGTTATATGTTATAGTGTTTAGGGTTTGGGGTTTCAGGTTTGGAAGGATTTTCAAGGGTTTATAAAGGGTTTTGAGGTTATGAAGTGAATTGTGGTAGGGTTTTTAAGAGTTTTAAAGGGTTATTTAGGTATTGAAGGGTATTTATGGTTATGGAATATGGAGTAGGTTTAATGGTTTATGGTTTAGGGTATAGGGAGTAGAGTTTAGGATTTTGGTTTTAGGGTTTGGAAGGATTTTAAAGGGTTTTAAAAAGGTTTTAAGGGTATAAAGTGTATTTTGGTTGGGTTTTTAAGGGTTTTAAAGTGTTATGAACTGATTGAAGGGTTTATAATGTTAGTTAATAGGGTATGGGGTGAAGGTTTTAAGTTTTAAGGTATAGGTAATAGGGTTTAGTGTTTAAGGTTTAGGGTTTAGGGATATAAAGCGTTTTAAAGGGGTATTAAAAGGTTTTAAGGGTATTAAGTGTATTTTGGTGGGAGGTTTTAGGGGTTTTAAAAGATTATTATGGGATTGAATGGATTTTCAGGTTATGGAATATGGTATATGGTGAATGGTTTAGGGTTTGGTGTATATGGAGTAGGTTTTCAAGTTGAGGGTTTGGAAGGATTTTAAAGGGGTTTTGACAGTATGAAGTGTATTTTTGTAGTGTTTTAAGGGTTTTAAAGGGTTATTAAGGGAGTGGGTGGTTTTCAAGGTTATTTAATTGGGGATAGGGTTAATGTTTTAGGGTTTAGGTTATATGGAGTAGGGTTAAATATTTAGGGTTTGGATGGATTTTAAAGGGGGTTTTAAGGGTTTTAAGGGTATGAAGTGTATTTTGGTAGATTTTTAAGTGTTTTAAAGGGTTATAAAGGGATTTAATTGTATTTAGGGTTATGGAAGAGGTTATATGGTGAAGGGTTTAGGTTTTAGTGAATAATTATTTGGGTTAAGGGTTTTTGGGTTTAGAATTGGAAGGAATTTAAAGGGTTTCTAAAGGGTTTTAGGGGTATGAAGTGTATTTTGGTATGGTTTTTAAGGTTTATTAAGGGATTGAATGATTTTAAGGTTTAAGGAATAGGTTTTTTGGTGATGGTTTAAGGTTTTAGGGTATAGTGTGTAGGGTTTAGTATTTTTGGTTTAGGGTTTTTAAGGATTTTAAAGGGTTTATAAAGGGTTTTAAGGGTATGAAGTGTATTTTGGTAGGGTTTTTATGGGTATTAAAAGGTTGTGAATGGAGTTAAAGGTTTTTTAGGTTAGGTATTATTGGATATGGTGATTTTTTTTTTCAGTTTTAGGGTAAAGGGAGTAGGGTTTTGGATTTAGGGTTTAGGCTTTGGAAGGATTTTAAAGGGTTTTTAAAGGGGTTTTAAAGGGTTTTAAGGGTATAAAGTGTACTTTTTTAGGATTATTAAGGTTTTTAAGGCATTATGAAGAGTGTGAATGGTTGTTAACGTTATGTAATAGGGGATATGGTGAAGTTTTTATGTTTTAGGGTATAGGGAGTAGGGTTTAGGGTTTGGAAGGATTTTAAAGGATTTTATGGGTATAAAGTGTATTTTGGTCGGGTTTTAAGGGTATTGAAGAATTATGAAGTGACTGAAGGGTTTTTAAGGTTATGTAATTGGGGAGAGGGTGAAGGCATGAGATTTTATGGAATATTGAGTAGGGTTTATGGTTTACAGTTTTGAAGGATTATAAAAGGGTATTAAAAGGTTTTAAGGGTATGAAGTGTATTTTGGTAGGTTTCATAATGTTTTTAATGGGTTATGATGGAAATTATTGGTTTCTAAGGTCATGGAATAGGGGATAGGGTTAAGGGTGGAGGTTTTTGGGTATAATGAGTAGGTTTTTGGGTTTAGTGTTCTGAAGGATTTTAAAGTGATTTGAAAGGGTTTTAAGGGTATGAAGTGTATTTTGGTAGCGTTTTAAGGGTTTTAAAGGGGTTTTAAGGGATTTATGGGTTTTTAAGGTTATTTAATAGGGTATATGGTTATTTTTTGAGGGTTTATTGTATATATAGTAGGTTTTATGTTTTAGGGTTTACGGTTTGGAAGGATTTTAAGGGGGTTTTAAAGGGTTTTAAGGGTATGAAGTGTGTTTTGGTAGGGTTTTAAAGGGTTTTAAATGTTTATGAATAGATTTAATGGTTATTAAGGTTACTAAATATGGCATAGTGTAAATTTTTTATGTTTTAGTGAATAGGGAGTAGGGTTTGTGGTTTTGATTTTAGGGTTTGGGAGGAATTTAAAGGGTTTCTAAAGGGTTTTAAGGGAATGAAGTGTATTTTAGTAGGGCTTATAATATTTTTAAAGGTATATGAATGGATTGAATGGTTTTATAGGTTAGGTAATAGGGTTTATAATGAAGGTTTGAGTGTTTAGGTTACTGGTTTTAGGGATTAGGATTTATGGTTTAGGGTTTTAAAGGATTTTAAAGGGTTTATAGAGGGTTTTAAGGGTATGAAGTGTATTTTGGTGGGGTTTTAAGGGTTTTAACGTGTAATGAATTGAGTTAAGGGTTTTGAGGTTAGGTAATATGGGATAGGGTGAAGTGTTGATTGTTCAGGGTAAAGGGAGTAAGGTTTAGTGTTTAGGGTTTGGAAGGATTTTAAAGGGGATTTTAAGGGTTTTAAGGGTCTGAAGTGTATTTTGGTAGGGTTTTTATGAGTTATAATGGATTATGAAAGGAGTGAAGGGTTTTCATGGTAATTTAATTTGGTATAGGGTTAAGGTTTTGTGGTTTAGGGAATAGGTATTAGGGTTTATAGTTTAGGGTTTGGAAGGATTTTAAAGGGTTTTAAAAGTGTTTTTAGGGTATAAAGTATATTTTGGTTGGGTTTTTAAGGGTTTTAATGTGTTATGATGGGAGTGAAGACTTTTTATATTTTTAAATGATGGTATAGGGTGAAATTTTGATGTTTTAGGGTATAGGGAGTATGTTTTAGGGTTTAGGGATTAGGTATTTGATGGATTTTAAAGGGGTATTAAAAGGTTTTACAGGTATGGAGTATATGTTTGTTGGATTTTTAAGGTTTTTAAAGGGTTATGAATAGAGGGAATTGTTTTTGATGTCATGGTATAGGGTATTTTTTAAATGGTTTAGGTTTTGGGGTATGTGTAGTAGGTTTTTGTGTTTAGGGATTGGAAGTATTTTAAAGGAGTTCTAAAGTGTTTTTAGTGTATGAAGTGTATTTTGGTAGTGTTTTTAAGGGTTTAAGTGGTTATGAAGTGATTTAATGGTTTGAAAGGTTATTTAATAGGGTTTAGGTTGATTTTTTGATGGTTTATGGTATATGGAGTAGGGTTTAAGGTTTATGGTTTTTGATTTGGATGGATTTTAAAGGTGTTTTAAAGGGTTTTAAGGGTCTAAGGTGTATTTTGGTAGGGTTTATAAGGATTATAAAGGCATTGAATGGTTTTTGAGTTTATTTAAGAGGGTGGAGGGTGAAATATTTAGGGTTTAGTGTACATGGAGTATGGTTTAGGGTTTTCGATTAAGGATTTGGAAGTAATTTAAAGGGTTCATAACATGTTTTAAGGGTATGAATTGTATTTTGGTAGGGTTTTTAAGGTTTTTAAGGGTTTATGAAGGGATTGAATGGTTATAATGATTATGTAACAGGGTTTAGGTTTATGGGTTTAGGGTTTAGGGTATAGGTTTTAGGGTTTAGAATTTAGGGTTTTGTGTTTTGAGGAATTTAACAGGTTTATAAAGGGTGTTAAGTTTATTAAGTGTATTTTGATTGCGTTTTAAGGGTATTAAAAGGTTATGAAGGGGGAAAGGGTTTTTATTGTTAGGTGAGATTGGATAGGTTGAAGGGTTGACTGTTTATGTTATAAGTAGTAGGGTTTAGGGTTGGGAATGATTATAAAGGGGGTTTTAAGGTTTTTAAGGGTATGGGGTGCATTTTGTTAGGGGTTTTAGGATAATGAAGGGAGTGAAGGGTTTTTTAGGTTACGGAATAGTTTATAGGGTGGATTTTTTAGGTTTAATGGTATAGGGAGTGTGTTTTAGGGTTTAAGGTTTGTGGATTTGAAGTATTTTAAAGGGTTTTGAGGGTATAATATGTATTTTTGTTGGGTTATTAAGGTTTTTAGAGTTTTATGAGGAAAGTTAAGGGGTTTTAAGGTTAGGGAAGAGGGGATAGGGTGATGGGTTAAGTTTTTAGGGTATATGGAGTAGGGTTTAGGGTTTAGGGTTTAGGGATTTGAAGGGTTTTAAAAAGTTATTAAAAGGTTTTAAGGGTATAAAGTGTATTTTGGTTGGGTTTTAAGGATTTTAAAGGTTTATTAAGGGATTGAATAGTTTTTAAGGTTTTAAAAGAGGGGATAGGGTGGAGGTTTGATTGTTTTGGGTATAGGGAGTAGGTTTTTGGGTTTAGGGGTTGGATGGTTTTTAAAATGTTTAAAGGGTATGAAGTGTATTTTGGCAGTGTTCTAAAGGGTTTTAAAGGGTTATGAAGGGAGTGAAGGGGTTTTAAGGTTATTTAAGATGGGATAAGGCATTTATTTGAGGGTTTAGGATATAAGGAGTTGGGTTTAAATTTTAGTATTTAGAGTTTGGAAGTATTTTAAAGAATTTTAAGGGTATGAAGTGTATTTTGGTAGGGGTTTAAAGGGTTATTATGGGAGTGAATGGTTTTTAAGGTTATGTAAGAGGTTATAGGGTGAAGGTTTTAGGGTTTAGTGTGTAGGTCTTAGGGTTTAGTATTTTGGGTTTAGGGTTTTCAAAACATTTAATAGGATTCTAAAGGTTAAGGGTATGAAGTGTATTTGGGTATGGTTTTAAAGTTTTTTAAAGGGTTTTGAAGGGGTGTATGGTTCTAAAGGTTAGTAAACATGGGTGACAGTGAAGGGTTGAGGGTTTAGGTTATAGGGTGTTGGGTTTAGGATTTAGGGTTTAGGGTTTTCAAAGATTTTAAAGGGTTTATAAAGGGTTAATGGTATGAAGTGTATTTTGGAAGGGTTTTTAAGGGTTTTTAAGGGTTATTATGGGTGTTAAGGGTTTTTATAGTCACAAAATATGAGATAGGGTTATTTTTTGTGTTTATGGTATAGAGGGTGTGATTTAGGGTTTATGGTTCTGGGTTTGGAAGGATTTTAAAGGAGTTTTAAAGGGTACGAAGTGTATTTTGGTAAGATTTTTAAGGTTTGTGAAGGGATTTAAGGAATTTTAATGTTATAGAATATGGGATAGGATGAATGGTTCATAGTTTATGATTTAAGAAGTAGGGTTTAGTGTTTAGGATTTAGGGTTTAGAAGGATTTTAAAGGGTTTTAAAAATGTTTTAATGAAATAAACTTTATTTTGGTTGGTTTTTTAAGTGTTTTAAAGTTTTATGAAGGTAGTGAAGGGTTTTTAAGGTCATTTAATAAGATATAGGGTGATGTTTTTAGGATTTACAGTATAGGGAGTAGGGCTTATTTTTAGGGTTTAGGGATTTAAAGGATTTTAAAGGCGTGTTAAAAGGTTTTAAGGGTATGAAGTGTATTTCTATAGGATTTTAAGGTTTTTAAAGGGTTATGAATGTAGCGAATGGTTATTAATGATTTTTAAGGGTGGATAGGGTTATGGGTTGAGGGTTTTTGGTATAGGGAGTTGGTTTTTGGGTTTAGGGTTTTGAAGGATTTTAAAGGTTTTTAAAGGGGTTTAAGGGTATAAAGTATATTTTTCTAGTGATTTTAAGGATTTTAAAAGGATATTAAGTGAGTAATGGTATTTTAAGGTTATTTAATAGGGTACGGGGTGAAGTTTTATGGTTTTAGGGTACATAAAGTTAGGTTTTGGGTTTTGGGTTTAGAAGGATTTTAAATGGTTTTAAGGGTATGAAGTGTATTTTGGTATTGTTTTTAAGGGTTTTAAAGTGTTATGAAGAAATTTAATTGTTTTTAAGTTTATGTAAGATGGTATTGGGGAATGGTTTTTGGATTTAATGTATAGGGAGTAGGGTTTTGGGTTTTGGGTTTGTATGGAATTGAAAGGATTTCTAATGGGTTTTAAGGGTATGAAGTGTATTTTCGTAGGGTTTTTTAGGTTTTTAAAGGTTTATATGAGGATTGAATGGTTTTTAAGGATATTTAATAGTGTTCAAGATTAAGGGTTGAGGTTTTAGGGTATATGTTTTAGGGTTTAGGATTTAGGGTTTATGGTTTGTAAGGATTTTAAAGGGTTTATAAAGAGTTTTAAGGGTATGGAGTGTATTTTGGTGGGTTTTTAAGGGTTTTAAAGGGTTGTGAAGGGATTGAATGGTTTTTAATTTTATCTAAGATCATACAGGGTTAAGGTTTTATGAATTAGGGTTTATGGAGTAAGTTTTATATTTTAGGGTTTGGAATTAAAGGGTTTTAAGGCTATAAAGAGTATATTGGTTGGGGTTTTAAGGGTTTCAAAGTATTATGAAGTGACTGAGGGTTTTTAAGGTTATATAATATGGTATAGGGTTAAGTTTTTAGGTCTTAGGGTATATGGAGTGGGGTTTAGGGTTTAGGGTTTATTGATTTGAAGGATTTTAAAGGGGTAATAAAAGGTTTTATGCGTATGAAGTGCATTTTGGTAAGGTTTTTACGAGTTTTAAAGGGGTATGAAAGGATTAAATGGTTTTTAGGTTATTTAGGAGGGTATAGGGTGAAGGTATGAGGGTTTGGGTTATATGTATTAGGTTTTTTGTTTAGGTTTTGGAAGGATTTTAAGGGGAGTTTTGAAGGGTTTTAAGGGTATGAAGTGTATTTCGGTAGTGTTTTTAAGGGGTTTAAAGTGTTATGAAGGGATTAAAAAGGTTTTAAGGTTATTTAATATGGTATAGGGTGATGTTTTTAGGATTTAGGGAATAGTTATTAGGGTTTATGGTTTTGGGTTTTGGGCATAGAAGGATTTTAAAGGGTTTTTATAGGGTTTTAAGGGTTTGAATTGTATTTTGGTAGGATTTTTAAGGGGTTTAATGGTTTATGAAGGGGTGGATGGTTTTTAAGATGTAATAGGTATAGGGTGAAGATTTTAGGGTTTAGATTATTGTTATTAGGGTATAGGGTTTTTGTTTTAGGTTTTGGATGGAATTTAAAGGGTTTTAAGGGTATGAAGTGTATTTTGGTAGGGTTTAAAAGGGTTTTAAAGGGTTATTAAGGGAGTTAATGGTTTTAAAGGTTATGTAATAGTGTTTAGGGTGAAAGTTTTAGGGTTTAGGGTACACAATGTAGGGTTAAAGATTTAGGGTTTAGGGTTTGGAAGGATTTTAAAGGGTTTTGAGGGTTTATGGTTTAGGGAGTAGGGTTCAGGGTTTAGTTCATATGGAGTATGGTTTAGGGCTTTGGGTTTTGGGTTTGGAAGGAATTTAAAGGATTTCTAAAGGGTTTTATGGGTATGAAGTGTGGTTTAGTCCGATTTTTAATGTTTTTAATGGGTTATGAAGGGATTGGATGGTTTTTAAAGTTATTTGATAGGGGTGAGGTTGATGGTTTGAGGGTTTAGGGTATTGGGAGTAGTGTTTAGGGTTTGGAAGGATTTTTAAGGGTTTTTAATGGTTTTTAAATATATGAAGTGTATTTTGGTAGGTTTTTTATGGTTTTAAAGGTTATTTAATTGAGTTGTGGGTTTTTAAGGTTATGTAAAATTTCATTGGGTGAAGTGATTCTCGCTCAAATTTACCCAAGAGATGAAGGTAGAACGATCCTTGTAGTATAGCTTGGGTTATCGAATCCACAGAGACCTAAGAAGTAACCTATAGACACGCACATTCTAAGGACTATTTTTGGCTATAAATTGGCCAAATTTGGGTTGATTTTAGATGGGTTTAAGTGAACTTTAAGAGACTTAAGTGAATTAAATTTAAAAGAATGAGTTGATCCTAGGTTATCGCTCGGGGTGGATTGGACGTATTTCCTTTTTAATGATTTTAATTTCTTATATTTGAGATGGGTTCATTTAAGGAGATAAAACAACATCATCACTTACTGGTTTAATTCCTACACCCTTTAATACTAATCACCTATACACTTGAAGTATCAAAGTTTTGAGCACGTCAAGGTAAAGGTTTGTATTAGCACTTGAAGTATGTGGCCTTAAATTTGACAAGGACGATGGAGTTTAAAAATCATCAAATAAAAATCTCAATTAAAGAATTGATTATACATTAATGAGGTGATAAATAACATCCAATCCAGCCCCTTTATACTCCCTTGGATCAACCCATAAGTGGGTTATCCCTCCATTGATCACATGGTTTCAATGGAAGCGGAAAGTAGACTCACGAGGGAGGAAATGGAGAAGTAAAGAAAACAACAAAAATAAAAAGATCACTCCACCGCTGTGTGAATAATTTCACAAGGTTTGGTGTGAATAAATTCACACCTTGATCCAACGGTATCAAATTGATATTAAGAACAATAGAATAAGAGTAGAATAAGAACTTTTATTAAGAAACTAAAGTGAATTGAACAACTTACATGTGAAAGACAAATTTGAGACAACAAAACTGCAGCATAACATTACAATTGAACAAAGCATCCAAGATATCTAAATCCACCAACACCACTGCCTTAAATAGTCATTTTTGAGCCCTTGGGTCTAGACTCCAACAGTACAATTCATCCTACTTTAGTATGGTAGGTCTAGGGTGGTAGAAAGTTTGTGGAAAGAAGACTTTCCACCCTTGACCCGAAAGGCATCCAACTTTCATGAACCGAACAGACGCACTTGAAACACCTTCTATATGGACGAATTTGGGTGGTCCATAGAATACTTAAATTAATATCTAGATGTCCCCTAACATCCTGTAACATATCAGCCCAAAAGGAGTTATGGTTTTCGAGATAAGGTTTAATTGGTGGGATGTTGTTCAGGGCTGTAGAATCTGGCCCAAAATTTTATCTCTAACTTGGGCCGCCTAAATGGACACATTGGAGGCCGAATTAGAATTGTATCCTGAATAGTGATTTGTTCCTAGACATTTCTTATATCATACCAAGAACTTTGGGTTTAATTGGGCCGGTATTGTGGTCCCCACAGTCTCATCGGTGGGCTAGTGTCCAATCTGGCTTCTCCAGAATTGCTTCCTTTCATTGCCAAATATCTCCATCATCCTCCATGAATTCTCCATTGATCCCTGAATTAAACATGTTCATATTGGAGTGTAGATAAATTTACAAAAATACAAAATTAAAATATGTATAATTAGATGAATAATTGGGTACTTCAAATGATATTAAAAAATGTACCACATAATAGTGCATTTTAAGAAGGTATTACAATCATAATGTGAAATGATGTTCAAAGTGTAAAATGAACTAAAATGGTGTTTATGAATAATAAAGAACATGAATATTATATATATTACCAATGAATATTAGCCTCATTTAGTGGCTAATCACACCCCCCAACTTGAGTTTTGCTAGTCCCAAGCAAAATATATCTCAACAATATGAAATTTGAATTCCCTTTTCTAAAAACCATTTTAATACAAAATGATCACCAAAAAAACCTTATACCAAACAATCATGAAACCCATCAAAATATTTTAATACAAGATAGTTTCATAAGCAGATCCCAATCCCAAACTCATTCCTTTGTTCAAATTCATTGTCATATTTTATCCAATGTCAATTAAGTATGAGGATGTGTTGTGCATCACAATAGACATGGGGGTTCATCTTTATTCAAGGGGGAAATTATGGAATCGCTAGGTGGAATAACATTTCAATATTAAGATTAGTATTCATTTTTTTGTATATTTTTTTTGTTTTTTTTTTGTTTTTGCAATTTTTCCATGGTAATTGAAGTTGCACTCAAAAGAGTCAACCCCTGTAGCGAGACTTTGCCGATGACTCCCAGGCTCAAAGACCATAGGGAACCAAGTGAATCCCACATACTCGGGCATCATCTCGAGTTAACCCAGTCAAAAACCAATTTCAAATTACCAAAAATAGAGATAAAATTACTAACTCTGGGCCAGACAACTATGGAGTCATGATCCCCAAGTGCCGAAAGCCACGCATTAGGTCATTTCATTCCTCTACGCGCAAATTTTTTTTTAATTTTTTTTGAATACTCATATTAAACTAAAATGATCACCAAACCTATGCTATTTATTTGGGGTACCCCATGAACTTAAACTAATACCCCACTATCCAAAGGATGTGCATTGTGATTATTTTTATTTGGATAAAAATATAAACGATGAAATATCACATTGGACAACCACACTTTCCAAAATATATGCTCATGAAATTATTCAAGAATTAAAATCAGAATTAGGGCATGCTAAATTATTTGATATTCAGTTTCAAAGTGTGCAATGTGTATTACCATGTTCAAAGTTAAAGGAATTTTTCCTTCCATTTACACTTTTTTTTTTCAAATCATTCATTTTTTTTACACGAAATCATTTTTTATTTTATCTCCCCCCAACTTAAAATAACATTGTCCACAGTGTTTAAAGAAATGAAAATTTAGAAGGGGGTAGAGATAGAGAATGAAAGTTCAAAAAGGAAATTGAAAATGAGGGTCATGGAATGAAGTCACCTGGTGGTTGAAGTTTGAAGTTCTTGCTCCTCCAATTTAGTCCTTTGATATCCATGTCGCTTGGAGAGTTCCCTAGTGGAAAAAGGAAAACAAAAAAACAAAACAAAAGAGTATATATATATATAAGTAAAATATAAGTATATATATAAAATAAAATAAACTGATTATACATTGTCTTCTTTTTAAATTTCTGGGTAAGGCATTACTCAAGGATCACACCACGTGACACGGATGAATATGGTGCTCCCCTTTCATACCCATCCATACACATAATAGAAGAACAGGTCAACGATCTATTTTTTTATTTTTAAATATCAAAATGATTCATTATTCCTATTTAAAATATAAATTTTATTGCAACAAAAAAATTATTGGAAACTTGAAAACCATGGGTTTCCTCCCATGCAGCGCTTTGTTTAATGTCGTTAGCTCGACATGAACCCCCCAACTTACCCAATACCAACTTTAAAAATTTTAAGGACCACATGTTTCACAAATCAACTAGGTTTAGATTGATTTCATGTTTATAATTTGTTTCATTAAAAAACCTATGTTCTAAAATGAGTTGGTAAATCCAAGGAATATAAGAAATGGTGGATCTAATTGCTTCTCTAGTCTTGCCTAATACATCAATGGTCATTACAATTTTATTTATATCAAGAGAAGAAACAATTAAAAAATGATGGTTTTGGATATCCTCAATGAATGAAAACTTGAGGAAGGATGGAAAGGACACATGTTCGGGTTCAGGCAGACTAACATTTTTAGACATAGGTTGGGAATTTGGATCGATCTCAATTTTATTTTTAAAATTTATCAATAGAATTGGTTCCTTTGGAATAGAATATTCAACCACAAAATTGGAAATATCAGTGTTAGAAATGGGTATGGACTCAATGTTTGTGATTTATCTCAATGGTTCAATGGTTGGTGTTTTTGAAAAATCGTCAATAGAGTTATACTTAGGAGACTCAATCCACGATGTCCAATTTCCCTCTTGTGACTCCAAAAAGTCAATTTCCTCTTGATTTAAATAGCCTTCAACAATTCCTTGATCCTTTTTATCTTCCCCAAATCCAAAGGTTTTCTCTTCAGTAAATTCATGAGAGGTTTGTGAGAAACTAGACACTTCACATAAGGTTATGGAAGGGATAGTTTGTGTAGGGATGGGTTCCTCACAATTTTTAATGCTTTGTAGTTATAACCTCAATGATTAAACCTCAAAACTCATTATCTCCATCTGTTGACACAATTTTTCAAGTAATGAATGTGGGTTATGATGGATAAGGGGTTGAGATAGATGGTCTATTCCAGGAGGATAACTATGTTGTTGGAATTCCATAGGAGGATGTTCAAATTGGATTTGTGGGGACAGAAACTCATTATATTTTGGAATGTTTTGTGAAGAATAAGAGTTAAAACATTGTGTCTCAATTGGTTGTTGGTTATCCCACTAGTAGAAACTAGGATGGTCATTGTACATCACACTTGGTGTGGAGTGATCAAAGTAAGGAGAGGTTCCCGATGTTTGGATTTGTTCAAAAGGGTTTTCCATAGGAATGAAATTGGGGATGAGATAAGAGAAGTGGGATGAAAAAAAGGATGATAGTGTCTAAGATAACTTACTTAGGTCCCCGGAAACGGCAGAAAAATTTGATTCTCACTCAAATTTACCCAAGAGATGAAGGTAGAATGGTCATTGTAGTCTAGCTTGGGTTAACGAATCCAGAGAGACTTAAGAAGTAACCTATAGACACGCACATTCTAAGGACTGTCTTTGGCTATGAAGTGGACAAAATTGGGTTTATTTTAGATGGGTTTAAGTGAACTCTGAGAGACTTAAGTGAATTAAATTTAGAAGAATGAGTTGATCCTAGGTTATTGCTCGGGGTGGATTGGACGTATTTCCTTTTTAATGATTTCAATTTCTTATATTTGGGATGAGTTCATTTAAGGAGATAAAACAACATCATCACTTACTGGTTTAATTCCTACACCCTTTAATACTAATCACCTATACACTTGAAGGATCAATGTTTTGTGTACTTCATGGTAAAGGTTCATATTAGCACTTGAAGTGTGTGGCCTTAAATTCAACAAGGACGATGGAGTTTAAAAATCATCAAATAAAAATATCAATTAAAGAATTGATTATACATTGATGAGGTGATAAATTACATCCAATCCAGCCCCTTGATACTCATTTGGATCAACCCATAAGTGGGTTAGCCCTCCATTGTTCCCATGGTTTCAATGGAAGTAGAAAGTAGACTCATGAGGGAGGAAATGGAGAAGTAAAGAAAACAACAAAAATAAAATGATCACTCCACCGCTATGTGAATAATTTCACAATGTTTGGTGTGAATAAATTCACACCTTTATCCAATGGTATAAAAGTGATATGAAGAACAACAGAATAAGAGTAGAAGAAGAACTTTTATTAATAAACTAAAGTGAATTGAACAACTTACATGTGAAAGACAAATTTGGGACAACAAAATTGCACCATAACATTACAATTGAACAAAGCATCCAAGATATCTAAATCCTCCAACAAAACTTCCTTAAATAGGAATTTTTGAGCCCTTGGGTCTAGCCTCCAATAGTACAAGTCATCCCACTTGAGTATTCTAGGTCTAGGGTGGTGGAAAGTTTGTGGAAAGAAGACTTTCCACCCTTGACCCGAAAAGGCATCCATCTTTCATGCACCGAACAGACGTGCTTGAAACACCTTCTAGATGGCCGAATTTGGATGGGACATAGAAGACTTAACTTAAGCTCCGGATTCCCCCTAACCACATGTAAAATATCGGCCCAAAAGGAGTTATGGTTTTAGAGATATGGTTTAATTGGTGGGCTGTTTTTCTGGGCCGCAGAATCTGGCCCAGAATTTTATCTCTAACTTGGGCCGCCTAAATGGACACCATGGAGGCCGAATTATCATTTGATACTGAAGAGTTATTTGTTCCTAGACATGTCTGCTATCATAAAAAGACCTTTGGGGTTAATTGGGACTGTATTTTGGGCTCCACAGTCTTATCAGTGGGATGTTGTCCAATCTGCCTTCTCCAGAATTGCTTCCTTTCATTGCCAAATATCTCCATCATCCTCCCTGAATTCTCCATTGATCCCTGAATGAAACATTTTCATATTGGAGTTTAGATAAATTTCCAAAAATATAAAATTAAAATATGTATAATTAGATGAATCATTGGGTACTTCAAATGATATTAAAAAATATACCACATAATAGTGCATTTTAAGAAGGTATTACAATCATAATGTGAAATGATGTTCAAAGTGTAAAATGCACTAAAATGGTATTTATGAATAATAAAGAAAATGAATATTATATATATTACCAATGAATATTTGCCTCATTTAGTGGCTAATCACACCCCCAACTTGAGTTTTGCTAGTCCCAAGCAAAATATATCTCAACAATATGAAATTCGAATTCCTTTTTCCAAAAAACATTTTAATACACAATGATCACCAAAAAAACCTTATACCAAACAATAATGAAACCCATCAAAATATTTTAATACAAGATAGTTTCACAAGCATATCCCAATCCCAATCCCATTCCTTTGTTCAAATTCATTGTCATATTTCATCCAATATCAATTAAGTATGAGGATGTGTTGTGCATCACAATAGACATGGGGGTTCATCTTTATTCAAGGGGGAAATTACGGAAGCGCTAGGTGGAATCGCATTTCAATATTAAGATGAGTATTCATTTTTTTTGTATACTTTTTTTTTGTTTTTTTTTTGTTTTTGAAATTTTTCCATGGTAATTGAAGTTGCACTCAAAAGAGACAACCCCTGTAGCGAGACTTTGCCAATGACTCTCAGGCTCAATGACCATAGGGAACCAAGTGAAGCCCACATACTCGGGCATCATCTCGAGTTAACCCAGTCAAAAACAAATTCAAATTACCAAAAATAGAGATAAAATTACTAACTCTGGGCCAGACAACTATGGAGTCACGATCCCCAAGTGCCGAAAGCCACGCATTAGGTCATTTCATTACTCTACGCGCAATTTTTTTTTAATTTTTTTTGAATAATAATATTAAACTAAAATGATCACCAAACCTATGATATTTATTTGGGGGACCCCATGAACTTAAACTAATACCCCACTATGCAAAGGACGTGCATTTTGATTTTTTTTATTTGGATGAAAATATAAATGATGAAATATCACATTGGATAGCCACACTTTCCAAAATCTATGCTCATGAAATTATACAAGGATTAAAATCAGAATCAGGGCATGCTAAATTATTTGATATTCAGTTTCAAAGTGTGCAATGTGTATTACCATGTTCAAAGTTAAAGGAATTTTTCCTTCCATTTACACATTTTTTTTTCAAATCATTCATTTTTTTTGACATGAAATCATTTTTTATTTTATCTCCCCCCCCATCTTAAAATAACACTGCCCCCAGTGTTTAAAGAAATGAAAATTTAGAAGGGGGTAGAGATAGAGAATGAAAGTTCAAAAAGGAAATTGAAAATGAGGGTCATGGAATGAATTCACCTGGTGGTTGAAGTTTGAAGTTCTTGCTGCTCCAATTTAGTCCTTTGATATCCATGTCACTTGCAGAGTTCCCTAGTGGAAAAAGGAAAACAAACAAACAAAACAAAAGAGTATATATATATATAAGTAAAATATAAGTATATATATAAAATAAAATAAACTGATGATACGTTGTCTTCTTTTTAAATTTCTGGGTAAGTCATTACTCAAGGATCACACCACGTGACACAGATGAATATGGTGCTCCCCTTTCATACCCATCCATACACATAATAGAAGAACAGGTCAATAATCTATTTTTTTTATTTTTAAATTTCAAAATGATTCATTATTCCTATTTAAAATATAAAATTTATTGCAACAACAAAATTATTGGAAACTTGAAAACCATGGGTTGCCTCCCATGCAACGCTTTGTTTAATGTCGTTTTCTCAACATGAAACCCCCAACTTACCCAATACCAACTTTAAAAATTATAAGGACCACATGTTTCAAAAATTCAACTATTTTTAGATTGATTACATGTTTATAATTTGTTTCATTAACAAACCTATTTTCTAAAATGAGTTGGTAAATCCAAGGAATATCAGAAATGGTGGATCTAGTTTCTTCTCTAGTCTTTCCTAATACATCAAGGGTCATTCCCTTTTTATTTATATCAAGAGAAGAAACAATGAAAACATGATGGTTTTGGATATCCTCAATGAATGAAAACTTGAGGAAGGATGGAAAGGACACATGTTCGAGTTCAGACAGACTAACATTTTTAGACATAGGTTGGGAATTTGGATCGATCTCAATTTTATTTTCAAAATTTATCAATAGAATTGGTTCCTTTGGAATATAATATTCAACCAAAAAATTGGAAATATCAGTTTTAGAAATGGGTATGGACTCAAAGTTTGTGATTTCTCTCAATGGTTCAATGGTTGGTGTTTTTGAAAAATCGTCAATAGAGTTATACTTAGGAGACTCAATCCACGATGTCCAATTTCCCTCTTGTGAATCCAAAAATTCAATTTCCTCTTGATTTAAATATCCTTCAACAATTCCTTGATCCTCTTTATCTTCCACAAATCCAAAGGTTTTCTCTTCAGTAAATTCATGAGTGGTTTGTGAGAAACTAGACACTTCACATAAGGTTATGGAAGGGATAGTTTGTGTAGGGATGGGTTCCTCACAATTTTTAATGCTTTGAAGTTCTAACCTCAATGATGAAACCTAAAAATTAATTATCTCCATTTTTTGACACAATGTTTCAAGTAATTAATGTGGATTAGGATGGATAAGGGGTTGAGATAGATGGTCTATTCCAGGAGAATAACTATGTTGTTGGAATTCCATAAGATGATGTTAAAATTGGCTTTGTGGGGACTAAAACTCATTATATTTTGGAATGTTTTGTGGAGAATAAGAGTTAAAAAATTATGTCTCAATTGGTTGTTGGTTATCCCACCAGTAGAAACTAGGATGGTCATTGTACATCACACTTGGTGAGGAGTGATCAAAGTAAAGAGAGGTTCCCGATGTTTGGATTTGTTCAAAAGGGTTTTCCATGGGAATGAAATTGGGGATGAGATAAGAGAAGTGGGATGGAAAAAAGGATGATGGTGTCTAAGATAACTTACTTAGGTCCCCGGAAATAGCACCAAAATTTGATTCTCGCTAAAATTTACCCAAGAGATGAAGGTAGAACGATCCTTGTAGTCTAGCTTTGGTTATCGAATCCACAGAGACCTAAGAAGTAACCTATAGACACACACATTCTAAGGAATGTTTTTGGCTATGAAGTGGCCAAATTTGGGTTGATTTTAGATGGGTTTAGGTGAACTCTAAGTGACTTAAGTGAATTAAATTTAAAAGAATGTGTTGATCCTAGGTTATCGCTCGAGGTGGATTGGACGTATTTCCTTTTTAATGATTTCAATTTCTTATATTTGAGATGGGTTCATTTAAGGAGATAAAACAACATAATCACTTACTGGTTTAATGCCTACACCCTTTAATACTAATCACCTATACACTTGAAGGATCAAAGTTTTGAGCACTTCAAGGTAAAGGTTCATATTAGCACTTGAAGTGTGTGGCCTTAAATTCAACAAGGACGATGGAGTTTACAAATCATCAAATAAAAATCTCAATTAAAGAATTAATTATACATTAATTAGGTGATAAATAACATCCAATTCAGCCCTTTTCTACTCCCTTGGATCAACCCATAAGTGTGTTAGCCCTCCATTGATCTCATGGTTTCAATGGAAGTGGAAAGTAGACTCATGAGGGAGGAAATGGAGAAGTAAAGAAAACAACAAAAATAAAATGATCACTCCACCGCTGTGTGAATAATTTCACATGTTTTGGTGTGAATAAATTCACACCTTGATACAACGGTATCAAAGTGATATGAAGAAAAATAGAATAAGAGTAGAATAAGAACTTTTATTAAAAAACTAAAGTGAATTGAACAACTTACATGTGAAAGACAAATTTGAGACAACAAAATTGGAGCATAACATTACAATTGAACAAAGCATCCAAGATATCTAAATCCTCCAACAACACTGCCTTAAATAGGCATTTTTGAGACCTTGGGTCGAGCCTCCAACAGTACAAGTCATCCCACTTGAGTATCGTAGGTCTAGGGTGGTGGAAAGTTAGTGGAAAGAAGACTTTCCACCCTTGACCCGAAAAGGCATCCAGCTTTCATGCACCGAACAGACGCACTTGAAACACCTTCTAGATGGACGAATTTGGGTGGTACATAGAAGACTAAAATTAATATACGTATTTCCCCTAACAGCCTTTAAAATATAAGCCGAAAAGGAGTTATGGTTTGCGAGATATGGTTTAATTGGTGGGCTGTTTGTTTGGGCCGCAGAATCTGGACCAGAATTTTGTCTCTAACTTGAGCCGCCTAAATGGACATCTTGGTGGCCGAATTAGCATTAGATCCTGAAGAGTGATTTGTTCCTATACATGTCTTATATCATCCTAAGAACTTTGGGTTTAATGGGGCCTGTATTTGGGGCCCCACAGTCTCATTAGTGGGCTGGTGTCCAATCTGCCTTCTCCAGAATTGCTTCCTTTCATTGCCAAATATCTCCATCATCCTCCATGAATTGTCCATTGATTCCTAAATGAAACATGTTAATATTGGAGTGTAGATAAATTTCCAAAATTATCAAATTAAAATATGTATAATTAGATGAATCATTGGGTACTTCAAATGATATTAAAAAATGTACCACATAATAGTGCATTTTAAGAAGGTATTACAATCATAATGTGAAATTATGTTCAAAGTGTAAAATGCACTAAAATGGTATTTATGAATAATAAAGAACATGAATATTATATATATTAACAATGAATATTATCCTCATTTAGTGGCTAATCACACCCCCAACTTGAGTTTTTCTAGTCCCAAGAAAAATATATCTCAACAATATGAAATTTGAATTCCCTTTTCCAAAAAACATTTTAATACACAATGATCACCAAAAAAATATTATACCAAACAATCATGAAACCCATCAAAATATTTTAATACAAGATAGCTTCATAAGCAGATCCCAATCCCAAGCCCATTCCTCTTTTCAAATTCATTGTCATATTTCATCCAATATCAATTAAGTATGAGGATGTGTTGTGCATCAAAATAGACATGGGGGTTCATCTTTATTCAAGGGGGAAATTACGGAAGCGCTAGGTGGAATCGCATTTCAATATTAAGATGAGTATTCATTTTTTTGTGCAATTTTTTTTTTGTTTTTTTTGTTTTTGCAATTTTTCCATGGTAATTGAAGTTGCACTCAAAAGAGTCAACCCCTGTAGCGAGACTTTGCCGATGACTCCCAGGCTCAAAGACCTTAGGGGACCAAGTGAATCCCACATACTCGGGCATCATCTCGAGTTAACTCAGTCAAAAACAAATTCAAATTACCAAAAATAGAGATAAAATTACTAACTTTGGGCCAGACAACTATGGAGTCCCGATACCCAAGTGTCGAAAGCCACGCATTAGGTCATTTCATTTCTCTACGCGCAATTTTTTTTTAATTTTTTTTGAATACTCATATTAAACTAAAATGATCACCAAAGCTATGGTATTTATTTGGGTGACCTCGTGAACTTAAACTAATACCCCACTATCCAAAGGACGTGCATTGTGATTTTTTTTATTTGGATGAAAATATAAATGATGAAATATCACATTGGACAGCCACACTTTCCAAAATCTATGCTCATGAAATTATACAAGGATTAAAATTAGAATGAGGGAATGATAAATTATTTCATATTCAGTTTCAAAGTGTGCAATGTGTTTTACCATGTTCAAAGTTAAAGGAATTTTTCCTTCCATTTACACATTTCTTTTTTCAAATCATTCATTTTTTGGACATGAAATCATTTTTTATTTTATCTCCCCCCCAACTTAAAATAACATTGTCCCCAGTGTTTAAACAAATGAAAATTTAGAAGGGGGTAGAGATAGAGAATTAAATTTCAAAAAAGAAATTGAAAATGAGGGTCATGGAATGAAGTCACCTGGTGGTTGAAGTTTGAAGTTCTTGCTGCTCCAATTTAGTCATTTGATATCCATGTCGCTTGGAGAGTTCCCTAGTGGAAAAAGGAAAACTAACAAACAAAACAAAAGAGTATATATATATATATATAAGTAAAATATAAGTATATATATAAAATAAAATAAACTGATGATACATTGTCTTCTTTTTAAATTTCTGGGTAAGGCATTACTCAAGGATCACACCACGTGACACAGATGAATATGGTGCTCCCCATTCATACCCATCCATATACATAGTAGAAGAACAGGTCAACAATCTATTTTTTTATTTTTAAATATCAAAATGATTCATTATTCCTATTTAAAATATAAAGTTTTTTGCAACAACAAAATTATTGGAAACTTTAAAACCATGGGTTGCCTCCCATGCAGCGCTTTGTTTAATGTCGTTAGCTCGACATGAACCCCCAAACTTACCCAATACCAACATTAAAAATTATAAGGACCACATGTTTCACAAATTCAACTAGGTTTAGATTGATTACATGTTTATAATTTGTTTCATTAACAAACCTATGCTCTAAAATGAGTTGGTAAATCCAATGAATATCAGAAATGTTGGATCTAGTTTCTTCTATAGTCTTTCCTAATACATCAAGGGTAATTCCAATTTTATTTATATCAAGATAAGAAACAATGAAAACATGATGGTTTTGGATATCCTCAATGAATGAAAACTTGAGGAAGGATGGAAAGGACACATTTTCGAGTTCAGGCAAACTAACATTTTTAGACATAGGTTGGGAATTTGGATCGATCTCAATTTTATTTTCAAAATTTATCAATAGAATTGGTTCCTTTGGAATAGAATATTCAACAAAAAAATTGGAAATATCAGTGTAAGAAATGGGTATGGACTCAAAGTTTGTGATTTCTCTCAATGGTTCAATGGTTGGTGTTTTTGAAAAATCGTCAATAGAGTTATACTTAGGAGACTCAATCCACGATTTCCAATTTCCCTCTTGTGAATCCAAAAAGTCAATTCCTATTGATTTAAATAGCCTTCAACAATTCCTTGATCCTCTTTATCTTCCTCAAATCCAAAGGTTTTCTCTTCAGTAAATTCATGAGAGGTTTGTGAGAAACTAGACACTTAACATAAGGTTATGGAAGGGATAGTTTGTGTAGGGATGGGTTCCTCACAATTTTTAATGATTTGTACTTCTAACCTCAAGGATGAAACCTCAAAATTCATTATCTCCATTTGTTGACACAATTTTTCAAGTAATGAATGTGGATTAGGATGGATAAGGGGTTGAGATAGATGGTCTATTCCAGGAGGATAACTATGTTGTTGGAATTCCATAGGAGGATGTTCAAATTGGCTTTGTGGGGACTGAAACTCATTATATTTTGGAATTTTTTGTGGAGAATAAGAGTTAAAACATTGTTTCTCAATTGGTTGTTGGTTATCCCACCAGTAGAAACTAGGATGGTCATTGTACATCACACTTGGTGTGGAGTGATCAAAGTAAGGAGAGGTTCCCGATGTTTGGATTTGTTCAAAAGGGTTTTCCATAGGAATGAAATTGGGGATGAGATAAGAGAAGTGGGATGAAAAAAATGATGATAGTGTCTAATATAACTTACTTAGGTCCCCGGAAACGGTGCCAAAATTTGATTCTCTCTCAAATTTACCCAAGAGATGAAGGTAGAATGGTCCTTGTAGTCTAGCTTGGGTTATCGAATCCACAAAGACCTAAGAAGTAACCTATAGACACGCAAATTCTAAGGACTGTTTTTGGCTATGAAGTGGCCAACATTGGGTTTATTTTAGATGGGTTTAAGTGAACTCTAAGATACTTAAGTGAATTAAATTTAAAATAATGAGTTCATCCTAGGTTATCGCTCGGGGTGGATTGGATGCATTTCCTTTTTAATGATTTCGATTTCTTATATTTGAGATGGGTTCATTTAAGGAGATAAAACAACATCATCACTTACTGGTTTAATGCCTACACCATTTAATACTAATCACCTATACACTTTAAGGATCAAAGTTTTGATCACTTCAAGGTAAAGGTTCGTATTATCACTTGAAGTGTGTGACCTTAAATTCAACAAGGACGATGGAGTTTAAAAATCATCAAATAAAAATCTCAACTAAAGAATTGATTATACATTAATGAGGTGATAAATAACATCCAATCCAGACCCTTGATACTCCTTTGGATCAACTCATAAGTGGGTTAGCCCTCCATTGATCCCATAGTTTCAATGGAAGCGGAAAGTAGACTCATGAGGGAGGAAATGGAGAAGTAAAGAAAACAACAAAAATAAAATGATCACTCCACCACTGTGTGAATAATTTCACAAGGTTTGGTGTGAATAAATTCACACCTTGATCCAACGGTATCAAAGTGATATGAATAACAATATAATAAGAGTATAAGAAGAACTTTTATTAAGAAACTAAAGTGAATTGAACAACTTACATGTGAAAGACTAATTTGAGACAACAAAATTGCAGCATAACATTACAATTGAACAAAGCATCCAATATATCTAAATCCTCCAACACCACTTACTTAAATAGTCATTTTTGAGCCCTTGGGTCGAGCCTCCAACAGTACAAGTCATCCCACTTGAGTATGGTAGGTCTAGGGTGGTGGAAAGTTTGTGGAAAGAAGACTTTCCACCCTTGGCCCGAAAAGGCATCCAGCTTTCATGCACTGAACACACGCGCTTGAAACACCTTCTAGATGGCATAATTTGGATGGGACATAGAAGACTTAACTTAGGCGCCCGATGTACCCTAACTTCCTGTAAAATATCGGGCCAAAAGGAGTTATTGTTTTCGAGATATGGTTTAATTGGTGGGCTGTTTTTCTGGGCCGCAGAATCTGGCCCAGAATTTTATCTCTAACTTGGGTTGCCTAAATGGACACCATGGAAGCCGAATTAGAATTGGATCCTGAATATTAATTTGTTTCTCAACATGTATTCTATAATAAAACGAAATTTGGGGTTAATTGGGCCTTTATTTTTGGCCCCACAGTCTTCTCAGTGGGCTGGTGTCCAATATGCCTTCTCCAGAATTGCTTCCTTTCATTGCCAAATATCTCCATCATCCTCCATGAATTATCCATTGATACCTAAATGAAACATGTTCATATTGGAGTTTAGATAAATTTCCAAAAATATCAAATTAAAATATGTATAATTAGATGAATCATTGGGTACTTCAAATGATATTAAAAAATGTACCACATAATAGTGCATTTTAAGAAGGTATTACAATCATAATGTGAAATGATGTTCAAAGTGTAAAATGCACTAAAATGGTGTTTATGAATAATAAAGAACATGAATATTATATATATTACCAATGAATATTTGCCTCATTTAGTGGCTAATCACACCCCCCAACTTGAGTTTTACTAGTCCCGAGCAAAATATATCTCAACAATATGAAATTCGAATTCCCTTTTCCAAAAAACATTTTAATATAAAATGATCACCAAAAAAACCTTATACCAAACAATCATGAAACCCATAAAAATATTTTAATACAAGATAGTTTCATAAGAATATCCCAATCCCAAGCCCATTCCATTGTTCAAATTCATTGTCATATTTCATCCAATATCAATTAATTATGAGGAAGTGTTGTGCATCACAATAGACATGGGGGTTCATCTTTATTCAAGGGGGAAATTATGGAAGCGCTAGGTGGAATCGCATTTCAATATTAAGATGAGTATTCATTTTTTTTGTATAATTTTTTTTGTTTTTTTTTTGTTTTTGCAATTTTTCCATGGTAATTGAAGTTGCACTCAAAAGAGTCAACCCCTGTTGTGAGACTTTGCCGATGACTCCCAGGCTCAAAGACCTTAGGGAACCAAGGGAAGCCCACATACTTGGGCATCATCTTGAGTTAACTTAGTCAAAAACAAATTCAAATTACCAAAAATAGAGATAAAATTACTAACTTTGGGCCAGACAACTATGGAGTCATGATCCCAAAGTGCCAAAAGCCACGCATTAAGTCATTTCATTGCTCTACGCGCAATTTTTTTTATAATTTTTTTTGAATACTCATATTAAACTAAAATGATTACCAATCCTATGATATTTATTTAAGGGACCCCATGAACTTAAACTAATACCCCACTATCCAAAGGACGTGCATTGTGATTTTTTTTATTTGGATGAAAATATAAACGATGAAATATCCCATTAGACAGCCACACTTTACAAAATCTATGCTCATGAAATTATACAAGGATTAAAATCAGAATCTGGGGATGCTAAATTATTTGATATTCAGTTTCAAAGTGTGAAATGTGTTTTACCATGTTCAAAGTTAAAGGAATTTTTCCTTCCATTTACACATTTCTTTTTTCAAATCATTCATTTTTTTTGACACGAAATCATTTTTTATTTTATCTCCCCCCAACTTAAAATAACACTTTCCCCAGTGTTTAAAGAAATGAAAATTTAGAATGGGGTAGATATAGAGAATTAAATTTTAAAAAGGAAATTGAAAATGAGGGTTATGGAATGATGTCACCTGGTGGTTGAAGTTTGAAGTTCTTGCTGCTCCAATTTAGTCCTTTGATATCTATGTCACTTGCAGAGTTCCCTAGTGGAAAAAGGAAAACAAACAAACAAAACAAAAGAGTATATATATATATATATATATAAGTAAAATATAAGTATATATATAAAATAAAATAAACTGATGATACATTGTCTTCTTTTTAAATTTCTGGGTAAGGCATTACTCAAGGATCACACAACGTGACACAGATGAATATGGTGCTCCCCTTTCATACCCATCCATACACATAATAGAATAATAGGTCAACAATATATTTTTTTATTTTTAAATATCAAAATGATTCAATATTCCTATTTAAAATATAAAGTTTTTTGCAACAACAAAATTATTGGAAACATGAAAACCATGGGTTTCCTCCCATGCAGCGCTTTGTTTAAAGTCATTAGCTCGACATGAACCCCCCAACTTACCCAATACCAACATTAAAAATTATAAATACCACATGTTTCACAAATTCAACTAGTTTTAGATTGATTACATGTTTATAATTTGTTTCATTAACAAACCTATGTTCTAAAATGAGTTGGTAAATCCAAGGAATATCAGAAATGTTGGATCTAGTTGCTTCTCTAGTCTTGTCTAATACATCAAGGGTCATTCCAATTTTATTTATATCAAGAGAAGAAACAATGAAAACATGATGGTTTTGGATATCCTCAATGAATGAAAACTTGAGGAAGGATAGAAAGGACACATGTTTGAGTTCAGGCAGACTAACATTTTTAGACATAGGTTGGGAATTTGGATCGATCTCAGTTTTATTTTCAAAATTTATCAATAGAATTGGTTCCTTTGGAATATAATATTCAACCAAATAATTGGAAATATCAGTGTTAGAAATGGGTATGGACTCAAATTTTGTGATTTCTCTCAATGGTTCAATGGTTGGTGTTTTTGAAAAATCATCAATAGAGTTATACTTAGGAGACTCAATCCACGATGTCCAATTTCACTCTTGTGAATCCAAAAAGTAAATTTCCTATTGATTTAAATAGCCTTCAACAATTCCTTGATCCTCTTTATCTTACCCAAATCCAAAGGTTTTCTCTTCAGTAAATTCATGAGAGGTTTGTGAGAAACTAGACACTTCACATAAGGTTATGGAAGGGATAGTTTGTGTAGGGATGGGTTCCTCACAATATTTAATGATTTGTAGTTCTAACCTCAATGATGAAACCTCAAAATTCATCATCTCTATTTGTTGAAACAATTTTTCAAGTAATGAATGTGTATTAGGATGGATAAGGGGTTGAGATAGATGGTCTATTCTAGGAGGATAACTATGTTGTTGGAATTCTATAGGAGGATGTTCAAATTGGATTTGTGGGGACTGAAAATCATTATATTTTGGAATGTTTTGTGAAGAATAAGAGTTAAAACATTGTGTATCAATTGTTTTTTGGTTATCCCACCAGTATAAACTAGGATGGTCATTGTACATCACACTTGGTGTGGAGTGATCAAAGTAAGGAGAGGTTCCCGATGTTTGGATTTGTTCAAAAGGGTTTTCCATAGGAATGAAATTGGGGATAAGATAAGAGAAGTGGGATGAAAAAAAGGATGATAGTGTCTAAGATAACTTACTTAGGTCCCCGGAAACAGTGCCAAAATTTGATTCTCACTCAAATTTACCCAAGAGATGAAGGTAGAATGGTCCTTGTAGTCTAGATTGGGTTATCGAATCCACAGAGACCTAAGAAGTAACCTATAGACACGCACATTCTAAGGACTTTTTTTGGCTATGAAGTGGCCAAATTTGGGTTGATTTTAGATGGGTTTAAGTGAAATCTAAGATAATTAAGTGAATTAAATTTAAAAGAATGAGTTGATCCTAGGTTATCGCTCGGGGTGGATTGGACGTATTTCCTTTTTAATGATTTCAATTTCTTATATTTGAGATGGGTTCATTTAAGGAGATAAAACAACATCATCACTTACTGGTTTAATGACTACACCCTTTAATACTAATCACCTATACACTTTAAGGATCAAAGTTTTGAACACTTCAAGGTAAAGGTTCGTATTAGCACTTGAAGTGTGTGGCTTTAAATTCAACAAGGACGATGGATTTTAAAAAAAATCAAATAAAAATCTCAATTAAAGCATTGATTATACATTAATGAGGTGATAAATAACATCCAATCCAGCCCCTTGATACTCCCTTGGATCAACCCATAAGTGGTTTATCCCTACATTGATCCCATGGTTTCAATGGAAGCGGAAAGTAGACTCATGAGGGAGGAAATAGAGAAGTAAAGAAAACAACAAAAATAAAATGATCACTCCACCGCTGTGTGAATAATTTCACAAGGTTTTGTGTGAATAAATTCACACCTTGATCCAATGGTATCAAAGTGATATGAAGAAAAATAGAATAAGAGTATAAGAAGAACTTTTATTAAGAAACTAAAGTGAATTGAACAACTTACATGTGAAAGACAAATTTGAGACCACAAAATTGCAGCATAACATTACAATTGAACAAAGCATCCAAGATATCTAAATCCTCCAACAACACTGCCTTAAATAGGCATTTTTGAGACCTTGGGTCGATCCTACAACAGTAAAAGTCATCCCAATTGAGTATGGTCGGTCTAGGGTGGTGGAAAGTTTGTGGAAAGAAGACTTTCCACCCTTGACCCGAAAAGGCATCCAGCTTTCATTCACTGAACAGACGCGCTTGAAACACATTCTAGATGGCAGAATTTGGATGGTCCATATAATACTTAAATTAAGATTAGGATGTAACCTAACATCATGTAAAATATAGTCCCAAAAAGAGTTATGGTTTTAGAGATATGGTTTAATTGGTGTGATGTTTTTCTGGGCCATAGAATCTGGACCAGAATTTTATCTCTAACTTGGGCCGCATAAATGGACACAATGGAGGCCGAATTAGCATTGTATCCTGAAGAGTGATTTGTTCCAAGACATTTCTTCTAGAATACCACGAAATTATGGGTTAATGGGGCCGGTATTTTGGGCCCCACAGTCTCATCAGTGGGATGGTGTCCAATCGGCCTTCTCCAGAATTGCTTCCTTTTATTGCCAAATATCTCCACCATCCTCAATGAATTCTCCATTGATCCTTGAATGAAACATGTTCATATTGGAGTGTAGATTAATTTCCAAAAATATCAAATTAAAATATTTATAATTATATGAATCATTGGTTACTTCAAATGATATTCAAAAATGTACCACATAATAGTGCATTTTAAGAAGGTATTACAATCATAATGTGAAATGATGTTCAAAGTGTAAAATGCAATAAAATGGTGTTTATGAATAATAAATAACATTAATATTATATATATTACCAATGAATATTAGCCTCATTTAGTGGATAATCACACCCCCAACTTGAGTTTTTCTAGTCCCGAGCAAAATATATCTCAACAATATGAAATTCGAATTCCCTTTTCCAAAAAACATTTTAATACACAATGATCACCAAAAAAACCTTATACCAAACAATCATGAAACCCATCAAAATATTTTAATACAAGATAGTTTCATAAGAAGATCCCAATCCCAAGCTCATTCCTTTGTTCAAATTCATTGTCATATTTCATCCAATATCAATTAAGTATGAGGATGTGTTGTGCATCACAATAGACATGGGGGTTCATCTTTATTCAAGGGAGAAATTACGGAAGCGCTAGGTGGAATCACATTTCAATATTAAGATGAGTATTCATTTTTTTTGTATAATTTTTTTTTGTTTTTTCAATTTTTCCATGGTAATTGAAGTTGCACTCAAAAGAGTCAACCCCTGTAGCGAGACTTTGCCGATGACTCCCAGGCTCAAAGACCTTAGGGCACCAAGTGAAGCCCACATACTCGGGAATCATCTCGAGTTAACTCAGTCAAAAAAAAATTCAAATTACCAAAAATAGATATAAAATTACTAACTCTGGGCCAGAAAACTATGGAGTCACGATCCCCAAGTGCTGAAATCCACGCATTTGGTCATTTCATTGTTGTACGCGCAAATTTTTTTTTTTAATTTTTTTATTGAATACTCATATTAAACTAAAATGATCACCAAACCTATGCTATTTATTTGGGGGACCCCATGAACTTAAACTAAAACCCCACTATCCAAAGGAAGTGCATTGTGATTTTTTTTATTTGGATAAAAATATAAACGATGAAATATCACTTTGGACAGGCACAATTTCCAAAATCTATGCTCATGAAATTATACAAGAATTAAAATCAGAATCAGGGCATGCTAAATTATTTGATATTCAATTTCAAAGTGTGCAATGTGTATTACCATGTTCAAAGTTAAAGGAATGTTTCCTTCCATTTACACATTTTTTTTCAAATCATTCATTTTTTTGACACGAAATCATTTTTTATTTTATCTCCCCCACAAATTAAAATAACATTGTCCCCAGTGTTTAAAGAAATGAAAATTTAGAAGGGGGTAGAGATAGAGAATGAAAGTTCAAAAAGGAAATTGAAAATTAGGTTCATGGAATGAAGTCACCTAGTGGTTGAAGTTTGAAGTTCTTGCTGCTCCAATTTAGCCCTTTGATATCCATGTCGCTTGCAGAGTTCCCTAGTGGAAAAAGGAAAACAAACAAACAAAACAAAAAAGTATATATATATATATATATATATATGTAAAATATAAGTATATATATAAAATAAAATAAACGGATGATACATTGTCTTCTTTTTAAATTTCTGGGTAAGGCATTACTCATGGATCACACCACTTGACACAGATGAATATGGTGCTCCCCTTTCATACCCATCCATACACATAATAGAAAAACAGGTCAACAATCTATTTTTTTTTATTTTTAAATATCAAAATGATTAATTATTACTATTTAAAATATAAAGTTTATTGCAACAACAAAATTATTGGAAACTTGAAAACCATGGGTTGCCTCCCATGCAGCGCTTTGTTTAATGTCGTTAGCTCGACATGAAACCCCCAACTTACCCAATACCAACATTAAAAATTTTAAGGACCACATGTTTCACAAATTCAACTAGGCTTAGATTGATTACATGTTTATAATTTGTTTCATTAACAAACCTATGTTCTAAAATGAGTTGGTAAATCCAAGGAATATCAGAAATGGTGGATCTAGTTGCTTCTCTAGTCTTGCCTAATACATCAAGGGTCATTCAAATTTTATTTATATCAAGAGAAGAAACAATTAAAACATGATGGTTTTGGATATCCTCAATGAATGAAAACTTGAGGAAGGATGGAAAGGACACATGTTCGAGTTCAGGAAGACTATCATTTTTAGACATAGGTTGGGAATTTGGATCGATCTCAATTTTATTTTCAAAATTTATCAATAGAATTGGTTCCTTTGGAATAGAAGATTCAACCAAAAAATTGGAAATATCAGTGTTAGAAATGGGTATGGACTCAAAGTTTGTGATTTCTCTCAATGGTTCAATGGTTGGTGTTTTTGAAAAATCATCAATAGAGTTATACTTAGGAGACTCAATCCACGATGTCCAATTTCCCTCTTGTGAAACCAAAAAGTCAATTTCCTCTTGATTTAAATATCCTTCAACAATTACTTGATCCTCTTTGTCTTCCCCAAATCTAAAGCTTTTCTCTTCAGTAAATTCATGAGAGGTTTGTGAGAAACTAGACACTTCACATAAGGTTATGGAAGAGATAGTTTGTGTAGGGATGGGTTCCTCACAATTTTTAATGCATTTTAGTTCTAACCTCAATGATGAAACCTCAAAGTTCATTATCTCCATTTGTTGACACAATTTTTCAAGTAATGAATGTGGATTAGGATGGATAAGGGGTTGAGATAGATGGTCTATTCCAGGAGGATAACTATGTTGTTGGAATTCCATAGGAGGATGTTCAAATTGGCTTTGTGGGGACTGAAACTCATTATATTTTGGAATGTTTTGTTAAGAATAAGAGTTAAAACATTGTGTCTCAATTGGTTGTTGGTTATCCCACCAATAGAAACTAGGATGGTCATTGTACATCACACTTGGTGTGGAGTGATCAAAGTAAGGAGAGGTTCCCGATGTTTGGATTTGTTCAAAAGGGTTTTCCATAGGAATGAAATTGGGGATGAGATAAGAGAAGTGGGATGAAATAAAGGATGATAGTGTATAAGATAACTTACTTAGGTTCCCGAAAACGGTGCCAAAATTTGATTCTCGCTCAAATTTACCCAAAAGATGAAGGTAGAATGGTCCTTGTAGTCTGGCTTGGGTTATCGAATCCACAGAGACCTAAGAAGTAACCTATAGACACGCACAGTCTAAGGACTGTTTTTGGCTATGAAGTGGCCAACTTTGGGTTTATTTTAGATGGGTTTAAGTGAACTCTAAGAGACTTAAGTGAATTAAATTTAAAATAATGATTTGATCCTAGGTTATCACTCGGGGTGGATTGGACGTATTTCCTTTTTAATTGATTTCAATTTCGTATATTTGAGATGGGTTCATTTAAGAAGATAAAACAACATAATCACTTACTGGTTTAATGCCTACACCCTTTAATACTAATCACCTATACACTTGAAGGATCAAAGTTTTGATCACTTCAAGGTAAAGGTTCGTATTAGCACTTGAAGTCTGTGGCCTTAAATTCAACAAGGACGATGGAGTTTAAAAAAAATCAAATAAAAATCTAAATTAAAGCATTGATTATACATTAATGAGGTGATAAATAACATCCAATCCAGCCCCTTGATACTCCCTTGGATCAACCCATAAGTGGGTTATCCCTCCATTGATCTCATGGTTTCAATGGAAGCGGAAAGTAGACTCATGAGGGAGGAAATGGAGAAGTAAAGAAAACAACAAAAATAAAATGATCACTCCACCGCTGTGTGAATAATTTCACAAGGTTTGGTGTGAATAAATTCACACCTTGATACAACGGTATCAAAGTGATATGAAGAACAACAGAATAAGAGTATAAGAAGATCTTTTATTTAGAAACTAAAGTGAATTGAACAACTTACATGTGAAAGACAAATTTGAGACAACAAAATTGCAGCATAACATTACAATTGAACAAAGAATCCAAGATATGTAAATCCTCCAATAAAACTGCCTTAAATAGGCATTTTTGAGCCCTTGGGTCGATCCTACAATAGTAAAAGTCATCCCACTTGAGTATGGTAGGTCTAGAGTGGTGGAAAGTTTGTGGAAAGAAGACTCTCCACCCTTGACCCGAAAAGGCATCTAGCTTTCATGCACCGAACAGACGCACTTAAAACACCTTATATATGGCCGAAGTTTGGTGGGCCATAGAAGACTTAAATTAATCTCCGGATGTCCCCTAACAGCCTGTAAAGTATTGGCCCAAAAAGAGTTATGGTTTTCGAGATATGGTTTAATTGGTGGGCTGTTTTTCTGGGTCTCAGAATCTGGCCCAAAATTTTATCTCTAACTTGTGACGCCTAAATGGACACTATGGAGGCCGAATTAGCAATGGAACATGAAGAGGGTTTTGTTAATAAACATGTCTTCTAGAATCCCACGAACTTTGGGGTTAATTGGGCCTGTATGTTGGGCCCCATAGTCTCATCAGTGGGATGGTCTCCAATCCACCTTCTCCAGAATTGCTTCCTTTCATTGCCAAATATCTCCATCATCCTCCATGAATTCCCCATTGATCCCTGAATGAAACATGTTCATATTGGAGTGTAGATAACTTTAAAAAAATATAAAATTAAAATATGTATAATTAGATGAATCATTGGGTACTTAAAATGATATTCAAAATTGTAGCACATAATAGTGCATTTTAAGAAGGTATTACAATCATAATGTGAAATGATGTTCAAAGTGTAAAATGAACTAAAATGGTGTTTATGAATATTAAAGAACATGAATATTATATATATTACCAATGAATATTATCCTCATTTAGTGGCTAATCACACCCCCCAACTTATGTTTTTCTAGTCCCAAGCAAAATATATCTCAACAATATGAAATTCGAATTCCCTTTTCCAAAAAACATTTTAATACACAATGATCACAAAAAAAACCTTATACCAAACAATCATCAAACCCATCAATATATTTTAATACAAGATAGTTTCATAAGCATATCCCAATCCCAAGCCCATTCCTTTGTTCAAATTCATTATCATATTTCATCCAATATCAATTAAGTATGAGGATGTGTTGTGCATCACAATAGACATGGGGTTCATCTTTATTCACGGGGGGAATTACGGAATCGCTAGGTGGAATCACATTTTAATATTAAGATGAGTATTTTTTTTTTGTATAATTTTTTTTGTTTTTTTTTTGCAATTTTTTCATGGTAATTGAAGTTGCACTCAAAAGAGTCAACCCCTGTAGTGAGACTTTGCCAATGACTCACAGGCTCAAAGACCTTAGGGAACCAAGGGAATCCCACATATTCGGGCATCATCTCGAGTTCACTCAGTCAAAAAAAAATTCAAATTACCAAAAATAGAGATAAAATTACTAACTCTGGGCCAGACAACTATGGAGTCACGATCCCCAAGTGCCGAAAGCTATGCATTAGGTCATTTAATTGCTCTACGTGCAAATTTTTTTCTTAATTTTTTTTTGAATACTCATATTAAACTAAAATGATCACAAAACCTATGCTATTTATTTGGGGGACCCCATGAACTTAAACTAATACCCCACTATCCAAAGGACGTGCATTGTGATTTTTTTTATTTGGATGAAAATATAAACGATGAAATATCACATTGGACATCCACACTTTCCAAAATCTATGCTCGTGAAATTATACAAGGATTAAAATCAGAATCAGGGAATGCTAAATTATTTGATATTCAGTTTCAAAGTTTGCAATGTGTTTTACCATGTTCAAAGTTATGGGAATTTTTCCTTCTATTTACACATTTCTTTTTTCAAATCATTCATTTTTTTACACGAAATCATTTTTTATTTTATCTCCCCCCCCCCAACTTAAAATAACACTGTCCCCAGTGTTTAAAGAAATGAAAATTTATAAGGGGGTAGAGATAGAGAATGAACGTTCAAAAAGGAAATTGAAAATGAGGGTCATGGAATGAAGTCACCTGGTGGTTGAAGTTTGAAGTTCTTGCTGCTCCAATTTAGACCTTTGATATCCATGTCGCTTGCAGAGTTACCTAGTTGAAAAAGGAAAACAAATAAACAAAACAAAATATTATATATATATATAAGTAAAATATAAGTATATATATAAAATAAAATAAACTGATGATACATTGTCTTCTTTTTTAATTTCTGGGTAAGGCATAACTCAAGGATCACACCACGTGACACAGATGAATATGGTGCTCCCCTTTCATACCCATCCATACACATAATAGAAGAACAGGTAAAAAATCTATTTTTTTTATTTTTAAATATCAAAATGATTCATTATTCCTATTTAAAATATAAAGTTTATTGCAAAAACAAAATTATTTGAAACTTGAAAACCATGGGTTGCCTCCCATGCAGCGCTTTTTTTAATGTCGTTAGCTCGACATGAACCCCCCAACTTACCCAATAACAACTTTAAAAATTTTAAGGACCACATGTTTCACAAATTCAACTAGGTTTAGATTGATTACATGTTTATAATTTGTTTCATTAACAAACCTATGTTCTAAAATGAGTTGGTAAATCCAAGGAATATCAGAAATGGTGGATCTAGTTGCTTCTCTAGTCTTGCCTAATACATCAAGGGTCATTCCAATTTTATTTATATCAAGAGAATAAACAATGAAAACATGATGGTTTTGGATATCCTCAATGAATGAAAACTTGAGGAAGGATGGAAAGGACACATGTTCGAGTTCAGGCAGACTAACATTTTTAGACATAGGTTGGGAATTTAGATCGATCTCAATTTTATTTTCAAAATTTATCAATAGAATTGGTTCCTTTGGAATAGAACATTCAACCACAAAATTGTAAATATCAATGTTATAAATGGGTATGGACTCAAATTTTGTGATTTTTCTCAATGGTTCAATGGTTGGTGTTTTTGAAAAATCGTCAATAGAGTTATACTTAGGAGACTCAATCCACGATGTCAAATTTCCCTATTGTGAATCCAAAAAGTCAATTTCCTCTTGATTTAAATATCCTTCAAAAATTCCTTGATCCTCTTTATCTTCCCCAAATCCAAAGGTTTTCTTTTCAGTAAATTCATGAGAGGTTTGTGAGAAACTATCCACTTCACATAAGGTTATGGAAGGGATAGTTTGTGTAGGGATGGGTTCCTCACAATTTTTAATGATTTGTAGTTATAACCTCAATGATGAAACTTCAAAATTCATTATCTCCATTTGTTGACACAATTTTTCAAGTAATGAATGTGGATTAGGATGGATAAGGGGTTGAGATAGATGGTCTATTCGAGGAGGATAACTATGTTGTTGGAATTCCATAGGAGGATGTTCAAATTGGATTTGTGGGGACTGAAACTCATTATATTTTGGAATGTTTTGTGAAGAATAAGATTTAAAACATTGTGTCTCAATTGGTTGTTGGTTATCCCACCAGTAGAAACTAGGATGGTCATTGTACATCACACTTGGTGTGGAGTGATCAAAGTAAGGAGAGGTTCCCGATGTTTGGATTTGTTCAAAGAGGTTTTCCATAGGAATGAAATTGGGGATTAGATAAGAGAAGTGGGATGAAAAAAAGGATGATAGTGTCTAAGATAACTTACTTAGGTCCCCGTCAATGACGCCAAAATTTGATTCTCGCTCAAATTTACCCAAGAGATGAAGGTAGAACGGTCCTTGTAGTCTAGCTTGGGTTATCGAATCCACAGAGACCTAAGAAGTAACCTATAGACACACACATTCTAAGGACTGTTTTTGGCTATGAAGTGGACAAATTTGGGTTGATTTTAGATGGTTTTAAGTTAAATCTAAGAGACTTAAGTGAATTAAATTTAAAACAATGAGTTAATCCTAGGTTATCACTCGGGGTGGATTTGACGTATTTCCTTTTTAATGATTTCAATTTCTTATATTTGAGATGGGTTCATTTAAGGGGATAAAACAACATCATAACTTACTGGTTTAATGCCTACACCCTTTAATACTAATCACCTATACACTTGAAGGATCAAAGTTTTGAGCACTTCAAGGTAAAGGTTCTTATTAGCACTTGAAGTTTGTGGCCTTAAATTCAACAAGGACGATGCAGTTTAAAAATCATCGAATAAAAATCTAAATTAAAGAATTGATTATACATTAATTAGGTGATAAATAACATCCAATACATCCCCTTGCTACTCCCTTGGATAAACCCATAAGTGGGTTATACCTCCATTGATACCATGGTTTCAATGGAAGCGGAAAGTGGACTCATGAGGGAGGACATGGAAAAGTAAAGAAAACAACAAAAATAAAATGAACACTCCACCGCTGTGTGAATAATTTCACAAGGTTTGGTGTGAATAAATTCACACCTTGATCCAACAGTATCAAATTGATATTAATAAAAACAGAATAAGAGTAGAATAAGAACTTTTATTAAGAAACTAAAGTGAATTGAACAACTTACATGTGAAAGACAAATTTGAGACAACAAAATTGCAGCATAACATTACAATTGAACAAAGCATCCATGATATCTAAATCCTCCAACAACACTACCTTAAATATGCATTTTTTATCCCTTGGGTTTATCCTCAAACAGTAAAAGTCATCCCACTTGAGTATGGTAGGTCTAGGGTGGTGGAAAGTTTGTGGAAAGAAGACTTTCCACCCATGACCCGAAAAGGCATCCAGCTTTCATGCACCGAACAGACGCGCTTGAAACGCCTTCTATATGTACGAATTTGGATGAGCCATATAAGACTTAAATTAATCTTCTGACGTACCCTAACACTATGTAAAATATCAGCCCAAAAGGAGGTATGGGTTTCGAGATATGGTTTAATTGGTGGGCTGTTTTTCTGGGCCGCAGAATCTGGCCCGGAATTTTATCTCTAACTTGGGACGCCTAAATGGACACCATGGAGGAAGAATTAGTATTGGATCCTGAAGAGTGAGTTGTTCCTAGACATGTATTATATCATAACACGAAATTTGGGGTTAATTGGGACTGTATTTAGGGTCCCACAGTCTCATCAGTGGGCTGGTGTCCAATCTACCTTCTCCAGAATTGCTTCCTTTCATTGCCAAATATCTCCATCATCCTCAATGAATTCTCCATTGATCCCTGAATGAAACATGTTCATATTGGAGTGTAGATAAATTTACCAAAATATCAAATTAAAATATTTATAATTAGATGAATCATTGGTTACTTCAAATGATATTAAAAAATGTACCACATAATAGTGCATTTTAAGAAGGTATTACAATCATAATATGAAATGATGTTCAAAGTGTAAAATGCACTAAAATGGTGTTTATGAATAATAAATAACATGAATATTATATATATTAACAATTAATATTAGCCTCATTTAGTGGCTAATCATGAAGGTTTTAGGTTTTATGGTATAGGGTTTAGGGTTTAGGATTTAGGGTTTTGGGTTTTGGTTCTGGAAGGATTTTCAAGGGTTTATAAAGGTTTTTAAGGGTATGAAGTGTATTTTGGTTTTTTTCAAAGGGTTATTAAGGAATTAAATGGTATTTAAGGATATTTAATATCATATATGTTTAATTATTTATGTTTTAGGTATATTTATTAGGTATTGGGGATTAGGTTTTAGGGTTTCGAAGAATTTTGTATGTTTTTAAACATGTTTTATAGGTATAAAGTGTATTTTGGTTGGGTTTTTAAGGGTTTTAAAGAGTTATTAAGGGTGTGAAGAATTTTTAGAGTTATGAAATAGGGTATAGGGTTAATTTTTTAGTATTTAATTTTATAGGTATCTAGGTTTAGGCTTTTGGGTTTAGGGATTTGAAGGATTTTAACGGGGTATTAGAAAGTTTTAAGGGTATGGAATATATTTTGGTAGGGTTTTTAAGGGTTTTAAAGGGGTTTGAAGTGAGTGAATGTTTTTTAAGGTTATGTAAGAGAGGATATAGGGAATGGTTGTGGTCTTGGTGTATAGGTGGTAGGTTTTTGGGTTTATGGTTTTGAAGGAATGTAAAGGGGTTTTAAAGGGTTTAAAGGGTATAAAGTGTATTTTGGTAGTGTTTTTAATGGTTTTAAGGGTTATTAAGGGAGTGAAAGTTTTTAAGGTTATTTAAGAGGGTATAGGGTGAATTTTTTATGGTTTAGGGAATAGGGAGTGGGGTTTATGGTTTAGGGCTTAGGGTTTGGAAAGATTTTCAAGGGTTTTTGAAGTTTTTATGGGTATAAAGTGTATTTTGGTAGGTTTTTTAATGGTTTTAAAGGATTATTAAGGGGTTTAATAGTTTTTAAGGTTATGTAAGAGGATATAGGTTTATGGGTTCAGGTTTTAGTTTATAGGGAGTACGTTTTTGGGTTTTGGGTTTAGGGATTGGAAGGAATTTAAGGGGTTTCAAAAGGGTTTTAAGGGTATAAAGTGTATTTTGGTATGGTTTTTAAGGTTTTTAAAGGGTTATGAATGGAGTGAATGGTTTTAAAGGTTATTAAATAATGATTATGGTAAAGTTTTGAGGTTTTAGGTTATTTGGTGTAGGGATTGGGATTTATGGTCAGGGGTTTGGAATGATTTTAAAGGGTTTATAAAGGTTTTTAAGGGTATGAAGTGTATTTGGGTACGTTTTTGGAGGGATTTTTAGGTTATTAAGGGATGGAAGGTTTTTTAATTTTTGGAAGGTGGAATAGGGTGAAATTTTTAGGTTTTATTACATAGGTGGTCGGGATTAGTGTTTAGGGATTGGGGTTTGGAAGGATTTAAAGGGTTTATAAATGGTATTAAGGGTATGAAGAGTATTTTGGTAGTTGTTTTGTTGGTTTTAAAGGGTTTTTAAGGAAAAAATGTCTTTTAAGGATATTGAATTGGGTATAGGGTTAAGGGTTGTTGTTTTAGGGATAAGGGGGTAGGGTTTAGGGTTTAGGGTTTAGGGTTAAGGGTTTGGAAGGATTTCAAAGGGTTTTATGGTTATAAAGTGTATTTTGGTCGGGTTTTTAAGGGTTTAAAGTGTTATGAAGGGAGTGAAGGGTTTTTAGGGTTATTTAATAGTGGATATGGTGAGGTGTTTAGGTTTTAGTGTTTGGGGGGTAGGGTTTAGTGTTTTGGGTTTAGGGATTTGATGGATTTTAACAAGGTATTAAATGGTTTTAAGGGTATGAAGAGTATTTTAGTAGGGTTTTTAATTATTTTAAAGGTTTATTAAGGGAGAGAATGGGTTTTAAGGTTATGTAAGAGGGTATTTTTTAAGGGTTTTAGGATTTAGGTTATATAGAGTTGGTTTCTTGGTTTTGGGTTTGGAAGGATTTAAAAGGGGTTTTAAATGGTCTTATGGGTATGGAGTGTATTTTGGTAGTGTTTTTAATTATTTTAAAGGGTTATTAAGGTATTTTAGGGTTTTTATTGTTATTTAAGAGGTGATAGGGTAATTTTTTCAGGGTTTAGGGTATAAAGAGTAGGTTTAAGGTTTGGGGTTTTGGGTTTGGAAGGATTTAAAAGGGTTTTAAAAGGGTTTTAATGGTATGAAGTGTATTTTGGTAGGGGTTTTAAGGTTTTTAAGTGTTTATGAAGCGAGTTAATGGGTTTTAAGGTTAGGGTATAGGGTAGTGTTTTATATTTTTATGGTTTAGTGTATAATTATTAGGGCTTGGGGTTTAGTGTTTAGGGTTTGTAATTAATTTAAAGGATTTTTAAATTGTTTTAAGGGTGTGAAGTGTATTTTGGTAGGGTTTTTAAGGTTTTTAAAGGGTTATGAAGGGAGTTAATGGTTTTAAGGGTTATGTAATAGGGGTTAGGGTAAAGTTTTGAGGGTTTAGTATATAGGTTGTAGGGTTTAGGATTTAGGGTTCAAGGTTTTTAAGGACTTTAAGGGGTTTATAATGGGTTTTATGGGTATAAAGTTTACTTTGGTTGGGGTTTGAAGGGTCTTAAATGGTTATTAAGTGAGTTAAGTGTTTTTAAGGTTTAGGATGATGATTTAGGTTGAAGTTTTGAGGTTTGAGGGTATAGGGAGTAGTTTTTATGGTTTGAAAGGATTTTAAAGTGTTTTAATGGGTTTTAAGGGTATGTAGTGTATTTTGGTAGTGTTTTTAAGGGTTATGAAGTTAGTAAATGGTTTTTAAGGTTATGTAATATGGGATATGGTGAAGGGTTTATGGTTTAGAGAATTGGTAGTTGGGTTTATGGTTTAGGGTTTATGGTTAGGGAGGATTTTAAAGGGTTTTAGAAGGGTTTTAAGTGTATAAAGTGTATTTTGGTTGGGGTGTTAAGGTTTTTAACGTGTTATGAAGAGACTGGTGGGTTTTTAAGGTTATGTGTGCAAGGATAGGGTGAACGGTTGAGGTTTTTGGGTACATGGAGTAGGGTTTAAGGTTTAGGTATTTGAAGAATTTTGAAGGGGTATTGAAAGGTTTTAAGTGTATGAAGTGTATTTTGGTATATTTTTAAGGGTTTTAAAGGTTTATTAAGGGAGTGAATGTTTTCTACAGTTATTTAAGATAACATAGGGTGAAGGGTAGAGGGTTTGGGATATGGGGAGTGGTTTTGGGGGTTTAGGGTTTGTAAGGATTTTAATGTGTTTTAAGGGTAAGATGTGTATTTTGGTAGTGTTTTTAAGGGTTTTAAATGGATATAAATGAAGTGGAGGGTTTTTAAGGTTATTTAATAGGGGATAGGGTAAAGGTTTGAGGGTTTATGGTATAGTGAATAGGGTTTAATGTTTATGTCGTAGGGTTTGGAAGGATTTTAAAGGTATTTCAAGGGTTTTAAGGGTATGAAGTGTATTTTGGTAGGGTATTTAATTGTTTTAAAGGGTTATGGAGGGAGTTAATTGTTTTTAATGTTATTTAAAAGGGGGTAGGGTTATGGTTTTTGGGTTAAGTGCATAGGGTGTATGGTTTAGGGTTTGGAAGGCATTTATAGGGTCTCTAAAGGGTTTTAAGGGTATGAAGTGTATTTTTATAGGGTTTTTAAAGTTTTTATATATAAATGAAGGGATTTAATGGTTTTAAAGTTCAGTTAATTAAATTTTGGGTGAAGGTTTTAGGGGTTAGGGTATAGGGTGTAGGGTTTAGGATTTATGGTTAAGGGTTCGGATGGATTTTAAAGGGTTTATGAAGGGTTTTAATGGTATGAAGTGTATTTTGGTAGGCTTTTTAAGGTATTTAAAGGGTTATTAAGGGAGTGAATTTTTTTAAGTTTAGTTAATATGTTATAGGGTGAGGGGTTGAGTTTTTAGGGTATATGTAGTGGGGTTTAGGCTTTAGGGTTTAGGGTTTAGGGTTTGGAATGATTTAAATGTTTTTAATGTTATAATGTGTATTTTGATAGGGGTTTTATGGGTATTAAAGGGTTTTTAAGGGGGTGAAGGGTTTTTAAGGTTATGTAATAGGGTATATGGTGAAGGTTTGATGGTTTAAGGTATCTAGATTAGGGTTTAGGGTTTAGGGTTTAGGGTTTGGAAGGATTTTAAAGGGCTTTAAAATGTTTTTAGGGTATAAAGTGTATGTTGGTTGGGTTTTTAAGATTTTTAATGTTTTATGAAGGGAGTGAAGGGTTATTACAATTATGGTTGAGGGTATAGGGTAAAGTGTTGAAGTTTTAGTGTAGATGTCATAGGGTTTTGGGTTTTGGGTTTTGGGATCTTAGGGATTTTAAAGGGGTATTAAAAGTTTTTAATGGAATGAAGTGTTTTTGATTGGGTATTTTATAGTTTTAAAGGGTTATGAAGGGGCTGAAGAGTTTTTAATTTTAGGGAAGATGGTAAATAATTAAGAGTTAAGGGTTTATGGTATAGGGAGTCTAGTTTAGGGTTTAGGGTTTAGGTTTAAGGGTTTGAATGGATTTTAAAGGGGGTTTAAATGGTTTTCAGGGTATGTAGTGTATTTTTGGTTGGGTTTTTAAGTGTTTTAAAGGGCTATGAAGGGTTGAAGGGTTTTTAAGGTTGTGGAAGAGGGTAGAGGGTGAATGGTTGTGTTTTTACTATTTATGGTTTGGAATGATTTGAAGGAATTTTAAATGGGTTTAAGGGTATAAATTGTATTTTGGTAGGGGTTTTAAGGGTTTTAAATGTCAATGAAGGCATTGAAGGGTTTTTGATGTTAGAGAAGATGGGATAGGGTAAAGGGTTTAGGGTTTAGGGTATAGGGAGTAGGGTTTAGGTTTTGAAAGGATTTTAAAGGGTTTAGAATGGTTTTATGGGTATGAAGTATATTTTTGTATGGTTTTTAAGGGTGTCAAGGGGTTATGAAGTGAGTTAAGGGTTTTTCAGGTTAGGTAAGAGGGTGTAGGGTTACAGGTTAAGGTATTATGGTACAAGATTTAAGGTTTGGGGTTTTGAATCATTTTAAAGGGATTTAAAGGGTTTTAATCGTATGAAGTGTATTTTTGTAGGGTATTAAAGAGTTTTAAATGGTTATAAAGGTAGTGATGGATTTTTAAGGTTATAAAAATGGGATAGGGTGAAGTTTTTGGGGTTTAGGGAATAAGGATTTGGGTTTTCAGTTTACAGTTTAGGGTTTGGATTGATTTTTAATGGCTTAAAAGGGTTTTAAGGGTATTAAGTGTATGTTTGTGGGGGTTTTAAGGGTTTTAACGGGTTATGAATGGATTTCTGGGTTTTTAAGGTTTGGTAAGAAGGTATAGGGTGAAGGATTTAGGGTTTAGAGTGTAGAGAGTAGGGTTTAGGGTTTGGGATCCAGAAGGATTTTGAAGGGGTTTTAATGGGTTTTAAGGGTATGAAGTTTATTTTGGTATAATTTTTAAGGGTTTCAAAGTTTTATGAAGGGAGTGAAGGGTTTTTAATGTTATGGAAGAGGGGGTATGGTGAAGGGTTGAAGTTTTAGGGTATGGGGATTATGGTTTCAGTTTTAGGTTTTTGGGTTTGGAAGGATTTTAAAGGCATTTTAAAGGGTTTTAATGGTATGAAGGGTATTTTTTTACTGTATTTAAGGGTTTTAAAGTGTTATTAAAGATTTAAATGGTTTTTAGGGTCTTTTAAGAGGGTATAAAATAATTTTTTTAGGTTTTAGGGTATTGATAGTAGGTTTGAGGGTTTAGGTTTTATGATTTAGAAGGATTTTAAAGGGTTTTAAGGGTGTGAAATGCATATTGGTAAGGGTTTTAATACTGTTTAGGGTTTATGAAGGTATTGGATGGTTTTTATAGTTATGGAATATATTATCATGTGATGGAATAGTGGTTTAGGGTATAGGAATCATGGTTTATGGTTTAGGGTTTGGAAGGTTTTAAAGGGGTCTTAAAGGGTTTTAATGGTATGAAGTGTATTTTAGTAGGGTTTAGGGGTTTTAAATGGTAATAAAGGGAGTTAAGTGTTTTTAAGTTTATGTAAGAGGGTATAGTGTGATTTTTTTTATGGATTTGAGTATAGGGAGTAGGTTTTAGTGTTTAGGGTTTTAAAGGATTTTACAGGGGTTTTAATGGGTTTTAAGGGTATGAAGTGTATTTTGGTAGGGTTTTATGGGTTTTAAAGGATTATGTAAGGATTTAAGGGTTTTAAGTTCAGGTAGGAGAGGAGATGTTAAAGAGTTTCAGGTTTAGGGTATAGGTATTTGGGTTTAGGGTTTAGGGTTTTGGAGGGTTTGGCAGAGTATGAAAATACCTAGTACACGCCGTGTACTCTAAAAGTACACACCGTGTACTTTTTTTTTCATTAATCGGACCGAGGATGCGCCCGATCACCATAAATGTCTTCTTCTAGATTTGGTTCGACCGAGAGATTCCATACGTCCACGAAGCTTCTCTATTTTCCTGAGCCTCAATCTGTTGGCCGATTCGACCGCCATCAATTGCGTTGGAACCGCAGTGGTGAGTTCTTCCTTCTTCTTGAGTTTCATTCCTTGATTCTTCCTCTTTCTTAAGTTATCGTGGTTTGAGCGTTTTGGAAATTTTCTCAGATCTACGATGTTCAAAGGAGAATCAGCCATCATGGTTCAAGTATATCGATCTACTAGGATCGAGGTAGGTGGTTTGTGACTTACCATTCAAAGTATCTGAGTTTTATGTGCAAATTTCACCAATACCCGTGAACGGGGTATTGCGTGTTTACCTTTCTTCCCTTGATGTTTTTGCCTTGCTTGTATGCTTGTGTAGAGGTAAATTAATCATGTTAGAGGATTATTTTTTGTTCTTGGATTTTTTCCCATGATTTTATCTGTTTATGACCTTTGGGTCTTGTTAGCCTTTGGCCGTTATGACTGTTGCCATGTCATGTGTCTATAGGATGGAGTGTTTTTCATTACATGCTTGTTGCCTTGTAGACTATTATCCAAGTAGCTCTATAGGTGTACTTTGGCCTTATAACATTATCATGCACTGACTGGCATGGGGCTGTGAGAACCTGGTTCTAAAGACTATAAGGGATAAACCGAGTGAGATTCCCAGAGAGTCTTATACATTATAATCCACAGGGGATAGACCAAGCGAGCTTCCCTGGGTGCCTTCAGATTTTATAGACTAATGAGGTTAGACCGAGTGAGATTCCTCAAAGAGTCTTAACTTGTTTGATTTCTCTTTAAGAACCTTCCCAGGCTAGAGGAATAATTGACCGAGTGAGCTTCCTCAGAGAGTCTGTGGTATACCTGAGTCTATAGGAGGAATTGACAGAGATAGCTTCCTCAGAGAATCTATAGACCTTGGGGCTAAGAGGGTTAGACCGCATGATCTTCCTCAGAGAGTCCCTGACTACCCTAGAATATAAGTGGAATTGACCGAGTGAGATTCCCCAGAGAGTCTCATAAATTCGTATGACCAAACCAGAGGGGTCAGGCTAAGTGCACTGCCCAGAGGGTTGTCGTACTTCTTGGATAGGACCAGAGGGGATGGTTGCGAGTACTTCCCAGAGGGATTTCCTTCTTGTTCACTATCTGATTCACTACTTTTGTTGGTTGTGGATTGATTGCTGTTTTGTATTATCCTGCTTTACTGCTTACTGTTTACTGCCTACTACTTTGCTGTTGTTGTTTACTATTTATTGTACTTTTACCTACCATATACTCACTGACTGTTAGGCACAGATCTTCGGGTGGTTTTCTACTAGGATTTTATCCCACACCCTATTTGGTCCATTCTTTTGGGCCCAAGAAGACTATTTTGTTGTAGTTATAGACAAGGGAAAGCACCCTTTGACTTCTGGTACTTCATTTCTTGGAGCAGGAGAGCATGGGACCAAGCTTTGACTTGAGATGCTGAGGAGCTGTTTACTTTTCTTTTGTAATTTTTTTGGTACTGTGGTGTTTTCAGCATTGTGACTTGTTTGGCTGCTTTCCTAGATTTGTATCTTACATCATTCCATACATACATATGTGCTCCGGTTTGTTGATTTAGTCTTCCGTTGTTTATTATTATTAGTTATTCACTGTTTCCGCTATTGCATGTTTATCTATTTCCTTTGTTTACTCGTCCATTGAGGGCATAGTTTCCCCACTATCACACCCAAGGTCCTCGCTGCTAGTCGGAAGCCTCTGGCGTTTGGGAAAATGCGCTTGAGGCCACGTGACCAACTGGGTATGGGGCGCCTCTGGGTGGCTTCCGGAACCGGGATGTTACAAAGTGGTATCATAAGAGTTATTTTCTCTTGCTTTACTGTTTGGAGACTTTATCCAGGGATAGGATGGATTTGGTACTTGGTAATAAGATGTTCCCGAGAGTAGCTAACCCGTGTACAGGTAAAATCCATACTAACTCGTTAATTGCAGTTTTCAAGTTTTGAGATTTTACGGTTGATATGATTTCACCTAGAGTGATTCACATGACTTGCATTGTTATTATTGTTTGGATATTGCGGTTCTATTTCTATCGCAACCCGATGAGATGAGGGTATTCCATCTCATGCATCATATAGGCACTTGTTATAAATCACATGCCATGCATTCTTGTCATACCATCTAGCGTGAATTAGAAATTGCATGTTGTTGTGATAGATTCTGTGTAGATTATGTATGCAGTTATGATAGATTCTTGATATAATCCCTACAGTTGTGATAGAGAAATTGATTGTGTTGTACTTTGCTGGAATGAATTCCAAATTTTGATTCTTGAGGTGTTGTGGGCCCTCTTGAATCGGAAGTTGGTGGATCATGATCCTCTTTTCTCTTGTATATGACTGTGGGTGATGCCAAGCTTTGATTCGTGGGGAGTATGGGCCCCCACAGGTCGGAATTTGGCACCTCCTTGCTTTGTTTTCTGTGTTTTCTGGGCTTCTGTGCAGTTTCTGAGCTACTGCCTAGAAAAAACCCAGAATACACGGCATGTACTTTCTGGATACATGCCGTGTAGTTTCAGGTCGTGTCACTGACCGTGTGAGCAGAAACACGGTGTCATGAAAATAACTTCAGGAAAACACCATGTACGGTTGGTGCACGCCATGTGGTTTAGATCTTTGTACCCGGCCGTGTCACTAACAACACGGGTCGGGGAAGCCCGAGTAGAACACACCATGTTGGTAAAGAACACGTCGTGTAGTTTTGTCCTAGGTACCCGTCCGTGTCACGAACAACATGGGTCGGTGTGATCTTCTCCTATACACGCTGTGTTTGTTCAGAACATGCCATGTAAGGGAAGCCATGTAGACGACCGTGTAACTAACAACACGGGCCACCGAGACCATGTCTAGTACACGCTGTGTCCCTAGGGAACACGCCATGTAGTCTGGGGTTAGTTGGACCGTGTGGGTTAGCCATGCAAGGAGAATCGAGCAGGGGTTTATAGTTCAAGTACACGCCGTGTGTGGGGACAACACGTTGAGTAGTTTGGGGTTTTACACGACCTATCAGCAGGGGTACACGCCCATGTTAATGGATAAAGAAGACACACTGTGTAGTTTTTATACACACTGTGTAGTATTGTTTTGTAAAAATTGATAGTTTCTTTCCCCTATTCCTATTTTGTAATCCTTTGTTTTCAGTCCTTGTTAATCCTGATCTAAGGTGTGATTTTGATCTTTCATAGCTATGCCTCTGAGACGTCCTCTAGTCGTATGTCAGTTTCTGGACGGTGACCAGACACCAGATATGGCCGATCAGGGACCTCCTGTTGATCCTCCTGTTGTGCCAGCCTTGGCACCAGCAGTTATACCCGTCGTAGGTGCTGATGCGCAGTCCAGGGAGGATTTCCTGAGGATGATGCAGACTTTTCAGGGAGCGCCGCCTCCTTCCCCGTCGATGGTTGAGTTGACGCGGGTCTTTCAGCAGCTTCATCCTCCTACTTTCTCAGGGGATGGAGGACCCCAGGCTGCAGAGTCGTGGTTCGAGGCCACCCTAACTATCTTTGAGCATCTGGAGATACCCCCAGAGAAGAGGGTAAAGCTGGCCACCTATATGCTCCGGGACACCGCCAAGAGGTGGTGGGATGTGATCTCACAGTTAGGAAGCCAGCAGGGTATGTCATGGGACGAGTTTCGACGCACCTTCTATGACTACTTCTATCTGGAGACCCTGAGGGCCGATCGAGCCTGGGAGTTTATGAGTCTGCAGTAGGGTACTCTTTCTATCATGGAGTACTCATCCCGTTTTACTGAGCTGCAGCGTTTCACACTGATCCCAGCAGGTGATGAGTTGTTCTTTGCTAGGAAGTTTGAGGATAGTCTCAGGAAGGAGATCTGCTCCCAGTTGAATATCTTCCAGTTGACTTCTATATCCTCCATTGTCAACCAGGCGTTGATTACTGAGTGCAATCTGAGGGATTCCAGAGTAGTGAGCCAGGGCGGTTCGACATCCAGGGCTAGTGTTCCTACTATGGATAGTAGGAAGCATCGCAGAGAGTCTTCTCGAGGAGATCGAGGTTCGCGGGATGCGTCTTCTGTCATCCAGGTTGTATGCTACCAGTACGGTAGGAGTGGACATACTAGGCCTCAGTGCCAGAGAGATCTGATGGAGTGCCGATCTTGCGGAAAGATGGCCCATCTTCAGCGCTTCTGTCACATCTTCTCACCTTCAGTTGGTGGTAAGGGTTCCTCTATGACCCTGCATTCTGGAGATGCTTCGCCAGTTTCCCACTAGTATAAGAACTGGAGTTCTTCCAGCCGTTCGGGCCGAGGTGGAGGTCGCGTCCATGGTGGTCAGTCACCAGGTCATCAGTGACATCAGAGTGGATCAGCTCAGAGCGGTCAGCTAGGGGTGCAGGGTCGCGGTGCAGGCCAGTCTTTCGCCGTGGAGTAGACCTATCAGGAGCCAGATCCCGGGCCTTCTACAGTTCGAGGTATGATCTTAGTATCCTCAGTTTTATCTCCAACTCTTTTTGATATTGGTGCTTCCCATAGCTTTATCTCTGTTGCGGTCGTGGAGAGCCTTGGGATCTATATCTTTTCTTCTGCCGACTCGTTGACACTAGACACACCTATAGGGACAAGGAAATCTAGCGTACGTTAGTGTAGAGAGTTCCCTCTTGAGGTTGCGGGGTGTCATTTCTTATGGGACCTCTATGTCTTAGAGATAACGGGCTATGACGTCATTCTTAGTATGGACTGGTTGGTTTCCTTCCAGGTAGTCATCGATTGCTATCGTCGCAGTGTGAGTTTCATATCACCAGAGGGTGGATCTTTCCTTCATAGAGGCGAGTGGGATGTCCAGGTGGGTAAAGATAGACCAGAACATAATGGGCTATGGGAAGTTATAGCCCAGATTTCCAGTCTTTATCTGGATGACCAGGGGACTTTACAGTTAGACTTTCCCCCAGTGGTGGATCTTTTCGGGGATTTATTTCCAGAGGACTTTTTAGGTTTGCCTCTGAAGCGTGAGGTATACTTCTCGATTGAGCTCATTCTAGGAGAAGCACCGGTGTCCATTCCTCCTTATAGGATGGCTACACCTGAATTGCAGGAGCTCAAAAAGAAGTTGGAGGAGTTGCAGGCAAAGGGTTTCATCCGACCCAGTACTTCTCCCTGGGGTTCACCTGTCCTATTTGTGAAGAAGGCAGATGGTACCCTTTAACATTGTGTGGATTATCGAAAGCTGAACCAGTTGAAGGTCAAGAACCGATATCCCTTGCCAAGGATAGATGACCTCTTTGATCAGATTCGGGGAGCCCAGGTGTTCTCGAAGATCGAGTTGAGGTTCGGTTATCATCAATTGCATGTTATACCATCAGATATACCTCTTACATCCTTCAAGAGTAGGTATGATCTGTACGAGTATACAGTCATGCCGTTTGGTCTCATGAAAGTGCCTGCAGTTTTCAGGGCACTGATGAACCGAGTGTTCCATCCGTACTTGGACTCCTTCATCATGGTCTTCGTGGACGATATCTTGGTGTACTCTCATGCTCAACACGACCATGTCACACATATTGAGATCATTATAAGTACTCTGAGAGAGTATCATATGTATGTTAAACTCTCGAAGTTCCACTTAAGGATGGACCAGATTCATTTCTTGGGTCACGTCATCTCAGAGGCTGGAGTATCTGTGGACCCAGAGAAAGTGAGAGCTGTAGTTTTTTGGGAGCATCCAAAGAACTTCTTTGAGGTACGGTGTTTCCTAGGGCTGGAAGGATACTACAGACACTTCATTCAGGACTTCTCGCGCCTAGCAGCACCATTGACAGGTCTGACCAAGAAGGGGGTGAAGTTTTTATGGTCAGATTCTTGTGAGTCAGCCTTTTAGGAGCAGAAGGGGAGGTTGACGTCAGCACTGATACTAGTCTTTCCAGAGCTGGGAAAGGGCTACACTATCTACTGTGATGCTTCAGGTATCGGGCTGAGAGATGTGCTTATGCATGGAGATGGAGTCGTTGCATATGGGTCTCGGCAGTTGAGGCCACATGAGAGGAATTACCCTACACACAATCTGGAGTTGGCAGCTGTTGTTCATGCCTTACGCTGTTGGAGACATTACCTTTTGGGAGAGAACTTTGTGGTTTTCACCGACCACAAGTGTCTCAACTATATCTTCACTCAGCGTGATTTGAATCTGAGATAGCGTAGGTGGGTTGAGTATCTTTAGTCCTTTGACTTCAAGCTCACCTATACGCCGGGAAAGGGAAATGCAGTGGCAGATGTGTTGAGTAGAAGAACTCAGATTCAGGCAGTTCAGGAGGCCAGCAGTGAGTGGCAGCTTATGGATCTGTTCTCTTAGATTTACTTCAAAGTGCACGACAGACAGGGACAGACTATCCTATCTTCTGTAGTTGTTACCGCTACACTTCTTGATCGGGTACGGATGAGGCAGCTATCAGATTCGGAGGCCTTAGTCCTGCAGGAGATTGTTTCAGGAGGGGACCCTCTTCCTGGATAGGCAGTTTGTGAGGATGAGATCTTTCGTTTCCAGGGACGCGTATGGGTGACAACATACATACGCAAGGAGATAATGTGGGATTTTCATTCCTCAATTTGGGAAGTTCATCTTGGCGTCACCAAGATGTATCGTGATCTACACCGCCAGTACTGGTGGCCAGGTATGAAGAAAGATGTTGCTGGTTTTGTTGTGAGATGTTCTACTTGTCAGTAGGTGAAAGTAGATCATCAACGACCAGCGGGGATTTTTCAGTAGTTACCCATTCCCGAGTGGAAGTGGAATGATGTCGTGATGGACTTCATGATCGGGTTACCGAGGTCACCTCAGGGGAGTGATGTTGTTTGGGTTGTCGTCGACATGCTTACAAAGGTTGCACACTTCTTTCCGATCAAGGAGACCTTCAGTGTTGATGATCTGGGACGACTGTACATCCGATAGATTGTAAGTCTACATGGAGTTCCACACTCTATTGTTTCAGACAGGGATGCGCGTTTTACCTCTCGGTTCTGGCAGGGACTTCAGAAGTCTTTGGGTACACAGGTACTTTCGAGTACAACATACCATCCCCAGACTGATGGCTAGTCCGAGCGCACGATCCAGGTGCTTGAGGATATTCTCTGAGCATGCATTCTAGACTTCAGTGGTTCTTGGGAGAAGCATATTCTTCTTGTGGAGTTCTCCTACAACAACAGTTTTCAGGTGACCATTCAGATGGCACCTTTTGAGGCTTTGTACGATAGGCCATTCCGATCACCCTTATGCTGGCTGGAGGCAGGAGAGGCAGCTCTGCTGGGACCTCATCTTGTTCAGGAGACCTCATAGCATATAGAGTTGATTCGGAAGAGGATGTCTACAGCACAGTCTCGACAGAAGTCTTATGCTGATCAACAGATATGACCTCTGGAGTTCAAGGTCGGGGATCGGGTTTTCATGTGTGTTGCACCGAGGTTGGGACACAAGAGGATTCAGAGACAGGGTAAGCTTTCACCGCGGTAATTCGGGCCATTTTAGGTGTTGGAGAGAGTTGGGCCGGTTTCCTATCAGTTGCAGCTACCTCAGAGGTACTGGGATATGCATGACGTCTTCCACGTCTCTCAGCTCCGACGTTACTTTTCAGACTCGTCTCATGTCTTCCAACCCGAGGAGTTTGAGCTTGAAGTGGATGTGTCATTTGAGGAGCATCCTATCCAGATTTTCGATCGCAGTATGAAGGTTCTCTGAGGCCGGTCTGTTCCTCTCGTATGGGTGCTTTGGCAACATGGGCAAGTACAGGACGAGACCTGGGAGAGGGAGGCCGATGTACGATCATAGTGGCCATAGCTATTCGGGGTTTCTTCTTCTATGCCTCTCTAGGGAAATTCAGGGACGAATTTCTTTAAGGGGGGAAGTTTGTAAGAACATGGATCTTCATTTTCAGGTATGCTTTCATTTTTCTGGAGTTTTTGAGAAAAATGAAGTTTATGGAAATTTTTGAAGTACACGCCATGTACTTTCTGAGTACACACCGTGTACTCTTTTCCCGCTCAAAGCCATGTACTGGCCATGTCCGGGACACACACACGGTGTGTAGGGGTGATGTGGAGGCCGATTTTGGCAGAGTACAAAAATACCTAGAACACGCCGTGTACTCTAAAAGTACACGTCGTGTACTTTCTTTTTTTTCATTAATCGGACCGGGGTCGCGCCCGATCACCATAAACATCTTATTCTAGATTTTGTTCGACCGAGAGATGTCGTACGGCCACGAAGCTTCTCCGGTTTCCCGAGCCTCAATCTGTTGGCCGATTAGACCACCATCGATTGTGTTGGAACCGAAGTGGAGAGTTCTTCCTTCTTCTTTAGTTTCATTCCTTGATTCTTCCTCTTTCTTAAGTTATCATGGTTTGAGCGTTTTGGAAATTTTCTCAGATCTACGATGTTCAAAGGATAATCGGTCATTGTGGTTCAAGTATATCGATCTCCTAGGATCGAGGTAGGTGGTTTGTGCCTTACCGTTCAAAGTCTCTAAGTTTTATGTGCAAATTTCACCAATACTCGTGAATGGGGTATTGAGTGTTTACCTTTTTGCCCTTGATGTTTTCTTGCCTTGCTTTTATTCTTGTGTAGAGGTAAATTAATCATGTTAGAGGATTATTTGTTGTGCTTGGATGTTTTTCCCATGATTTTCTCTGTTTACGACCTTTGGATCTTGTTAGCCTTTGGCCGTTATGACTTTTTCCATGTCATGTGTCTATAGGATGGAGTGTTTTGCATTACATGCTTGTTGTCTTGTAGACTGTTATCCAAGTAGCTCTATAGGTGTACTTTGGCCTTATAGCATTATCATCTACTGACTGGCACGGGGCTGTGAGAACCTGGTGCTATAGACTATAAGGGATAGACCGAGTGAGCTTCCCAGAGAGTCTTATACATTATAGGCCACAGGGGATAGACCGAGCGAGCTTCCCAGGGTGCCTTCAGATTTTATAGACTACATGAGGGTAGACCGAGAGATCTTCCTCAAAGAGTCTTACCTTGTTTGATTTCTCTTTAAGAACCTTCTCAGGCTAGAGGAGGAATTGACTGAGTGAGCTTCCTCAGAGAGTTTGTGGCATACCTGAGTCTATAGGAGGAATTGACGGAGATAGCTTCCTCAAAGAGTCTCTAGAACTTGGGGCTAAGAGGGTTAGACCGCATGATCTTACTCAAAGAGTCAGTAACTACCCTAGACTATAAGGCGAATTGACAGAGTGAGCTTCCTTAGAGAGTCTCATAAATTCGTATGACCAAACTAGAGGGGTTAGGCTGAGTGCACTGCCCAGAGGGTTGTCGTACTTCTTGGATAGGACCAGAGGGGATGGCTGTGAGTACTTCCCATAGGGATTTCCTGCTTGTTCATTGTTTTCTTCACTACTGTTGTTGGTTGTGGATTGATTACTATTGTGTATCATCCTGCTTTACTGCTTACTGTTTACTGCCTACTGCTTTTCTGTTGTTGTTTACTATTTATTGTACTTTTACCTGCCATATACTCACTGACTGTTAGGAACAGATCTTCAGGTGGTTTCCTACTGGTATTTTATCTCACACCCTGTTTGGGCCATGCTTTTGGGCCCAAGAAGACTATTTTGTTGTAGGTATAGACAAGGGAAAGCGCCCTTTGACTTCTGGTACTTGATTGCTTGGAGAAGGAGAGCATGGTACCAAGCTTTGGCTTGAGATGATGAGGAGCTGTTTACTTTTCTTTTGTACTTTTTTTGGTACTGTGGTGTTTTTAGCATTGTGACTTGTTTGGATGCTTTCCTAGATTTGTATCTTACATCATTCCATACATACATATGTGCTCCTGTTTGTTGATTTAGTCTTCCGCTGTTTATTATTATTGGTTATTCACTGTTTCCGCTATTGCGTGTTTATCTATTTCCGCTGTGTACTCTGCCAATGAGGGCATAGTTTCCCCACTATCACACCCAAGGCCCTCCCTTCTAGTCGGCAGCCTCTGGTGTTTTGGGAAATGCACTTAAGGCCACGTGACCAACCGGGTACGGGGTGCCTCTGGGTGGCTTCTAGAACCGGGACGTTACACATATGTCCTTTCTAAATGATGTTAAACTACATGGGATTTAATTAACTATGTGGGTTTTTATTCCTAGAATAAACAGGATATGTAGGACACCTTGTAATGGATCAATCTAATCCTCATAATATTAACCACCTCCCTACATGGTTGAAAATTCAGAAGTTCTTGGTTATGTAGCTTCAACATATAAGAATATACTCGTTACTAGAAAATGGATGAATAACCTTGGATACATACAGATGGATTCACTAATTATATCCCCTTCTTTTGAATATAAAAGGGTTTTATATATGGTCATTTGGTTAGGGTAATCGATCTTGTATTGGGATTATTAAGATATTCATGAACATATCTTAAATCTATAATAGAGACCTGAAGTAGTTAATAATTCCCCCAAAAATTGTGTAATGAGATTGACCACCCACCTATCAAAAAATGTGAGTTCCTAAGAATTATTAGGTCTAAAACCCCAAAAGAACACCTCCCATTGGAAAGAAGGTCTATATCTAGTTATGGATGTGGGGTCCATTGTGAGTTTTCATTAAGAATAATGATAGTCACCCAACATAAATGATTATGAAATAAATTGAACCCCTCACAATCAACCACTGGTCCGAACAGAATTCACCTCAATATTCGCCTTTTCCATTGAAACAAAAATGGAAAACTCAGTGTGAAACTTTAAAATAATATATTGATCAGTTAATTAGGTGTCATAACATTTTTCTTTACATATTATATGCAAAAAAAATTATGAGCCTGAAGTAAAACCCTTAAATAATAGGATGGTCAGTTTGAAATGTTTCATACCACTTTTTTGACATATCAAACAGAGTTGAAAATCCTAATGTAAATCTTACAGCTAATCTTATGTAAAAAAGGTTCCCATGAAATAAGTAATTCCTCACTTTGACAAGTCCATAAGATATAAATGGATGGATCGAGAATAAAGTAAAAATTGTGTTAACCATGAAAATATGATTGAGTGTGCATCATGCCTAAAATATTTTACTAATAACAAGCCTTCTACTTTGTTTTATATAAGGCTACAAATACTTTTCATCAATAGCACCCTAATCTGAGATGATTTTTTCATAAAATTACTATTCTGGGAAATTAGCTATGGTTGAATCCCCTACAGGTCTCAAAATAATCTCACATACCCAACAACTTTAGAGTTAGGTGTATAACACAACAGCCCGAGAATATGATCGACATGGTATAATCCTGACCCTTGAAGCTTCCCATGAGGGTCTCTAAGTGTTAAATCTAATGATTGTGCATCATCTAAGGAAAGTAGCAGCAATGCCAATGGCCCTCATTGCCCCTACCAACCACTTCACGAGCTTATCCCTGGAGAGGGAAAATCACCACCTTCAATATTTGATAATGATGGAATAGGGATTCAACTATGAGTCCCTTCTGATTCAGGATCCATTGAGGAGATATTCTGTCAACTGTCATTGCTAGCACCATCCCACTAATACCCATCTATCACCTTCTAAGGGTACCACCCAACAAATTTCCTCCTTTGATACCCATGCACGGGAAACAAGGAATACATACCTGGTGAGGAGGGATAAGGATAACCGTGAGTGGGCTCATACCCACCCTCCCATAGATGATGTTGGATATCATATCCCAGTAGTAACTAGTGAGCAGGATCATATACCTACTCACTCAAAACAAGTATGTGGGAATATTCCTATAGTAGGAATGGGGGATGCACATATCCCTACCCCCATGCATGAAGTCCATTGTCATATTTTTATAGCATAAGGAGGAATGAAGCGGGATCATATACCTACTTCAATCGAATATATTTTCTAGTATATAGTGGAGATGGGAAATTTACATTCTTATATCCCCACAAAAACTTTTCTAAAATGCCATTACTTATTAGAAACAACTACAGATCTCTGTAGGCATATTCTAGAACTAGTAATGATATAGGGATATACACATATTCATATCCCTATATCTATATAAGCTCAACACTATAGTCATTATGAACAAGTTGTTTCTATAGATAAAGCACACACTCTTTCACCCATCAAGTAGGATTATCAGCATATTTCAGTAAAGGAAAAGGTGTTAGAACTGGCTCATATTTCCATTCCAAATGGGGAACATCAGGTGAGAGTAGTACATACCTCAATATTAGGGAACATGCCTATAAAAAAGTCCATAGGTATATTCTAAAGGCCCAGGATTGGTATTATATCTCTATTTTAGTCGGGTATCACCAACTAAGATGGGAACATGCCTTATGAAAAGCTCATATTCCTATTGAAGAAGACTAGAAACATACTGTAATGTCCCAGGATTAGGATCATATCCCCATTATGTCTAAGGATCACCAAGTGAGAATAGAACATGCCTTAGGATAGGATCATATTCTTATTAGTGGATATTCCTAGAATATTCCTTCATATCATAGAATCCAGGTGCATATTCCTACATCCTCCAACAAATAAATGCAATGGTATCCTTTTGAGGAAATATAGGAGGAGGCCCATATCCCTTATACCATTGTAGAGGGATGTTAGAATATTATCTAAGTGAATGAATATTTGGATCGGGCTCATATTCTCACTCCAATAGGGTATCACTAAGTGAGAGTGGTACATACCTCAGGGTGGGCTCATATTATTTCTAAAAAGTCCTTCAACATATTCTAAAGGCTCGGGATCAGGCTTATACTCCCATTCTAACCAAGGATCACCAAGTGAGAATGGAACATTCCTCAAGACATGATCATATTCCTATAAATAATGAGAAAGATAATTAGAATATTCTATAAGATTATGAGTAGCATTATCATGCTCTTGAATCACCAAATGGATATAAACAAGTTCTGTAAATCATTATATAGTAGGATTATGTCCCCAAAAAAAAATCAAATGGTCAGTTGGAATATTCTATCCATGACATAGAATAAGGCTCATATCCCTAATATTCTCAATGTCAGTGTCTTTTAGGTTGTTTGATAAACATTATCAACATCCCAAGGGTTTATGAAATCTTAAAATAAAGTAGAATATGATTATTACCTTGATAGTAATCCTCATGGTAGTGTGGAGATGGATCGTAGGGACTCTACTCTAGACATCCTCCATGGTCAACCTCAATGTGGTTAAATTTATCATGGACAAAGAAATACTCCCCTTACCCAGGAAACTCTGTATAGAGACATGTTCGAAGATTATACACCTTTATATATATAGGTTCTAGAAACATCATGGTTGACTGCATATAGTTCCCCATCAATTTCTAGTAGTACTCCACTTTTGGTCAACAGGAGACCCCAAGAATCATATTTTTCGGAATGATAGGATGGAGGCCTATAAGTTTGATGAATAATAGGATGACATTGATATATATAGGGTTAGCTAAAAAAACATCCCTTCCATGTTCAGGACCCTCTCCACTTCAAACTATGAGGTCTCAGATGAGCTAAAAAAATAGTGCATGCCTTATCTATGCAAAAATATGTGGGCTACTAAACATTGACTGAAGTCTAGACATATCCCCTATATAGGATATCAGAATCACCTTCTTATCATCAATAAAATATGTTGTTAGCTGGATATGGACACCTTTTCTGTGGCCTGGGACCCAGGAGTGGAAGGGTTTGACAAACACATACATAGTGTTTGTGTCTGCATTGCGATAGCTCTCTGCCGACTAATTTAAAGAGTATCTCCAGACATGTGTATCCAAGGATGGGAAATATATGAAGCATTTCACTTCACTATGTCCCTAGAATAGTAGAAACATTCATATATGACATCCTATAATGTCATATATTTTGAAGAAATCAGGGAAACAGGTAACACGTGAGCTAGTTGGTCACTACAATAGAATGAAACTACTTCAAAAATTCATAGAAATCAATTATGGAGGGAGAGGATAACCGGTAGATCTTTAAAATAATCCCATCACAGTAATGAGAATTAATTTTAGAAATGGAAGCCGAAGGATTAATCAACTCAACAAATTCCCATAGAAACTGACTCTTATCATGGGTTTCCATTACACCCAACTCCAACATGATCATAACTATAATGCATCAAATGTTCTATAGTAGAATCTTCCATATTATCCATCTAGGAGAGAACCCAGTCCATGAGGTTAAGGGAATACCTACCAATGCCTCCATCTCTAAGATCATCAATTCCTAATAGGATTTATGATAAATTCACAGTAGATACAAACAAACTCCATCCCACTAGGATGTGGGAATTTATTTCCCAGTCACTATCACCAGGTTCATCAAATTCTAAGAGGGTCCTGGGGAAATCAACAATGATTCTAGATCAACCCCATCCTATTGGGATGGGGGCATTTATAACTCAATTCCCATCCCTAGATTCATCAAATCCTCATAAAAAAGCATCATATCCTCAATAAAAAGATTAATAAATTCCTATTGTGGCCTCGAATAACCCCCAAATCATTGGTATAGGTGAATTTTCATCAACATAATCATTACCAAAAAAGAATCAATCATCTCTATTTTGGGGGGGGTGAAAATTTATGGTCAGCATCCCATTCATTCCTCCCACTGTAAGAAAAAACTATACTATTCGAGGTCCCTTTGGTAATCATGACTAAAAATTACCTCAAGGTTGTTACTTGCAGGCCAAGATAGAAGGAACATACAACGAAGGCAATCAGATCCCACCAGGGAACAATCCAAAATGACACAATATGGACAAGGGTTAGAGAAACAACCCTGATGAAGGCTATGCAAAATCGTCCTATTTCATTGAATGTAATGGAAAACACAATATTTCTCAATATTCCTATTTAAATGTATTAATTTCCATAATGATGGATATTTTTGATCAAGGCACAAATGTAGAGGTCCATAACATGGAAAAATTACCTGAATAGGAGGGTTATCTAGATGCACTAACTGAGGATAAATACACCCAAAACTAGACGAGGCTCTAAATCCTAGAACCTCCAAATATCAAGTTTCCACCTTTATGGAATAAAACTAACAATGCTAAATGGAAAGGTGTGGCCACATCCCTACCACTGCCTTAAATAATTGAGGATCCTTCCACAAAGTAACAGTTATCACAATATGAGAATGAGATACAAACTCTTAGTGAACTCAATGAGGATCTAGTCTTGGGAAATATTCCCACTGGTTATTTTCTTAAGGAAGAGATGAATATTCTTCCTCCTATAGCTGATATTCCTGAAAAAGCATCATCTGAGTGTTAGATCTGCTCTAGATCTAGGAATCTGGTCTACAAAAATTAGGAAGTCAAAAATTATCATGACTTCCCTCCATTATAGTCATATCCTCTCCCTTGCCAAGTTAATCACTTAGTCTACAGATGGGTCAAGAATCCATGGTAGAAAAATACAATTCCACCATGCCAAAACTCACCTTCCCCGATAGATTAGAGGTGGCTCAAATATAAGTACCTAATAAACTTCTCAATTTCCATCAAATTTCCTGGTTACTTGAATGGAAGCCATGTAAGGTTGTGCACACCTGTGTAGTTAGAGAGAAATCCATATCTTAAATGGGTGGTTGAAACTTTTCATCCACTCAATTTTATAAATCATGCCTTAACTAATTTAGATGATATGGGAGACCATGAATAGTATCTCACACACTTCATATCCTGACATGGGCCAATGAAGGGCCCTCAAGATCAACGAGAGGCAAAAAATATAATGTGTTTTGTACAGAATTTGATAGTGTTGGCCTTTGTTTGGTGCAAAATACTTCCATCAGGATCAGTTGTAGGATGGGAAGACCATTTTCATTAATTATTTTATCATATTAGCTCCTAGCTGAGGAAAACGAAAATTTTCAACCAAAAAAACTGCAACCAATGAAAAAATTAAAGGGTGTCTAACTTCATAGCCAGAAGGAAAGTTTTAACTTATTTACTCAGCATCCCTATCTCTTAGGAACAATTATTGGAGCTCTGTGATGAAAATATATGGGTTGAGTTATAGGCATGTCTGATCCTAATAAAGTATCTAGGTGGTTTTCATGAGTTTGCAGAAATTTCCCAACATTTGGAAGAAACCATTCAGAGAACCTGATCCAAATCTCAACTCATACCCCAACATAATGAAAAATTCTTGGAAAAACATAAGCTAAAGGTTTAAATCTCAAACACTACTAAAAAATTGGCCTCTAATAGTGTTAGAAATTGAATTTATCAGTTCTAGAGAATCACTGACTACTATATTGAGATTAAAATCCCTAGTCTTTTATCTGTTCTTTTAAAAGTATTGATAAATGGCCATAATGAAGTGTGCTACAACCGCACACTACAACACCAGTGCAATTTGATATAATAGCACACCAAAGCACTAGAAACATACCATATATCAAAAAAATAAAGTACCAATAAAAATTTTAAATTAAATGAAATTTAGAATAGAAAGACAAGAAAAAACACAATATTATAGACATTTCCAACATTGGTTTATACAATTACATAAGTATAAATTATTACATACATTAAAAACAATCAATGTTCCATTGTATAATGATCCTAACCCCAAATCATTCTACTTTCGAACAAACCAACCCCTATCAAGAAAAATAACACACCTATATAAGAAAACAATTCTTATTTTAGTAATAATATAAACAAATAAATTAATAGAAAGTGTTAATTTTACTAAAATTGATGTTGATTTTAAATAAAACAATGAACTTGGAGTTATACTGGTCACACCATGTGTAAAATTGAGCTTTGGATGATTCCTACACATCCCAAATGACTTGTGGATTTTTTCCTAAAGAATAAAAAAAATCTGAATGAATTTTCTCAATTTTGATAACGTCAATTTTCTTTTTTACTAAAATTTCATTTTAAACTAGAAACATGCACTTGGACTCATACCAATCACATAATGTCTTGGTTTATTGTGATACCGATTCTTACACATCAAAAATTACATATGAATTGATTTCTTAAATTATCAAGACAATCCGAGCACGTTTGCTCGATTTTTAGTGAGTGACACTTTTTGAACTAAAATATCGATTTTAAACTGATAACGGACACATTGAGTCATACCAGGCACATCATGTATTTAATTGAGGTGAGGATAATTCATAAAAATAAAAAACTTATTATGGATCATTTCATAATGTATCAATATAATCTAAATACGTTTTCTCGGTTTTCAGTATGTCAGTTGTCCTTCTTACTGAAATACTTGACAATTTTAGATAAAAAGATGCACTTAGAGTCATATCGGACACACCGTGCATTGTATTGAGGTAAAGATGATTAATAAATGTATAAAATTACTTATGTACCATTTTCCTAAATTATCAAAATAATGTGAATTTGTTTTCTTAGTTTTGAGTACGCCAATTATCTTTTTTGCTAAAATGTCATTTTAAACAGGAAACATGAATTTTGACTCATACCGATCACATTGTGTGTCGGTTTGACATGAGATAGATTCATACATGTAAAAAATATATTATTAATAATTATCCTAGATTATCATGAAAATATGAGTGTTTTTTCTCAGTTTTCAGTGAGTGACACTTCTTAAACTAAAATGTAGATTTTGAACTAATAACGAATACTTTGAATCATATTGGGAACATCATATATTAGATTGAGGTGTTTCTGATTTATACACATATAAAATGACTTATGGACCATTTTACTAAAGTATCAAGGCAATTCAAATTCATTTTCTTGATTTTTTGTAGGTCAGTTGTCCTTTTTACTAAAATTGATGACAATTTAAAATAAAGAAGAACTTAGTGTCATACCGGTCGCACTATGCATCAGATTGAGGTGAGGCTAATTATTACACATCAAAAATTACATATGGTTATTTTTTATAATTTATCAAAACAAAATGAATATGTTTTCTTGGTTTTGAGTACATCACTAGTCTTTTTTACTAAAATCTCATTTTAAACTTGAAACCCACACTTTGAATCATATCGATCACATCATTTATCAGTTTGAAGTGAGACTAATTATTACACATAAAAATGATTTATAAATCAATTTCATAAATTATCAAGAAAATATGGTCATTTTTTTCGTTTTTAGTTAGTGACAATTTTTTAACTAAAAGGTTTATTTTGAATTGATAACGGACACATTGAGTCATATCGGGAACATCATGTATTCGATTGAGGTTCATATGATTCCTACTTGTAATAAATGACTTATGGGTAATTTTACTAAAGTTTATAAACAATAATAATAATTTTTCTTGATTTGGAGTATGTCATTTGTCCTTTTTATTAAAATTTAAGTCAACTTTAAATAAAAAGTTCCACATAGAGTAATATTGGTCACACCATGCATTAGATTGAGGTGAAACTATTTCCTAAATGTCCCAAAAGATTTATAGATCATTTTACAAATGTATCAAAAAAATACAAATGGGTTTTCTCAATTTTTAGTACATCACTAGTTTTTTTTACTCAAATTTCATTTTAAACATGAAACACACACTTTGACTCATAATGATCACACCGTGTATCAGTTTGATGTGAGACTGATTCTTATATATCAAAATGATTTATGAATTGATTTATTACATTATAAAGAAAATATAAGAGTGGTTTCTTGATTTTTAGTCAGTGTAACTTTTTGAAGTAAAATGAAAATTTTAAACTAATAACGGATACTTTGATTTATACTAAACTCATCATGTATCATATTGAGTAGTGGATAATTCCTACATGTCACGAACAACTTATGGATAGTTTTATTCAAGTATAAAAACAATATGAATATTTTTTCTTGGTTTTGAGTATGTAATTTTTATTTATTTACTAAAATTAATGTCAATTTTAAATATAAAGAAGTACATTGAGTCATACCATTCACACCATGTTTCAAATTGAGGTGCAGTTGATTCTGACACATCTCAAAGTCTCAAAAAAATAATAATTGTCAATGTTAACATTATTTCCATAGACTTTATTTATCAAACTACCAACACTTCACATTGATTCGATGTTATTAGCTGAAAAAACTTTCTTGTTACTGAAAGTCAGAAGAGTAGAGGAAGATCAAGTTCCCATTATATCATGAGAAGTCACTATAATGGGAACATGAGATTCATCTAATCTTATAGATATCAAAGAGAAATGATTTTTTCATAAAACATAGAATCAATATGTTGTTTCGGTAGTTAAATATGAAAGGAAATGTAAAGTGTGGTAACATTAGCAGAAAGAAACATTTTATCTCTTTTGTGGCTTGTTGCAGATAGTTGAAAGAAAAATATGACTTCCCAAATGATCTATGAAAGAAACTAAATAAGTATTTGATAAAAATGATAAGGAAATTAACATAAAAATATTTGACAAAATGATGAAAAAATTAATTAAATAAGTTGTAGGAATTTACCTTTTCATGATGGTCGTATGCATCCTTGACGCATTTCCTTATTGTCATTATCTCAATGGTAGGCTCGAGGTCCAATATCTCATGAGCATGACCAGGTTCGAAAAATTCACCCCAACTCAAATAAAAGAATCCAAATGTATAAGAAAACAATTATAATATGAGTAATATTAACAAGAAATAAATTAAACATAAATATTAAATAATACATTAATTATATGGAAAATGGTTTTACTATGGAAAAATAAAGATCACCTCTATGATAGAGTAGTGGAGGGAACTTGAAGGAAAGTGATAAATTCCAACACTATGGGGGTGAGAAGGTTTTTATGGAAAAGAAGTTTGTGTATGTTTTTGGGAAGAAATGATTGAAATAAAGACAGACAAAAACAAATCGAACAAACGAATCCACCTGTAAAAGAAAAAAATTCTTATGTTAATAATACTAAAAAGAAATAAATTAAATAGAAATATGAAAAAAATACATTAATTATATGGATACTGATTTTTATCTACAAAGTTAGTATTACCTCTATGATTGAGAAGAGACAACGTCATTTCTCTTCCTAAAAAGGTAGCATGGGAACTTGAAGGAAAGTGATAGATTCTAACTCCTCCTAACTAATTTTCCTTGAATAACAACAATATAAACATGTAAAATTGATCGAAGAAGGGTTGTATGCATGCTTTATTGAAAACTTGATGAAATATTTAACTCCATATTCATGCTCTTTTTTGAAACTATTAACGTGCATCCATTTTCAAATCATATCCATCCTATTGGGTTCATAAAATATTAATTTTGTATAATAAATAAATACATACAAATAATATATTTATTATCAAAGGTTAAATTTATAGATAATTATAATAATGGAAACCCAACATTTGATTGTTTCAAATAATTTTGGTATTCTTTGAAGAAAATGGGTAATTGAATTTAAGAAAATAATTAACCCACTATAGTAGGTGTTACCCTCTAAATTCATTCAAATGTGAAAGTTATAGACAACTATCATCCTCATAAACTCTTATCACAAACATTTATCAATGATTTTTTTTGTTTGAAACACATCCTATATCTCTTGTGGATATACACCTTTGTTTCTTGAAATACTCTAAGCAGTAGTCAGTCATGGGATGAAAAATGCTCATAGTAGTATAAGAAATATAAAAGATATGGGGGGTGAGTCTCAAGTAACAAATTGAAATAATAAATGTTCGGGAGATGAAGTTGATGAGGATGAAAGTTGTACTATAATAAATACAAGAAATGATGAAATCAATGAATAAAATCCCATTGGTGATCAGATAGTTTTGTTGCAAAATCGATGGAGTAATACTCTATAAAAAAAATCCTTTTTTCAAGTAAAACCTAAATCATTTAAAGAGGATAATAAGGATGATAATTGGATCAAATCTATGCATGAGGATATTGATCTGAATAAGAACAATGTGACATGATAAATAGTTCCAAGGATAAAAGATATAAATGTTGTTATAACCAAGTGGGTTTTCTATAATAAACTCATTGACTATTGAAAAGTTTCTGAAAATAAAGAATAGATTGTGTCAAAGAGGAATTCCTAGATCAAAGGAATTCATATTTATGATAAATTTACTCCCATATCTTGGTTAGAAACTATTTTAATTTTCATGGATATTTTATTTCAAATGTAGTTAAAATTATATCAAATGGATGTCAAAACTATGTTTCTCAATGGAGTTATTAAGCAGGGAGTATACATTAAGAAACTATATGGGTTTATTATGGATTAAAATAAGAGAAAGGTGTTCTAGTTAAATAATTATTTTTATAATATAAAGAAAACACTAAGGACCTGGTATTTAACGTTGAATCAAAACCTAATAAAGAATTGTTTTTAGAGAGTTAGGGTTGATAAAAATATCCACATCAAGAAGGAGAATGAAAAAAGGATGTTGGTACTCATATATGTCAAAGAAATAAAATTTGAGGATTTGAAAAAATCACAATGCTATTTTTGTGTGTGGATCATACGAGGTATGATATCAAGATGTCTATGATTAGTGAGTTACACATTTTCTTTGGTTTATAGATGAATCCAAGAAATCAAATCACATTAATTTCTCAATAAAAATATGAAAAAGAGGATCCCAGGTGATTTGAAATGGAATATTCCAAAACAATGGCAACACAGACCATTATATGGATAAATTTTTCAAAATTTGACAATTTTAAAGAGGTAGATGTCATGGAATTTAGGCATTGGGAGCCTATTATACCTCACAAAAACATTACCCAACATTGAGTTTGATATATTTCAAGTTGGACAGTACCAATGTTGTCCCATGGAGATCCACATGCTATCAGGAAAGATGATACTTCAATATATCTAAAAATATTGAATTTTGGGTTGTTTTATTATAGAAGAGTGAAATTGGAGTTGTTGGGATACATGGATGTGGCCTCAGAAGGTTTAGTGGATAACTGAGGGAAAGTAGATATATCGAAAAACCTAGATTTCGTTCGACCCCTAGTTTCATTCGACCCTTGAATCATTCGATCATTGGATTCAATCCTTAGAATAGTTGGATCCTTGATTATAGCATAGATTTGAGCTTGGATTTGACAACGAGGTGTGTCAACAACAGGTGGTTTCTATGAAGATCATCGGATATCGCGAACTAGTTTAGGATGGTTAGGGTTCTTAAAATAGTTCAGGACACTTTTATCAGCACTTCAAATAAAGCATTGAAAAAGATCCCTTTTATCAGTACTATGTTAATATGCACTGATAAAAGTAATATTTTTTAGCACTTTTTTAGGGATGATAAATTTTTATCTTTATCAGTGCTAAAAAACACTCAAAAAGATTCCTTTTATCAACACCTAATACTTAATCATCGATAAAAATTTTATAATTATAATTATAAATAATTTTTTTATAAATATATTTATATAATTATATATATTTGATCAATATTTATATAATTATATATATATTAAAATAATATATATAAAAATATAGTAAATATATTCTTTATTTAAATATATTTATTATAATTTTATAATTAAATAAATATATAATTATTTATTTATAATTACATAAATACTTTTCAAAAAAATAATATTTATATCATTATATATATTTATAAAATTATATATACATATATATATATATATATAAATATAGTAAATATATTCATTATTTAAATAAATTTATTGAAAATTTAAAATTGATTAAATATATATAATTATTGATTCATAATTATATAAATATTTTTCAAAAAGTAATATTTGTTTATTTATAATTGTAAATGTATAAATATAATAAATATACACTTATAAATATTTTTGTTTATAAATATTTTTTTACGAATAATTTTTTAACATTATTAATGAATATTTAATCTTATGTGCATGCATGTTAGAAATGAGTGAAATTGAATAATTAAAAATTAGTACACTTTAACAATATTGAAAAAATGGGTAAGTTTTATTAATTAAATATAAATTATTAAAAAAATATGGGTATAAATTGAAATAAATATGAATACATATTGAAAATATTAAAACCTGGTAAATAAATATATACAAAATAAATAATAGAAATTGATTAAATTCTCAAAAAAATAAACAAACAAATAAATAAAACATAAAACATATTAAAAATGAATAAATAATACCTAACTTTAATAATTTTAACAGTAAATAAATAAAATTTACCGATTGAAAACATAATATATTAAATGTGTCATGTTATAATGAAATTATAAAATGAATACTAAAATTGGAATAAATTACATAAATATTAGGTGTTTGTGTTTAAATATAAGAATTCATTAATTGTGTAAATATTTGTACGTGTGCATTGTATATAAAAATTAATTAATCATGTATATGTATGTGAAATCAATATAACATACATTTGATTTATGTTAAATTGAAAAATCAAAGGACATTCAATTATGTCCATTACTCGATACAATTATTCAGTATTTTTAATTCATATTAATTTTTTATTATAAACAATTATTCACTAAATATATTAACTATTTAATGTAAAGAAAAAAAAATTTATTATATAAATCATATTTATATACATTATATTATATCTATATATTTAATATATACTATTTATTTACATTATCAATAATTTTTTAATTAATAATTTTTTAATATTTTTATCTATTTACTTATTTTTATTTTTTATTTTTTTATTTTTCATTTTACATATAAATATATATTTAATATATAAAATTTATTAATATTTATAATTTATATATAGTATAATCAATTTATTCATTTTTATCAATAATCATTCAATTAATAAAAATTTCAATAATTTTTTAATGAACTTGTTTTTATTTATTTTTTATTTAATTATTTAATTTTTGAAGATCTTTATCAGTGATGAAAAGGCACTGATAAAGGATCTCGTTATGGGAACTAAAAATATAGAGCTGATAAATGATCTCGTTATGGAGCTAAAAATAAAGTGTTGATAAAGTTACCCTTTATCAGTGATAAAAATAAATCACTGATAAAGGGTACCCTTTATCAGTTCTACAAAAAAAGCACTGGTAAAGGGTACCATTTATCAGCACTAAAAAAGAACTGATAAAATGTTCCCTTTACCAGTGCATTCTTTAGCGCTGAGAAAGGTCACCTTAATCATCGTTTTTTATTACACTGATAAAGGATAGCACTGTTAAAGGCCTATTTTATAGTAGTGAAACCAGAAGCAGTGCCCATCCAAGCACCTAGGAAGGTCCCAAACCACACAGAACCTCCTATTGAGTAGCAGAAACCACAAAATTACGCTCTTTAAGAAGCACAAAGGAATCAGGGTCACCCAATATTTGAGGACCATAAGGATAAAGCATACTATTTATGAAATGAAAAACTACCCAATTATTTCCTCACAATCGTGGAAAATAATATTCTCAGGCATCCACATCCTAGGAAGCCAAATGAGGTCAACCTCACCATCTGTCTCGACTACTGCCATTTCCGTCGGAGGCTAGGTCATAATATCTCGGACTGCTTCATCTTCAATGACTTCCTTAAAGGCATGGTTGATTCTAGAAAGGTGGTGTTAGATAACTCTTCAGAGTAGGTGGTTACATAACTGTCACCCAATCAGAATAAGGGGTTGATTGGTAGAAAGTTCTGTCTAAGAATGGATAGAAGTTCAACAACTAGATGAATCAGAAAATAGTTGAACAAGATCATGCCACCCTAAGAGTACATATGCGAAGAACCAAAATAGATCCACCAACCAAGAAGGTGAAATCATATATTCCTCCTAAAGGTGGATGTGACTATTAGATGAAGGAGGATACATAAGAGGAGTCATATTTTTCTCCAATGTAATCTCTGAATCTTGTATATTTCTTCACTATAGCATCCAATTCAAGGGAACCACCCAACCAAACTGAACCCTCATCATAATATTACCTCATCTTTGGTTCCATAAACATGATACATTTGTAATACCCCTTATCCAATGATAAATATGCCTCTGAGTATGATTTCCTCAAACCAAATTGGGGAACAAGAGGATAGATACATAGGAACCGAGGATATAGGGGACAACATTGGTGTGGTCAGACCCAATATTTTGTTCACAACCCCAAAGAGGAAATATATATAGCTGATACCCATGGGAAAGAACACCAATAATCCCAATAGATACATAGAGGTATCTCATAAGAGTCTAGCGGTTATCTGTGCCCTATTTTATTGTATGAAAGACAAGTAGGGGTGTGGTTATCTGGTCATCCTTGACAATGGGGAAGGCCAGCATGACCTATTCCACTAGCAACAGATACCCCCTTGACCTGTGCACAAGAACCAAGCCCATATACCATGAATGAGTCAACTCTTAAACCATATAGTAAGGATCATCCCCACCTTCAGAAGCACCAACATCTAGAAAAAAGAAAAACATTCTGAAATATCTAGTAGTTGTCCCAACCAAGCTCTCAATACTAGATTCTCTCCATATTTCAAAAGAACTTATGGAGGAAATCCTTGAATCCCTCAAAATTCCACATGAGTTCAAAATAGAAGTCACTACAGCCGAGGTTTATCTAGTGGATATCATTCCATCATAATACCATGTCTCTATCTTGTTCACTAACCAAGATTAGCAAGAGGTTATCCAAGGGCACATTAGGCCCTTATATGTCTTAGGAAGACTCGATAATGTCAGCATCTGCATTTCACTGATCAAAAATGGTTATGGGATGAACTTCATCCTGGTTCAAACCATCTAGAATTTGGGATATATCATAGGGGACCTATCTACCAAAAATATGACCATTCAAGGGTATGATTAGCATGATAAAAGACGTATTGGGAAGATCAATATCAAAGATTAGTTTGGGGATCTCACACCTGACACTAAGATTATGGTCATCTAGCATGACACAACATTCAATGTCCTTCTTGGAAGTTCCTAGATCTACATACATGTGGTGGTACCTTCAACACTCTATTAGTGTATGAAATACCCCATCAATGGAAGGGTCAACATAATACATGATGATAGTCCCCCCTTCGAGACTTGTGAAACCACATATAATGTATAAATTTTCTACAAAAGGTGAGGAAAAAAATGAATGGTGGATGATGATATACAGGTTTCATCCCTCGATGGCTTGGGGACCACCATTGAAAATCCCTAGAGTATTCTTGACAGTTACATTGTTCTCCCCATAAATCTAGTTGAGGTGATTGACCTGGTCCCAAAGGCCCAATCCCCTCCTTACCCCAGTGATAGTGTAAAAGACAATTAGCTTCAACATCTCTATGCAAGGACTCATGTAGTATGGAATGATAATGTATCTTCTTATGGCCTCTCTCGCCTTGATAGTGATAGAGATACTCCCATATTATTTCCTTTGTCTGAGAATCAATCTAAAGACTTAGAGGTGGATGAATAAGAGGATAACCTAAGGAACTCCCCTCCCGCATTCAAGGAAGTAATCTCCACCACCATTGATGATCTTAAATAGGTGAATCTGGGGAAAAAATAAGAACTGGGGCCTAAATTGATTAGTGCTTCCATGCCCCTTGAATATAAAGAGATGTATTTTGAATTTCTAATGAAACATCGATAAGTGTTCACTTGTAACAAAACATAAATTCTTGGACTAAATACAGATGTGGATACTCACCAACTCATCTTACCCAATGAGTATCAACACTTCAAGCAGGAATCCAGGAGGATACACCCCTCTTATTCAACCAATGTATAGTCTAAAGTTGAAAAATTGATCAAATACAACTTTTTATGAGAATTTAAATACCCTATATGTCTCACCAAAATCATCCCTATCGAGAAAAAGAATTGGCATATTAGGGTCTTCATAGATTTCAGAGACCTTAATCATCATTACCCAAAGGGAAATATACCATTTTTGATCACAAAACTCTTTATTGATGAAACTACTAGATTCCAATCCCTTTACTTAATGGACGGGTATTTTGGGTACAATAAAATAAAGATGGCCCCTGATGACAAAGAATACACTACCTTCAGAGCACCCCAAGGGATCTTTTTATACCATGTAATTCCCTTTGGATTAAATAATGTCATCACCACTTATCAAAGTGCCATGAACTATATATTTAAGCCATTATTGGGAATAATATCTGAATCCTATGTCGAAGACATGGCAGTCAAATCCCAAAATTTATGTGATCACATCACAAATATTCAAATGATCTTTGACAAGCTGTGAAAACTCAATCTGAAGATAAATCCATTAAAATGCACTTTTGGAGTAACATCAGGGAGGTTCCTTGGCTATCTAGTATTCCACCATGGAATTAAGGTTTGACAATAAAAGATTAGTGTTATTTTAGCAATGTCACCCCCATAAATCTAAAATAACTAAGGGGGATCCAAGGGAAAATTACCTACATTCAGTGTTTTATAGCCAAATTGGCCAGAAAATATCTCCCCTTCCCCAGGATAATAAAGAAAGAAATTTCCTACCAATGGGAATGGGACTATCATGAATCCTTAAAAAGTCTCAAGTAGTACTTTGTACACCCACCAATTCTAATGTCTCTAGTGGAAGGGAGGCCACTTATCTTGTATGTGGCCACTATGGAATGCTCACATAGATCCCTCCCTGCACAAAAAAACAATGCAGGGAGAAAGAACAGTCTCTACTATCTCATTAAAACAATTATAGGTACTAATACCCAATACTATGATGTTGAGAAGAACTCCCATTCTCTCATATTTGCAATTAAAAAGACGAGGCATTATTTTCATCACCACAAAGTACATATGGTATCTCATATTAATCCTCTCAAGCACATCCTTGGTCATCCTATTTTGAATGAATCCTTGTCCTGATGAGCTGTTATTATGAATTAATAATACATTCAGTTTGTGTCACAAAAATTAGTTAAAGGTAAATCCTTGTTTGATTTTCTTGTGGAACATACAACCCTAAAAGTACATAAGTATACACCAAACTCCCATATGTGGAATTATTCCATACCCATTACACTACCCAGACATAGGAGATGTATTTTTATGGTGCCTATTGGATTCATATCAGAAAAAGGATGGAAAATCTAAATCTCAATTATTTCAGATTAGGGATTGTATTTGTATCTCTAGACAATTAGGTTTTTTCCAACACTTTCTCATTATTTGAAGGATGAAAAAATAATGAGGCTAAATACCAAGAAATAATCCCTAAATTGGAACTATCCCTAAAACTATAGATAGCCTACCTAAATATCAAAGGGGATTCAGAACTAGTGATAAAGCAGACCAGTGGTGAATATTCTATCAAAAAGTAATAATTGACACCTTCCATTGGATACATCAGGGGACTAATGGAATAATTACATTTAGAGCTCACATTGAATCACGTTCCCTAATCACAAAATTCTTGTACCGACACATTGGCTAATATATTCATGGTCTTGGTTGACCCTGATCAGGAAGAAGAAATATTCCATATCATGCACCAAAGAATGGTCTCATCGACCATCATTTTCGATACAAAAGAAATTAATCAAGTTTACCCATCCCTAGACTGTGATGAATTGATATCCACCCCTAGATGGATGGTGCCTATAATTACTTATCTCTAAAATGGATCTCCCCCAACACATTGAGATAGAAGGAAATATATTTAGTGTCTTGCAGTGAAATCTACCCTATAGGGTGTTCCAAAGGATCATAAGGACCTATATAAGAATGTATTTGATAGAATAAACTTTAGATGCATATAAAAAAGAGAGATTCATGTCAACATAGAAAAAGTCCATGCAGGTTCCTATGGTGCTCATCAGTCTGGGACCAGGATCTCCTACCAAATCAGGAGGTTGGGTTACTACTAGAAAACCATGATACATGACTATGTGGAATTCACCAAGAAATTTCATGCATTCTAGATCCATGAAAACATCATCCATAAACCCCTAAAATTTCTACATATAGATAAAAATTTCTGGTTGTTTTCTATTTGGGGAATGAATGTTGTGGGTCGTATCACCCAACCAAAGTTAAGAAGTTCAAGTACATGCATACTGCTATAGAATTATTTTCCAAATGGGCTAAGGAAATACACCTCAAGGAATTAAGGATAAATATTATCATCAACTTCATAAAGTCCTATATAATCACCAAGTTCGGAGTCCCTCACACAATATTGACAAACAAAGACACCAACTTCTATTATATAGAGTTGAAGAAACTATTCCTGGAGTATAATATCGAGTCCAATCACTCGTCTTTCTATCATGTAGTAGAAAATGGATAGATAGGGGTCTTCAATATGACTATATAAAATATATTACATAATATGGTGAACAAGTATAATAAGTCATGTCCGAACAAGCACCTCTATACTTTATGGGCCTATCATTCAACCATTCATACTACTACATATGAAATACCATACTCACTAGTGTAAAATACTGAGAATGTTTTACTCATATAAGTCCATATACCTTTTCTCTAAATATAAATTTTTGGAAATCTCTTGGATGACGAGCAATCACAAAATAAGCTGGATGAATTGGAGTGGCTCGATGGGAACAAGTTACATACATTGAAAAAACATGAATTAATCAAAATAGGACCACATGAGCCTTTAAAAAAAGGTTCAAATACTTTAATTCTTATAAGGATAACTGGTGTTCTCTCTTAAGACCCCAATGATACCAAGTGAGAATCCTCCAAATTTGGAATCCAAATGTGAAGGGCCTTACATCATACATAAATTCTATCACAAAATAGATTACTCACTAGACAAAATGTATGGGGAACGTGTCACACCCCCACCCCCACCAATGAGAGATTATCAAGACATAAATTTCATAAATATCATCAAGTGACCCTCATCTGGAAGCAACATGTTAAACTACACGACATCTCAAGTCTTGATAGCAAGATGTTAAACTACACAACACCTCAAGTCATGGAAGCATGACATTAAAATACATTGTGTCTCACGTCCTAACTAAATGACACTAAAATATATAGAACACATCCTCACCATATGATGATAAAATTCATTGATCCCCCAATGGTACATATTCATTCATATTAGGCAACCCATGTCTAGGTAGTAAGACTTTAAATTGCACAACGTCTCATGTCCTGACAACATGATGCTAAATTGTAATGAGCACATCCTCAACACATGATGTTAAACTGAACAGATCCCAAAATGGTTCATCCTAATTCAAATCAAGAAACTATTTTCCTAGTATAAATAATATAAACTACATATCATCTCATGTCCTTACCACATGATGTTAAACTATATTGATTTGTCCCGACAACATGACGTTAAAATGCATGATAATTGTGTTCTCACTGAAAAATCATCACATGTGAGATAGATCTATATGAAAGAGGGATGAAATACCCCCATCCCTACATGAGGTTCAGCTCCAGATAAGGATTATCTCCTTCTAAGAACTACATGTGGCTAGATTCCTACAATCATAAGATACATAATGACACCCGAACCTCTTTTTTTTTCCCAACCATAGTGTTAATTCCCTTTCATGATGTTTGAACCTCATGCTCAACATATGAGGTTAAACTACATGGTTTATGTCTCTTTCATGATATAATACTGAATATTATTGTGGACCACACTTGAGAGGAACACTATTTTTGGTGTTGGTATCTTACCCCACATCCATTCATTAACTACGTGTAAATTTATTCCTAACATCAAAGGATACATAGTGATTCCTGAATATCCAAACCTTGGTCGAGTCACAAAAAATAAGCATAAAAATTCCCCCTCCCTACATATAGGTCAGAATTGTGTAGGAAGATATGTCTTCAAGAACTACGTGTGGCTTTATTATTATTACCATAGAATACATAGCGACACCTAAATTTCCATTCTTGGGTCCAGCTGCAATACCCCTTTTCATGTCTAGAGTACTACATCCTTCATTCAGGATTTTAAACTACACAGTTACTCAATAACTACATGTGTCTTGATTCATATCATCACAGGATGCGTAGTGATGCTTGGATCTCCAATTCGGGGCCCAGATACAATAATCAACAGAAACAATTCCCACATCTATGTATGGTTCAGACCTAAATAGAGAGTTTCCCATTCAATAAATATGTGTGGATTTATTACTATCATCATAGGATACATAGTAACATCTTGATCTCCAACCCTGGGCCTAGCTACAACAATCAATAAAAATACACCCCAACTGCATAGGGGATGATCCATACAAGACCATTTTCCTTATATATGATTCAGATCTATGTAAAAATTTATTATGCATGTAATATATCATGAATAATTTTTGATGTAGGTTCCCACATCCTTACCACATGATGCTAAACTAAATGGGAAAAAAATTTCCTTACCAAATAGTGATAAACTGAACAGAAAATGTCCTTACTACATGAAAATAAACTGCACAACAAACCTCCATACCATATGATGTTAAACATCATATAAGTAAGTACATACCTCCTAAACACATTTAAACTTTTAATACCATTATCCATTATCATACCTTATCAAATGAATACAAGCACCTAACCTCGGTCAACCAGAGTAAGGGGTGATTCCATCATTTTTTAAGAACCTCAATTCATAAATCACACTTTATGTCTTGAGTGCCTTTAGTTTCTAAGAACCTTCCATGGACCTTGGAAAAATGATACCTAGATTCAAGGTAACCTTTGTTTGACTATGCATGTATGCCTATGGCTTATGTGTATGCACCTATGGTCGTTAACCAATTGTGTCAATCTACAAAAAAGGATTTCTAATTCTTGTGATGACTGACATCACCATGGTAGAACTCAACACCTCAGTGTGTTCTAATCCATTCCCAATATTATTGTCCCATATCATTACTCATGACCCAAGAACCTCGATCCATGATTTACAACATTTTAATCTACCAATTAGAAGTATGTTGGGGTACTCTTGACCTTGGGTATCCTAATTAGTACCTTATATAACATCTCCCATATTAGTTCCATGTGCTTCATGACATTAAAATTCATGCACTTTGATCAAAGTAATACGACCATAAACTCTATACAATAATGGACCAAATAAAAAGAACTTAAACTACTAGTAAAAAAGACACAAAACATTTCTTGTTGAATACCCGTAAAGGGAGGCCTGAGAAAAAGTCAAGTATTCCCTCACTATACTCTTCATTTCTAGAGTTTATGAAAAAATTAGGGCACAAATAAATAATTCATAAAGATCATAGAGTCTAATTTTTAGCCCTAGTAAAATCCAAGAAATGCCTTTTGGGCCCACTTGGTTCATGAAAAAGTTAGAGGGATGATTTTCCCCATCTCCTCATGGAGAGAACATTTTCACTGGGTGGTTACACAACCTTTATAGTTATCAAACCCTTCTTGAATATTATAATCTTCTTACAACACACTTCATTATTTGAGTTCCTTGGGTCACTTCAATCTTCCATAACCCATGGAAAAGGATACCCAGCTTCAAGGGACCCTTTGTTTGACTATGAATGTATGCCTATGGCCCATGCATATATGCCTATGGTTGTCAACCAAATGTGCCACTCTGAAAAAAGGTATTTCTGATCCTTATAAGACCATACCACACTATGTCATATCTCATCACCTCAGTTTTTTTTGGTCCATTCCCAATATGATTTTCTCAAACTATCCTCATAATATGATCACTTTAAACCATGATTTTCAATCTCTATAACCAAAATATTCAAATAGATTCGACATCCTCGACATTACATCACCATGTTATATACCCTTTATCAGATAAATAATGGAATACTCCATTCTGAAACCTTTTATGTCCCACACATTATGATTTGAGACTATAGGGTGTAGGGATAAAGCTTCATAATTAATATATTAACTACCCTAGGGTTACAAAACACTTCCTAGATAGATTTCCTCCCATACCCATCCTTATTATCTGAATTTTTGAGTCTTCATGAATCTTTGACATCAATTGTAAAGGAGTGGATATCATCTTTTCTTGACCATGCTATCGATGTATAAGTTATTTTACCTACCACCTAGAGTCATATCATCCTTTCAAGAATAGATCTTCAATTCACATGATACCTGGGAACATCGTGAGGGGGCCTAGAATCTCAGGGTGTTATGGGTCACCCCCGGAGTGTCTTCCCCATTCCATATTCTGTAACTCAAACTTTTGGTTTATGAATTATATCTCCCACATTCCAATTATCCTAGTGGACTTATAATCCCTAGTATTTCACCATCAACCAATATTACCCCCATAAATATTTCATGACCCTTGTAAAATAATGGAGAATCCTCTATTTGAGAATGTTATTGGTGAAAAAGGTCTTTGACCTACCAACTAGAAGCATCTCCTCTTTGCAAGAAGGGAGCTCTAATACTCAGGAGCCTTGGAAACACTACGATAGAACTCAAAATCCTAGGGTGTATTGGGTCATTTCTTCCATGTCTGCACTACATTCCATGATCATCAATCAAGTCCTGGTAGTAAGACTTTATATTTCATGGAATCCTAAGGTCTAATCTCAATGACCCCATACTACAATGATAAAAGGTATGAGATGAAACAGTCTAAACTAAAGTGAAAGAATGTTTGAGATAAAAGACCCTGAACTTTAGTTATAGAAGGTTCAATCTAAAAGACCTAAAATAAATATAACAGATGTTCTGAGATAAAAGGACCTAAACTAAAGCATAAAAAATAGTCTGTAAAGAATGAAAAAGATACAAATATTATAAGGACCACCATATGGCCTTGGAAAAAATCAAGTTATGCTCACTAAAGTCTCAGGTGGTCATTCAATTTCCTCAAAACTAATCCCTTGTCCCCACAGATGTTTCTCCTAAGGGGAGGAATTTTTTGATGCTTTCCAAATGAGAATCGGTAAATTTGTAGGGGAAGAAATTCCTAAATATGGGTATTATTTTCCACCACAATGAAATGGGAAAAGAAGGTGTCCAAAATCATGTGGATGGTGTGAAAATCTAGGAGACACATGATCACATGACATGTAAAAGGTCATCCATATGGGCACACATGGTGCATGGCCTACAAAATATCCCATGAAGCTCCTTCAACATAGCCTCTGTGTTCTTGTGAAGTCATCCTAGACACTCGATGATCATGTATTGGTAGCCAGATAAGCTCCCCCATTCCATGTGACTTGTCAACTAGTAGATTCTTAACAAGAAATCCAAAAATATTTGGAAAATTGGAGGAAAATATCCCAAATCTAGGAGCCTCTTTCAGTCATAAATATCACGCGATGCATCACCAATATGTGGTGTAATTGTATTTGAAAACCCTCATACAACCTCACAAGATCCCCAAACTTTGTAAAATAAAAAAATGAAATAAAAATGGGAAATATGGTAGCTTCTTGTAGTCATAAAAAATCATGTGAGATGCCACAAGAAGTTCGCAAGTCACTGCAAGCCCCTGGTGACATGTCCACCTCACTATGAGCAATCCCGCTGGCATGTCATCCTCATCACAAGAGGGGCCTCAAACATGTCTAGGTGACATTTTTCTCCCCATTTGGATCCATAATACATACAAAAGGGTTTTTACAAGAAATTATTGTGCATATCCATATGACCTTTTATTAGTCACATGAAGTATCAATGATGAGGAGAGTTATTTTCTTCAACAACAATCATGAAAACTCATGATACCCTTGGACCTTGTAAGATAAACAAGGAATATAAAAAGAGAAAAGGATGGGTCCTATTGTGGTCATAAACTTCATGTGATGCACTCCTTTACTCCAAAAGACCCCGAAAAATCCCTAAAGAATGATGGTATGATCTCATGATGGCCCCCTAGAAAGCCATCCTTGTCTCGAAAAAGGTCCTAGACAAGTCGTCTCAGATCATGGGAAATCCTTTCAACGGGCACTCAGATCTCATGAAGGCCCTTGGATATATCATCTTGATAATGTCAAATCCCCTTGTAATTCCAACATTATTAGGAAAGACACCATTAATTAGATATAATATAATAAATTGGGTGTTTAAATGATAGTATTGTGGTCACTAAAAATCACATGATGCCCCCAGAATGACCTATAGAAGGATCTTGTGAAATGCATGACATCAAATCCTTCCACTAACTCCATCCTATATTTTTTTATACATGCTGAAAAAAGTTTCACATAATTGGGGTGGTGAGGTCTATAAATCCCCCACCCCATCATGAAAAAATAATTTTCCTCAGAACCATGCACTGGGGCACCCAGGAATTAGAGTGGATTTCTTGGAGCAGCTGATCTCGTGACTGATAAAGTTTTCTGTCAGGTAAGATTCAGATAAAATCCAAAGTGATCTTGAAGCATGCATATGAACTTCATGTGATCCCTTATATATCACCTGAAGAAATTATAGTGGGTCACTTGAAGAACATCCTACATACCTGCTATATCACGCGAGACTTAAAACAAGATAACACTAAACAAATCAAAGGAAGATGCAATAAAAAGATGGAAGCAAAACTAAAAATATGGGAGACTTATTCAATGAACATATACAATGATCCTCATTCTCTTTGCATGAACCACCAAGGTCATGCGGCAACACAAGGACATGTCACCCAGATCACATGACACTCCTTTGGTACACTATTTGTGTCATGTGAAGCCCCCTAGACATGTTATAGAAATTCAAATGGAACCTTATAGGAATGCCACCCAATTTTCACAAAACCCTATAGCTCCCATACAGACCGTGTGATGTCCTATATTCATGTCACCCAGATCATATGGCGACACCAGTACATGTCAAATAAGACTTACGATAGCACCAGGGTATGCCAACTAGCTCTCACGACATTCTCCAAACAATCCAACTAGATATCATGATGCCCTCAGTGTTTATCACTTTATTATTACAAAGTCCTCTAGACATATCTATCATATTTCATTATGACACCCCCAAAAAGTCATCCAAGACATGTGGCACCATCTAGACATGTCAAATTGACTCTCATAATTCCCTCCAAGTGTTTCATCCAACTTTCACAATGACACCAGGGAAAGTTAGCTAGATTATGTGATTCCCTCCAAGTATGTCAACTAAGATCATATGATGGCTTCTAGTATCATCTAGATAGGTCTTACAATGTCCTCTAGACAAGTCATCCTTGATCATAAGAAAGGATCTAGAAATTACATCTAGATTATGCGATGTCCCTTAAAAAACTCAACTGGGTCATGAAATTGTCTTTTGACATGTGAGGAAGACATCCTACATCATCTCATGAAGGAAATCAAATAATGTTAGATAGATAATCAATGAATGTTTGGAAGACAAGAATACTAGTCCAAGTAAGAATCCCATGACTTAATAACCATATATAGCCTCCATAATGGGAAACCTTAGTGTGTAATCCCTGATCATTGGAATAATATGATTTGTACCATCTATAAGGGAAACCATAGTGTGTAATCCCTTATCATAGGAATAATAGGATATTTATCTCTTATAAAGGCAAAATTATTGTGTAATCCCTGATCAGTGGCATAATATTATATGTCTCACATATAAGGGAAACCTCATTTTTAAGCCTATATCAACAACATAATATGATACGTCTCGTATATAAGGGAAACCTTAGTGTGTGATCCCCAATCAGTGGAATAATATGATATGTCCCACATATAAGGGAAACCTTTGTGTATAATTTCTAATTAGTGTCATAATATGATATGTCTTGTATATAAGGGAAACCTCAATGTGTAAGCCCCAATCACTAACATAATATGATCTATTCCACATATAATGGAAACCTCGGTGTATAATCCCCAATCAACTAAACTATAATAACTTTAATTCCTACAATAACCAAGATATATAGGATGCCTTCCAAAGGCTCGAGCTCAAATGGGCATCAACTTTGGTGTAATTCTCAACTTTTCTCTAACATTTCAACCATCAAGACTGAATTATTACCATGGGAAGATCATTCTACCTCATCTATTAGTGGACTGAGAATCTAATTAAAGTACAATGACTCTAATTCATACTATAACTAGGTTATGTAGGATGCCTTCTTAAGGACCAATCTCCATAATTAACATCCCCATGGTTCTCCCAATACATAAGTCCAACATCCATATGCATTGAGACTAATTACTTGTTGTCCCTTTTTTCTCACACTTATCATGGATCACATGAGCTTAGGGAATTGCAATGGTTGTATCATTCACATCATGAATCTCAATTGGTCAGGGAAACCTCTGTGTGTAAGCCTCGATGAGTGGAATAATATGATTACTTACATATAAGGGCCTATAACTTGGGACCATTCCCAAGGGTTTGAACAAACTACAATAACTCTGATTCCTGGCATAATCGGGATATATAGGATGTATCATTGAGACTTAAACTTGAATAATCAGTGCCAAAGTTCCCACTCACATGTCCTTTCCTCATGAAATTAAACTGCATGGGCTATAAAAAACTATATGGGTTTGGATTCCTCAAATAAATAAGATATGTAGGATGCCTCATAATGGATTAATCCCCTCCTTGGAATATTAATTGTCTCCCTGCATGGTGAAAAATTATAAAGTGCCGGATTAAGCAACATTAGCATATAAGCAGCTACTAATTATTGGGAAATGGATGAAGTACCTCCTATACATATTTATGTAATAAATATAAAGATCCCCTTATTTTTCATATAAAATTGTTTAACCTATGGTCATTTTATTTGGGTAACTAATCTCGTATCATGATTAGGAAGAGATTTGTGAACATATCTTAAATCTAAAAGAGAGTCTCATAGTAGGAAAAATTCCCCCCAAAAGGTTCATATGATATCAACCTGCCATCCTATTGAAAAATGTGAGTTCCTAAGCTTCATTGGGTCTGAAACCCAGATAGACCACCTGCCTTCAGAAAGCAAATTTTTACCCAATTATAGATGTCGGAACCATTGGGATTTTTCATTAAGAACGATTATGGTGACCTAAAATCAATGATTATGAAATAAATTGAACCCATAACAATAAAATATTATGACAAACCAAATTTACCCCAGTCATTTCCTTTTCTGGAAAAATATGGAGTATGGTTTAGGGTATAGGTTTTAATGTTTGGAAGGATTTTAAAGGGGTTTTAAAGGGTTCTAAGGGTATGAAGTGTATTTTGGTAGGGGTTTTAAGGAGTTTAAAGTGATATTAATGGAGTTAACGGTTTAAAATTTTATGGAATATGGGAGTGGGTGATGGATTGTGGGTGTAGGGTACAAGTATTAGGGTTTAGGTTTTAGGGTTTGGAAGGATTTTAAAGGTCTTCCAAAGGGTTTTAAGGGAATGAAGTTTATATTGAAAGGGGTTTAAAGGTTTTTTGAAGCATTATGAATGGATTGAAGGATGTTTAAGGTTGGGTATGATGGGAGAGGGTGAATGGTCAAGGTTTTAGGGCATATGGAGTAGGGTTTAGGTTTTAGGGTTTAGGATTTGGAAGGATTTTAAAGGGTTTTAAGGGTGTGAAGTGTATTTTGGTAGGGTTTAAAGGGTTTTATATGGTTATGAAGGGAGTGAATGTTTTTTAAGGGTAGGTAATATGGGAGAGGGTAAAGATTTTAGGGTTTAAGGTATAGGGAGTAGGGTTGTTGGTTCAGGGTTTGGGGTTTGGAAGGTTTTAAAGGGGTTTTAAAGGGTTTTAAGGGCATTAAGTGTATTTTGGTAGGGGTTTTAGGGGTTTAAAGGGTTATTAAGGGATTTAGTGGTTTTTATGGTTAGGAATTAGAGGATAGGGTGTAGGGTTTTGGGATAAGGGTATAGAGAGTAGGGTATATGGTTTATGGTTTAGGGTTTGGAAGGAATTTAAAGGATATTTAAAGATTTTTAAGGGTATGAAGTGTATTTTGGTAGGATTTTTAATGGTTTTAAAAGGTTATTAAGGGATTGAAGGGTTTTTAAGTTTAGTTAATATGGGATAGGGTGAATAGTTTAGGGTTTAGGATATAGGGATGAGGGTTTTGGGTGTAGGGTTTAGGGTTTGGGGTTTGGGAGGCTTTTAAAGGGGTTTAAAAGTGTTTTAAGGAAATAAAGTGTACTTTGGTAGGGTTTTTAAGGGTTTTAAAGGGTTATGAAGCGATTTAAGGGGTTTTAAGGTTAGAGAACATGGGATAGGGTGAAGGTTTTATTGTTTAGGGTGTAGGTTCTTGGGTTTTTTTTTGTTTAGGGTTTGGAAGGATTTTAAAGGGTTTTAAGGGTTTGAAGTATATTTTGTTAGGGATTTAAAGGTTTTTAAATTGTTTTTAAGGGAGTGAAGGGTTTATAAGGTAAGGTAATATGGGATGGGTTAAATGTTTTTGGGTTTAGGTTATAGGGATTAGGGTTTATTGATTAGGGTTTGGAAGGATTTTAAAGGGATTTAAAAGGGTTTTAGGGTATGAAGTGTATTTTGGTAGGTTTTTAAGGGTTTTAAGGGTTTTGAAGGGCCTGAAGGGTTTTTATGGTTATAGAATAGGGGATAGGTTGAAGCTTTTACAGTTTAGGGTATTGGGATTAGGGTTTAGGGTTTGGAAGGGTTTTAAAGGGTTTTAGAAGGGTTTTAAGGGTATGAAGTGTATTCTATTAGTGTTATTAAGGTAGTGAATATTTTTTAAGGTTTTTTATGAAGGGATAGGGTGAAGGTTTGAGGTTTTAGGATATAGGGTGTACAATTTAGGTTTTAGAAGGATTTTAAATGGATTTTAAGTGGTTTAAAAGGTATATAGTGTATTTTGGTAGGCTTTTATGGGTTTTAAAGGGTTGTGAATAGAGTGAAGGGTTTTCCAAAGTTAGGTAAGAGGGTATTATTTGAAGGGTTTTGGTTTTAGGGTATATGGATTAGGGTTTAGGGTTTAGTTTTTGTATGGATTTTAAAGGGTTTTAAGAGGGTTTTAAGAGAATGAAGTGTATTTTGGTAGGTTTTCTAAGGGTTTTAAAGGATTATGAAGGGTGTTAATGTTTTTAAAGGTTAGGTAGGAGGGGAGATGGTGAAGGTATTAGGGTTTAAGGTATAGGGAGTACAATTTATGGTTTTGGTTTTTGGGTTTTGAAGGATTTTAAAGGGGTTTTAAATGATTTTTAGGCTCTAAAGTGTATTTTAGTTGGGTTTTAGGGGTTTTAAATGGTTAAAATGGGAGTGAAGGGTTTTTAAAGTTAGGTAAGATGAGAGAGGGTGATGGGTTATGGTTTTTGGTTATATCAAGTGGGGTTAATGTTTAGGGTTTTCAATAATTTTAAAGGTTTTTAAGGGAGTGAAATGTATTTTGGTATGGGTTTTAAGGGTTTTAATAGCTTATGAAGGGAGTGAAGGGTTTTTAAGGTTTGGAGGGATTAAAGAGGGTGAAGGGTTAAGGGTTTTTTGTATAGGGAGTAGAGTTTAGGTTTTAGTGTTTAGGGTTTATTGTTTAGGATTTTGAAGGATTTTAAAGAGTTTTTAATGGATTTTAGGTGTATGTCGTGTATTTTGGTATGGTTTTTAATTGTATTAAAGTGTTATAATGGTATTAAAGGGTTTTTATGGTTAGGTAAGATGGTAGATGGTGAAGGGTGTAATGTTTAGGGTTTAGGGATTAGTGTTTAGGTTCTAGGGTTTAGGGTTTGGAAGGATTTTAAAGGTTTTTAAGGTCATGAAGTGTATTTTGTAATTTTTAAGGGTTTTAAAGGGTTATGAAGGGAGTGTAGGGTTTTTATGGTTAGGGGATAGGAGAGAGGGTGAATAGTTGAGTGATTGGGGTATAGGGAGTAGAGTTTAGGGTTTGGAAGGATTTTAAAGGCATTAAAGGGTATGAAGTGTATTTTGGTAGCATTGTTAAGGGTTACGAATAGTGTGATGGGTTTTTAATGTTATGGAAGTGGGTAAAAGGTGAAGGATTGAGGATTTATGCTATAGAAAGTAGGTTTTATGTTTTGGGTTTTGGAAGGATTTTAAAGGGATTTTAAAGGGTTTTAAGGGTATGAAGTGTATTTAGGTAGAGTCTTTAAGGGTTTTAAAGGGTTATGAATAGAGTTAAGGGTTTTAGGGTTATGTAATATGGGATAAGGTGAATGTTTAATGGTTTTGGGTATAGGGAGTATGGAGTAGGGTTTAGGGTTTGGAATTATTTTAATGGGTTTTAAAACGGTTTTAAGGATATAAAGTGTATTTTGGTAGGTTTTTTAAGGATTATAAAGGGTGTGAAGGGTTTTTAAAGTGAGGGGATAGGGGAGAGTGTGAAGGGTTGAGGGTTTTTTGTATAGGGAGTAGGGTTTAGGGTTTAGGGTTTGTAAAGATTTAAAATGGGTTTTAAAGGCATGAAGTGTATTTTGGTAGATTTTTTAAGGTTTAACAAGGGATTAAAGGGTTTTTAAGGTTATGGAATAAGGGAGAGGGTGAAGGGGGACAATTTAATGTTTATGTGGTAGGTTTTAGGATTTAGGGTTTAGGGTTTGGAAGGATTTTAAAGGGGTTTAAAAGGTTTTATGTGTATGAAGTCTATATTGTTTGGGTTTTTAAACGTTTTAAAGGGTTATAATGGGAGTTAAGGGTTTAAATGTTAGATAAGAGTGTATAGGGTGAAGGTTTTATGAGTTAGGTTATAGGGTGTAGGGTTAATGGTTTATGGTTTACAGTTTGGAAGGATTTTAAGTTATTTTTAAAGGGGTTTAAGTGTATAAAGTGGACTTTGGATGGGGTTTTAAGGGTTTTATTGGTTAATGAAGGGATTTATGGGTTTTTAACATTATTTAAGAGGGTATAGGGTCATGGGTTGAGGGTTTAGGGTATAGGGAGTAGGGTTTACCGTTTAGAGTTTAGGGTTTGGAAGGATTTTAAAGGGTTTTAAGGGTATGATATGTATTTTTCTAGTGTTTTAAGGGTTGTAAAGGGTTATGAAGGTTGTGAGTGGTTTTTATGGTCATGTAAGAGGTTATAAATTGATGGTTTGTGGTTTAGGGTATATGGAGTAGGGTTTATGGTTTTAGGTTTTAGGGTTTAGGTTTTGGAAGGATATAAAAGGGGTTTTAAAGGGTTTTACATGTATGAATTGTATTCTGGATTTTATTTTAAGGGTTTTAAATGGTAATGTGGTATTAAATTGATTTTAATGTAAGATAAGAGGGGAGAGGGTGACAGGTTAAGGATTTTGGGTATGGGTTGTACTATTTAGGGGTTAGGGTTTAGGGTTTGGAAGAATTTTAAAGGGTATGAATCCAATTTTGGTAGGGTTTTCAAGGGTTATCAAGGGATTTAAGAGTTTTTATTATTAGGTAATATTTTATAGGGTTAAGGTTAGAGGGTTTAGGGTATAGGGAGTAGGGTTTAGTGTTTAGAGTTTAGAGTTTGGAAGGATTTTAAAGGGTTTTAAGGGTATGAAGTGTATTTTTGTAGGATTTTAACGAGTTATGAAGTGAGTGAAGAGTTTTTATGGTTTTTTAATAGGGTATGGGGTGAAGGGATGAGGGTTTAGGATATAGGGAGTAGAAATGAGGGTTTTGGGTTTGGGTTTTGGAAGGATTTTAAAGGGTTTTAAGGGTATAACGTGTATTTTGGTAGTGTTTTTAAGGGTTTTAAAAGGTTATGAAGGGGGTTTATGGTTTCAATGGTTGGTTAATAGGGGATAGGGTGAATTATTTTGGGTTTAGGGTTTATGTATTAGGGTTTAGGGTTTAGGGTTTGGGAGGGTTTTGATGTGGTTTAAGGGTATCAAGTGTATTTTGGTTAGGTTTTAGGGGTTTTAAAGGGTGATTATGGTAGTAAAAGGCTTTTAATCTTAAAGAATAGTGGAGGGGTGAATGGTTGATGGTTTAGGTTGTAAGGAGTAGGGTTTAGGGTATAGGGTTTATAGTTTGGAATTATTTTAAAGGGGTTTTAAAGGGTTTTAATGTTTTGTGTATTTTGGAAAGGTTTTCAGGGTTTTAAAGGCTTATTAAGGGAGTGAAGGGTTTTTATGGTTAGGGAAGATGGTTTAGTGTGAAGGGTTTGGGGTTTGGATGGATTTAAATGTTTTTAGTGGTATGAAGTGTATTTTGGTATGGGTTTTATGGGTTTAAATTGGTTATGAAGGGATTGAAGTGTTTTTAAGGTTTGGGAATAGGGGAGAGGGTGAAGGGTTATGGGTTTAGGGTATAGTGTGTAGGTATTAGGGTTTAGGGTTTAGGGTATGAAAATATATTAAAGGTGGTTTAAAGCATTTTTTAAATGGTTTTTAGAGTGTTTAAAGGCGTGAAATGTATTTTTGTCGGGGTTTTAATGGGTTTAATGTGTTATAAAGGTCGTTAAGGGTTTATAATGTTATGTAAAGGGTAGAGGGTGAAGTAATGATGGTTTCGTGTAGTGGGAGTAGGGTTTGGGTTTTATTGTTTAAGGTTTGGAGGTATTTTAAAGGCGTTTTTAAAGGGTTTTAAGGTTATTAAGTGGATTTCGGTATGGTTTTTAAGATTTTTAGAGGGTTTTTAAGGGAGTTCAGGGTTTGTAATGTCCTAGAAGAGGGATATGGTGCTGGTTTGAGTGTGGTATAGGGAGTAGGGTTTATAGTTTATGGTTTGGGTTTTATGGTTTGGAATGATTTGAAAGGTTTTTTATAGGGGTTTAAGGGTATGAAGTGTATTTTGATAGGGTTTTGAAGGGTTTTATAGGGGGTTTAAGGGAATTAAGGGTTTTTAAGGTTAGGGAATATGGGGGAGGGTAAGGGGTTGAGGGATTTAGTTATAAGAAGTAGGGTTTGGAAGGATTTTAAAGGATTTTTAAATGATTTTAAGGATATGAAGTGTATTTTCATTATGATTTTAATGGTTTTAATGGGTTATGGAGGTAGTTAAGGTTTTTAAGATTAGAGAATACGGGAGAGGATGAAGGGTTTCAGTTTTTCGGTAAAAGTAGTAGGGTTTAGGATTTAGAATGATTTTAAAGGGGATTTTAAGTGTTATAAAGGTCTGATGTGTATTTTGGTTGGGTTTTTAAGGGTTTAAATGGTTTTTTATGAGAGTGAGGATTATTAAGGTTCGGTGAGAGAGTATATGTGAAGGTTCTAGGGATTATGGTATAGGAAGTAGGGTTTAGAGTTTTGGGTTTTGGTTTTTGAAGGATTTGAAAGGGGTTTTAAAGTGATTTAATGGTATAATGTGTATTTTGGTACGGTTTTAATGGGTTGATAGGGTTGTGAAGGGAGTGAAGGGTTTTTAAGAATAGGTAATATGGGATAGGGTTAGTTGTTAAGGGATTAATATTTAGTGTTTGGAAGGATTTTAAAGGGGTTTAAAAGTATTTTAAGGGTATGTAGTGTATTTTGGTTGGGTTTTAAGGGTTTTAAATGGATATGAAGGGAGTGAAGGGTTTTTTATGTTAGGGAATAGGGGATAGGGTGAAGGGTGAGTGTTAGGGAATAGGGAGTATGGTTTAGGATTTAGGGTTTGGAAGGATTATAAAGGGGGTTTAAGGTGTTTAAATGTTATGAAGTGTACTATAGTCGGGGTTTTAAGGGTTTTAAAGGGTTATGAAGTGAGTGAAGGGTTTTTGAGGTTAGGTAATAGGGGTGAGGGTTAAATGTTGATGGTATATAGTTTAGGGTTAAGGGTTTATGGTTTGGAAGGATTTAAAAGGTGTTTTAAAGTGTTTTAATGGAATGAAGTGAATTTTGGTAGGGTTTTTAAGAGATTAAAAGGTTTGTGAAGGGAGTGAAGGGTTTTTAAGGTTAGGGAAGAAGGGAGAGGGTTAAGGTATGAGTGTTTTTGGTATATGATGTAGTGTTTAGGGTTTAGGTTTTAGTGTTTTGAAGGATTTTAAAGGGGCCTTAAAGGGTTTTAAGGGTAAGAGGTTTATTTTGGTAGGGTTTATAAGGGTTTTAAGGGGTTATGAAGGGAGTGAAGGATTTTTAATGTTATGGAATAATGGATAGGGTGAATGGTTGAGGGTTTAGGGTATAGTGAGTCAAATTTAGATTTGGAATGATTTTAAAAGGTTTTAAGGGTATAAAGTGTATTTTCATAGGGGTTTTAAGAGTTTGAAATGTTTATGAGTGGAGTGAATGGTTTTTAACGTTAGGTAAGAGGGTAGATAGTTAAGGTATTAGGGTTTGGGGTATAGAGAGTAGGGATTAGTGTTCAGAAGGATTTTAAAGGGTTTTAAGGTTATGAACTATATTTTCATAGGGTTTTTAATGTTTTTAAAGGGTTATGATGGGAGTTAATTGTTTTTAAGGACAGGGAAGAAGGTGAAGGGTTGAGGTTTTAGGGAATAGGGATTATTTTCTAGGGTTTAGGGTTTAGGGTTTGGAAGTATTTTAAGGGGTTTATAAATGGTTTTAAGGTTAATAAGTGTATTTTGGTAAGTGTTTTAAGGGTTTAAAAGGGTTATTAATGGAGTGAAGGGGTTTTCAGGTTAGGGAATAGAATTAAGTGTGAAGGGTTTAGGATTAAGGGTATAGGGATTAGGCTTTTGGTTTTAGGGTTTTGGTTTTGGTTTTGGAAGGATTTAAAAGAATTTTTAAAGGGTTTTAAGGGTATATTGTGTATTTTGGTTGGGTGTTTTAAGGGTTTTAAAGGCTTATGGAGGTATTTAATGATTTTTATTGTAAGTTATGTGGGGATAGGTTTATGGGTTGTGTGTATATAGAGTAGGGTTTACAATTTAGTGTTCGTTGTTTGGAATGATTTTAAAGGGATTTTAAATGGTTTTATTGGTAGAAAGTGTATTTTGGTTTGTTTTTTTGATTATTAATGGTTTATGAATGGAGTGAATGGTTTTTAAGGTTATAGAATATGGTATAGGGTTATGTGTTGAGATTTTAGGTTATAGGGAGTAGTGTTTAGAGTTTGGAAAGATTTTAAAGGGTTTTAAGGGTATAAAGAGTATTTTAGTGGGGTTTTAAGGGGTTTAAAGGGTAATGAAGGAAGTGAAGTGTTTTTAAGGTTAAAGAAGAGGTTATAAGGTTAAGGGCTGATGATTTAGGGTATATCTAGTAGGTTTTTTCGGTTTGGAAGGATTTTAATGGATTTCTAATGGGCTTTAATGGCTTAAAGTGTATTTTGGGAGTTTTTAAGGGTTTTAAAGGGTTATTAATGGAGTGAAGGGTTTTTAAGGTTAGTGAATAGGGTATAGGGTGAAGGGTTGAGGGTTTAGGTTAAAGGGATTATGGTTTGGGTTTTGGTTTAGGGTTTAGGTTTTGGAAAGATATTAAAGGGATTTTAAATAATTTTGAGGGTGTGAAGTGTATTTTGGTAAGGTTTTTAAGAGTTTTAAAGGGTTATTAAGGGGTTGAAGGATTTTTATTTTTAGGGAAGATGGTGGAGGGTGATGTTTTTAGGGTTTAAAGTATAGGTAGTAGGGTTTAGGGTTTTGAAGTATTTTAAATAGGGTTTTAAGGGTTTTAAGGGTATGATGTTTATTTTGGTAGGGTTTTTAAGGTTTTTGAAGGGTTATTAAGGGATTGAATGGGTTTTTAGGTTTGCAAACAGGGTATAGGGTGAAGGTTTTGAGGTTTTAGAGTATAGGGAGTAGGGTTTATTGTTTAGGGTTTTGGGTTTTGAAGGATTTTGAAGGGTTTTTAGGGTATGAAGTGTATTTTGGTAGGGTTTTAAGGGTTTTAAAGGGTTAGGAAGGGAGTGAAGGGTTTTTGAGGCTATGTAATAGGTTATAGGGTGAAGGGTTGAGGGTTTAGGGTATAGGGAGCATGTTTTAGAGTTTAGGGTTTAGGGTTTTGAACAATTTTAAAGGGGTTTAAAAGGTTTTAAATGTATTTTGGTAGGGTTTTTCAAGTTTTTAAAGGGTTATGATGGGATTAAAGGGAATTTAAGGTTAGTTAAGAGTGGATAAGGTGAAGGTTAGATGTTTGAGGGTATAGTAAGCAGTGTTTAGGGTTTAGAATTTAGGGTTTAGTGTTAGGTATTATTTTAACGGGGTTTTAAAGGGTTTTAAGGGTATATAGTGTATTTTCGAAGGGTTTTAAGGGTTCCAAAGGGTTATGAAGGGGGTTAAGGGTATTCAATGTTGGGAAGAAGGGATAGGGTGAATGGTTTAGGTTTTATGGTATAGGTAGTAGGATTTATGGTTTTGGGTTTATATTTTGGAAGTATTTTAAGGGGTTTTAAAGGTTTGAAGTGTGTTTTGGTAGGGGGATTAAGTGTTTTAAACATTAATTAAGGGATTTAAGAGGGTTTTAGATTTTGTAATAAGGGGGAGTGTGAAGGGTTTATGGTCGATGGAATAGGGATTTGGGTTTAGGGTTTATGGTTTGGAAGGATTTTATAGGGGTTTTAAAGGGCTTTTAAGGGCATGAAGTGTGTTTTGGTGGATTTTTTGTGTTTTAATTTTTTATTAATGGAGTGAATGGTTTTTAAAGTTTTGTAAGAGGAGGGAGGGAGAAGGTTTGTGTGTTTATGGTATAGGGATTAAGGTTTAGGATTTAATGTTTGTGCTTTGGAAGGATTTTAAAGGGTTTTAAGTGTCTGAAGTGTATTTTGGTAGGGTTTTTGAAGGTTTTAAATGGTTATTAAGGGAGTGAAGGGTTTTTAATATTAGTTAATAGGGTATAGGGTGTTGTTTTGGTGGATTAGGGTACATGGAGTGGGATTCCAAGTTTAGGGTCTAGGGTTTGGAGGCATTTTAAATGGGTTTTAAAGGGTTTTAAGGCTATGCCGTGTATATTGGTAGGATTTTTAAAGGTTTTAAAGGGTTATGAATGGAGTGAGGGATTTTTAAGATTATTTAATAGGGATTAGTGTGAAGATTTGAGGGTTAATTATTTAGGGATTATGTTTTAGGGTTTTTGGTTTGGTAGGATTTAAAAGGTTTTTAAAGGGTTTTAAGGGTATAAAGTGTATTTTGGTAGGGTTTTTAAGGGTTTAAAATGGTTATGAATGGAGTGAAGGGTTTTTGAGGTTAGGTAATAGGGTTAAGGTTAAAGGGTTCAGGATTTAGGTTAAAAGGAGTAGGGTTTTCTATTTTGGGTTTTTATGGATTTTAATGTGTTTTTAAAGGATTTTATGGGTATGAAGTGTATTTTGGTAGGTTTGTAGTATGTTTAAAGAGTTATGAAGGGATTGAAGGATTTTTATGGTTAGGGAATAGGGGTTAGGGTGAATAGTTTAGGGTTTACGGTATATGGAGTATATTTTGGGGATTAGGTTTAGGAAGGATTTTAAAGGGTTTAAGGGTATGAAGTGTATTTCGGTAGTGTTTTTGTGTGTTTTTAAGGGTTATTAAGGGAGTTATGGGTTTTTAAGGTTATAGAAGAGAGGAGATGGTAAAGGGTTGATGATTTAGGGGATAGGGAGTAGGTTTTAGGCTTTAGGTTTTAGATGGATTTTAAAGGGGTTTTAAGGGTATGAAGTGTATTTTAGTAGGTTTTTAAGTGTTTTAATGGGTTATGAAGGGATTTAAGGGTTTTAAGGTTCGTTTTTTGGGTAGAGGGTGAATGTTTGAAGGTTTAGGGTATAAGTAATAGGGTTTGGGGTTTGGGGATTAGGGTTTACAAGGATTTTAAAGGTTTATTAAAGAGTTTTAAGGGTAAGAAGTGTATTTAGGTGGGGTTTTAAGGGTCTTAAAGGGTTATGAATGCGGTGAAAGTTTTTTAAGTTTAGGGAAGTGGGTATAAGGTGAAAGGTTGATGGTTTAGGGTATAAAGAGTATGTTTTAGGGTTTGGAAGGATTTTAAATTATTTTTAAAAGGTTTTAACGGTATGTAGTGTATTTTGGTATGGGTTTAAAGGGTTTTAAATGGTTATGAAGGGAGTTAATGGTTTTTAAGGTTATTTAAGAGTTTAAAGATTGAATTTTAGAGGATTTAGGTATATGTATTAGGGTTTAGGGTTTATGGTTTATGGTTTGGAAATATTTTAAAATATTTTTAAAGGGTTTCAAGGGTATGAAGTGTATTTTGGTTGGGTTTTTAAGGGTTTAAAAGGGTTGTGATGGGATTGAAGGGTTTTTAAGGTTATGGAATAGGGGATAGGGTGTAGGGTTTAGGGTTTAGGGTATAGGGAGTATGTTTTAGGGTTTAGGGTTTAGGTTTTGGGTTTGGAAGTATTTTAAAGTTTTTAAGGGTATTTAGTGTATTTTGGTAGGGTTTTTTAAGGATTTTAAAGGTTTATGAATGGAGTGAATGGTTTTTAAGGGTATAAAATAACAGCAAGGTTAAATTATAAGGGTTTAGGGTATAGGATGTATGGTTTACGGTTTAGGGTTTGGAAGTATTTATAGTAGTTTTAAAGGGTTTTAAGATTATGAAGTGTATTTTGGAAAAAATTTTATGGGTTTTAAGGGTTTATGAAGGGAGTGTAGGGTCATTAAGGTTTGGGAAGATGGTATAGGTTTGTGGGTTGATATTTTAGAGTATAGGGAGTATGGTTTAGGGTTTAGGGTTTGGAAGGATTTGAAGGGGATTTTTAAGGGTTTTAAGGGTATGGAGTGTATTTCAATTAGGTTTTTAAGTGTTTTAATGGGGTATGAAGGGAGTGAATGGTTTTTAAAGTATTAAAATACGTGGTAGGGTGATTTTTTATAGTTTATGGTGTATAAAGTATGGTTTATGGTTTAGAGTTTAGGGTTTGGAAGGATTTTTAAGGGTTTTGAAAGTGTTTTAAGGTTGTAAAATGTCTTTTGGTAGCGTTTTTTGGGGTTTTAAAGTGTTATGAAGAGATTTAAGGGTTTTTAATGTTAGTTATGAGGAGAGAGGGTGACAGTTTGAGTGTTTATTATATAGGGATTATGGTTTAGGGTTTAGTGTTTGGAAGGATTTTAATGGGGTTTTAATAACTTTTAAGGGTATGATGTGAATTTTGTAGGGGTTTTAAGTGTTTTATTGGATTATGAAGGATGTTAAGGGTTTTAAAGGCCTATGAAGTTGGTTTAGTTTGATGTTTTGATGGTTTATGGTATAGGGGGTAGATTCTGGAAGTATTTAAATGGTTTTAAAGGGTATAAAATGTATTTTGGTAGGGATTTTAACCATTTTAAGGGTTATTATGGGAGTGAATGGTTTTTAAGGTTATTGATGAGGGAATAGGGTGAAGGGTTAAGATTTTATGGAATAGGTAGTGGGGTTTAGGGTTTAGGTTTTATTGTTTGGAAGGATTTTAAAGGATTTTTTAATTTTTTTAATGGTATGAAGTGTATTTTGGTAGTTTTTTAAGTGTTTTAATGGCTTGTGAAGGGATTCAAGGGTTTTTAAGGATATTGAAGATGTGAGATATTGAAGGGTTGATGAGTTAGGGTATAGGGGGTATGTTTTAGTGTTTAGTGTATAGGGTTTGGAAGGTTTTTAAAGTGGTTTTAAGGGTATGAAGTGTATTTTGGTGGGGGGTTTTAAGGGTTTAAAAGGCTTGTTAAGGGGGTGAATGGTTTTTAAGTTTAGATAAGAGGTTATAGTGTGAATGTTTAAGTATTTTTGGTATAGGTATTATGTTTTAGTGTTTAGGGTTTGGGGATTAGGGTTTGAAAGGATTTTAAAGGGGTTTAAAATCTTTTTAAGGGTATGATGTGTATTTTGGCCTGGTTTTAAGGGTTTTAAAGGGTTGAGAAGGCAGTGAAGGATTTTTTAGGTTTTTAAATATGGGAGATGGTGATATTTTGATGGTTTAGGGTATTGGTATTAGGGTTTATTATTTAGGGTTTAAGGTTTGGAAGTAGTTGAAAGGGGTTTCAAAGTGTTTTAATGGTATGAAATGTATTTTGGTAGGGTTTTAAAGGGTTTTAAAGGTTTATTAATGGAGTTAATGGTTTTTATGGTTTTAGAATAGGGTATAGGGTGAAGTTTTGGGGGTTTAGAGTTTAGGTAGTGGGGTATAATGTTAAGTGTTTTGGAATTGGTTGGATTTTAAATGGTTTTTATAGGTTTTAAGGGTATGAAGTGTATTTTGGTAGGGATTTTAAGGGATTTTAAGGGATTTTAAGGGATTTAAAGGGATTTAAAGGGGTTTAAAGGGTTTAAAAGGGTTATAAAAGTAGTAAAAGGTTTTTAAATTTAGGTAAGAGGATATTTGGTGATGTTTTTAGGGTTTGGTTATAGGGAGTAGGGTTTAGGTTTTAGGGTTTGGAATGATTTTAAATGGGTTTTAAAGTAGTTTTATGGTATGACGTGTAATTTTGTTGGTTTTTTAATGGTTTTATAGTGATATTAAGGATGTTAAGGCGTTACATGGTTATGTAATAGGGTATAGGTTGAATGGTTTAGTTTTATGAGTACAGGAAGTCGGTTTTGTGGTTTAGGGTTTAGGGTATGGATGGATTTTAAAGGGTTTTAAAGGGATTTAAGGGTATGAAGTTTATTTTGGTAGGTTTTTTAAGGGTTTTAAATTTTTATAATGGTATTTATGGTTTTTTAAGGTTATTTTGGGGTAAAACATGAAGGGTTTAGGGTTTAGGCTATAGGGTGTGGGGTTTTGGGTTTTAGGTTTGGAAGGATTTTAAAGGGATTTAAAAGGGTTTTAAGGTTATGAAGTGTATTTTGGTTGGTTTTTTAAGGGTTATAAATGAATTTAAGTGTTTATATGGCTATATATGAGGGTATATGGTGATGGGTGTATGGTTAGTGTATATGGATTGGGGATTATGGTTTAGGATTTGGAATGATTTTAAAGGGTTTTAAGGGTATGAAGTGTATTTTCATAGGGTTTTAAAGGGTTATAAACATAGTGAAGGGTTTATAAATTTAGGGAAGTGGGTATATGGTAAAGGTTTGAGGTATTAGGGAATAGGTAGTTGGGTTCAGTGTTTAGGGTTTATGGTTTGGAAGGATTTTAATGGGGGTTTAAAGTGTTTTAAGGGCATGACATGTATTTTGGTAGGGTTTTAAAGGGTTTTAAAGGGTTATGAAGTGAGTGAATTTTTTTTAAGTATAGGTAAGAGGGTATATGGTGAAGGGATAACATTTTAGGGTGTAAGTATTAGGGTTTATGGTTTAGTGTTTTGAAGGATTTTAAAGGGGTTTTAAAGGTTTTAAAAGGTATGAAGTGTATTTTGGTAGGGGTTTAAAGGTTTTTATGGGGTTATTAAGGAATTGAAGTTTTTTCTTAAGTTAAAGATTAAGGGGGAGGGTGAAGGGTGGATGATTTAGGGTATAGGGACAAGGGTTTAGGCTTTATGTTTTGGTAGGACTTTAAAGGGATTTTAAAGGGTATTAAGGGTATGAAGTGTATTTTGGTTAGAGTTTTAAGTCTTTTAAAGGGTTATGAAGGGAGTTAAGGGTTTTTAATGTTAGGGAATAGGGGAGAGGGTGAAGGGTTATGGGTTTTTGATATAAAATTTTGGTTTAGAGTTTAGTGTTTGGAAGGATTTTTAGTGTTATTAAAGGGTTTTAAGGGTATTAAGTATATTTTGGAATGCGTTTTAAGGGTTTTAAGGGGCTTATAAGGGATTGAAGGGTTTTCAAGGTTGTGTAAGAGAGGAGGGGGTGAAGGGTTGTGGGTTTATGGTATATGGAGTAGGGTTTAGGGTTTATTAGGATTTTAAAGTGTTATGAGGGTATGGAGTGTATTTTGTTAGGGTTTTTAATGGTTTTGAAGTATAATGAAGGGATTGAAATATTTTTAAGTTCAGGGAAGATGGTATAGGTTTAAGGGTTGTGGGTTTAGGGTATAGGGAGTTGTGTTTGGGGTTTGGGTTTGGAACAATTTTAAAGGTTTTTAAGGGTATGTAGTCTATTTTGGTAGTGTATTTATGATTTTTAATTGGTTATAAAGGGATTGATGGTGTTTTATGTTTAGGTAAGAGGGTATATGGTTAAGGTTTTAGGGTTTAGAGTATAGGGAGTAGGGTTTAGGGTTTAGGTCTTAGGGTATGGAAGGATTTTAAATGGGTTTTAAGGGTTTTAAAGGTATGGAGTGTATTTTGGTAGGGTTTTTAAGGATTTTAGAGGGTTATGAAGGTGGTGAAGGTTTTTTTTTGGTTAGGTAAGTGGGGAGAGGGTAAAGGGTTTGGGTTTTACGGTACAGAGAGTATAGTTTGGGGTTTATGAATTAGGGTTTTGGAGGATTTTAATATTTTTTAAAGGGTTTTAAGGTTATGAAGTTTATTTTGGTTGGGGTTTTAAGAATTATAAAGGGTTTTTTAAGGGAGTGAAGTGTTTTCAAGGATATGGAATAGGGTAGGGGTGAAGGGTTTAGGGTTTAGGGTTTAGAAGAATTTTAAAGGGATTTTAATGGGTTTTAAGAGTATGAAGTGTATTTTGGTAGGGTTTTAAGGAGTTTAAAGGGTTATAAAGGTATTTAAGGTTTTTAATGTTATGGAAGAGGGTTGAGGGTGATAGTTTGATTGTTTAATATATAGGTATTAGGGTTTAGGGTTTAGGGTTTAGGTTTAGAAGGATTTTAAAGGGGTTTAAAAGGATTTTAAGGGTATTAAGTTTATTTTGGTTGGGATTTTAAGGGTTTTAAAGGGTTATGAATGTAGTCAAGGGTTGGTAAGGTTAGGGGAAAGTGGAGAGGGTGAAGGGTTGAGGTTTTATGGTATAAATAGTAGAGTTTTAGGTTTTTAAGGATTTTAAAGGGGTTTTAAAGGGTTTTAAGTGTATGAACTGTATATTGGTAGGGTTTTTAAGGTTATTTGTTGACACTGAAATTTGAAGAAGGGTCGCATAGGGAGGATAAAAGAGAAAAGCATGAATCTGGGATGGCAAGAGGAGATTTCGGGGCCTAGGAGGCTGGCACGCACAAGACTGGGGGGATGTGCACAAGTGGAATTCCAGTGTGCAAAATCTTCCCTCACCCCCTTTCTGTGCCTAAGGTGACGTCACCGGAAGCTTTGCGTGCCCAGCCTTGTTTCCACACACAAGGCGATGTCATGCAGGAGTTTGCATGCCCAGTCCCGTTTCCGTGCACTAGGAGGCGTCAACTAGCCGTTTGCGCACTCGACCCATTTTTCATGCACAAGACGACGTCACTTCAACTTTTGTGCACCTGGACCCATTTTTATGTGCAAGGAGACGTCAAAAAGTGCACCTGATCCTGTTTCCATGCCCAAGGCGACATCAAATGGGCATTTGCATGCCCGACCCCCTTTGCGCTCCCAAGTCTATGTTAGATGGGAGTTTGCGCACACGACCCTTGTGCACCGCCCCGAGGACTCCAACTATAAAATGAATAGTATCCCTGCCCTTCAGGGATGGTAACAGAAGATAAAATGATGCTCTGCTGCGCGAAAACCACATCTTTCGAGATCGCGTGAAAAACCCCATGGTCTTCTGGTATTGGATTTTGCGCGACAGGTCCCCTGAGGGGGATCCTTTAGGTGGGCCCATTTGAGCCTGATCCTCAGGACTCTCTTTTCTCCCCAAGTCATTTGTGTGCAAGGAATCCACTTTTGTGTGAAAGTTCCCTCTGTGTTAGGTGCTCTTGCGCGCCACCAGTCCTTCTAGTGCACAACTTGTCCTTCCTTCATTTAAACCTTCCATCTTGTGTGAAACTAGTCCATATTGCGCACAAAGTTCCCCTCTTGCACGCAACCCATTCATCTTACACAAAATCCTTGCATCTTGCACGTAGACCTTATATCATGACCCAGCTCATGCTCTTACGTGCACTACATGTTTTTCACTCACCTTAAGGCATCCTGTCCTAGCCCCTCCTATGCGTAACACACCTGTATCACACACTCTCTTCCTGTGTAGTAATTCAGGTTTGCACGGAGCAATTTAAAAGTCCCTTGGGTGGTGCTTTCTGTTGTGTTGCTTCGCCTCATGCTTCTTCACATAGGCACACTAACGGGTATTGCTTCTTTGCATAGACATGCTAACGTGGACCCCCTAATGGATCGCTCCATGACACCCCTCTTCTATGGTATTGTTGATGCCTTCCTTCCCTCAAGGGTGAGCGGGTATCAGTTATGTAAGTCCTAGGGGTGCAGAGCGCACCCACCTCATCTGAGCAGTAGGACGTTAAACTGCCGAGCACCATCGTCCTCAGAACATGAAGTTAAACTATAACCTCACCCCATGCCTTGCATGCAGGGTGCCCCTTCTCAAACATTATCTATGCCCAATAGTCTCCACGAGAGTGAGATCATTCCTTACATGGAATGGAATCCTCTTTAGGGGAACAACGTTCATCCGTAGGGAAAGGGAAACCACCCTAGTGTAATCCCCTAGCTTTTATTACATGAGGTAGCATCTCTCCTCCTCCCCTCTTCCTAGGTGCCAAATATCTCTCCCGCTGGGATTTTTCACCACTCAGGCTTCCATCCTAGAGTAAGTCCCGATCTCCATCACCCTCGGGTTGCTAACCACACGTAAGCCCCTGTTTCCTCTTTGAGGCTACTAACCACGTGCAAGCCTCACTCCACTTCCCACTGACGCACCTTCTGCGACGTGATTGTTAGGCCTTTGCTGCCTCTTTTTTCTCACACCGAGCATGACTCGCATGGGATTAGAGTAATCATCTACCATGACATCCTATCTGGGAAACCTAGAGTGTAATCCCCACACACCCTTCCGAACTATGTGAACTTTGATCCTTTCCAAGGCAAGGTACGTATGAAGCCTCCCTGAGGTTCAATCCCAACACCCATCAATCCCGGCCATCTTCACATCGATTCCCACTCCTTCCGAAATACCTGGAATTTTATCCTTTCCAAGAAAAGTTACATAGGAATCCTCCCTAAGGTTCAACCCCAACAACCATTGGTTCTGGCCCCCCTTCACGTCAGACCACCTTCGTCACGCATGATGTTAAACCGCATTCCCCCTTTTCATCCTGCATGACATTAAACTGCATCCACCATCCTGAACTACGTGGGATTTTATCCTTGTCTTCTGGATAAGGTATGTAGGAAGTCTCCTTTAGGTTCAACCCCATCCAATGGTAAGCCATTGTGACCCCATACAGTGGTAAGCCGTTGTGACCCCATCCAGTGGTAAGTCGTTGTGACCGTATCCAGTGGTAAGTCATTTTGACCCCATCCAGCGGTAAGCCGTTGTGACCGTATCCAACGGTAAGTCATTGTGACCCCATCCAGCGGTAATCCGTTGTAACCCCATCTAGTGGTAAGACGTTGTGACCCCATCTTGTGGTAAGTTATTGTGACCCCATCCAGCGGTAAGCCGTAGTGACTCCATCCAGTGGTAAGTCGTTGTGACCCCATCCAGCGGTAAGCCATTGTGACCCCCATTCAATGGTATGTCATTGTCAACCCCATTCGACGATAAGCCGTTGAAGCCCCCAATCAATGATAAGCCATTGTCAGGTGAACTATGAGGACTTTGATTCCCTACCATAGGGATACATAGGAGGTCTCTTTGAGACACAAGCCTAACATCACTGTCATCCTCGAGTCGACTCCATATCATTCGCCACCCACTTCACTTAACCATCCATCATCCATTTTGGTTCTTACCTAGGATGCTACATCCCAGTGGGATCATGTCACCTCATTCCCCATTCCCTTTAACAACAATCAGGTAGATAACCACATGTTATACCTAACATCGGTGTTCCCTCCAGGGGTTGCACTCACATGATCCACTCTAGTCAGTGTTTTGATCAGTCTGATCCATCTCTGCTAGACGTTAAACTTGCAGCATACCTTGTGCTAATCATAGGAAGCTGAGGAAAACCTCATATACATGCCTATGGAATATAATTCCCCATGTTCTATGTGGGATGCCTCGGGATTCTGCACCCTCGAGAAGCCCTATAATAAAGAGAAGAAACCCAGACGTGACAGTATCCCAGCGTCCAGACACGCCAGAGATGTCCAATATGACTACTCCCACGACCAAAGGTTTCTGCCCTTATCGAACCCCTTGGAATGTCCCGACAGAAGTAGTGTAATTAACTGGTGTCCATGAAGATATGGCACTGGGAAGAGTTTCATGAACAACATCTTAAGTCTATAAGGGAGACCCAAATTAGGTGATGAGTTCTGAGGAGGAATCCATGGAAGGATGAACCAACATCCCATCATCCCATTTCGATCAACGTGAAAACGTACCTAAACAAGGAACGAATGTCGCCCGCCTTTGGAATGCGAGAATGCGGGGCAACAAACAGTTGCACGTCCTCCACAGATGGACGTGCGCGCCCCAGCAAAAGCATCAGAAGTAGAAATGGAGAACCTGATGTGAAGATATTATCCTCAACATGGAGATTAGTAGAGTTTGAGACATCAATGGACTAGTGTTTCATCAGATACAGCTATCCGGTGCTGGGTCCCGCCATGAAAATAGCAGGACTAGCATGAAACTCACCAGAAGTTGGGGCAGTCAAAACATTGGACATCCCAGTCTGCAATGTTGTTAGTGTGGATCCATATTACTAGCCATGGAAGAAGGAATGATGTTGGGGAACTGGTCGTTGATTTCTTTCCTTTCAGTGCTAATGGGTTAATCTCCCTGCTTTTTAGAAACCAAACTACTATAGGAATTCGATCACTGCCCACCCACCGGTACAGGGGTAGGGGCAATGCCAACATAGTAGTCTCGTGTGGCTCCACTAATTCGTTGACAATATCCATGCCTAAAAAAGTCAAGAACCCATTCCCTATCCCCCCTTCTGAAGTCATTAAGTGGAGAGTGATCAATGACCTCGTAGGCCAGTACGAGGAGGAGAAGATTATCCCAACTTGGGATATAGCCCTCCAGGATCTAGAGGCATCTGCACCTCATCACCAATGCTGCACCCAAGGGCTGTACAAGGACCCACTGCTCACCACTCCAATATACAATTGTTTCAGTAGCCTCTCCCCAGAACACCTCAATGACTCTCTCCCCTACGCCGACGAGGTAGGGGATGTTTGGGCCATCCCAGCCAGGATCCTATTTCAGGGGTCCCCAAGGAGGGATATCACTAGGACACACCAGCACCGCCACTCGGTCCCACGAGTTTAGGAGCAGGTAATCCATGCGCCAGCACCATTGGCCCCAGTCCAGTTGACCTGACGCCAGCATCAGGAACAGGCCGAGGAGGACGCCCATCAAGGGGCGTCAACATCAGCAACTAATGTGGTTAAGGCCACTTCCGATGTATATCATCAACCCCTTGCGTATGTTGAGAAGGGGAACTTGTATACCTGGCCTGGATTGAAGCCCCAACCACCCCACAGGCAAGATGGGTCGACTCTCTCGGTCGTCGATGTAGGTAGTGGCCACCACCAGTATGGAGGCCCTCCCCATACCGACATCATGGAGAACGTGAGTCTTCCCCACTTCCAAGCTCAGAATGGAATTCCACCTCGTGCTACCCTCATTCTGAATGAGGGACCTACCCACGATGGTGACACTCAGTATAGAAGCATCTCCTGTGCTCATTACATCAGATACGAAGTCATCCCTCCTACCACAGACCGCCGGTGTGGGGACATTGCACATCCAGTCAATCTCCAGCATGGGGGGCCTCCACATGTCCTCACTGCATCTGGTGAAGGTCCTCCTCACCATATCAATCGAAGGTTTGGGGGCCATCTTTGCTTCACCAGCACCCAACACGGAGGTCCTACCCATGTTCGGCTCAACCAGTATGAGGACCTTCCTCACACTGAGGTCTCAGGAGAAAAAAGCATGGGGGTCTTACCCATGCTCCTATGGGATCGAGCGAAGGTCCTACCTTCTCTAGAACTTCCCATGAAGGTCCTCCCTGTATCCCCTTTGATATTAGTCCTGGTTCTCCTTGCACCCCAGCTTACTCAAGCGGAAGTCCTCTCTGCCCCATCACCAGTACAATCGAAGGTCCTACTCATGTCGGAAATCTGCCCTGTTGATTATCCAATAAAAACATATATTTTAATTACATTTTAATGGTATTAAATGTTCATTTTTGATCTTATGGGCCTGAGTTAGTGCATTTTCATTATAAACATCCATTCTCATCATTTGTGCACTTCATGCCTAATATACACCAATTTAGTCCCAATGAGTCATCTGATTCTAAGGAATGTAATTATCAATTTTTTAAATTGATATTTTGGTAACTTTATCTACACCTAAATGTGAACATTTTTCATTCAGGGATCAATGGATAATTCATGGAAGAAGATGGGTATATTTTGCGATGAAAGGAAGCAATTCTAGAGAAGGCAGATTGGACACTAGCCCACTGATGAGACTGTGGGGCCCAACATACAGGCCCAATGAATCCAATATTTTGTGGGATGTTAGAGGACATTCATAGGAACAAATAACTCTTCATTATCCAATGCTAATTCGGCCTATATGGTGGTCATTAAAGCGGACCAAGTTAGAGATACAATTCTGGGCCAGATTCTATGTCCCAGAAAAACAGTCCACTAATGTTATCATATCTCGGAATCCGTAACTCCAAATGGGCCCAAATTTTACATCCGGTTAGAAGACATCCGGATATCAATTTTCTTATTCTATGGACCACTCTGATTCTGCCTTCTAGAAGGTCTTCCAGACGCGTCTGTTCGGTGAAGGAAAGCTGGCTGCCACCTCAGGTCAAATGTGGAAAAGTTCAAATTCCACAAGCTTTACACCACCTATGGCCTACCAAAATTAATTGAGATGCTTTGTACTGTTTTAGGCTCGACCCAAGGCTCCAAAAATTCATATTTAAGGCAGTGGTGGTGAAGGAGTTTGGGATCTTGGATGCTTTGTTCAATTGTAATGTTATGCTGCATTTTTGTTGCCTCAAATTTGTCTTTCACATGTAAGTTGTTCAATTCACTTTAGTTTCTTAATAAAAGTTATTCTTATACTCTTATTCTGTTGTTATTCATATCACTTTGATACCGTTGGATCAAGGTGTGAATTTATTCACACCAACCCTTGTGAAATTATTCACACAACGGTGGAGTGATCATTTTAATTTTGTTGTTTTCTTTACTTCTCCATTTCCTCCCACATGAGTCTACTTTCCGCTTCCATTGAAACCATGGGATCAATGGAGGGATAACCCACTTATGGGTTGATCCAAGGGAGTATCAAGGGGCTGTATTGGATGTTATTTATCACCTAATTAATGTATAATCACTTCTTTAATTGGGATTTTTATTTGATGATTTTTAAACTCCATCGTCCTTGTTGAATTTAAGGCCACACACTTCAAGTACTAATACGAACCTTTACCTTGAAGTGCTCAAAACATTGATCCTTCAAGTGTATAGGTGATTAGTATTAAAGGGTGTAGGAATTAAACCAGTAAGTGATGATGTTGTTTTATCTCCTTAAATGAACCCATCTCAAATTTAAGAAATTGAAATCATCAAAAAGGAAATACGTCCAATCCACCCTGAGTGATAACCTAGGATCAACTCATTCTTTTAAATTGAATTAACTTAAATCAATTAGATATATTTAAAACCCATCCAAAATCAATCCAAGTTGGCCACTTCATAGCCGAAAACATTCCATAGAATGTACGTGTCTATAGGTTTCTTCTTAGGTCTCTGTGGATTCGATAACCCAAGCTAAACTACAAGGACCGTCTTACATTCTTCTCTTGGGTAAATTTGAGCGAGAATCACCTATCCTAAAGAATCATCCTGGGGATAGAGGGTGGGTCATCACATCCATAAAGGGAACACTGAGAAGATTCATACTGAGATCAAATGAGTTTGATTCTCATATTCTGAAGTCGAATACGACTCAATGATGGAACCCTCGCCTAGATCCCCTATGTCAAGTGTTGGGGAAAGAACAAGGCGCATCAGCCTAGTACTCCCAGAATACGAGGTCCATCAGATTCCTACATCCCTCCATAGGTATATCCAAGAGGATGAAAATTTATCAACTCCATAGGTTATGGTCATGCGATCGCCACCATCATCGCCAGAAGAACTCTCTACCTCGATTAGAGATCACAAAGAGCTATTCTGGGGACCAATGGTGGACAAGCAGCAGTGTGTTCCACTGCCAACAGCCATGGTCCCCATGCTGGAAACTGCGTTCATCAGCTCGTATTACCACGATGTCATGAATAATTCACTACACTCTTTAGAGGGTAACCTGAAATGTGGCATCTTATCAGCTCGCTTTCCGTATTCTCCACTAGCTAGCCTACCATCCTAGCAGTTTGCTTCGGTACCGCTACCCATTCCCCTGCCACCTCCGGTTGATGAGTGGGGCAATTAAGGGCCAGAACCTAAATCTGAGTCCAGGAGCTTATGGGATATCCTCGTGGCATACCACTTCCCTAAGATGTTTTTTCCAGTTGCAGCGCTAAATTTTTGTGTGCCGAAATCCCTCACCCAAGAGGAAGTTTAGTGTTTCCTCTAAACCATTTGGGCAACTCATTTCCATATTCTACATCAATGAGTGGCATATCCTAAGATCCAAGAGAATTTAGAAGACATTGTAAACCAATACCGTCTGGTGGATTTGGCCGCACACCCTGTGGCCCAGCGCCCTGAGTTACCAAGTCTCTCTAAGGCCCTCCATCAATGGTGCATTCAGAGCTTCAAGGTACTCCTCAAGTTTATCAAAGAGGCTTCTCCCCACGTAAATATCTGTGGCTGGGGTAAGTATGTTTCCCTCTTCTTCAGTCCTATTTGGCAATAACCTGATTTTCTAGGCGACATAGAGGATATGCCTCCAGGCAGGGTCGCAGTTAACATGGCGGACCTTCTAGAGGGTGATAATGAGATAGAGATTCTTTGATAGGACCTTCCCCTTGAGGGATCTTCACACTTCTTGGACCCATTAGGAATAATTACTCATCAACATAGGAATCTATTGGTTCTTCATATGCCCACTGAGGCACTAGTCCTCATCCGGAATCCCAACAAGGGAAAGGAACTCCTTAGAGCTGTCAAGACCTCCGACCTATCCGGCTCAGTGCAGAAGGTAGAAGATGACCCTGAAAAATCTGTGTTGGTTCAGTGACTCACTGAACAGAAGAAGTTGTTTGAAGACCTCCTTTATAAATGCACTGTAGAGCGATGATCGGACTACGGTGATCCTCGGCCGGGGCTGCAGGGGTAGGCACAGCTTCCCCTCTGTGAATTGCCTCTAGTTGACCCTGGCCATATTTCCCACGTAGACAGGGTTGAGGTTGGAACCTACGACAAGAGGGTGCATTATGTATCGCTCAATCCTCCTGAACGACGTGAAAATCCTCGGGACCTAGCTCAGATTCCCTCAATTACCCCGCAGGTTGTTCCACCAGCCGCTCCATGAGTTGGGTCACCTTATCATGTTGAAGAACCCGCCAATGCACTAGTAGTCAGGGATCCCCGTCAAGACAGGAACCTCCACTCAGATGATCCAATAACGGCACTCATTTCCCATCTTGAGGCATTAGAGACGCGATAGGTGGAACTCCTGCCAGATGGAAAGCATTATCTGGTGTCGGTGGATGATATGCCAACAACCCCAGGTTTTGGGAATCCCACATTTTCCCCCATCAATGGGATAGGGGACCCACCACAGCACCTGACCCACTTTACCTCAAGATTTAGCCCCATGTTGGGAACTCCAGCTAATGAGGAGGATGCCAAGCTCTAATTTTTTGTGCATAAATTGGAAGGGCTTGTGTTTTTCTGGTACAACCAGGTCCCCATCAGATCAGTAGCTGGCTGGGAGGACCTCCATAGGAAATTCCTCTACCAGTTTAGTTCCACCACGTGGAAGACGAGTATCGAAGACCTCTTCAAGTGCAAGAAGAGGCCTAATGAGCGTGTTGCTGACTTTGTCACCTAGTGGAAAGGACTCACGTATTCCCTTGACATGCCACTGACTTAGGAGTAATTTCTGATGATGTGCATAGGGACTGTTAAGATGGAGTTGGGGCCCTCTCTGATCACCCAGAACTATCCTAGGGGATTTCAAGACTTCTCTGATAAGGCCCAGTGCCTAGAGGAAGCCTTGTAGCAGGCCAAGTAGGCACGTCTGTTGCCTCCTGCAATCCCCATGAGAAGGGCCACTAGGGTCGAGCCTACTGTAGTGGACCAAATAGAAGCCCCCAAGTGACTATATTTGTTGCTAGTGGAACCACCTACACAGCCTCATATAGGCCCTCTACCTCAGGTGCATCCACCGTCCCATCAGTGTCCACCTCAAAATCGACAGGTGCCTCATGCAATGCACCGCCACTACCCAGGTGAGATAACCAAGCTTCAACTCCTCAGTGGATCCTACACCCCCTCATCAGGGTCAACCTCCAAGGGTCCCCTTTCTAGATTGGATTAACTAGGACTACTCATTCAACAAGGTACAGGTCCCCAGTTACTTCCGCAGTGCCTTGGAGTAGGGGATTCTACGTTTTTCTGAGTATAGAAGGTCGGAAGAGGCAAACCTCATTGATCATGCTAATTACTGTCCCTACCATCATATCATGGGGAACACTCTCCAGAAGTGATATGAGTTAAAATATTGGCTTCAAGACCAGGTAGATAACAACACAGTATATTTAGGCCTAGCTCCGGCACAGGTGGCATGCGTCTTCGTGAGGCCAGACAGCAACAACGACAATGAGGGCGAGTGGCATTAGGTTTCCATTCGTGGATCCCAAAAGAATGATGACTATATGGCTACCAAAATATTCTCCCATGCCCATGGTGTCATCCAGGCACACCTGAATCGTCCAGAACCTTTAGAAACTGCAGTCACCACTTCTGCATCGTCGTCTCAGCTGGCCTCTTCCTAAATGAGAAAACATCAACAGCGTAAGGGAAAACAAAGTCCCCCACTGATGCCATAATCATCTCGTACTTTCAGAGAATTCATGCCTCTGGATATGGAAATACCTCCCAAAATCTTTCTAGTAGTGGATGACTCTTCGAGTTATGGTCAAGGGTACGCCTCAGTTAACACTGTAGAGCTAGTAAATCCCTACATGATTCCTGACGATGAGGAGTGCCAGGCGGATCCTCCCAACGTCCCCAGTCATCGCCAGCATCGAAAGATACATGGATATATGAGCCATCAGAGTGCCTTAGTTAGTACTTCCAGCCAGGATGTGCATGCTACTGAAACCAAGAAATAGACTCCGTGCAGATCTCACCATGCACAACCTTCTCATCTGGTGGCATCATGCCCACCTTCGCCGTCATTCGTGTTGTTGGATAAGGCAGAGCCACTCCGACCATTCCATGACCAACCATGCCCTGCTACAGACCATTATTAGTTGTCTGTACCTCATCTAGTAGCCACTCCGCAGGCCTTGACCAGTGGGCAGTGATATTTTCCCAGTACCAGTCAGTCGCCGGTCCAGTCGGCAGGGCCCACCATACCTTCTATCATAGAGGGATCTCCTGTAAGCAGAAGTTCATGTATGGCATGGAAGTATGATGTTATTAAGTATCTTGTCATTATTACATCAAGGCTCTCCATCCTTGAGGCACTTTTCCTATCATCAGATATGTGTGAGGCCCTCGCTGAGGCTTTAAGAATCCCCCTCCAGTTTGAGATAGAAGTAGCAACCGTAGAAGACTTTCATACTGAAGCGGGGGAGAATGATGAATTCCATGACATTATCTAATTATTGGTAGAATATGAAGGCTCTCCCATATAGGGGCACATTCACCCACTGTACATCACCGGTCAGTTCAATTTTATGGAGGTTCATCATTGTCTTGTCAATATGGGATTTGGAATTAACCAAATCCTGACCCAAACACTATGAAATCTGGGATTATATGAAAATGATATGAGTCCCTCTGAACTAAGAATCCAAGGTTATGATAGGATGGAATAGACACCAGTCAATAAGATCCACTTGAAGACCCGGTTTGGTGGCCTAGTTGCCATCACTAAATTTATGGTAGTCTCCCAAGACACCGCCTACAATGCGTTGATGGGAAGGCCATGGCTCCACTTTCATGCATAAGTTCCCTCATCATATCACCAGTGCCTCAAGTACTCCATTAATGGCCGAGTGGGTGTGTTTCAAGGTGATGCATCTCCCTTTGCCTCTTGTGAATCCCGCTACCTTGATGCCAACTACTACAAGATCAAGGACAAGAAGATTCAGACTAATGAGGTCAAGCATGCCATGGCTGGGACCAACCCGTGGATAGATCTAGATAATGCCTACATCTTTCCAATCCACCAATTGGAGGATACGACTCCAGACATAATACAATGCTTCGTTGTTTCTTGGATGAGGGGGGAACACATTCCCAGGCATAAGTGATGCTGGATGATCACCTCGTACTCCTATAAAAATCAGGATTATGTGATCTCGGAGCCACCTACCCCCATAAGGTATCAGGATGTCCACCGCATGGCAATGATAATACATCATACATGCTTGTTCTGCCGGGATGGAATTAACCGAATCAAGCCGACGTGCCACTATTGCTTCGATATCATCAAGTGTGGCCCCTTGGGCTGAAGGCCTGATGGGATCAGATCAACAACCTTTATCCCTATGGTTGCAGCAACAAAGGAGTCCTCTGATGCAGTGAACACTACCACTTAGGCTGATACCGGCCTCCTGTCAGGATTTTCCAACTCAGAATCAATTCCTTCCACTGAGGATCCCTCCTTTATAAGTGGATAAGAGGATTTGTAGGATGCTCCTCTCACCTTTGAAGAGGGCGTCTCTGCCACAGTTGATGAGTTGGTACAGGTGAACCTCGGTAGTGAGGCAGAATCGAAACCCACATTGATCAGTGCCGCCATGCCCCTTGAGGAGAAACAGTTATACATAGACTTACTGAAACAACACCATGATGTATTATCTTATATTTATGACGATATTTTAGGACTAGATCCTCTGGTAGCTATCCACCACCTTGGTCTCCTGGAAAATCATCATGGGTTCAGGTAGCCTCCCAGAAAGATACATGCTTCTCATGGTGTCGTGGTTGAGGTAGAAGTCGACAAGATCATCAAAGCCAAATTTTTTTAAGGAGGTCTAGTACCCAAAATGGGTGGCCAATATTGTGCTAGTAAGGAAGAAGAATGGAAAGATCAGAGTCTTCATCAACTTACAAGATCTCAACCATCATTGTCTGAAGGATGATTTTCCCCTTCTTATGATAGAATTGTTGATTGACACTACAACTGGATTCCAAGACCTCTCCTTCATGGATGGGTACTATAAGTACAAACAGATATGAATGGCCCTCAAGGACGAGGAGTTCATATCCTTCAGGGCACTACAAGGTAATTTCTGTTACCAAGTCATGCCCTTCGGTTTAAAGAATGCAGGTGCCACCCACCAGCGGGCTATGCATCATTTATTTAAGTTGATCCTGGAACGTTGATGGAATTCTATGTGGATGATCTGGTGGTCAAATATCACCAGTGTCAGGACCATCTCAAATACCTTGAGAAAGTGTTTGGTTTCCTCTGTTCCCGTCACCTGAAGATGAATCTATTTAAGTGTGCATTCGGGGTCACCTTTGGAAAGTTTCTCAGCTTTGTTTTAAGGTATAGGGGAATTGAGATTGCCCCAGATAAGATCAAGGCCTTTAGCCAGATGTCTCCTCCTAGAAACATTCAGGAGCTTCAAGGCTTCCAAGGCCACTTAGCCTACATACGCCAATTAATTGTGAGTCTGGACGGAAAGTGTTATCCCTTTTCTCAGCTCATGAAGAAAGGGAATGTCTATGAGTGGGACGAAGAATGTCATACTACTTTTGAAGAGATCAAGCAGCATCTTCTCTAGCCTCCAGTCTTAATGCCACCCATATCTAGAAATCCACTGGTCCTTTATAAGACCACCCTGGAATGATCTCTTGGAACCCCTATCACCCAGAAGAACAACAAGGGGACAGAGAACAACCTTTACTGCCTCAGCTGCATGCTCCTTGATACGGAGTCCAGATACTCCCCCATTGAAAATAGTTTTCTTTCATTGGTATTTGCATTATAGAAGTTGTGACATTACTTACAACACCATGAGGTACAACTGGTGTCTTGAGTAGACCCACTGAAGTACATCCTGAACCGCCCCATATTGACAGGCCATCTAGCTCGGTGGGTAGTGATTCTCCAGTAGTTCGATATCAGGTTTGTCCCTTAGAAAGATATCAAGGGACAAGTATTGGAAGACTTCCTTGCTGCCCATATGGCTCTTTCTGACCAGTCCTTGGATCTCGATTTCCCTGATGAGGCGATCCTCTTAGTAGATCAAGACACGTCATGCTAGCAGATGCACTTTGATGGTGCTTCCTGGAGCCCCACTGGAAAAAGGATTAATGACCCTAGGCTCAACAGAGTAGGCCTGGGTATCATCTTCATTACCCTGACACAAGTTATCCTGCCATACTCATTCCTGTTTTCAGAAGGCTGCACCAACAATGAGTCAGAGTATCAGGCTCTCATAACTATCCTCAAGATGGCTCTCAAGATTGATGTTCCTTATTTTCATATGAAAGGGGACTCTAAACTAGTCATCAAACAGATCAACGGTGACTACGTCGTTAGAATTACAGAGCTCATACCATTGTTGGAATGAAATCTCCAGCTAATGGCCTAGTTCCCATTTCATCCAGAAGTTACTCATGTTCCTCGATCTTAGAATGGTCGAGCTGATGCCCTGGACGGCCTGGCTGCATTACTCTCGGAGCCAGAGTAGGATGATCTGATTATCCACATGGCACATTAGAGAGTCATTGCTCCAGTCACCCCTGATGATGATGACGACCCACGAGTAAGCCACCTTACCACTAGAGCCTCCACGTCAGGACCCCCAGGTCCCCTGGATGCGGTGATCGAATTGACTCCTTACTGGAGAGCCCCCTATGTTGAGTATCTCCAAAATGGTTACCTCCCAGCTGATCGGTCCGAGGGCGAGTAAATCTGATGCCGCGTATTGCAGTTCACCCTCCAGGATGGCCCTGGCCATGAGAAAATCCTCTACAAGCGTGGGTTTTATGGGGTTCTCCTCTTTTTAATTCAAGGGGTATAGATTTATCAAATCATGAAAGAGGTTCATGTCAGTTCCTGCAGGGCTCATCAGACCGGTCCAAAACTATCCCACTAGATCTAGAGACTAGGGTACTTTTGTCCCTCTATGATCCAGGACTACATCAAGTTTTCCAATAGATTCCATGCATTCTAGATTCATGCTAACTTCATGCATCGACCACCAGATCCTCTCCACTCCACCAAGTACTCTTGTCCATTTTTGGTGTGGGGAATCAATGTCATGGGACCATATCCACTGGTGACAGCTCGCTAGTGCAGGTTCATCCTGACTGGCACATATTTCTTCTCCAAGTGGGCAGAGGAAGTTCCACTCAAAGAGTTCAAGGCCTGTTCTATTGTTGACATTGTGAGATCCAACATCATCTAATGATTTGGAGTCCCTTATGTCATCCTCACCAATAACAACACGAACATATGAACAGATGAGCTGAAGAAATTGTATGCTAAGTACAACATCCATTCTAACCACACCTCCCAGTATCATGTGAAAGAAAATGGATAGATCGAGGCATTAAATAAACCTCTCTCTAACATTTTGCAGAAAATGGTTGGTCAGAAGAAGAATAGTTGGCTAGACAAACTCCCCAATGCCCTCTGGGCTTATCGGACGACGACTCATAATTCCACCCAAGTGACCCCATTTTCCCTGGTGTATGGAATGGAGGTCGTCCTGCCCATCAAGATTCAATTTCCCTCACTGTGCACAACTGTCTATGATTAGCAAGCACCAGATAAATTAGCTAAAATCTATTTGGCTGAGTTGGAAGTGCTTGACAATAATATGCTTCGTTCCCTACACAATCTGGAAGGGCATAAAAACAAGATATCCAGAGCTTTCAACAAGAAAGTTCACCTCTAATCCTTTTTGCAAGGTGGCTTGGTATTGGCCTTGAGGGCACCAATGATACCTGGCAGGAAACCACCCATGTTGGAACCCAAATGGGAAGAACCTTACATCATTCACAAGGTTTACTCCAATGGCGTGTACTCGCCGATTATAATGGATGGTGAGCGTATAACTCTTCCCACCAATTCCAAGATCCTCAAGCAATAATTTTCTTGAGACATTAGGTCCCACATGACCATAAATTGTAGGGTCCTACACAACCTTAAACCGGTCGGTCCCACATGACCCTAAACTGCATGAAAGTCCTCCAAGACCTTAAACTATACGATCCTACATGACCTTAAACTGTGTATCGTCCTTCATGACATTAAACTGCATCTTAAGAACTACATATGGATTGATTACCATCCTCATGTGATATGTATGAATGCTCAGACGCCTCATCTTGAGTCTATCCCCAGTTTCATCTTTGACTATCCCCTCCTAGGAATAGTTCTTTTGGGGGATCTCACATGGCGTCGTGTATGCTTCTTTGGCCCCACCCATGTCAGGGTTACAATGATTGCACCATGTGCCCTCCTTTGTTATTCTAATCCTCCCACATCATTACCACATGATGCTAAACTACATGGCCTCTTCAGAACTACATATGGATTTATTCCCATCCTCATGTGATACATAGGACCACCCTGACATTTCATCTGTAGGCCCAGCCCCAAACTTCAGGACCTCCCATTGGGACGAAACACATAGTGTAGTGTAGGATTTTTTCCTCATTCATGTCGATCTCATCATGGTCGTACCATGTATCCCTCTCTTCTGAAGATCTCTATTTCTTTTGTTGTCTAACTTTATTTGAGATTTCACGGGTGCATTCATGCTCCAAAAACCCCATCATTTGGGTTCCTGTTATCTTTCACATTCGGAGGGCCCTCCGAATGATAAGGATACTTATCCTAAGGGATCTCCTATCATTTCGGGCTGACGCCCTCAAGGGTTTTAGACAAAAAATAGATATGAGTCCTGCGTTGCGATTATGGTCAGCAGTTGATGCTCATTTTTTGTTCCCATTTCGAGTCACACGATATAGATGTTGTGTTTTGAATCTGGTCAACAGTTATCTCTTATCATTTTCACCATCCCCATATGTCCCAAACATGGAATGGATTGGTTCATTCTACCCTATCGTCTCTCCAAATCTTGGTATGCTTTTAATGGGAGGGTGATTCCAGTTGTCAGACTCTTATTTGATGGGGAGAGCCTAATCCTACTCCTTGTTTACCACACCAAGCATTGCTCACGTGGGATTAAGAGTTATGAAGGTAATTCCCGCATGAGAGGTCATCTGGCTATAATTAGCTGGGATGCTCAGCCTCAGGTCCTTCGACCCCTTCGAGCCCCTAGCCCAAGTTCTCATTTAGGATTGTGTGGTGCGATAGGGACTCAAGTCCTCATTCACATCGAGCTATTTTTCCATGCCACACATATCCCCTTGAGACATCCCTCCCTTCATTTATCATCTATCCCATGAGCACATGCCTTTCCATGCTTCGCGATTCCCATCATTTGGCCTTCCATCACCTTCTATATTCAAAATGTCCCCCAAATGGCATGGATTCTCGGCCCAAGGGATATCCTACCGTTACGGTCTAAATCCTTTGAGGATTGTAAGCAACAAGTTGATACAAGTCCCATGCTGAAAATATATTCCACAGTTGATGCTCAATTGTTCACCCCCAGTTATAAAAGGGTGGATACTGTGTTGCGAACTTGGTCAACAATTTTCCTCTATCATCATTGTCGCTTTGTGGTCTTCCATAATCACGATGATTCTCCCTCTCTATCCCATGCATATGACATTAAACTTGGCATATACAGTCCAAGATCTATGACCCTAAACTAATATCACCTTCTTCCTCACTACAAGACGTTAAAATTCAAGTTTTCCATGACATTCTGTCCATGGCCTAGCTTTAGGCCCCTTGGCCTTCTTGGTCCCCTAGCCCAATTTCTCACTTAGGGTTGTACGGTGTGGTGCGGGATTATGTCATCATTCACATTGGGTTGCTTATCGTGCTGTACACATCCCTAGATGAGATAACTTACCCCTACCTTCATCCTCACTACAAGAAGTTAAACTGCAAGATGAACATGACATTCTGTCTATGGCCCAGCCCCATCCCCCATGTCCTTCTCGGGCCCCTGGCCCAACTTCTCGCTTAGGGTTGTATGGTGTGGTGCAGGATTATGTCCTCATTTAAGTCAGGTTTCTCTCCATGCCGTACACATCCCCAGATGAGATACCTTACCCCTACCTTCATCCTCACTAAAGACGTTAAACTGAAATCTAGCCATGAAATTCTATCCATGTCCCATCCTTAGGCCCCTTTTCCTTTTCGGGCCCCTGGCCCAAGTTCTCACTTAGGGTTGTACGGTGTGGTGCGAAATTGTGTCCTCATTCACGTCTGGTTACTCATCGTGCCACAGATGCCCTCGTTGGGGTATCTTTCCCTTATTAGCATCATCATTTCCCCAAGAACTACGTGTGGATTTATTCCCACCCTCATGGGATACGTAGGACCACCCGAATGTCTAGTCTTCGGGTCCAGCTCCATCTCTTAGAAACCTCCCTATCATTTTGGCCCCTTAGCCCGTGTTCTTCCAGAATAGGGGTATACAGTGTGGTATGGGAATATATCCCCATTCATGTCGAGTTTATAACAACCACGCCTCATACCTCTCTCTCCTGAGCGGCCTTTGCTCCCTTTCCCCGCTTTCATCTCTTTGAGTCAGCTTCCCTTAAGTCGGGTCCCTCTTCCCTCTTTAGTGATTCACCAATTGGACCATGATTACTCTTTTCTAGAACTTGGAGTGTCAGATTCTATGTGGACATGATTTCTCCCACTTTTTAGGCTTCATGTTCCTCTTCATTTGGGCTTCCATTATCTTTCACACCTGAAGGGACCCCCAAATGGCATGGATTCTAGGCCTAAGGTCTCTCCTACCATTATGGGACAACATCCTTGAGGGTTTCAGACAAAAAAATGATACAAGTACTGTGTTTAAAATATGTTTAGCTGTCGACTCTCATTTTTTGTTCCCATTTCAGGCCACACGATATGGATGCTGTGTTTCGAACATGGTCAATAGTTATCCTCCATCGTCACGCTAGCCCCTTCAAGCCTTGAATGTTAGTTACATGATTCACATTATTTTCTACCCCATCAGGTCCAAATGAAATTTTTACAATCCCAACACAATACCTCAGTGCGCATTTGCATGTTAGGAAGATAAAATCCATGGTAAAGGCATCATTCAGGGCTCCTTACTGACTTCCCTTTAGAGTGCATTCTAAGTATTGCAAAAAACCTCTTCCACCCTTGTTTACCACATCGAGTTTGACTCACGTGGGCTTAGGGATTAGGTTGTGGTCTGCACTTACTTGGAAGGATTCCACTTCTACTTGGTCCGAGCTCTAAGACCTTAAACTAAGATCTCTTTTAGAACTACATACTGCTTGATTCCCATTCTCATGGGATATATAGGAAAGATCAGACATTTAGTCTTTGGTTCCAGCTCAACTGAGAGCCAGTCTCTCTTACCCCATATTCTCTAACCTTTTTGGCCCCCTCATCCCGAGGTTTATTTCTTGGAATTGCGCATGGTGTGATATGGGATTATGTCCTCATTCACATTGGGTATGATTTATCACGTCGTGCACATTCTCTATTGAACCTCATCTTTAGTATATTTGTCTGAGCCATATGACTTTAAACTATGCCTCCTAGTCCCACATGACTTTAAACTATTGTGTCTATACTGAACGATGTTAAAATTCATGGTTGGTCCCATCACATGAACCTAAACTGTGACATTATCATCCTAGCCACACAACAAAAAACGGCACTGCATCATGATGTCCTCATTTGAGGGGACATCATGTTTGGTATCAGTCGCCCACCAGACCATTTGTCAATGCGTGAACACAACTTGATTCTTGTGGTGATGCCTGGACTTTCTATCCTAGGTCCATCGCTTCATAAAAAACAACAACACTCATTCATCTTAAAGGAAAAACAATATCTATAAAATGCCTCTTCGTTTTGTGTAAATGAAAGACCCACACAACCTCATAGAACTATGTGTGGCTTGATTCTCATTATCATGGGATACGTAGGAACACCCGTACACTTTGCCTCGGGCCCATCTTAACTTTCATTTTCAGTCCCTTGACCTAAAACCTCCCCAAGGAACACATGGTGATCTGGACTCTAGGTCCTCATTCATGCCAGGTTTCATAATTACCTCACCATGCGTCTTCCCGCATTCCTTACCATCTTTGGTCTGAGTTCGATGACCATAAACTAAGATCACTCTGCATCCTTGAAACAAGACATTAAACTGCATGACATCTTCCAGAACTTCATATGGATTGATTCTCATACTTATGGGATACACAGGAACACCCAGACATATTGTCCTCGGGTTCAACCCCTAGAATCTGAAATCATGTCCTCTCTATTTTAGTCCCTAGGCCTGACCCCTTTTGGGAACATGTGGTGTGTCAAGTACCTCATGGGTTCACATTCATGTCAGGTTTTGCGATAGTCATACCGTGTGCCCCCATGTCTTTTCCCAACTTGGTCTGAGTCCTATGACCCTAAAATAAGATCTCCCAGTGGGAACTATGTGTCATGTTTGGCCAATTCACTACCCTATGCAAGTTCCATTAAAATCAGGCCCCATTAATGGCCCATCCTATGACCATTAAGTTGGAATCATGAAACCTTAGGACCTTTTTCCTTGGAGGGGGACACGACTCCCTCTATATGATACGTCTTACTATCATACTCAGATGCATTATGGCGGTGTCTGAAGTGTGGAATTTTTACAAGGACATTCCCTCATTCCATTTCCAAGCTTCGTGAGCCCTTTATTTGGATCCTCATCATCTTCCATGTCTGAAGGTACCCCCTTTATGGCCTAGTCTCATGCCACATTGGCTTACCTACCAACTTGGGCCAACATCCCTAAGGACCCAGGACAAAATTTGCGATAGGTCCCATGTTTCAAATATGGTCAATGGTCAACCCTCATTTGTATGTCCCCATTCAAGGATAACACGATATGGATACTGTGTTTAAAACATGTTAAAAAATTATCCCCTATCATCACTCCACCATCATTGTGGTCCAGATCTCGAGCATCATGATTCACATATTTCCACTTCCTTATGTTCAAGTTGAATTCTAACATACTCAGATTTACTCCTTCACGCATCTAGGTGCGTTATATAGGTGGATCAACATTAGTGGGACGTCATTAACCTAGTGTCCCATCACCCCTAACATGTGCCTTCTTGTTCTAGGAAAGTCCCACCACTACTCCTTGTTTCCCACATCGAGAACGACTCACATGGGCTTAGTAGTTATGGTAGGACGTGTACTGGCACAGCCATGCCACGCATGCCTTTCATCATCCCGCATGATGTTAAACTGTGCATTAAGAACTACATATGTCTTGATTCCCATCCTAATGGGGTACGTAGGAACGTCCAGGCGCCTTTCGTTTGGCCTAGCCTACCTTTCACTTTTAGTCCCTTGACTTAAAAAAACTTTCCTCGGGGATGCATGGTGTGGTAAAAACTCATTATGTCCTCATTCATGTTAGGTTTATAACTACCTCACCACATACTCCCTTCCTGGGATCTCCCATTTCACCCATCATCCTATCGTATGACGTTAAACTGCATGAGTCCTTATGTCCTCAGTGCATGACACTAAACTGCAATTCTACCCTAAACAAGTTCAGGATGCCCCATGTTAATCATGGGATGCACTGAATCCCAGGCCAAAGAGGTCCTCAAAAGTATGTTTGATCCATGATCATACAGCTACACCCACATAATGTTCCTTCATCACGGTGGCATGATTTCAAGAGTGTTGGACTCCATTCGAACAATCCATCACTCCAAATCCACACTTTACGTGCCCTTCATTTGGACCCTCATCCTCTTTCACACCCAAAGGAACCCCCTAATAGTATGGATGCTCAGCCTATGGATCTCCTACTATCATGGTCCAACATTATAGAAGGCTAATGGATGACATTTTGAGTCAAGCCCTACGTTTAGAACATGGTCAGCAGTCGGCCCTCATTTGTTATCCCCATTTCAGGCTAACACAATAAGGATACTATGTTTCGAACATGGTCAAAAGTTATCCTTCATTGTCGTGCCATCCCTAAAATGTTCCAAATTTTGGGTATTGTGAGTCACACTTACCACTCTCCTATGTTCATATCAATTCTAACTCCCCTAGCGTTACCTAGCTCATACACTAGAGCATGTTGAGGAAGTGATAGTTTGGATGTTCTGAGGACTTTATTCTCCATTCAGGTCTCCCCCCTTTCTTTTATAAAGCCTGAAAGAGTCGATTCTACCTCTGGTGTCCAAAATATGATTGTCACTCCCACATTCAAATGGATTAATAGTGAGATCATCCCTTGTTTCTCACATTGGGCATGACCCACGTGAGCATAGGAATGGATCACTATTTACTTCGGGATTGTGGTTGAAGTGCATTAAAATAATCAATCAAGTAGTCCTTTCATGAATTAAATTTAGAGATGGAAGTAATAAAGAAGGATGAGTTTAAGGGGGTCGGCCAAAACATGGCCCTTAAGGATTGACATTTTGGATGGACTGCTCCAATACTGCCACCTTCCGACTTGTGGCCTCTAACATCACTTCCTACCCCCTGAGATCCTTATCTTCGATAGCAGCAGTGGGGCACAATTTGTTATCCCTGGCTTGTGCCTGTGATTGTTCAGTTTGGACCCCAATAATTTGGTGATTCGCCTGTGCTATTTGCTTCTGAGCATCTGTGAGCTGGGCCTGCAATCTCTCAATGATCTCAGATTGATTTGCAATGAATGTATCCATTTCCTTCATTTTATCCTCAAGGAATTTGACCTCTTTCTCCACCTCCAAAAAGGCCTATGTATTCTTTGAATCCTCCCAGTGTCGGGCAACATCTTAATGTTGGATGTCTTCCCGTATTTTCTCTACCATGTAATCACAGATCATTACATGAAAATGGCAAGTGTCTACACCTCCAGTGCATAGAAAGCATAGACAGGTGCGGAGTGACCCCATCCGGCTTGGCCATTATGCATGTGGTTGGCTGAGAAAACATCTGATGCAATTACATTCCTTGCGTCGTGTCATACGGCTCTCCTCCGTAGCATATGAGTCAAAATCATCAATTTATTTGGGGTTCTCGGGCCTATATTCAGGGAAAGAAGTGAGGAGTTCAGTAGCAGGGTCTTCTTCAGGAACCTCATCCTTGTCAGCGACTTCACTCTTTTTGGGTTGTAACTCCACCCCAGCAGCATTAACATCCCTCATTGCAATCTCTGGTTCATCGAGTACTGGGGTAGGGCCACCTAGAATGGTTGCTTCTCTAAAGGCCGACACAGCCGCTGCCCATCCAGCTCATGCAGATGTCCTAGAATCGATGGTTTGTCGTGCCTCCAACCTTGTGATCACTGCATCAGGAATCAGTATCTTGATTAGTTGAATTCTCCAGAAAAGTGGAAAACCAATGAGAAAGGACTTATGGGATCCAAGTGTGGCGGTGTCCAATGCATGTATCATGGCATGAGCCACCACCACAGGGGAGCCTTCGGCACTTTTCAACTCAATAACTGGTGTCGGCTCATCTTGAACAATGGGGATGGTGGGGGATTCTCCTTCTGGATCATTGTCGCCTAATCTAGCTGAAATCAGCACCCCACTATGCTCGATCCTAAGGACTGGCCCCTGAGGTTGCTCCCTGGCCTCCATAGGCATACCTGCGCCCCCTGTGGAGAAGGCTTCCTGGGGACCCTCACCTGTGTGTTCCTAAATAGGATAGGGTTTGGTTGACAGATCAATATTATGAAAAGATAAAGGTCGGTATAAGGTTTAAACTATACCTCAAGCTGTTATGCTAGTTCTGCATCGGGTCCGACAATTTTTTCACTCTCCCGGGAGCTCTTCTAGTGAGTGGGAGGTTCTAAAGGCCCCTTGCCACCAAGAACTTCAAATTTTTCCTATTCATCATGTTCTTATTCTTCTTCTTCTTCTTCTTCTTCTTCCTCTACACTTTCATCCTCAGATGGAAGCTTCTCTAGGTCATGATACTGGCCAAGAATTACTTTCACTTGGAGATGTGGTTCTTTATACCGCCCCCACTGGCATGCATACATATCCATGGCTGTCAGGTATGCATGACGACTATGAATGTTTTCCCTATATGATATCTAGATGTGCCCTATGTCTATTAGATCGAGCCCAGTGCATATCAACCTCTTCCACAACTCTTCATCGGACATGGATTGTCATAGTGTTCTCCAATCAGACCACATAGAAGGGAAGATAGCATTAGCAGACGGTGTCAGGTTGTACATGATTTTCTTTCCTGGGAGTTCCCTAGTCATACCATGAGGTCGTACATGAGACCACCCTTCCCTAGAGGGTGGAGGAATGTTCTCAACCTGCGCTTCCCCTACCGATGAAGGACCGGCATGCGCCATGCTAGCTTCCCGACCCATTCTTTACCTCACTTCCCCCATGGCACCTTGTCTACCTTTCTGCTCTTCAGGCTCTGCACTAGCTGCCTTGATCTTTTGTATGTGTTTACAATGAATCTCCTTTGGATATGTTCTCGTCCAATGTTCGGCATACTCTATAAACAGTCCCACTCATACATCAGTGGGGGGAAGAGTGATGATTTTTCCCAAGCTTTCCATTTTGAACATAAGCCACAGCTGGCGGAGAATGTAGGGATTCCGCTCTTCCCGAACCTCTATGTATACTTTCTTGGGTATCCATTTCATGAACCCGAACTTCCTGGAAAACCTGGTCAGCACATATGGTTCGCATAAGATTTTTCCATCAATATGGGCTACCAACACACCACCCCGAATGCTCTACGGGTACTCACTATGCTCTAGTGGACCCCACCCATCATCTACCATTTGGCTGACCGGGTTTCGTAACGGGTGGAAGTTGAAGTGGTGTGGCTTCTGATCTTGAGCTTGATTCTTTCACCCCTGAGTGTCAATGTGTGGATTCTAGGGATGTTCAAGAGGGATGGCCGCATATTGTTACCAGGGGGAAAATGGAATTCGGGAAGTCATACCCACCACAATGGGCTACGACCATCCATGGAGAATCTGAAACAGACTGTATATCCTCCTGGGTGTACTTCCCCTCGAGATGTGCCCTAGAATACTATATAGTCTGGCCAACACTGGCACCCCTAGGTTAACCTTGTTCTTTGCCACCATAATCCCATCCATCACTAAAGTCCCTGGGAGGACTCCCATCCTCATGTAACTCACAGGCAACAACCATCTGCTCAAGAATACAGAAAGGAACCTGGCATACCACACATTCGGGTCTTGACCTTCATTAATGCCAAAACCCCATGATCGATACTCTGCTATCTCTAAAATATTCCAATATGATCCCGCTTTTCCCCTTTGAGATGTGTTCAGGCATTGCTTCCCTCGGCCCAGCATCTTCACGGTTGTGTCCTGGGTCAGGAAGAGACTAAACCACCCTAAATAGGATATGTCCTTTAGGATATATTTTATTTTGAGCTCCTCTTTTTCCATCTCTAGGAGGTGCCATGACATGATTAGGGTGCGTGTCCTATCCCCCCAAACATTCTTTGTTGGGAGGAACTCATCGTATTGATATCCCTCTAAGGGGATTCCCCTGATACAGTGGACGTACCATAGGCTGATGCCCACCTCCCCATGGTGGAGGTGAAAAGTGTTGGTATCAGGCGACCAACGATTGAACATCTCTGCTACCAAGTCCTGCTATCAGTTGAAGTGGAATTGGGACGTCCAAATGGCCTCAAAAATCCCAAGAGAACATAGCTATGACCTGAATTCCTAGCATATCTGATGTACCCAGTATTCCTATGCCCATTCATTGGTAAAGTTTCCCCCAGATCTAAAATCCCACTCCTGTCAGCCCTTCGTTTCATCAGTAATGCTGCTTCTTAAAGTACTCGTATAAATAGTAGGAGATTCCTCGAGGACTGGATCACTTCCCACAACTATCCTAGTCTTCGGATTTAGGACATATATGGTTGTGTTATGTGTTTCCCTGGAAGGATGGCCATTGTTGGTAATATGGAATTGTGGAAGACTATCCTTGTGCATCACCCATGACTACGGTGTGTCCGTCTCAAAACAGGGCATCAACACCTTTTCCAGAAGACCGAAGTTCCATAGCAGTAGGTTATCGCTTAGGACATAATCCTTTTGAGCCTACGTAATCATGATTAAAATCATTTGGTTATCAGATGCAACCCTCCTCGCACGAAGAATCAGAGGGTTCATGATCATTTGGGTTCTTCTTGCAGCAGCGGAAACCTCCCTTTCAGTGTTGGTCTGTTGAGCGGCCATTTTGGAAATCTTAAGGGATCAGCACGAATAAATGAAGATCCGGTGGGAAAAAATGGCGGTGCATGAAAGAAGGTCGATGTGCGTGAAAAAAAATTGGATGGCATGCAAAACTCGGAGTCGGTCATGGAATCTTACGTGCGGATCATGACTATTTTCGTGCACGAGATAAAAATGCATATCACACGGAAAAAGTCAAAGTAGGGCCTAGGGGGGGCCCTCAGCCTATTTATAAAGCGCTGATGCACCTTCTGTGCGTGCGCAACAATATTGGGCATGCAAAATGCTTTTTTGTGCGCCTCTGAAGAGGTTTTTTCTATTTTTTGTCGTACCCTTAGAATCCGACCTTTGGGGTCTCTTTTAGCTTTGATTATGATGGGGGGAATTTGTTGACACCGAAATTCAGAGAAGGGATGCATCAGTCAGATAAAAGAGCAATGAATGAATCTAGGATGGCAAGAGGAGATTTTGGGGCCTAGGAGGATAGCATGCGCAAGATTGGAATGACATGCACAAGTGGCCTTCTGGCATGCAAAATCTTGCATTCCCCCCCCCCTTCCGCACCCAAGGCGATGTCACCCGCGACTTTGCGCGCTTGGCACTGTTTCTGCGCACAAGGCAATGTCACCACTAGTTTGCATGCCTATACATTTCTTCGCGCACAAGGTGACATCACACTGGTGTTTGTAGGCCCAACCCTGTTTCCATGCACAAGGCGACTTCAACCGGCCATTTGTGCGCCCGAACCATTTTCCACACACAAGGCGATGTCACTCTAGTGTTTGCGTGCCCGACCCCTTTTCCGCGTGCAATGCGATGTCAAATGAGAGTTTGGGCGCCCGAACCCATTTCCACGCCCATGGTGACGTCAAATGGGAGTTTGCATGCCCGGCCTCATTTCTGCACCCAAGGCAACATCAGACGGGTGTTTGCGCACCTGACCCCATTTGCACGCCCAAGCCGACGTCAAACGGGAGTTTGCACGTCCAACCCTTGTGCGCCTCCCCGAGGACTTCGGCTATAAAACGAACTGTATTATTTCCCTTCAGGGATGGTAAGAAAAGATAAAGCGACGCTCTATTATGTGAAAACCATGTCTTCCGTGACCGCACAAAAAACCCCCTTGGCCATCAGGTATTGGATTTTGCGTGATGGGTCCCCCGAGGGGGATCCTTCGGGTGGGCCCTCTTGGGCCTAATTCTCGGGACTCCATTTTCTCCCCAAGTCATTTGCGCACAAGAGATACACTTTTTCATGCAATTTACCTCTACTTCAGGTGCTCTTGCATGCCACCAGTCCTTACGTGCAACCTGTCCTTCTTATGCGCAACCCATCCTTCCTGCATTCAAATCTTTCATCTTGCACGCAACCAGTCCATCTTGTGCGCAACATTTCCATCTTGTGCACAACCCCTTCATCTAGCACACAATCCTTTCATCTTGCATGCAGACCTTCTATCTTTCCCCGGATCATGATCTTATGTGCACTCCATGTGTCACACTCACCTTAAGGCACCCTATCCGAGCTCCTCCTATGCGCAACACACCTGCGTCACACGATCGCTTCCCATGTGGCCCTTCAGGTTTTCATGGAGCAATTTCAGAGTCCCTTGGGTGGTGCTTTCCGTTGCGTTGCTTCGTCCCATGCTTCTTTGTATAGGCACACTAATGGCTATTACTTCTTCACATAGCCACGCTAACGTGGACCCCCCAATGGATCGCTCCATGACCCCCCCTTCCACGACATTGTCGATGCCTTTCTTCTTTCAAGGGAGGGCGGGTATTAGTTATGTAAGCCTTAGGGGTGCGGAGTGCACCCACCTCGTCTGAGCTGCAGGACGTTAAACTGCCGAGCACCATCATCCTCAGCACATGACGTTAAACTGTAACCTCACCCCATACCTTGCACGTGGGGTACCTCATCTCGGACATTCTCTATGCCCACTGGTCTCTACGAGAGTGAGATCATTCCTTATATGGAATGACATCCTCTTTATGGGAACAATTTTCGTCCGCAGGGAAAGGGAAACCACCCTGGTGTAAGCCCCTAACTTTTCTTGTAGGAGGTAGCATCCATACTCCTCCTCTCTTCCTGGGTTCCAAATCCCTCCCCCGCTGTGCTTTTTCACCACTCGGGCCTCTATCCTGGAGTAAGTCCCAATATCCATCACCCTCAGGATTTTAACCATGCGTAAGCCCCTGTTTCCTCTTTGGAGCTACTAACCACGTGTAATCCCCACTCCACTTCCCATGGATGCACCTTCCGTGACATGATCATCAGGCCTTTTTTGCCTCTTGTTTCTCACACCGAGCATGAATCATGTGGGCTTAGAGTAAGCATCGACCATGACATCCTATCTGGGAAGCCTAGAGTGTAATCCCTACACACCCTTCTGAACTATGTGGACATTGATCCTTGCTAAGGCAAGGTATGTAGGAATCCTCCCTGAGGTTCAATACCAACACCCATCGGTCTTGGACATCTTCACATAGGTTCCCACTCCTTCCTAACTACATGGAATTTGATCCATGACAAGGAAAGGTACGTATGAAGCCTCTATGAGGCTAAATCCCAAAAACCATTGGTTCCATCCCCCCTTCACATCGAACCACCTTTGTCTCGCATGACATTAAACTGCATGCCCCCTTTTCATCCTTCACGATGTTAAACTGCATCCACCATCCCAAACTATGTGGTCGTTGATCCTTGTCTCCTGGATAAGGTATGTAGGAATCCTCCATGAGGTTCAACCTCATCCAGTGGTAAGCCGTTTTGACCCCATCCAGTGGTAAGCCATTGTGACCCCATGTAGTGGTAAGCCATTGTGACCCCATCCAGTGGAAAGCTGTTGTGACCCCATCTAGCAGTAAGCCGTTGTGACCCCATCCAGCGGTAAGTCGTTGTTACCCCATCCATCGGTAAGCCGTTGTGACCCCATCCATAGGTAAGCCATTGTGACCCCATCCAACGGTAATCCGTTGTGACCCCATCCAGTGGTAAGCCATTGTGACCCCATCCAACGGTAAGTCGTTGTGACCCCATCCAGTGGTATGTCGTTGTAACCCTATCCAAAAATAAGCCATTGTGACCCCATCCAGCAGTAAGCTGTTGTGACCCCATCCAGCATTAAGTCATTGTGACCCCATCCAGTGGTAAGCCGTTGTGACCCCATCCAGTGGTAAGCCATTGTGACCCCATCCAGCGGTAAGCCGTTGTGACCCCCATTCAACAGTAAGTCATTGTCAACCCCATTCGGAGATAAGCCATTGAAGTCCCCAATCTATGGTAATCTGTTGTTAGGTGAACTATGGGGACTTTGATTCCCTACCACAGGGATATGTAGGAGGTATCTTCGAGACTCAAGCCCAACATCACTATTGTCCTTGAGTCGACTCCATATCATTCTCCACCTACTTCACTTAACCATCCATCATCCATTTTGGTTCTTACCCAGGCTATCACATCCCAGTGGGATCATGACACGTCATTCCCCATTCCATTTAACAACAATTGGGTAGCTAACCACGCATTATCCCCAACATCGGTGTTTCCTCTAGGGGTTGCACTCACCTGATCCGCTCTAGTCAGTGTTCTGATCAGTCTGATCCGTCTCTGCTAGATGTTAAAGCAGTGGCATACCCTGTGTTAGACATAGGAAGATGAGGAAAACCTCAAATACATGACTATGGAATATAATTACCCATGTTAGATGTGGGATTCCTCAGGCTTCTGCGCCCTCAAGAAGCCCTATAATAAGAGGAAGAAACCCAGACGCACCAGTATCCCAATGTCTAGACACACCAGTGATGTCCAAGGTGACTACTCCCCCGACCAAAGGTTGCTGCCCTGATTGAACCCCTTGGAATATCCTGACAAAAGCAGTGTAATTTACTGGTGTCCATGAGGATATGGAACTGGGAAGAGTTTCACAAACAATGTCTTAAGTCTATAAGGGAGACTGGTATTAGGTGATGAGTTCTGAGGAGGAATCCATAGAAGGAAGAACCGACCTCTCATCATCCTATTTCGATCAAGGAGAAAACATCCATGAACAAGGAATGGATGTCGTCCGCCTTTGGAAAGCAGGAATGTGGGGCAAAAAATAGTTGTGCGTCCTCCACAGACAGACAAGTTCACCCCGACAAAAGTATCGGAAACAATATTAAAGGTTTATGAATGGAGTGAAGGGTTATAAAGGTTAGGGAGGATAGGGGAGGGTGAAGTGTTGAGGGTTGAGGGTATGGGGATTAGGGTTTAGGGTTTAGTGTTTGAAAGTATTTTAATGGGGTTTTAAAGGGTTTTAAGGATATGGAGTGTATTTTGGTAGGTTTTTTATGGGTTTTAATGGTTTATTAATTAAGGTAATGGTTTTTAAGGTCATGTTATAGGGGATAGGTTGAAGGGTTGGGGATTTGGGATATATGGAGTAGGTTTTAGTGTTTGGGATTTGAAAGGATTTTAAATGGGTCTTAAAGTGTTTTTAGGGCATGAAGTGTATTTTGGAAGGGTTTTTAAGTGTTTTAAAGGGTTATTAAAAGAGTTACGGGTTTTTAAGTTTATTTAATAGGGGGTAGGGTGAAACTTTGAGGGTTTAGGTTATTGGGAGATGTGTTTATACATTAGGATTTGGAAGAATTTTAACGGGATTTTAAAGGGTTATAGGTGCATGGAGTGTATTTTGGTAGGGTTTAAGGGTTTTAAAATTTTATGATGGGAGTTAAGGGTTTTAAATGTTAGGTAAGATGGGATAGGGTGAAGTTTTTTTGTTTTAGGGTATAGGGAGTGGGGTTTAGTGTTTAGAAGAATTTTAAGGGGTTTAATGGGTATGAAGTGTATTTTGGTAGGGTTTTTAAGTGATATGAAAGGATTGAATGGTTTTTAAGGTTAGGTAATATGGTATAGGGTTGAGGGTTGAGAGTTTAGGGTATAGGTATTAAGGTTTAGGGTTTAGGGTTTGGAAGGATTTTAAAGGGGTTTTAAAGGATTTTAAAGGTATGAATTGTATTTTGGTGGATTTTTTAAGGTTTTTAAAGGATTGTTAAGGGATTAAGGAGGTTTAAATATTAGATAATAATGGATATGGTGAAGGTTTTAGTGTTTTGGGTATATGGATTAGGGTTTTGGGTTTCTGGTTTAGGATTTGGAAGGATTTTAAAGAGTTTTTAATGGTTTATGTTTATAAAGTGTATTTTTTTAGTATTTTTAAGGTTATTAAAGGTTTGTTAAGGGAGTGAATGTTTTTTTATGTTAGGGAATAAGGGATAGGGTTATAGTTTTAGGATTTGGGGTATAAGGAGTAGGGATTATGGTTTAGGTTTTGGAAGGATTTTAAAGTGATTTTAAAGGGTTTTAAGGGTATAAGTGTATTTCAGTAGGGTTTATAATGGTTTTAATGGGTTGTTAAATTATTTAATGGGTTTTAAGGTTATTTAAGAGGGTATAGGGTAATATTTGGGGGTTTATGGTATAGGGTTTATGGTTTAGTTTTTTTAAGGATTTTAATGGTGATTTAATGGGTTTTAAGGGTATGAAGTGTGTATTGGTAGGGGTTTTAAGGTTTTTAAAGGTTTATGAAGGGATTTAATGGTTTTTAATGTTATATAATAGTGTATTTGGTGATGGGTTTAGGGTTTAGGGTATAGGTAGTAGGGTTTAGGGTATAGGATTTTGAAGGATTTTAAAGGGAGTTTAATGGGTTTTTAGGGTGTGAAGTGTAATGTGGTAGAGTTTTTAAGTGTTTTAAAGGGTTATTAAGGGATTTAAGGGTTATTAGATTTATGTAATGTGGAGGGTGAAGTTTTGAGTGTTTATAGTATATGGTGTTGGTTTTAGGGTTTTGGGTTTGGGAGGATTTTAAAGGGGTTTTAAAGGATTTTAAGGGTTTTAAGTGTATTTTGGTAGAGTTTTTAATGGTTTTAAAGGTTTATTAAGGTAGTTAAGGGTTATTAAGGTTATGTAATAGGTTATAGGGTTATGTTTTTTGGTTTTAGTGTATACGTAGTAGATTTTTGGGTTTAGTGTTTTGAGCGATTTTAAATGGGTTTTAAAGGTTTTTAAGGGTATGAAGTGTATTTTGATAAGGTATTAGTGGTTTTAAATATTATTAAGGGAGTGAGGGTTTTTTAGGTTTAATTTTGAGTGTATAAGGTAAGTTTTTGAGGTTTTATTGTATATGTAGTAGGTTTTAGGCTTTAGGCTTGATGGTTTGGAATGATTTTAATGGGGTATTATAGGGTTTTAAGGGTTTGATGTGCATTTTGTTTGTGTTTTTATGGATTTTAAAGGGTTATGAAATGTGTTATGGGTTTTTAAGGGTATTAAATATGGTATATGGTGAAGGATTTATGTTTTATTGTATAGGGAGTATGGTTTAGGGTTTGTGGTTTTGAAGGATTTAAAATGGATTTTAAAGCATTTTATGGATATGAATTGTATTTTGGTACGGTTTTTAAGGGTTTTAAAGGTTTTATGAATGGAGTGAAGAGTTTAAAAGGTTATATAAGAGGGTATAGTGTAAAGGGTTAATGTTTTATGGTATATGTAGTATGGTTTAGGGTTTAGGGTATAGGGTTTGGATGGATTCTAAAGGGGTTTTAAAGGGTACTATGTGTATTTTGGTAGGTTATTTAAGGGTTTCAAAGGGTTATGAAGGGGTGAAGTATTTTTAAAGTAATTTATGAGGGATTAGGGTGATTATTTGAGGGTTTATGGTATAAGGTTTTGGTTTAAGTTTTAGGTTATAGGGTTTAGTAAGAAATGTATTTTAAAGGGTTTTAATGTTATGAAGTGTATTTGGATTGGGTGTTTAAGGGTTTTAAAGTGTTATGAAGGAATTGAAGGATTTTTAAGGTTATTTAAGTGGGGATAGGGGGAAGGGTTGAGGGTTTAGGATATAGGTAGTACAGTTTAGGTTTTAGGTATTAGGGTTTTTGATGATTTTTAAAGGGGCTTTAGGGGTATGAAGTGTATTTCAGTAGTGTTTTTAAGGGTTTTAAAGAGTTATGAAGGGATTAAAGTGTTTTTAAGTTTAGTTATGGGTGGGATATGGTGATGGTATTAGGTTTTAGTGTATAGGTAGTAGCTTTTATGATATAGGGTTTAGGGTTTAGAAGGATTGTAATGGGTTTTTAAAAGGGTTTTAATGTTTGGAAGTGTATTTTGATTAGGTTTTAAGGGTTTTAATGTTTTATGAAGGTATTGAAGTGTTTTATGGTTAGGCAAGGGGTTATATGGTTAATGGTTAGTTTTTTATATTATAGGGAGTTGGGTTTAGGGTTTAGGGTTTGGAAGAATTTTAAAGGGGTTCTAATGGTATGAAGTGTATTTTGGTAGGTTTTTAAGGGTTATAAACGGTTATGAAGGGATTAACGGATTTTAAGTTTTGGGTAGAGGGGATAGGATGAATGTTTGAGGGTTTATATTATATGGAGTAGGGTTTAAGGTTTAGATTTTAGGGTTTGGAAGTATTTTAAAGGGTTTATAAAGAGTTTTAAGGTTATGAAGTGTATTTTGGTAGGGTTTTTAAGGGTTTTAAAGGGTTATTATGTGAGTGAATGTTTTTTAAAGTTTTTGAAGAGGGGATAGGGTGAAGGGTTGAGGGTTTAGGTTATAGGAAGTAGGGATTGTGGTTTAGGGTTTAGGGTTTGAAAGGATTTTAAAGTGTTTTTAAAGGGTTTTAAGGGTATGAAGTGTATTTTGGTTGGATTTTTAAGGGTTTTAAAGGGTTATGAAGGGAGTTAAGGGTTTTAAAGGTTAGTGAGGAGAGGATAGGATGAAGGGTATTGGGAATATGTTTTATGGTTTAGGGTTTGGAATTATTTTAAAGAGATGTTGTTGGGTTTTGTAGGAATGATGTGTATTGTGGTAGGGTTTTTATGGGTTTTAAAGGGTTATGAAGGGAGTAAAGTGGTTTAAAGGTGAGAGGAGTGGGGATAGGGTGAATTGTTTAGGGATTAGGGTATAGGGAGTGGGTTTTAAGGTTTAAGGTTTAGAGTTTGGGAGGTTTTTAAAGAGTTTTAATGGGTTTTAACAATATGAAGTGTATTTGGTGTGGTTTTTAAGAATTTTAAAGGGTTATGAAGGGAGTGAAGGTTTTGTAAAATCATGGAAGAGGGTAGAGGTTTAATAATTTAGTGGTTAAAGTATAGATAGCTGGTTTTACGGTTTAGGTTATAGGGTTTGGAAGGATTTAAAGGGTTCTTAAAGGGTTATAGGGGTATGGGGTGTATTTTTGTAGTATTTTTAAGGTATTTAATTGATTATGAATGGTTTGAATGGTTTTCAATGTTATGGAAGAGGTGATATGGTTAAGGGTTGATGGTTTAGGGTAAAGGGAGTCAAGTTTAGGGTTTGGAAGGACTTTAATGGGGGTTTTAATGGGTTTTAAGGGTATAAAGTTTATTTTGGTAGGGGACTAAGGGTTTTAATGGTTTATGAAAGGAGTGAAGGGTTTTTATGTTTAGGGAAGAAGAGTTATAGTGAAGGGTTTAGGGTTTAAGGTTTAGGGAGTCTGTTTTAGGGTTTAGGGTTTATAGTTTATGGTTTGGAAGGATTTTAAAGGGTTTAAGTGTATGAAGTGTATTTTGGTAGGGGTTTTAAGGTTTCTAAATGGTTATGAAGGGAGTGAAGGGTTTTTATGGTTTTGGAATATTATATAGGGTGAAGTATTAAGGGTTTATGATATAGATAATAGGTTTTATGGGTTGGGTTTTAAGGTTTGGAAGTATTTTAAAGGGATTTTAAAGGTTTTTAAGGATAGGAAGTGTTTTTTGGTAGGGTTTGTGAGGGTTTTAAAGGGTTATTAACAGATTAACGTGTTTTTTAGGATAGTTAATAATGGTTAAGGTGAAGGGTTGTGGGTTTATATTATAGGGAGTATGGTTTAGGGTTTAGGGTTTTGAAGGATTTTAAAGGTATTTTAAAGAGTTTTAGGGGTATTATGTGTATATTGGTAGGGTTTTTAATTTTTTTTAAAGGGTTATAAAGGGATTGAAGAATTATTAATGTTATATAAGTGGGGAGAGGATTAAGGTATAAGGGTTTAGGGTAACGTGGGTAGATTTTAGGGTTTCGAAATATTTTAAAGAGTTTTTAATGGAATTTGTGGGTATGAAGTGTATTTTGGAATGGGTTTTAAATGTAGTGAAGGGTTTTTATTGTTAAGGAAGAGGTGATGTGGTGAAATGTTGAGGGTTTAGCTTATAGAGAGTATGGTTTAGGGTTTGGATTGACTCCAAAGGGTTTTTAAAGGGTTTTAAAGAATGATACTATATTTTAGTAGGGTTTTAAATGATTATGAAGGGTGTGAAGGGTTATTAAGGTTAGGGAAGAGGGTAGAGGGTGAAGGGTTGAGGGTTTAGGGTACAGGGAGTAGGGTTTAGGTTTCCTTGTTTGGAAATATTTTAAAGGGTTTTAAGGGTATGATGTGTATTTTGGTCAGGGTTTAAGGGGTATTAAATGGTTATTAAAGGAGTGAAGGGTTTTTAGGGTTATTAAACAGGGTATAGGGTGAAGGATTGAGGGTTTAGGGTATAGGTAGTAGGGATAGGGTTTATGGTTTAGGTTCTAGGGTTCATAATGATTTTAAAGGGGTTTTAGAGGGTTTTAAGGGTATGAAGTGTATTTTGTTAGGGTTTTTAAGAGTTTTAAAGGGTTATGAAGGGTGTGAAGGGTTTTTAAGGTTATGTAATGGGGGATAGGGTGATGTTTTGAGGGTTTAAAGTATAAGGAGTTGGGGTAAGGTTTTGGAATAATTTTAAATGGTTTTAAGGATATGAAGTATATTTTGGTAGCGTTTTTATGGGATTTAAAGGGTAATGAATGAAGTGAAGGGTTTTGGAGGTTAGAAAATTAGGGAGAGGGTGAAGGGTTTATGGTTTAGTGTATAGTTATTAAAGTTTCAGGTTTAGGGTTTAGAAGGATTTTAACAGGTTTTTTGAGTATGAAGTGTATTTTGGTAGGGTTTTAAGGGTTTTAAAGGGTTATGAAGGGAGTGATGGGGTTTTAAGGTTAAGGGTGAGGGTATATGGGGATAAGTTAAGGGTTTAGGGTATATAGAGTAGGGTTTATGGACTATGGTTTAGGTTTTTGAATAATTTTAATGTGGTTTTAAAGGTATAAAGTTTATTTTAGAAGGGGTTTTAAGGGTTTTAAAGAGTTATTAAGGGGTTTAAGGGTTTTGAAGTTTTGAGACTAGGGGAGAGGGTGAAGGTTTGAGGTTTTAGATTATAGGGAGTAGGGTTTAGTGTGTAGGGTTTATGGTTTGGAAGGATTTTAAAGGGATTTTAAATGGTTTTAAGGGTATGAAGTGTATTTTGGTAGTGTTTTTAATGGTTTAAAAGATTTATAAAGGTAGTGAAGGGTTTATATGACTAAGGAAGAGGGTATAGGGTGAAGGTTTGAGGTTTTAGAATATGGGGAGTTGGATTTATGGTTTAGGTTTTATGGTTTAGAAGGATTTTAAAGGGTTTTAATGGTTTAAAGTGTATTTTGGTAGGGCCAGGACTGAATGGCCCGAAGGCCTTCATTTTTATTGAGTTTTTGATAACCCACATTTAAAGGGATAAGGGGGAACCCTTAAAAGGCACGTAGGCTCAGAGATTACATGGCTCATAGGCTTAGGAGATTACATGACTCGAAGGTCTTAGGGAATTCAACCAGACTATCTACAAGGAACTGCCCCTCCCCAGCATCTGCATCCTGATAGTAGCTCTCCACATTTGCATGACCGTCTGGCTAGGCTTCCCATGCAATCACAGGCTGGTACCGATGGCATATCCATACCCTCTTATTCTGACAATCCATTTGGCTCTGCTCTGGTGAGTGCACCTGCTCTGAATCCTCTTCTGGGGCTGCTCCTTTTTTGTAGTGTATCTGGGGCCTGCATTCATGTGGCCCGAAGGCCTTGGGGTGGCCATAAGGCCTTAAGGTGGCCCGAACGCCTTGAAAATAAACTGGACTGAAGGCCTTGGGTGGCCCAGAGGGTGATGTTTTGAGGGTTTAGGTTATAAGGATTAAGTTTTACGGTTTAGAAGGATTTTAAAGGGTTTTTAAAGTGTGTTTAGGGTATGAAGTGTATTTTGGTTGGTTTTATAAGGGTTTTAAAGGGTTATGAAGGGAGTGAAGGGGTTTTAAGGTTGGGTAAGAGGGTATTGTATGAAGGTTTGAGGTTTTAGGGTACAAGGAGTAGGGTTTAGGGTTTCAAAGGATTTTAATGTTGTTTTAAAGGGTTTTAAGGGTGTGAAGTGTATTTTGGAAATGTTTTTAGGGTTTTAAAGGGTTATGAAGGGAGTGATGAGTTTTTAAGTTTATTGAATAGGGTAGATGGTGAAGGTTTGAGGGTTTAGGGTATATGAAGTGGGGTTTAGTGTTTAGGTTTTAGTGTTTGGAATGATTTTAAATGGATTTTAAAGGGTTTTAAGGGTATGAAGTGTATTGTGGTAGGGTTTTAAAAGGTTTTAAAGAATTGTAAAGGGTTTTTTAGGTGAGGGAATATGTGAGAGGGTGAATTATTGATGGATTATTGTATAGGGAGTAGGGTTAAGGTTTTAGGGTTTGGAAGGATTTTAAAGGATTGTAAATGGATTTTAAGGGTATGAAGTGTATTTTGGTTGTGTTTTTATGATTTTTTATGGTTTATGAAGGGTTTGATGGGTTTTTAAGGTTAGATAATATTCTAGAGGGTCAAGGGTAGTGATTTTAGGGTATAGGTAGTAGGTTTTAGGGTTTGGAAGGATTTTAAATGGGTTTTAATGGGTTTTAAGGGGTTGAAGTGTATTTTTGTATGGTTTTAGTGGGTTTTAAAGGGTTATGAAGCAATTTAATGGTTTTAAATTTTAGGTATGAGGTGATATGGTGAATGTTTGAAGCTTTAGAGTATAGTTATTAGGGATTAGTGTTTATGGTTTGGGGTTTGGAAGTAATTTAAAGGGGTTTTATTTTGTTTTAAGGGTATGGAGTGTATTTTGGTAGGGTTTATATACTTTTTAAAGGGTTATTAAGGCAGTTATTAGTTTTTAAGGTTAGGGAACAATGGATAGGGTGAAGGTTTGGGGTTGAGGAAATAGGGAGTCAGGTTTAGTGTTTAGGGTTTGGAAGGATTTTAAAGGAGTTTTAAATGGTTTTAAGGGTATTAAGTGACTTTTGGTATGGTTTTAAAGGGTTATTAAGAGATTTAAAGGTTTTTTAGGTTTGGTAAAGTGGGATAAGGTGGAGGGTTGAGGGTATTAGGTGTAGGGTTGAGTGTTTATGGTTTGGAAGGATTTTAAAGGGGTTTTAAATTGTTATAATGGTATGAATTGCATTTTAGTAGGATTTTTTGTGGGGTTTAATGGGTTATGAAGAAATTTAAGGGGTTTTAAGGTTAGTTAGGAGGGGATAGTGTGAATGGTTGAGGTTTTGGTGTATAGGGAGTAGGTTTTTTGGTTTAGGGTTTAGGGTTTAGGGTTTGGAAGGATTTTAAGAGGTTTTATAAGTTCTTCAATGCATGATATGTATTTTGGTTTTGTGTTTTAAGGTTTTGAAATGGTTATTAAGGGGGTGAAGGGTTTTTTGGGTTAGTTAAGGGGGGATAGGGTGAATGGGTGAGGGTTTAGGTTATATGGTGTATGGTTTAGGGTTTAGGGTTTGGAAGGATTAAAAAGGGGTTTTAAATGGTTTTAAGGGAATGAATTTAATTTTGATTGTTTTTAATGGTTTTAATGGGTTATCAAGGGAGTGAAGTGTTTTAAAGGTTATAGGATAGGGTATAGGGTGATGGGTTGAGGTATATGTTATATGTTTTAGTGTTTAGGGTTTAGGTTTTGGATGGATTTTATGAGTTTTTAAAGGGTTTTAAGGGTATAAAGTGTATTGTTTGTAGGGTTTTTAAGGATTTTTAAGGGTTATAGATCATTTTAAGGGTTTAATGTTTAGTTAAGTGGGTATATATTAAATAGTTTAGTGTTTTGGGAGAAGGGTTTATGGTTTTGGGTTTATAATGATTTTAAAGGGGTTTTAATGGGTTTTAATGGTATGAAGTGTATTTTGATAGGGGTTTTAAGGTTTTTAAATGTTTATGAAGTGAGTGAAGGGTGTTGAAGGTTAGGGAAGAGGGGAGAGGGTAAAGGTTGGAGGGTTTATGGTATATTGAAAAGTATTTAAGGTTTTGAGTTTGGAAGGGTTTTAAAGGGATTTTAAAAGGTTTTATGGGTATGAAGTGTATTTTGGTAAAGTTTTAAAGGTTTTTAAAGGGTTTTTATGGGAGTGAAGGGTTTTTAAGGTTATTTAATAGGGTAGAGGGTGAAGATTTTATTGGGGTATAGGTAGTGGGTTTCAGGGTCTAGATGTTGGAGGAATTTTGAAGGGTTTTTAAAGGGTTTTAAAGGTATGAAATGTATTTTGGTTGGGTTTTTAAGTGTTTTAAAGGGTTATTAAGGGAGTTAATAGTTAATAAGGTTAGTTAACAAGGGATAGGGTGAGGGTTTTATGGTTTAAGTTATAGGGAAAAGGGTTTAGTGTTTAGGGTTTGGAAAGATTTTAAAGGGGTTTTAAGGGATTTTAAGTGTATTTTTGTATTTTTGTATAGTTGTTAAGGGTTTTAAAGGGCTGTGAATGGATTAAATGGTTTTTAAGGTTAAGTAACAGGGGATAGGGTGAAGGGTTGATGGTTTAGGGTATAGGTAGTAGGGTTTTTGAGTTTAGGTATTTGGATTTGTGAGGATTTTAAAGGGTTTTATTGGTACGAAGTGTATTTTTGTTGGTGTTTTAAAGGTTTTAAATGATAATGAAGGGTGTGATGGGTTTTTAAGGCAATAGAAGACCATATAGGTTAAAGGTATAATGGTTTAGGGTATATGGAGTTGGGTTTAGGGTTTAGGGTTTGGAATTATTTTAAAGGGATTTTAAAGGTTTTTAAGGGTATAAAGTGTATTTTGGTAGAGTTCTTAAGTGTTTTAAAGTGTTATGAAGAGAGTGAAATGGGTTTTAAGTTTTGGTGATATTGGATAGGGTTAATGGTTAACATTTTAGGGTATAGGGAGTAGATTATAGGGTTTAGGGATTTGGGTTTTGAATGATTTTGAAGTATTTTTAAACCATTTTAAGGGTATGAAGTGTATTTTTGTGTGATTTTAAGGGTTTTAATGGGTAATGAAGAGACTAAAGTGTTTTTAAGGTTAGGTAAGAGGGAATAAGGTCAAGGGTTAAGGTTTTAGGGTATAGGGAGTACATTTGGGGGTTTATGGATTAGGGTTTGAGAGCATTTTAAATGGGTTTTTAATAATTTTGACGGGTTAAAGTTTACGTTGGAAGGGTTTTTAAGGGTTATAAAGAGTTATGAAGTGATTGAAGGGTTTTTAATGTTAGGTAATAGGGGATAGGGTTAAGGGTTTAGGGTTTAGGGTTTTTAAGTACTTTAAAGGGTTTTAAGGGTATGGATTTTAGTTTGGGAGGGTTTTTAAGGGTTTTAAAAGGTTATGAAGGGAGTTAATGGTTTTTAAGGTTATGGAAGAGGGTTTAGGGTGTATATTTGAGGTTTTAGGGTATATGGGCTAGGGTTGAGGGTTTAGGATTTAGGGTTGGAATGATTTTTATGTGGTTTAAAAGAGTTTTAAGGGTATGGAGTGTATTTTGTTAGGGGTTTAAGTGTTTTAAAGGGCTGTGAATGGAGTGATAGAATTTTAAGGTTAGGGAAGAGGGGAGAGGGTGAAGGGTTGAGGTTTTAGGGTATAGGTAATATGGTTTTTTGTGATTGGAAGGATTTTAAAGATATTTTAAAGGGTTTGAAGGGTATGAAGTGTATTTTGGTAGGGTTTTTAAGGTTTTTAATGATTTATGTAGGGAGTGAAGCATTATAAATGTTAGGGAATAGGTATAGGGTTAGGGGATAAGGCTTGAGGTTATAGGGAGTAGGTTTTAGGGGTTTGAAGGATTTAAAATCGTTTTTAAAGGGTTTTAAGTTTATAGATTTTATTTTGGTATAGTTTTTACTTTTTTTAAAGGGTTGTTAAGGGATTTAAGGGTTTTTAAGGTTATGGAAGAGGGGATATGGTGAAGGGTTGATGGTTTAAGGAATAGGGAGTAGGTTTTAGTGTTTAGGGGTTGGAAGGATTTTAAAGGGGGTTTAATGTCTTTTAAGTGTATGAAAGGTATTTTGGTTGGGATTTAAAGGGTTTTAAATTTTCATGAAGGGGGTGAAGGGTTTTTATGGTTATTTAAGATGGAAGAGGGTGAAGGTTTGAGTCTTTAGGGTGTAGGGAGTAGGGTTTTGGGTTTCATGTTTAGGTTTTGGATGTAATTTAAAGTGGTGTCAAAGGGTATGAAGTGTTTTTTCATAGGGATTTTATGGGTTTTAAAAGGTTATGAATTGAGTGAAGGATTTTTAAGGTTAATGAAGAGGGTATATGGTGAATGGTTAAGGGTTTAGGGTATAGAGATTAAGGTTTAGGGTTTACAAGAATTTTATTGTGTTTTAAGGGGTTTTAACGGTTTGATGTGTATTTTTGTAGTCTTTTATGGGTTTTAAAGGGTTTTGATGGAAGTTAAGGGTTTGAAATATTATTGAATTTTGGAGAGGGCGAAGGGTTTAGGGTTTATGGTATAGGGAGTGTGGTTTAGGGTTTGGGATGATTTTAAAGGGTTCTTAAATTTTTTTAAGGGGATGAAGTGTATTTTGGTAGGTTTTTAAGAGTTTTATTGTCATACTGGGTTCCTTAGACCCAAAAATATAGTAGTTTTTTATTACCATATAATGTTTATAGCAAGATATGCAAGATTTGTACTTATTGTTATAGTATATAACTTTTTTGTCCACTATTTAATGGTAATGTCCATAGATTAATTCTCATATCAAAAGGTTATAGAAGATCAAATTCAATATGAGAAACTTGATATAATATGACATTTATATTAAATATATTTACTTTGGTATAGATACATCATACTAACTAGATACATTATATGTTTGACTATTAGGTGATGGGGCCTGATAATAATTGAGAATTCTTCTCATAAAGTTCACAATTAGCGATCTCTAGTAGTTAAGATCATGAGGAAAATCCTGCAAATAGGAACACAACATGTTTTGGATTTAATTAGATGTTTCAATCTATGAAAATGTGCATTGGTCTCTTGAATTGAGATCATTAACAATGTGTTCCATTTGATTGCGTAGTTTGATGCAAGATAGAAATCATGATAATGAAATAATAGTTAGGTAGCTTGTGTTATGTGCATCATCAGTGGTATGAAATTGGTTGAATGCTCAAGATAGAATATGTCCCTTTCGAGTTGAGGAAGTAATATATATTTTTCAAGTTTGATCAGTATGGTTGTATCTTCATAAATCTATGTCCATGGTAGTCAAAGATAAAACCATCTAGTTATATCAAAAAATAATAAATCAAGGAAGGATGATGACATGGGTGTGTGTCCAGCTTTATGAGATATCTCAAGGTGATGAAATTGTATTACACAGTGTGTGTTCGTTGATTGGTTTTCGTTGATATGACTACTCCTTATCTCTTTATGGACCATGCTGGGTTTCTAGATTCTGCTATTGGTAAGTGAATATTATTCAATACTATTTATATAAGGTCATAGAGGGTCACACACAATAGAATATTCAAGAATCTACCCTATTCAGGTGAATAGGTATATAGGACATAGTGGGACCCACAACCGAGGTTTGTGATTTGTCCAATGATATATGATCCCCAAATAAATAAGTTAATTTATATTTTTCATGTTAATAATAATTGGAATTGAATTTATTTACTATATTTATTTGCAAGTATTAATGTAAATACATGGAAAATATTATAGGAATGAATATTAGTTTAAAATATTCAAGGTTCATATAATATTTGTGGGAATGATGAGTTGAGTTAATGACTCACATTTTATCGTGTAATATATATTCATTATATTACAAGAAAGTGATAAAAATGACATTTATGACTTAGTAGAGTAGTCATAATATATCATTTATACAGTGTGTTAAAATATCTAGGGGGTCAGGGAGCCTTTTCAAAATAATTTCATAACACACTATAAATATAGTGCTAAGAGGATCGTACAAGTGGATATTCATTAGGAGATCTTGAGTTATTATCTATCCTATCCTCCTTTCTAGAGAGATGGTATATTAATCTATGTTATCAAATTGTGATCTCCCTCGTGGATCAAAGGTACATCGATGTTGTGATCACTCAAACGTCAAAGGAATCATCATATCTCTGGACTAGCATGAGAAATTGGAAAATCAATGTTCCCATAGATTTTTTAAGCACATATAGATGATCTAGAGGGATTTTTATTTGGATCAATTAATAAAAGATCACTAGATACAAGAAGATGTAGAGAAAATATTCAGATATAATCTAGTATTTTTTGTTTAATTTTTATGCTTAAACTTCTTCACATGTGATCCTTGAGCTTATACTAGGGTAGTCCATCATCGACGATAATGTTCCTACATAGATCATTGGTGAAATTTTTTAAATCCCCAACCCACTGGCTTTTTCTATGGGCCATGGTACCTTCAATTTGTATCATAGGGAAGCAAAAAGAATTTAATCTAAAGGTAAAAAAATTAAATTTGTATTAAATTGAAAAGAGTACATTATTCAAGTCCCCACCCTACAGACGACAACTCAATTTGAGATAGGATGTCCATTTTATATCCATAAAATGTTTTCAATACATATTGAAACCAATTTTTTGTGGGTATTAAATAAAAAAATTTATATATTTATTTATATATCAAAATTATAAAACTCGGTTGGCTATGGAGATTTTTGATGATCGTGAATATTGGCCAGACTACCGATGACCGGACTAGTATATTTTGGTCGGGTAGTTTTTCCACCCAATGAGGGAATCCATTTTAATTTTATTAAATAAAAATTAATTAAAAATAAAAAACCTTAAAATTATTAGGGTTTGAAATTTTTTAGGGGGTGTTGGTTTGTCATGGGAAATGAAAAATCATAAAAAACAATCATCAAATGCCCACATATTGGGCTATTTGGAAAAGAAATTAGTCAAAAGATAAATTAAAAAAAGGTAGGTAACCTTTTCCCCTTTATTTTTGTGGAAATCATCCTGAAATCCTAGGAATAGGTCCTCCTCTAGTTCCTGAGCACCACCGGACCTCCCTCGCATGGGATCACACCTCACCAGACGAAACCTCTCCTGACCATCAAAGCTTCCCTCCTCCGACACGCCTCGCACCAGGTCGCACCCTACCTCATGTCGGTAGACTCCCTTAACATGAACTCATCTGGTAATATCCTCCATCTAGCATGTATATTCCTTAGGTCATCATCAAACCACCTTGGAAGGCACTTCCCTGGTAGTGCACGCCATCTGTCCCACCTCCTCCAACATCTGTGGCCAAGCTGCGACCGCCACCTTCCCTATAAAGATTTGCATGGTGAAGGTATCGGGCATGCAACGGAAGCCCCAAAAATGGGATTTTAAACTTTTTCACTAATGATCAACATGAAATCATCGATTTTGGAGAATATTTGACCAGTACAAGCTGAGTATCTCATGTGAAGAAGACTAAGAACAAAGTTAAAACCATAAAATATTCGGTTTAGATCTGAAGTTGCGCTTGAAATCTACTCATTGTTGGAAATCATTTCTCAAATAATCTGAAGCTGAATTCCCCTAGATCATCCACATGCACTTGAAAAATATTTGAGGGCATTGATCATCAAAATTTGGGTGGTAGCGTAGAGTTCTGATGATGCCTTCAATGCTTTGATGATCACTGCATTGCCTTGTTTGCGATGCACGAGAGAGAGCTCAATCCGAGATCCTGGATCTAGAGACTCTCTATCCAGTATGTGGGAGAGAGAAGAGGATAAAGATAGAGAGAGGTGATGTGAATAGTGATTAGTGATAACCTATCCTCTTCTATTTATAGTGTTTAATAAATTACTCGGAAAAAACACCCCAACCCCCGATTAATTTTACACACTCTAAATAATATTATGACTACTATACCGAGTCATTAACATTATTATCAATTTCTTGTAATATAATAAATATATTATGTGATAATACCTGAGTCATTGACTCAACTCTTCATTCCCACAAATATTAAATGATCCTTGAATATTTTAAACTAATATTCATTCAAATAATATTTTCATATATTTAATGTAAAACTTATAAATATATTTAATAAATAAATTCAATGACAATTGTTATTAACTTGAATAATATGAATTTTTTTATTTAATTGGTTATCATATCTCCTTAGCAAAAACCTAGACCCCAGCAGTGGGGACCATAATGTCCAATATACCTATTCCACTAAATAGGGAATATTCTTGAATACACAATTGTGTGTGACCCTCTAGGCCCTTATCTCCATATTAGTGAATGCTATTCACAGACCAAGAGTGGGATCTAGAAACCCATCATGGCCCCTAAATAGATAAGGATAGTCACAAAAATGAAAACTCACCTATGAACATGCAATTTTTAATATAATTTTTTTTGCCTTTAATATCTCATAAATTAGGATTCACACTCATGTCATCTCCCTTTTATTGATTTATTATTTTTTTGGTATAACTGGTTAGATTTACCTTGGATGACCATGGTCATGGATTTATCATGGTACTACCATCCTAATCAATACGGTCTGATATATATAACTTCCTTAACCTAGAAGCGACAAATCCTTTCTTGATAATTCAACCAATGACATACCACCAATGATGCACCCAACACAAGCTAACTCGCCAAAATTTCATTGTCATGGTTTCTACCTTACATAGGAGTGCGTGATCAAATTGAATACATTGGTAATGATCCCAAGTCAGGAGACCATTACACATGTTCATAGATAGAAACATCCAATGAAACACAAAACATGTGGTGTTTCTATTGGCAGGTATGTCCTCATGATATCACTACTATAGATCACCGAGTGAGAACTACATAAGAAGAAGTCTCAATGCATATAAGCCCACAACAAATGATTGTAAAACATCTACTATGACCAGTCAGAAAGATGTATTTAGACCATAGTACCTTTGTTTATGATTAATACCATATTATCTCATGGTTCTCATTATAGAATGGAATTTACTATAACCTTTTGATATGATAATTAATATATGGACATTACCATTAAATAGTGGATGCAAAAATATCTACATTATAATGGTAATTAAACATCATGTATATATAACTTTTATACATGATATGGTAATCAAAATCACTATATAGTTGGGTCTAGAGAACCAACTATTAAAACACTCCCACATGCACTAGATCCAACTTTCTAACCAAACTTGTTGTCTCTCACAAGATTAAGATCATGTTTATGTTGAGTCGCAACTTTAGTTACAAGGCCTACCACAATTCTACTGCATCGCTATTCTTTTATATGTGACCTCATCTCCTTGAGTAAAATCTCTCATGATATGATATCTAATTGAGTAAATGTCTTGGTCATACTCAATAAAAGTTCAATAAGAATCATTCACTTAGAAATATAGAATTTTTTTACTTCTCACCGTTAATGTAGGAATCACCCTTTCTCATCCACTTAGAGAATGCATCTGAATTATTGTAACATTTCTATACATATTTTATTTAAATACACATATTTGAAAGGCATGTTGTATTTAATTCCCAAGAAGTATGACCAAAACATTACTTTTATATTGAAGAATATACCTAAAGAAGTGGGTAAATGCTTCTTTAATTCATTTTATGTTGATTAAAATTATATTGTTTTATTTCATGATATGAAATTAAAATAACCTCATGTTAATACCACTTATATTGAAGGAGATTGTGAATGTACATATGGAATTAATTTTCATTTCCTTTTCACCTCTTCTTTCAATTTGTTTGCTATAATAATTAATGATTAATCCATCCTTTATATTCTTATTTACTTGTAGAACCTTACCTAAATAGTTAATGAAGCATTTACTCAATACATTCCATTTTTTAGCCTAAAATGATACTTGTGTAAATGGGTGAAAATGATATGAGAAAGGGATCCATTGAAATATCATAATCCATCTTTCACTTTACACATGTTAGTGTAATAAAAAACTTATTCACATATTTCTTCACTTTCTCCAAGGAAAATTTTAGGAGACGAGACATCATGTTATATCACTCATGTCCTAATGTAGTGACCACAACTAGAATTAGATGTTGATGATAGCATTATAACATAACCATCATATGATACACACATGATTCTCCTGTAATAAATTTTACACCCTTGCTTCCTAAGTAAGTTTAATTAGTATTGGGGACACTGGCACCTTGAATTTGTTGTACTGTAGTATTGTGTGCAAGTGCATGCACTACAATTGAAAACTCATGCCAGTGTGGATATTTAACTTATTTTGTTATTTATTGCCATATTTTTGTGGTATAACATTAAATTTCTTACAAAACTAACATTTCTATCATATTATTAGTTTCTTTATCATGATGACTGGTTTAGAAATTTTGAGTAATTAATTAAATCATTAAATGTCTCCCACTATTTTATCAAATACTAGGAACCCTCTGTTCAAGAATCAGAATGCTCTATGGTTTGAGTATTATAGTGACAAGGATCCCTGAACCTCCCCTCACAGTCTACAAGTTTTGGCTACTCCACTACTTGGAGGGTGTAAGGTAGGCTTTAAACTGTTCAACCGCATTAACTCATAGTTCCCTAATCTATTGAGTGAAGTCTTAGCTTCTAAAATCGTAACGTGATTTAATCAACAATTTCCTCTAAAATTATATAAAGTTATCTTTAGAAAATACTTACTAACACTTTATTTAATACAACTCACCACTCTCATAAGAACTCCTCGTTAGTAATAGGAACCCTTAGTTTTGGCAAGACGAGCACCCCAAACACACAGTTTTGTGAAAATTTGAATGATGGAAGGCGGTTAGGAATTAATATTTACTTTAGGGTTTTTTATGTTTTTAATGTAATTAAATAAATCCTTTTATATTTAATAATAATGTTCTATGTGATTGCATTCACAACTTACCATGAAATTTAAAATATCAATCACGTCGCATGTTCATTTTATCTATGCAAGCTTGTTTATTATTCTACATGTTTGCGCGTTAACTAATCATACACAAAAATAATAAACCATGAAAAAATGAATTGATGAAATCTTCATAAGATGATTATAATGGTAGATCAATTGAGTGAATAATGGATAAACCTAGACCCTAGGGGATATACCTCAAGTCATGTCACTTGCGACTCGAGTTCCAACACCTATCCATCCAATGTGTCAATCTCCTGTATGGTGTGTCTCCACAACTCGGTGCAAAGTGAGTCACTGATCATCTCTTCATTATAAAACAATACTCACTTGTTGGTGAGGGGAAACAGGGAGTATAAAATATAACTATGAAATGGAAATCAATTCCCTTATATGTTTAATGATGTAGACGATTTTCAGAGCACAATTTATTTAAACTACTTATTACAAACCATGAAATAATTAAATAAGTAAATAAAATACATACCAACGATTCATTAGTCAGTCCAAAACTCATGACCATTCAAATATGTTTTAAACTATCATATTAAAATTAAATACAGAATTAAAAAAATTAAACATGAATTAATTTTTTATCCGAGGAAACTTTTATTGAATTAAAATATCACTCTTATTTTAATTCAAAAAAATTTGTTTCTCGGTCCCATTAATAAATTTAATTTTATATCCAAAAATTGAATTAATTAATAAATTTAATTTCATTCCAAAATTAAATTAATTTTAACCCATATAATTAAACTTATTCCAAAAATTTATATTTAAATAATTTAATTTTCAACCAATATTAAATTAATTAATTTTTTATTATTTAATATTACCTTGGCCCCAATAAACCTAGGAAGGACTTGTACGGGTTGATCCAAACCTGCATTGGCCCATTCTAGGAATTTCAATCCCCATTAAGAGGCGTTTCAGGCCAGGTAGGTCTACCCAAACCCATTCATGTATTGGCATATCCATATTAGAAGTTACCTCAAATTGCTCGTTCTAGTAGTGGCTACCCGACCTGTTCTGGTAGTAGTAGGTCGAATTCACCAAATCTGGAAGGGATGGAACCTACTTAGGAGGATTTGGCTATCATCTTCTTGATAGATAGAGCTGGATCGACCACAAGCAGTGGTGGTAGCTTTCGGCTGGGCCAGATCTGATGATGGGGAGTTGCACAAATGTGGCCCTGTTGAGAGCACAATGATGGGTACTTTCGAGGTGGTGAAATCTGGTGATTCCCAGGTCAGCACGACAAGGTGTTGGGATTTATTATTTAAATTTTTGAATTATGAGGAGAGATAATATATTAATGGAGGGATTTTCTCAACATTAATGGAGGATTTTCTCCCGACATTAATGAAGAGTTATTCTCAATATTAATTGATGGAATTATGATGGAGTTGTGAATGTTTACCGCATTAATGGAGATATGGACATGGTGTCTATATAAGAGGATGCAGAAGCATGTTTTGGAGGGTGGGCTGGAAAAGATGTAGACGCCCAAAGAGAATGGTGAAGGGGTTGCCGCATTTGTGGTAACTGGTGCGAAGGTGGGCTGGCAAAGATGTAGCCGCCAAGAGAGAAATGAGGAAGGGGTTGTCATGTTTGTAGTAATCGGTGTGAAGCGAAGATTATTAAGATGATTGAAGCAGAGGTGATGATGCCGACGATGATGGCATGTCAACAGTGGCGATGATCGAAGACGACGATGATGATGGTGCCATGTATCGAAAGTCCTATTGGTTGCGGAGATCAAGTGGCGTGTCCCGGTTGTGATGATCGGTGGTACTGACAAAAATGGTACGCTCATGGGTGTCATGTGTGATGTTAAAAATCCTTCGGGTGTGTTGTAAAAGGTCTTTGGGCATCGTGTAAAATGCCTTCGGGTGATAAAAGGACTTCAGATGAAATTTTCTCTTCTATTGTGTGTTTCTGAAATGACGTCTTCCGCTGCGGCGCCGGGCTCCGAGCCCCAACACAAGGGCCCGCAGAGGTGTCTGGTCTCTCTGAAGAAGGGGACGACAATTACTCATCACCGGAGAACAGTGGGGAGATGGCCTCGGCAACCCGATAGGGGAGGTACCCATGGGGAAAGGCCAGATCTATGGTTTTAGCCAGATCTAAAGGCTCTCATGTAGAAGAAATTTTTGGTACCAAATGGGAGGTGGTCATCTACCAGATCTGGGCCAACAGTGAGGAAAAAGGCAATGTAGATGGTGCAACCAAGTGGGTAAGAAGAAGATCTTGTAGGTGATTCATGTTCTGTGGGTTAGGATTCAGCGTATGTAGTCTTATGGGGAGGGTGAGGCCACTAAGGTCGGTTAGAAGGGGCAGTTGGAGGTGACTAGTTTGGAGAAGGTTGCAGAAGGCCAGCTTGGCATATGGAGTCTAGCATTATCGTGGGTTGACCACTATGGGAGAGCGACAGGTAGCCAGAGGGGATAGGGTGGACCACTTCAAGAGAAAGATCCTTGTTATTAAATTTTAATTTTTGTTTTTCCTCACCCGGTGGGTTTTTCCAGTCATTATTTATTTTAGTTGACCCGCAAGACAAGGCCCCACCCTTTTCTTATTTTGATATTATTATAGTGTGTGAAATCGAAGACCCGAGAAACACACTTTCCCAAAAATCAAAATCCCATTAAATAGGCTTATTAGAAATTAATTAATTAATTAATTAACTAAATAATAAAATAAATAAAGAAAATTGATTTAATAATTTCCACAAATTTGTGGAAATATTTCACCAGCCGGATGAACCTATTCCATCCATCAGAATTCTGGCCAGTGATCGAGCAAAAGGGTGAATTCAGAAACAACTGTCTTTAGGTATTACAACATATAAAATATGTGTTCTTTAATTGAATACCTACAAATTCAGTTTTCAATTCGTACTTAAAACTTCAGATGACCGTAATTGGGCCATACGATGTCAGATTTAATCACATTCTACAGTGTTGGGACTATAACGATACCCTCTTAAAATTTAATGAAAATTTAATTATATTTGGATTAAATAATCCATGCATCCCTTTTATACCAACTGATGGTACATGGTATGCAGTGAAGGCCCCAAAAATGGGATTTTAAAATTTTCCACTAACAATCGACATGAACTCATCGATGTCAAATAATTGATGCGAGGTATAATATGAGGATCTCATGTGAATAATATTAATCACAAAATTAAAACCATAAAATACCTGGTTTAGATTTGAATCTGCGCTCAACATCTGCTCATGATTGGCGATCTCTACTTGAATAATTTGAAACTAAATTCCTATAAATTTTCCACATGTGCTTCAAAAATCTAAAGGAGCACCGACCATCAAAATCTGGGTACTAGTGTGGTGTTTCAACAACACATTCAATGCTCCAAATATCACTACATCGCCTTGTTTGAAATGTGAGAGAGATAGCTCGATCTGAGCTCTTGGATCCAGATCCTCTCTCTTTAGGATGTAGGAGAGAGAATATGATAGAGAGAGAGAGGTTATGAATAGTGATTAGTGAGAACCTATCCTCTTCTATTTATATTTTTTAATAAATTACCTGGAAATGTCACCCCAAACCTTGATTAATTTTACACAATATAAATATTATTATGACTATTGTATTGAGTCATAAATATTATTATCACTTTCTTATTATATAATAAATATATTATGTGATAATACCTGATCCATTTACTCGACTCTTCATAGTATTAAATAAGAAAAAAACCTTGAATATTTTTAACTAATATTCATTCAAATAATGTTTTCACGTATTTACTATAAATCTTGTAAATACATTTAATAAATAAATTCAATGCCGGTTATTCTTAACTTGAATAATGTGAATTTATTTATTTCTTTGGTGATCGTATCTCCTTGGAAAAAACCCAAACCCGGTGGTGGGGCCCATAATGTCCAATATACCTATTCCATTGAATATGGAATATTCTTGAATACACTATTGTGTGTGACCTTCTATGTCCTTATCTTGATACCAGTTAATACTATTCACAGACCAATAGATGGATATATCAACCCATCAAGGCCCCTAAAGATATATGAATAGTCACAGTAGTGAAAACCATCCTATGAACACTCACTATGTAATATAATATCTTTTTATTTAATATCACATAAATCAGGATGCACACCCATGTCATCAACCCTTTTTTGCTTTATTATTTATTGATCTAGTGAGTTGGATTTACGTTGGACATCCATGGCCATGGATTATCAAGGTACTAACATCATAATCAATATGGACCGAGATATATAACTTCTTTAACCTTCAAGCGAAAAATCCTTTCTTGACCATTCAACCAATGTCATACCACCAATGACACACCCAAAATAAGCTACCTCTCCAGAATTTCATTATCATGGTTTTTCCTTGCATCAAAGTATGTGATAAAATGACACACATTGGTAATGATCTCAATAGAGGAGACCATTACACATATCTGTAGATAGTAACATCTAATGACACCCAAAAAATGTGGTGTTCCTATTGGAGGGTCTATCCTCATGAGCTCACTACAAGAGATCACCAAGTGCAGAATTCATGAGAAGAAGTCTCAATGCTTATGATCCCCCAACACCTAATAGCTAATCATCTATTGTTTCCAATTAGTAAGATGTATATTGACCATGGGACCTTTGTTTAAGATTAATGTTATAGTATCCTGAGGTTCTCATTATCTCTTGAGATCTACTATAACATTTTGATATGATAATTAAGCTATGGAAATTACCAATAAATAGTGGAACCAGAAATATCTACACTATAATGGTAAGTATACATCATGTATATCTAACTTGTATAAATGATATGGTAATCAAAAGAACTGTATAGTTTGTTCTAGGGAACCCACAATTACAACACATGGAACCCATAGCTCACCGATACAACATCCTTCTCCCCAGCCTGGATCGATGCCAACCGTCATAGCTGCCCAATTCAGATCATCCCAGATCTAGTCACACCACCCATGGTTCCTCCCCGCTATCTCACACCACCTCGTAGTCGCCGTTATGGTGACGTCTTGATGGCCACCTTACTCCCAGCCATGATATGGAAATGCCACTGCTCAACTCTTCCCTCCACTTATGGCCACTGTAATCCACAAAGTCGCCCCCTTCTTGAAGCCCACCATACCAGCACCGCCCTCCTAGATGCACATCACTTTCACTATACCCTGCAAAGCATGGAAGTCCCCTACCAGTGACCCTCCTTGTTAGGCCAGATACCCCTAAAAAAGACATAAAACTTTTCCATGGTCCAAACCACCCCAAAATGATCCTAGGAAGGTCTTCCAGACCCAATATGAGTTTATGAAGGCTCTTCTGGCCCATAACACCCTTGTATGAGGTTTTCCCAGCCCGAAATGGGAATGCGTGCATTTTTTCCAACCCGAACAGACCATGCCTGGGGTTTGATGGACTGGGTAAAATTTATATAATCAAAATTAATTTAATTAATTAATTTAATTTTGGTTTTAAATTAAAATAATTAAGTATTATTTTTTTAATTTTTTTATACTTCTGTATAAATTAAATTAATTTTTGGAATTAAAATTATATTAATTTTGGGATTGAATGACATACTTATTTAATTAAAAATAATAGTGAATTTTTAATTCCATAAAATTTCCCATAAAAATAATTTATTATGTATTTAATTTTTGTTTATGCATTTAATATAAATATGTGAGTTTGATGTGTATGGACTAATCATGATCCATAGACCGACCAATGCTTGTCTGGTGTATGTTTATTTTTTTATTAAATTATTGAAATTAATGTATGTAATAATTAGTTTAATAAAATACAATCTACAAGTAGTATATTTTATTATATGTATATGGTCTTTTACGCAAAGATAAAAGTTTTTATCTACATTCAAAATTCTTAAGACCCCTTGCCTGTGTGAAAGTATTTTTGTATAATGATAAAGATGAGTAGTGACGTACTTCACACTGAGTTATGAAGACACACCAAAAATAAGTTTTATGCATTGGATGAGTGAGTGATACAACGTGAGTGGCAAGCGACATGACTCAAGGAGTTAGCCCCAGGGTCTATGTTGAACCACTATTCAATCAATGGATCAACCATTAGTATTGGCTAATGATCACATCATTATTTTATTTATTCATTGTTTGTTATTTAATGTATGTATTATTTACACACGATCACATAAAGTAATATACAAGCATGCACAAATAAGATGAACACATGACGCAATGGATATCTTATTTTATTGCATGGTAAGATGTGAGTGTGATCATATAATATGTTCTTATGAGATAGAAAATGATTTCATTTCATCATATAATAATAATACAACCCTCAAAGAAATATTAAGTCATTAAATTCCTTACATCATTTGAATTTGAACAAAACCAGGTGTTCGGGGTGCTCATCAGCCATTGTCGAGGGTGCCTCTTACTACTTGGGAGTTCTTATGAGTCAGATGGATTGTCTTAAGAAAATTTGGAAGCAAAGAAGTAGCCAAATGTATATTTATAAAACTTTAGAGGCACGTGTTGAGTAAATAAAGTTTATGATTTTAGAAGTTGAGACTTCACTCGATAGATCAAAGAACCATGAGTTAATGCAGTTGACCAGTCAAACGCCTACCTTAAACCCTCCAAGTAGTAGTGTAGCCAAAGCTTGTAAAATTTGAGTGGAATTATAAGGATCCTTGCCAATGGAATACTCAATTGATTGAGTATTCCTATTCTATCACATAGGGTTTATAAAATTCAATAAAATAGTGGGTTACATTTAATGATTTAATTAATTAATCGAAAATGTTTAAATTGATAATCAAGATTAAAAGTTCTAATCCATTAGTTTTATTTTTGTAGAAAATTAAAAGTAATAACATAAGAAATACAATGATATGAAATGGAAAAAGTAAATATACACACCACCATTAGTTTTCAAAAAGTAGTACAGGCGCTTTTGCACAATACTATGATAATGGACATTCAAGGTGTCAGTGTCCCCAATACCTGTTAAGCCTCTTCAGGAAGCAAGGGTTTAAAATTGGTTACAATAGTTTCATGTATGATGCATATTATGGTTATTTCATAATTCTTTTATCAACATACGATATATGTTGTGGATACCAAATCAGTACAAGGATGATATTACATACTGTCCCATCATCAAGAATCTTGCAAAGAGATAGTGAAGTTAGATATGAATGGGTGATGGTTACACTTGATATGTGTAAATTGAAAGATGGGTCATGATCTTTCAATGTATCCCTTTCAGATATAATTTTAACCCATATTTTCTAAATTCATTTATGATTAAAAATGAATAGTTTGGTGAAAAATTCTTTTTACCTTTAGGTAAGGTTATTTAAGCTATTAGAACAATAAATAATGATTCATCTTTAGTTCTTAATGTGAAAAAATTAAAAGGAAAGGAAAAAAATGTTAATGGAAATTTTCATTCCAAAGGAACCTTTTAAACATCCCTAAAATAAAGAGGTATTAACAAGAGGTTATTTTCTTTGTGTATCATGAAATAATTATATTGAAGACAAATCTAATGAACTGAATTTAATAAGCTAGTACTCACTTCTTATTCAGTGAATATTCATCATCGTAAGTAATTTTTTCAATTTTACTTCTTATCCATTAAATAAAATATTCTCATCACATATGTGTATCAAAATAAAGTAACCATGTAAGTATATAAAATCACAAGAAGTATGACGTGTTCTCTAAGAAGCTAAAAAAGGGTGGTTACTAAGTCAATGATGAGATGCACATGACTTCTAATTACTAAGTAAATGATTCAAGTAGAAATTTTATTAAGTGTAACCAAAAAATTTATCTCACATGTTCTTTGGACATATGGAGATATAAATATAATTTCTAGAATGAATGTTGTTTGTGGTGTTTTAGGCTCAACCAATAGTTCATTAATACTTGAATCATAGGCAATACCTAATGAATATAAAATGTATGACTTATTTACCATGTTGTGGAAAGATAATTATATTTCAATTAAAACAACAAGTGGAAATTAAGGATATACCCATTATTGTATTTATAATTAATAGAGCTAAACAACTTAGGTATTATAGATGTATATACTTATATATTTTGGATAAAGGACCCTTTAGAAATAAAGGTATGCCACAAAACTTTCAAAATTAGTTAGTCTAGAGAGTGATAACTATTACAAAGGGTAAGATAGTGGTAAATATAATTCATTATATTCCTTTAAGTGTTTATTAAGGAATGTGAAAGTGGAGTATGGTATATACATGGTCAGAAGATATGAGTTTATTTAGGTTGTTATTTTAAATATTATCTTGACCAAGCATTTATTGATCATTATAATGTAGTGTGGAGTAATTTCTAAATGCAAATTACTTTATCCATGTTAGGGTCATGATAAAAACAAGTAGGATCGATGATGATTCTTACATATTAACATTGATAAAAATATATAGCATGGAGTAATTCCTAAATTCATTTTACCTTATATGCATCAGATATATGATGTTAGTAAAAGAAGTATCAATGTTGAGAAAAATATTCATTGCATAAAATTCCATTATATTTAAAGATGTGATTCAAAAATAATGGTGATATCCCATAAACATATGGAAACTATAATGAAAAATGGATATCATATGACTTATATTAAGAAGGAAATCCATTATGTCATAATAATATGTGTTTAGATGAAAATAGTTTTTTATGGATATAAACAAACATACATCCAGGAAAAACACAATGTGAATCTATAGTAGTTATCTTAAAAGTTTCTTTGGATATTATAGTGATCCATATGATAGAAATGACATAGTAAAGTTATAGACTATATTTCTATAAAAGGGTTCACATATCTATTTGAGAGAGTGGGATCCAGATTAACTTGGGTTTATTCAGTTCCAGAGATGCACAACTAGTTGGCATAGGAATGAGTTCCACTAGAATTATGAAATAGAATATTTCAGAGACTCATACTACATAGAAATTTTAAAAACATGGTGATGGTTTTATATTCACTATAGATTGTGGTAAATTATTAATTGTGAATATAAATCCCCACATATAATAAGTATATGGAAATTAACTAAGATTCACAAGATCAATTAAAATTTAATAAATGATTCCATGTATCTAAGTAAATGGGGGTTATTATTTTGAATAATGTGGTGGGTATTCAAGTGATACTATACATGTATGGTAAAAGTGTGGTACCTATAAGGATCGATTGGTTATACCAAGTCATTATGCCTAAATCCATTAGAATTTTACTTTTAAAATATAATTTATAGGACAATTTAATTGAGAATTGGATTTCAAGACCACCCATCATGGAAGGTGTCTATATGACGTAACCAAAAAGGTATAGTGGCATCATAGAATACTAATAATGGTTTTAAGTTAATGAAATCCAGTTTTAGATTAAGTGAAAATATCATAGAATATTCATTTGGAATGAATATTTTTCCTGTGTCTACCAGAGGTTAGTGGGAGGACCATAGTTTTCCAATTATAATATGTTTGGTAACATGTGGAAAAAATATATTGGTCTTATAGTTAGTTAAGATGAGGATGAAAGTAATTATTTAGTGATTGAATTTAAAGTAGAAAACTATGTTATAGGGAATAGGATATACTGAGTTAGATATAACAGTTTCATAGACCTATTCAATCATACATATATGGACATAGTATTAAAAAATACAAGTTGGAACAATTCGAGAGAGAATTGTTACCAGTGTCACATGGAATAAATCTCTCTGGATAAAAATGTACATGACATAGGAGGTGATTAAAAAGGTGAGCTAAATTCTATTATCCTTAGTTATAGATCAATCATGTAGTCTATTATATTTACAAGAATCAATATTGATTTTATATGCATTATAGTAGGTGAATATCAGTTATATCCAAAAGAACTAAAAGGGTGGTAGTCAGAACTATCCAATTCTACCAGAGGAAGTATAAGAGGTATGTACCTGGTATGTGGAGAGGAATTGATTCTATTTACAAGGGGACACAAACTATTCTTTCTATAGATCATTATGATATAATATCATGTCTATGATAAGATAATGAGTGATAAAATCTCATATAATCTATTGGTATCCATTTCTACAAATACCAAGTATGTTTCAGCTTTTGAGGAAGATAAAAAGTAGTGTATTAAATGCAATGATTTATTCCAATTCTTGGAATTGTACCTATTAAGTAGATTATTATCATTATGTAAATTATGATACTCTTACTAGCTAAGATTTCATTTTTTGGAAGTGGACAAAATATTTTATAATTGGGTTTTTCATCTCTTGAGAAGTTTTACTCAAGAAGGTGAGGTCACACATGCAGAATATCCATGCAATGGAGATGTGGAAGACCCAACATATAAAGTCACGAATCAGAAGAAACATGATCTTAATCATGTGAGGGATAACAATGATGGTTATAAAGTTAGATTTAGTGAAAGTGGGAGTATTTTAATAGTGGGTATGCTAGAACCAACTATACAGTACTTTTCAATTATCATTTCTTGTATACAATAAGATATGCATGATGTTTACTTACCAATATAGTGTAGAAATTTCTATGTCTACTATTTAATGGTAATTTCCATAGATTAATGGTCATATCAAAGGACTATAGTATATCTTAGGATATAATGATAACCTCGAGATACTATGACATTAATCTTAAACATATGTCCAATGGTCTTAATATGTCATGATGAATGGACATAGTAGATGTTTTACTATCAGGAATTGGGGGATCATAAGAATTTGGATTTCTTCTCATGAAGTTTACACTTGGTGATCTCTAGTAATTGAGATCCTAAGTAAATACCTGCCAAAAGGAACATCACATGTTTTTGGTTTTATTAGATGTTCCTATCTAGAAATATGTGTATTGGTCTCCTAACTTGAGATCATTATCAGTGTGTTCCATTTGATTATGTACTTTGATGTAAGGAAAACCTTGTGATAATAAAATCATGGAAATGTAGCTTGTGTTGGGTGCATCATTGGTGGTATGTAATTTGTTGATTGATCAAGAGATAATTTTTCACTTTCGAGCTAAGGAAGTAACAAATCTCAGGACAGGTTGATCAGGATGGTAGTATCTTCATAAATCCATGGCCATGGTTGTCAAAGGTAAAAGCATCCAGTTAAATCAAAAAATAATAAAGTTAGGAAGGATGATGATATGGTTGTGAATCATAAATCATGAGATATATAAATACAAAGATATTATATTACATGGTTCATGTTCATAGGTTGGTTGTTGTTGATATGACTACTCCTTATATCTTTAGGGGAGATGATGGGTTGCTAGATTCCGCTCTTAGTCTGTAAATATTATTCCATTATATTTAGATAAGGTCTTAGAGGTGCACACACAATATCATATTCAAGAATCTACCCTATCCAGGTGAATAAATATATATAACATGGTGGGCCCCACCATTGAGGTTTGAGATTTGTCCGAGGATGTATGATCCCCAAAGAAATAAAAAAATTCATATCATTAATGTTAAGAAAAATGGAATTGAATTTATTTTTTAAATTTATTTACAAGTATTAAATCACATACAAGGAAAATATTATATGAATGGTGATCGGATTTCCGAGCATGTCAAATTAGATGTCTAATTAAACTAGAATTTCTACAATATAGCAGCAACCCTAGGTCATCTCTTAATGGAGACTTAGATCATTAATTCAAAAATGAATTTCTGATTATGAAAGTAAAAAATGGGAATGGGGTTTTCTAAAACTTGTGTTTTGATTATTAAAAATATAAATTGAAACTATATTACTAAGTGAGAGAAACTGGTTGGATAAATTGTGAACAACCTGGGTAAGTGTCCATTGATGCTCAATACATCATCGATCTCAAGGGAAAGGGAAGGATACTTGATTCCTTGATTTTATACATACTAAAACCATTAAGGGTGTGTGAGTTATTACTAGGTTAACACTTAGGATTTTATTGATCAACGATGTTGATTATCGGTGACCGCTCAAAATCAACAAACATGAATCGATGTAAAAAACAGAACTCAATCAAGGAATCACAACAAAAATGCGATGAGATGGCCATATTTGTGTCAATGATAAAATATTCCACAAGAAAAGAACATGAATATTCATAGGTTCAATCTCCCATATTTTATCAACCGACATAATCCATTTTCACACTCATGAAAGGAAAGGGGTGAGAAAAAAGGCAACTGCACACAAATCATCACAAGATCTGGGTTATGCATGGAAGCATGTGGATTATTTTTTATTTTATTTGTATTTGATCATACTATAATAAACAAAAATTTAGAAGGGAGAAATGAAGAATAATTAACAACAAACCTGTAAATCAATTACCTTACAAAGATTACAAGCATGGATCTTGGGATTACAAGAAGGAACACCCCCCAAATTGATCACTAAGAGGCTTTGAAGTACTTGAGGGATAAGGGAAATAAAATGGATGAAGAGAGATCCAAAATTCGACTAACCTTCAACCCTGGTCGTTAAACATGATAGAGTGAGGGTTAGGAGTGATTTTATGGAAAATTACATCAAAATATCCACAAAATCGGTCAAGTATCTAAAGAGTTAGGTGACTATTCAAGGAATAATTTTTAATCCATATTTATCCAGATGTTTGACTTTCTAAAACACATGAAAATGAATTTAAATTATTTGGAGAGTTGGGGCTTCGAGTTATCTATCCAAGGGAGGTGGAATCAGCCCAATTGAATCTTTGAGGCCTGAGTTATGGCCAAAATAAAGAAGATGTGTTCCAATTTGGCCCGTCCAGAATTTCTTCACATTGTGGGCCTATTTTTGGTCTCCAAATGGAAAAATTGGGCTCCATGATCCTATAGAGAAATTTATACCAAATTGTTTTGAATTCATACACCCATTTTTAGCCCAATTTTATGTATGTATTATCCACAATACATATTAATGTCCACATGCATGCTTGGGATCTCACGAAGTTTTTCCCATTTTTCTTGAATTCCATCACGGGCTCTCCAAATCACCTCCCCCTACAATGTAAACTTTGATACAAGTAAAATTTTCCTATTAAAAAATGATAAACATTAATTTTTTTAATCAAACATGATGTGAAATTTATTATTATATTTGGAATATTCATTAGAAAACCAGTTTAAAACAGCAATGTAAGGGTGGAATTTAATAGTGAATCACTATGCGATCACACCCCCACACCTAAACATTTTCACTCCTGGGAAAAGTAACATATAAAAAAAATGATGCATGTATACATTACAAACATCATGAATATTTAACATTTGAGGAAATTTTAATTCATTAAAGTAATGTGATCAATGCAAAAACCACACCAATGAGTTATTCCTAGTGAAAATGGAAAAAGATGTCTCATAAATCATATCACAATGAAATTAAAAGAGATTCATGATACCAAATTGAACAAGTAATTAAAAATTTAATCATTCCAATAACTCTCCTTGTGTGTGTGTGAAAACCATTCCATGCTATTCTTTCCACTCTCTATCTAATAAATATATGTTATTTTATCATTTTTCAGCTTAAATGATTTTCTCCACCGAACCGGACCTACATCCTTTGCAATAATATTTAAAGACCCACTCACTTAAGCATTCCCAGAAGTCAAACCATAATCTCCCAACCTAGATATCCCCATATGTTTCACATTTTATCACTCCCCTCATTTATAATTTTTTTTTCAGAATTTTCATTTGGAACAAATCTCACACTCATATCTCAACCCTTGTTTGATCTCCTAATGAAACTAATTGTAATAGTGATAACAATATCAAAGGATGAGAAGGAGTGGTTTTTGACCTGCCCAAGACACAACCTAGTTTTTTTTTGTTTTTTTTTTGTTTTTTTAGAGTTTACAACTGTCAGATATCAGGTACACATGCATAGGTCAATCCGGTATAGTAATAAAATAGATCGGATAAGGAATGATCATATGGAAATATCATTTTAAGCTGAAAAATATTAACCTATCATATATTTACCTTCTATTAAGTAAGAAATATTCACACTTTGTGGTTTAGTGAAAAAATACATGGAGATATTAGTGATATAGTTTTCCTAAAAACTACTCACACAAGGGGCATCAATCATCTCAATGGATTCATAGAGATACAACCATTTATATCATTGACAGAAAACCAATTCACTAAAAATCACTCCCTGATGTTAAATTTGTATAAATATTCATTCCATAATTGAGATAAGTTTTCATCAAATGTTAAAACAACATGGAATCAAAAATTTCAACATGTATTTCAGTAAGTTCCATGATTTGGTGGCCATAAGGGCGGGGGGGGGGGGGAGTAAAAATACCATAAAGAAGGTGAAAAAGAGAAGAAAGTAGAAAGTCGGTGAAAATACTAATGAACCCAAGAAGATGGGTAAAAGTGAAAATACCATAAAGAAGGTGAAAAATAGGAGAAATAAGAAAGATGATGAAAATCCCAATTAACCCATGAATGTATCCACCCCCAACACCTAGAATGTGTAGTGTTCTCACTGTAATAATTGAGAATGTGAGAAGTAAGGATAAAACCTGGTGTGTTTCACTGGTATGTTGCTTCTAGAAGGTGGATTTCCTCCATTGGATTCTTTAGAAAATACTCATAGAAGTGTTTAAGTCGCTGGCCATTGATGGTAAGACTTTTTCTACCCTACTCATGAAAAATTTGTATTGCGCCAAAAGGGTAAACATTAGTAACATAATAAGGACCGATCCATTTTAACAAAACATACTTAGGTAGAGCTTTAGCCTAGAGTTGTATATGATGACCTTCTCACCAATATAGAACTTCCACTGATGAATCATGTTATCATGGATATCCTTTTTATTCTCTTTATAGATCCAAGAGTTCTCATATGCATCACGTATAATTTCTTCCAACTCTTGAATCTGTAGCTTCCTATTCTCACCTACATCTGAATGATTCATATTACACTGTTTAACAGCCCAATATGCATAGTGTTCTACCTCCACCAGGAGGTAAAAATCCTTTCCAAACACAATTTTGTATGGTGACATTCTGATTGGGGTTTTAAAAGTTGTATGGTACACCCAAAGTGCATCATACAAGCACAAACTCTAATATTTCTTGTTGGGTTGTACCATTTTTTCCAAGATTCTCTTAACTTACTGATTTGAGATTTTTTTCTTGTCATTTAGTTTGGGGTGATATGCAGTGGATACTTTATGATCAACCCCATACTTAAGAAGAAAAATTTTCATGTTGTGATTGAAAAAATGTAAACCCTGATCACTAGTAATGAATCTTAGCAAACCAAACCTACTGAAAATCTAGGACGTTACAAAATCAAAAACAACTCGAGAGTCATAAGTCCTAATAGCCATTAATTCCGACCATTTAGACACATAGTTCACATCCAATAATATGCACACAAATCCAAATGAATTTGGAAAATTCCCCATGAATTCAATGCCCCATGCATCAAAGATCTCACAAAATAGCATGGGTTATTGGGGAATTTTATTCCTCTTGGAGATATTCCCTTTGAATTGACATCTAGAATACGACTTACAAAACTGATGGGAATATCTATAAAATGTTGGCCAATAAAGACCTGAGTCAAGGACCTTTTCATCTGTATGTTGAGAGACAAAGTGGTCCCTACAATATAGAGTATGGAGAAGTTCAAAATAGAGGTGAACTCATGGTTAGGAACATATCGATGAAATACTTGGTCACCACAAATTCTCCACAGATATAGGTCATCCCAAATGTACCACCTAGAATCATGCTTAAGTATCTGGGATTATGAAGTGCTGAAATTAGTGGGGACCCTAGATGATTCTAGAAAATTCACAATATCTGCATACCATGGGGTAAGGTCCACAACATCACAAAGGTTCTCACGAGGGAATAATTCTCCAAAGGGGAGGGATGAGTCAAGATGGTGGTCCAATGGTGGAGAAATCCTACTAATGTGTTCAGATAAAACATTTTACACTTCCCTATTATCTTTAATCTCAAGGTCAAACTCTTGGAGGAGGAGCATCCACCGTATGAGGCAAGGCTTAGCTTCAGGTTTCTTTAAGAGAAATCTATGGGTATCATGGTCAGAAAACACAATCACTTTTGACCCAAGAAGATATGAATGGAATTTTTTCAAGGAAAAAACAATAGAAAGGAGTTCTTTTTCAATGGTTGTGTAGTTTACCTGGGTAGGGTCAAGGGTATGTGAGGCATACACAATGACATGAGGAGCCTTCTCAACCCTTTGTGATAAGACTTCCCCAACAGAAAAGTTAGAGGCATCACACATAAGTTCGAAGAGGAGATCCCACCTTGGTGGTTGGATGATGGGAGGTAATATGAGACACATTTTTAGTGAATTTAATGAAACCTCACAATTTTTATCAAACACAAACTCAGAATCTTTTTATAATAACTGGGACAATTTAAGTGCAATCTTACTAAAGACTTTAATGAATCAGCAGTAAAAACTAGCATGACCTAAGAAATATCGCACCTCACGAACACATTTTGGATATGGAAGGGATGAAATTAATTCAATTTTAGATTTATAAAATTGAATTATCTTATTTTAAATGATATTCCTAATAACTATCCCCCGCTCAACCATGAAATGGAATTTCTCATAATTTAAAACAAGATCTTTTTCAATGAAGCAGCGTAGGATAGAACCTAGGTGTTCCAAAAAATCATCAAAAGAAGAACCATACACAATGAAATCATCCATAAAGACATACATAAAACTCTCAAGGTACTCAGAAAAAATAATCAACATACATCAATATAAAGTACTAGGAGCATTACATAGACCAAAAAGCATTCTTCTGTATGCAAATGTGCCAAATGGACAGGTAAATGTTTTCTTTTTTTGATCCTCAAGGGCTATATAGATTTGAAAATTACCTGAATAGACATCAAGGAAAAAATAATGGGTATTACCATCCAATTTTTCTAAAATTTTGTCAATGAAAGGTTGTGTAAAGTGGTCCTTCCACATGGATTAATTCAGTCGACGGTAGTCAATATAGACTTGCAAACTGTTTTGCACATGTGTTGGAACCAATTCATTCCATTCATTTGGCACAACTATTATTCTTGTTTTTTTAGGCACAATTTTCACTCGGCTAACCCATTTACTATTAGATATAGGATAAATGATCCCCACAACAAGTAATTTACTGACATCCAATTTTACCACTTCATGGAGAGTGGGATTCAACCAGTGTTGATATTATATTACGGGATTATCCTCATCATCCAAAAGTATATAGTGCATAAAAATATATGGGATAATCCTATGAATATCATCCAATTCCCATCCTATCACCTATTTACACTCTCTCAAAAGGTTGAGCAGTTTGAATTACTTATATGGAGAGATGTTATTGAAAATAATGATGGGAAATTGGTTAATACCCTCAAGATATGCACATTTTAAATTAGAAAGAAGTTGTTTAAGTTCCAACACCAGTGGTTTTTAGATTGAGGGAGGGGGTTTAGGAGGAGTAAGGTCCATGAAACTATCTATCTTCTCATGTTTATTTTATAAGGAAAGAGAATATATGGAAATGAGATTTGCAGAATCATCGATGGTCATGGGTACCTCAGAATGAAAACACTCATCAATCAAAGAACAAAATTTACATTTTTCAGAACCCACACAATAATCAAAACATGAATCAAAACTCAAATCATCCAAGGGATAATAATAGGAAAATGAGTCAGAGTATGGGTTGAGGATAGAATTGTGTGTGTGTGTGTGTTATTTTAGATCACTTCCATTGAATATATTGGAAGAGTAGAGTGCTCTTCAATGGGGTGTTTCATTGCCTCAAGGATGTTAAAACATAAATTTTCTCTACTGAACTCCATGGATAGCATACCATTATGAACACTGATGATTTTATTTGTCATTTTAAGGAATTTCCTCCCAAGTATGAGAGGGGAATGTCCTTGGGTTCAGGTATCCTCCATCTCAAGAATGTAGAAGTTAGCGGGGAAGATGAGATTATTCACTCTTATAAGGACATCCTCAATCAATATTGTTGGATGCATAGTACTCTGATTGGAAAGTTACATGACAATTCCTATTGGTTGAAGCTCTCCAACCTGTAGACAAGTATACATGGATTGAGGCATTGCATTAATGGAAGCACCTAAATCTAGAATAGAATCATAAAATAAGGTATCCCTTATGGTACATGATATCTTGAATGTGCCTGGATCCTTGCATTTGGTTGGAATTTATAGTTGAATCAAGGTCGAGACGTTCCTTACTAAGTTGAAACCCTCATTCCCCTTCAACCTCCTTCTATGGGTGCAAATCTATTTAAGAAATTTGGCATATCGAGGGATTTTTTTAACTTCATCCAATAAAGGAATGTTAAATTGAACCTTTATAAATGTATCCATTATTTATTTATCAATATCATTATCAAAATTATTCTTATATTTAGAGTGTCTTTGGGGGAAAGGAAGAGGAATGGATTTTTCATTTAAATCATCAATGGTAATTTGATTACCCTTTTTATTTTATTTTTCTTCATTGGAAACTTTTATGGGTAGAGAAAGAGTGGTTTTAAGAGGGGGACATACCTATTGGGTATAATCATTGGATGTTGAAACTTACTTACCACTACAAAGTGTGATTGAACAAACATTACCTTTGTCCTTTTGATTATAAATGGGTTGGGATGGTAGTTTTCCAGAACCTTGCATCTTTATCTCACCGATGGTGTTTTCCAATTGTCCCACTTGAGTTAGTAGATCTTGAATAACTGATTGTGTGGACTGTTGAAACTAGAGGTTTTGGGTTTCCATTGGCTTCACCATGTCCTCAAGGATTGGTTCAGATTTGGGAGGAGGAGTAAGAGTATTATTGTTTCTAGAAGGTGAAGGATAAAAAGGTTACATACCTTGGCCTTATTGATACCAATTCTTCTTGGGGTATCTTGAGTTTCCTCCTTGTCAGTACTGGGGTTGTGCTTGCCACCCAGGGTTTGGATTTTTCCTGAATTGTTCTTGCTTGAATGGAGGTTCTTGTTGGAATGGATTCTAAGGGAACATGGCTGCACAAGACTCAGGTGAATCTTGATGTTGTGGGAATTGTTTAGAAAAGTTATTATTGTCATAAAAAATACCACAATGTAATGGAATTGAAGAAGAGTGTGAGTTATCTTGTTCTTGAGATAATTTCCTTAGAAGGGTATGAATCTCATAAAGTTTATTATCTACCTTTTGTTATATGGATGAATGAATTACCTCATGAACTCTTTAGGTTAGTGAAATATCTTGGGTGCCAAACTATTGTGCATTTTGAGCCATATTGGCTATTAAGTCACAAGCAGCAGAAAGAGTTTTATCAACAAGGGAACCACCAACTGCAACATCAATCATTCCATGATCCATGGGGATAAGTCCCTCATAGAAGAATTAGATTAATAGTTGTTCACTAATTTTTTTGTGGGTGAAGCTTGATCAAATTCTTTTGAATCTCTCCCATTATTCATCAAAGGTCTCACCTTATGATTTCCTAATGCCACATATTTATTTCCTAATTGATACAGTTTGGAAGGGAGGGAAGGAATTATCTAAAAAGAGTATTTTTAGGTCATTCCATCCCCCAATTGTGGCATGAAAATATTATATCCAATATTTTGATACACTATAAAGGGTGAAATGGAAGGCCCTAAACTTAATTAAGTCCTTAAAAAAAATTTGGGGTTTCATGGTGGAGCGCACTATGTGAAACTCCTTAAGGTGTTTATGAGGGTCCTCACTCAGAATAGCATGGAATTTAGGAAGAAGGTGGATGAGGCCTGATCTCATATCAAAGTTTTCAGATTCCTTAGGGTATTGGATGTACTTAGGTTGGTACTCCACATCAGGGGTGGTCAGTTCTTTTAATGTTCAATTATTTGCAACCATGATTTCTGGGGTTTGATTTGGTTCAAATTTGGATTGGATTAAGACCACTTGAGGTTCCACAAGGGGTTACTCGGTGTTACTTGATTGAAATACTCTAGATTCCCTAATTTTTTAGTGAAGTGTATTTTCAATTTCATGGTCAAATTCAAGTAGTTTTTCTTTGCTAGATCTTGTCATGGAACAATGATGTCCAATTTTATTGATTGATTGTTTGTTGTTGTCTTTTTTGATTTTTTAAATTTTTTATGGAAGATTAATTAAAGAAAAACACATAAGAAATTAAAGGAGAAAATAAAAGAGAATTTTATACTACATATTTAGATAGAGAGAGAAAAAATAATAATAAGAAGAAGAGAGAGATAGATAGAGAGAGAAAGAACACACAAAAACAAATAAAAAGAAAAACCAAAACCAAAACTATAAAATGAGGGGTGGGATATTGAAAGGATTAATAATTAAGAAATAAAATAAATAAAAAAAAGTGAAAAAATGATCTTGGATCCCCATAAATGGAACCAAAATTTGATAGTGTTGTCGAGTGCGTCAAATTAGATGTTTATTTTAACTAGAATTTCTGCAGTATAGCAGCAACCCTATGTCATCTCTCGACGAAGCCTTGGATCATTAATTATAAAATGAGGTTCTAATTATGAAATTAAAAATGGGAATGGGGTTTTATAAAACATGGGTTTTTATTATTAAAAATATAAATTTAAACTATATTACTAAGTGAGAGAAACTAGTTGGAGAAATCATGATCAACCCGGGAAAGTGTCCCTTGATGCTCAATTCGTCATCGCTATCAAGGGAAAGGGAAGGATTATTGATTCCTTGATTTTATAAATAATGAAACCAGTAATGGTATGTGAGTTATTTATAGGTTACCACCTAGTATTTGATCAATCAATGATATTGATTATCAGTGACCGCTCAAAATCAAAAAACATGAATCAATGCAAAAAACATAACTCAATCAAGGCATCACATCAACAATGTGATGAGATGAACATATTTGTGTCAATGATAAAAATATTCCACAAGATAGGAACATGAATATTAATAGTTTCAAGATCCTATATTTTATCAACCTAAACAATCCATTTGCACACTCATGAAAGGGAATGGGTGAGAAAAGAGGCAACCACACTCAAATCATCACAAGATCCGGGTTATGCATGGAAGCATGTGGATTATTTTTCCTTTGTTTTTATTTTATAATACAAGAATAAACAAAAATTTATAAGGGTGAAATTAATAACAATTAACAACAAACCTGTAAATCAATTACCTTACAAAGATTAAAATCATGGAGCTCGAGATTACAACAAGGAACACCCCCCAAATTGATCACTAAGAGGTTTAAAATCACATGAGGGAGAAGAGAAATAAAATGAGTGAATAGAGCTCTAAAATTAGACTAAAAATAACCCCTGGTAGTTCAACATGATAGAGTGATGTTTAGGAGTGATTTTATGTGTTGGGACCACTTTGTGTATGAAGATTGTATTTGTTGTCAACAGTTGTCAATGCTGGTCAAAATGAAGAAAGATATGAAGAAGGACTAAAAAATTTGTGGAGATTGGCCGAAGTGAGGTTACCTTGAGAATTTTTATGGAATCATAGAATTAGATTTCATACTTGAGAAATTATCTTAGACGATCAATTCAGACGATTGTTGAAATGATCCTAAGTTCAAAGAACTTATGTCAAGGGTGACACATTGTTTACAACAATGAAGAATGGAGAAGTATCATATATCTAAGGATGGTTGAAGAAGAATGGGGATTTGAAGAAGACCATGAAATTATTCATGATAGAAATCCATCCAAGCGATTACTTGAAGAATTAAATCATATGATTTGCATGAAGTGTAGAATGATGGCTGAAGAAGAAGAGAGAATGTGGAAGGGCTTGACATTCTGAGGTAGCCATGCATTTCGCATTATATCCAAATCAGACGATGCATTGCTGGTATGTATTTCACACATATCATGAGTTAGGAGAACTTGTGATGCAATCCTTATGAAGGAAAGGGGGAGAAATGATGATGCCAGTCATATAACGTTTTGATTGGAAGGAATGATGCTGCTAGAGGATAGGGAAGTTTCAGTTCCCATTGCAACTATGATGATGCTAAAGATGATCTATCAAAGGATAAATATCACGATAGTGGGATTCGTGATAAGATCATAAGAATGGTTATGGGAATCAGTGAAGAGAGAAAATGAAAAATCAATGGACAATCTGGGGACGGCAGAAAAGCACAGTTTAAGGTGGCGCCGTTTTCCAATGTTTTCCAAATTTTAGGACCTGAAAACCGGGAGATGAAGAAATGTGTTTGGGAATGGATGGAGCATGAAAGATTGAAGATGGTTTAGATTTTTGCATGAAAGGCATGATTCAAGGTCAGAACATCAAAAAATGACAAAGGCATGGAGTGCGCAAAAATTTAGGCAGGTTGCGCGAAAAAATAAAGTGGTGCACGAAATAGTAGCAGGTTGCGCGAAATATCTACGGGATGCGCGAAATAGAGGAATTATGTTTTTCGCGCAAAATATGTTTTGAGATCAGAAGCTCAAAAATTTTTAAAGGCATGAGCTGCGTGAAAAATTGGATCATTGCACGAAATACGATGTCGCGTGAAATGATGAATTTGCGTGCAATATGGAATGCGATGTGGAATTTTGCGTGCAATCGGTGCTTCATACTTAGAATGATGAAAATTGGCAAAGGCATGAAATGCGCGAAATATTGGAGCAGTGCGCGAAATATGATGTCGCGGGAAAGATTGGTTTTGCACGCAATATGGAACGTGGTGTGGAATTTTGCGCATAATTGGTGTATTGTGATTAGATAGTCTAAAAATGGAAAAGTCCTGAGGTGTGCGAAAAATCCAGGAAGGTGCGCGTAATCTCAAGAATTAAGAGACAGTTTTACACGTAGAAAGGGGATTTACGCGCAGGGTCCAAACTGCCTATAAATATGAGGTGACCCCCTCTCATTGTGCGTGACTCGACACATAGAAAAATCCATAGCTCTAACGCGCAGAAAAATTGATGTATAGAGTATTGCGTGAAAATAAGAAGTGTTGCGCTAAAAAGGAACTGCTGCGCGAAATAGGAAGTTCTGCGCGAAAAATAAAAGTTGCGTGAAAAGGGTTTTTTCGCGCCAAAAGGTGTTTTTACGTGCAAGGCTTGAATTTTACGCGCAATCCACCTAGAAGGTTGCACGAAAAATTTGAGGGTCCCGTAGGCCTTCGATAGGTTCATAGAACTCTCGAAGCATCTTTGCGAAGAAGAAAGAACTGTGAACCATTCGGTTTCACAAAGAGAAGTTGAACCGCACTCACACGACTGGTGATTAACACTATCGTTGTGCATTGTGAAGTGAGGAAGAACAAGATGTGCAACTGAATTCATATCTTCACCAAGGAAGAAGGTAGTATACCAATACACTCTTGTGTTGGTATTGATAATTGAAGAAAGAGATTAGAACACTGTAATTATACTGTGTCAAATAGAAAGAAGAGAAGAATAAGAACAGAGTATGCTCAACTGAAGGCCGACAATTATTCAGGGCAGTTTAATTCTGATGATGCTAAGATGAGCTGGTCTTCATTGTTCTAATAATCACAAAGGGAGTTTGTGATTCCAGCAGATTGAAGTAGAAGCGATCTCAGTGTAGCTGGTTTTACACTGAAGAAGAAGGGGGAGAAGATTGTGCAGATTTCAGGTTTGCTATAGATAAAGAAGTGGTTGTTTACCTTCATGCTACTAGGCAGGTAATAATTGAATAGAGGAAGAACAAAGTAGCACTGTGACATCCAATAGGTATCAACAGGTGAAATATTCTTTTGGTGTTGCAAACTCTTTTAACAGAGAGAAGACTGTCTTCAGAGGCAGTATAAAGAACCAGCTAGAGGCTGTAAGAGACTGTCTCCATAGGCAGTATAAAGAAATATCTAGAGGCTGCAAGTTGGACTAGGTCATCACCAGTCTAGGGAAGAGGATTGTTTCCCACCCCCCTCCAAAGTGTAGGGACTCACACTAGCTAGAGGGTTGTTTTCCTAGCCACTCCATTGTAACAGCATTTTACATTATAGTGGAGAATCCATGCACCAGTCATCCCCATGCATGGAAAGGACGTATCTACTCTTATTGAGTGGTGAACCTTGTAAAAATATCGTGTGCATATCTTTACCGCTTTCTATTATTGCATGCGACAGGGAAAAGAGAATAAGAGAATCAAGATCCTAATAGGTCTAGAGGTACATGGATAAAAGTTGGAATTGGTTTAAAAATTCGCCAACACTGATTCACCCCCCTCTCAGTGTTAGGTATATCCCAAACTAGTCCTCTAATTATGGACAATTACATCAAAATTTTAACAAAAAGTGGTCAAGTATCTAAAGAGTTAGGTGACTATTCAAGGAATAATTTTTAATCCATCTTTATCCAGATGTTTAACTTATTGAAATGCATGAAAATGAATTGAAATTCAGTGGAGAGTCAGTCTTCAAGTTATCTATCCAAGGGATGTGGAATCAGACTAATTGGATCTCCGAGGCCCAAGTTATGGCCCAAATACAGAAGGGCAGTCCAATCTGGCCCTCCCAAAATTTCTTCACATTTTGGGCCTATTTTTGGCCTCCAAATGGAAGAATTGGGCTCCATGATCCTATAGATAAATTTATCCCACATTTCTTTGAATTCATAAACCCATTTTTATCCCAATTGGATGTACAGATTATCCACAATACATATTAATGTCCATGTGCATGCTTGGGCTCTCGCGCAGTTTGGCCCATTTTGCTTGAATTACATCTTGGGCTATCCAAATCACCTCCTCCTACAATATTTTAAAGACCCGTAAAATTCAAGGGAAATTTTTTCTTAATTTTCTTTGGAATTTTACAAGAGCGTGGTTTCTGACGGCACCTGATTCCGAGGCCCGGTGTTCCCGAAATCAATTTCCGAAGTTTGGCTCGGGTACGTTCAGTGAACGAACGAGTGGGAATTCCTAACTTTTGATCTGGTGCTCGGAATTGAATTCCGAGGGCACCGATGGAACTGCAGCGCTAGTATTTGCTTAAGAACGCCTATTCCGGAGTTGCGTTTACACGAGGGAAGTTTTAAAAAAAATTGTGAATGTTAAAATAAAAATTTAACTTCATTTTTTATTTTTTTTATCTTTCCTTAAGTGTTTTTATCCATTGGATGGAAGTTGGGTAACTACCCAACTTCCCTTGGGAGGTTAAGAGGGTGGTGGGGCCCACAAGAACCCCACCCCTTCATATCCTCTAACCCCCCCCCCAACTCACAATTAATGATGTGAACTTGAGTTATAACTTATAACATTAATAAGTGGGTTTAATTTGAGTTTTTGAAATTCAAACTCTTGAATTTCAAAGGTTGGTGTTGTGTTAATAAATTAAGTGTGAGCTTAATTTATTTTTGGCTAGTTTGTTTGTTGCTTGAGAGGTTTGGGAGAATCGTTGAGAGACTTGAAGATCTTCTTCGTCTTCGACGAAGAACGTGAAGAACGGTTCTTCTCCGACGAAGAACATCGACCCCACGACCTTCAAGACTCGGCGTCCCGGATTCTTCCGTCTTCATCTTCCTCCTCGACAAGGGAGAAGTCGCCGACCGTGGTGATCATCGCCAACGACAACGTACCTCCCTTCTTCGTCATAACGACAAGTGAAGAGACGTCGTTTCCTCCTTGGACTCACCCCGACGTCCACAGAATCTACGTCCGACGCCGCGACGCCTTTCTCCGCGATACCCGACGTGCGACGTCATTTTTTCAAAGTAGGGGGTTTATTTGAAGTATGATAAATACATATTTGTTTATTCCTCTTGTTATTAATTCTCAAAGATGATGGCCAAACAAACATGGACATCAATATGGACATTGTCCATGACCCCTTTTTATATTTCATTCTTCACACGTTCTCCGCGCGTTCTTTCGCACCAAATAATTAAGTGTGTCAAAACATCGATGTTTCGTTGAGAGCGATATACGAACGTGGAGATATCGACCCAAGGAATGCAAATCTGAGGTCGTCACAATTTTCTGGCTTAGAACGAAGGTGCAGCGGACCACAGAAGGGGCGACGTGGTGATGCAATTCCGACGCGTCTTCAGAATGCGGCTTCCGACGCGTCTTCAGAACGCGGCTTCCGACGAGGGTGCCAGCGGTCCAAGGTGACGATTCGGTTGGGCGAGTAGGCGACCGTGGCGGCTGGTGCAGGCAGAAGGCGACGCAGAATGGGGTCAGGTGCGTGGTCGTAGGAGGTGGCGCGGCCAGCCACAGGCTGTGGCCCGACGGAGGACAAGAAAGGATGGCTGGTAGGGTAGAGCCACGTGAAAATTTTTGAGGGAGGAATTAGATTGGTAAGAGAAACGGATTTGTGAAATAAATAAAAAAAAGAAGTGGGAGGCGCTTTATGGAAGAGAGATTGGCGGCCTCAATTCATGCATGGAATGAGTTGGGGTTATGAAATGTTTAAATAAATAAACAATTAACAATAATAATAATATATTATTATTATTATTATTTTTGTTGATAAAACACTTTTTCGACCGCAACTTATTCATGCGACCTCGGTTTCACGAACCGTCTACGGCAGTGCGACCCAGATTCTGAGACGGACATTCCGAGTCCAATATTGAATGTCTTTTTCGGGTTTTTTTTTATCGGGTACCCGAAGCGCTCGAAAAATATTAGATTTAATATTCATATTAAATCTTCGACCCGCCTTAACTCATGCGTGCGACATCCGACTGGCTTGCCGTCCTTGGAGATGTAATCTTGTCCTTAATACGGTCGATTCAAGTCTAATATTGGATACTAAATTCTGGTTCGTGGCTCGGGGCCCCGAAACACCGAATAATAATATTATTATTATTATTATTACGGAATCTTGTATCGGACATATCACTCTCATACAGTGTCGGAATGACAAACTGTCTGCGACGTTGAGACCCTGGAATTAAGAAGGATGTTCCAAGACCAATTTTGGATATTTAAGTCGAGGTCGATGCACGGGCCCCATGAGGCCCGGTTCGCGCGTGTTGCGGAGAAATGCAACTTTTTCACCGGCTATCCGTTTTGGACCAATGGGTAGTCCATCTCGTGTGTTTTTCCGTATGAATCGTAATGGTGTGGCCGGTTTGGTTAACCGGTGTCAGTTGAAGTATTGCCGGGTTGGTTCGAACCTGAACCCAACCGGGCCCTCGGAGCAGAAGCGCGTATAAATTGAGTTCCGGACGTCCGATTGATGTGTCGTCGACTTTGTTGTAATCCTTTCAGTGAGACAGATCCTTTGGAATACCTCACCATAATTTTGAACGCAGTTGGAAAACGGCCGGGTTGGATTGTACCCGAAATCCAACTGGGCCTCTGAAATGGAAAAGTCGATAACCTTCGGACCAGACGTCCGTTTGACGATCCGTTAGCGGCATTGGTGATCTCGTTGAGAAATGGTCCCTATGGGTATACCCTATGCGATTTCGTGGTATTGTTGAGATAGGGTCGGGTTGGTTCGTACACGAAACCAACCGGGCCCCCGGGATGAAAATGCCAATAACTCTCAGACCGTGCGTCTGATCGACGCGCCGTCTGTTGCGTTGAGTTCCTGTTGACGATACGGAACTTTTGGATACATCAACTCTGGACTTTGTGACAGTTGATGTATCAGCCTCTCGGCTCGTGGAGCGGACCCTCCGAACGAGCTTGCTGTGTGCGGGAACCCTAGTGCTGGCTGCGACTGTTACTGTGACTACTACTGCTACTACTGCTACTGTGACTGCGACGACGACAGTACATAGATCCTGTGTGGATTTGACGACGATGACTACAGCACTCAGCGATCCTACGTGGATCAGTGCTACAGGTCCTGTGTGGGCCCGATCCTGTGTGGGTCCGATCCTGTGTGGGTCCTTGCTCTCAGCGGTCCTGTGTGAACCAGCGCCTACAGGTCATGTGTGGGCCCGATCCTGTGTGGGTCTTTTGCGGGGGTTAGTTACCTATCGATCCTTCGTGGGTCCGACGACTTAGATGAATCAGAGTTCATCTTTATCGTCTTTCGAATAAGTATACCTGTGTGAGCTGAATCCTGTTGCTTTCCTGTGTGGATTGTGTTGTGCTATCCTGTGTGGATTACGTTTACTTTCCTGTGTGGAATACGTTTACTTTCCTGTGTGGATTTCTTTTTTCTTTCCTGTGTGGAATACGTTTACTTTCCTGTGTGGATTTCGTTTTGCTTTCCTGTGTGGAATACGTTTACTTTCCTGTGTGGACTGAGTTGTACTTGGGCTCGGAGGTTGGAGCGTATTTGAAATTGATGACTTAGGTATATGTATGGGAATATACCTAAGAATTGTCGGTTGTTACTTCGTGATTGTACCTTTCTTTGTGGTTTATCCTTTGTGGATTTTGAGAGACCTTCAGGGGTCTCGGGGTCCCTAATGAGTAGCTTATACTCACCCCTGCACGGGCTTTTCCCGCACTACGTTGTGTTGGTTGCAGACGACGGACAACGTTGGTCTTAGCTGAGGCTTGCAGAGCAGGACGGTACTTGGAGGTGGACCACTGGGCGGAACGTTCTTGGAGTGGACGGCGGGACCCGTGGAGCAGTGGAGCTATCTTTACCCACCCTTCAGGTGGGATTTCCAGTGGACAGCTCGGTGTAGCGGCTTTTACTTTACAGTTGCTGTTTTCCCTTTCGAGTTGTACTTTACTTTCAGTTTGGGTTTGTATACTGGCCCATTTTCTTTTTCGCACTTTCAGTTGTACTCTGCTTTTGCTTAGTGTTTACTTTCCGCTTTCTTACTCTGTGGTGTTTGTTTACTTTACAAAGGCAATGCCTTCCCTTTTTACCGGGATTTACGCCTTGGTGCTAGTCGCCAGCCCCTGGCCTATGGAAGGAGGGCTTGGGGTAGTCACGGCACGGACCCCGAGGGCGGGTCGTGACAAATTGGTATCAAAGGAGTTCGGTTCTACCGTGAACTCTGATCTTTTCTATGTGAAGCAATAATGTTTAGCGTATTGAGTGTGGTTATCAGTCCAGGGAGTCCAGTGTTGGTGCGGCGGCCGACGTATCCGTACACCAGGACCCTGACTTCTGATTTCCGACTTAATGCACGAAAACATTGATTGCGTGTGTGTTTCAAAGTTTTCTTTGTGATTTCTTTGTGTCAGCTCACCAGGTATACTGTTTGACCGTGGTGCACCTGTTTCCTATTCAGGATGGCCCCACAACGGCAGCCAGCTTGGGTTCCGAGAGTCGAGTGTGATGACAGCCCACCGAGCGACGAGGCTTCGGTGCAGGGCCCTTTGTCAGCAGTGGCACCAGCGGTAGTTCTACTCGCCGAGCCCCCGATGCTTCCAGCACCAGCCGCTGACGATGCACGTCGCCTCAGCGCACTGCATGAGTTTCAGCGCCAGCGACCACCCAGGTTTTGCGGGGAGACGGATCCCCAGGCAGCAGAGGACTGGCTGGAGGCCGTGGTACGTGTGTTTAGGCTAGTGAGGACACCAGCAGACCTCATGGTGATCCTCGCTGCGAGCCTACTACACGCAGCATCAGGACGATGGTGGAGCTTGATGCTCTAGGTGCACGATGAGGCATCACTACTTTGGACGGACTTTGAAAACCTCTTCTGCTCGGAGTTCGTCCCAGCCACCCTTCGTGCGGTGCGTATCCAGGAGCTTCTACAACTGCGGCAGGGCAGCATGACGGTCGCTCAGTACTCGGCGAGATTTACTGATCTCTCGCGCTACTCGACCAACATGGTACGTGACCCATTCTTCCGGGCCCGGACCTTCGAGCAGGGTTTGAGACACGAGATCAGGGCATCGCTGATCTCCCTCAACATACCGACTCAGACAGGAGTACTGGAGCGAGCCCTTCTGATCGAGAGCTTCCTTGATGAGTCTACACCAGCACCGAAACCCACCGCAGGGCGGCACGTGGCAGAGTCTTCTACGGCTGGCAGTCGACGGATGACTCAGGGGTCCAGGCAGACCATACCTTCAGGCAGACGACCTCAGGACACTGGCTCAGCAGTGCGGGGCACACAGCGCGGAGCCAGTCTTTCGAGTGGAAGACAGTGCTATGAATGCGGCGGGAAAGGCCACATGGCTCGTGACTGCCCGACCCGCCATGCAGAGGAGCAGCAGACGGTTGAGGAACCACCAAGGAAGAGGCAGAGGTTCGACCGTGGCGGTCCGCAAGGAGCAGGCGGCCATGACAGGGGAGCTGGCCGTGCAGCTGGAGGTGGACGACGCTTCGGGGTGTTGCCACCACCACCACCAGGAGGTCCACCCCGACCATAGGGGACAGGAGGACATGGGAGAGCTCAGCTTCAGGCAGTTGAGTCCTACGATCATGGGGCTCCGGGAGCAGATGGACAGGAGTGGGACTAGCTCCAGACCTGGAGACTTTTGTTCATGTTGCTTCTAGTTTTGTTGATGTATATTTGTAGCTGCTTTGTATCTTTGTACTTGAGCTGCAGTAATAAAAGACACCTTTTCTTGTGGCATTTTCTTCCCTGTCCTCTCTTGTGTTGTTTCTAAGAGGTTCTGGATTATATCGTTGACTTGACCCTCACTTGAGAAGTACCTACTGGAGGAGACCCAGTTACCACACACTGATGCCGACAGTGTGACTAAACCCTTGGAGTCGAGAGTAACGGTTGGATCTCTTTGTAGTAGCGTCGAGGCCTTACGACGTCATCCTTGGTATGGGTTAGTATCATCCAGGTCGAGATTGAAAGTATTAGGCGAAGAACGTGGTTCATCTAGGGAATGAGACCAGATTTCTCTTATCGGCAAAGAAGAAATCATAGCAGCTCTTGTGGGACCAGAGGTGGTCTAGGCCACGACAGAGAAGGTCCAGGTCATCCAGGAGCGGATGAGGACAGCTCAGAGCCGGTAGAAGTCATATGCTGACAGGAGGCGGAGGCCACTGGAGTTCGAGGATGGCGACCACGTCTTCTTGCGGGTCTCACCTCGACGTGGTATTCAGAGATTTTGGCCGAGGCGGCAAGTTATCACTGTGCTTCATCGGACCCTTCCAGGTCCTCAGCAGGGTTGGAAAGGTGGCTTATCGCCTGGCTCTACCACCTTAGTTGCACCGGGTGCACGACGTCTTCCACGTATCTCAGCTGAGGAGATACGTGCACGACCCGGCGCACATCATTGACCATGGGGAGCTTGACGTTGATGATGGGGCGACTTTTACGGAGGTCCCGGTGGAGAGAGAGGATCGACAGGAGCGGGTCCTATGTGGGCGATCGATTCCTCTTGTGCACATCAGATGGCAGCACGGGAACCTCCAAAAGAGCACATGGGAGCGGGAGGCTCAGATGCGTGCTCAGTACCCTCATTAGTTTCCCTAGTTTTTGATGTATCTTTACGGGGACATAAAGCCCTGAGGTGGGAGTAATGTAAAGACCCGTAAAATTCAAGGGAAATTTTTTCTTAATTTTCTTTGGAATTTTACAAGAGCGCAGTTTCTGACGGCACCTGATTCCGAGGCCCGGTGTGCCCGGAATCAATTTCCGAAGTTTGGATCGGGTGCGTTCAGTGAACGAACGAGCGGGAATTCCTAACTTTTGATCCGGTGCTCGGAATTGAATTCCGAGGGAACCGATGGAACCGCAACACTGGTATTTGCTTAATAACGCCTATTCCGGAGTTGCGTTTACACGAGGGAAGTTGTAAAAAAAATTGTGAATGTTAAAATAAAAATGTAACTTCAATTTTTATTTTTTTTATCTTTCCTTAAGTGTTTTTATCCATTGGATGGAAGTTGGGTAACTACCCAACTTCCCTTGGGAGGTTAAGAGGGTGGTGGGGCCCACACGAACCCCACCCCTTCATATCCTCTAACCCCCCCCCCCAACTCACAATTAATGATGTGAACTTGAGTTATAACTTATGACATTAATAAGTGGGTTTAATTTGAGTTTTTGAAATTCAAACTCTTGAATTTCAAAGGTTGGTGTTGTGTTAATAAATTAAGTGTGAGCTTAATTTATTTTTGGTTAGTTTGTTTGTTGCTTGAGAGGTTTGGGAGAATCATTGAGAGACTTGAAGATCTTCTTCATCTTCGACGAAGAACGTGAAGAACGGTTCTTCTCCGACGAAGAACATCGACCCCACGACCTTCAAGACTCGGCGTCCCGGATTCTTCCGTCTTCATCTTCCTCCTCGACAAGGGAGAAGTCGCCGACCATGGTGATAATCGCCAACGACAACGTACCTCCCTTCTTCGTCATAGCGACAAGTGAAGAGACGTCGTTTCCTCCTCGGACGCACCCCGACGTCCACGGAATCTACGTCCGACGCCGCGACGCCTTTCTCCGCGATACCCAACGTGCGACGTCATTTTTTCAAAGTAGGGGGTTTATTTGAAGTATGATAAATACATATTTGTTTATTCCTCTTGTTATTAATTCTCAAAGATGATGGCCAAACAAACATGGCCATCAATATGGACATTGTCCATGACCCCTTTTTATATTTCATTCTTCGCACGTTCTCCGCGCGTTCTTTCGCACCAAATAATTAAGTGCGTCAAAACATCGATGTTTCGTTGAGAGCGATATAAGAACGTGGAGATATCGACCCAAGGAATGCGAATCTGCGGTCGTCACAATTTTCTGGCTTAGAACGAAGGTGCAGCGGACCACGGAAGGGGCGACGTGGCGATGCAATTCTGACGCGTCTTCAGAACGCGGCTTCCGACGAGGGTGCCAGCGGTCCAAGGTGACGATTCGGTTGGGCGAGTAGGCGACCGTGGCGGCTGGTGCAGGCAAAAGGCGGCGCAGAATGGGGTCGGGTGCATGGTCGTAGGAGGTGGCGCGGCCAGCCACAGGCTGTGGCCCGACGGAGGACAAGAAATGATGGCTGGTAGGGTAGAGCCACGTGAAAATTTTTGAGGGAGGAATTAGATTGGTAAGAGAAACGGATTTGTGAAATAAATAAAAAGAAGAAGTGGGAGGCGCTTTATGGAAGAGAGATTGGCGGACTCAATTCATGCATGGAATGAGTTGGGGTTATGAAATGTTTAAATAAATAAACAATTAACAATAATAATAATATATTATTATTATTATTATTTTTGTTGATAAAACACTTTTTCGACCGCAACTTATTCATGCAACCTCGGTTTCACGAACCGTCTACGGAAGTGCGACCCAGATTCTGAGACGGACATTACGAGTCCAATATTGAAGGTCTATTTCTGGTTTTTTTTGATCGGGTACCCGAAGCGCTCGAAAAATATTAGATTTAATATTCATATTAAATCTTTGACCCGCCTTAACTCATGCGTGCGACATCCGATTGGCTTGCCGTCAGTGGCGATGTAATCTTGTCCTTAATACGGTCGATTCAAGTGTAATATTGGATACTAAATTCTGGTTTGTGGCTCGGGGCCCCGAAACACCGAATAATAATAATATTATTGTTATTATTACGGAATCTTGTATCGGACATATCACTCTCATACAGTGTCGGAATGACAAACCGTCTGCGACGTTGAGACCCTGGAATTAAGAAGGATGTTCCAAGACCAATTTTGGATATTTAAGTCGAGGTCGATGCGCGGGCCCCACGAGGCCCGGTTCGCGCGTGTTGCGGTGAAATGCAACTTTTTCACCGGCTATCCGTTTTGGACCAATGGGTAGTCCATCTCATGTGTTTTTCCGTATGAATCGTAATGGTGTGACCGGTTTGGTTAACCGGTGTCAGTTGGAGTATTTTCGGGTTGGTTCGAACCTGAACCCAACCGGGCCCTCGGAGCAGAAGCGCGTATAACTTGAGTTACGAACGTCCGATTGACGTGTCGTCGACTTTGTTGTAATCCTTTCGGTGAGACAGATCCTTTGGCATACCTCACCATAATTTTGAACGCAGTTGGAAAATGGTCGGGTTGGATTGTACCCGAAATCCAATTGGGCCCCTGAAATGGAAAAGTCGATAACCTTCGGACCAGACGTTCGTTTGACGATCCGTTAGCGGCATTGGTGATCTCGTTGAGAAATGGTCCCTATGGGTATACCCTATGCGATTTCGTGGTATTGTTGAGATAGGGTCGGGTTGGTTCGTACACGAAACCAACCGGGCCCCCGGGACGAAAATGCCAATAACTCTCAGACCGTGCGTCTGATCGACGCGCCGTCTGTTGCGTTGAGTTCCTGTTGACGATATGGAACTTTTGGATACATCAACTCTGGACTTTGTGACAGTTGATGTATCAGCCTCTCGGCTCGTGGAGCGGACCCTCCGAACGAGCTTGCTATGTGCGGGAACCCTAGTGCTGGCTGCGACTGTTACTGTGACTACTACTACTACTACTGCTACTGTGACTGCGACGATGACAGTACAGAGATCCTGTGTGGATTCGACGACGACGACTACAGCACTCAGCGATCCTATGTGGATCAGTGCTACAGGTCCTGTGTGGGCCCGATCCTGTGTGGGTCCTTGCGCTCAGCGGTCCTGTGTGAACCAGTGCCTACAGGTCCTGTGTGGGCCCGATCCTGTGTGGGTCTTTTGCGGGGGTTAGTTACCTATCGATCCTTCGTGGGTCCGACGACTTAGATGGATCAGAGTTCATCTTTATCGTCTTTCGAAGAAGTATACCTGTGTGAGCTGAATCCTGTTGCTTTCCTGTGTGGATTGTGTTGTGCTATCCTGTGTGGATTACGTTTACTTTCCTGTGTGGAATACGTTTACTTTCCTGTGTGGATTTCGTTTTGCTTTCCTGTGTGGAATACATTTACTTTCCTGTGTGGATTTCGTTTTACTTTCCTGTGTGGAATACGTTTACTTTCCTGTGTGGACTGAGTTGTACTTGGGCTCGGAGGTTGGAGCGTATTTGAAATTGATGACTTAGGTATATGTATGGGCATATACCTAAGCAGTGTTGGTTGTTACTTCGTGATTGTACCTTTCTTTGTGGTTTATCCTTTGTGGATTTTGAGAGACCTTCAGGGGTCTTGGGGTCCCTACTGAGTAGCTTATACTCACCCCTACACGGGCTTTTCCTGCACTACGTTGTGTTGGTTGCAGACGATGGACAACGTTGATCTTAGCTGAGGCTTGCAGAGCAGGACGGTACCTGGAGGTGGACCACTGGGCGGAACGTGCTTGGAGCGGACGGCGGGACCCGTGGAGCAGTGGAGCTATCTGTACCCACCCTTCAGGTGGGATTTCCAGTGGACAGCTCGGTGTAGCGGCTTTTACTTTACATTTTCTGTTTTCCCTTTAGAGTTGTACTTTACTTTTAGTTTGGGTTTGTATACTGGCCCATTTTCTTTTCCACACTTTCAGTTGTTCTCTGCTTTTGCTTAGTGTTTACTTTCCGCTTGCTTACTCTGTGGTGTTTGTTTACTTTACAAAGGCAATGCCTTCCCTTTTTACCGGGATTTACGCCTTGGTGCTAGTCGCCAACCCCTGGCCTATGGAAGGCGGGCTTGGGGTAGTCACGGCACGGACCCCGAGGGCGGGTCGTGACAAATATAAACACCGAGACAAGTAAAATTGCCCTATTAAATAGTGATAAAGATTAATTTATTTAATCAAACATGAAGTTAAATTTATTATTATATTTGGAGTATTCATTACAAAACTAGTTTAAAACAGCAGTGTAAGGGTGAAATTGAACAGTGAATCACTATGCGATTAAATGGATATCGGTTTAAAATATTCAAGGTTTATTTAATATTTATAGGAACAATGTTTCAAGTTAATGGTTTTGGTTTTATCATGTAATATATATTAATTATATTACAATAAGGTGATACAAATATAAATGATATTTATAAATCCTTATAGTAGTCATAAAATATAATTTATATAGTGTGTAAAAATATTCAGGGGGATGGGGAGCCTTTTCCAGGTAATTTCATGAAACGCTATAAATAGAGTGAGAAGAGGCTCTCATGAGTGACTATTCACTATTAGATCTTAAGAACTTATCTCTCATCTCCCACATTCTAGAGAGAGAATATCTTGATCTTGGTGATCAGATGGAGCTCTCCCTCATGCATTGAAGGTATCCCAATGCAATGATCATTGGAATTTATAAGGAATCATTAGATCTTCGTTCTAGTTCCTGATATTTGACAATCGAAGTTCCCATGGATTTTTAAAGCATGTGTGGATGATCAAGAGATATTATTATTTGTATCCTTTGATCAGTGATCATCGGAGACAAGTAGATGTCGAGAACATCTTCAGATCTGACCAAAAATTTATGTTTTAATTTTTTGAATAATCTTCTTCATGCATGATCCTCGGGCTTATATCGGGGTAGTGTATATCCAATGATGACCTTATTAGGTTGATCACTGGTGAAAAAATTTAAATCCCCATCCCACCGACTTCCATTGTTCACCCTGATACATTCAGTTTTAAAGGGTTATGAAGGGAGTGAAGGGCTTTAAGGTTATGGAATAAGGGGGAGGATGAAGGATTTATAGTTTAGGGTATAGAGAGTAAGTTTTAGGGTTTAGGGTTTGGAAGGATTTTAAAGGGGTTTAAAAGGGTTTTAAGTGTATGGAGTTTGTTTTGGTAGGTTTTTAAGGGTTTTAAATGGTTATGAAAGGAGTGACTAGTTTTTAAGAATAATTAAGAGGGGATAGGGTGAAGGGTTGAGGGTTTAGAGTTTATGATTTAGGGTTTGGAAGGATTTTATAGGCGTTTTAAAGGGTTTTAAGGGTATGAAGTGTATTTTGGTAGGGGTTTTAAAAGGTTATTAAGGGAGTTAAATGTTTTTATGTTTTGGTAAGGGGGAGGGTGAAGGTTTGAGGGTTTAGGTTATAGGGAGTGGGGTTTAGGGTTTAGGGTTTGGAAGTATTTAAAATGGGGTTTTAAGTGTTTTAAGGGTAAGAAGTGTATTTTGGTTGGTTTTATAAGGGTTTTAATTGTTTATGAAGGGAGTGAAGGGGTTTTAGGGTTAGGTAAGAGTGATATGGAGATTTTTTGAGGTTTTAGGGTATAGGAATTGGTGTTGAGGGATTGGGGTTTGGAAGGATTTTGAAGGGATTTAACAGTATGATGTGTATTTTAGTTGGGATTTTAAGGGGTTTTAAGGGTTTTAATGTTTTATGAATGGAGTGAAGGTTTTTAAGGTTATTTAAGTGGGTATAGAGTTGTGGTTTTAGGTTTTATGGTATAAGTAATTGGGTTTAGGTTTTAGGGTTTATGGTTTGGAAGGATTTTAAAGGGTTTTAAGTGTACGATGTGTGTTTTGGTAGGGTTTTAAGGGTTTTAAAGGGTTATGAATATATTGAAGGGTTTTAAATGTTATGTAATATGGGATAGGGTGAATGGTTTAGGGTTTTGGGTATAGGGATTAGAGTTTTGGGTTTTTTTGGATGGATTTTAAAGGGATATTAATGTGTTTTAAGGGTATAAAGTGTATTTTGGTAGGGTTTTTAAGTGTTTTAATGGGTTATGATGGAAGTGAAGTGTTTTTAAGGTTCTGTAAGAGGGTAGAGGGTGACGGTTTTAGGGTTTAGGGTAGAGGTAGTGGGGTTTAGTTTTTAGGGTTTAGGGTATGAAAGGTTTTTAGAGGGTTACTAAGGGGTTTTAAGGGTATGATGTGTATTTTGGTAGTGTTTTTAAGGGTTTTAAAGGGATATGAAGGAATTCAAGTGTTTTAAGGGTATGAAGGAGTGGATGAGGTTAATGGTTGATGGTATATGTATTAGGCTTTAGGGTTTTGTGGCTTTAATGATTTTAAAGGATATTTAAAGGGTTTTAAGGGTATGAAGTGTATTTTGGTACAATTTTTAAGGTTTTTAATGGGTTATGAATGGAGTGAAGGGTTTTTAAGGTAATAGATTATTGGATAGGGTGATGGGTTGAGGTTTTATGGTATAAGGGTTAGGTTTTGGATTTAGGATTGTAGGGTCCTGAAAACATTGAAAAGGTAATGTAAATACTCCTATAATTTTGGAAAAGGAAGGAAAACAAATTGGATGAAGGATTTAGAGAAAATTGTTGAAGAAGGAAAATTTGGAAAAGTACCCAGAATGGTAAGAATATTGAATACTTGGAATAGTTTTTGGGAGGAATTGCCCGTGAACCGAGTAGTACGCTGAATGAATACAAAGGTTCCGGTATTTGATGCAAACTGCATCGTTGGTGAAATAGAGAAGGAGAATCACCCCTTCACGTATGACTCCTTCCACAAACCACATAATTGAAGAAATGGAGGAAAATGGTTTCACCTCCTCATATGAAACCTACCGCAAACCACGTCATTGGTGAAATAGAGTCATATAATTCCACCCCTGCATATCGTTGCCACAAACCGCATTGTTGGAGAAACAGAGGAGGAGGATTATGACCCCACGTATCATCCCCACGAACTCAACAGTTCCCGGATGAGGCAAGGCCAACAGCACCTCACGAATAGGATGAATTTTTTGGGGGATTGAGGAAGTGATCTTCACCACCGTGAACCATAATCCCACATTCCTCCATTGATCGAGTCATCTGTGGGATGAATGATCTCACCATGGGCTTCCAAATAGGGTGTCGAGAGATCCATAGATCCCACTTCCCTGACACTATATAAAGGGAACCTGAGGGGAGAGAAGAAGAGGACCATATTTCAAAGTATTGGATGGATTTTGAGATGGATTTTTGAAGAGATATAATGATGAGGTATGGACCTCTTCTGAAGAATTATTACAAGTATAAACTCACTGTAAAGTAAAATAAAGAAGGAAACATAATAATTGAAAAAAACGAACCTAAATTGGTGAACTGTGAACCATATGACCCTCACAAATGAACTTCCCATGAACTCTAGAAATAATTCCACTTCTTCACTTTGGTGCTCCATGTAGAACAAGGCTATGTAGGTGGAACCCTGCCCCGAATAGCACCTCGCTATGCGGAAAAAACTCAGCATCATGTAGCATCATGCTACATAGCCAGAAACTCATCCTGCATAGCAAAAAACTATGCAGATGGTCCCTCCACCTGTGTAGAAACATGATATGTGGGTAGGCCCCCATCATTCATGAAGAAATTGTATGCAGATGGGGTACCCTTGGGTATCCCACTCTTTGGCTCCGATCATCTCCTTCCATTTCTGTTGCCTCGTCCGCAACCCCTCTATGAACTAGTCCAATGGCATCAGTCCTAAGACTCTTCCAAAGACACCAGACCCATATGATAAAACCACAAGGCACATCAATTTTACCTTTTGATTTTACATACCCATTATAAGCGGAGACGTGTGAAAAATACCAATAGTGGTTGGGTACCCCGGAATGTCCCTGGGTTTACATTCCCATGGTAACTTGGGGACTGAACATGGGATACTCACATGCACCTTCACATTCTAGGGATCAAGGGTAATCATTGGATTTTCCATTCAATGAGGGATTGTGACAAGTCAAAGGTATCATGCCTGATTTTCCCCATTGACGAGGAGAAATTATTATCCCCTTTCCCAAAACTCATTTCAGGGAACTACTCGTAAGGTATGTCCCTGACCTTTCCATGGAAGGTGGTGCTCTTGTTCCTCTTTGGATCATCACAATACACATCTAGATATATCATTGGACATTATTTTCCAAGATATAAACATATTAGAGTAAATTGGAACATTCAAGGCCCTTATCTCTCCCTTTGGGTTCCAGTACCATCTATCAATAGATGATGTGGGATGTATGATCTTCAGATCCACTGCCTCCTCTTGTTTCTCACAATAAGAATGACTCATGTGGTATTAGAGGTTGGTGGTGATCATGACATCTGCATAACCCCAAATCATGGGTAGCCTCTTGGGTATAAGAGCCAACCAAGCCTCCAAAAAATCATGAGTCGATATTCTCCTCATGGTTTCAGAAACATGACCCTCCTCCTAGGTGTAATCCATAAATACAATAAACTATGAGAACTCGGATTCCTGCTATGATCAGGATATATAGGATTCCTGATTAAGGCCTGATCTCAAGGAACGTTCTCCTTAGAAGTCAGTCCTAATAAAATTCCCCCAAACTCTCTAGGTCATCCTCTACTGGAGTAAGCCCTGACTTGTTTCTCTCAGATGGGTATCTCCCAAGTGTAAGCCCCAATATTCCCCCACAAATGGGCCACCTCAAGGATGTATATCCCAAATCATACTGAACTATGAGGGCTTTGATTCCTAACTAACTAGGATATGTCGGAAGCCCCCCCATGGTCCAAACCTGACACACCATATTATCCTAGTATTTCTCAGGCCATATCCCTGGTAGGTTCATATCCACCTAGAAGACCATATATCCTTTGGGTATCTTGGGTTGCTTCGGTATAAGTCCCTATCATAATCTTGACTAGGTATCTTCCACCTAGGCATCCTAGATGCATGATGGTAAACTACATGGATGGGTGCAATTCACACAACCTTAAAAGGTTATGTGTCTAGTAAAGATACAACAAACTATGTGGAATCTGATTCGTCTCACAAGGATACGCAGGAATCCCATTTAGTGGGTTCGATCCTGACATCAAAACAATCTCTGTCCCCCCTGTATGAAGATAAAATCTAGAGAATTTCAACATATGGCATAAATCATCATTATCTTATTAAAATACCAGAGGGGCATTAATGTTTCCGTAAAAGGGTGACATTAATGGAGAACCTCATATACATACAGATGATTCCGAACTCATGCATATTTCTGATTGATCTTGCAACCTAGTGATAATCCATGGACACATTCTTGGGAATGATACAAGGATTCACTAATATATGAACATTGATTATATCTATAAGAGAGTCCCAGAATAGGAAATAATTCCCCCCAAAAAGGGTGTGATGAGCCTGAACTCCCATCCTCTCAAATAATGGAGTCCTTAAGTTTCATTGTCCAAATCATCCAATGAGTGCCTGCCTTTGGAAATAAGGTCCATGAATCATGGGTAAAAGGGTCTTTGGGTGTTTCTGGCTCCGTGAATAAACTTTCTAGAGACCATCTGAGGAAAGCGTACCCGACATGGGATGATTTCACAAAAACTAAACCCCCTGAAATCACCCACCAAGACCACTCAACTGTGGAAACACCTTCATGAAAAAAGTAGGATATACTACTCAGTCCTAGTGTGACCATCTCACCCACCAAAAAGGGTCACGATGCAAATCGGGTCGAAAAAAATGGTGAACCTGATGTGAAACTCTATAATATAAAGAAACTATTTTTTATCCATTGGGCCATTTTGTTTTCCCTCATATGATGCAAATTGGGTTGAAACAAAAATGTTGAACCCGATGTGAATCCTTAACGAAGGTGGCAGGTTGCCCCACCTTAAGCCATTCCGCATTCCAAAGGATGAGGGATAAGGTAGATCACCAATTATACATGAGATCATAAGATGCTAAATTGACAAGGTTTTGTTGTGTACATATGTAATATCTATTGTAGTCATTTTTTAATAATGCCTTAAATCCAATGGAATCCCAAAAACTTTCTCCGACATGCGCATCAGCTATCGCGTAGGTAGCTAGGTCCCCAAAAAAGAACAAGACTCCCTCGCCAACCCAGCATCTTCAATGCTAGGTTTCAAAAATTCTGATTAAAGAGTACCACAAAAGCGGTACTCTCCACATGGTAGAGGTTGAAATGCAGGCCCCTCAATTGGTGAAATCTCTCCAGATTCCTCTTCAACCACGATAAAAAATCCAGCACAAGACAACCCCACCGGCCAACTCAAATCATTTCAGGATCCTATCCCTGGATCAATATAATGAGTACCTCCCTTACCTTAGGGAGGAAAATGAGGATGTCACCAATAACTTGATACCTACTATAGAGGATCCCCACTCAAGGGCCTTGGTTAAAGGACTTCACTTCCATCACCACATGACCCAATATCCTCACTCTAGAGAGGATCGCATTCCTCGGGAAAATGTTGATGTCTAGAAAATATTGGCCCCTCAGGATTCCCATAGAGGGTGTAAAATAGAAAATCAGGAGAAGTTCATTAACTTGGTTCTCAAGGAGGCGATCCTGCATAAAAACATAGTGGTATACCATGAGCAGACATACAACTATGTCCCCTCTTCTGAATCCCGTCACAGAAATATGACGAAAACCTTTGAGTTGATTCATATCCCCGCTCCCTCTTATGAATCCCACCAAAGAAACATGGTGGAAAATTATAAGAAAATTCATATTTCTAATAACACTCGCCTATCCTACCATAAAATCAGGGAGGAAACTTTTGGAATATGAAAATCTCTATCGACAAACAAGAATCCCTACATCCAAATAGGGTAGCAACCAGCTGCATGAAGGTGGAAATTCATGCCAATGCGTACCAAACCCACCATTTAAATAGGGTGGAAAACTATGGGCAGTCATACAACACTACCAATACATATGAATCCCACTAGTTAAATATAGTGGCAATCCACAGGCATATGAAAATTCTTATATAGTAATATCAAGCCTAGTAGTCAAATATGGGCGCGAGAAAATATAGGAAAAGTCAAATTCTTGTGGATGAACATCAATATTGTGAGACAAATACAGCATCAAATGAGCAGATGCAACTTCCTACTCACAAATATAAATCCCACTAGTCAAATACAATGGAAACGGGAGAAATTAGCCTGTGTATCCTGGATACAAGTTAGGGGTAGACTTATTCCTTTGTCCAGGAACAAGAGAACTGTCATTACCCACTGGCAACACATGGAGGATTGGAGTAGCCACAAACTCCTACTATGAAATCAGAATGGGAATTTATACCCATTCCATCCAAAGACATATCTCAGCACATCCTGACAATGATGGAGGATAAAAGGTCGATTCTAGTCCATATCCTCCAAACCTGTGAAGACATCATCATGTCTATAGAAAAAGCAAGAATTTGGTCCCACAATACCATCTCCCCATGCAGGGTAATTCACCTAAAAATTAATATGGTTACTCTGGAGTAGACTTTAATTGATTCTCTTGTCCAGGAGGGTTGATGACTATATTCCACGATACAAGGAAAAATAGATCAAGTACAAACACCTGTTCTAATTGGAGGTCACTGGTCCAATGTGGTGGCCACTCCAAGGTAGGTACATATCCTTATTAGAACTCAATATGGTCATCGGTTTATCCCAGTGGAATCGTGGGAACCAAATAAATAGGGAACCATATTTGAAGGCCATTACCAATAGTAGGAGGCCCATGTTTCTTGTAAGAGAGAACCCAAAAATGAAAGGAACCAAAGGCAGCTAGAAAATGAAGATCACATTCATGATTCTGCTCTGCTGGAAGATGTATTTGTTGATTCCATAAGAAATCTATAAATAGAGGCTTCAAATCCTATCAATTTATTATTGAAGCAGCAGTAGTATTTTCTAAGGTCCTTCCTACAATGTTGTTACCAGCAGCACTGAAGGCCCTCCTCAGAGCACCGATAGGGGCTTACTATGTGGGCTGAAAATGATCGATCATGAGAGCCTATCTCCTGATGCATGTCAGGGTATCCATCCCCTTGACCATAATATTGAACCACAAGAAGGTCCTCCCCTTGCTTTCATCCACCCCGATGGTCCTCTATAGGGTATAAATTGTATATATTATTCTCCCTATAGTTGGACATCAAGCTATGATGGGAGTCCTCTCTAGGATGAAATTTGCTGCGATGGCCCTCCATGCAATGAAATCAAGCAACAAGAAGACCCTCCCCTCATTATAGTACATCCTTAAGGTCCTCTCCAAAATGAAAACTGTAGATATTCTCCCTATAGATGACATTAATCCATAATGGTATCCCTCTCTATGCTGGTAGTCATTACGAAGGTCCTCCCTGTAATGAAAATAAATAGTAAGAAGGTACTCCCCTTACTGCAGTTCACCATTAAGGTCCTCCCCAGGGTACACGCCATGGAAAATATCCCTACGATCAGACGCTAAGCTGTGATGGTAGTACTCACCACCACAGACTCGGTTAAGATGGTCCTCCCTGCTGCTCAAATTCATAATGGCAGGATGGTCATCCCCCACCAGTCCAAATATGAGAAAACCCTCATATTTTGAGGCAATTGGAAGGATATAGTCAAATATTCTATAAAATTTATCATTGAAAAGTGAAATCCTTTCTCATCTAGGAGATGTCCCTGGAAAATTCTCATCCTATGATCCACCCCCACACCATTCATACATCAATAAAATCCCAACTAGCCCCACTACTCATGAGGAAATCACATCAAAGCATCCAAGTTGGGAATAATAAGTAGAGGAACCACTGGAAGAAGAACAACATAATATGTTGCTCATGAGAAGAAATATCGCTAGGGATAACATCTAGTCATGTTCTGGCCCACAACCACTTCTCAGTTCAGTATTCCAAAAGAGTTATTAGAAGAATGAATGCACACAACTCTCCTTAATGTTCAGAAAACTCTCTGTCAGTTGAAAATGAAATTTCTACCCAATGACGGGTATGTAGACCATGTCAGTATATTGGGGGATCTTCATCAACAAATTGACATTCAAGCCCTTCCGTATGCATGACAGCCACGATCATAAAGGAAAAAAGGAGAACCTTGATTTGGATTTCCTGCACGCACTGCAAAAATTTCATTGCCTCATCAATTGCGCCTCGTCTGGTGTTCACATCTGAGGGTGGGGAGAACATGGAGTACTACACTTCACCCCATTTCCCATCTAGTAGAACCCACTGGAAATGGAATCCTGAAATTTCATCATCCCAATATGGTAGCCAAATGAAGTGCCTATTCAGGAAAAGTGACCCGCTTGATAAGAATCGGCCTTGAGTAAGTCTTAAAAGCATCAGGCTCAATGAGAGCAAGCCATAAAAAAATCCTAAACCAGGCTACTGAGAAAATTAAATAGGATTATCACCTAATGGAATCCAATAAATGTGCACTAATAATATCCCTGAAAGCAAATAATTCATGTTCAGATCCAACACCATATCTGGATCATTCCCGGATTGAAATTCATGAGATCAAGAAAGTGGAAATAGCCATAGAAACTACTGCAGTTTGGGAGAAATCCCAGCCTGTAGGGTTGGGGTAATTTTTAACACAATGTTTCCTCATAAGACCAAAAATTCTGGGCAAAGACACATTAATGGGAGAATGGGAACAACCCCATCCTGCAGGGCTAGAGGCATTTTTACATCAACACCCTACTCCATGGAAGTCAGTCTTTTCCCACCTATGGAGGACAAAAAATAGAGGTTATTCATTCTATACCATCTAGTAACTCATATTCCTCAGAGTGGATGAATACTATCAGGTCATGTCAAGGCTCCCTTTAAGTCACACTACGCCAAGAAACTCACAGTGGGTCCCAGAATGGAAGGAGAAGATTTGAAAAGGGATGCAAGATTCCCTCCTACCATTCGACACCAAGTATGATACCCCCAATTCCTTATTCATCGATAAATTTCAGGGATTTCAATCCCAAATAATACACTGAAGATAATCCAAATGAGGAGGATGAAAGAAAATATGGTTCCCTTACAGACGCGGTCTACATCAAGCATGAAGGTGTGCATACCTGGAACCAATGGGCCGCCATAAATTTGGGTGCTCCCTCAGCTAATCATTCATTACCTCCTTTGGTAATCCCCAATAAAGAGAAGAATAAGAATAATTTCACATAAAACCCACCTCCTCCTCCCAATGAGAACGCACCCCTCACACTTGAGGAGAGATTCACTCAACAAGAGGATGAAATGAAAGAGATAAGGAGAATAAACACTGATCTACTCCAAAGAAGTTACCCTACCAGATATGTTCCTCAGGTAGAGAATCAACACACACTTCCAACAGAGGCGAATCTTCCACTAGGTATTTTCCTGATATATGAAGCAAGGCTAGAAAGCTCATTCAAGGTAGCACCAGGACCATCAATCTACCTAAACCCAATCCTGTGAGGATACCCAAATTTCCCCCCATTGAGGAAACAACTAGAAAAGAGTCATAAAAATCCAAAAAGGATGCCCCCATCTAGGTATCAGCCTCATGTTCTAGTAGTTCCTGCATATATAATATTTCCCCCTAATGCACCCACCCATGTTATGGTTCAACAGGACATGCATCAAGGGATCATGAATACCATTAAGTCATTGACGACCTGATTAGAATTTATGAAAGGGAGGAATGATTCGATACAAGTAGAATAGAAACCTTACCCTAATTAGGTAAGCAATGTTTCACCACCACCAAATTTCGGGAACCCCATGTTCCCAATGTTCAACGAATCAGGTGACCTAGAGCAACATCTAAGGCACTATGAATCATACTGTGATCCCATGATGGGAACCCTGAATCCACAAGAATCTGTGAAGCTCAGATACTTTGTGAGAACTCTACATGGTTCAACTGTTGTGTAGTGCACCAGTTTTCTAGGTATCCAATAACAGGATGGAAGGGTCTCCAATGCTAGTTCATATTCCGGTTCAACTCTATGTTTCCATAAAAAATAGTCAGTGACCTCATGAACTGAAAATATCGATATAAGGAGAGGTTCAAACTTAATTTCAATATTTAATGGTCTAAATTACTCCTTGAACTAGCCTCTTCCCCAAGATGAGATGTTGTCCATGTGTATTGATAATATTCGTGACGAGCTGCGAACGCCTCTCATCCCGGTGAAGTATACAAGTGGGTTCCAAGACTTCTCTTCCATCGTACAAAGGATACATTATTCCTTGCTACAGACTAACCTCAAATCTCAAGAATCCCCATCATCCCCAGTAAAAAGAGAAGGAAGAGCTGATGTAGCTTCTATCATGCTTAAGACACCCCCTGTACAAGCTCCAGCTCCAAGGCACGCACCAAATCATGTGGGGGACCCTAGAAATCATTAACTATCCCTACCTCAACAAGATGAGTGAAGAGGAATCAGTCAAAATAAATTCTAGGAATATATGAATAAATTTTACTCATTTGGGGATGACCAAGTCCATGAATACTTCATATCCACCATAAATTTCAACTTTCTATGGATTTTGAAGGTGAAGAGGGATGATGAAGTAGCTCTTGATGACCAGCCTGTCCCTTTCAACAGATATTGGGGAACAACATCCAAGAGTGTTTCATCTTTAAGGACCTCTTGAAAATATGATATATTCTGGACAAGTCAAGTTGGTACCATCGCTAGTGAAAGTGGAATATGTTTTGACCACTGACCTGGAAGAAGGAGGGGAGTGGAAAAAAGTTGTTAACAAAAAGAAGAAAAAGTTAAATAGTTGGATAACTCAGAAAAAAAATAAAAAGAGCCCAAGATATACTCAAAGTGTAGTTAAAGCAATAAACTATGCCTCCAATATCTCCTGATGCAACACAGCTGACATCCGTGGCCCCAAATTCCTCCAAAGGTAGACCACAAAAAATAAGTCCAATCAGAAGGGTCAAGATGATCAAGTTCAAGAAGATTAAATTTCAAAAAAATCCAAAGTTGGATTTGACACTCTCATATTTCATGCCAAAAGATCTGAATATATAAGAACTACCCCGAAAAATGGCATAATGGGCACCACCCCACCAAAAGGCTCCACCAGAGGTAGATGATAAGGCGAAGTCATCATCAGAAGAGGAGAAATTTTTTGGCTCTGTCAATGTCATACACTTTATGGATACATTCTCCAATGATGAATATGGTTATCAACAAGAATTACCCACACCCGATTGGGGGGATAGAAGAAGAAAATGTAGAAGCTAGGGATATCAAGGGATACACAACCATGGAAGAAATCAAACTTATGGACAGACCCCTGCTCAAACCATTGGTGTTGCAGAAAACCATGGAAGGACCCTCCAGTAGATCCAATAGGGATAGGAAAATTATCCTGACCCCACAACAAGTCACCCTGGCCCAATATTTCTAGAATATCAATCAGAGGAACAACAAGTGGATAATACCCATAATAATGTGACAAGACCTGCCTGGACCAATCCACAAAGGATGAAAGTTCTTCCAGCTCTAATCCCAGGGTCCAACCCATCATCATAAAATGATCAATCCCCTAAAATGCCTATGAAAGATCATCGTTGATCTGGGAAATGCCGACCTTTAGATCATAAAAATGATATTCTGAAGCATTTAGCTTCGGTACCAGCCAATCTATGAATCTTGGATGCACTGAATATATCAGAAGATCTTAGGGAAGCACTCATCGAAGCTTTGCTAAGTCCCCAAGAGTTTAAATTTGGAGTAGCAGCTAATGAAGTCTAATGGATAGAGACCAATCCTGTAGAATACCATGCATTTATCTCCTTAAAGGATCAAAATGAATATACCATCATGTAAGGACACATCAAGCCCTTATATGTGTCTGGTGGGGTAAATGGTGTCGATATCCAAAAAAGTCTTCATTAAAAATGGATCTTGAGTTAATATCCTCTCACTGCAGACACTTCGTCAACTGGCCTATAATGAGGATGATTTGACACCCTTCACCATAACTCTATTGAGCTATATCAAAATCGATAACAATCTGTTAGGAAAAGTTAAGATCGAATCCCAATTTAGTGACCTTGTAGATCACCCATAATTCTTGGTGGTTAGAAATAATATGACCTTCAATGCCCTACTAGGAAGACCCTGGCTGCAACAACATACAAAAATACCCTCCTCTTACTATCAGTGCCTCAAATATATCATTAATGGATAGAGTGGGACACTACATGCCGATAAGGCCCCATTCAACATATACGAATCACACTATATTGATGTAGGGTTCTATAAGTCAAAGGGGAAGTGACTTTCGGTCAATGGTGTTAATTGGATTTCCACCCCAAATGGTTTGGAAATAGTTCTGACAGATCCCCTTAAGCAGCTCAGAGAAGAATATGTACTACCCACCAATCAGATTGAGGGCACAATTCCAAATTCAAATGCGTATTTAGTAGTACTCATGATTTAAATCATGGCCACCGATCCTGATAATGTTGAAAAACTCACTGAACCCCAAGATAATGGTGGGGGTTTAGATAAAAATTCTCCTGAACAATCATCAAAACTCTAGAAAATCCTTACTTCACCCACTGAGGTAGGATTAAGTGTCTTGTCACTCAAAGAAGATGAGGAAACTCTTTTACCCCTCACTACAACTTCTCTGAAGAATCCCCCCTAACGGCTAAGGCGGAAGAGGCGACCACACCTCCCAAACACCAAAATTGAAACTCTTCCATCAATTATGGATAGATAATATCAATAATTGTTTTCCTATCATAAGATAAAGATGAAAATGATGACGATGCATAGGAGGAAGAGGAATATCTAAGGGATGCCCCTCCAGTATCTAAGGAAGGAATCTCTACCACCATTAATGAACTCAAGGAAATAAAATTAGGTATGGAAGAAGACCCAAATCCCACTCTAATTAGTGTGACCATTCCTTCCAAATAGAAATAGGTATATAACTATTTCTTAAAGTATAATCGAGATGTTTTCACCTAGAATTATACTGAAATCCTAGGCCTCGATCCTGAGGTGGCCACTCACCACCTGGACCTTCCAGAAGATCACCATGGTTACAAGCAGTCCACCAAAAGGATACACCTGACCCATGCTACCAAAATAGAGACTGAAGTTTACAATATAATCAGATCTAACTTCATTTGGGAAGTCCAATACCCCATATTTCTAGTAAATATTTTCCCCTCCAAAAGAAAAATTGGTAGATTAGAGTCTGCATGGATTTTAGAGACCTCAATCACCATTTCATGAAAGATGATTTCCTAGTCCCGATCATAGAATTGATTATTGATGAAACTATTAGATATGAGGACATCTGTTCCATGGATGAATATTCAGGATATAATCAAATTTTAATGGACCAAGAAAATCAAGAAGCCACCACCTTCAGGGCTCCCTATGGAGTGTTTTTCTATAATGAAATGCCCTTTGGTTTGAAAAATTCTAATGCCACATATCAATGTTCCATGAACCGCATCTTCAAACCATCATAGGAATGTTTTTCAAATTCTATGTGGATGATTTGGTGTTTAAGTTGTGAAAATTCTTGGACCACTTGTCATATATTGAAACATCATTCAATAAAATTTGACAGCACAGTCTGAAAAATGAACCCCCTAAAGTGTGCTTTTGTTGTTACCTCAGGAATATTTTTCATCTTCTTCATACACCACCATGTCATCGAACTAAACCCTAAGAATAAAAAGGTCATACTGGGAATTTATCCTCCTAGAAACCTCACTGAGTTGAGAGGACCTCAAGAAAATATGTCCTACATTTAGTGCTTTATAGTCAACCTCACATGCAAATGATTTCCCTTCACCTGGTTGATGAAAAAAGGGGTACAATATCAATGGATTCAAGACTATCAGGTAGCATGTGACAACCACAAGAAATAAATCATGATACCACAAGTTATAATGCCAACTATCAAAGTAAGACCACTTATTATATATGTGACCACCTATGAGCGATCCCTAGGTAATGTCCTCACACAGAAGAATGAAACCGATAGTGAGAATATCCTCTATTACCTCAGCTGAACCATGATCGATGTTGAGACTCATTATATTAATATTGAGAAGAGTTTCCTTGCAATAATATTTGTGTTATAGAAGCTGAGGCGTTACTTGAATCACCAAAAGGTCCATTTAGTCTCATTTAGAAACCCACTCAAGTATATTCTTAAGAGTCCAATGTTAACTGGACACCTGTCATGGTGGACGATCATACTTTAGTAGTTCGATATACAATTCATACCATAGAAATCCATTAAATTCCATGAATTAATATATTTTATATTAGAGAATCCCTTAATGGAGGTGGACCCATTATATGTCATGCTACCTGATGATGAAGTCTTATCTATGTAAGAGAACTCCTAGATGTGGGAAATACAGTACAATAGTGCCTCTAGAAGCCCGATAGGAAAAATAATGGAAGACCCCAGACTCAACAAGGTGGGGCTGGGAGTCATACTCATATCCCAAAAAAGGAAGTTGTGTCCTATTCCTTCCTACTGTCATAGGGATTCACAATGAATGAAGTAGAGTATCGGAAACTTATCACAGGCCTAGAACTAGCACTTCAAGTGAAAGATGAACACCTAGAGATAAAAGGTGATTCAGAATTGGTCACCAAGAAAATTAATGGAGACTTTACTATCAAGAAATAGGATCTGATCCCTTTTATGAACTATGTTCGAGAATTAATGGTAGAATTCCCATCAGAACCAACAATGTCTTATTTCCCCCAGTCACAAAATGCATAAGCTGATGCATTAGAAAATGCATCCATAGCTTTGGCCAACCTAGACCGGGACAAAAGGTTCATCAGTATTTCCCACTAAAGGATGTTCTTTCCTTTTATACAGGTCCACATGGAAGAAATCAAAGAAATCAGACCCATTTCTGAGTTATATGGTCATACCACTGGCTGGATTACTCCAATGGAAAATTACCTCCAAAAGGGATAACTCGCACTAGATAGGGATAGAAGGGAGAAAATATAGAGATGATAAATCAAATTCATGATGTATGATGACACAAACTAGAAAAAGGTCCTTTATAAGTGAGTTCTTGATGGGATCCTACTCAGTTGCATCAATGGGGAAGAGACTATTGCCATCATGAAATAAGTACACTTTAGATCTTGTGGAACACATCAGTCGACATCCAAGCTCTCTTATCAAATTCAGACGCATGGATACTATTGGAACACTATAACATAGGATTTAAATGAATTCACTAAGAAATTCCATCCCTGTCAACTTCATTCCAATTTCATCCACCAACCCTCAAAGTTACTTCACACATCCATGTACTCCTGGCCATTTTTCATATATGGAATGGACCTTGTGGTAACATATCCTCCTGCTAAGACCAAATAGTTCAAATTCATTCTCATAGAAACTGACTTATTTTCCAAATGGTTAGAGGTTGTACCCCATAAATAAGTTGGGTCCAGAAGCATTTTCATCTTTTTTAAATCCAAAATTTTCACTAGATTTGGTTTCCCTCATACAATACTAATGAACAATGTCCCAAATTTATAATATGTTGAGTTAGACAAGCTATATTAGGATTATGTCATCAAGGACAACTGTTTATTCCACTATCATGCAATGTACAATGAGAAAATAGAGGCCTTCAACAAGACCCTATAAAATATAATCTAGAATATGATAGACAAGGACAAGAAATCATGGTTGGATAATCACATATATCCTCTATGGGCTTACCGGAACAAGACACACATCGCCACCCAGGTAACCTCGTACTCATTATTATATGTTATATAGGCAGTTCTACCTACGAAAGTTGGATTACCATTTTTCTGCATTTATGTATGTGATCAAATATCCATAGAGAAGTAGTATCAAAAGTGACTTGATGATCTGGAGCGATTGGTTGAGAAAAAATTTCACAGTCTGTACCATTTGAAAGTCTACTAGAATCACATCACACGAGAATTCAATAAAAAATCTCACCTTCGATCTTTCCTTGAAGGAGAGATGGTGTTGGTCATTATAACTCCAATGATACTCAAAAAAAAACCTCAAAATTGGATCCAAAATGGGAAGGACTATATGTCATACCCAAGGTCTATTCCAATGAAGCATATGCCTTAATTTCAATGGATGCACAACTCACTATAGCTCCCACCAATGCGAGGTTCATGAATAAATACATTGTATAATTATACAATAATATTCTTAGGTGAATGAAGTTAAACATCATAGCGCCACCTACATCAATTATAAATGACGTTAAACTATACAAAAATTATCCTAACCACACGATGTTAAAATACATGGACAAATTTTCCTAACCACATGACATTAAACTATATGGAGGTCATTGTAATCTGAATTTTGATTCATCATGCATGTGTAAAAATTGTTCAAGGGAAAGATAAAAAATAGGGGAAAATAGAAATGACCCCCTTCCTATGTATGGCTAAGACTAACATAAGGAGGGTATTCTATAACTACATAAGGCTTGATTCCCATTAATTAATGGGATACTTAGTGAAAACCTGATCACATATCCTTGTCTTGGCACAAAGAAAAAAAACAACCTTCCCTGTGCATAGGTCAAACTCGTGTAGGGAAATTCATAAGTTCTAATCACGTGATGTTAAACTGCATGGCCAAAAAGTCCCAACCACACAACATTTAAATGTAAGGTATCTCAAGAACTATGCACAACTTGATTCCCATTAATTAATGGGACACATAGAGACACCTTAACCCTAATTCTTGGTCTAGAAATCACATGACATTAAAATCCTTTGTTATATCCTTTTTTCCCCTGAACTATAGTGGAAATCCTTATCCCTCCTTATTTATCACACCGAGTATATCTCACGTGAGCTTAGAAATGGTGGTAAGGGTTTCCCCATATAGAAAAAGAATAGAGGAGGATGATTATCCCACCATCTTGAAGGAATGGTATAAAATTCCCCCTCCCTATGCATGAGTCTGACCGGTATAGGGAAACTCAAGAATTATGTATGGATTAATTCCTTCCCTCATAGGATACATAGTGTCACCTTGAACCTATGTATTGGTCCAACTCCCACATGATACAAATCCCCCCTCTATGCATAGGTCAGACTGGCATGAAGAGTTTTCAAGAACTGTGTGTGGCTTGATTCCTACCCTTGTAGGATACATAGTGATTCCCAGATCCTTCATCCTAGTCCAACTGCTATTAAAAAAACTACTCCTTTACTATACATGGGTCAAACCGACATAGAGAATATGTTTTTATAATTATGTGGACTTTGATTCCCAACTAACTAGGATACGTAGGAAACCTCCATGAGGTTCAAGACTGACACTTCACCCACCTCATCCTTTTCACATCAGTTTACTCTCATCCTTACATTATAATGTTAAACTACATAGGACACTAGAACTATGTGTGTATTGATTCCTATAATCAAAGGAAAAATAGTGACACCAGGATTCTATATCTCATCCCAACCACCATTCTAAAACAAAATGTCTCCCCTGTACACGGGTCATACTAGTGCAGGGAACATTCTTTTAGAACTACGTGTGTCTTGATTTCTACCTTGGTAGGATACATAGTGACACCCAGATCCCACATCCCGGTCCATCCACCATGATAAAATATGCTCCCCCCTATGTATAGGTCAAACTTTCATAGGGAAATTCATGACTCCTAACCACACGACTTTAAACGACATGACCAAAGAAGTCCTAACCACACAACATTAAACTGTAAGGTATTTCAAGAACTATGTGTGGCTTGATTATCGGTATGACAAGATACATAGTGACACCTGGTCCTTTTTGGGTTCAGTCACATGGAAAAAATGCCTCCATTTTATACATGATAAGTTAAATCTATAAGAAAGATTTCAAATCATGATCCCTCCAATAAGGATTAGTCAAAAGATCATACCCCTACATATAAATTAGATATATGTAGGGAATATCATGCCTCATAACTAATCATGGTCTGAATATTTATCATGTACCCACATATCCCCTTTTCATCCCTCAAACCCCATGTCCCAGGAACTCTTAAATCCCTATAATCACCCATGACTATCAGAAATGGGAAGCCAGTGTCCTATAGACACCTTTGTATGACTATGAAAACAATGCCCTGACATCTCTGCATATGTTGCCTACAAAAATGTTCTTTCAACCAAAGGAAAATTCATCCCCATGATAGGATTTTCCTGCTTTTTTATGCCCATTATCTCCTAATACTCACATCATCCCTATTGATTTGAGGGCTCCTGGAATCATGGTTTACACATTCTTCCCCTACCGATGTGTAGGGCATACCTGGGATATCCCGAACTAATTATCCCATAGATATGCACGATTCCTTTGATATTTAATCCCCAAAAATTATGATAAACTATGATTTCAACATCCATTTCCCAAGACTTAAAACTATATGGACCCAAAACAATTATCTCTCTCACGTCAAATCACCCACGTCCTTACCACATGATGTTAAACTGCATGGCCCAACAATGACCCCTTCTTTGATCCTGCCATCCATAGGTGGTGGAGTGAAACCATTTCCACCCCTTGTTTCTCACAATGAGCATAGATCAAATGGGATTAGGATTTTTAGTGGGGAATTCCCCACAGAGCCAGGTAAAATCAATAGACAATGTCTGATCCTGATAGCACGACTTTAAAAGGAATATTAGAGTTTTACCCTCAATATTGGAAAACCTAAAGTCCTAACCATATGACTTTAAACTTAAATTTACCCCAAATATAGATAAAATTACCTAATCCCTACACATAGGTCAAACCTATGCAGGGATCTTAATTTCACGACACCCATATCTTTAAAATCATGCCCCGCTCCAACAAGGGAATCGGAATTCCTCACCCTATGCGCGAGCTATATCTATGTAGGAGAATTCCCAAATCTATAGGTGATCACGACCTAAAATTTTCTAACATAATCATAGTTGGATTTTCTATCTATCAAACTCTACACTTTATGAAATTTTGAATCCTTATATATCTCCCCAACCATCAGATATGGGAGGCCAATGTCCTGTGGACACCTTTGTTTGACTATGCACACAATGCCCTGGTGGATCTTCATATATTTACCAAAAAAATGGCCTATCAAACAAATTAAAATTCATACTTAGGAAAGGATTTTATTATTTATTTACTCTCAATGAATTTCAAGGCCTGTATCATCTCTCCCAATCCAAGATCCCTTAAAACTGTGGCTTACACTTTGCTACCTATGCATATCTTAAACATGTTGGAACACCTTGACCTCACCATCCTATAGTTAATCAGGGATTCTAAATATATTTTCTAATCATATTAAATTAAAACTACCTAATTCTTGATGATCAATGTTCATTCTTGAGCCCCTATATGACAATGAATATCCTCCCCCATGTTCCTATGCATGAAAAAATATGCATTGGAACGTTCAACACATGACCCACTTCATTAGTAACCCCATAAAATTCATATGTGTGAACCAGATCCTAATAGGGATATACCTTAAAATAACCACATCTGGAATGATTCCTATTATCATAGGATACATAGTGACACCTGAGTCTCATATTGCGAGTCCATCCAGGAAACAAAATTGTCCTGTTCTTTCAAGTGTAAGGGTCATACCTATGTGGGGGAACCTACTCACACTAGTATGGGAATCACATATTCATTTATTCCTGGCATACATTGACCTGCAATGACCCATTTTCATTTTTAGTAACCCCTCTTCACACACTATACCCTATGTTCATAAAGGTCTGAATCCCCAAAATCATCCATGTCCATTGGAAATGGATGGCTAGTGTCATGTGGACACCATTGTTTTACATTGTACATAATGCCCCAGTGGATCTGCATATGTTTCACAAAAAATGTTCTATCAACCAAAAGAAACTTAGTCCTTAAGAGAGGATTTTCCTACCTCTGTATGCCCCTATGATGCTTACATATCAGCTCATTCCTTGGTTTCAGAAACCTCCCAGATTATAGTTTACATCCTCTCTCCCCTCTCATTCCTGAAGATGATAGAACATTTCTGGTCAAACTATTGTGAGAAAGGAAAATCATTTATCCCCTAGTTAAGGTAAAATGACTTCAAATCATAAGTCTCAAATTTCCCATTTGTACGACATTAAACTGCATCATGCTCCATCCATCCTTTACACAATTCAAATTATTGTGGGAGAATTTTTTCAAAAAAATATGATATAAAGGACCCTATTACTCTCATAAATTGTTCCCTCAAAAAGACTCCCACTATGGTCTTACAACAATAAAACAAGTCGAAATTTCAAAAAAACTTCTTGGCCATTGGAAATTGGAATTTAGTGTCCTATGGGCACCTTTGTTTGACTAATGCCCACAATTCCCCAACAACTCTGCATATGTTACCCACAAAATGTCCTATCAACCAAAGTAAAATTTGTCCTCATGTGAGGCATTTCCTATATCCATATTCCCCATGGATTCCATTTCTCATGTCATATCTCATTATCCAGAAAACATAATTCATGTTAATGAAAAGTCTCTTATCCACATTTGAAAGTTGTTAGGAAATTCTTGGTAAACAAGTCCTAAATTGGGGCCATTGCCTTGTAAATAATGGTCCAAACTATTCAACTTAAAACAAAGTCATCATCAAAGTTGATAAAACATCAGTAATGATAGTTTGGTTTATAATACTTTAAACTCCCCATGAAAGAGAAAACAATCACCATGATGAAAACCCACAAAGGGCATCCTAGAAAAAAGTCGAGTGCTAGTCCTCCAAACCTATACACCATATGGTTTAAGAAAAATATTGAGCAACTAAGCAATCAAGAGACATAAATATTGTTTGGTCAAAAAATCACAAAGGAAATCCCAAAAAAATCAAGTTATAAATTCTAAGAGCATACCAAATTGGTTTTAGGAATGAATTAGGGTGATAATGAAAAAAGACATAAAGTTTTTGGGGTTTTCCATGAAACCCTAGCAACAATAAAACTACACTTGTTGAGATCCTCAGATCAGGAAAAAATTAGAGCATGATTTGATTATTTTAGTCATCCCAAATTGTGATTCAAATTGATCTCTTGTTGATATTAATATTTAAGTGAAGTTGATCATGATTTATTAAAATTATAGGGAGAAAATGAAGGAGAAGAATTGGAGTGAAAAACATCGTCATTCCATTATATGAATATAAGGAGGGAATACACAACATAGAGCCTCTCCATATGGGCAAGGAATGAATATTACAAAAGATGATAAGTGGACTCAAAAAGTTGTATCAATGCTTAATTAAACTCTTCAATGTCCTGGCGAAGATTTAACAAAGTCATGGTCTCAGCCTCCACACCTACCCGTAATGCCTCTGCCTCATACGTTGCATCCAGGCCAGTCTTCTCCCCTTCCTCCACTAGTCATTGTCCCTCATCAACTATGGTCGTTATGTGGGCATATTCCTATTTAATCTCCTCCATTTCCCTAATATTATTCTCTACTTTCTGATAAAGTTGTGCTTCTAAGGATCTTTGTTTTCCGAGTTCACTCTATAGCCTCATGACCACCCTAGCTTGGTTAGCATCTTCATTCATTAGAATCTATCTGGACACAACAAGATGATCCCTAGACTCTACAAAAAAATATATAGGACTTGAGCACACCAGATTCCCCCCAGGCCATGACCACTTGCTTCACTATTTCATAGATAACATGGTAATCAAATCTTCCAAACCCCATAACCAAAAACTAGTGATGTAATTTGGGTAGTTTCAATGACATATCGGCAAGTGGTGTTTGATATATCAATATCAATTTTTTTACATGCCCTTTGGAGGTCGGGAAGAAGGCTAGCCATTCCCTCTCCATCAGCCTAATAATCACTCCTAGATGACAGGACATATTTACGAATAAAAATCACCTAGGAGGCCTTGAATCAATGAATTCTACATGACTTGACCCCACAGTAGCCGCATCTATGGCCCTTTCGAGAGGAGGTAGGACCAAGGTGTCAACTGAAACTAGAAGCACTTGTGGTTGTGATCCTGAATTCAAGGGTGAGAAAAGTGAACAATCTAATATCCCAAATCTATATATATATATATATATAAATGAAATGTTTAGAATAGAGAAAAACTAGCCTCCACCTGCTAAAGCATTAATATCTTCAACTTCCATTATGGAATCACTACCCGATGAAGAGGGTATTGCACCTTTAGTATTTAATTGAGATTTAGAGTCATCCAAAGACACCCAAGACATGGGAACATGACTTTATAGACGAGTGGAATCCAAAAGATCACCAAAAGAAACCATTCTCCTTAAGATAATCAGTTTGGAAAAAGGCATAATGGCCAGCTCTGAATTTGTGGAAGCTAGGATCACGACCTCTCCTGTGGCTGTGGAAAAAGGAACGACGGACCATTATAAATTTTTGAGAGATGATATAGAGGGATTCCTTGTGGTTTTGAGTCCTGGGATATCAGTATAAACATGCTCAATTGGAGCATCAGCCTATGGTGATATTCCCTCTTCAAGGGTAGGGACCATCTGATTTAGGGTGGTTGACTCATAAAGACTTGTAACCCCTCTAATATACTCTGATAATTGGGGATCTCTACCTATCTCATCTATGGATATCGATGTTTCCATATCCTTCTCTATGAAAAGTGGCCAGCATGCTCATTTGGGACCTCGATATCCAAATATTTCCCCACCATATTGATAGAAGTCACCTCATCCAAAATAGACACCCTCTGAGAGCTAAGGAATAGAGTGAGGATCCTTACGTTAAAGGAAAGTAAAATTTCATGTCAGTAAGAACAATTAATTATTCTTTTATATCACTTGAGTCTAAGTATATCTCCATATTTTATACTTTATTAGACCAATGAAGCATGTATTTGGAAGAATGAAGGGACTTGTCCATTTTGTTTAGATATTCAGCTACTTCATTCGGATATTCGTGAACAGGAAGCCACAAGGGAGAAATGGAAGCTCCAAAACCTAAAATTCATAGTGTTCTTCATGGAGAAGCTCCCAAATTTTTTCATTAGAAAAATTATCCCTCATGTCATCCCAGACCTTCCAGGCCTCTGGAAAGGCAGCTGTAATGGTAATGTCTAATGCTAGAGGGTCATTATGAGGAAGTGAAGTGGGATCCTTCAACCACATATGCTTCTTGGGTCTCTCTGCAACACTAAACCCTTGAGGGTTGGGTGTTTTTAAAATTAGGGTAATGGATGAAGAGTTTCCCCTGATCTATCCTCATTCAACATGTTTTCAAGGTGAGCACCTCTAGAGGTATCATCTTCATCCCCATGGACCTCAAGCCTTATCATGACCATCACTCAGTAAGAAAATTTGCATCGGCCTTGTCGAGAATGGATCAGGGTCTCAAGCACTTATAGGTAATGATCTATATTTTTAGGATTATCATTATAAGAAATGTCAATGGTCACTAACACAAAGACAATTCTAGTAAGGGTGACTTTAGTCCCCTAGAAAAAGTGTCACAAAGTGTGAGGGGATTGAGCCCAAAATGATTGGAGACTCCTTATAGTATCTCATTTCCTCCAGGACACTGGAAAGATTGCATTAGGAGGAATGAATGTCTAATTATCAATGGAAACACTAGAATCTTTGACCGCCTAAGAGGTCACACCCCATGTTCTCTATACCTTTCTCAGGGGTTCAAATCTGAGGGTCTTATGAATATATTCCCCCGGCCAGGAATGCTCAGAAGTTTCCTTTTATTTACCCTTAGCCCCAAATGCCTTGGGGGTCATAATAATGGGAACGAGGTCTAATAGCTAGCCATATGGATATAATTAAACATAGGAATCAACATAATATTTTTTGAGGAATGGTATATAACCATCATAATATGTAATATTGATCTTACACCTAGTATCCTCTCAGGTAAACATTATCCACAACTGTTGAGCTATCATAAGATGTTTTTCTTGGAATTCACTATTAAGAGAAGGAGGATATAGAATTTTAACATAGGTAAACTAATGGCTAAATATTCAAGGTGCATATACCTCATAGATAAGTTCCACATTCATACAGAAAACCAATATACCCTCTCTTAAATAAAATAGGCATCCTTGGTTAATAAAGTCTTCTGATTTAGCATTCACAATGGTACTAGTGGGGGAAGTTTAAAGACAATAAGTAAAATGGTATTGACAGAGGATTCAAGTCAATAATTCTCATTAATTTTATTCAGTTCGGTCTTCCTGCTTATCTTGTGCAGTCCAGATCACCGACATAACCCCACTGATACTCTGATGATACAGTCAAAGAAAATAATGTGGAATCTAAAAGGGATTGATAAAGTATACTGCCCTATGTGGGCTCCTATCTAGGACCATAGGACTTAGAAAGGTCTAATCACCTGATAAGGTGGACTCCCCTCAATAACCCAACCTAGAAAGTAGTAGATTTTGGATAATACCATAATGGATAGGTTAATCCATTTACCAGTGGACAGTTGAGCCGCCATGGAAAAGGTTGTGACTCTCACTTCCAGAGTCTCATACCGGTAAAAGATAGATGCTCAGAAACATGGACAAGAAGGCTGCCAACCAGAATAGTCGATAGACATCGGGAACAATTTCCCATCCACATTAAAAAAACTGGCCCTCCTCCAAGGTAGGCCAGTAGGTACCTTCTCGCCTTTGGGTTTAGTTGGTTGGGCAGGACCTAGGTCTGCATGCACCAGGATCTAGACCACTTCTCTTAGCAAAGGAATTAATCCAGTCTGAGAACGAAATGTATTGCTTTGGGAAAGGGTCAATGTCCTTTGAAAGTTTTTTTTCTTCAGTAATTAGCCTCTTAGAAAGAGGATGATTACTCTCCTCATCATCTTAGGAGGAAGGGGAGGTAGAAACTCATCATACATATCCCCTAACAATGGGGACCCATGAAATCAGTTGAACATCCCAGAGGCTAATGTTGACCTCCCAATGGACTAAATTAAAGGTATTGATATCTAGACTCCATATACTCAAAAGTTATAGGATAGGGGTGCCGGTTCGATGAGCATAGGTCTGGGATACCCAGATAGCCTCATATAACCCCATGGTCTGCAATTCAACATGAAATTATTTATATATCTAACAAACCCAGAAGGGAAACAACCAATCCAAACCAAACAAACCAACTGAATGAAGGTTCTGCTTTGATAACCAGCCATGTTGTTCATTTTTTGTGGCCCTCCATGAAATGATATGGTAATAATGGGATATTTCATCTAGATTTTGTCGTTCATCCTCTGGAGATCGAGGGTAATAGTGAAATAAGGACCCAGTAGTAGTATCCATCTGAATGAATCATCCTTTTACTGAAATAAGGGCCTTATGAATGGTGATATCAAATATCCAAGCAACAGGTTGGTTGACCTGACATGGTGCCGAAATTACTATATCAGAAAGTAGACCAAATCCATAAATGGGCAGCCTATCTCAAATTGGATAATCCCTCTGAACCATAGTAAGAAGATTCACTAAGGATTGATGTAGTGGAGAAACAAGTATGTTGTCATCAACATAGTTCACCATATTCTTTTAATTTTTATCAACAACTGAAAGGGGAGCGGTGAAAGAACTAGAAACTGTAACATTATTAGAAATATCCTATGGAAGAACCATCTATTTTTGTACAAAAAGATTGTACAAAAGGTTAGTCTAATAAAACATTTAGGAAAAAGACCAAAAATTGGAAAATGACTAAAGAAGACTGCATAATAAATAAGTATGTGTATTGAACCCTGAAAAAGGTTTATGGAAGAAATTACCTATGAACTGATAGTTCACGGAAGACATTCCCCATGAACTGATAGTTTTCATAATGACTCATGAGGTTCTATCCCGCTAAGTGTTGGCCAGTGAACTAAATAGTTCATGGATTGGTCAAGCCACAAGACAATCCTTGCAACACAGTTTTTGAAAGATTATTGTATGAAGAATTAATGTTCAGCTTTAAAATCAAAGTCCTGTTTTTATATTTAATTTTTTTTCATAGACAAGGATGACCGTGAGTGGATTGCGGTTTGAGGAATGAAAAGCACGATTCCCGAACAATGGATTTCACGAAGTGTCATCGGTACGCAGAAGCAATGAGATCTGAGTGTAGTTTGCGGAGTTCTTGTCACTGAGAAGTTTGTTAAATGAAAAATGACCTGGGACCCCAATATATAGGCATGGAACCCCTATGGTTATACCTATATACAATAAAATAGTTTAGTTCAGGACCACTTTCTACATCATAATTACCTCCTCTTCATCTTTATCGGAACCCATTCTGATGGGGGAATTTATAGGGTCCTGAAAACATTGAAAAGGGAAACCAAATACTCAAATAATTTTGGAAATAAAAGTAAACAAATTGAATGAATGATTTAGATAAATTTGTTGAAGAATCCAAATTTGGAAAATGACCCATAATGGTCCACATACTAAATGTCAGGAATGATTTACAGGAGGCCTCACCCATGAACCAAGTAGTATGTAGAATGAAGATAATGGTGCCGATAGTCTCCACAAACCACATTATTGGTGAAATGGAGGTAGATAATTTCACCTCCATGTACGACTCCTTCTGTGAACTGTGTCGTTGGTGGAATGGAGGCAACGAATTTCACCTACATGTATGAATCCTACCATAATCCGTATCATTGCTGAAATTAAGGCGGAGAATTCCACCCTTGCGTATTATCGCCAAAAAATACGTGATTGGTGAAATAGAGGTGGAGGATTACTCCCCAACATACCATACCTACAAAATCAATGGTTCTCAGATGAGTCAAAGCTAGCAGTGCCCTACAAACAGGATAAAGTCGTTCGTGGGATTGAGGTGGTGATCATTGCCACCGCGAACAGTAACCCCACGGGCCTCCATTGATCGAGTCGTCTGCAGGCCAGATGATCTCCCCATTGGATTCTGAATAAGGTTATGAGATATCCATAGATCCAACTTCCCCGACACTCTATAAAAGGACCTGAGGGGAGCCAAGAAAAGGACAATATTTCAAAGGATTGGATGGATTTTGAGACATATTTCTTAAGAGATCGACCGACGAGGTACATACCATTTCTGAAAAATTCCCACAGGCATAAACTCGCCACATCGTAAAATAAAGAAGTAAACATAATAATTGGAAAACCACGAACCTAAATTCCGGAACCAAAAACCATATTCCCTTTATAGATAATCTTCCTGCAAACTCCATAACCAATGCCCCTTCTTCACACTGGTGCCCCGCATAGCACAAGGATACATAAACAGATCCCTGCACCGCATAGCACCTCACTACGTGGATGGAACTCGGTGCCACATAGCATCACGATATGTGGCCAAAAACTAGTCTCATGTAGAAAAACACTACATGGACCACATACAGGTTTGTGTACCATCATAGTACATGGACGATCCCTCCAACTGTGTAGAAACATGCTAAATGAGGAGGCCCCCATCCCGCATAAAGAAATAATACACTGAATGGGGGTACCCTCAGATATACCACTCTCCATCACTGATCATATCATTCCATTTCTATTGCCTCTTCTGTAGAACCTCTATGAACCAATCCAACAACATTAGGAATAAGCCTCTTCAAAATCCACTAGGCCCATATGATAAAACCACTAGGAATATCAATGTGCCCTTTTGAGTTTACATACCCATGGTGAGTAGGGATGTGTGGGAAATACCCATAATGGTTGGGTACCTTGGAATTTCCCTGGTTTTACATTATCATGGTAACATGGGGACCGACCTTGGGATACTGACATTTACCTACTTGTTCTAAGGATCAAGGGTAATGACTGGTTTTCCCATTCAATGAGAGACAATGAAAAGTCAAAGTGATAATGCCTCTATTTCCCATTTAATGAGGATAGTTGCTTCTAACCTATCCCAAAACTCATTTTAGGGCACAACTCCTGAGGTAAGTCCCTAACCATTCCACAGAAGGTGGTGCTCTTACTCCTCTTAGGCTCATCCCAAGATACATTCGGATAGATCATTGGATGTGGATATCCCAGATATCAACACCGGAGATGAAATTGGCACATTCAAATCCCCTATCTCTCCCTCTAGGTTCTAGTACCATCTATAAGTGGATGATGTGGGACATGATATCTTCATATCCACTACCTCCTCTTGTTTCTCACACTAAGAAAGACTCACGTGATCTTAGAGGTTGATGGTGATCATGACATCTGTATAACCCCAAAACTCCAAATCATCATGAGTCGAGATTATCACCATGGTTATAGAATCATGGGCCTCCTCATAGGTGTAAGACCCAAATACAATTAACTAAAAGAACTCTAATTCTTTCTCTAATCAGGATACATAGTTCGCCTACTTAAGGCCTAAGCTCATGGGATATTCTCCTTAGAAGTCAGTCCCAAAAAATTCCCCCAAAATCGCTAGGGAATCCTCTTTAGGAGTATGACCCAAATTGTTTCTCTTAGTTGGGAAGCTCCCAGGTGTAAGCCCCAATCATGGTCCCACAAATGGTCCACCTCAAGGGTGTAAGTCCCGACTCATACCAAACTACGAGGGCTTTGATTCCTAACTAACTGGGATTCGTAGGAAGCCTCCCTGAGGTCCAAACCCAATACCCAAAATTACCCTAGTATTTCCCTAGCCATATCTTGGATAGGGTAATATCTACCCAGAAGACCATATATCCTTTGGGAATCTCAGGAAACTTCAGCATTGGTCCCTCACAAAATTGTAACTATGAATCTTCCGCCGAGACATCCTAGCCATATGACAGTAAACTGCATGGATAGGTCCTTGTCACACTACCTTAAAAGGTGATGTGCCTTGTAAAGAGACACTGAACTACATGGAATTTTATTCCTCTCATGAGGATACATAGGAATCCCATTTACTGGGTTCTATTTGACAACAAAACAATCTTCGTCCCGCCTGGATGATAATAAACTCCAGATCACCTCATCATATAGATTAAATCATCATTACCTCGGTAAAATACCAGAGGGTCATTAATGTGTCTTTAAAAGGGTGAAATTGATGGATAACCTCATATACATATAGATGATTCAGAATTCATGCATATTTCTGATTGATCTTCTGACCTAGGGATAATCCACAAATGCATTCTTAGGAATGATCCAAGGATTCACAAACATATGAACATTGATTAAATATATAGGAGAGTCCTGTAATAGGAAATAATTCCCCCAGAAAGGGTGTGATGAGCCTGATCTCCCATCCTCTCGACCAATGGAATCCTTAAGTGTTGTTGGAAAAATCAGCCAATGAGCGCCTGCCTTTGGAAATCAGGTCCATGAATCATGGATAAAAGGGTTGTTGGGTGTTTCAGGCTCCACGAATAAACCTTATTGAAACCATCTGAGGACATAGTACCTGAAATGGGATGATTGTACAAACACTAAATCCCCTAAAATCACCCTCTAAGACCAATCAACTATGAAACCTCCTTCATGACACAAGATGGAAATACTGCTGAGTCCCAGTGCGATCATCTCGCCTACCAAAAAGGGTCACAATGAAAATCAGGTCAAAGAAAAAAATGTGAGACCAATGATAAAGTCTATAATAGTGAGCAATTAGCTGCTATCCATTGGGTCATTTTGTTTTCTATGGTACGATGTGAACCAGATTGAAAAAAGTATATAGGGTTTGGATGTATTTAAAAGGGTGTTTTAAGGGTTTTAAGGGTATAAAGAGTATTTTGGTAGGGTTTTAAAGGGTTATTGAGGGAGTTAAAGGTTTTGAGGTTAGTTAATGGGGTATAGAGTGATGTTTTAAGGGCATAGCGTGTATAGAGTTGGTTTTATAGTTTAGGTTTTTTGGTTTGGAAGGATTTTAAAGGGGTATTAAAGGGTTTTAAGGGTATTAAGTGTATTTTGGTAGGGTTTTATGGGTATTAATGGTTTTTTATTTGAGTGAAGAGTTTATAAGGTTATTTAATGTTGTATATGGTGAATTTTTGAGGGTTTATGTTATTGGGAGTAGGTTTTTGAGTTTTGGGTTTTGGATTTTGAAGTATTTAAAAGGGTTTTAAGGGTACAAAGTGTAATTTAGAAGGGTTTTATGGGTTTTAATGGGTTATGAAGGGATTTAAAGGTTTTTATTGTTATGAAAGAGGGTATAGGGTTAGGGTTTTAGGGTTTAGGGTATAGGGAGTTTCATTAAGTGTTTTGGGTTTAGGGTTTGGAAGGATTTTAAAGGGGTTTAAGGGCATGAAGTGTATCTTTTTTAAGGTTTCTAAGGGTGTTAAAGGATTATTAAGGGAGTAAAGGGTTTTTAGGTCATTTAATAGGGTATATAGTGAAGGTTTGAGGTTTTAGTTTATATGGATAAGTATTTTGTGTTTAGCATTTAGGTTTTGGAAGGATTTTAAAGGGTTTCTAAAAGGTTTTAAGGGTACAAAGTGTATTTTGGTAGGGTTTTTAAGGTTTTTAAAGTGTTATGAAGGGAGGGAATGGTTTATTATGTTAGAAAAAATGGGTAGGGTCAAGGTTTTAGGGTTTATGTTATATGGATTCGTTTTTAGGGTTCAGGGTTTATATGGATTTTAAAGGGTTTTAATTGTATGAAGTGTATTTTGGTAGGGTTTTTAAGAGTTTTTTAGGGTTATGAAGGGATTGAAGGATTTTTAAGGCTAGGTAAGATGGTATATAGTGAAGGATTGAGTTTTTAGGGTATAGTGAGTATGGTTTAGGGTTTAGGGTTTAGGGTTTAGGGTTTGGAAGGATTTTAAGGGGATTTTAAAGGGTTTTAAGGGTATAAAGTATATATTGGTTGGGTTTTTAAGTGTTTTTAAGGGTTATGAATGGGCTTCATGGTTTTTAAGGTTATGTAATAGGGGAGGGGTTATTATTTGAGGTTTCTTTATAGGGAGTTGGGTTTAGGGTTTAGAAGGATTTTAATGGTGTTTTAAAGGATTTTAAGGTTTTGAAGTGTATTTTTATAGCTTTTTAAGGGTGTTAAATGGATACTAAGGTAGTTAAGGTTTATTAAGTTTATTAAAGATGGGGGTGGGTGAAAGGTTTAGTGTTTATATTAAAAAGAGTAAGTTTTTGGGGTTTAGGTTTTAGGTTTGGGAAGGATTTTAAAGGCCTTTTAAAGGATTATAATGGTATGAAGCGAATTTGGGTAGGGTTTTAATGGTCTTATAGGGTTATGAATGGAGTGAATGGATTTCAGGTTAGGTAAGAGGGGTGAGGGTAATGTGTTTAGGGTTTAGAGCATTGGTATTAGGGTTTGGGGTTTAGGATTTAGGGTTTGGAAGGATTTTAAATGGGGTTTAAAGGTTTTTAAGTGTATGTAGTGTATTTTGGTGGGATGTTAATGGTTTTATTGGGCTGTTGTTGGCGCCAAAATATTGCATGAAATGAAGGGACGAAAAAGAAGGCCGACATGTTGCCTCGCGAAGCCCCGACGTGAAGCACCCCGAGCATCGCGGTCTCACGAATCTATAGAGGCGGTACCTCTCCGCGAACGAATTTGACGTTCGCAAGCCCGCCGCGAAGCTCTAGAGGTGGTAACTCTCCGCGAACGAAGTTGACGTTCGTGAGCCCGCCGCGAAGCTCCATAGGAAGTAACTCTCCATGAACGAATTTGAAGTTCGCGAGCCCACCGCGAAGTGCCGGAGGCAGTAACTCTCCGCGAACGAATTTGGCGTTCATGAGCCCTCCGTGAAGCCCCTGAGGCGGCGCGGGAGTTCTGCTTCGCGGCGCACCTTGCCTATAAATACTGGGCTCCCCCTGAGTCCCAGGGATAGACAATCTGACCTTTCGGCTTCTCCTCTCCCGAATTGCGAAACACCCTTTGCCCCCAGGAATCATGAGCTCCGCGAGGTACTTATACTTCGCGTGACGAATTCGCTTTGACTCGTTTTGAGCCCCTCTTCCGAGAGGGATTCCCTTCACGAAGCTCAAGGGAATTCGCGAAGGAGGGGGATTCCCAATGGAACCCGAGCAGCTGCGGAGAGTTTATGCTTTGCAAAACACCCAACATGTACTAGTGATCCCTATGCTAAGGCAGGATCGCTACACATTGCGAAACACACTACTTCGCAGCACCCTGCTTCGCAGCACCCTTCTTCGCGAGGCACCTCTTCTTTGAGAGGCAGTGCTCCGCGAATACTATTCTACTTCGCGAAGCACCCTCCACTCACACCTATGCCCTATGCTAAGGCTAAGGCACTCCGCTTCGCGAAGCAAACTCCTTTGCTTGGAAATTCCGCTTCCCATGCGACCCTACAAGTATGCACAATGTGATTTCAAAGTCCCATGGACAATACCACTCGTAGAGTTGCTTCGCCTAATGCTTCTTTGCATAGGCACACTAACGGCTATTGCTTCTTTGCATAGCCATGATAACGTGGACCCCTCAATGGTTCGCTCCACAACCCCCCTTGACCACGACCTTACTGGTACCTTTACTCCCCCAAGGAGCAAAGGGTACCAGTTATCTAAGTCCTAAGGGTGTGGAGTGAACCCGCCTCATCTGATCTGCAGGACGTTAAACTGCGAAGCACCACATCCTCAACACATGACGTTAAACTGTGACCCGACCTCGTTCCTCGCACGAAGTGTCCCCCCAGCTCGAACATTCTTTAAGCCACTCGTCTCCATGGGTATAGAATCACTTCCCCCACAAGGGATGATATCCTCCTTATCGGAGCAACGTATGTTCACAAGAGAAGGGCGGCCCTAGTTCCCCAACGGATGGCTACACCCCTGAATCTTCGTACTTCCCCACTACCAAGGTCGGTGGAGGGAGTTATAGGGAACGTGGAACCTCCCATCATTGGTCCCAAATCCCTCTTTCGCTGCGCTTTGTCTCACTTCGGGCCTCCATCCAGGAGTAAGTCCCAGCACCATGGGCCGCCTAACGTGTAAGCCCCTCTTCGCTTCACACGGACGCACCCTTCACGGCGTGATCGCCAGGTCCTTGCTGTCTCTTGTTTCTCACACCGAGCATGAATCACGTGGGCTTAGAGTTGGCATTGGGAATGAAAATACCTCGTCCGGCATGACATTAAACTACATGACCTCGTCCAGCATGACATTAAACTGCATGCCCTCATCCAGCATGACGTTAAACTGTATGCCCTTGTCCCGCATGACATTAAACTGCACACCCATTTGAACTACGAGGTCTTTGATCTATGTCAAGGAATGGTACGTAGGAAGCCTCCACGAGGTTCAAGCCCACCTGTCATCCAATTCACGTCGAGTTCTACCTTCGTCCAGCATGACGTTAAACTGCATTCCAGTCCGACGACAAGCCTTTGTGACCACCCTTTGAACTACGAGGACTTTGATCCATGTCAAGGCATGGTACGTAGGAAGCCTCCCAGAGGTTCAAACCCATATCCCATCGGACCAAGGTCCCTCATTTACGTCGGTTCACCGACACCCACCGCCATCCCGAACTACGGGGACTTTGATCCATGCCAAGGCATGGTACGTAAGAAGCCTCCACGAGGTTCAAGCCCACCGCCCGTAGTTTATTCACGGAAGGGTTCACTCTCATCCAGCATGACGTTAAACTATATTCTAGTCCGACGACAAGCCGTTGTGACCAATCTGAACTATGAGGACTTTGATCCATGTCAAGGCATGGTACGTAGGAAGCCTTCACGAGGTTCAAGCCCACCACTAGTGGACCCCTGGGTCTACTTTCACGTCAGTTCACCGATGAAACCCTTTGAACTACGAGGTCTTTGATCTATGTCAAGGCATGGTACGTAGGAAGCCTCCCCGAGGTTCAAGACCATCTCTCATTGGACAAAGGTCCGCCTTCACGTCGGTTCGCTGACAAATTCCATCATCCAAACTACGAGTACTTTGATCCATGCCAAGGCATGGTGCGTTGGAAGCCTTACAGAGGTTCAAACCCACCACCCATCGGACCAAGGTCCACCTTCACGTCGGTTCGCCGATGAATCCCCTCTGAACTACGTGGTCTTTGATCCATGTCATGACATGGTACATAGGAATCCTCCACGAGGTCCAGGCCCACCACCACTAGGACCCTCCTGGTCCTCCCCATTCACGTTGGTTTGCTGATGATGCCCATCGGACCAAGGTCCACCCTCATGTCAGTTCACCGGCACCATCCCGAACTACACGGACTTTGATTCCCTGCCACGGGGATACGTAGGAAGCCTATTTAAGGCTCAATCCCAACTTCATTGTCGCCCCTGCGATGGTCCCATTTCATTCCCCCCTCTATTTCATTCGTCCATCCATCATCCAACCCGATTCTCGCTCGGACCGTCATATCCCTGTGAGACCATGTTGGTACGCTCCTCTCCACAGCCGCCCATGGGCTGGTCCCGGTATCAGCACCCCTTCAAGGGAAATCCCTCTATCCGATCCATTCTAGATAATGCTCTGATCAGCCTGATCCGTCTCTGCTGGATGTTAAACTCACAGCGTACCCTGTGTTAAACACAAGAAGCTGAGTAAAACCTCAGATATGTGTCTATGAAATATAATTCCCCGCGCTCGATGTGGGATACCTCAGGCTTCCACGCCCTCGAGAAGCCCTATGACCAAGGATAATAGACAAACATGCTGGTTCCCCAGCATCCAGACACGCTACTGATGTCTCAACGTGAATACTCCCTCGACTGAAGGTTGCTGCCCTGACTGGACCTTTTGGAATGTCCCGACAGAAGCAGTGTAATTAACCGGTGTCCATGGAAACATGGTACTGGGAAGAGTTTCATGAACAGCATATTAAATCTTTGAGGGAGACCCGGACTAGGTGAAGAGTTCTGAGGAGGAATCCACAGAAGGAAGAACAGACATCCCATCTTCCCGTTTCGATCAAGGAGCAGGTGTCCCTGAATAAGGAGCGAATGTCGCCTGCCTTTGGAAAGCGGGAATGTGGGGAAACAGTGCAGCGCGTCCTCCTCCGCGGACGGACGGATGCGCGCGCCCCGATGAAAGCATCGGAAACAGAAATGGTGAACCCGACGTGAAATTCTTCTCCTCAATGTGGTGATTAGTAGCGTTCAAGACACCAGTAGATTGACATGTCACCGGATCCAGATATCTGGTCCCGCCAAACAAATAGCGGTTCTGTCGTGAAACTCACCGGAAGTCGGGGCAGTAGAACGTGGGGTACTCCGTTCTACAATGTGTTGGTGTGGATCCTTCTTACAGACTTGGAGAATGGAAGGACACCGGGGAACTGGTTGTTAATCCTTTTCCTCGCAGTGCTGATGAGTTGATCCCTTCGTTTCTCAGGAACCAGGTTGCTGTTACAGAGACATGATCACCACTCGTTCGCCTATGCAGGGGAAGGGGCAACACCGCCACAACCACCCCACATGGCTCCACTACCGCCACGACGGCCGCCACATCGTGGAACACGGGGCACCCATGTCCCCTCTCCCCATTAGAGATCATCCAGTGAAGGGTGATCAACAACCTCGTACGTAGGTACGAGGAGGAAGGGGTCATCCCAACTCGGGATATGGCCCGCCTATACCTGGAGGCATCCAGGCCCCGCCGTCAATGCCGCCCTAACAGGCCGCGTAGGGAGCCCCTGCTCCCCACTCCAACGTTCAACCGTTTCGGGATCCTGTCCCCGAAACGCCTTGACGACTCCTCGCCTTACACTGATGAGGTGGGCTCCATCCGACTCGGCCCGCTCAGGGTCCCAACCCAAGGGCTCTAAGCAAGGGCTCCCGTTCGGCTACGTCAGCACCGTCGTCCGACTCTGCTGGAAGAGCAGGCAGGCCATTCCCCTGCACCACCTGCACCAGCTCGTCTGACCCGACGTCAGCGCCGGGCCCGGGTTGAGGACGCTCGCCTAGATGCGTCGACGTCAACAGCTACAGTGGCCCGACCCACCGCCGACATGCATCATGGAGTCCCTGCATACACTGAGCAGGGGCACTCCTTCACCCAACCAGGATCGAGGCCCCAACCGCCCCACGGGCAGGCCGGGTTGACTCTCCGGTTTGTAGGCCTGAGTGGTGATCGCCGCGAACTAACCTGCGGTGATGTCCCCCCGTACAGAGGCCCTCCCCGTACCATTAATCTATAGAGCGTGGTCCTTCCCCGCTTCGAAGATCATCATGGAGGTATGCATCGTGCTACCCACATCCTGAAGGAAGACCTGCCCCGCGGCAGTGATGCTCGGCGCAGAAACCTTTCCCGCGCCCACTATATAGGGTATGGAGTCCCTCCTCCTGTCCCCAACTGTCGATCTGAAGGCACTGTCCATCTGGTCCTTATCTAACGTGGGGGCCCTCCCTACGTCCTCTCTACAACCGACGAAGGTCCTCCTCGCCCCAGCAACTCGAGGAGTGAAGGTCGGCCTCACTCCGCCCGCATAGACCATGGAGGTCCTCCCCATGCTCCTACCAATTCCAATAGAGGCTCCACCCACATGGGTGTTTTCCATGAAGGTCCTCCCCATGTACCCTTCGAAATTTGCCCGGGTGCCCCTCGCACCTCGGCTATCTCGAGCGGGGGCCCTCTCCACCACGGTGTCAGTGCCGCCCTGAGACTACATGTTGAGAATCAACCCTGTCCCGAAGAGCCACCCCGGGGTAGGAGAGCGGGTCGTCGCCGCCACAAGAAGAATCCTGGGGGAGCCCGGGTGGAGATCAAACGGGCCTGTTTCTCGGATTCTGAAGCGGAATGAGACTCAGCAATGGAACCTTCTCCCCACTCCTTCGTATCAAGGACTGGGGCAGGAACCAGGCGCGTTAGCCTCATTCTCCCTGAATGTGAGGTCCACCAGATTCCCATATCTCTCCGCAGGTACATCTAGGAGGAATAAATCGTGGAAATTCCGAAGGTCTCGACCGTGCAATCACCACCATTGTCACCAGAAGCGCCCTCTACCTCTACCAGAGATCACAGAGAGCTATTTTAAGGGCCAACGACAGTAGAGCAATGACATGACCTATCCCCAGCAGCTGCGACTCCTCTGCCGGAAGCTGTGGCTATCATCCCATCGTATCGTGACATCGTGGCCAGGTCACCTCACTCTTCAGAGGATGGCCCAGAATTCGGTGGCCAGTCAGCTCGTTCGCCGTATTCTCCACCGCCGAGTTTACTATCCTAGAGCTCCTTCTCGGTACCGCTACCAGTCCCTCAGCCGCCCCCAGTTGACGAGTGGGGAAATACAGGGCCAGACCCTGAGTCTGAACCCAGGAGCTTCTGGAGCATTCTCGCAGCGGATTACTTCCTGGAGAAGTTCTGGCTGACAGCAGCGCTGAACTTTCACGCACCAGAGTCCCTTACCCCTGAAGAAGTGGGGTGCTTTTGTCGAACCCTATGGGCGACACACTTACACCTTCGTTGCGAGCGGGTGGTGTACCCCAGAAGTCGAGAGCACTTTGAAGATATCGGTGAGCAATGCCGCCTGATCGATTTGGCCGCACTCCTTGTGGCCCAGCACCCTGAGTCACCAGGCCGTCAGATCACCCTTCAATGGAAATGTGTTAAGAGTTTCAAAGTACTCCGCAGAGTCATCAGGGAGGCTACCCCCCATGTGCAAGTCCGTGGTTGGGGACACTATGCCGCTCTCCTCTTCGACCCTATCCGACGACAACCCAATTCGCTATGTGACATTGAGGACATGCCCTCGAGAGGGGTCGCGGTCCACATGGCTAACGTAGTGGACAAGGAAGACGAGATTGAATTCCTTGATGAAGACTTACCCCCCGAGGGCGTTCCGTCACTACTGGACCCATCAGGGAGGGTTACCCTTTAGCAGAGAAACCTGCTAGGCCTCCCTGTACCCACCGAGTCGCTGGTACTCGGTCGAAATACCAGAAAGGGTAAGGAGCACGTCGGAAATGTCAAGCACTCCGACCCATCTGCCTCTGTGCAGAAAACAGACGAAGATCCCGAGAAGTCCACGTTATGCCAGCAGCTTGCTGAGCAGAGCGGCGACCCGACTATGGCAATCCCAGGTCGGGGCAGCAGGGGCAGGAAAAATTTCCCCCTGGTGAGATGCCTCTGGGAAACCCTGATCATGCTACTTCCACAGACAGGGCAGAAGCCGGAACTTATGGCAAGAGGGCGTGGTACGTCTCGCCAAACCCCCCCGAACGACGGGGAAATATGAAGAATCCAGTACGGGTTCCCCCAGTCGCCCCACAGGTCGTTCCGCCAGTTGATCCATGAGCTGCCGAAGCCATCTTCCATGTTGAAGAACCTAGCAATGCACTTGTGATTAGGGATCCCCGTCAAGATAGGGACCCCCACCCGGATGATCTCATAGCGGCACTCACAGCCCGCCTCGAAGCATTGGAAATGCGGCAGGTGGCGGTCCCACCGGATGAAAATCCATATCCCGCATGGGTGGATGATATGCCCGCACCCCCGGGTTTTGGGAACCCCACTTTCTCGCCCTTCAACGGGACAGGGGACCCGCCGCAGCACTTGGCTCATTTTTCTTCCAGGTGTGGCCCCATGCTGGGGACCCCGGCTTAGCAAGAAGCCGCCAAGATCCGATGTTTCGAACAGACATTGGAAGGTCCAACATTCGTCTGGTACAACCAGCTCCCTATCGGATCGGTGACCGGTTGGGAGGATCTCCGCCGGCAATTCCTATACCAGTTCAGCTCCACCACGCGGAAGACCAGCATTGCAGACCTCTTCAAGTGGAGGTAAAGGCCTGATGAGCGAGTCACAGATTTCATCGCCTGGTGGAAGGGACTTACGTATTCCCTCGATATGCCACTGACTCAGGAGAAATTACTAACGATGTGTGTGGGGAACATCAAAACAGAGCTGGTACCCTCCCTGATTACCCAGAACTACCCTGGAGGGTTCAGAGATTTCACAGATAAGGCTCAGCACCTTGAGGAAGCTCTGCAACAGGCTAGTCAGGGACGTTCGTTGCCCCCTATGATCCCGGCCAGGAGGACTGCCAGAGCTGAACCCACCATGGTGGCCCAAATAAAATCCCCTAGGTAACTGGAATTACTGCCAGCGGCACCATCCCCGCAACCCCGCAGAGGTCGTCCACCTCAAGCACAGGCTCCTGCCCAGCAGCAACCGCCTCATAATCGATAGGTTCCCCCACGCAATGCACCACCTCCACCTTGGCGAGACAATCAGGCGCCGCCTCCTCGGCAGGTCCCTCCGGCCCCTCATCAGGGATAGGCCCCCAGGGCCCCCTATCCGGAAAGAAGGCACCATACTTATTCGTTCGATGAAAATCAGGTCCCTGGCTACTTCCGAAGTGCTCTAGATCAAGGGATTGTGTGCCTGCCCGAGTGCAGAAGGCCGACAGAGGCGAATCTCACCGATCACCCCAACTACCGTCCTTATCATCGGATTTTGGGGAACACCCTCAAGAAATGCTATGTGTTTAAAGACTGGATTCAAGACCAGGTTAAAAACAACATAGTCAGGTTGGGCCCGACACCAACACAAGTGGCGGGTGTCTTTGTAGGGTCAGAGATCGGTAGCGACAACGAAGGCGAGTGGCAGCAGGTTCCCAGCTGCGAATCCCGGAAATACAATGACCGGATGGCTCGAAAAACCATCATCCGTGCCCATGGTATCATCCGGGCGCACCTGAAGCATCCAGAACCTTCAGAAGAAGTAGCCAGTACCTCCACATCGCCTTCATAGTCGACCTCTTCCCAAAAGGGCAAGCAGCGACGACGCAAGAAGAAGCAACGCGCTCCGCCGGTGCCATCGTCATCCCGTACTCTCGGCGACTTTATGCCTCCTGAAATGGAGATTACTCCTAGAATCCGCCTGGTGGTGGATGACTCGTCGAACGACAGTCAGGGGTATGCTTCGGTTAACACCGTGGAGCTGGTAAAGCCCTATATGAATCCCGACGAGGGGGAATGCTAGGCGAACCTCCCCAACGTTTCCAGCCGATGTCAACATCAGCGGAATCGCAACCACTACAGTCATCAAGGTACGTCAGCGGGCACTTTCAGCCAGGCCGTGCACGCTACTAAGACCAGACAGCAGGATCATCGCAGAGCTCAGCACGCACAACCCCATCGGACGCCCTCAGCTCTACCTCCACCGCCGTTTGTGCTACTAGATCAGGGAGAGCTGCCTCGTTCGTATCACAGTCAGTCTTGCCCTGATACAGGCCAGCCTCCGTTGTCCTATCCTAGTATGGAGACTAATCTCTAGGATTCAACTAGTAGGTAGCAAGATGTACCCAGTACTAGCCGATCACCGGTTCAACCAGCAGGACCCGTTATGCCTCCAACTGCCGAACGACCTCCTATAGGCAGAGGTTCACATTTGGCATGAAAGTATGATGTCTTGAAGCACCTGACTGGCATTCCGGTGAGGCTTTCTATCCTCGAGGCCCTTCTCCTGTCATCTGAAATGCGCGAGGCACTTGTCGAGGCCCTAAGGAGCCCCCTCTAGTTTGAGACGGGGTTAGCAGCTGTAGAAGCCTTCTATGCCGAGACAATTGAGAATTCTGAATGTCAGGCGGTTATCTCATTCTCCAGTGAAGATGAGGACCCTCCTATACAGGGGCATATTCGCCCGCTGTACATCACTGGCCACTTCAATGGTGTGGAGGTCCGCTGCTGCCTCGTTGACACGGGTTCCAGAATCAACCTAATTCTGAATAGGACATTGCGAAAGCTGGGTCTTTCTGAAGGTGATTTAACTCCCTCTCACCTCATAATCCAGGGGTACGACAGGACCGAGCAAACCCCAGTTAGCAAGATCTGCCTGAAGACTCAGTTCGGTGGCTTAATTTCCAGCACCGAGTTCATGGTCGTCTCTTAGGACACCGTCTACAACGTGTGGATGGGTAGGCCATGGATCCATCTGCATGTAGAGGTCCCTTCATCGTATCACCAGTGCCTCAAATACTCACTCAACGGTCGAGTAGGCGTGCTCCAAGGAGATGTGTCTCCTTTCGCCTCTTGTGAGCCCCGCTATCTGGATGCTGATTATTACACGAGTAAGGATAAGAAAATCCTAGTAATTGAGGATGAACCCTCCCTAGTCACAAGTGATCCCGGGGCAAGCATGGATGATGCCTACATCCTCCCGATACACCGATTGGAGGCCACAACCCCTAACATGGGGCAATGTTTTTTTGTTTCGGGTACACAAGGAAGGCATGTTCTCGTGTCCAAGCGACGGTGGAAAATCACCTCGTACTCCTACATCAACCAGGATCAGGTGATCCCGGAACCTCCTACCCTTGTACGGTACCGGAATTTGAAGCTTATGACAACGGTGGTACGCCATACATGTCTCTTCTTCCAGGCTGGAGTCAACCGACTCAGGCCGACACGTCACCACTGCTTCGATATCATCAAACATGGCCCCTTAGGCTGAAGGCCGGATGGGATAGGGTCGACTGCCTTCATTTCTATGGTCTCAATGGCGAGTGAGTCTCCTGATATGATGACCACTGCTGCCCAAGCTAGCACCAGCATCCCCTTAGGATTTGATAGCCCAAAAGTGTCTCCCGTCGTGGTAAATCCCCCCACGGGTGGGGAGGAAGACCTGAATGATGCTCCCCCCGCCTTTGAGGAAGGTGTCTCTACCATGATTGATGAATTGGTACAGGTGAACCTTGGTAGTGAGGCAGATCCGAAACCCACATTGATCAGTGCAGCCATGTCCCCCGAGGAGCGGCAGCAGTACGTAGACTTCCTCAAACAACACCGTGATGTGTTTTCCTGGAGTTACAACGATATGCCAGGACTAGATCCCTAGGTATACATTCACTGTCTGGGGGTCCCGACAAACCATCGTGGGTTTAAGCAGCCTCCTAGGAGGATGCACCCTTTTCATGGTGTTATGGTTGAGGACAAAGTTGACAAGCTTATCAAATCCAACTTCTTTAAGGAAGTCCAGTACCCCAAGTGGCTTGCCAACATTGTGCCAGTCAGGAAGAAGAATGGGCAGATCAGAGTCTGCATCGACTTCTGTGACCTTAATCGCCACTGCCCAAAGGATAACTTCCCACTCCCGGTGAAGGAGTTATTGATTGATGCCACGGCCGGGTTCCAAGCTCTCTCTTTCATGGATGGGTATTTCGGGTACAACCAGATCCGGATGGCCCCCGAGGACAAGGAGTACACCACCTTCAGGGCTCCCCAAGGTACCTTTTGCTACCAGGTTATTCCATTCGGCTTGAAAAATGTAGGTTCCACTTATCATAGGGCCATGCACCACATATTCAAGCCGATTCTTGGGACGCTGGTGGAATGCTATGTAGATGACCTAGTGGTCAAATCATGTCAGTTCCAGGACCATCTCAAAGACCTTGAGAAGGTGTTCAGTTTCCTCTATTCCCGTCACTTGAAGATGAACCCATTGAAGTGTGCCTTCAGGGTCACCTCTGGGAAGTTTCTGGCCTTTGTTGTTAGATACCGAGGCATTGAGATCGACCCAGAGAAGATCAAGGCCATCAACCAAATGCCTCCCCCAAGCAACATTCGGGAAATTCGAGGCCTCCAAGGCCACTTATCCTATATACTCCGATTCATCGCGAATCTGGTCGGCAAGTGTAAGACCTTTTATCGGCTCATGAAGAAGGGCGCCGCCTACGAATGGGATGAGGAGTGTCGGACCGCCTTCGAGGAAATCAAGCAGTATCTGCTCCAACCTCCGGTTTTGATGCCACCCGTCTCCGGAAAGGCACTGGTCCTTTACGTGACCGCCTTGGAAAGATCCCTCAGTGCACTGATCGCCCAGAAGAATAACGAGGGTACCGATAACAATCTCTACTATCTCAGTTGCATTCTTATCAATACGGAGGTCAGATACTCCCCTATCGAAAAGAGCTGCCTTGCGCTCGTCTTCGCTGTGCAGAAGTTGCGGCATTACCAGCAGCACCATGAGGTACAATTGGTCTCCTGGGTAGACCCACTGAAGTACATCCTGAACCACCCCATGCTGACTGGCCGACTAGCACGGTGGGTGGTGATTCTCCAGCAGTTTGATATCAGGTTCGTACCTCAGAAGACCATTAAGGGACAGGCGTTGGAAGAATTTTTAGCTGCCCATCCAACCTTCGCAGATCAATCCCTGGACCTGGATTTTCCTTATGAGATGATCCTCTCAGTCGATCATGTCGTCCCGTGTTGGAAAATGCATTTCGATGGTGCCTCCCGGAGCCCCAATGGTAGGAGGCTCAACTATCCTAAGCTCAACAGAGTGGGCCTGGGTATTGTCTTCATTACCCCGGTGAAATCCGTCCTTCCATACTCATTCCTATTGTCAGAAGGTTGTACGAACAACGAGGCAAAGTACCATGCTCTCATCACCGGCCTCGAGTTGGCCCTTGATATCGACGTTCCCCATCTACATGTTAAAGGAGATTCCGAGCTGGTAGTCAAACAGGTTAATGGTGACTACGTCGTCAGGAAGCCGGAGCTTGTACCGTTGCTGGAGTACACCCTCCGCCTAATGGCCCAGTTCTCTTCTCGACCAGAGATTACCCATGTCCCGCGGTCACAGAACGGTCAAGAAGACGCCTTGGCTGGCTTAGCCGTGCCGCTCGCAAAACCTGATCAAGATGATTTGATCATACATGTGGCACACCGGAGAGTCATTGCCCCCGTCACCCAAGAGGACAATGATGGCCTGCGGATAAGTCATCTCACCACCGGACCCTCTACGTCAGGGGTCCTGGGTTCGTCAGACACAGTGGTTGAAGCCACTCTCGACTGGAGGGCACCTTTTGTCGAGTATCTCCAAAATGATCGCCTCCCGGACAACCGGGCCGAGCGCGAGCGAATCTGACGCCGCGTGCTGCAATTTACCCTCCAGAGCGGCCCCAGTCTTGAACAGATACTTTATAAACGGAGCTTCGATGGCATCCTCCTCTGTTGCATTCAAGGAGTAGAGATTCTTCAAGTTATGCAAGAGGTTCACGCTGGTTCCTGTGGCACCCATCAGGCTGGGCCGAAGCTGTCCCATCAAATCCGGAGTTTGGGGTACTCTTGGCCCGCTATGATCCACGATTGTATTGAGTATGCCAAGAGATGCCACACATGCCAAGTTCATACCAACTTCCTGCATCGGCCACTGGAGCCCCTCCACCCCACCAAGTACTCTTGGCCATTTGCGGTATGGGGACTTGATGTAGTGGGACCATATCCACCGGCAATAGCCCGCCAGTGTAGGTTCATCCTGACTGCTACAGATTTCTTCTCCAAGTGGGCAGAGGAAATTCCACTCAAAGAGGTCAAGGCCCGTTCCATCGTCAACTTTGTGAGCTCCAATATTATCCACCGGTTTGGGGTCCCTCACGCCTTCCTCACCGATAACGGCACCAACTTATGAGCGGCTGAACTGAAGAAATTGTACGCCAAGTATGAAATCTGTTCGAACCATACCTCCCGCTACCACGCGCAGGAAAATGGACAGATCAAGGCATTCAACAAAACCCTCTCTAACATTCTTCAGAAGATGGTTGGTCAGAACAAGAAAAGTTGGCCGGACAAGCTCCCCAACGCCCTCTGGGCTTATCGGACGGCGACTCGCAACTCTACCCAGGTGACCCCATATTCCCTGGTGTATGGAGATGAGGCTGTCCTACCCATTGATATCCAGATTCCATCATTACGCACTGTAGTCTATGATCACCAGACATCAGATGAGGTATCCGAAATCCGTCTAGCTGAATTAGAAGCACTGGACGAGAACCGGCTTCGTTCCCTGCACAATCTGGAAAGGAATCAGGATAAGATAGCAAGGGCCTTCAACAAGAAGGTTCATCTCTATTCTTTTCTACAGGGCGACCTAGTACTAGCCCTTCGAGCACCAATGATCCCCGGTAGGAAACTGCCCAAGTTAGAACCCAAATGGGAAGGGCCTTATATCATCCATAAGGTTTACCCCAATGGAGCATACTCCTTGGTGACCATGGATGGAGAGCACATAACCCCTCCCACTAATGTCAGGTTCCTTAAGCGGTACTTCGCCTGATCCTAGATGGTCCCGCATGACCTTAAACTACACGTTATGGTCCAACATGACCTTAAAATGTATGGTCCAACACGACCTTAAACTGTATGGTCCCGCATGACCTTAAACTACACGTTATGGTCCAACACGACCTTAAACTGTATGGTCCCTCATGACCTTAAACTGCACATTATGGTCCAACACGAACTTAAACTGTATGGTCCCGCATGACCTTAAACTGCATGTTATGGTCCAACACGACCTTAAACTGTAGGGTCCTGCACGACCTTAAACTGCATCTTCGTCCTGCAAGGCGATAAACTGCAAAATGGTCCAAGCGCTATGACCTTAAACTAAGATCTCCCCCCGTCCTTACTGTAAGACGTTAAACTACAAGCCAGTCAGGCCTTCCTAACTGAGGCTCAACCTCAGGCCCCTTGGCCTCCTCGGGCCCCCATCCCCCATCCTTACTGTAAGACGTTAAACTGCAAGCCAGTCAGGCCTTCCTGACCGAGGCTCAGCCTCTGTCCCCTTGGCCTACATCGACTCTGGCTCTCTAATGGGATTGTACGGTGTGGTGTGGGATTACATCCTCATCCACGTCAGGTTACCCTCCATACCATATATATACCCAATTGAGACACATTTCTCGTCCAGAACAACGCTAAACCATGCCTCAAGAACTACGTGTGGCTTGATTCCCATCTTAATGGGATACGTAGGAATGCTCGGACGCCTCGTCTTGAGCCCAGCCCCAAGCTCTTCTCTTCCACTATCCCCCCTGGGAATAGTTTCCTTGGAGGATCTTTTTGTAGCGAGGAGTAGGCTTTCATAACCCCTCTCATACAAGGATTGTAAGGGTTGCACCATGTGCCCACTCCCGTTCTTCTATCCTCCCACATCCTCACCGCATGACTCTAAACTCCATGGCCTTCAAGAACTACGTATGGATTGATTCCCATCCTAATGGGATATGTAGGAACGCCCGGGCATTTCGTCCGTTGGCCCAACCCAAAAGCCAAAATCTTCCCCTCAGGTTAAGATATATGGTAGTGTGCACACTTTTTCCCCAACTCACATCGAGCAAGCCTCGACCTAGCTGCACATCCCCCCTGGAGATGTTTTCCTCTTTCGTGGATGGATACAGCTATGCTTCACCCACTCCTTGACTGGGATTCCATCATTTTTTTGCACACTCGGAGGGACCCCCAAGAACGGCCTAGATACTATTCCCAAGGGCTCTCCTACCGATACGGTCCAACACCCCCGAGGGTTTTCAAGCAACAAGCTGATACAAGTCCCGCGTTGCGAATTTGGTCAACGGTCGACGATCATTTGTTGATCCCATATCAGGTCACCATAGGAATGATGTGTTTCTAACATGGTCAATAGTGTCCTGGATCTTCGGGTCCAACCCGAGATGTCCCAAACATCGAGTGTAGTGATTCGTTCTACCCCATCCCAAAGTGACAAACTTCCCTCTGGGTGGTGCTAGCGGTCGGGCCCATGGCCCCGATTCCTCTATAAGGAATGTACGGCGTGGTTTAAGATTACATCCTCATTCACGTCAGGTTACTTGCCATGTCGTACACACCCCCAGATTAGATACAATTATCTCTTTCCTCGTCCTCATGTAAGACGTTAAATTGCAAACCAGTCAGGTCTTCCTGACTGATTCCTGACCTTAGGCCCCTTGGCCTTCTCGGGCCCCTCCGCCCAACCTCTTACCCGGGGTGTACGGTGTGGTGTGGGACTATGTCCTCGTTTACGTAGGGACCATGTACCATGCCGTACGCCTTCCCTTACGAGGCCCAACCCTCAGACCCCTTGGCATCCTCGGGTCCCCGACCCTCATCCTCATTGCAAGACGTTAAACTGCAAGCAGGTCAGGCCTTCCTGACCAATGCCTAACCCTCAGGCCCCTTGGCCTTTTCGGGCCCCGGCCCAGGTCCTCTCTTATAGGAGTGTATGGTGTGTTGTGAGATTATTTCCTCATTCACGTCGGTTTATTCGTCGTACCGTACACCTCCCTTGTTTGGGGGTATATTACTCCCATCCTCGTCTCGTATGACGTTAAACTACATCTAGAGAACTACGTGTGGCTTGATTCCCATCCTCATGGGATACGTAGGACCACCTGAATGTCTAGGATTTGGGTCCAGCCCCATCTCTCGGGAATCTTCGTCTCACCTAGGCCCCTTGGTCTACACTTCCTCCATGAGAGGATTATATGGTGTGGTGTGGGATTATGTCATCATTCACGTCGGTCTCATAATGACCACGCCATGTACCTCTCCTTTTTGAGTTTTTTTGTCAACCCCTTTTCGGCGGTTCACCAATGTGCCCAAGGGGACTCTGGTCTATTACCTGGAATGCCAAGCTTACTCGGACACATCCGCACCTGCTTTCCAGGCTTTATGTATCCCTTCATCAGGGCTTCCATCATCTTTCACACCTGGAGGGATCCCCAAGAACGGCCTGGATACTACGCCCAAGGGCTCTCCTACCGTTACGGGCCAACGCCCCTGAGGGTTTCGGACAAAAAATCGATAAAATCTCATGTTGCGAATATGGTCAGCGGTCAATGCTCATTTGTTGTTCCCACCTCAGGATAACGTGATATGGACGCTACGTTTCCACCATGGTTAACAGTTTTCCTCTATTTCCATGCCAACCCATTGAGCCCAAAATGTCAGGTACACAATTAACACCCTTCATCACTTCATCGTGTCCAAGTAGAGTCTCGAAACTCTTGGTACTTTTCCTCTGTGCACGTCTGCGCATTGGGGAAACAAGTCACGTCAAAGGTGTCCTTCGGGGCTCTCTACCAACTCCCCTTTGATGGGCACCCCATGTATTGCGATAAGGATGCCCCCCCCTTGTTTCCCACACCGAGTTTAACTCACGTGGGCTTAAGGATCGGTTTGACATCTGCGCTAACTTGGGAGGTTGTTACCATTCATGGTCCGAGCTCTAATACCATAAACTAAGATCCATCTAGAACTACGTTCAGCTTGATTCTCATCCTCATGGGATACGTAGGACCGCCCGGACGCCTTGTATTCGGGTCCAGCCCATTTAGGGAGCTAGTCTCTCCCCCCTGTTTCACCTCTTACTTCTATATAGGCCCCTCAGCCTAAGGTCTCCCTCTCCGAGTGGCGTACAAAGTGATGTGGGATCATGTCTCCATAAATTGTGTTTTATAACACTGCGCACATTCCCCGCCTAGCATCTCCTCTTCTACGTCTGCGCTGCATGACGATAAAATGCACACTTGGTCCTATCACACGACCCTAAACTGTGACATTATCATCCTGGCCACACGATGAAAAACGGCACTGCATTGTGATGACCTCATTGTAGAGGACATCACGTTGGGTATTGGTCATGTGCCATGCCATTTTTCAACGCCTATCACAGCTTGATTCTTGTGGCGACACCACAGCCTATTACTCTAGGCTTATCGCTTCACAAAAAAAACCTCTCACCTTAAATAACAAACATGATTTATCAAATTCCGCTTCTTTTAGTGCAAGGTCCACGCTCACACTCCCCTTTTCCCCTGGAACTGGTATCGTACCATGTCACCTTTCAGAACTACGTATGGCTTGATTCTCATCATCATGAGATATGTAGGAGCACCCGGGCACTTCCCCACGAGCCCAGCCTAACCTTTGTGTTCGGTCCGTCGACTCGAGCATTTCCCCAGAGAACGCATGGTAAGTAGGGCTTAGGTCCTCATTAATGTTGGGTTTTGTTAACATGTGTCCCATGCTCCCTTTATCCATTTATGGTCTAAGATCCATCTAGAACTATGTTCAGCTTGATTCCCATCCTAATGGGATACGTAGGAATGCCCAGACCTCCTGTCTTTGGGTCCATCTTGAGTTCAGCTAATTCTCCTCTCTGGTCCTACCATCGGGACCCCGACTATGGGACCGCGTGGCGTAGTGCAGGATCATGTCCTCATTCATGCCAGGTTTGCAATAGCTGCACCACGCGCACCCTGTTTTGAGAGTTATCCCTCCTATTCCTTGTCCCACGTGACATTAAAAGGCACCCTTTAGAACTACGTATGACTTGATTCTCATCCTCATGAGATACATAGGAGCACTCGGGCACTTCCCCGCGGGCCCAGCCTAACTTTCTCTTTTGGTCCCTTGACCAAAAACCTCTCCCAAGGAGGTCGTGCGGTGTGATATCACGTCGGGTTGTTCATCGCACCACACACACCCCCTATTCCCATTCACACCAGGTGTTTGAGTTACTCCACCATGTGACTCTTATGTTTCCTCCCTCTATCTAATACGTCTTATTTTCGTACTCAGATGTGTTTTGACAAAACCCGAAGTGTGAAATTTTCATGGGGACATTCCCTTCGTCCCATGACCAAGCTTCGTGAGCTCGCTATTTGGATCCTCATCCTCTTCCACATCCAAAAGGACCCTCGGACGACATGGATACTATGCTTTAGGGCTCTCCATGGATGCTGGACCTAAGGGCCCTCCAATCGTTTTAGGCCAACGTCCCTAAGGATCTTTGACAACATTTGTGACATGGTCCCGTGTTTCGAACATGGTCAACGATCAACCCTCATTTGTTTGTCCCCATTCTAGGCTAACGTGATATGGATGCTGGGTTTCCGCCGCGGTTAGTAGTTATCCTCCATCGTCATGCCACCATCATCGTGATCTGAATCTCGAGCGCCATGATTCACACATTTCCACTTCCTCATGTTCAAGTGGAATTCTATCATACTCGGCTCATTCTCTTTGCACATCTAGGTGCGCTAAATGATCATGTTAGTGTCATTGGGCCGGTATTCACCGAGCGTCCCCTTTCCCTAACCTGCCCCTTTTTGTGTCGGGAAATTCCCACCACTACTTCTTGTTTCTCACACCGAGCACGAGTCACGTGGGCTTAGTAGTTTTGGCGGGATGTGTACCAACACGACCAGGCTTCTCATCGTCCCGCATGATGTTAAACTGTGATTTCAGAACTACGTATGGCTTGATTCCCATCCTCATGGGGTACGTAGGAACGCCCGACCACTCTGCTTCGGGCCCAGCCTAATCCTCACTCTTGGTCCCTCGACCTGAAGAGTTTCCTCCGGGGGTACGTGGTGTGATTTGGACTCCAAGTACTCATTCACGTCGGTTTCATATCTACTACACCACACACTCCCTGGGATCTTCCCTTTTATTCCACATCCTATTGTATAGCGTTAAACTACAGGAGTCCATGTGTCCTCAACGCATGAAACTAAACTGTGGTTCTACCCTGAACAAGTTCAGGATGCCCCATGTTAATCATGGGATGCACCCTTTAGAACTACGTATGGCTTGATTCCCATCCTCATGGGATACGTAGAGACACCATGGTATTTTTCCTAGGGTCCATCCCATAGAAATAATTAATCCCATCCTTCCCCTTTCCGACCCCCTGGTCGGACCCCTCGCCAGAGAGGCCCTGTCCCAAAGAAGGAAGGACCCATGACCAAACCAACGCGCCCATCTTGCGTACTCCCACCACGGTGGTGTAACTACCTAAGTGTTGGATTCTGTTCGGGCAAACCATAACTCCATATTCCATGATTTGTGTGCCCCTTATTCGGACCCTCGTCCCCTTTCATGTCTGACGGGACCCCCTAACGTCCTGGTCTCATGCCGCATCGGCTCACCTACCGTCCTGGGCCAACGTTTCGGAAGACTGGTCATGTTTGGAAGGACCCCCTAATAGTATGGATCTTTGACCTATGGTCCGCCAACTATCTTGGGTCAATTTCCCAAAATATTGACCAATAATATTTGTGACATGGTCCCGTGTTTTGAACATGGTCAACGGTTGACCCTCATTTTTTCCCCATTACAGGCTAACACAATAAGGATACCGCTTCTCCTCCATGGTTAACGGTTGTCCCTTATTGTCACGCCATCCCCACAGTGCTCCGAATCTTGGGCATCGTAATTCATGCTCCCCGTTTCCATCTATTAGGACTGATTTCAGTGTCCCTGGTGTTGCACCATTTGTGCATGAAGGCATGCTGAAGAAATGGTAATTCGGCTGTTCTGAAAAGTTCCTTCTCTGGTCAGGTCTCTCCCATCTTTCGGAAATACGGAATGGTAATCCAAATCCCGGATGCCCAGAGCATGGTCTCCACTCCTATGTCAGGTGGGACGAGAAGACAACTATCTCATGTTTCTCACATCGAGCTCGACCGTCAGGTCTCTCCCATCTTTCGGAAATACGGAATGGTAATCCAAATCCCGGATGCCCAGAGCATGGTCTCCACTCCTATGTCAGGTGGGACGAGAAGACAACTATCTCATGTTTCTCACATCGAGCTCGACCCACGCGGGCTTGGGGAATTATCGCCGAACGTCCCGCAAACATTGTAGGTATGTAACGAGGCGATTCAAACAGTGGAAATCGTGCGTGCTACGTAATTAAAAACAAAGAAATAAGAAATTGAATCAAGAAAGTACCAATAAAAGGTTTTTGGTTTGTTACAATACCTGGGGGTCGACTCCCTCCATGGACGGGTTGACCCCGTCAAAAGAGTGTTGCAGCTCCGCCACCCGTTGGCTTGTGGCATCCAAGGCTTGCTACCGCTGACTCAGTTCCAGCTCCTCCTCAGCAGCGGCGGGGTGCAGTTCATCAGCCTTGGCTCTGGCTCTCTCTACCTCAGCATGAATGACATCCATCTTTTTAGAAGCCTGCCTCATAAGCTCCTCTGCCTCTACCATCTGGGCCTTCAACCGGGAGATCAACTCAGATTGCACATTAAGAGAGGCTGAGTGCTCATCCTCCTGGGTCTGCAGCTATTGGAGCTCGCTTTCAGCCTCTTGGAGCTTCTTGATGTTTGTCGCCTTCCTCCGCTGCCAGCCCACGCAGAGCCCACGATCATGCTCCTGGATCTTCTCAGCCATAAGATCTCGAATGAGTGCGTGAGGGCGTTGGGAATCCACTCCCCCAGTGCACAGTTCGCGCAACCGCGAGCGGAGTCTGTCCATTTCGGCCAGCCATAGCACTTGGGGGGTGTCCTTGATGAAGCGCGTGATTAGCTTCCATGACCGGTGGCGAACTATGCTGCTGTCTTCCTCGTCGGAGGCCGTTTCGTCCCAGTCTACGTGATTGTCAGGCTCGTACGCAGGATACGGCTGCAGGAAGTCCTCGGCGGGATCTGCATCAGGCGTTGAATCCAGAGCGATATCTGGCGCCAAAGCAGGCGCGAAAGGAGTAGGACCGGCCGGCCGATCCTCTTCATCGGAGTCCACCTCAATGACCTCAGGCATGACCCTACTGGTGGTACCACCGGTGATGATGTGTGTTGCAGCTTGAGGAGATGGGGGGACTATCGCCACCATCACCGGCATTCCCCCTGGAGGGATGCCACCAGACATCCCGACTAGTCTTGCCGCAGCAGCCCATGCCAATCAAAGAACTGTATGACAGAGAGGTTCATAAACGTTATTGGCATAGTCCACATATGACGACAAGGAAACCGGTAGAGGAAACTTACGGAGATCGACCTCCTGGTGCTGATCTTGAGCCGGTACTGATGGGACCCTGAGGCGAGGCCCTCTGTATACTGTTGGAAGGTCTAGAGATTCCGGAGGAGCTACCTCGGGTGCTCTGGTCCCACCAGACACGGAACTAGACGCAGCCATAGGCGCAGGTTCTGAAGGTCCCACATCATCACCCGCAGAGGGGCGAGAATGAGGCCTGTAAACAAGTTCCTCCTGCATGTCTCAAACATCGGTGAGAAGTTCATAATGGCCCAAGAACGGACCATAAGGAAAGAAGTTCGGAATGCTACCTCGAGAGGCTCTGCGAAATCGTCGGAATCTGAGCCTTGATCTCCGACCTCGCCCTCCTCCAACGGGCTCCCTCCTCCAGCCTCATCCTCCCGAGAGGAGTCCTCTGACTCTTCCAGCAGGGGGAAGCGCTCCCACAGATCGGCTGCTGAAAACTGTGGGGGGGCCGTTCGATTCAGTAGTACCCTCACCCGGTCTGTCATTGGGCGAGGGATACCACTGGAGTGAACGTAATCCTCCATCTCATCCAAGTATTGCTCTGCCTCCGCCGGAGACGCCATGAAACCAGCCCGGACTGGGCCTATTCTCGGTAACTCCATCCTGAGGCGATTCAAATGCGCCATATCTCAGGTGGGCTGAGGAATTGCCGGCTGACATCCCAAATGTCCCAGGCTTCCGGGAAGACGGCATCCTCTGCCATGTCGATATGACGCAGCCGCTTCCCCAGAGCCTGAGTGGATATCCTACGAAATCCCCTCGGTGGATGCCTCTCCGAAAGGCCCTGCTCTTTCGAAATCACCGGATCAGCCGCTGCTGCCACACCCTCGGCCGGTACGGGTCTCGCCGCCATGGAAGCCCCGCTACCACGAGAGGCCCTAGCTGCCCTCCAACCCCGAACTCGAGATAGAGGAGGCCCGCTATAAGGCCCCAGCCTTAAACCTTACTTAATCTTGAGTTATTACAAGATTACACATTGAGGATCTTTTCAGGTTTAGAGTTTTAGAGAATTAGATCATGAAACTTGCATTACATTCCACATTTAAACAAAGTGGTTACATAAAAAACAGTATTCATTCTTCCCATCAACGGAAACATATTTAAAGTATAACATGGATTCTTTATTGAAACATCCTTGACACTATCATCACATCATGTACCTTTCCCTTGACCTGTGAAAAACATTTCAAAAACTTGGGATGAGCATAAAAAGCTCAGTAAGGGTTATAAAAAATATGGAAAGGAAACATGAGTTCATATATACATAAGAATGAAATCATACTTTACCCATAAAACATAGGCACTTTAACATACCTCATCAAACCATGAATAAATCATAGAAAACATAAGACATAAAGGTAACTTGAGGCATTCATAACATTCTTACGTGGGGAGTAACCCTCTTGGTTACATTTGGAATACCCATCACAGTATATTCCCTAAATCTCTTCGGAGAAACCTTAACGTTTCACTCCTTCGCGTTACCCAATGCATTGGAGAGCTATATCGGGCTCACCCGCCCTTAGTCTATCACGGAACCACCCGTCTTCATAATAATGCCCAAGAACCATAACATAAACGTATCACATAAAACATGCATAAAGGAAACATAACATTTCCACATTTCAATCACAATATAACATTTTATTATTTTGAAATAATGAATCCATACAAAAAGAAACCATTTCCAAAACCATTTAAAACATTTAATAAAGAGATTTTTGAATCAAAGTGTCCCATACCACCTTGAAGCTTAAAATTTTAAACCATTAATATCCATATAAATAAATCCTTAAAACCATTTTGAAAACATGGATATTAACAAGAACAAATAATTAAAATATTTAAATTATATTTTGGTTAAAGGGGTTTTACCAAAATTAGAGACACTTGAATACAATAATTGAGGAATAACATTTAGTAAGAACTTTATAATATCATGAGAATAAATGGATTCATGATATAATACTCCAAAGGACAGTAAATACACCATATAAGAGTGAATTGGTTCATAACAACAATGAACCCTCAATAGAAATGTCAAATGTGATGAAATCCCTTATAAAGAAGGTATCCTTAAATTAAGGACAAATCAATCTCAAAAATATGTGTGACAAATATAAATACACCCAATATAAGTGGATATTAAGTGTAGAACAATAAAATGTCATTCACACATATTCAATAGATGACATATTCAATGACTACATGTTGAACCCAAAGAAATCGAAATTGGGTTAAGAAGTTCCCTTGACAGCCTAACGGCGTCACATCAAAATGAGTTGATGAGAGATAAAAAGAGTATCTCATCACTTGGACACAAAATTTACATCATTAAGGATATATGAGAACATATCCCAACATAACAATATGTAAATTAAAAGACCCAATAAAACAAGTCTTTTAAAAAGAGGAGGGTGAAAGGTTCCCTTACCGACTTGGGTATCTTTCAAAGCATACACCCCATGAAAGAAGGGCAATAAATCATTGATGTAAATACTCATAAACGAAATTATATTACACAAAGAGTAGAATAATGTGTAGTACATACACCACTCAAAGGAAATTGTGGCAAATGTAGCATAAATCTCACGGGGATAAAAGTGAGATGAAAAATCCCTTACGAAAACTCGGCAGCCAAACGGCGCCACATAAAACTTCCAAAAGGATTGATGAGAGAGAATAGGGTCTCTCATCACATGAACATAAAAAATTACAGTAGGAGTAATATAAAATAACATCCCAATCATAAGAAATATGAGCTTAAAAGAAATTACATAAAAGAGTGTACTTAAAAAGAAAGAGAGTTGTAGGATCCCTTACCTCGGGTCCGACTTGACTCGATCGTTCTTTAACGTCCTGAATAATAAACTTGAGTTAATTTCCACTTTATTAAGAACCTTTTTCTAGTTCATTATTCCTATTATATCACTTATTTACATGTTATAAACATTATGTAAACATTTAAGTTAATAATGTTTGTTTTGTCGATATTTGGTTCTTAAGTCGAAAGTGGACTTCTTACCATTACATGTTGTTCGTGTGGTCAAATGTTTATTATATCCAGAATAATATTCATGATTTGGATATCATATATGTCATATATATCCAGTACATGCATGCATTTATAACATTACATAATCATTTAGAGGTAAGAAATGAAATGCACCGTTCATGGAGACGGTAAGCCGTACGTACGCATGAACGCTACTTTCATTTCTATTTCATATTTTATAGAATGGAATAATAATGATATAAAGGTATATTATAATTAAAGTATAATATCATATATAATATCATAGTTCCATCCTTTATACGTCCCACATATGGTATTTAACGAATCAAATCACTTTGAGGGGGCGGTAGTCCGCACTTCCTTAAATGAAGATATCGCGTATACCCATAATGGAAGCCATAAAGGTATGACAAAAATGAAAAATACAGAAGAGTAAATAAAACATAAACATATTATATATCATATATAAAAATAGTGACATCATAATGGCCACCTTTGAATGTGTTAAATGAGTATTGAACAATCATCGTTTCGGGAGGCAGAATTTCACCATCCACGGAAACCGTATGTTCTTTAACCATTTGATGTAGTTTTGTGAGAGTGTAGCTCGAATAAATCTTATAACAACATCCTAGTATATTGAATATACTTTTGTTGTTACAAAAGAAGTAAATAAAAAGAGTTTAGGGGGTTGGAGAAGCAAAATAAAACAAATGAACATGAGAGAATGAATTACCTTTAAAAGTGTAACTCCTTTTGATTTGAGCCTAAAGGATTCCTTTGAAAGGATTCTGCCAAAAGGGAATCCTCTAGGATGAGGAGAGGGATGTGGAGAGAGTAAATGGGAAGGGTTTGGCCGAGCCAAAGGCTTGAGGAGTGTGTTAAATGAGGTAGAGGTGGGGGCCTTTTATAAGAGGAGAGGAGGGGCACTTTTGGAAAGTAAAGAAATATTACTTTATTTGAAAATGTGTTTCGGTTTCAAAAGGTCCCACATTGATATAATTCTTGGATAAGGTGATAAGGCTTCGAAATCCACTCATCCAATAAGTTTTGGACATGTGTAGTTCATATATTTTACATTATCTTTCCATTTTATTTAAATCGTCAAATAATGATGTCATCGCTGCATCATTATTATGTCATAAATAATTTAATTTATTTAATGTCTAAAAATTATAAAAAAAATACTATGATGTAGGAAATATTTTTATCTTTCCAATTAATATTTATAATCAAAAAGATGACTTGTATAACCCCACTTAAAAATTGTTTTAGTAAAACATATCATGTTTGTGTCAATTTTACTTTTACATTAAATAAAATGTTATTTATGTCATTTCCCAACCAAAGTGGATCCATGGGGTCCCCAAGTTTACCCATGGATTGTCTTGGTCGGACATGACACAACCAATAAGGTTGGGACATGTTTCTAGGTCATTTCATATCATTAAAGCATTATTTATACCTTAAACTACACTAATTACCACTAATCGCGATTAAAAACTTAATAAGTTACTATTCACCAAAAAATTATTTTAATCTCATTGAACCACATTTTACTTCTTAATGAAAACCATGTATGTCGGATTTTTGAAAATCAAAACACAATGATGGAAAAATTTCATTTAAACGGAAAATCAGTTTTTATAAGTACCACTTAGTGGTTTCACTATTCATCAAAAATTGAAGTTTTTCAGAAAAATCCCAAAAATTCACCCTAAGCTATATTTGATATTATGAATTCAAAAATGAAGTTCGTTTTACAAAATTCAAAACATATAAGTCACATTAATTAATTTAATAATTAATTCCCGCTGTCAGAGCAAATAGCGTGTTTTTATGAAACAATAATTATCAAAAGATTGACACTGGTTTAAGTCTGATTTCAAAGTGAAATTGATTCCAACGACCACTATTGGATTTAATGGTAAAAATATTTTCTAATTTCTCTTTAAAAACAATTAAAAATATAATCTAATCATATAAATAAATTAGATTAAAAAGTGGTTTTGAATTAAAATACAACATTTTACACTATTCATTAAAAAAATGAACTTTATCGGAAAGATACCAAAAATTTACACAAAGTAAATTTTGATGTCCCGATTCTTAAGAAGAGTTTTATTTGGCCCAATAGAATGTATAAGAGTGATCAAAACTATATTTAATGACAGTACGCCATCAAAAGGCGATAAGTGAACCTTTAGTAAAAACCAGGGCATATACGCCTAAAATTGAATTCTTTCTGTATTTTAAGCCTTTATCTTTTATTGGATAAATGTAAAAACATTTAAAAACATATATAATCATATTTTAGTTATTTATATCAATTCCCTCCAATACAACGGCTACATGTTAACTACCATTTAAAATAATATTATTTTATTATTAGAGTGCAACGTAAGATTCCCAAGAAACTCGTTGTTGCGCGTTGGGTACGCCATCGAGCATAGCGTCCCCTTTAAAGTCATATTAATATTTTATTCACAAATATGGATAAATATGAAAATGTAATATTCCTTATTTACCTGGGGTGTTACATCCTTCCCCCCTTTTGGGAATTGCGTCCTCGCAATTTTAAAATTGCACTTGGAAACATCCTTGAAAGTCCCACATCGGAACAAAAGTCGGTAAAACAAACACTTTAAAATAAAGAGAGATAAGTACAAAGGTCACCCAAGTTAACCCATACTAGGATTCCAAGTATGAAAATATGGACATAGAGGAAAAAACAAAGGGTCATGTTCTGATGGAGAGTGATAGAAAACATGTTTAGGAGAAAGTTAACCACGAGAAAATCACAAACTTGTGATGGGTTAAACGGTATTCGATTCCCCAGTTGGAAAAGTTAATAGAAAACATTTTTGTTTTAAGTTACTTTTTATTGAGGAATTTATTCATAAGGAAACATAATCACTTATCATATTGACTTTCAACTTTTATTAGATTCCTTACACAAACTCATATTTTCTCCAAAAGACGAGTATTTAGGAAGACTTGTTCACATTAAGAGTACTATAATCAACTTCTAGAGAATCACCTAATCCATAAAATAGAACTATATACTTCCCATGTCTTTAACCAAAACCAAAACCAAAAAGGCTAGTACAAGATCAGATAATCCAGAAATGGATAACCCTTTATAAAAAGAAAATCTATTCTTAATCTCCAAAATTTGTCCAACAAAACCCAAAGTTCAACAAGGACCATTTGTCCATAAAATTCTTCAAAGTATACCAAACTAAGATTGAAACCCAAATATTTGAAGGATTTAGTCACATAGTCTACCAAGTTAAATCGTAACATTTATCTCCAAACAACATCAGTTTCTCCTAAAGTCTCACATTGAAAAGTAATTATCCTAATCACATATCCTCCAAAATCAACTTAATCTTAATTCATAAAATCATATAACTAAAAAGAATCTGTCAAACTAACCAGGGACTTCACGTAGTCCAGTGGTAGGCGATAAATACCAGTCGCACTTTGGTTGTGGGTTCGATTCCCGCAGCTTTGTCCGACGCGACGGGATGTCACACGGTCTGCGTGTTGTCCTTTTTCCAAAACTATATAATTCTTAAAACATTCCCCAAAATGAGATAAAATCTTCAAGAATAATCATAACATATTTTAACCTCAATTTTATCTCATGCCCTTCATTTTCCATCATATCATATAATAACCCATAATTACCTCAAAAGTAAGGATCATATAAACCCTAATGGTTACCTTAATAATTATTACCTGAATTTCCACATCGAGTTGGCCATCTCGTACATGATGCATTAGAGAACTCACCAAGGTTCAAGTGGTTGATCATGACTCCTTGATAGTTGGTTTAGAAAAACCATGATATTCCTCATTGAATCCCCCATCTCATCGAGTATCTTAATCAGAGAACCACCACAGTTTCCTTCAAACCCATTGTCACTTTGGTGCCTGCTAGATCCAGCCATTTACTAAAACCAAAAAGGTCAGTGTGAGTATATCAACAAAACCATCATGTACTAACGAGGAAGGTAAACACTAAGATATACTTACTCATTCACTTTATCTAAAACTAGGACTCTTTCTGAAATCCTAACCATTATGGTAGTGTCACTTATGATTAAAGAATACCCTAACCTCTAAAGTTATCTAAACCGGCCTTTGATACCAACTATAAGGCCCCAGCCTTAAACCTTACTTAATCTTGAGTTATTACAAGATTACACATTGAGGATCTTTTCAGGTTTAGATTTTTAGAGAATTAGATCATGAAACTTGCATTACATTCCACATTTAAACAAAGTGGTTACATAAAAAACAGTATTCATTCTTCCCATCAACGGAAACATATTTAAAGTATAACACGGATTCTTTCTTGAAACATCCTTGACACTATCATCACATCATGTACCTTTCCCTTGACCTGTGAAAAACATTTCAAAAACTTGGGATGAGCATAAAAAGCTCAATAAGGGTTATAAAAAATATGGAAAGGAAACATGAGTTCATATATACATAAGAATGAAATCATACTTTACCCATAAAACATAGACACTTTAACATACCTCATCAAACCATGAATAAATCATAGAAAACATAAGACATAAAGGTAAATTGAGGCATTCATAACATTCTTACGTGGGGAGTAACCCTCTTGGTTACGTTTGGAATACCCATCACAGTATATTCCCTAAATCTCTTCGGAGAAACCTTAACGTTTCACTCCTTCGCGTTACCCAATGCATTTGAGAGCTATATCGGGCTCACCCGCCCTTAGTCTATCACGGAACCACCCGTCTTCATAATAATTCCCAAGAACCATAACATAAACGTATCACATAAAACATGCATAAAGGAAACATAACATTTCCACATTTCAATCACAATATAACATTTTAGTATTTTGAAATAATGAATCCATACAAAAAGAAACCATTTCCAAAACCATTTAAAACATTTAATAAAGAGATTTTTGAATCAAAGTGTCCCATACCACCTTGAAGCTTAAAATTTTAAACCATTAATATCCATATAAATAAATCCTTTAAACCATTTTGAAAACATGGATATTAACAAGAACAAATAATTAAAATATTTAAAACGATATTTTGGTTAAAGGGGTTTTACCAAAATTAGAGACACTTGAATACAATAATTGAGGAATAAAATTTAGTAATAACTTTATAATATCATGAGAATAAATGGATTCATGATATAATACTCCAAAGGATAGTAAATACACCATATAAGAGTGAATTGGTGCATAACAACAATGAACCCTCAATAGAAATGTCAAATGTGATGAAATCCCTTATAAAGAAGGTATCCTTAAATTAAGGACAAATCAATCTCAAAAATATGTGTGACAAATATAAATACACCCAATATAATTGGATATTAATTGTAGAACAATAAAATGTCATTCACACATATTCAATAGATGACATATTCAATGACTACATGTTGAACCCAAAGAAATCGAAATTGGGTTAAGAAGTTCCCTTGACAGCCTAACAGCGTCACATCAAAATAGGTTGATGAGAGATAAATAGAGTATCTCATCACTTGGAAAAAAAATTACATCATTAAGGATATATGAGAACATATCCCAACATAACAATATGTAAATTAAAAGACCCAATAAAACAAGTCTTTTAAAAAGAGGAGGGTGAAAGGTTCCCTTACCGACTTGGGTATCTTTCAAAGCATACACCCCATGAAAGAAGGGCAATAAATCATTGATGTAAATACTCATAAACGAAATTATATTACACAAAGAGTAGAATAATGGGTAGTACATACACCACTCAAAGGAAATTGTGGCAAATGTAGCATAAATCTCACGGGGATAAAAGTGAGATGAAAAATCCCTTATGAAAACTCGGCAGCCAAACAACGCCACATAAAACTTCCAAAAGGATTGATGAGAGAGAATAGGGTCTCTCATCACATGAACATAAAAAATTACAGTAGGAGTAATATAAAATAACATCCCAATCATAAGAAAGATGAGCTTAAAAGAAATTACATAAAAGAGTGTACTTAAAAAGAAAGAGAGTTGTAGGATCCCTTACCTCGGGTCCGACTTGACTCGATCGTTCTTTAACGTCCTGAATAATAAACTTGAGTTAATTTCCACTTTATTAAGAACCTTTTTCTATTTCATTATTCCTATTATATCACTTATTTCCATGTTATAAACATTATGTAAACATTTAAGTTAATAATGTTTGTTTTGTCGATATTTGGTTCTTAAGTCGAAAGTGGACTTCTTACCATTACATGTTGTTCGTGTGGTCAAATGTTTATTATATCCATAATAATATTCATGATTTGGATATCATATATGTCATATATATCCAGTACATGCATGCATTTATAACATTACATAATCATTTAGAGGTAAGAAATGAAATGCACCGTTCATGGAGACGGTAAGCCGTACGTACGCATGAACGCTACTTTCATTTCTATTTCATATTTTATAGAATGGAATAATAATGATATAAAGGTATATTATAATTAAAGTATAATATCATATATAATATCATAGTTCCATCCTTTATACGTCCCACATATGGTATTTAACGAATCAAATCACTTTGAGGGGGCGGTAGTCCGCACTTCCTTAAATGAAGATATCGCGTATACCCATAATGGAAGCCATAAAGGTAAGACAAAAATGAAAAATACAGAAGCTTAAATAAAACATAAACATATTATATATCATATATAAAAATAGTGACATCATAATGGCCACCTTTGAAGGTGTTAAATGAGTATTGAACAATCATCGTTTCGGGAGGCAGAATTTCACCATCCACGGAAACCGTATGTTCTTTAACAATTTGATGTAGTTGTGTGAGAGTGTAGCTCGAATAAATCTTATAACAACATCCTAGTATATTTAAGATACTGGTGTTGTTACAAAAGAAGTAAATAAAAAGAGTTTAGGGGGTTGGAGAAGCAAAATAAAACAAATGAACATGAGAGAATGAATTACCTTTAAAAGTGTAACTCCTTTTGATTTGAGCCTAAAGGCTTCCTTTGAAAGGATTATACCCAAAGGGAATCCTCTAGGATGAGGAGAGGGATTTGGAGAGAGTAAATGGGCAGGGGTTGGCCGAGCCAAAGGCTTGAGGAGTGTGTTAAATGAGGTAGAGGTGGGGGCCTTTTATAAGAGGAGAGGAGGGGCACTTTTGGAAAGTAAAGAAATATTACTTTATTTGAAAATGTGTTTCGGTTTCAAAAGGTACCACATTGATATAATTCGTGGATAAGGTGATAAGACTTCTAAATCCACTCATTCAATAAGTTTTGGACATGTTTAGTTCATAGATTTTACATTATCTTTCCATTTTATTTAAATCGTCAAATAATGATGTCATCGCTGCATCATTATTATGTCATAAATAATTTAATTTATTTAATGTCTAAAAATTATAAAAAGTACTATGATGTAGAAAATCTTTTTATCTTTCCAATTAATATTTATAATCAAAAAGATTACTTGTATAACCCCACTTAAAAATTTATTTAGTAAAACATATCATGTTTGTGTCAATTTTACTTTTACATTAAATAAAATGTTATTTATGTCATTTCCCAACCAAAGTGGATCCATGGGGTCCCCAAGTTGACCCATGGCTTGTCTTGGTCGGCCATGACACAACCAATAAGGTTGGGACATGTGTCTAGGTCATTTCATATCATTAAAGCATTATTTATACCTTAAACTACACTAATTACCACTAATCGCGATTAAAAACTTAATAAGTTACTATTCACCAAAAAATTATTTTAATCTCATTGAACCACATTTTACTTCTTAATGACAACCATGTATGTCGGATTTTTGAAAATCAAAACACAATGATGGCAAAATTTCATTTAAACGGAAAATCAGTTTTTATAAGTACCACTTAGTGGTTTCACTATTCATCAAAAATTGAAGTTTTTCAGAAAAATCCCAAAAAATCACCCTAAGCTATATTTGATATTCTGAATTCAAAAATGAAGTCCGTTTTACAAAATTCAAAACATATAAGTCACATTAATTAATTTAATAATTAATTCCCGCTGTCAGAACAAATAGCGTGTTTTTATGAAACAATAATTATCAAAAGATTGACACTGGTTTAAGTCTGATTTCAAAGTGAAATTGATTCCAATGACCACTATTGGATTTAATGGTAAAAATATTTTCTAATTTCTCTTTAAAACCAATTCAAAATATAATCTAATCATATAAATAAATTAGATTAAAAAGTGGTTTTGAATTAAAATACAACATTTTACACTATTCATTAAAAAAATGAACTTTATCGGAAAGATACCAAAAATTTACACAAAGTAAATTTTGATGTCCCGATTGTTAAGAAGAGTTTTATTTGGTCCAATAGAATGTATAAGAGTGATCAAAACTATATTTAATGACAGTACGCCATCAAAAGGCGATAAGTGAACCTTTAGTGAAAACCAGGGCATATACACCTAAAATTGAATTCTTTCTATATTTTAAGCCTTTATCTTTTATTGGATAAATGTAAAAACATTTAAAAACATATATAATAATATTTTAGTTATTTATATCCATTCCCGCCAATACAACGGCTACATGTTAACTACCATTTAAAATAATATTATTTTATTATTAGAGTGCAACGTAAGATTCCCAAGAAACTCGTTGTTGCGTGTTGGGTACGCCATCGAGCATAGCGTCCCCTTTAAAGTCATATTAATATTTTATTCACAAATATGGATAAATATGAAAATGTCATATTCCTTATTTACCTGGGGTGTTACACCCGCCGTCACCGACCCGAATAGTTGGCTACTTCAGCATCTCCCCTGGGTAAGCAGCCTCCCAACTAATGGCATATTCTCTCACCAACCCAAAAGCGGTGGTGGATGGAGGCAATGCAATTCACATCTTCCCATCTTCCTGTGTGAACATGAGCCACAGCTGCCTCATCACACACTGGTGCTCCTCGTGACGCACCTCCCAGTAGACCTGCGGGGTCAGCCGTTGGAGGCAACGGAACTGCCTCGCAAACCGATGTGGGGTGTACGGTTCGCAAAGTGGCTCACGATCTACTCGTTCCACCAAAACTCCGCCTCGGAAGGCCAGGGGATAAGCCTGGTGTTCTTCCGTTCCCCGCCCGTCATCAGTAAGTATCCCCGTCGGCAAGGGGAAGGGGTGTAAATTAAACTCATCCAACCTCCACACCTGATTCATCACCATCGGCTTGACTAGTTTGAACGAGAAGCTCCCAACCGCATTTAGGATGGAGGGGAGGAAGTTTGATCCCAGTAGCGAAATAGGGTTTGGATACTCATAGATCCCCCTGATGTGCGCTGCGATCCACCCATACAGGAGGTGGAAGGGCCCGCATATCCTTGGAAACTTCTTGCCCTCACTAATGTGCCGCAACATTCTGTACAGTTTGGTGAGAATTGGAATCTCCGGATTGACCCGCTGCCCCATGGCCAACATGGACGCCATAATAAATGAGCTGGACCGCACCCCCATGCTTGTATCCCTCACCGGTAGGGTCCAACCGCAGATGAGAGTCGCGATGAACGCCGCCAGCCTGACTATCGGCTGTTGTTCAGTGCTGACATTGAAACCCCAAGTCTTCCATTGGATGTCCTCCAAGACCCGCCAATACAAGTGCCCCTTACCCTGTTGGGCCGCCCTCGGACAAGTTTGAGGCCTCGGAGGGAACTCTTGATTCTCTGGGAAATTCAAGAAGCACTTGAACCATCTCTTAAAGTGGACATCCCTCACTGCCTCCTTGTCCTCTCCAGGGACGAGTTCCATCAGCACTGACACCAGTCGCAACATTTGATCTGTATCCTCCCATGTGCTCATGATGGGGAGGAACTCATCATACATGGACCCCAAGATTGGAACCCCAGAAATCTGGTGGACATCCCACAGGCTGATGCCCACCTCCCCGTGATGTAGGTGAAAGGTATTGGTCCTAGATGACCATCTGCTCAGCAATTCCGGCATAAGTTGTTTCGGTTGGTAAATGTGGAATTGGGAGGCCCATACTGCCTCATATAACCCCACTCTCCTCAGCTCGGCCCCAAACTCCTCGCATGAGGCGCCTACCCAGTAGGACCAGGCCTAGTCATCAGTAAAGTTGCTGCCCTGGCGCAGGTCCCACTCATCGGACCATCCTTTCTTCGAATCCTGAAAAGCCGCCTTCAGCATGGTAGGGTAGAGAGGAGGGGACGTCTCCGGTTGTAGTGTATTCTCGTCAATATTGTTCATGTGGTTGTAGAGACAGTCGGCAGTAACGGGTGTGAAGTCCTCCTACAGATGACCATCGGCCGCCCTGAACCATTGGTGCTGACATGGCGTGCTCCTAAACCAGCAAGCAGGTTCGTCCCTACTCGCCTTAGGGATGAAGACGTCATCCCTCAACCTAAATCCGTACAATGGAAGCTTCTTACAATGCGAGTAATTCTTCTGACCCTCTGATAGTAGATCTGTCAAAGAAACGTGGTCCTAGTGGCCTCAGACCATCTCCTCAAGGCCTGGACAGTTGTCCATCTCATCCCGATGGGCGGCATCGGCAAGTACCCCCAATACAGCTTCTCGATGGGCCATTTCAGTTCCGGCACTCAAAAAATAATTTTTTCAGAACGGATCGTGAAGCTGGATCACGAAGCCAGCTCGCAAAGGTCGGTTGCGGGACCAAGCCGCAGAGTCTGGCCTAGGCCGGAAAACAGGAGTTTGCTTGGCATGGTCGCGGAGTTAGAGACCCGCAGATTCGCCGCGAAGCTCGATTCGCGGAGAGCAGGCGCGGAGTACGCGGAGCTTCGCGAAGTCGAGATCACAAAAAGATAAGAAAATAACATGAAGACAAAAGAGTTCGACCCCCCTATTTAAAGGCAGCAACCCTGGAGAATCGCGGCGCATTCGGATCTGTGGCCCCAGTCAGCACCGCGGGCCCCCTCCGCGAAGTCGCATCGCGAAGCGCCGACAATTTTGGCGATTTTCCCTCAGACTTCGACCCTTCACCCTCTGAGGCTCCAAGTCTGAGGGGGGGAATTTTTTGGTGCCAAAATATTGCACGAAAGGAAGGGACGAAAAAGAAGGTCGGCACGCTGCCTCGCGAAGCCCCGACACGAAGCACCCCGAGCATCGCGGTCTCGCGAAGCTCCAGAGGCGGTACCTCTCCACGAACGAATTTGACGTTCGCGAGCCCGCCGCGAAGCTCCAGAGGCAGTAACTCTCCGCGAACGAAGTTGACGTTCGCGAGCCCGCCGCGAAGCTCTAGAGGCGGTAACTCTCCGCGAACGAATTTGACGTTCGTGAGCCCACCAAGAAGCGCCAGAGGCGGTAACTCTCTGCGAATGAATTTGACGTTCGCGAGCCCGCCACGAAGCCCCTGAGGCGGCGCGGGAGTTCTGCTTCACGGCGCCCCTTGCCTATAAATACTAGGCTCCCCCTGAGTCCTAGGGACGGACAATCTGACCTTTCGGCTTCTCCTCTCTCGAATCGCGAAGCACCCTTTTCCCCCGGGAATCATGAGCTCCGCGAGGTACTTCTACTTCGCGTGATGCATTCGCTTTGACTCATTTTGAGCCCCTATTCCAAGAGGGATTCCCTTCGCGAAGCTCAAGGGAATTCGCGAAGGAGGGGGATTCCCAAGGGAACCTGGGCAGCCGAGGAGCGTTTATGCTTTGCGAAACACCCAACCTGTACTAGTGATCCCTATACTAAGGCAGGATCGCTACACATCGCGAAGCACACTACTTCGCAGCACCCTTCTTCGCGAGGCACCTCTTCTTCGCGAGGCAGTGCTCCACGAATACTGTTCTACTTCGCGAAGCACCCTCCACTCACACCTATTCTCTATGCTAAGGATAAGGCACTCCGCTTCGCAAATCACACTCCTTTTCTTGGAAATTATGCTTCCCGTGCGACCCTCCAGGTATGCATGATGTGATTTCAAAGTCCCACGGACAATACCACTTGTAGCGTTGTTGCGCCTAATGCTTCTTCGCATAGGCACGCTAACGGCTATTTTTTCTTTTCATAGCCACGCTAACGTGGACCCCTCGATGGTTCGCTCCACAACCCCCCTTGACCACGGCCTTACTGGTACCTTCCCTCCCCCAAGGAGAAAAGGGTACCAGTTATGTAAGTCCTAAGGGTGTGGAGTGAACCCGCCTCGTCTGAGCTGCAGGACGTTAAACTTCCAATCACCACTTCCTCAACACATGACGTTAAACTATGACCCAACCTCGTGCCTCGCACGAAGGGTCCCCCCAGCTCGAACATTCTTTACGCCACTCATCTCCACGGGGATGGAATCACTTCCCCCACAAGGGATGATATCCTCCTTATCGGAGCGGCGTATGTTCACAAGAGAAGGGCGACCCTAGTTCCCCAACGGATGGCTGCACCCCTGCATCTCCGTACTTCCCCACTACCAAGGTTGGTGGAGGGCGTGATAGGGAACGAGGAACCTCCCATCATTGGTCCCAAATCCCTCTTTCTCTGTGCTTTGTCGCACTTTGGGCCTCCATCCTGGAGTAAGTCCCAGCACCATGGGCTGCCTAACGTGTAAGCCCCTCTTCGCTTCACACGGATGCACCCTTTACGGTGTGATCTTCAGGTCCTTGCTGTCTCTTGTTTCTCACACCGAGCATGACTCACGTGGGCTTAGAGTTGGCATTGGCCATGACAATACCTCTTCCAGCATGACGTTAAACTGCATGCCCTCATCCATCGTGATGTTAGACTGCATGCCCTCGTCTAGCATGACGTTAAACTGTATGCCCTTGTCCCGCATGACATTAAACTGCACACCCATTTGAACTACGAGGTCTTTGATCCATGTCAAGGCATGGTACGTTGGAAACCTCCATGAGGTTCAAGCCCACCCATCATCCAATTCACATCGAGTTCTACCTTCGTCCAGCATGACGTTAAACTGCATTCCAGTCCAACGACAAGACGTTGTGACCACCCTTTGAACTACGAGGACTTTGATCCATGTCAAGGCATGATACGTAGGAAGCCTCCCAGAGGTTCAAACCCATCTCCCATCAGACCAAGGTCCCTCATTTACGTCGGTTCACCGACACCCACCGCCATTCCGAACTACGGGGACTTTGATCCATGCCAAGGCATGGTACGTAGGAAGCCTCCACGAGGTTCAAGCCCACCGCCCATCGTTTATTCACGTCAGGGTTCACTCTCGTCCAACATGACGTTTAACTGTATTCCAGTCTGATGGAAAGCCGTTGTGACCAATCCGAACTACAAGGACTTTGATCCATGTCAAGGCATGGTACGTAGGAAGCCTTTACGAGGTTCAAGCCCACCACTAGTGGACCCCTGGGTCTACTTTCACGTCAGTTCACCGTTGAAACCCTTTGAACTATGAGGTCTTTGATCTATGTCAAGGCATGGTACGTAGGTAGCCTCCCCGAGGTTCAAACCCATCTCTCATTGGACCAAGGTCCGCCTTCACGTCGGTTCTCTGAAAAATTCCATCATCCGAACTACAAGGACTTTGATCCATGCCAAGTCATGGTACGTAGGAAGCCTTCCAGAGGTTCAAGCCCACTACCCATCGGACCAAGGTCCACCTTCACGTCGGTTCGCCGACGAAGCCCCTCCGAACTACATGGTCTTTGATCCATGTCACGACATGGTACGTAGGAAGCCTCCACGAGGTCCAAGCCCACCACCACTAGGACCCTCCTGGTCCTCCCCATTCACATCGGTTCGGTGATGATGCCCATCGGACTAAGGTCCACCCTCATGTCGGTTCACCGGCACCATCCCGAACTATGGGGACTTTGATTCCCTTCTATGGGGATACGTAGGAAGCCTCTTCAAGGCTCAAGAACAACTTCACTATCGCCCCTGCGATGGTCCCATTTCATTCCCCCGTCCATTTCATTCATCCATCCATCATCCACCCTGATTATCGCCCAGACCGTCATATCCCGGTGAGACCATGTCGGTACGCTCCTCTTCACAGCCGCCCATGGGCTGGTCCCGGTATCGGCACCCCTTCAAGGGAAATCTCTCAATCTGATCCATTCAAGCTAATGCTCTGATCGGCCTGATCCGTCTCCGCTGGACGTTAAACTCGTGGCGTACCCTGTGTTAAACACAGGAAGCTGAGGAAAAACTCAGATATGTGTCTATGACATATAATTCCCCGTGCTCGATGTGGGATGCCTCGGGCTTCCACGCCCTCGAGAAGCCCTATGACCAGGGATAATAGACAGACATGCCGGTTCCCCAGCATCCAGACACGTTACTGATATCTCAACGTGACTACTCCCCCAACTGAAGGTTGCTGCCCTGACCGGACCCTTTGGAATGTCCCGATAGAAGCAGTGTAATTAACTGGCGTCCATGGAAACATGGCACTGGGAAGAGTTTCACAAACAACGTATTAAACTTATGAGGGAGACCTGGACTAGGTGATGAGTTCTGAGGAGGAATCCACAGAAGGAAGAACCAACATCCCATCATCCCGTTTCGATCAAGGAGCAGACGTCCCTAAATAAGGAGCGAATGCCGCCCGCCTTTGGAAAACGGGAATGCGGGGCAACAGTGCAGTGTGTCCTCCTCCGCGGACGGACGGATGCGCGCGCCCCGGCGAAAGCATCGGAAACAGCTGTGAAGGTATTAAATATTTTTTAAGGTTATTTAAGATGGAATATTGTGAAGGTTTTATGGTTTAGTGTATAGGAAGTATGGTTTAGGGTTTGTAAGGATTTTAAATGTATTTTAAAGGTTTTTAAGGGTTTGAAGTGTCTCTTGGTAGTGTTTCTATGGGTTTTAATGTTTTGTAAAGTGGGTTAAAGGTATTTAAGGTTATAAAATATTTTATAGGATAAAGAGATTAGTTTTTATGGAATTGTTAGTAGGGTTTAGGGCTTATGGTTTGGAAGGATTTAAAATGGATTTTAAAGCGTTTAGGGGTATGAATTGTATTTCGGTAGTATTTGTAAGGGTTTTAAAGGGTTATGATGGGAGTTAATTGGTTTTAAGGTTATTTTAGAGGATAGAGGGTGAAGGGTTGATGGTTTAGGGTATAGGGAGTGGGTTTTTGGGATTAGGGGTTAGGGTTTAGAAGGATTTTAAAAAGGTTTTGAAGGTATTTAAGGGTATAAAGTGTATTTTGGAAGGGTTTTTAATGGTTTTAATGGGTTTTTAATGGATATAAGGGTTATTAAGATTAGTGATGAGGGATATGGTGAAGGTTTTATGGTTGAGGGTATAGGGTGCAGGTTTTAGGGTTTAGGGATTGGAAGGATTTTATAGTGTTTTTAAAGGGTTTTAATGGTATGAAGTGTATTTTGGTAGGGGTTTTAAGGGTTTTTAGGGGTTATGAAGGGATTGAAGGATTTTAAGGTTATTTATGAGTGTATAGGGTTATGTTTTGAGGGGTTTGGGTATATTAATAGGGTTCAAGTTTTAGGATTTAAGGTTTGGAATGATTTTAAAGGGTTTTGAGGGTATGAAGTGAATTTTGGTAGGGTTTTTAAGGGATTTTAAGGGGATATGATGGCAGTAAAGGGTTTTAAAGTTTAGGTAATATGGGAGAGGGTGAAAGGTTTAGGGATTAGGGTTTAGGGTTTGGATGTATTTTAATGTTTTTAAGGATATGAAGTGTATTTTAGTAGGGTTTTTAATGGGTTTAAGTGGTATGAAGGGGTTGAAGGGTTTTTTAGGTTAGATAAAAGGGTAGAGGGTGAAGGGTTAATGGTTTATAGTATATGGAGTAGGGTTTATGATTTAGAGTTTAGGATTTGGAAGGATTTTAAAGGGGGTTTAAAATGTTTTAAGGGTATGAAATGTATTTTGGTAGGGATTTTAATTGTCATAAAGGGGTTTGAAGGGATTAATGGGGTTTTTGGGTCAGGGGAGAGGGGAGAGGATGAAGGGTTGAGGGTATAGGGTATAGGGAGTGGGGTTTGATTTTTAGGGTTTAGGGTTTGGAAGAATTATAAAGGGGTTTTAATGGGTTTTAAGGGTATTAAGTGTATTTTGGTAGGTTTTTAAGGGTTTTAAATTGTTATGAAGGTAGTGATGGGTTTTTAAGGTTTGGGAAGAGGGGGGAGGGTTAATGGTTTAGGGTTTAGGTTATAGTGATTAGGGTTTAGGGATTTGGGTTTGGAAGGCTTTTAAAGGAGTTTTAAAGGGTTATATGGTATGAAGTGTATGTTATTAGGGATTTTAAGAGTTTTAAAGGGTTATGAAGGGATTTAAGTGTTTCTAAGTATAGGGAAGATCTAAGAGGGTGAAGGGTTAAGGGTTAAAGGTATAAGGAATAAGGTTTAGGGTTTTGGGTTTGGAAGGGTTTTAATTAATTTTTAAAGGGTTTTGATGGAACAAAGTTTATTTTCTTAGGTTTTTAGGGGTTTTAAAGGGTTCAATAGGTATTTTTGGGTTTTTAAGGTTAAAAAAATTGATATAGACTGAAGTTTTAATGGTTTAGTGTATATGGGTAGGGTTTTGGGTTTGGAAGGATTTTAAAGGGGGTTTTAAAGGGTTTTGAGGGTATGAATTGAATTTTACTAGGGTTTTAAAGATTATGAATGGAGTGAATGGTTTTTAAGGTAACATAAGAGGGTATATGTTGAAGGGTTTATGGTTTAGTATATAGGGAGTAGGGTTTAGGATTTAAGGTTTATGGCTTGGAATGATTTTATCGGGTTTGAAAAGGATTTTAAGTGTATGAATTGTATTTTGGTAGGGTATTTAAGGGGTTTCTAGGGTTATTAAGAGGGTAAAGGTTTTTTAAGGTTAGGTAAGAGGGTAGTGGGTGAAGGGTTTATGGTTTAGTGCATAGTGAGTAGGATTTGGGGTTTAGGTTTTATGGTTTGAAAGGATTTTAAAGGGTTTTAAGGGTGTGAAATGTGTAATGGTAGGGTTATTAAGTGTTTTAAATGGTTATGAAGGGAGTTAAGGATTTTTAAGTTTAGATAAAATAATATAGGTAGAAGGTTTAAGGTTTTAGGGTATAGAGAGTATGGTTTAGGTTTTAGGGTTTAGGGTTTGGATGTATTTTAAATGGGTTTTAAATGGTTTTAAGGTTATAAAGTGTATTATGGTTGGGTTTTAAGGTTTTAAATGGGTTATTATGGGAGTAAAGGGTTTTAGGGTAATTTAAGAGGTTATATGGTGAATGTTTTATGATTTGGGGTATAGGGATTGGGGTTTAGGTTTAGGATTTAGGGTTTCGATTGATTTTAAAGAGGTTTCAAATGGTTTTAAGGGTATAAAGTGTATTTTTATAGGGTTTTGATGGATTTATAGGGTTATGAAGATATTTAAGGGTTTTAAGATTATTTAATATGTTAAATAGTGATATTTTAGGGTCTATGGTATAGGGAGTAGGGTATATAATTTAGAGTTTAATGTTTGGAAGGATTTTAAAGGGTTTTAAGGGTATGCAGTGTATTTTGGTAGGGTTTTTAAGGGATTAAAAGGGTTAGGAAGGGACTGAATAGATTTAATGTTATGTAATAAGTGATAGGGTGAATATATGAGGGTTTAGGGTATAGGAAGTAGGTTTTATGGTATATGGTTTTGGGTTTGGAAGGATTTTAAAGAGGTTTTAGGGTATGAAGTGTATTTTGGTGGGGGTTTTTAGGGTTCTAAATGGTTATTAAGGGAATGAAAGGTTTTTATGGTTGTAAAATATGGTATAGGGTAAATTTTTAATTTTTTAGAGTATATGGAGTGGTGTTTAGTGTTTGGAATTATTTTGAAGGATTTTGAAAGAGTTTTATTGGTATTAAGTGTATTTTGGTAGGGTTTTAAAGTGTTTTAAAGGGATATTAAGGGATATAAGGGTTTTATGTTTAGGTAATAGAGTATAGGCGTAAGGTTTGTGGGTTATGGTATAGGGAGTATGGTTTAGGGATTGGGGTTTAGGGTTTGGAATGGGTTTAAAGGGGCTTTGGAGGGTTTTAAGTGTATGAAGTGTATTTTGATTAGATTTTTAAGGGTTATAAAGGGTTATGAAGGTAGTGTAGGATTATTATGGTTCGGTATGATGGGATAGGGTTATGGGTTTATGTTTTAGGGTATAATAACTATGATTTTGGGTTTGGGGTTTAGTGTTAGGAAGGATTTTAAAGGGTTTTGAAATGAATTTAAGGGTATGTAGTGTATTTTGGTGGGTTTTTAAGGTTTTTAAAGGGTTATGAATGGATTTTAGGTTTTTTAAGTTTATTAAATAAGGGATTGGGTGAGGGTTGAGGTTTTAGGGTATAGGGAGTAGGATTTAGGGTTTGGGGTTTAGGGTTTGGAAGGATTTTAAAGGGTTTTAAGAGTATTAAGTGTACTTTGGTAGGGGTTTTAACGGTTTTAAAGGGTTATGATGGGAGTTAACGGTTTTTATGGTGATATAAGAGGATATATGATAAATGGTTTAGGTTATAGGGTATTTTGAGTCGGGTTTAGTGTTTGGGTTTTAGGGTTTCGAAGTATTTTAATAGTTTTTTAAATGTTTTTATGGGTATAAAATGTATTTTGGTAGTGTTTTCAGGGGTTAAAAAGGAATATGAAGGTGGTGAAGGGTTTTTAAGGTTTGTGGAGAGGGGAGATGGTGAAGAGTTTAGGGCTGAGAGTTTAGGGATTTGGGTTTAGGGTTTAGGGTTTGGAAGGATTTTAAAGGTTTTAAGGGTATGAATTGTATTTTGGTAGGATTTTGAAGGGTTTTAAATGATAATTAAGGGAGAGAAGGGTTTTAAAGGTTATGTAAGAGTGGATTGGATGAAGGGGGTAGGTTTTAGGGTATAGTGAATTGGGTTTGGTTTTTAGGGTTTGGAAGGATTTTAATGGGGTTTAAAAGGCTTTTAGGGGTATGAAGCATATTTTGGTAGGGTTTTTAAGGGTTTGAAAAGTTTTTTAAGAGAGTTAAGTGGTTTTAAGGTTATGGAATATGGGATGGGGTTGAGGGTTGAGGGTTTAGTGTATAGGGATTAGGGTTTAGGGTTTATTGTTTGGAAGTATTTTAAATTGTTTTAAGTGTATGAAGTGTATTTTGGTAGGGGTTTTAAGGTTTATGAAGGGTTATGAAGGGAGTGAAGTGTTTTTAAGGTTAGGTAAGAGGGTATAGGGTGAAGGTTTGTGGTTTTAGGGAATATGGAGTATGGTTTGGGGTTTAGGGAGTACGTTTTGGAAGGATTTTAATGGATTCTATAGGCTTTTAAGTGTATGAAGCGTATTTAGGTTGGGTTTTAAAGGGGTTTAAAGGGTTAAGAAGGTAGTGAAGAGTTTGTAAGGTTATGGAATAGGGGATAGGGTGAAGGTTTTAGGGTTTAGGGTTTAGGGTATAGGTAGTAAGTTGTAGGGTTTTGAAGGATTTTAAAGGGGTTTAAAAGGGTTTTAAGAGTATGATGTATTTTTTTGGTAGGGTTTTTTTGAGGGTTTTAAAGGGTTATTAAGGGATTAAAGGGTTCTAAAGGTTAGTTATGGATTTATAGGTGAAGGGTTAGGGGTTTATGGTATATGTAGTTGGTTCAGGGTTTATAAGGATTTTAAAGGGTATTAAGGGTATTAAGTGTATTTTTGTAGGGTTTTTAATGGGTTTAAAGGGTTATTATGTGATTTAAGGGTTTTTAATATTATGGAACAGGGGATAGGGTGAAGGGTTAATGTAGTGTATAGGGAGTAGGGTCTGGGTTTTAGGGTTTAAATGGCTTTTAAAGTGTTTTAACAAGATGATGTGTATTTTGGTAGGTTTTTATGGGTTTTAAAGGGTTATTAAGGGAGTGAAGGGTTTTTAAGGTAGGGTAAGAGGGTAGATGGTGAAGGGTTGAGATTTTAGGGTATAGGGATTAGGTTTTATCATTTAGGGTTTGGAAGGATTTTAAATGGGTTTTAATAGGTTTTAAGAGTATGAAGTGTATTTTGGTTGGGTTTTAATGGGTCTAAAGGCTTATAAAGGGATTGAATGGTTTTAAAGTTTAGATAAGAGGTGAGAGGGTGAAGGGTTTACGGTTTTGTGTTTATGTTTGAGGGTTTGGAAGGATTTTAAAAGCTTTTAAAGGGGTTTAAGGGTATGAAGTGTATTTTGGTAGGGTTTTAAAGGGTTATGAAGGGAGTAAATGGTGTTTATTGTTAGGGAATATGGGATAGGGTGAACGGTTGGGGATTTAGGATATTGGTTGTAGGGTTTAGGTTTTGGATGAATTTTTAATGGGTTTTAATGGGTTTAAAGGGTATTAGGTGTATTTTGTTAGGTTTTAAGGGTTTTAAAGTGTTATTAGGAGAGTGAAGGGATTTTAGGGTTAGGTAATAGGGTATAGGGTGAATGGTTTTGGTTTTAGGGTATAAGAAGTATGGTTTTGGGTTTAGGTTTTAGGGTTTAGTGTTTGGAAATATTTTAAAGGGATTTTAAAGGGTTTTAATGGTATCAAGTTTATTTTGGCAGGGTTTTTAATTTTTTAATGTTTTATGAAGGGAGTGGATGGTTTTTAAGTATATGGAAGCTAAAAGAGGGCGATGGATTGAGGGTTTAGGGTATATGGATTTGGGTTTAGGGTTTAGGGTATAGGGTTTTGAAGGATTATAAAGGGTTTTAGAGGGTTTAAAGTGTATGATGTGTATTTTGGTAGGGTTTTTATGGTTATAAAATAGTTATTAATGGATTGAAGGGTTTTTATGTTTAGGTAATATAGGAGAGGGTGAATGGTTTGGGGTCTAGGGTATAGGGAGTAGTGTTTAGGATTAGGGTTTATGGTTTTCAAGTATTTTAAAGGGGTTTTAATAGGTTTAAGGGTATTAATTGTATTTTGGTAAGGTTTTAAAGTGTTTTAAAGGGTTATAAAGGGAGTGAAGGGTTTTTAAGGTTCATTTTAATGGGTTAGGGTGAAGGTTTTTGGGTTTATGTTACAGGGATAAGGGTTTAGGGTTTGGAAGAATTTTAAAGGGTTTTAAGGGTATGAAGTGTATTTTGTTAGTTTTTTTAAGTGTTTAAATGGTTTTGAACATAGATAGTGGGTTTAAGGTTATTATGGAGGGTATAGGATTAAGGGTTTAGATTTTAGTGTATAGGGAGTAGGGTTTATTGTTTAGGGTTTAGGGCTTAAAGTTTGTAAGGATTTTAAGGTTATAAAGTTTATTTTGAAAAGTTTTTAATTGTTTTGAAGAGTTGTGAGGGGAGTGAAGGGTTTTTATAGTTTAATAAGATGGAATAAGGAGAAGGGTTGAGGTTTTAGTGTTTAGGGAGTAGGGTTTAGTATTTATGTTTTGGTAGGATTTTAAAGGGGGTTTAATGGGTTTTAAAGGTATGAAGTGTATTTTGGTTGGTTTTTAGGGTTTTAAAGGGTTATTAGGGGAGTTATGGGTTTTCAAGGTTATTGAATAGGGGATATGGTGAAGATTTGAGGTTTTGGGGTATAGGTATTTGGGTTTAGAGTTTAGGCTCTAGTATTTGGAAGGATCTTAACAAGGTTTTAAATGCTTTTAAGGATATGAAGTATATTTTGGTGGGGTTTTTAAGGGTTTTAAAGATTTATCAATGGATTTAAGTGTTTTTAAGATTTTGTAATATGTGATAGGGTGAAGGGATTAGTGTTTAGGTTATAGGGAGTATGGTATAGGGTTTATGTTTTGGAAGTATTTTAAATTATTTTAAGGGTATGAAATGTATTTCGGTATGGTTTTTAAGGGTTTTAAATTTTTATGAAGGGATTGGAGGGTTTTTATGGTAAGTTAAGAGGGTAGAGGGTTACAGATTTAGGTTTTTGGGTATAGGGAGTTGGGATTTGGGTTTGGAAGGATTTTAACTGGTTTTTAAAGGGTTTTAAATGTATTAAGTGTATTTTGGTAGGGATTTATGGTTTTTAAAGGATTATGAAGGGTGTGAAGGGTTTTTAAGTTTAGGGAATATGGTATAGGGTGAAGGGTTGAGGATTTAGGTTATAGGGAGTAGGGTTTAGGATTTTAAAGGATTTTAAAGGGGGGTTTCAATGGATTTAAGGGTATAAATTGTATTTTCATAGGTTTTTTTATGATTTTTAAAGGGTTATGATGGGATTTAAGGGGTTTTAAGGTTAAGTAAGAGGTTATAGGGAGAAGTGATTATGTTTTAGGGTATAGGGAGTAGGGTTTAGGGTTTAGGGTTTGATTTTTTTTAAATGTTGTTAAGGGTATGAAGTGTATTTTGGTAGGGTTTTTAAGGGTTATACAAGGTTATGAAGATATTAAAGGGTTTTTTAGGTTAAGGGAAAGAGGATATTCTGAAGGGTTGGGGGTTGAGGGTATAGGGAGTAGGGTTTAAGTTTTTGGTCTTTTTGATTTGGAAGGATTTTAAAAGAGTTATGAAGGTATTTATGGGTTTTTAAAGTTATGGAAGAGGGTATAGGATGAATGATTGATAATTTAGGGTTTTGGTAATAGGGTTTGGAAGGATTTTAAAGGGGTTTTAATGGGTTTTAACAGTATGAAGTGTTTGTTGGTTGGGTTTTCATAGGTTTTAAATGGTTATTAAGGGAGTGAATTGATTTTAAGGATAGGGAAGAGGGAAGAGTGTGAATGGTTTTAGATTAAAGGTATATGGAGTAGGGTATTTGGTTTTGGGGTTGGAAGGATTTTTAAGAATTGTTAAAGTGTTGTAAGGGTATGAAGTGTATTTTTGTTGGGGTTTTAGGGGTTTTAAAGGATTAATAAAGGATTAAAGGGTTTTTATGTTTAGGTAAGAGGGGATAGGGTGAAGGTTTGATAGTTTAGGGTGTAGGGAGTAGGTTTTAGGGTTTAGGTTTTGGAAGGATTTTAAAGGTTTTTAAAGATTTTTAAGGGTATGAAGTTTATTTTGGTAGTGTTTTTAAGGGTTTTAAAGGGTTATCAAGGTAGTGAAGGGTTTTTTTTGTTAGGTAATAGGGAAGTGGGTGAAGGGTTTAGGGTATAGGGTATAAGGAGTAGGGTTTAGCTTTTAGGGTCTAGGGTTTGGAAGGATTTTAAAGTGTTTTTAAAGGTTTTTAAGTCTATGAAGTATATTTTTTTGTGTTTTAAAGGTTTATAAAGGGAGTTGTGGGTTTATATGGTTAAGGAAGTGGGTATAGGGTGAAAGGTTTAGGGTTTAGGTTACATTGATTATCATTTAGGGTTTAGGGTTTGGAATGATTTAAAGTGTTTTTAAAGGGTTTTAAGGTTATGAAATGTATGCTGGTAGGGGTTTTAAGGGTTTTCAAGATTTGTGAAGAGATTTAAGTGTTTTTAAGGAATGTTTAGAGTGTATTGGGTGAAGGTTTGAGGGTTTAAGGTATAGGGAGTAGGGTTTAGGGTTTGGAAGGATTTTAAATCACTTTTAAAGGGTTTTAAGGGTATGAAGTGTATTTTGGTATAGGTTTTAGGGATTTTAAAGGATTAATAAGGAGGTGAAGTGAAGGTTAGGTCAGAGTAGATTGGGTTATGTTTTTAGTGTATAGGGTATAGGTAGTATGGTTTAGTATTTAGAAGGATATTAAAGGGATTGTAAAGACTTTTAAGGGTATGAAGTTTATTTTGGTATGATTTTTTGGGTTTAAAAGGGTTATGATGTTAGTGAAGGGTTTTTTTGGTTATGGAATAGGGTATAAGGTGAAGGGTTTAGGGTATAGGTTATAAGGAGTAGGGTTTATGGTTTTTTGTCTAGGGTTTGGTAGGATTTTAATGTGTTTTTAGAGGTTTTTAAGGCTATGAAGTTTATTTTGTTAGGGTTTTTAAGGGCTTTAAAGGGTTATGAAGGGATTGAAGCATTTTTAAGGTTATTTAAGTGGCTATAGGTTGATGGATTGATGTTTTAGGGTATAGGGAGTGGGTTTTAGGGTTTGGAAGGATTTTAAAGGGGGTTTAAAGTGTTTTAGTGGTCTATAGTTTATTTTGGTTGTTTTGTAAGGGTTTTAAATGGTTATGAATGGAGTGAAGGGTTTTTAAGGTTATGGAATATGGTAGAGGGTGATGGGTTGAGGGTTTAGTGTATAGTGTGTAGGGTTTTGGGTTTGGAAGTATTTTAAAGGGGTTTAGAAGGTTTTAAAGGGAATGAAGTTTATTTTAGTAGAGTTTTCTAGTGTTTTAAAGGGTTATGAATGGAAAAAGAGCCTCAGCCAAGTTGGTGAGGACTTAGTAAGTGCATCCAAGAGACCCGAGTTCAAAACTGGGTGGAGACATATTTCCAGGGGTACTGTAGTAGTACCGTAGCAGGCACTATTTGGTACTGTAGCAGAAGGAACTATTCATATGTTTGGGCTTTCGGGCCACCATTTTGGGCCTCAAGTACTTTAAGGCCTTTGGGCCACCCTAGGCCTTTGGTCCAGTAAGGATTTTCGGACACCTCAAGGACATTGGGACACCTAAAGGCCTTCAGGACACCTGAAATTGTACTTAATGATCAAACAGATTCTACAAGGAGCATACTATAGATGGGGATCAGAGTAGGAGCATTCACCAGAGTAGAATCTAAGAGGATTTTTTAGAAAGAGAGGGTATGGAATTTCCATCAGGAACAGACTGTGCTTGCATTATAAGCCTAGACAAATATCCATGCAAAGGTGAAGAGTTGATAACATGATGAAGAAGCTGGGAGGAGGAGTTCCAAGTATAGTTTGTTTAATTCCTAAGGCCTACGGGTCATGTAATCTGTAAGCCTACGGGCCTTGTAAGGGTTCCCCCTCATCCCTTGAAAGGGGGTTTATCAGAAATCAATAAAAAATAAGGCCTTTGGGCCATTTAGATATAAAGGGTTATGAAGGGAGTTAAGGGTTATTATGTTTAGGGAATGTGTGAGAGGGTGAGGAGTTGAGGGTATAGGGTATAGGGATTATCTTTTAGGGCTTAGGGTTTAGGGTTTAGAGCTTGGAAGTATTTTATGGGGCCATTTAAGGGTTTTAAGGGTATGAAGTGTATTTTGGTAGGGTTATTAAGGGTTTCACATGGTTATACAAGAATTGAAGGATTTTTAATGTTATTTATGTGGGGAGAGGGTAAAGGGTTGTTCTTTTAGGATATAGGGAATAATGTTTAGGGTTTGGAGGAATTTTAAAGGTGGTTTTAATGGTTTTAACGGTATGAAGGGTATTTTGGTAGGGTATTAAGTGTTTTAAATGGTCATGAATAGATTTATTGGTTATTAGGTTAGGTAAGATGGAATATGGTGAATAGATGAGGGTTTTGGATATAGGTAGTGGATTATAGGGACTAGGGTTTAGGGTTTAGAAGGATGTTAAAGGGGTTTTAAAGGGTTTGAGTTTATTTTGGTAGGGTTTTAAAGGGTTATTAAGGGTTTTTAAGAGAGTGAAGGGTTTTAAAGATAAAAAATTTGGGATAGGGTGAAGGGTTGAGGTTTTCAGGTATTGGGAGTAGGGTTTTGGGTTTGGGAGGATTTAAAAAAAATTAAAGGGTTTTTAGGGTATGAAGTGTATTTCGGTAGTGTTTTTATGGGTTTTAAATGATTATTAATGGAGTTAATGGTTTTTAATGTTAGGTAAGAGGGTATAGGGTGAAGGTATTAGGGTATAGTAAGTGGGGTTTAGGTTGTAGGGTTTTGTGTTTGGAAGGATTTTAAAGGGTTTTTAAAGGGTTTCAAGGGTATGAAGTGTATTTTGGTAGTTTTTAAAGGATTTTAAAGGGTTATTAAGGGTGTGAAGGGGTTTTAAGGTCATTTAATTGGGTAGAGGGTGAAGGGTTGGGGTTTTAGGGTATATGGAGTAGGTTTTAGGGTATAGGGTTTGGAATAAGTGTTTTTAAAGGTTTTTAATGGTATGAAGTGTATATTTGAAGGGTTTTTAATGGTTATAAAGGGTTATGAATGGATTAAAATATTTTTAAGGTTAGGGTATAGGGGATAGGTTAAATGGTTGACGGTTTAGAGGATTGTGATTAGGGTTTACGTTTTAGGTATTAGGGTTTGGAAGGATTTAAAATGTGTTTTAAAGGGTTTTAAGGGCATGAAGTGCATTTTGGTAGGGTTTTATTGGTTTTAAAGGGTTATGAAGAGGGTAAATGGTTTTTAATGTTATTTATTTGGGTAAGTGGTAAATTTTTTATGGTTTAGGGTATAGAGATTTTCATTTAGGGTTTATGTTTAGGAGGGATTTTAAGTGGTTTTTAAAGGGTTTTAAGGGTATGAAGTGTATTTTGGTAGGGTTTTTAAGGGTTATCAAGATTTATGTAAGGAATGAATGTTTTTTACGGTCATTGAATGGGGTATAGGGTTAATGTTTGAGGGTTTAGGATATAAGGAGTAGGGTTTAGGGTTTTTGGTTTAGGGTTTATGGGTTAGGGTTTCGTGTTTGGAAGGATTTTAAAGGGTTTTAAGGGTTTAAAGTATATTTTGGTAGGGTTTTAAAGGTTTTTAATGGGTTATTATGGGAGTGAAGGGTTTATAAGGTTATTTATGTTGGTGTAGGGTGATGGGTTAAGGGTTAAAGGTATAGGGATTATGTTTTATGTTTTAGGGTTTAGGGAATGGAATGATTTTAATGCGTTTTAAAGGTTTTTTAATGAGATGAAGTGTATTTTGGTAGGGTTATTAAGGGTCATAAAGGGTTGTAAAGATATTGAATTATTTTTATGGTTAGTGAATATAGTATAGGGTGAAAAATTTATGGTTTGGGTATAAGGGTTTGGGTCTAGGTTTTAGGTTTTAGGGTTTGGAAGGATTTTAATGTGGTTTAAATGGGTTTAAGGGTATGAAGTGTGTTTTGGTAGGGGTTTTAAGGGTTTTAAAGGGATATTATGGTAGTAAATGGTTTTAAGTTTATTTAATATGGTATAGGGTTAAGTTACTAGGGTTTAGGGTATAGTATGTAGGGTTTTGGGTTTTGGGTTTGGAAGGATTTTAAAGGGGTTTAAGGGTTTGAATTATAGTTTGGGAGGGGTTTTGGGGGGTTTTAAAGGGATAATATGATAGTGTGGGGTTTTTAAGGTTAGTTAATAGGGTATAGGGTGATCGTTTGGGGGTTTAGTGTATAGATAGTAAGGTTTAGTTTTTAGGGTTTAGTGTTTTGAAGTATTTTAAAGGGGTTTCAGGTTTTTATGGGTATGAAGTGTATTTTGGTAGGGTTTTAAAAGTTTTAAAGTGTTATAAAGGGAGTGAATGGATTTAATGTTTAGGGAAGATGGTGTTTTGTGAAGGGTTCATGGTTTTGGGTATAGTGATTAGGGTTTAGGGTTTATTTTTTAGGGTATGAAGTCTATTTTGGTATGGGTTTTAAGGGTTTTAAAGGGTAATGAAGGAAGTGAAGGGTTTTTAGGGTTAGGAAAGAGGGGAGAGGGTAGAGGGTTTAGGTTTTCGGTATAGTAAGTAGGGTTTTGGGTTTTAAAAGATTTTAAAGGGGTTTTAAGGGGTTTTAATGGTATGAAGTGTGTTTTGGTAGCGTATTTAAATTGTTATAAAGGGAGTGAAGGGTTTTGAGGGTTTGGGTGTTAGGCCCTGGATATGTTTTGGTTTTCTTTGTTGTCAATATATGATAATAGATGATACATGGTTGATGTTGAGAAAAGGAAAATATATGGATCATTGGAATCACCATTGTAATTAGGGGATTGTATTCAAAAAGCTTAAGAAAGTCCATTGAGTTTCATAGATGTTTTCGGTAAGAAAAGGCTTATTAGAATCACCTTAGGTATGGAATAAGGTTATGATCATACCATGGAATAGAATAATATTTTTCATGGATCTGATTTCAAAACTGTTGATGATTTACTGATCTTAGAGTTATCATGAATCATAAGTCTTTTAAAAACTTATGATATAATCTTTATAAAGGAATGTGGGAGTGATGGTGATGCCAATAATATTGAGGCTTCATTGGAAAGTAGGAAGTTTTTGGAAGTTTGGGAAGTTATGATACTTCCCAATTAATGCCAGATGATTCTATGCTAATATAAAATGTATTCAAAGTTATGATGAAGTCATGATTACAAGTTAAAGTTTTAAGTAGAATAAAGTTGGTGGAAGATAGTAGAGTATGATGTGAAGTATTCTAGATTTTTCTCATTGGTTTGAGGAATAACATACATATAATAATGAATATAATTAGTATAAGAATCATTAGAGTGACAATAAAAGAAGGCAGGAAGATTGATATTGCTAAAGTTAAAAAGGTCACTATCAACACTGGCCCATCAAACATGGTATTACACTGATCCATCATAATGGATTCTGACATTGATTTGTTTTATGAATTGTTGATATATTTAATACATTAGATATAGACTAATATCAAATATGGAATATTTAAGGACTATTTAATTATATTTCAATTGAGAAAGAAAATAAGAAGTAATATTGTGTTCTCTTACAATTAGGTAAAGCGACAAAAAATGTATTGATTATTTCTCAATAATAAGTGAAGACTCATCGTACTGGAGTTGATAACATTCGTTAGAGTGAAATAGAAAATGATGCATTATATTCCTGATAACACAGGTGAAGTAATCAGATACTAAACTTCATTAAATGTAGGATCATCAATCTGAGGAATTTAAGAAAAGTAGAAATTATTTTAAGATATTTTATAATGTTTTTAGATGTCTTTAATTTAACTGTTGGTACAGAGCATATGTATAAGATGACTTTCAGTGTTTACAAAAGGTAATCATAATGGTCCATCTTCAGTATTGAATATTTTTTCATCATAATTAAAAGTCAATTGGTTCTCATATATGATCATTTGGTATGGATCAATGTAATGAAAAATATTTTTTATGCCTTCATCATAATGAAGAATCAGAATGATGAATAAGACTATAGAATTTTTTTTAAACTTAAAGAAGTATGAAGATTTGTGAAGTGACCATAAGTATTATGAAGAGTTGAAGAATCCAAATATGAAGACTTAAATGAATGAGAAATTCAGGATTTACGGATTTCAATGAGTGGGAAGTGAAATTGGATTTCCCATCTTTTCTATTTTGGGGTGCCTATAAAAGGAGAGAAAATGTAATTTGTATGATGAGTGAAAATTCAATTGTTAACATGCACTAAGAGATCTGACATTTTTTTAGGTATTTTTTCACCAACTAGAGTCTGTTCTTCAGTTTTATGCTAAATAATTTACATCGGAACAAGTTTATCGGTTTGTGGTTCAATCTGATCAATGGAGAAATATCCAACAGATGACACTTTATTGGAGAAAGTCCATCAGAGTGATCCCATTGGAGTGAAATCCATTGAAATAAGGTTTATAAGACTGAGTATCATCATATAGATGAATTTCAAGAAGCTAATTGAGTATCTACTAAGTTTAATAAGGAAGAGTATAAGGAGAATCAGACTATAATGACCATCCAATAGAGGTTACCAGACTAGGAATATTGGACTAACATTATGGAAAAAGATTTCCAGGCTGACTTTATGGAAGAATTTTCAAGAGAAAAAATTTTATTAGATAATTTTGGACATTCTTGATGATTTTACATAGGTAAAGTTTGATCCAGCTTACTTGTGGGGGAAGTTAATACTTTATAAAGTGGATCAAAAAATTAGAAGTAAGTGAATCTCGTAACTATGGATACTTAACTGTTGAAAAAAAGGATTTTTTGTGGGATGTGGAAACTGGAAAGGATAGTTTGGGGTATAACCAACAATAGTGTGAAATTTAATATTGGGATTGTATAATTGTTCACTACATGTTCCTTTGTATTCTGGAAAGAATATAGTGAAAGAATCCATGTTGGTGGTACTATCCAACATGGTATGGAGTAGGTCCTTGTACCAAACTTTGCAAATATCATGTGTCTCCTTATCTTTATATTTGTTTCATATGAAAGGTGAGGCTGAGAAGTTATATTTGAGTGAATTGTAACTCCAACATATTTTAGAGGTTAAGAATGTTTTTCTTAAGGCGTTAGGAAACTTTCTTATAAAATAAAAAGGAACCACTAATTCACCCCCTGCTAGTGGTATCGATCCACCTTGGGAAAAACATGGAGAAGAGGGAATAAGGTGAAGGGTTGAGGGATTAGGGTATAGGGAGTAGGGTTTAAGGGTCAAGGTTTAGGGTTTGGAAGGATTTTAAAGGGGTTTTAAATGGTTTTAAGGGTCTAAAGTGTATTTGGGTACAATTTTTAAGGGTTTTAAAGGGTTATGATGGGAGTGAAGGGTTTATAATGTTATTGAAGAGGGTAGAGGTTGAAGGGTTGAGTGTTTATTTATAGGGAGTAGGGTTTAGCATTTAGGGTTTAGGGTTTATGGGTCAGGTTTTAGGGTTTGGAAGGATTTTAAAGGATTTTAAAATGGTTTTAAGGGATGAAGTGTATTTTGGTAGGATTTTTAAGGGTTTTAAAGGGTTATGAAGGGATTAAAGGGTTTTAATGTTTTAGGAAGAGGGGATAGGGTGAAGGGTTTATGTTTTATGGTATATAAAGTAGGTTTTTGGGTTTAGGATTTATGATTTAGTGTTTGGAAGGATTTTAAAGGGTTTTAAGGGTATGAAGTGTATTTTGGTAGGGGTTTAAATCTTTTAAAAGGTTTATGAAGGTATTTAATGGTTTTTAAGGTTAGGGAAGAGGGGGTTGGTTGAAGGGTTTATGGTGTTTGGTATAAAGAGTAGGGTTTAGGGTTTGGAAGTATTTTGAAAGGGTTTTAGAGGTTTTTAATTTTATGAAGTGTATTGTGGTTGGGTTTTAAGTGTTTTAAAGGGTTATGAAGGTATTTAAGGGTTTTTATTGTTATAGAAGAGAAGAGAGGGTGAAGGTTTGGTGGTTTTGGTTATAGGGAGTAGGGTTTAGGGTTTAGGGTTTGGAAGGATTTTAAAAGGGTTTTAAAAGGTTTTAAGGGTATGAAATATATTTTGATTTGGTTTTAATGGTTTTAAAGGTTTATGAAATAAGTTAAGGGGTTTTTTAGTTAGGTAATATAGAAGAAGGTGAAGGGTTTAGGGTTTAGGGTTTAGGTTATAGGAATTAGGGTTTATATTTTAGGGTTTGGAAGGGTTTTAAAGGGTTTTAAGGGTATGAAGTGTATTTTGGTAAGGTTTTATGGGTTTTAAAGGGTTATGAAGGGATTTAACGGTTTTATGTTTAGAGGAGAGGGTATAGGGTGAAGGTTTGAGCGTTTAGGTTAAAGGGAGTAGGATTTAGGGTTTATGGTTTGGAAGGATTTTAAAGGGTTTTAAGGGTATTAATTGTATTTTGGTAGGATTTTTAAGTGTTTTAAAGGGTAATGAATGGATCGAATGGTTTTTAAGGTTATTAAATATGGGATAGGTTTAAGGGTCGAGGGTTTAGGGTGTGGGGTGTGGGGTTTTGGAATTAGGGTTTAGGGTTTTGATGAATTTTTAAGGGGTTTTAAAGTGTCTTTAGGGTATGAAGTGTATTTTGGTGGGGTTTTTAAGGGTTATGAAAGTAGTGAAGGATTTTTAAGTTTATGTAATAGGTGGGAGTGTGAAGGTTTAAGGGTTTAGGGTATTGGATGTAGGGTGTATTGTGTAGGGTTTAGAAGGATTTGAAAGGGTTTTTAAAAGGGTTGTAAGGGTATGATGTGTATTTGGGTAGGGTTATTAAGGGTTATAAAGGGTTATGAAGGGTGTGAAGGGTTTTTAGGTTATTTAATAGGGGATAAGGATGAGGGTATAGGGTATAGGGTAATGGATTAGGGTTTTTCGGGAGACAAATTTATGTGATGGAACAACCAGCGGGGGCCATACCACTCATGGGGCCGCTTGGACTGGTGCCTAGATAACATTCACGCAATATTTGTCTTCTCTAGCACTAAGGTGACCCATTTGGTGCGTGGGATCTTGGATCACTCACCTCTTCTTGTCTCCTTGGAATCCTCACACTGGTCTCATGAGTGGTTCAGGTATAACAAGCTATGGGTGGACATGTTGAGTTATCATGAACTAGTCAGCTCTGTTTGGAATTCCCCTCATCCAGGAAATAAATGGACAACCTTTCACTGTAAGATACATAGTCTGAGACTTAATCTGAAATCATGGGCTAGAGACCTCGCGTCCCCATAATAGGATTTAAAAACCATTATGAAGGAGTTTGAGCACCTGGAGAAGTTTATGGAGGTGGTGTGAAATGATCGGTTCTATGAGGAGTTCGCAGGAAAGAAGGGTGTCATGTCTGACTTAATTCTAAAGCAGGAACGCTTGGCCAGAGAGAGGTCTAGGTTCAAGTGGTTAAAAAAGGGAGATAGTAACTCAGCCTTATTTCATGTGTGAATTAAGGAGAGGGGGAATTTGGTCAAGTCGAACATCATGTTGGAGGATGGTTCCTTCACAGACGATACAGACAAGGTATGGGTCATGGAAAACACTTTCTTCCAAGACCTTCTGGCTGGTCGTAATGAACGCTTGCCAACTGGTTATCCTTCAGATCCCTCAAACATTTTTGATGTGATTCCCATCCTTGCATCTAACTAGATCAATGAAATCCTAGGAGCCGTGCCAGATGAGCCTGGTATTAAGGATGCAATCATGCATTTGAACCCAGATAGCACCATGGGGCTTGATGGGGTTCCTGCTTCTTTCTAAAGGGCCTCGTGGGATACAACTAAGGAAGATCTGATTACTTCCATTCAAGATTTCTTTCATGGGGGGTTCCTGCTGAGAGTTTTCTATGCCACCACCCTTGTTCTCCTTCCCAAGACCAATATTCCTTCTTCGATCTCACACTACCGCCCAGTGAGTTTGTGTAATGTTCCTTACAAGACCTTATCTAGTATCATTAACTCCTGACTAGCAATGCATCTTCCTTGGTAGATATCCCCAGAGCATCACAAGTTTATCAAAGGTCGCTTGATTCAAGAATCCATTGCCCTTTCCCAGGTGATGATTAATGAAATCAACTTCAAAACCCATGGGTCTGACTTGGTCATTAAACTAGATATGAGCAAGGCCTATGCTCGGGTGGAATGGATATTTATTAATATATCTTTGTCAAGTGTGGTCCTCAACTCTTGGAACGTTGATATTATCTTTCACTACTTCAGTTCCTCATGGATATCAGTGAAATTCATGGGAAAGTCTTATGGATTCTTCATGTCTACCCGGGGAATCAGGAAAGGATACCCTATCTCACCATCACTGTTCATCATCATTCAGGATGTTCTGATCCGACTCATTCAGAGAAGCATCAATAATGGAGACATCCTACCATATCATCATCGATCAAGGCCCCCAACAATATCCCACCTTATGTTTTCCAATGATACCATCTTATTACTAAACGGAAAGAGTAGATCAATATGAAGCCTAAACGGAGTGTTGGAGGATTATTGTCATTGGAGTTTTTAGACCATTAACAAGGGGAAGAGTGATTTCTTTATTTCTAACAGGTTCTCCTCTGAGAGAGTGCAAGTTGTTAGTAGACTACCTGGAATCCAGAGGGGATAATTCCATATGGTCTATATAGGTGCGCTTGTCTCGCCTAGGAGGATTCAAATTTGTGACTTCAACGCCCCCTACACCAGGGTTTTAGATAGAGTGTTTAACAACAAAACTAAATTGTTTTCCTTTGGCGGACGTATTTCCCTGGTGAACAGTGTTCTAGTGGCCTCTTCGATCCATGGTCTATCCTCCATCAAATTTCCTAAGGGGGTTATTAAAATGATCGACAAGGTTCTTGCCAATTTCATCTGGGATTCTTTATTGGAAAGGAAGAAGCACTGGGTAGCCTGGGGGAAAATTGCACAACCCACGAATGAAGGAGGTATCAACATGCACAACCTAGAGGATACCCACTACTACATGCATGCTAGGCTTGCAAGGAGCATACTGGAATGATGTACCCTATGGGAAAATACCATGCAGGCATACACGATGCGCCTCCGTGACTCAGGGGAGGGGCATCATTCTTCCCTTTGGTCGGTGATATCTCCTATTGTCGATATGCTTCATCCCATCTCTTGATGGGTAGTGGGGAAAGGTGAGCTATCATTTTGGCATCAGGATTGGTGTGGTACAGTGTTGGGATTCCCCAGATGCCCAGCTACTGATATTTCATTCAAGGAGTCCAGTCTCTTCCCTAGCTTTACCAACTCGGTTTTGGATAAGGAATAGTAGGAGTGATTTCAACTCATTGAACTTAATGAATATGAGGAAAAATGTGTGTTCACGACCACCTCCTTGGGCCTGTTATCTTTGAAGGATTTTTGTCTCATAGGTAATGGAATGTTACAGGGGAGGGATGGGATGAGATTATTTGGGTGAAAAAAATCCCCATCAAGATCAACTCTCTCACCTAGAGGATTCATAATAGAGCCCTTCCGACCAATGAAAATATCTGTAGATGTGGTATCTATCTTGTTTCCAAGTGCGTCTACTATAGCGTTCCTAGTGAGGTGAGCACCGCCCATCCGTTATTCAGTATTGGCTAGGCATGTGAGGTGTGGAATGTCCTGGGGGATTTCTTTATGCCCTTCCCTCGAGTGGATCTACCACCACCTTTCTTGTTAAGTGGTTCCAAGGCTCTGAGGGAGGAGGCATAGAGAGGGTGGCCCGAGCAGTGGTGCTGCAAGTGAGGTTCTAGACAATCTGGAAGGTGTGGAACAAAGTGAAGCATGAGGGGGTGGGGGTGTTGCCTCGTGTCATTATTGGTTGGGTGTACAATCACTACTACAAAAGTGGGCAAGGGAAGCGCCCCCTTATATCAGCGCTAAGAAAACCTGCTGATAAAGGTTACCCTGTATCAGCACTAAAATTTTAGTGCTGATAAAGGAGGTCTATATCAGTGCTTTTCTAGCGCTGATAGATGGCCTCTCTATCAGCGCTAGAAAAGCGCTGATAAAGAAACCCTATATCAGCGCTATAATCTTAGCGCTGATACAGGGATTCTATATGAGCGCTTTTCTAGCGCTGATAAAGAACTTCTTTATCATCGCTAAAATTTTAGCGCTGATATAGGGTAACCTTTATCAGTACTAAAATAATGCTAATAAAAAGACCCTTTATCAGCGCTAGAAAAGAGCTGATAAAGATTCCCTTTATCAGTGCTAAAATTTTAGCGCTGATACAGTGTAACGGCCCGATATTTTGAATAAATCTTGTTTCCTAATCTCATGTGTTATTTTATGTTTTATTTGATAAACATGATTATAATTAAAATGAGAACATTGGGTTATGAATGTTATATGACCATCAGTTAATATGACCGCTGTGAACAAAATGTTTTGATTATTGTCTCTAAATACAAGTAATCTTGGTTAATTATTATAGAAAGAAGATTCGATGGCCTCACCTAGTTGTCTTGGACCGATCGAAGCCCATCTAACAGATCTTGGGAAGGAGGTAGCACCATTGGGCTTTGCTCTGGACCAAACCCAAGCTGAACTTCATCATGTGAAGCTAGAATGGAATCGCCTTCACGAGAAGTTCAAACTGATAGAAATTACTACTCGGGCAATGTTGGTCGAGCCTCCCTCGGACTCTCTCACCTTAGCCCACCTTACACTTAGGTCCTATGCTGGTGTGATAAGGGGCTATGTAAGAAGACCGTAACTGCCTTGTGTAATCCTTTGTTTTAAATAAAAATTGGGATTTCTTCTTATGATGATGTTTATGAATTTTCAAATGACCGGATAAATATAGTATACATATTTTTGATGAATTTTAGAAAAAGGATATTTTAAAAATGTTTATGTAAACCTTAAATAATTAAAAATGTGTAATGATTTTCAAAAAATGGTCTTCTACAATTATGTTCAGTACAAAATTTGGAGTCTAATAAGATCAACTTGATTTTTGATGAATAGTAAATTATGAATAGTGATTTTATGATTAGGATTAGTAATATTACCAAATGGATTAGTAATCTCACTTAAAGAAAGTTTTAAAATAATCTAGGCACCTTTATTAAGTAATGTGATTCAATAAAATGGTTAAATAACAGTTTTATAAATTATTATTCAAGTATTAGTTTTTTCGGGTGAATAGTGTTTTTTAATTAAAAGTTAAATTAAAAATATTTAGAAAATTATTTTTATAAAATGGATTTCATTTTTGAACTCAGAGCACCGATATTATGCTATGGTAATTTTTGGGGTTTTTTCTGAAAAAATGAATTTTCGGTGAATAGTGTATTTATTTAAAAATAAAATTAAAAATATTTAGAAAATTATTTTTATAAAATGGAGTTCATTTTTGAAATCATAGCATTGATATTTGGTTAGTTTGAAACTTTGGGATTTTTCTGAGAAAGTTGAATTTTCAGTGAATAGTAAAAATACAGTTTTAGGGTTTCGGTATGTTTAATGACATCATAACTGTGTCATGGTGATGTCATGAGATATTTTAAGGGTTGGCCGGCCAAGGGTGATGAATTATTGTTTTGGGGGCCCCATGTGGCCTAAATCCATGGTAAATTCCAAGGGAGAGCACATGGGTTTGAGAAAAGCACATGTGAGGTGTCCCTTGGCCATTAATGCTTTGTCCCCTCACTTTCCCTATAAATACCAAGCCCTCCCCTCATCCATTCGACTCCCCACTCTTATCCAACGAATTTCTGGTCTCATTACCTCCCAAGGAGTCCTCCCAAGGTTCCCCCAAGCCCTCAAGGTCCCAACCTTTGAGGTTTAAGAGTTACATTTTAAGGTAAGGGATCCGACCTCTCTCTTTCATTTCAAGTAATCTCTTTTATGTCATTCCTTTTATGATACATGTTCTTATGTTAGAGGATGTTCTTTTATACTCCTCTTACTTCCCTTTTTATGTTCATATAATGAGCTATCCCCTCTTACTCTCATTATTTCGTTTTATGAAGTTTTAAGTGGCGCCGTTAGGCTGCCGAAATTTTTGTAACGGACTCTTTCTCCCTTCTCATTTTTCAAGATCTATTTTCATGTAAAGTCTTTCAAGTTCCTTTTTATTATGTTGGGGTATGATCTCTAAATTTATCATACTGATCTTTTATGATAATATGATGAGAGACCCCATTTTATCTCTTCAATTCAGTATTTTGAAGTTTTAAGTGGCGCCGTTAGGCTGCCGAATTTTTAAGTGGTTCTTCACCCTTCTCGTTTTGAAGTTCTACTTTCATGTCAATTCTTTCAAGTTCCTTTTTAGTTATGTTGGGGTATGATCTATATATCTATCATACTAGACTCTTATGTTCATATGATGAGATACCCCATTTGATCTCTTCAATTCAGTATTTTGAAGTTTTAAGTGGCGCCGTTAGGCTGCCGAATTTTTAGGGGATTCTTTCACCCTTCTCATTCTTTTCAAAGTTCTACTTTCATTTCAAGTCTTTCAAGTTCCTTTTTTATGTTGGGGTATGATCTATATATCTATCATACTGGAATCTTATGTTCATATGATGAGAGACCCTATTTGACATTGTCAATTCAATTTTTTTGAAGTTTGAGTGACGCCGTTAGGCTGCCGAATTTTTAAGTGGTTCTTCACCCTTCTCGTTTTGAAGTTCTACTTTCATGTCAAGTCTTTCAAGTTCCTTTTTAATTATGTTGGGGAATTATCTCTATATATATCATACTGAACTCTTATGTTCACATTATTAGAGACCCTATTTGATCTTTTCAAATCATTTTTGTTGAAGTTTAAGTAACGCCGGTAGGCTGCCGAACATTCATAAGAGAAATCTAATTTTTGTCTTCCTTCCATGTTTTTCATTTCAAATGGTATGTCCTTGAAATTTCATTACCATGATCATGTATCCTTCTTATTCTATCCATATACTATTTTATGGGTCATTTATGAATGTTTGACCCATTTTCCCTCTCTTTTTAATGTCTTCTAAAACCTCATAACATAGCCGTTATGCTGCAGAATTTCCATCTCAAAATGTCTCTCTCTTTTTCTAAAGTTCTTTTATATTATTAAGTGAATACTCAAAGCTATTTCTTCTAAAGGTGTATTCACATATATATAAAAATGTTCTATTTTAAATTCTGGGATTTACATACATGATACCCGCTTTCCCTTTCCGTGGGTTTAAAGTAACGTAAAGATCAAGTCTTTCAAGCAGTTTTTAAAACGTTATGATTATGAAATGAAACCCATTTATTTTATGCTATATGGGTTATTTATGAAATTTTTGATGATGATATATGTGGATCAAATGATAATAAAGGAAAATTTAAGGGTGCGCCCTGATAGCGCTCCAATGCATTGGGTAAAGACTTAATCTCTAGAGATGGCCATTTTTAACGACACCTTGGTGAATAACCTTGGTAATTTTTAATGACACCTTGGGGATGGACCTTGGTGAAACGAAACTATTGTCAATATTAAATGTTGCAGCCACATATTCAAGTTATGAAAAATGTTATTTTTATTATAAAATTCCTCATGATTTCTTTCTCATGCCTTAAAGTTCTTTTCATGTCCTTATTGAAGTATCTCAAGTTCACATGTAAAATGTTTCTCTTGTTTCCATTACTGGGCCTTCTGCTCACCCTTTCTTTTGATGTATGTCCCCAGGTTATGAGATGCAGTAATGAACATAGGATGAACATAAGGAGAAGCCTTTCAAGTGTTTAAGAAGATTTTTTTTTGTTTCATGTTTTAAGTTCCTGGTTTCCAAGATACTAAACCTTAACGATCCTCAGTTTTGTAAAATGTAATGAAAGTTTATGTGATAAAAAGGCGGGATGCTATATTTGGTATCAAAGGATGGTTTAGTTATTTGTGGAAATTAGGATATGAAAACTTTAGGAATAAGCCTATAGAAAAGTTTATATATAGGAAATCTTCCTGGTATTTTGGTGAGTATTGGGTAATGGGTTTCCAAGCAAATGCATCCCTGTCTGGATACGAGCAGGTAGAGGTGGCTCTGGCACAGATGTACATAGGGGTAAAACCCGAAAACACCGCTTTGAGCTAGACTCGAACGGGAACTGGTACACGACAACGGGCCTTGCTGCACTCTTGGTTACGACACTCCCGGGGGATATGCTTTGGTAAATTCATAAGCTTAGTATGAACCATTATTAAAGGAACAAGGATAAAACAAAATAAATATTCACATAAGAATATATGATCATGGATAACCTATATGGGAACCTAGGGGATCACATGTTAGGGTATACTTTTCTTCTACAAGTTATCCTTATATGCTTTAAGTTCCTTTTCATGATTATTGGTTAAGTATTTAAGCCTCTAATTATACTTTCTCTTCTTAGTTAATGGTTAGAAATGGAAGAACATGTCCCAACAACCAATGTGATAGGAAATGCGATGATTTCCGGATTAAAGGATGATTATTATTTTGGAAGACGTTCACTATTTTGGGGACCCTATATGATCTAGGTAAATAGATTACTACGGTATTTTCATTGAGGAGTAAGTTTGACTTATATTTTGAAGAATTGATGAATTTAAGGTGGACTTATAGTAATTTAGGTTACTTATGGGAATGATTAACCTATCTTGGGTAAAATATGTTTAGGTTAGATAATTTTGTTATAAGATGTTAGGAGAGGTTGATGTTGTTTGGAGATGAACAATGAAGTTTATTTTGGAAGACTATGTTATCAAATCCTTCTTGTATTTGGGTTTCAATCTTAGTTTAGTTTATTTTGAGGAATTTTAAGGACCATTATTTATGGAGTGGTCTATGATGAACTTTGGGTAGTACCATGGAACCTTGAAGATTTAAAAGTAGTTTCCATTCCTATGGGATTCTTTCTTTTGAAGAGTTGTTTTACCTTACCCTTTCGGTTTTTGGGATAATGTTTAAAGATAAAAGAAATAGATAGTTAATCTTTTGTGGATTATGTGATTCTCTAGAAGATGATTCTTGTGTTTTGATGAGACCAAGTAGTTTCGAATGATCATAGTTTGGAGAAAAGATTAGTTTTGGGTAGAAACTTATTAAAGGATGAAACTCTACATGAAGGTAGATATATTTCCTTATGTTTTTGTTCTATGTTGTAAATGAATTCCTCAAAGTTATGAAAAGGAACGTAAAACAAAAACGTTGTTGATTTATGTTTCCTACTAGGTAATCAAAGACCGCTTGCACACATAATAATTTTGGGATTTTCTGGTGGTTAACTTCCTCCTAATCATGTTTTCTATCACTCTCCTTTAGGACGTGACCCTTTGTTTTCTCCTCCATGTCCATGTTTCCTACATGGAATCCCAGTATGAGTAAACTCGGGTGGCCTTTGTACTCCATTTTCTTTCTTTTAAAGTAATGGTGTCCCCGACTCTTTTTCCGATGTGGGACTTTCAATGAAATTTCAAAACCCAATTTTTAAAATTGCGAGGATGCAATTTCTTAAGGGGGGAAGATTGTAACGGCCCGATATTTTGAATAAATCTTGTTTCCTAATCTCATGTGTTATTTTATGTTTTATTTGATAAACATGATTATAATTAAAATGAGACCATTGGGTTCTGAATGTTATATGACCATCAGTTAATATGACCGCTGTGAACAAAATGTTTTGATTATTGTCTCTAAATACAAGTAATCTTGGTTAATTATTATAGAAAGAATATTCGATGGACTCACCTAGTTGTCTTGGACTGATCGAATCCCATCTAACAGAACTTGGGAAGGAGGTAGCACCATTGGGCTTTTCTCTGGACCAAACCCAAGCCGAACTTCATTATGTGAAGCTAGAACGGAATCGCCTTCGCGAGAAGTTCAAACTGATAGAAATTACTACTCGGGCAATGTTGGTCGAGCCTCCCTCGGACTCTCTCACCTTAGCACACCTTACACTTAGGTCCTATGCTGGTGTGATAAGGGGCTATGTAAGAATACCGTAACTGCCTTGTGTAATCCTTTGTTTTAAATAAAAATTGGGATTTCTTCTTATGATGATGTTTATGAATTTTCAAATTACCGGATAAATATAGTATACATATTTTTGTTGAATTTTAGAAAAAGGATATTTTAAAAATGTTTATGTAAACCTTAAATAATTAAAAATGTGTAATGATTTTCAAAAAATGGTCTTCTATAATTATGTTCAGTACAAAATTTGGAGTCTAATAAGATCAACTTGATTTTTGATGAATAGTAAATTATGAATAGTGATTTTATGATTAGGATTAGTAATATGACCAAATGGATTTGTAATCTCACTTAAAGAAAGTTTTAAAATAATCTAGGCACCTTGATTAAGTAATGTGATTCAATAAAATGGTTAAATAACGGTTTTATAAATTATTATTCAAGTATTAGTTTTTTCAGGTGAATAGTGTTTTTTAATTAAAAGTTAAATTAAAAATATTTAGAAAATTATTTTTATAAAATGGATTTCATTTTTGAACTCAGAGCACTGATATTATGCTATGGTAATTTTTGGGGTTTTTTCTGAAAAAAATGAATTTTCGGTGAATAGTGTATTTATTTAAAAATAAAATTAAAAATATTTAGAAAATTATTTTTATAAAATGGAGTTCATTTTTGAAATCAGAGCATTGATATTTGGTTAGTGTGAAACTTTGGGATTTTTCTGAGAAAGTTGAATTTTCAGTGAATAGTAAAAATACAGTTTTAGGGTTTCGGTATGTTTAATGACATCATAACTGTGTCATGGTGATGTCATGAGATATTTTAAGGGTTGGCCGGCCAAGGGTGATGAATTATTGTTTTGGGGGCCCCATGTGGCCTAACTCCATGGTAAATGCCAAGGGAGAGCACATGGGTTTGAGAAAAGCACATGTGAGGTGTCCCTTGAACATTAATGCTTTGTCCCCTCACTTTCCCTATAAATACCAAGCCCTCCCATCATCCATTCGACTCCCCACTCTTCCCCAACGAAGTTATGGTCTCATTACCTCCCAAGGAGTCCTCCCAAGGTTCCCCCAAGCCCTCAAGGTCCCAACCTTTTAGGTTTAAGAGTTACATTTTAAGGTAAGGGATCTGACCTCTCTCTTTCATTTCAAGTAATCTCTTTTATGTCATTCCTTTTATGCTAAATGTTCTTATGTTAGAGGATGTTCTTTTATACTCCTCTTACTGCCCTTTTTATGTTCATATAATGAGAGATCCCCTATTACTCTCATTATTTCGTTTTATGAAGTTTTAAGTGGCGCCGTTAGGCTGCCGAAATTTTTGTAACGGACTCTTTCTCCCTTCTCATTTTTCAAGATCTATTTTCATGTAAAGTCTTTCAAGTTATTTTTTATTATGTTGGGGTATGATCTCTAAATTTATCATACTGATCTTTTATGATCATATGATGAGAGACCCCATTTTATCTCTTCAATTCAGTATTTTGAAGTTTTAAGTGGCGCCGTTAGGCTGCCGAATTTTTAAGTGGTTCTTCACCCTTCTCGTTTTGAAGTTCTACTTTCATGTCAATTCTTTCAAGTTCCTTTTTTGTTATGTTGGGGTTTGATCTCTATATATATCATACTAGACTCTTATTTTCATATGATGAGAGACCCCATTTGATCTCTTCAATTCAGTATTTTGAAGTTTTAAGTGGCGCCGTTAGGCTGCCGAATTTTTAGGGGATTCTTTCACCCTTCTCATTCTTTTCAAAGTTCTACTTTCATGTCAAGTCTTTCAAGTTCCTTTTTTATGTTGGGGTATGATCTATATATCTATCATACTGGAATATTATGTTCATATGATGATAGACCCTATTTGACCTTGTCAATTCAATTTTGTTGAAGTTTGAGTGACGCCGTTAGGCTGCCGAATTTTTAAGTGGTTCTTCACCCTTCTCGTTTTGAAGTTCTACTTTCATGTCAAGTCTTTCAAGTTCCTTTTTAATTATGTTGGGGCATTATATCTATATCTATCATACTGAACTCTTATGTTCACATGATTATAGACCCTATTTGATCTTTTCAAATCATTTTTTTTGAAGTTTAAGCAACGCCGTTAGGCTGCCGAACATTCATAAGAGAAATCTAATTTTTGTCTTCCTTCCATGTTTTTCATTTCAAATGGTATTTCCTTGAAATTTCATTACCATGATAATGTATCCTTATTATTCTGTCCATATACTATTTTATGGGTCATTTATGAATGTTTGACCCATTTTCCCTCTCTTTTTAATGTCTTCTAAAACCTCATAACATAGCCGTTATGCTGCAGAATTTCCATCTCAAAATGTCTCTCTCTTTTTCTAAAGTTATTTTATATTATTAAGTGAATACTCAAAGCTCTTTCTTATAAAGGGGTATTCACATATATATAAAAATGTTCTATTTTAAATTCTGGTATTTACATACATGATACCCGCTTTCCCTTTCCGTGGGTTTAAAGTAACGTAAAGATCAAGTCTTTCAAGCAGTTTTTAAAACATTATGATTATGAAATGAAACCCATTTATTTTATGCTATATGGGTTATTTATGAAATGTTTGATGGTGATATATGTGGCTCACATGATAATAAAGTCAAATTTAAGGGTGCGCCCTGATAGCGCTCCAATGCATTGGGTAAAGACTTAATCTCTAGAGATGACCATTTTTAACGACGCCTTGGTGAATAACCTTGGTAATTTTTAATGACACCTTGGGGATGGACCTTGGTGAAACGAAACGATTTTCAATATTAAATGTTGCAGCCACATCTTCAAGTTATGAAAAATGTTATTTTTATTATGAAATGCCTCATGATTTCTTTCTCATGCCTTAAAGTTCTTTTCATGTCCTTATTGAAGTATCTCAAGTTCACATGTAAAATGTTTCTCTTGTTTCCATTAGTGGGCCTTCTGCTCACCCTTTCTTTTGATGTATGTCCCCAGGTTATGAGATGCAGTAATGAACATAGGATGAACATAAGGAGAAGCCTTTCAAGTGTTTAAGAAGAATGTTTTTTTGTTTCATGTTTTAAGTTCCTGGTTTCCAAGACACTAAACCTTAACGATCCTTGGTTTTGTAAAATGTAATGAAAGTTTATGTGATAAAAAGGCGGGATGATATATACAGTAAGGATTTATCAGTGCTTTTGTAGTGCTGATAAAGGGTACTATTATCAGTTCTAAAAAAGCACTGATAAAGGACACCTTTATCAGCGCTAAAATGTTAGTGCAGATAAAACCTTAGTGCATTTTTTTATAAAGTCGGTCGCACAGTGCCCTCGTTTTATCGCGACCTAAAGCTCTCGCGGTACTGGAACCCTGCGAATCCCCTCTGCCGCCCGCTAAGATCATGTTGTCGGACCTCTGTCGTCCGCTGAGTTCGCGTTGCCGGACCTACTCCACCCTCGAGCTTCAGTTTGCCAGACCTCCGCTGCCCGCAACGCTTTCAAGCTTCGGTTTTCCGGACCTCCTTTAAGGCATGTTTTCCAAATCTTTTTTTCAATATTATTCTCCTCTCCCGTTTGTATATCATTTTTTAACGTTCTTTTTTATTCTATGGGTGAGTATTATGGATTGACCGATTGAAGAAAATGAACTATACTCGATGGAAAATGATGTAAAGGGGATTATTCACATGTGTTTACTAATTTTCATTATATTTCTCAAGAACATGGTGCTTGTTTACTTTTATTGTTGAAAATCATCATTGTTTTTTGGTGGGGTTGTTTGAGAAGTTTTTTGTTAGTTTGGTTGTGATAGATTCCACTGGGGGAAAATGTGAGATGGTTGAGGTGGTAAATCGTGCAGTGGGGAAGCATCAAACTTTCCATTGTTAAAAAGATGTAATGAGTGGGTTATTGTGGGAGATGACATCGTTAGTTGATATGGGTTTTCCTTTTAGTTTCCCAGTGACATAGAATATAGTTGTTAATGATGAAATTGAAAATGGATTGGTGGGAATTGAATAACTTCATGGATAAAAATAAAATGGTGGCTATAAAACTATGCTCACCCCTACGCGATGAGTATATCGGGTGGTTCCCTCTTCTAAAATTCAAATATGTGAGTTCCTTTACCGAGATATAAACATATGACCACTCTTAATTCAGGAAACATCCAAATCTAGGTGATAATCCTAGGTTGCCTTAGGTGATGAGAATATGAAGTCCCTATGTTATGGGAATATGAGATCTTCTTTATCTCCCAAATAATGTTCCCTTGATTATAAATCATGAGATTATAAATAGATTCATTTGGGGATATGCCTAAGAATCCCCTAAGTGATGATCATAAGATCTCTTATTCATCTCCTAGGTAATGATCCTAGGATTATACCTCACATTAGGAGCATGAGATTCCTTAGGCGATGTGCCAAAGAATCCCCTATGTGATGAGCATACGATCTCTAAACACTTCCCTTAGTAGATGATCTTATGTTCTTACGTGGTGTGATAAGAACACAATTCATTAGTTGATGAATATAGAAATCCTTATGTGCTATGAATATATTTTATGAACCAAATTGGTGTAGATTCCTCACATGAAAAATGTGATCCACCTTGTGTAATGAGCATAAGATTATAGAGGTTACAAGACTTGAATTCCTTCTGCAATAATAATAAGTTACCAATTATCAATCATGGTATGACTCATGTATTACAGATAATACACCTCATGTCATGAGCTAATGAAAAATTAATAACCTCAATTTTAGATGAATTTTATAGTTTATCAATACACTCATCGCCATTATTATATTCAACTAAAAGTATATTCCCTGTAACTAGAATAATAATTGTAATTAACTTGTGTCCACTAGAGAGTAGAACCAAAAACTAGATTCAGAAACATGTCTTATATCTGGAATAGAGACCCAGAATAGGAATCATACTCCAAGAAGGAAACTATAGAAGGAATATCTGACATCCCATATTCCCATTCCAATCAAGGGGACAATATTATCAACCATGGAGGTGGACTCTTTCCATATTTGGAAATAGTTAAGGTAGGTTATGAGGATTGTGGCTAGCCCAAGGAAGCAGATTCAAGCCCGAGTGATTTCCCCAGTAGAGGCATAAAAAAATTACCCATGAGCCCAAATATCTAATTCAAATGGGCCTTATTCTATGGGAACCATACATATTAGGACATACTATAAATAAAAACATTCCCACATATAGAGGACCATATTCACTAAGTGGTCCATACTCCTACTAGTTGAAAAAACCCTATACCACATAGAGTCATATTTTTTGTGAATCCAAAATACACTCATTAGGCTATATCCCCTTTTAGTTAGACCAAAAATGTCTTATCACACGTATTTACCATACCAACTTTCACTTGGTATCATTATAAAAATCATCTATACAACTTGATGTTAAACTATATCAATTATTTATTATTAGAAGTACATTGCACATGGTTGTGATAAATACCCTCAGTGCATTCACTAACCCATGACATGTTGGAGGATGGTTTTAGGGGGTCACTACACTATAATCTACTAACCAATAGAGGGGTATAAATAGGTATAGTCCACGAAATAGTGTTATCAAAGAATTTTATTAGGAGATATGATGGGGTTTGACGTTAGGAACATTTGAGGATTTCAATGGTTTGGTTTAGAAAGTATTTCATTTGAATTCGTTGGTATGTTTTGGGTGTACCTTTCCTTAGGTTTCAAATTATGCTCTTAGTGGTTCTTCATGGTTAGTTGTTGTAGTCTCTTATTTGGGTGAAGGGATGTGTTCTTAGTATATTTCCATCTTATTATGTTCTTCATGGTTAGTGGTTGTAGTCTCTTATTTGGAGATGAATGGTGTTCTTGGTGAGGGACACTATCTAGCTAGTGGTGTCGTTGTATATGAGAAAGCATCGATGTAGTTGGAGATGTATGATGTTCTTCATTTGAGTAGACTCGTTTAGATTCCAAGTGGGTGTTTCTATACTATATCTTCTTTTTGGAATTCATGTGTTTCATGAATTCATATTTTTTCCATTTGAAGTTGTTTAGACATGTTTTGATCATTTTGAAGCACGAAATAACCCTATTAATGAAAATAATATATGGAATGGATGGTATCTTATTGTGAATTAACCCTTTTCATTGAAATAAATTAGGTTTCCTTCTACCGTTGGTGGATTTGATATTATAAATGAAAATCATGGTTTAAAATAAATATAAGTTGATTCTTTAAATAAAATTCCAAATGGTTTGGCATGTGTTTGTTTATTGAATTTTGTTGGGAATGATTTCCAAAATAAATTAAAATGTATTGTTTTTAAATGTTTTATGGTATTGGTATTTTAAAAAATTGAGGGGGATTGATTGTCCTTTTGAACAAAATACCTTTGATCCCGACCACCATCCATTGTTTGTTGGGGGTGACTTTAATGTCATTTCCAACCCAAAGGAAAGGAAAGGTAGAAGCCCATTCCAGAGGAAGTCCATCATAGAGTTTGTTCAGTTCATGGCTGGGAAGGGCCTCATTGATCTCAGCTTCTCAGGTGACAGTTTCACCTGGTGCAACAACTGTAGGGGTCATCACCGCTTGTGGATTCTATTGGATAGGTGTCTAGCCAACATGAAATCCACTAAACTATTTTCAAATACCATGTTTTTTCATCTTGTTTGGGTTATTTTAATTCACTCCCCCCTTTTGGTTTCCATTTCTTCTTGGCATGATCATCAGGAACAGTTTCACTTACACCAGTAGTGAGTATTTTGGCATGACGATATTGAATGTAGGGAAGAGACCTATGAGTGGTAGATGTATCATTCTTGATTATTCTTGTGTTTGGTCTGGGGTGATTTGAGGAAACTATAATGAATCTAAAGTAATTATATTTAATGAAGATGAATAAATACTAATGGTTAGGCTCTATTAATCTCCATTTTTATAAGGAATTGGTTCTCTTATACTGTATTTGGAATTCTTGTTTTGTGTAATTGAAACATAAATGCTAATATTTGAGATTCAAATAGGATGGAGATGAATAAATATTGGATGGATGCTAATCATTTAACAATAGAGTACGAGAACAGAGTGAAAGAGTACATCAAGTTTGCAAAGGATCACGCAAAGGATCCTTCTCAAATCCTTTGTCCGTGTTTACGTTGTTGTTATTCTAGACTACTTACTCCAGAGGAGTTGTAAGAACATTTGATATGTCACAGAATAGATCAAAGTTATAAATGTTGGAATAAACATGGAGAAAAAGTGAATGTAGCTACTGGCTGGGATAAAACTGCGTTTTATGGATCGTTAGATATGAATACAAATATGGATAATGAAGAAGACCGTATGTAGGATGTGATTACAGATGTCAATGATGATGAATATCGTATTGAGGAAATGACAAAGACAATTCAAAATGAACTCCGTGATTGCCCAAAAATTGTTTGAGAAGTTAAAGAGTTGTGCAAAGACACCATTGTACGTTGCTTGCACTAAGTATACAACATTTTCAGCTGTACTGAAGTTGTATAAATTGAAATCAGGCAACGGATGGAGTGATGCCAGTTTTACGGAACTACTTTCTCTCTTGAATGACATGCTCCTGGAAGATAATGAGTTCCCAAGCCGGAAATATGAAGCTAGACGAATGCTACGCTCGATGGGAATGATTTCTGAAAGAATACATGCCTGCCCAAAAGACTATATATTGTTTTGAAAAGAGAAGAAATCACTTACAGAATTCACAAAGTGTGGTGCTTCTCGATAAAAGAAAGATAAATCCAATCCTACGAAAGTTTTATGGTACTTTCCAATCATTCCAAGGTTTAGGCGTCTATATGGAATTGAAGAAATTGCAAGACAATTGTCGTGGAATGCAGATAAAAGAAATAAAGATGGGTTATTACATCATCCGACCGACTCTCCTCAATAGAAGAAAATTGATCATGAGTATCCTGAATTTGGAAAAGAGCTGAGAAACCTTCGTCTTGTGTTATCTACAAATGGAGTGAATCCTTTTGGTTTTCAAACCAGCACTCATAGTACATGACCTCTTATGTTGGTAAATTATAACTTGCCACCCTGGTTATGCATGAAGCAGAAATTCATCATGTTATCTATGCTTATATCAGGACCAAAACAACCAGGTAACGATATTGATGTTTATCTGGATCCTTTGATCAAGGATTTGAAGTTATTGTGGGACTCAGGTGTAGTGTTGTATGATGCTTATAAAAGTGAATACTTCACATTGAGCGCGATGTTGTATGGAAAAATAAATGATTTACCTGCTTATGGAAATTTGTCAGGCTATATCATTAAAGGAACTCAAGGGTGTCCTGTGTGCAAAGAAGATATAGAATCAATTAGGTTGAAACATTCATCGAAATCTGTGTTTCTAGGAAATCGTAGATTTCTACCTTGTCGGCATAAGTACCGATCTTGGACGACATCATTCAATGGAAGTTCAAAAAAACACGCAACACCATCTCCACTAACTCGTGATCAACTGTTTGATAAAGTAAAATATTTGAACACTATTTTTGGTAAACCATTTTCAAAAATCCTTACGAAAATCGGTTCGAAAACAAGATCAGTTTTTTTTTGAATTACCATACTGTAATTGTTTGTACATCAGACATTTTATTGATGTGATGCATGTGGAAAAAAATGTATGTGACAGTGTTATGGGAACGTTTCTAAATTCCCCTGAAAAAACAAAAGACGGAATTAAGGCAAGGTTGGACATGGTTGACACGGGAATACGAGAAGAGTTGGCTCCCGTGAAAGGTGAAAATCGAATGTTTCTTCCTCCAGCTGCTTATACTCTTTCTAGGGCAGAGAGATATCAGTTTTGAAACTTCTTCAATGATGTAAAGGTTCCATAGGGGTACTCATCAAATATCAAGAACATTGTGTCAATGAATTATTTGAAGTTAAAAGGTTTGAAATCACATGATTTACATGTTTTGATGCAAGATCTAATTCATATATCTTTACGTTGCATTTTACCCAAGAATGTCCGTCATACGTTAACCAAACTTTGTTTCTTTTTCAAAGCTATATGTAGCAAAGTTTTAGACCCGGGGAAATTTCCAGCTATGGAAAAAGAAATTGTCATCATATTATGTGAATTATAAATGTTCTTCCCACCAATATTCTTTGATATTATGTTTCATTTGATGATTCACTTGGTGAGAGAGATTCAAATTTGTGGTCCTGTGCACTATAGATGGATGTATCCTATTGAACGGTATATGAATATTTTTAAAGGGTGTGTCAAAAATTGAATTCGGCCAGAGGGTTGTATAGTGGAGTGATATATTGTTGAGGAAGCCATTGAATTTTGTACTGAATACCTATCTGATGTGGAAAGTATTGGTCTCCTGAAATCTCGTCACACTGGATGCAATTAAGGGTGAGGGAATTTCTGGAAGAGAAGTTGTGACAATCATTATTATAGATCGGGAGCAGGATCATATTTATGTTTTGCATAACATTTGGTAGGTTTATCCATATATTGAAACTCACAAATAAATTCTTAGGTAGTTGAATCCATCGAGGGCTGAAAAATGGTTATCAGATACACATAATCACCAGTTTATAGGATGGTTTCAGGACCATATTTTTAAGCAGTTGGATGAAAATCCGAATTCAATTTCAGAACATCTTCGATGGCTAGCCGCTGGACCAAGTGCGTATGTATTATCTTACAGTGGTTATGTAATTAATGGTTATACATTCTATATAGATGAACATGATGAATATAGTACCATGAAAAATAGTGGAGTTACACTAGTGGCTGAAGCGATGCATGTTTCTAGTAGTAAGGACATAAATCCAATTTATGAAAATATGTCATAATTTGGCATTATCAAACTAATATGGGAGTTGGATTATACGACATTCCAATTGCTGATTTTTCAACGCAAATGGATTGATAACAACAATGGTGTTCAAATAGATGAATGGGGATTTGTGAAAGTTGATTTTAGTAAAGAAGGGTACAAAGACGAATAGTTTATAATGGCATCATAAGCAGTACAAGTTTTTTATGTTCCAGATCCCGTAAACCGAAAGTGGTCTATTGTTCTGTTATCATCCAAAACTACTGAAGGTTTCGATGAAAATTCAGTTGAGGATGATCCTTTTATTGGTACGTCGCAATCATTTCGGAGCGGTCCCAATATAGATGATGTTTTGTATGTTATAGGAGACCACAATGAAGGGATTTGGATAGTCGATAGTGGAGTAAAATCCCTTAAACCTTTGAAAAAAAGAAAGAGAGTTCAGTAAATAGGTTATATTTTGTTTGTAATATAGATCTTGTTATCTCATGTTATTATATTACCATTACTGAATTTATGTAATCTGAATTAAATATTAAACCACTTTTGCAGATAATGACTTCTGCACATTCTGATGCTCCTAACCTTGAGGCTGAACAAGTCTCTCAAGCAGCTGCTGTTGCGGCTGCTACTGCTCCTGCAGCTCATGCTGCTGCTGCGGTTGCTCCTGCTGCTGCTCCTGCTGATCCTGCAGCTCATGCTGCTGCTGCTGTTGCTCCTGCTATGGCTCTGGTTGCTCCTGCTGCTCCTCCTGCTGCGGCTCCTACTGCAGATGCTCCTCCTGCTGCTCCTGCTACTGCGGCTCCTGCTGCTCTTAGTGTTGAGGTCCAACAACCATAAACACATGTCGTTGATACCATTCTAGATGAACATATAGATGATGTTGATATCGATGAAATGGTTGGGAATGAAGGACCAGCGTCGTAGAAATCACAAGTGCGTCGTAGTTTAACGGTGTTAGCCAAAATTATTAAGGCGAAAAGCAAAGGCATCAAATTTGAAGTCAGATGGAATGCACGAGGCCAACATGTGAATCCCAAAAAGGCTATGTTTAGCAGCTACATTGGAGTTTTCACTCGACAACGCATGCCGATTGACATAGATTCATGGAACCATGCTGTGTCCGGGATGAAGGCTGTGATCTGGGAAGAAATTACGGTAACATTATGAATTTATTTAATTAATTTACAAGAAAATAAAATAATGAAACAATGTATTACTCCTCTCAATCTCTTGCAGAGTACATTTATAGTAGATTATTCACACAAGGATTATGTACTAAGGCTTGTAAGAAAGATTCATTGAGGTTTTCACACTATTTTAACAAGATGTCACCTCAAAGATTCTAAAGGTAAAATAAACCCGCACCCACCCATTGTCTATGATCACCTGATATCCCAAGAAGCATGGGATTCATTTATTGGCTGTCGTGGGGATGAGAGTTTCAGGTACATTGTGAGTGATAATACGTTGTTTGAGGATACCTATATTCATCACTTTGATTTTCAATATTTCATTTATGAAACAGAAACTCTATACTGAAAATAAGGAACGTGCTTTAAAACCAACATACCCCTATCGTAAATCAAGGATGGGGTACGCTTCATTGGAAAAGAAAATGGTACGTATTTTAAATTTACAATAATATTGTTAGGTGCCAATAAACAACATCATAATTATTTTTCTATGTTTATATGTAGATTGATGAGTCTAAAACCAAATTCACTTCCATCCCACGTCATGTGCTATGGAAGGAGGAACGTGTGAACAAAGAAGGGAAGTTAGTAGATGAGAACACACAGAAAGTGTGGGAAATATGTGTAAGTATGACACAAAAATAATATAATTTGTTTAAAATTGCTATTACATAAAAATAATTAGTTATTTTCCTATATCTGATAGTCACAGGAATCAGCTACTCCTGTAGCTGATATAGACCTATTATCGACGGCTTTGAAGCAGCTAGAAAAATACGGTCATGTCAGAGGTGCAGGGTTTGGGGTGACACCCTGAGTATATTTTGAGAAGAAGAAAAAAATGGATGATACAGATGAAAAATTGGAACAAATGAGCAAAAAAATAGCAACCCTTGAAGAACAATTGCAATGGCAGGGAGAGTTGCTAGCAACTTTTATTGGTGGGAAGCAAAGGGAATCCACAACTCAAGAACAACCGCTACATGAACATCCCGCCCCACCCCCCACCAGATTTGAGGCGAGCCATTCGCCTCAAAGAACTGTCTTAGCCGTGGTAATCAATATTCTAATAATTGTTCACAGGAAATATGAATCAGACAAACACTAATAATTTTTCTGTACTCATCTTCTACAGGGTGATAATGATTGTGATTTATAACTATCAACACCCACCTATCACCTTGTAGCGAGGGATATAGTGTTCAATATCCCAGAAGCCACACTGCATAATAGACCACTACCGAAAGATCATCTGAAAGTGACGATTACTGTAGCTCATGATCCAAAGGCAGAGCTACCTATTCCACTTGATGACGATGATATTCATACGGTCGAAAAGGCTATTGGGACATTCATTGCATGGCTGTCACAACTTGTAAGAGTGCATGCGGACAAAGAGGTATTTATTTCCTTTTCTTTTCAAGATAAACCCTTAACAATTAATGAAAAAGGGGTTTGAACCAATGATTATTGTTATAGATGGAGAAAGGGAAGGGGGTGGAAAATGTCGGCTCAAAACCATCTAAAGGATCGACCAAACAATCACAAGGAGCTACTGAAAGCACAATAACACCACCTGTTCTCTATCCACATTTACTATCATTGAAGACTCATGTGGATACGAAGCTAAAAGATGGTAATAGTCATATAGTGGTTTTCGAAGAGAATATATACGGAGAGGAAAGTCAAGATTTCATTGCTGTTGAAAATGTAAATGAAATCCTTGAAAACGGTTGGCTAGGCATCACAGTTATAAATGTATATATAAGGTATGTTTCTATGAATTGATTTTCCAAAAGCTGATCTAATGTGAAAATTATGACTAAATTCATTTTATATTGTTGACAGACACATTTATGAAAAACAATTGAAGGAATTTTCCCATGAGCTAAGATTTGGACTAGTTAGTCCTCATATCACATCAACACACCTAACAAAAATAGAGCCATCAAAAAGGGATGAAATAATGAATGGCTTGCTGAAAACATTTGAACGCAAGATTACAAATGACCTACTTTTCCTAATACCAACCATATAGGGGTAATACTCTACGATTAAAGCACATCAATTATATTTTCACTTATTTTATTACTTATTCCTTTTTTTGTTTTTGGGCAACATTGGTTGCTAATTGTGGTGAACTTGGATACTTCGAAGATTTATTTTCTCGATTCAAAGCAAGGATATCCATCAAACCGACCACACATGATGGAGTTTGTGAATATGTAAGACACTACATCTTATGTTTTAGGTCTAAGCATCATGTAATATAATTTATATTATCTTTTACTGAGGATTATGTTATGATAGGGTGGTGTATCATTATCGTCTAAAAAAAGGAATGAGGACAGGGGCTAAGCATAGGGAGGTGAGCAAGTACTACGTCTGGAAAAATATCAGGGTATATATAACAAAATTTCACTATCCAAACACATCTCAACACAAGTTACTTATTCTCCCAATGATAAATTTTCTTGCAGTGTCCAAAACAAACAAAAAATAATGATTTCAGTTATTATGTTTGTAAATTTATGAAAGAGACCATTTTTCATCAGCAAACTAGCATCCCTAAAGAAGTATTTTTAAAAACAACTACTAGTTCATTTAAGTTATTTATTAATTCTTTATTTTTTTATTTGCAGTACTAATCTGACTTCTGAAAAGACTCATACTCACAAGACGATATAGATGTGTTCATAAATGAGTGGTCCGCATACCTGATGGAAGATTGTACAAAAATACAATGAAGATCTAACTTGGGGACATGTACAATTTGTGGTCATTTTTGAGAGGGGTTAAGGGGATCTAAAGATGAAACATTGTTGTATGTAAATGTTCGTAGGAAAATTGTAATTTTTATTAAATAAAACAGCCTTTCTCCAATGAGTCATTTTCCCATTTTAACAGATGATATGCACCAGCAACATGCAAGAATGCTGAACCACTCAAAGGGTCTCTATTTTGTTTAAAATGGACATGATTTTAAGTGAAAACAACAACTGACCTACTGAAATCCAACCAAACGCATTCAGATTGCCTTTATATTTTATAAGAATGATCCAAGGGTCCTTGGTGACATGTAAAAGTCAACCCCGCCTCAATCTGAGGCACGGTGTGGCCGCTAGCACTCAAAGGGTCTCTATTGTTTAAAATGGACACGATTTTAAGTGAAAACAACAAATGACCTACGGAAATCTGACCAAACGCATTCAGATTTCATTGATCTTTTATAAGAATGATCCAAGGGTCCTTGGTGATGTGTATAAGTCAACCCTGCCTCAATCTGAGGCACGGTGTGGCCGATAGCACTCAAAGGGTCTCTATTTTGTTTAAAATGGACACGATTTTAATTGAAAACAACAACTGACCTACGGAAATTTGACCAAACACATTATTATTGCATTGATATTTTAAAATAACGATCCAAGGGTCTTTGGTGATGTTTAAAAGTCAACCACGCCTCAATCTGAGGCACAGTGTGTCCGCTAACACTCAAAGGTTCTCTCTTGTTTAAAATGGTCACGATTTTAATTGAAAACAACAACTGACGTACGGAAATCCAACCAAGAACATTCGGATTGCATAGATATTTTATAAGAATGATCCAAGGGTCCTTGGTGACGTGTAAGTGTCTACCCCGCCTCAATATGAGGCACTGTGCGGCCGTTTACACTCAAATGGTCTCTATTTTGTTTAAAATGGACACAATTTTAATTGAAAACAACAACTGAACTACAGAAATATGACCAAACGCATTTGGATTGCATTGATGATTTATAATAACGATACAAGGGTCCTTGGTGACGTGTACGAGTCAACCCCACTTCAATCCGAGGCACGGTGTGGCCGCTATCACTCAAAGGGTCTCTATTTTGTTTAAAATGGAGAAGATTTTAAGTGAAAACAACAACCGACCTACGGAAATCTGACTAAACACATTCAGATTACATTTATCTTTTATAAGAATGATCCAAGGGTCCTTGGTGACTTGTAAGAGTCAACCCCGCCTCAATCCGAGTCACGATGTGGCCATTAGCACTCAAAGGGTCTCTCTTGTTTAAAATGGACACGATTTTAAGTGAAAACAACAACTGACCTATGGAAATCCAACCAAACGCATTCGGATTACATTGATATTTTATAATAATGATCCAAGGGTCCTTGGTGACGTGTATGAGTCAACTCCACCTCAACCTGAGGCACGGTGTGGCCGCTAGCACTCAAAGGGTCTCTATTTTGTTTAAAATGGACACAATTTTAATTGAAAACAACAACTGACTTACGGAAATCCAACCAAACGCATTCGGATTCCATTTATATTTTATAAGAACGATCCAAGGGTACTTGGTGACATGTAAGAGTAAACCTAGCCTCAATCCGAGGCACGGTGTGGCCGCTAGCACTCAAAGGGTCTCTCTTGTTTAAAATTGACACGATTTTAAGTGAAAACAACAAATGACCTACGAAAATCTGACCAAACGCATTCAGATTGCATTGATATTTTATAATAATGATCCAAGGGTTCTTGGTGACATGTAAGAGTCAACTTCACCTCAATTTTAGGCATGTTGTGGCCGCTAGCACTCAAAGGGTCTCTATTTTGTTTAAAATGGACACGATTTTAATTGAAAACAACAACTAACCTACGGAAATCTGACCAAACGCATTCGGATTGCATTTATCTTTTAAAATAACGATCCAAGGGTATTTGTTAATATGTAAAAATCAACCACTCCTCAATATGATGCACGGTGTGGCCGCTAGCACTCAAAGGGTCTCTCTTGTATAAAATGGACACGATTTTAATTGAAAACAACAACTGACCTATGGAAATCCGACCAAACACATTTGGATTGCATTTATATTTTATAAGAACGGTCCAAGGGTCCTTTGTGAAATGTATGAGTCAACCCTTCCTCAATCTGAGGCACGGTGTGTCCGCTAGCACTCAAAGGGTCTCTCTTGTTTAAAATGGACACGATTTTAAGTGAAAACAACAACTGACCTACATAAATCCAACCAAATGCATTAATATTGCATTTATATTTTATAATAATGATCCAAGGGTCCTTTGTGACGTGTACGAGTCAACCCCGCCTCAATCCGAGGCACGGTGTGACCGCTAGCACTCAAAGGGTTTCTATTTTGTTTAAAATGGACACAATTTTAATTGAAAACAAAAACTGACCTAAAGAAATCCAACCAAACGCATTAGGATTGTTTTGATCTTTTAAATAATGATACAAGGGTCCTTGGTGAAATGTAAAATTAAACCACACCTCAATCCGAGGCACAATGTGGCCGCTATCACTCAAAGGGTCTCTCTTGTTTAAAATGGACACGATTTTAATTGAAAACAACAACTGACCTACATAAATACAACCAAATGCTTTAGGATTGCATTGATCTTTTATAAGAACTATACAAGGGTCCTTGGTGATGTGTAAGAGTTAACCCCTCCTCAATAAGAGGCACGGTGTGACCGCTATCACTCAAAGGGTCTCTATTTTGTTTAAAATGGGAAAGATTTAAAGTGAAAACAACAATTGACCTACGAAAATCTGACCAAACGCATTCAGATTGCATTGATATTTTATAATAATGATCCAAGAGTCCTTGGTGACATGTAAGAGTCAACCCCACCTCAATACGAGGCACGGTGTGGCCACTAGCACTCAAAGGGTCTCTCTTGTTTAAAATGGACATGATTTTAAGTGAAAACAACAACTGACCTACAAAAATCTGACCAAACGCATTCGGATTGCATTAATATTTTATAGGAACAATACAAGGGTCCTTTTTGACGTGTAAGAGTCAACCCCTCCTCAATCCGAGCCATGGTGTGGCCCCTATCACTCAAAGGGCCTCTATTTTGTTTAAAATGGACAAGATTTTAAGTGAAAACAACAACTGACCTACGGAAATCTGACCAAACACATTAGGATTGCATTGATATTATATAAGAACGATCCAAGGGTCCTTGGTGACGTATAAGAGTCAACCCCACCTCAATATGAGGAATTGTGTGTCCTCTAGCACTCAAAGGGTATCTATTTTGTTTAAAATAGACACAATTTTAAGTGAAAACAATAACTGACCTACGGAAATCTGACCAAACGTGTTCGGATTGCATTTATCTTTTATAAGAATGATCAATGGGTCCTTGGTGATGTGTACGAGTCAACCCCGCCTCCATCCGAGGCACAGTGTGGCCGATAGAACTCAAAGGGTCTCTATTTTGTTTAAAATGGACACGATTTTAATTGAAAACAACAACTGACGTACAGAAATCTGACCAAACGCATTCGGATTACATTGATCTTTTAAATGGGGGGTCATGGAATGTGATATATCAGGGGACTCATATATATCGAGTCATGGTTGTCCTGGTATACTAGGGTGATCATGTGTTTGGGTCTATGATACTCATGGGCTTATATCTGGATGAAAATACTCCCATTTGGGAGGGTGGATATGCTTATGGGTCTTATTCCTTAAATGAGAATACTCTCATAGGGGAGGGATGAGATGTATATAGGTATTATTCCCCAAATGAGAATACAACCATAGGAGTGGGATGAGATTCTTATCGGGAATATTCACTAAATGAAAACAATCCCACAGGGGAGGGCTGAGATGATTATATAGATTATGCCTCAAATGAGAATACACCCATATTGGAGGGTTGATATGCTTTTAGGGATTATTATTTGGATGATAATACTCCCATATGGTAAAGAATATATGCTTCTTAGTATTATTCCCTAAATAAGGGTACTCCCATAGTATAGGGATGAGATCCTTGTAGGTCTTATGCCACAAAATTGGAAGAACACATATGGGTGGTCTGAGATACTGTTGAGGGTATTCCCTAGATGAGAAAACTCCCATAAGTGGATTTCTATGATGGAGTATAAATAAAACTCACATATTGGAGGTCAATGATAATTATGTGTATAGTGGGAAGACCATGGTATATTATATGTTTTGTGTGGTTCCTATGATGTACTCAGAGAAACCCTAACATTGGATGAAGTAGGTATGGTTGATCAAGATTTAATACTTGAGAATCAATGTGTCTTGATGTAGATAGGGTAGGACTTGGTCAAACTATATTTTTATAATTTCGACACGATCCTTGTGAAATGCTTGGTAAAAGTTCATCACTTGGAAAATTAATTTGGTTTTAATCATGATCATGGATTTGAGGATCAATGATGATTTTTTTATTAGTTTTATTCCAGTTCTTTCTCAAATAGGTTGTGAATATTGCCTGATCATGCACTTACAATAGCCTATTGCAGGTTTAATATTGGGGGTTTATTAATGAGATTCATCCCCCCCAAGTATGTGCACCTCAGTGTGTGTACAAACCTTATAACTTCTTTGAGGTTGAGAACATGATTCATAGTGGATAGAGAAAAGTCCAAAGATTTATGTATTAATAAAACACACCCATGTGGAGCCTTAGGATTGAACTGGAAAGACCCCTGAACACCCCCTACCCCCCCTGGACAGCCACCCCAAACCCTTGAACAGCCCCCAAACCCCCTGAATTCTGAATTTGTTTCTTTAAGTACTTGATTAACTTATAAATTATGTGTTAATGGTGTACTATTATAATTGTTGTATGGGTATACTTGGTATAATTTTCTTATGATTTATGATTTAATTTTGTATGGGTATACTTGCTTTAATTGGCTTATTGAGATGCTGTTTTTTTTGCAGGTGTTCGGGTGTGCTACAGTAGATTAATCGTAGCATCAGAGAGGGAATTTATCAGCGCTCTTTTAGCGTTGATAAATCATGATTTTATCAGTGCTAAAAAAGCGCTGATAAACTACACCTTTATCAGTGCTAAAGAAGCGCTGATAAAAGATAAGTTTATCAGTGCTAAAGGAGCACTGATAAAGGTTTGTTTTATCAGTGCTCTCTTAGCACTGATAACGGGTTGTTTTATCAGTGATTTTTTAGCGCTGATAAAGTAACCCTTTATCAGTGCCGAGCTTTACATCACTTTTTTAGCACTGTTAAAGCCCGTTTTTAGCGCTATTAATGCCCGTATTTGTAGTAGTGAATCTAAAACTGGACCTAAACATGGTTGTGAGGTCATGGAATGTAGATCCTTCTCTCTGTCAGTTCCAAGTGGGATCCAACGTGGACATGTCACCTAGAAGCAAGGAAAGAAACTGGGTATGCTGGCATCCTCCATCGGAGGGATTGAAACTCAATACAGATGGTTCTTGCATCCAAGGGAACCTACGTGGAAGAGGAGTGGTTCATGACCACAATGGTTTGGTTTACTTATCTTTATCATCCATATTGGGACAAGGTTCTTCTCTACAAGATAAGGTGAAGGAAATACTTATCGGGATCATCCTTTTCATGAAAAAGGGTCTAGAAATCTCTGAAATCGAAACAGACTCCATAATTGTGCACAACTTTTTGAAAGGGTATGACGAATCTCCTTGGTCAATTAGGTATGTAATCAGAAAATGTTGAATAATGATTAATACCAAAGTGAGTATTCTTCACACTTGGAGAGAGGGGAACAAGGTCATGGACCACTTGGCCTCAGTGGACTTCAATAGCACGGAGGAGGTGTTTCTTCACACTATGGGGAGTATCCATCCTAATGGGATTGACTGTATCAAAGGGGATGTGCCTGGTCTTCATCATTTCAGGCCACCCTATGTTCCTTCTTGGCTGGGGGGGGGGTCTCCCCCCCATGTCTTTCTTGTTTTTCTTTTTTCTACTTTTCCATTTGTACTATTCCCTTCATTCAATGAAAAATTACATGATGATGATGATGAGGGGTTACATAGGGAGTGAAGGGTTTTTAATGTTAGGGAAGAGGGTATAGGTTGAATGGTTGAGGATTTATGGTATTGGGACTGAGGTTTAGGGTTTGGAAAAATTTTAAAATGTTTTGAAGTGTTTTAAGTGTATGAGGTGTATTTTGGTAGAATGTTTAAGGTATTTAAAGGGTTTTTAAGGAATTTAAGGGTTTTTAAGGATATATAAGAGGGTATTGGGTGGAAGGTGAAGGGTTTTGGGTTTTGGGTTTGGAATGTTTTTAAAGTGTTTTTAAATGGAATTAAGGGTATGCATAGTATATTGGTAGGGTTATTAAGTGTTTTAAAAGGTTATGAAAGGAGTGAATAGTTTTTATGGTTAGGGAATATGGTAAATGTATAAGATTTTAGGATTTAGATTTTAGGTATTAGGGTTTAGGGATTACTGTATGTAAGGATTTTAAAGGGGTTTTAAAGGGTTTTAAGGGTAGGAAATATATTTTTGTTGGCATATTAAGGGTTTTAAAAGAGTATTAAGGGAATTAAGGGTTTTTTAGTTCAAGGAAAACTGGTAGGGTGAAGGGTTTAGGGTTTATGGTATAGGTAGTGGGAATTAGTTTTTAGGGTTTGGAAGTATTTTAAAGTGTTTCTAAAGGATTTTAAGGGTATGAAGTGTACTTTGGTAGGGTTTTAAGGGTTTAAAAGGTTTATAATGTGAGTGAAGGAGTTTTATAGTTAGTTAATAGTGTAGAGGGTGAATGGTTGAGGGTTTAGGGTGTATGAAGTGTATTTGGGTAGGGTTTTAAGGGTTTAAAAGGGTTATGAATGGAGTGATGTGTTTTTTAGGTTAGGTAATAGGGGATTGATTAAATTGGTAGGTGTTTAGGGTTTATGGAGTAGGTTTTCGGGTTTACTATTTAGGGTTTAGAAGGATTTTAAAGGGTTATAAAAGAGTTTAAGGGTATGAATTGTATTTTGGTAGGGTTTTTAAGGGTTTTAAGGGGTTATGAGGGGAGTGAAGGGTATTTAAGGTTAGGTAATAGGGAGG